>OZ005662.1:86319232-87601232 GCA_963930645.1 Salticus scenicus
GATTACATGTATCTAACTCATAGCGTGAAGAGATTTTGGGAAATTCCTTCCTCCTTCCCTCCTTTAAGAGCGGGGGGGGGGGGAGAGATTAAAAAAAAAGTTTTTAAAGTATAGCTCTGTTTTAAATAATTTCAGGGTCTCAGTTTTTTTATGTGTCGGTTAGGTATGTGTATGCAACATGCAATATAAAGTAATTTTGCGAATTTACCCACCCCACCCTTCCCCTAGGGGCGGGCGGGGCAAAAACCACATTTTGAAGCTTAAATCCGTCCAAATTACCTAAGAATGGCGAATTTTGGTGTGTGTGTGTTAATTAAGTGTACGAAATATGCACTTTGATGAGATTTTGCAAAACTTTCAACTTTAACCGCGAGGGAGGGGAAATAAAAAGCAGGTAAGAAACGAAGGCATTGGGGCTCCAGAAAGTAGCAGGAATAAATAACACATAAATTTTGACGAATTTCAATGATTTTTTTTTTTTTTTTTTTTTTTTAGATATTTTATTATTATTAATGATATGCTGTTTTGAGGATTCATTTCAGTATAATAACCAGCAAAGCGGGCAAAGCCTACTAGTATATATATATATATATATATATATACACACACACACGCACACTAAGCGACAAAAAAAAAAAAAAAAAAAAAAAAAAAAAGCTGCACTGCAGAAAAAATGATTTACACCTTTTATATTTGTAATAACTTAAAAATTAGTGGTTGAAACAAATAAAACTGTCATGTTTTCATAATATCAAAGGGATGAAATGATACCTATGTACATTTCCGTTTTAATAATTCGCTTTATTACACTCTACGAAGTACTTTATAAAAATCTACATAAAGCTTTCTTTTTAAACATAATGCAATAACCATACACTTTGTATTCTATTATGATTTATTATATGAAATAAACATGTTATATATTTGAATATATGAAATAAAAGTATTTATTTGTTAAATCTAAGCAATTTTTTAATAAAAATATGTATTCTACATTGGGTTAATTCCACCTTTATATGGAATTACTGCTTTGATGCACAGTGGCATAGTATTATACCGTTTTTTGATATAAATCTCAAAGATTTCACTGTGCTAAATATTGTAAATAATTTTTCTAGTTCTTGCAAAGTTGTAAGCTGCAAATTTCGAATCCTCCTCGTATGTAAGTATGTGTGTTTTCGATGCATCTGCACGTTTTGAAGTAACTCGAATTGTTTTTCTTTTCTATTTTTACGTGATGCATATAAGTATGTTTGTGATTTTGATTATGTATACGTTTTGAGCTCTCCTGAATTCATTTTTGTTGTTTTTACATTTATGTATGTGTATGTATGTGAGTGAACACGATAACGTGTAAATGCTTCGTTCGAATCAACTGAAAGTTGGCAGGTATGTTATAGGTCACCGTCGCACAGTGGATCGAACAATGTTAAAATACGAACATAGGCTCAAAAATCAATCTCTAAATAACTGATATTTTGCAGTGAAATAATTTAAAAGAGTGTCTAAAAAATACAAATATATGGTTATTTCTTCAATTGCACGAAGTTTTATTATATATAAATAAGTTCAAAACGAAAACTTTCAGAAATAAGATTTTTCGATGAATTTCAGTGAATTTATTTGAATAGCCATCAAGTGGCACTTGAGATAACTGTGAAAAAATATGAAATAAAAATACCTTTAATAATCTATATATATAAAAGAGTAAACTCACTGATTCACTGATTCACTGATTCACTGACTCAACACGGCTGTGGCGATCCTATGGGAGATAGAGTCGCAATTTTTGGTGAGCAGGTTGATTTTAGGACCCTCACGCTCACTAAGATGGGATTTTGCGAAATACCCCCCTCCCGGGGGCAGAAGGCAAAAATCACCTTTATAAGCATATCTCGGCTCCAAATTGCTTCACGGGGAAGAAATTGCAGATGGGGAGACTAGACTTGAATACAAAAAAATCATTTTCTGCGATTTTGGAATTTTGGATTTTTGAGGGGGGTAGGGGATAAAAATGAGATTTTCGGGGGCGCATAAGGCAAAAACACATTTATAAGTACAACTCGGCACCAAATTACTTCACAGGGAAGAAATTGCAGATGGGGAGACTAGGCTTGAATACGAAAAAATCATTTTCTGCGATTTTGGAATTTTTGATTTTTAAGGGAGGAAGGGGTGAAAATGATTTTCGGAGTTGCTGAAGACAAAAACACCCTTATAAGCATAACTCGGCTCCAAATTGCTTCACAAAGAAGATATTGCAGATGGGGAGACTAGACTTGAATACAAAAAAATCATTTTCTGCGATTTTGGATTTTTGGATTTTTAAGGGGGAAAAGGGGCGAAAATGATTTTCGGAGGCGCAGGAGGCAAAACACCTTTATAAGCACAACTCGGCTCCAAATTGCTTCACGGTAAAGAAATTGCAGAGGGAGAGACTAGACTTAAGTACAAAAAAATCATTTTCTGCGATTTTGGAATTTTGGATTTTTAAGGGGGGAGAGGGGCTGAAAATGATTTTTGAAGGTGCAGAAGGCAAAAACCACCTTTATAAGCACAACTCGGCTCAAATTGCTTCACGGTGAAGAAATTGCAGAGGGAGAGACTAGACTTCAAAACAAAAAAATTATTTTCTGCGATTTTGGAATTTTGGATTTTTAAGGGGGGAAGGGGGTATAAATGATTTTCGGAGGCGCATAAGGCAAAAACACATTTATAAGTATAACTCGGCTCCAAATTACTTCACAGTGAAGAAATTGCAGATGGGGAGACTAGATTTGAATACGAAAAAATCATTTACTTCGATTTTGGAATTTTGGATTTTTAACGGGAGAAGGGGGTATAAATGATTTTCGGAGGCAAATTTAGAAAAATAGAGATTTTCGAGTAAAAGTAATAGCTCAAAGATATGAACCGCCAAGCGTCTTCTTGAAAATATTTCCAAAAACTCATTTTTTGATTTTTTCCGATTTTTTTTTTTTTTTTTTTGTGGGGGGAGGGGGGGGGCAAAAAAATAAAAATAGTGTCAGATTGTTCAAAATTGGTACATAGAGGTTTTCGATACTTACAAATCGATTCCGGATATTTTCGAATTTGTAAAATTATTAGAAGGGGTGGGAAGGGGGGGGCAGTATGGGGGGGGGCTATGGGCAAAAACAAATAGAAATACAGTTAGGCCGTTCAAAATTGGTACAGATAGGTTTTAAAGGCCGGCAAGTCGAATGGGGCTATTTTCGAAAGTGTAAAGTTATTAGGAGGGGCGAGAAGGGGGAGGGGAGAGGGGGGGGCAAAAAATAAAAATAGAGTTAGATCATTCAAAATTGGTATATAGAGGTTTTCGATCCTTACAAATCAATTACGGATATTTTCGAATTTGTAAAATTATTAGGAGGGGCGGGAAGGGGGGGTGGGTGGGCAAAAACAAATAGAAATACAGTTAGGCCGTTCAAAATTGGTACAGATAGGTTTTAGAGGCCAGCAAGTCGAATGGGGATATTTTCGAAAGTGTAAAGTTATTAGGAGGGCCGGGTAGGGGGGGGAGGGGCAAAAAAAATAGAATAGAGTTAGAGCATTCAAAATTGGTATATAGAGGTTTTCGACACCTACAAATCGATTGCGGATATTTTCGAATTTTTAAAATTATTAGGATAGACGGGAGGGGGGGCGAAGGGGGAAAATAATAGAAATAAGAGTTGGAGCATTTTGGGAATTTTTTCCAAAGGCAGTGAGAACCCGGTGCGACATTTTTCCTAATAAGATTTTTTTTTCTGTTTTTTTTCACGTGATAAAAATTAATGTAATTTTGAGAATTCAGTAATTATAGCGATTCATTTAAAAATAGGGACCAGCGAAGCGGGCGTTGCCTGCTAGTGTCCTAATAAAAGTTTAAGGTACTTTTGCCAACATTTTGTTAGTTTTTTATGTTGTGATTCACGCATGAAATGTGAATATAAAATTAACAACAAAATTAAATTTATAAGTTGTGTAACTTTTTTTGTCCAAAATTGTCCAAAATTTCAAACACATTTTACTACTCACAAAAGTATACAATTTAATCTGTGAAAGGGATTTTCGCCACAAATCGCCACTTTTGGTTGGTTGGTTGGAGGATTAAGGCCGATTGACTCCTTATGTGTCCTAGGCCTATAGGGGGAATGCCCTCCGTGGGGGTCTTTCTAAGGGGTCCCAGCCCGTATTTACGCGAGTTTCGGAGGAAACCACGGAAAACTCCGAACGGCTAGGTCGATGAGCGCGACCTGGGATCGAACCCGGCACCTCCCATCTACCAGCTTTGAGCGCAGAACCGCTCGGCCGCTGGTGGGCCCGCCACTTTTGGAGAAAAATAAATTTTTATTCTGTTTACCGCCAAATTATCAATCGAGAAATTTATCTGAATAACTGTATTCATTAATGACAGAAAATATATTAAAATTTTTATAGTGAAAATATTATAGAAATTAGATGATTAAAATAGATTTACTAAATCAGAATTTTTTTTTTTTTTTTTTTTTTTTTTTTTTAATATTTAATAAAATAATTAATTTTACTTTAAAGCTACTGAAAAGTACCGTTGGACACAAAAAAGGGGGGAAATGTAAATGGTTGCTGTGATATGTCATAAAATGTTAAAATTAAATAAATATTTAGTGTTCGATTACTAAATGTTAAAATTAAATATTATAATCCCATATTATGATTTAAAGTAAAAGTTTCTGTTCAATAAAAATAAAGACAAATGTGAATTTTTCATAGAGTTTGTCAGTAAATGCTTGCATGAGTTTTCTATTGAAATACTACATAAAAAAAAGCAGTAATGTGATGATATATTTAACATGGTGTGCTAAATTACCGTAATTTCTGGTAGATACCCCGTAGGTTATATAATCCAGTTTTGCAGCAGAAATTTCAATTGATAAATAAATTCATATTTGTACGAGCTCTTCCTTCGAAAAAGTGTAGATTTCTCTATTAAATAAAATTTCTGGTGGAAAAATGACGCATCTTACCTGCGGCTTATCTACCAGAAATTACGGTAATTGTGTTATAAATGTAGATTTTCTACACGAAATTTTTATTTATTTCCTTTTATTCTCTTCGTTTTTGCAACATTTGTTTCTTTATCAGGTATGTTTCTAAATTCCTGTTTGCAGCAAAAAAATATGATACCGTTTATCCCCTTTATAATTTCAATTTTTCCTCAAATGATACATTAAACTAATTTCATGAATAAAAATTGGTGTAAAAAAAAAAAAAAATCATTTAGCTTATTAGAAGTAATTAATTTTAAGTTTGACACATTATTCACTTAGTTAATCGTAAACTTCTCATAACCCATTGTATTAGCATAAGCAGAATTCCCATAAATGACTATTTTTTTTTTTTTTTTTTCGCACCAATATTATAAAAATAATATTTATACTGATATTTTTCTACAGAAAATACACACAGAAATCATTATTTTTTTTTTTAAATGGTGCCAGTTGAATAAAATGATAACAAATTTGGTGTGGAAAATATCCCTGTGGCCTTATAAAGGGTTAAAAAAATCATGGAATCGCTTTTAGTATCATACATATATACATATTTAAATCGAAATGTGACAAAAAACATCATACATAGATAACAATAATATCATAACCTTCCTATGTTCGCCACTGCCTATACTTCGATCCACTGTACGTCGCACGAACTGTAAGGACTTTGATGAATCTAGCTTTCATAGTCTTTTACGGAAACATAACGAACAATTGTTTACCATTGGACCTATGCAGTCAAATAACTAAAAGTTAACATCTGAATACTGAATAAAACGGTAACGCTTCTTTTAAAGAGCGCATTTATAAGAATAAAACAGTGAAGCTTCTTTTAAATGTTGAAGATTACTAAAAATCTAACATCTGCCATATTTTTCCAATAATGAATGATTAAAACAAATATTTTTTTACTTTCTTTTACCCATAAGGTAGAGAAAGTACAGCTTTTGGGTCAAATTTTCGAACGCGAGATTTTGTTATATTTACACGTTTTGAGGTCCCCTGAATACGAAAATCATGTTTTTAGCAAATGGTCTGTGTGTATGTCTGTGTGTCTGCGTGTGTGTCTGTGTGTGTGTCTGTCTGTTATCAGCATATCTCAAAAACAAATTATGGCAAACTTGGTATTCTAAATGTGTATCATATAGGGATGCTACAGTAAGCTTTTCGTTAAGATCAAGCAAATGGTTCGTGTACAGGGACAATCAAGAGAATTATAATACATTACGTCTATGGGGGAAATTGAAGGTAAGTAGAGTTTAACGTCTATAGATTGCAGTAAACCAAATGAAACGAATATATATTTTTTGTAATAGAGATAGTTAACTGAGAAAAAAATTTTGTGTATGTATGAGCCTCGCTTCCCCCCTGGGGGGGGAAGTCCCCCCCTCGAGGGGAGTAAATTTTCATGATGGGTATCATTCAAAAGAGCTCACCAATACCTTTAAAACGAATGGTTGAACTATAAATTTGTGATAATTTAAAACAAAGTTATAGATTTTTTTTACTTTTAACAAAAAAAACAAAAGTACTTCTTTTATTTTTTTTATTTTTTTTTTATTTTTTTTTTATTTTTTTTTTATATTGAGAGTAAAATGGACTTTTTTTTTTTTTTGGATATTTAGTGTTACACTACTTCTCTAATATGGAAATCGTCTGCATTATCATAAAAGATAATTTTTCTAAATAATAATTTCAATAAATTCTTTTTTAAAAACAGAATTATTTTTTAATAACCGAATTAAATTCTATATAAATGTAGGTGCATCAATGAAACGGTTAGTTCTGTGTGATTAGTTCTGTGTGAGGGGGGGCAGTAGCCCCCCCTCACACAGAACTAATTATCGTATAAAACTCTTCTGAAGCCTATTGTTGAATTATTTAGCATAGGTTTACAGGACAGTTCTCGTTATCTTACCTCTTAATCTGCAACCTGTATTTATAGTATTAAATTTCAGGGTAAGAGAAAGTCGTGTGAGTGACACACCAGATTATTTTCTTTCATTTAATATTGCTGTTATACCTACTTACTTGACAGAAATATTTCCAATTCCTAATTGATTTTTCATGCAGAACTATAATTTTTTGTATCATCCCATTGAAATTGAACAAATACGATGTTAATGATATTAAATAAAACATTTCTTTAGTTTAGAAGTTTACCATAAGCTACACCTTTTTTTTTTTTTCCCAGTGGAATGATGTCGCAGTAGGAAACGAATGAAACTGCTTGATTGTTTTCTCTACTTCAGTAGGTGTATAGAATGTAAAAGTGCCCCCCTGACCTCCCACTCCAACCCCGAGGGAGAGGAGTTTTCAATATGGGTATCTTTCAAAGGAAATCGTCAATACTTTTAAAACGAATTGCTGAACCATTGATCTGCGACAATTTAAAATAAAGTTATCGATCCTTCTTTCTTTTCTTTTCTTTCTTTTTTTCCTCCCCCCCCCCCCAAAAAAAAAAAATAATAATAATAATAATAATAAATAATAATAATAACTTACTCATATTGTTAGTAGATCATATCGACGTTTTTTGATTTGACCGTTCTTCTATCTGGCCCGATAACGAAGACTTCTCGTCGGCCCTCTCCTCGTTTAACCCACAACAGCATAATCGCTCATAGTGCAAATACATTTGAAAATTCTGAGTGCAGCGAGTCCTGCGGCGCCGTTTTTTTTCGTCTTCAGATCTGAAACAGCCTGTTCGCTCACCATGTGAACGAACTTTGAAAATTATGACCGTAGTAAATTTCTGCTCGGCAACTGATCCAGAGCTCTCATTTCATCTTCATCACCCTTCCCTTGAAACAGCCTGTTCGATTTTTAATTATTTTTATTTATTTATTTACTTTGGTGACTTTAAAAATCAAAAATATGAATTTTACACTAAATTTCAAAACGTTAAAAAAACTAAGATTGGGGTACTTGTCTTCATATTGAAAGGGAATGCTTTTAGTTTTATAAATAATCAGTAGATGTCGCCACTAAAATGTCAACTTGGAGATTTTATTATTTCACTTCTCGTAGTGTCATCTAGTGATCATTTATGAAAACATATTCGTTTTTCAGAAAGTCCTTTTTAAATCTTTGAATAAAAATAAATTTTATCCTAAACAATCGTATCGACTTAATGCAACACAGTTCAATTTGTATTACAGTTATTACTTTTATTCATGTTTAGATTGCTTAGTAAAATATTTAATATAAAACATTACCTGAATTGAATTTTTTTATATTTTTGTTATCTCTATTCAAAGAATGAAGGAGAATGCGTGTGATTACCATGGCAACCCATCTTACGATTGCCTTGAACATTCTATGATTATCGATCTTAAAAAACTCAATTATGATATTTTTTTTTTTTTTTTCTCTAGCATTCTCTTGCATAATTTCTAAAGCATCTAGTGTTCTCATTTCTTTAAATATAATAACCTTTCAAGTATTGCATAACTATTACGTAAACTGTAAACTGTTACTTACTGCTTAATAAAAGTTAGGTATTTTGCAATTATTACTTACAAACGAGAGACTTTTTTCCTTTACAGAAATGTTTACACATTTATCTTTTTTGATAAAAAACTTATATATATATATATATTTATTTATATTTATATATATATATCCACTATTTCAAATGCTCCATTTACTTTAGAATGCATTTTTTTTTTTTTTTTTTTTTTTTTTTTTTAATTTATCAAGAAATACTGTATTAATTAGGCACTAACATGTGATTAGGAGAAAAAGCATTTTTATAGCTATTAAAACAAATAGATAGTCATTAATGTTTATTGAAATTACAATAGATTCTTCAGTAACCAAGATCGAATTTTTCCAGGAGGCAGCGGTTCTTACACCACAGGTGATTGAGAGGTTTTGCTCTCGAAGTTGACAGACGAGAGATGCCCAGGTTCAAACCCAGGTTGCGCTTCTAAGATTCTAAGATTCTAAGACGGAAGGAGGCGGCTCACCACTATACAGCGGTTTTCAGCGTTTTTAGCCTTTAGAGAGACGCTCCAAAGCCACTGTGGAGATTCAAAAGAGCCCGTCTCCAAAGGTTAAGCCTCCCCCGTTGTTTATTGCATAAGCAAGCAAAAAAGAAAAAAAAAAAAAAAATTACAATGGTCGCCAGAGCAGAGCTCTCCCACGACAAAAGGCGACAAAGTTGCATGAAAGTGAAGAGAACTGGAGACCCAGGTTGCGCTTGTCGGTCTAGCCGTTTGAAGTTTGTCGTAGTTTTCTCCGAAACTCGTATATAGGCTGGGACCTTTAAGTAAGACCCCTATGGAGCGCATCTCGACCAGAGCCCATGTCTAAGACTTTCGAGGTGTCAATTGGGCTTAACACTTAACACTCTACATTGCACCAACACCCCTGACAGACGGAGAAAAAGAGGGGAGAGAAAATCAGTGAAATGCTTAAGTGCGAAAACATTTGGAACAAGTACATGGCAGTTATGGTAAAACTTTCGCTATAAACAGCATCTGAAGTAAAAATAGGCTAGCGGATTACAACCAAATTTTGTTATGTAGACAATTTCACAAGGAAAGAAATTAAAGGAAAAAATTCAAAAATGTTCCTTAAGCGGCGATTTGCATGAATTTGGTGGCATAGACTAATAATCAATAATTATTTATCTATGGCTTATGGTATTAGGGTTAAGCTCGATTGACTACATCTAAATTGAGTGCACTAGGGGGTGAGGGATCTTTCTAAGTTATTCGAATTCGTATTGATGTATTATATGGGATGCACAAACATTTTGAACATCTATTTTTTAGATATTTGATCGTGTTTCGGTGAGCCCATTTGTTAAATTTAACATTTTTCCATGCAAAGTGTCATCTAATGTACATTTCTTAATTTTTTTTTTTTTTTTTTTTTTTTTTAAGCACATTTTGAGAATTGTCCACATATTAAATTTGGTGGCAATTTGCTTGCCCGTTTTAGCTGCAGAATGTATGTCTTCCTCAACAAGTTGTTCTGCAAGGCAATGCACCTTGCCCACTAGTTTTTTTTTTTTTTTTTTTTTTTTTAAATCTGAAGGAGAGAATACCTTTTTGAGATAGCCATGGCAAAATCTAACCTTAAACTGCCCCCATCGGGCGGTTTTGCGCTCAAAGCTGGTAGGTGGGGCGTGCCGGTTTCAATCCCAGCTTACGCTCATCGACCTAGACGTTCGGAGTTTTTCGTGGTTTTCTCCGAAACTCGCGTAAATGTAGGCTAGGACTCCTTAGAAAGACCTCCATGGTGGACGCCCCTCTTAGGCCCAGATCCCTAGTGCAAACAATTGGCCTTAATCCGAACACATACACACCTAACCCGAAGCTACCGTGCAGAAAGTGTTTTAATTCATAAAACAACTTTTTAAAAAGTTTGAAAATACTTTTGTGAGTACTATTTCCTGTAAGTACAAAAAAATATGAAAAAGAAAATTATAGTCTTGTGTGGAAGAGAGTTGTCTATAGAATCTTTTTGATTGGGCTATACAGAGAAGAAAATAGGGAAAAAAAAAAAAAAAAAGTAAGATCCTGGACTAAAGTTTTTTTTTTTTTTTTTTCCTTTGCTTTTTCTTTTTCTCTCTTTCTCGCAACAATGAAATGAACTCATTTTTCAACTCTAATTAGTGATTAAATTGAAATTGGTTTCTTACACATTGATGCAAGCATCATACACTATTGCTCATATACATTGGTGCTAAAACCACTACGAACTCGATTAAAAAAAAAAAAAAGGATATTCAATTTTAATTACTTTAGGCTAGTCAAAGTAAACACAAAAAACTTGAAAGTTCGGAAAAATTCACATAGAGCTAAAAATTGGTACTGATCTTATATACATCATTATAAATGAAGCATTAAAAATCCCCATCGATCCCACTTGTGCTAAAAATTTTACGCAAAGTCAAAAATCGATTTTTCAAAAATGGATGGTATTTTTAATGTATCATTAATTTAAAAAGTATGTAAAATAGAATTTAGTAAAGACATATCAAAGGTCTTTATAAGAATAGAATGTATGTATCTCACTTTAAACTCAGTACATGGCAGTAGACGGTACATATAGTTTTTGTTTATGAAATATCTTTATAGAGTGCTCTCCCTGTTTTTGCTTGGCATATTTTACGATCTTCACGTGTGTCATAATTAATTCCTATATTACCTAAAGAATCTACCATCGATCTTAGAAAATATATAAGGAACATAAAAATATATATATATATATATATTTAAACACTTTTTAAGATACTATTATCTTTTTCGATCTCTGTGTATCAATTAGTACAATAAAGTATCGCTCACAAAATCTTCGTTAATTGTTATGATAAGATGATATACAGACACTAAGGGACAAGAAAAAAAAAAGCCGTACTGCAGAAAAAATGGCTTATACCTTTCGTGTTTGTGATAATTTAAAAACTAATGATTGAAACAAAACTGTTATGTTTGTATAATACGAAAATCATAACATGTTACCTATGTATATTTTAATTTAATAATTTGCTTTAATAAATCCTATTCTATGTGTCCATCGTCATCAGAAATCACAGTTTGCAAACGAGTTGTAACACTGCTAACTGTAGCTTCAGTCGGCGGTTCTTATCTGAGGGAAAACATCATCTTCACCAGTAACGCTTTATCCATCAAGTCAGCATCGCAATTAAAACTTCATGTATACACAAGTAGGAAGCAAAATAAAAAATAAACTGTTCTAATCGCAAAATTGTGTAATTTATAGGACTTCCATTTGCATGTTTTTCTTTCACATTCGTGCGAAAAAATTTAACTATTTGTCTAACTATTGTCGACAAAAAATTTAACTATATTTTTTTTCTTTACAAAAAAAAAATCTCCTTTCACGAAAATGATTTTTTCGCAAACCGCGTTCAATTCTATCAATTCATTCAATAGTTATAAATATTTAAAATGTCTACAGACTTATGGGACAGAATAACAATTAGGATAGGTGCTCCAGTAATTGACATCTATCCCGAAATAATTAATAAATAAGAAAAATAAGAAAATCTTATACTTTACATGTAAGATTTTTAACATTTTATGTCAAACACTGGAGCATAGGGTGCTAATAACTGGAAAAATGAATACGTAACAGTATCAAACACAGGAACATAGGGGGCCAATTACTGATAAAATGAAAAACTGGCAGTGTCAATTACTGGAACAATGAAAAGGTGTCAAATAAAAATTTATTTAAAAAAAAAAATTGTTATCAATTGTATATATTTTAACATATGTATGCAGTTCTGAATGTCTTTCATACTATATGCGCTAACTTAAGATTTCTAAAAATATTTTCTGATGATTAGAACATTAAAAACATCAAAGATTGCTCTAAAAGTGTCAATCACTGGTGCACTTATCCTATATGTGCATATGTTTACACAAATATCATAATTGTTTTGCCAATTTTTCAAATATTTATGTAATTTTAATAAAACATAATTCTTCTAAAAACTATAGTTTTGGAAAGTTTAGAACGGTTTAGGACACTGGGGTTTTGAAAAGTACGGTAAAAACCATGATTTATACTGGGGTTTTTATCACAGTATCCAAAACCTTGCCCACCTTGCTTAAAATGCCTACTCATATACCTCTAATTCTAATAAACGACTAAGATATCGTGCTTATATAAACGACGAGATTAAAATTTTCACATTAAAATAATTTCTTTTCTTTAAATTTTGAAAAATAAGTTAGAACCAAAACATATTCTTACAATAATGTTCAATACACAACTTTTCTTCACTGTTAGGGGCACAGCTCTTTATTTACTACATTGTGAAAGACAAAAAAAATTATTAATTTTTTTTTTTTTTTTTTTTCATTACATGAGAGTAATTTTTAAAAATATAAGCAATAAAAATTATATATATCACCTCATCCTACACTGTTAAAAACAATCCCGTAAGATTACGGGGAAAGCCCGGCAGCAGAGATTCCAGAAAAAGTCCAGAAAAAGAAAAAAAAAAAAAAAAAAGTTTTTTACGGGATAATTTTTTTACGGGCTTTGTCTGGAACCTCTGCTGCCGGGCTTTCCCCGTAATCGTACATGATTTTTTTTTTTTTACAGTGTAGTATTTAAAGGGGATTTTGTTAGGTGACACTTAGAGTTTCACTGGTACATACACATGTGAGCAATCATAAGAAAGATCAGGATTTTTTTTTTTTTTTTTTTTTTTTAAGAAAAAAAAAAGAAAAAAGTATTTTTTATGTTCTTGTTATTATTATTTATTTATTTATTTATTTATTTATTTATTTATTTATTTTTAAGATTGGTAGTATTTTTCTTGAGGTGATGTATAAATTAATTATAACACCTACAAAAATCGTAAAAGATGCCAATCAAAATCAGTACAAAACTCTATAAAATCCTTTCTTGAATAAAAACGACTACATATAGCGTCTAGCGTCATTTAGTGAGATTATAGTAAGGTGTACCTTCAAACTTTATAAATACGTTTGACATTTCCGCCATTACTCCACCAGTGGCCAAACGACTCTGTGCTCAAAACTGGTAGGTAGGAAGTTTGATCCCAGGTCGCGTTGATCGACCTAGCTGTTCGGAAATTTCCGTGGTTTTCTCCGAAACTCGCGTAAATACGGGCTAAGACCCCTTAGAAACACCCTGAAGGAAGGCATTTCACCACTAGGCTTACGACGCTAGTGTAGGTAGTCGGCTTTAAGCCATACGACAAACCAACAATCAACCTTTTCTTACATTAATTCGATTTTATACGTTTTATAATCTAATGGTACAGTCAGTAACAAAAGTGTCCGAACACTCCGAACACTAGCAAAAATTCCTATTTAAAAAACGTACACTTTATACGGTTTTGTTAAGTAAATCCTTGCCGAATCCTGTTCTTAGTCAGTGTAAGAACATGATTCGATAAGGATTTATTTAACAAAACCGTATGAAGTGTATTTTTTTTACATAGGAATTTTTGCTAGTGTTCGGACATTTTTGTTACCGACTGTAGTTTAAAATATCGTCAGTGATAAAGGGTTAAGACTTTTTTTTACACTTATTTTACAAATATTTTTGCATTTCTAAAGAACTTTTCATTCTCATACTTAAAAGTAAAGCCCACATTGTATATTAATAATTTTAATAAAAAGAACTTTTTCTATATACATAAACTTTCTCTCCCAATCCATTCAATAAATAAAATAATTCTTAATTTTTCTTTTAGATAAAGACAATTACACAGAATAAAAAAACATAAATGCCTGTAAGTAAGTAATAAACACTTGTTCCTTTCACTGTAAAAAAAAAACTCGTGAAAAAAACGAAAAAAAATTGTCAGCCCAGGACGCCAATCATATTCCGTTTTCTTTACGGGGAAAAAATGTTTCAAATTAACACAAGAAAACCGTTATTCTTAACAGAAAAACACTGTTATTTTTAAAGAGAGTTCTGTAAAAAATTACAGAAAAAATCTGTAACTTTTACGGAACAAAAAATTTTTTCTCTGTAAAATTTACAGAAATACCTGTAATTTTTACAGAACAAAAATTTTTTTCTCTGTAAAATTTACAGAATTATCTGTAATTTTCACGGAACAAAAAAATTTTCTCTGTAAAATTTACAGAAATATCCGTAACTTTTACAGAACAAAAATTTTTGCTCTGTGAAATTTACTGAAAAATCTGTAATTTTTTACAGAACAAAAACTTTGTTTCTTTTAAAATTACAGTGTACTTCTGTTAACATAACGATATTCTTATGTTTATATAACAAAATTTGGCTGTTCTTAAAAAAAGTTTTATCCCATCAAGAAAACAGTTTTTTACTGGCGTCCTGGCTGACAGCTTTTTTCTGTAAATTTAACATTTTTTTTTTTTTTTTTTCTCCTTTTTCAAATATAGTCACATTTTGATTGCTATTTCAATAGGAAAAATAATTTCAACAGAAGACAGAGAAATCTTTTTTCGTTTAGCAAATGAAACATTATTAATAATAAACAATACAGATTTTTTTTTATTTTGAAGAATTTGTTCTGATAAATACAAAAAATTTAAAAAGAAATATTTTTCTTTAAAAGGAATTAAATAAAAAATAAATTGTATAATGGTTACTGCCAGGAAACGCAAAAGATTGAAATGTAAGAATAAATTTAAGAAAATGAGGCAGAAAATTCAATTGATAAAATTCACAATAATAATAATGCATCACTGTCACAGAATAAAAATTTTCAGGATCTACAATCATGTCAGTGCTTATGCACATTTTTTTTTTTTTTTT
Source organism: Salticus scenicus (assembly GCA_963930645.1). Classification (NCBI taxonomy): domain Eukaryota; kingdom Metazoa; phylum Arthropoda; class Arachnida; order Araneae; family Salticidae; genus Salticus; species Salticus scenicus. The sequence goes on from OZ005662.1 coordinate 86,334,532, forward strand.
TTTTTTTTTTTATGGAAGATGATGCTCCTCTAAACATTACAGGAGTGAAACTTCCCAACATGCAATAACTTTGAAAACTATTACTTGCATGCAATTATGTAAGACTCAGTAATGATATACCAAATGACTACCTATAATAAGTGATATTTACGGCAAATTAAGCATTTATAACAAGAAATTTACATAAAAACAAAATATTTTATCATAAAATTCAGAGACCAAAAATTTTCAAAATTCTTGAATTTAGGGTATGCACCTGAAAAGTTTCACTCTTGATATTAAGACAACCTGAAAAATCATGTGTCATCAATTATCACTTTCATAATCTGTGGTCTTCCCAAACCCCAGCCTTAATCATATGGGAATTTTGCCTTTGTTGGGTATTTGAAATATCTAATAATATATGAAGTGTATATTAAATGTTCAATTAATTACAAAACTCTCTGGTGACGAAATATTTTTTATTAGCTCAAATTAATTCCCATCTTCTCAATTCTATATACACAAAATTTTATAATTTTCCGAACATTGTTTTGTCTGTAGACAACTTTAAAATAGAGTCATTTAATTATGGACATTTTTCCCCCCACTTTTATGACCTGACACAACACATGCCACTTGGACTTTTTGAACCACCCTGTATATTCCAGCAAGAAAAATCTATATATTTTTTGACTCTATTCAAAATTTTGAAGACGCATAAAACAACAGGGGTCAATCTAGATTTTCATTTTTTGGGCCTACTTTTGGGAAAAATCAAAATTTTTCTGATTTTTTTTATTTATTTTTTGTGAAAAAGAAAAAATATATATACACACATATATATAACACATTTTATAAATACTGTGAAGAGGACTATTTTACGGATATGAATTTTGTAAAGGAGGCCTTATTATATGGAATTTCGTGAAGAGGCATAAAAAAAACTAATTCTTGTCTGGATTGACCCTGAGTAGGCAAATGAAATTAAAACATTTATTCGTATAAAACACATAAATAAAATATATAAAAATTAAAAATTCTTTTTTTCTTCCAAATTTATTTTGATCTTTGACTCCGATTAATTCCAAGAAAACACCTAAAAAGAAACATATTTACTTTAGCAAGTTAAAAAAACATTTCTGTAAAATAAATAAATAAAATAGATAACAAATAAATATACATATTTTCTATGTAAATGAATAAATAAATATTGGAAATTGGAAATAATCATATACAAGGCCGTAGCCAGGATTTTTTTTCGGGAGGGGCCCATCACATTTCTAATACAAGGTCATCGAATATGATATACTAATACGCATACCCAATGAAAAAAACATACGTACACGCAATCAAGGGCCTGATTAACACAGGGGCACATGTGCCTCGGGCCCTGAGTAGCAAAGAGCCCTAAAACTGGCCCTGAAAATGCCCTTTTGCCTCTAAAAATGACAAAAGTGGTATCATAAAATGCAAAATTTTGTTATTTAAGTTTGATATACAGGTATATATATGTACTTTTGCTGATTCCAGCACAGTACGAATGGTAGGGGTGGAGCCCACAAAAGTGTGTTTACCCCGGGCCTCACACGAAGTTAATCAGACCCTACACAAAAAGACTCTGATTAACTTCATGCGAGACCCGGGGCACACATAGTTTCGTGAGCCCGCGTCCTCCTTGCATTGTGCACCAATAAACACAGGTATGTCAGAATTTGCACTATATGATACCATTTTTAGGTCATAAAAGGCTAAATGTCATTTTCAGGGCAAATTATACGGCCCCTGCTATTCAGGTCACATGTCTTACATGCCCCTGCTTTAATCAGGCCTTGCACACAAATCTTTCGTCTATATTTTCCTATACAAATCCACTCAATACCAATCATTTTATTAAAACTTTTATTTATTAAAATTAATTTCCTCATGCATTAATAGTTCAACTGTTAGTCTTAAAAAATACTGATGAGTTCTTTTAAAAGATACTCATATCGAATAACTGTCCCCTTCCGGCAGGGGGGGGGGACTTCACCCTTCCTATTTGTGCCTACTTGATTAATACTATGATAAATAATTCTTACTGTGTTCATTTATAAGAAATTTTGAACTATACCGCCAAGTTAAAAACTGAGAAAAATTCAGACGGCTACGCCACCTGTTGGACAATTTTCACCAAAAAGTGTTAGGCACTAATTTATTTCATGGTGCAGCTGCATATAAATGTATATGTAATTCTGTGCAGTGCAGTAGTTCCTGAGATACAATTGGAACAAAATATTTGTCACACACAGACAGACATTTTCTAAAAATGGTGAAATCGTGTTCTGGATCTCTCAAAACATGTAAATCCATCGAAAACCGGAATTTTTTTTTTTTTTTTTTTTTTTTTGTATGAAAAGGGGAAGACTATTTTGCTAATAATTTTATCAGACTCTTTTTTGTTTTAAAATAGTTTTTGTTGACATAAATTTCCTATCTTTAAAACTGCATTTGTTCTGTAAATTTTGTGTAAAAATAAATCATTTATATTTTTATATATTTGATGCGCTACTTAGATTAAAATGGCTGTTGCTATATTAAACTTCTTGTCGAAAAACGTTGGGTGTACTTCAAAACCAAAATTTAAAAAATCGCCCAGCAGGATCTGTTAATGAAACTGATAAAATAAAAATATGGTTCATAGAGTTTAAATAATCTATTTAAAAAATCTTTTAAAACCCAAATTATTTATGTATTGTATCACATACATAGATATAGTAATAATATATAGATTGATCATTGGGGAGAAAAAAGTGATTCCTTTTCACTCGGGAAAAGACGGCGATTTTACCAAAATATGGCAGTCTTTCCCCGAGTGAATGCACAAGGGAATATACACGAATGTTTTAGCAAATAAAATTCATGAATAATTTATTTACTAAAGGTGAATGAAAAGCTCCAGATATAGTTTCATTCTTCTTTTTTTCCTTTTTTCCTTCAATACCACTTAATGGCTGATTCCAAGGCTTTTTTTTCGGCATGAAAAATCTTTGCACGATAATATGGGGATCATAGATCTATATATATATTATATCTATGATCACATAAATCTTTTCGAAGATAGAATAAAACCTAATTTGAAAAAAAAAAAAAAAAAAAAAAAAAGATAGTAACATTTGTTTATTAACTGAAATAATTGATGAAATTTGAAATGCAAGTTGGTCTTGTGGGGTACAGGCTGTATATTATATTTTTGTGTTCGTGAGAGAAAATTTAAAAGAATTTGAAAACTGCAATTTTTAATCCCACTTAAAAAATATGTGACTTAATGTGAAGCAGATTTTTCATTTTTTTTTTCCTAACGGTTTCCATACAATCTTCCGCTGTTGCCACCTAAAATTCATACTTTAGTTAATTTTAAAAAATCTAATTGTCCAATTGATAAGCTGTTTAATGCATCGGATTTACAAAAAAATTCCCTTTCAATTGCTATCTTATTTGTAACGATGCGACTGATATTTCTAATTTATTTTCTAATCTTTCTGATTTATTTTCCTCATTTTAAATAAATGTACGGTTTTTTTTTTTTTATTATTATTATTTTGTCAAAAAAAAAAAAAAAAAAATGGCAACAATTAAATTACGGATAAAATGTTAAAATTTAAATGACTTATTTATCAGAAATTAGAAGGTTATTATTTTCACATTTTAATTAATTAAGAAAAAACTAATCAAAAATTCGAAAATCAGACTTCGATGTGCACAATGACTCTTCAGGGGGCGCACCTTTGTGTTAAATCTCGTGACTGTCCGAGCTACCGTTTTCGAGAACAGTGAAATATACAAATATTGCTCACTTAATAGTATAAGATATATATATATATATATATCAACAATTAACTATTGGGAAATACAACATTTAGTTACGCATGTGTATGTTTCATAATACAATAATCTATGAACAAAAACAAGTTGCATCACTCAAAATAAAATACTATCTTAAATCTACAATAAATACAAATATTAACAGGTTTTAAACAAAAGGTACACTTGATACTAAAATCCATCTCCATATATGGGGAACACGTGGTACAAAGAAACAAATTTTACTAATTATTTTTTACTAGCCACAATTTTGCATGAATGAAATTAATGTACACTTTTAATCTTGTACTTGCTTTATCTAAATACATTTTTATTATTTTCTAAAGAATATTTTTATACAAGAAAAATAGCAAAAAGTAAATGCCAAACAGATTTCATTGTACCCCATATAACAGGGTAGAATAAAACTCTTCAAATAATGCATTTTTTTTTGCCAAATATAGACTTTTTTAATGAACTTTTTAAAACATAGTAAGCGAAAAGGTAAAAAAAAAAAGGGGAGGGGGGTGGGACTTAATGAATTTATAGTTGTCGATGAAAAGTAGTATGATTTTATTACACGGTTGCCACTAAAATAGGAGAATGAAATTCCCTGATTTTTTCCAGGTATGTCCTAAGAAAATTCCAGTGCAACCGTATATTGAGCATTGGGCTATATTAAGGGCAAAATAATTATGGTGCCATTTAAAACACAAAAGTTACATATTACTTTTACCTAAGGAGAGGTTGTCCTTCACAGAGTCTTTCTAAGAGGTCATGTTTAAAAAAAAAAAAAAATGGCAGGTGAGAAAAATACAGGAAAATGGCCCTACATTGGCAGAAAAGTTGTTTTTTGGCAGTCATAGTAGGAAATTCCCTGACTTTTCCCGATTCTGGCTAAAATATTCAAATTCCCTGACTTTTAGAGTCCATTTTCAAATTCTCTGGCTTTTATGGTCAATTTTCAGATTCCCTGAGTATTCCAGGTTCCCCTAGTTTTCCAGGTAGCATGACAACCCTGTTATTACATTAAGTATCATTTCATTTTACATTAAACTGGCTCAAGCCTGTTTAGAAAATTAACATTTTTGCTTTTCTTTCAATTGCTCAAAATGGGGATTTGCTTTTAAATGGGGGTGACAGTTTCAGCATAGTTTGAATTTTTTTAAAAATGTGCTTTTCTGCAGAATGCATACATTTAAATCTAGGTTGAAGTCTTAATATACAGTACTTCACATTAATTTTCATTTAAACATGATTTCTCCAATAGAATACATTTCCTACTATTATCATTAGTTTCATTTCACCCTCTTTCATTAAAACAATCCTTATATAGACACAGCCGGTGTTGCACATGTGTTGATAAGTAGAGCTGTACCGAGTACTCGGTATATACTCTGTACTTGGTCTATTTGCTGAATGCTCGGTACTCTGCCAAATTTAGGCTATGTATTCGGCCAGTACCGAGTTGTTGTGGGAATTTCACTATTTTTATGCATTTTCATTAAAGAAATGTGTTAATGAGTGATATTTATTTTACATAACTAAAAAAATAGGAAAATATAAACACAGAGTTATTATAATTAAAATTTTTGCTATAACAGCTTTCTGCAGTTAAAATTGGCTGGTTACCAAACTTAGTATAAAGATGATTCATGATATGAACTTTTAATTATATATAACTATCTTGTTTATATGTAATACGCATTATTTTATAAAAACTTAGTACATAAAATTGATCTATAAATCAAACAAAAATAAAATATTTTAGGTAAAAAAAGAACCTCTATGTAATATTAACACAAAATTTTAGTTATACATTTGTGCACCAGAGTATACTATTCAGGGTTGGCAAATTTTTGCCAAAGTGGAAAAAACCATGGTAAAAACCGCGGAAAAAACCGTCCCGACAAAAATAGTTTTTGCCACAATTTTTGCCAGTGGCAAAAATTACCAGTATTTCAAATAGGGTTTTAAGGATTTTAATTACACGATTTTAATGTTTAAATCATAATTTTAACAAATTAAAACCAGATATTTAATTACACTCTTGATCAACTGATTCTTATGTAAATCATTAAAATAATGCATTCTAAAATTTCTTTAAAATGAAATTTTTAACATCAGCAATTAACATAATTTTTTTCATTTTTAAAAATATTTAAATTACCTTTCTAAAAAATATTCTTCAATAATTAATTATTAGAATATTTGTGTTTTTCAATGTATTACATATTTTTGTTTACAGCGGGAAAAAGTCATATATTGATTCAATTATTGACTCAGCTGTTCTAAAATATGCCAGTCAGTCACTGATCATGCATTTTTCGGAATTGAAATGTAAATTGCAAGTAAACTCTCTCTCTGAATATGTCTTACTTAATATTTTTTTTACTTCAATAAAATAAAAATATAATTTTGTAGTTTTATTTTTATGGTTATATTCAGGAACTGACAAAGTTTCAATATCTCAGGAGCCATAAATAACAATTTATTTCTATGACAATACTCACAGCAAAACTTAGAGAATTTAAGGATAATATTTCATAATTATATAATTAATGCAGGTCATTAATATATTATTTTACATTGAATAAATGAACTATTCAGTTAAAAATGTGAACTAAGGAAATTTTTAAGAAAATAACTATTTTTTATTTATAAAGATAAAAACAAACTATTTGGGGGGGGGGGGGGGGGATCTACAGAAATATTAATTTTACCTTTAATATAATCATCAAATATATTGAGAGTGTTTAAGTTTTGGCTTTAAAATATTATTTGTCTATTAATTTTTCAGGACAGAATTCCTTTAAAGAGAATCCATTTGATAAGTATCATACTATTTAAACTTTCTAGTTGTAAATTCGAACATAGTTTGCTTTAGATAGTGTTTATGATGCTTAAATCTTGTTTAACACAAAGATGTTGACATGGAAAGTTCCAGTATAGTAGTAAGAAGATTTATCAAATATGGGAATTTATCTTTCATGGAAAAACATCTTTCAAAAACAGAAATAATTGTTAAATTTTTCAGAAAACAATTAACTCATGCTATTCATTGAATACATCAGAAATATCATCTTTTATACCAAGAAGAGAAGGTGGGAGGAAAAACAAAAATATACATAAAAAATATTGTAAATGCATGAAATTTTTTTTGTCAGACTGCCGTAACTGGTCACCACACCAATGGATATTTATAGTCACCCTGGCACCCGGAATTTATTGGACTCTGGTTATATATTATTATTAATTAATTAATTATAATTACTTTTTAAATTAAAAAACCTTCAAACATTCTTTTCATTGAGGTGCCAAAGTGTAAGGGGTGAAAATTGAAAGGGATTGTGTTGTTCTAATTTTATTTTTCCACTTTTCCTAATTTTTTTCCATTTTTGCCAATTTTTTTCATTTTTGCCGCTGTCCTGGCAAAAATGCATTTTTGCCGGCAAAAACCCAACCCTGATACTATTGTTCAAAATTGGTTGCTATCGCTGCTAGCGAATACATTATTACTTTTATGTGGTCCCATAAATAAAAAAGAAAAGAGAAAAATCCCACATAATACACATTAAAAAAGAGCAGATTTGTTAATGGTTTTTATCAAGAATAATAAAATTACTAAAACTAATTTATTAAAACATACTAATTGAGTCATATTTGAAATCGCTCTCTCTTTACTTAGTGGTCATAGTAATTTAAAAAGGGATTAAAAAAAAGGGGGGGGGATATCAAGAAATCCTGTTAATATATCTGGAAAACTTATTTAGTCAAATAAAAATTGTTACTAAAGCAAATGACATACATACATATATATATATATATATATATATTCAGTTCTATATTATTGTGTGTTGTTATTGTTTTAGTTCTATTAATTGCTAAATTTTAAGATTAAATTTTATTACGTTATCTATCATTTACATATATATATATACACGTGTGTCAAAACAATTTCCATTCATGAATAGTTTGCAATGATAATATTAAATAAAATATTTGTGATATTTTCTATAATCTTATTAATCAAGAACCAACTCTCAAAAATTTTTACATCATTTGCGATGTAAGCACAAGTAGAACAGCACATTCTGGAACAATAATTGCAAGTCTTTTCCCTTTTAATGGTAGATGCCCGGTGCCCAAGTTTTAGAACATTCCTCAGTACATTTTCTCTCTCTCTCCCCCCCCCCCCTCCCCTCCCATGATTATACTCTTTAAAGAACATTTTTTTTTATTTTTTAAATTTACTTATTTTATCATTTTAAAATTAATTTTATTGTTTTGCAACATTTTTGAAATTGCTTAAGATGTTACCGATCACCTTGAGTTGTAAAAAAAAAAATTAAGGCCTCAATTTTGGAAATCCTGCGATAATACCTGATTTGCCCATGTAATAACACGGCCCTGTTGACACATTTCATTTTAATCTGGCAATTGCATTATTATTAAAGAATGACGGAGAAAATTATGTATATCAATTATATTAATAATCAAAATAAATGAAATTATAACTTACATTAACACTTCAAAGTAAATTGGCAACAGGAACAACTAATGTTAGGTAGAATCTGGATCTATAGAAGGCAAACACTGGAAATCTTTCATAATTTTTTTCCCCTTGCTTTTCCCAGTAGCAGAATTTTCTGAATCTACACCATAAATGCCAAATCGTCTTGTGTCACTAAAAGTAATAGCAATTCATAAAATTTGTAAAATTTGCATCTACAAAGAAAATTAATTAAGACTATACAACAAATACAGTAACCTCGAGACATAATGCAAAATATGTGTATTTTTAAGCCTAAACATTTCTTTCTTAACTGTTAAATTGATTTGTATGTAGAGCTTTAAACAATTTGCAGAGCTCGCTGCCATACTGTGCTGTTTCTACTACTGGCTTGCTTCTTCTTAGGCAACATTAGAAAAATATTTAAATTTATTTTAGTAAAATATTTTAAATGGAGAAAATTATTTTAAGAAATTATTTTAATTGATTGAATGAGAATTCAATTTTATTCCTTCATAAGCAGAAACAGCATCTATGGAGATTAATTTTGTTGTAAAACCATATGATACAGGATCACAAAATTATGGAATTTCTTTGAACTTCTTTTGAACTAATGAACAATAACAACAAAAATATTTGGTATACAGAAACACTAAGACACCTATCCATCACATGAGTACCAAGATTCGGACAATACCTAATCTCGCCGGCAGCCTTTGCCCATGTTATTCTATGGGAAAATTTGTTTACATAATTACTCATTACTTAATGGATATTATTCAATTCTGTTTTCACATTTAGAAAATTCATAAGCATTAAATTAGTACTTGTTTTCCAAAAATTGATTTTTTAAAATTTTAGTATTTCATTTTGCAATTAGAAAATGAGAAAAATGCATTTTGTGAAAAATCGCATTTTTGAACTCAAAATTAAAATGTAAAAATTAAAAAAAAATTAATTTTTCAAAAATGAGTACTCATTTAACGGTTATGAATTTTCTGACTGCGAAAACAGAATTCAAAAATATTCATTAGGTAATGTGTAATTGTAGCAACAAATTTTCCCATAGAATAACATGGGCGAAGGCTGCCAGCGAGATTAGGTATTGTCCCCTCTTAACTTAGACCCCTCTTATGTATTATTATTAGATAGCTTTTATTGTACCTTTAGTATTGATACTGTTTACAGTAAAGCTTACTGATTCTCATACTTTTAAATCAGCAATTGTGGAGAAATTATTTTTTTTTTCTGTCCAGATAATTTTAAATCTGCTTCTTGACATAAAAGTAACAGCTAGATATGGATGATATCAACATTAGATCCTGTATGAGCAATGCAAATGAACAATGCGTAATATACCTCAATAAATGATCTTTTTTCTAGCAGATTACAAAAGATCAGTGGCATAGTGAGCATAACTGGCACCTGGGGCATGATATCTTTTTGGTGACCTCCATCCCCCCCCTACCAAAAAAAAAAAAATCCTATATTAATAAAAGATGTTTGTTTGTCTGTCTTTCACCTGTATATTCTGCCTGCACAGAACATAGAAGTACAAAAATTGATATACGACTGCATAGAAGTACCGTGTCAAAGGGGATTGTGAACAAAATTTAAATTGTAATTAATTTTTGAGATATTAATGTTAATTTAAAATGCCTCTTTTTAGCAATTCAAATGACTTTCTTTTTCGAATACTTTCTTGCTCAGCTAGACCCTTTATGAAAACGATCCGTCTCAAATAAAAACAGACATTTAAAATGCATTAAAAGCACCAAATAAATTAAAAATATCGGTACTATTTTTTCCAAAATTGGTACCAATAGCAGGAACATTTTCTCTGAATTCTGGAGTGCAACTCGCTAATCGATGCGACAATCAGAATTTTTTTTAATTAACTAAACTAATAATTTTCAATTGAAATGACTGATTTCTTCTTTTATCATGCGAGACACTACGGCAGACAATTATGACGATTAAGTGAGATATACATTATGAAAAATTTCACTGACTCGATTTAGAAATATCTCAGCCTATCAGCCAAAAGATGGTGCTGCTTTTACTTTTTCTTCCTAATATTTTATATATGAAATTTCATGCAATTTTCCTCAGTAGATGCTGAAATATATCCATTTGGAAAGTTGCAGAAAGTAATAGCAGCGCCACCAGTCAGGCGATACACACCCAGATTAAATAAGCACAATTTTTCATTATATATATATATATACACTAATACACTACACACATACCAAGTTTGGATTATTTATACAACATAGAAGATTTCTTGTAAATGGAAGTAAACTCCAGCATAGCAGTGCAATCTTTTGTGTGATATGCACGTAAATTGGATTACAATAGATTTTCACAATATCATTTTCATCATGTATCATGTATCAAGTATTGTATATTTATATAGAAGTTGAGATATTTCCTTCTCATAAACGAGATTTTATTAGTTAACACCTTCTGTCAGCCATATGCATCCAAAATGAAATAACATATCTCACTTAAAATCTTACTAAAATATACCAAGTTTGATGCAGTTATACACTACCCCAGTGGCAGAAAGTTTTGTAGCTGTCTGCGACAGGCTTTTAAAATTTCATAATTTGTCTGCAAAACTTGCATGTAATCAGGGATGAAAATGGCTTACACTCAAAAAGCCTGAAAGCTGATTGGAAGGGGGGGGGGGGGGCTTAACATCAGTGGTGATCTCGTGCAACAATACACGAATACAATTTTACTGCAGAACAATATAGTATAAACAATTGTGTGTACTCATTCATCTCATTCAATTAAATATTTTATAGCAATGTTTGACACAACACAATATAAAAATAAATAATTATAAACGATAAAAGTATTAGTTTTAGTTCTGATCAGAAATTTTTTTTAAGTGAATTGTTATTCGAAAGTTGCAGACAAATATTTTTATCAGTGCAGACATAAACTGTCCGCAAGCCATTTTTCTGTGTCCACGACTATGTCGCCGTGTCGCGATGTTTCTGCCAATGTGTACACTACAGAAGCTGATATAATCTTTCTTTAAAGGAAGAAATCGCAGTATAACAACAACAGCTATTATTCAATATATCAGGTTTGGCACGGTTTAAACCAACTGGTTTTTTTTCCATAAAAACTATTTTTTTTTTTTTCCTTCCTTTCCAAAAATTTTAAAAATTTTATTCTATTGTCCCTTTTTTAATTGAAATTTATAAATTATTTTTACTTTTAATTAGGGTTGGCAAGGTTTCGGACACTATGGTAAAAACCACGGTATAAACCATGGCTTTACCGTACTGTCCAAAACCTTGGTGTCTTAAACTGTCCAAAACAATATTTTTTAGTAGAATTATATTTTATTAAAATTATGCAAATATTTGAAAAATTTACAAAATTATTATAATTATTGTTGTTTTGTAACATTTTCCAGTATATTCCATAAAGTTTAGTGAAATATACATATATTAACAATTATAATATTCAAAAGCAAAAATTTATTAATGTGGCAAAAATTTATTAATGAAGCAAAAAAAATTAATTTAAAAAAGTGAATAATTGTACCTCAAATATTGATATTTATAATATTTACATGCACATAAACAGTATATATATATAAGCAACGTGAATAAATATATCAAGAGAACAAATTAATATATAATTATCATTATATATATATATAAGATTTACAATAAATCATCTTGAAATAAATATTAAAAATGTGCAACTACACAAACATATTTTATTTTATTTTTGAATAAATGAGAAAATATATAACATATATGTAAAAATATTAAATGATACACGCTTTAAAGTTTTTTTTTTTTTTTTTTTTTTTTTTTTTTTTTTTTTTTGAGGGGGGGGGGCGTATCTGCTGTTTTTGAAAATGCATATACTTTATTGTCTAACTATCATTTTATTTTTGGTATCTTAATTTATGTAATTTATGAAAGAACTTCTAAAAATAATTTCTGGAAAATATTGGATATGTAACTATTTTGCAATTAAAAATAAAATACAAATTATTCATTTTGAATATCCTATCATACATATTTTATTGTTTATTCAAAACTTAACAAATTGGTATTTAAAAAAATTATGTATATGGTATTTTTAAAAATATGGTAATTAATAGCAGCCCATTTTATTATCTATATACTAAATCCAAAAGCAAGATATACTGATTTTGAATTATCAAATAAAAAAGAAGCTGCATTAGAATTTGTCCAAGCAGTTAAAAAAAAAGAAAAAAAAAAAAAAACTTTGATTTTAAAATTTCATGCAAAAAGTTCTCCATTCAAGGACATTTTGAGAATTATTTTGTTAAAATGTAACAGCATTAGAATTAAGAAAATGACAATTTTAATATCCAAGTATGGAAAAATGATGGAATAATTATAATCGCAAAAGATTTTACATCTGATGAAGAGTGTTTTCTTAAAATAGAAAATTTAGTTTCAATAAAAGCTATAAAACTTATTTTATTTGAAATATTAAATGTAAATGCTATTCAGTATAACTTTCAAATGGATTGCAATATTCCATTACATAATCCATAAGTATATTTTTCTTAAATCGTTTCTTTTCCCCTAATTCATTAAATTAAGAATTTTATTGTCATTAAATTGTAGGAAAGGCATGTTAGGTTTAACATTCACTAAAAAAAAAAAAAACTGTCAACTCACAGTAATCCTGTTATTATTTACACCATTTTAATGAAAATTTAATACTACAATTATGGAATATTTTTAGGAGTTCCGAAGTTTATAAATTTACAAATCAAATAGGATAATGTTTCATAAATTAATTAAAACATACAAATGAAGTCTCATATAAATAAAAAAAATCTATTCTTTAATAAACGAGCTTAATGCCATGCATTTACTGTTAAGAATTTAAAGTAAAAAAAAAAGTTATGAAAGTGAAATTAAATGAAAAATTATAGAGAAAATGTGATACTGACAATTATAAAAAAGTAGTGCGCTTATTATAATATTGTTATAATATACTATTCTGTGACAGATTTACAGGCAATTTTAGAAAAAAGCAAAAAATAAAAAAATAATTGAAAAGTTTATACCACTGTCAATTTTGAGCACTGGCTGTTGGTACAGCTGTTGGCATACTAAGCTGGCATCATACCCTTTTGCATCAACTTAAACCTAACACAAATTGATAAAAAAAAAAAAAAAAAAAAAAAAAAAAAAGTTATATCATCTATGTAATAAGTAAAACATCAATAAGAAATGAAGCAGGAAGTGAAATTTAACTACAGGAGTAACTTTAAAAAATTCATTTTAAAAGGTGTTTGTTTGGTGTTTGAGAATAAGGTTGATTGACTACACTAAGGTCCTGAGTCCTAGCAAGGTGACTGCATATTAATATTTCTACATAGAAATTAAATACAGTAGAGCATTTTTATAAGGCACACCTTGGGACCAGAGGTTTTGCGTTGTATAGAATTTTGCTTGTGCCAAGACCAGAGTTGGAAGTTTACAACTAGACGTCATTAAAAAAAGAAAAAAAAAACTGACATTTTAAAGTAATAAGTACAAAACTTGAAACAAACACCATAAAATACAAAAAAATTCACAACAATTATTTTGGGTCAAAATAATTGTTGACATTCGATCAGGCAAACAAAGTACGCATGAGTGCTGCAAACAAAGCAGCAATGCATTGTTTGCAGCACCAGTTTACTTTGTTCACCCGATGAAGGGTCATCTCTTCTTTTGACCTGAAGCAATCTTTCCATGTTTTTGCATTTTATGACGTTTATAGTTTTGTACTTATTAATAAACGTCATGACAGTCACAAATATAAATTTATATTCTATGACCATTTGCTTTAGAGATACTTAAGATGCAAAATTCATTGTGCAAATCAGAATTACAATACTTCACAAATTTCTACTGGCCCTTCATAAAATTCTACTTTTAAAGGTCCTCTACAAAATTCAAATTTATAAAATCAAGCCTTTCACACAAAATTTCCTTTTATTAATATTATCATTTTATAATTATAATTATTATTTTTAAATATTATTTTAAATGAATGCTTATACTTGATTCAATGAAATAATGCTAAATGATATTAAACATGTTCACATGATTAAACATTAAAAATAATATTAAACTTTAAAAAAATTTCAGAATTTTTCAAACAATAAAGTGTTACAAAACAAGAACTGTTAACTATTTACAATATGATAATACAGTAGAGGATCTTTATAACGCACACCTTGGGACCAGAGGTTTTGCATTATATAGAATTTTGCGTTATATAGATTATATCACAGACAATTAAACTTACCTTCTAAACATGGTTACGTAAATATTATACACTGGTAATAAATGAATATATTTACAAATTAAACTTAAAATATTGCCTGGAATAAATTATGATATTTACATTTGAGAACCATTTCAAAAGTTAAATTTTTCCAGAGCATGAAATATAAAATTCAATAAAATTTGAAATTTACATAAATGATTATTTAAATAAATTAGCAGCATATACATTAACACTATACTTAATATTGTTTTTCGAATCGTTTACCAGTATGTTTTCTGCAGATTTGCTGATATTTTAGGATTATGAAATTTAGTTTTCTTGTTTTAATAAATTTAAAATATTTTATTCATTATTATTTATTTATTTTCTCCCTCCCCTCTTTTTCACATATGAATTTGTTCTACATTGGCTGTTCTCCTGTGTATTTAAAAAAGAAAAAATTCTTCCTTAATTAGACATGTACTGGAAATTTCAAGTTTGTCATCTGATATTTATCTTTAATGCATGTGATTATAACAGTTTTTGATGATCATTGTAATAACTGTATTCTTTCTTTATTAGTTAAAAACTATGAATTAGAAATATAATGTTTCAAACATTTATTTTAGTTGTGTGTGAATATATTTACATATCACATAAATAAGTTTCTCAAAATAAAATTTTTCTTAAAACAATTTGTAAATAATTTATACAAATTTAGGTAAATATACTGGTTTATAATTTTTTTAATAAAATCACACAATCAACTGTGGAAGAAAATCATATTTATTAAAATTTAATTTTTCCGACTGAGTGTCCCGGTCCAGGCATTATTTTCACTCAGTCGGAAAAATTAAATTTCAATAAATACTGGTTTATAACCTAAGAAATATATACAAAGTATGCATAAACATATTTTGTATGTTTATGTTTATTTATATTAATATTTATGAAATCTAAAATTCCAAAGTTACTTATGAATTTTAACATAAGCCATGAAAACACAGGAATACTGGATTTTTTTTTTTTTTTTTTTTTTTTAAGTAAAACATAATATATGCAGGCAGTAAATTAATATGAATTTGAAAATAATTATATTTATAATCTATATTTATTACACTGTATCATTTATTAATAAATTTTTATTTATTTATTTATTATTATTAATTGTATAAATACTTGTACCTGTTTATAGCTTGGACGTTTGGTGTTTTGGGAGTAAAGCTGATTGGCTACTCTAGGGTCTTAAGACCTAAGGGGGAGTGCCCTCAGTGGGGGTCTTTCTAAAGGGTCTTAGCCTGTATTTATGCAAGTTTCGGAGAAAACTACAAAAAACTCTGAACGGCTAGGCCAACGTGTCGCACTGGGATCGAACCCGGCACCTCACATCTACCAGCTTTGAGCGTTCAACTGCTTCGCCACTGATGGGCCCTACAGCTTAGAATAATAATTTTTTTAAAAATCTGTAAGAGTAAATATTAAATTTATTACAATTTATACATGTCCAGACTGCATTCATGTTTCTCTTGTCTCATGGTAATTATAAGAATTTCAGGCACAATTCAAACATGCTTAACATTCAGAATTATTGCTTTTCTTAAAAACTTGCAAAATCAGCAGTCATTAAAAAGAAAAAAAAAGTTCTATTTTTCTATAAAATATTAAAATACAAAATATTAGGCTATGCATTTTTGTTTTACTGGTTAAATACTAAATACATAAGACTAAAAAAATTGAAATATACAATGTTGTATTGCAAATAAAATGATTTATCAATCAAAATTATCTATCAATGATTTATAAATCATGAATTTTTAGAAGCCTAAAGTTTTGTTTTTATATTAATCAAAATGTTATAATAATGTTTCTCCAAAAACATTAATATGTTTACCTTTTAAAACATACTTATAGCTTATTTAAAAACAACTATATTTTTAAAGTATCACATAACTAAGTTTAACATATACTATATTAAACATAGTTATAAATAAATTTTATAGTAATATATAAAAGTATCACAGCATATTTTAAATGAACATAGAAATAATTCATAATAAAATTTTAAAAGCCTAAAGTTTTGTTTTTTCTATTAATAAAAACGTTGTAACAATGTGTTTTTCAAAGAACATCGATCTTTTCTTACAATGTTACGATTACAGTCGAACCTCATTAATGTGAATCTCAATCTCAACGGGGATAAAAAATTTGTTCATGTTACCAGTAGCTAATCTTCATATAACTAAACTAATTATCATTTTGACGTGGGTTGTGGAAACAGTTCATGTTAACGAGGTTCGATTGTATAAGTAAAGCGATTAGCATAATTGAATGAAATAAACATAAAACAATAATTATCAAATGGAACTTACCCGCTGCATCCTTCCAAACGCCACAAGCAAGCACACACAAGGGTCAAATCTCAAATACAAATACATCTTTGCAAGGTTCGCCGGTCATGACTCATGAACTGTTCACGTGGTGATTTTTGAACGCGATAAATTCTTTGGTCGTGACGTCATCGCTGCTTGTCACAAGAGGAACGGAACAGATTATTCTGTTCTATCTCTGTGGTCAATGTTAATCTTTCATCCACAGATACCAGGAAGATAATTAGTTAATAATTAAAACAATCATGATGATTTATCCTTGAAAAACGTTGAGAAATATTTTTTGTTTAAGTATTATTGTTATTATTATTATTATTATTTTTTTTTTAACATTTCTTTTTTACAATGAAATAAAATAAAGAATAATTTTAGCTTTAAATATTCCTTCACTTTTTTTTTTCCCTTCGGCAACATTACATAGAATTCAGGAATAATTTTCTTATTTGAAGTTGTTGAAGCGAAAAATTTATAAGAAATATTCTTTAAGATTATCTCAAATAAAAAAAAAAAAAAAAAAAAGAAAAAGAAAAAAATGGCAATATAGTTTAGATTACTTTCTAACTTTCTATCTGAAATTATAAAGGTGATAAAAACAATCATTTTTTTCTTCTATTCACAAGAAAAAAGTATTAAATTCGTGAAAATTTTTGACTTCTGGTTTTCGATGCATTTATACGCTTTGAAAAGTCATGAAAACGATTAGACCACTTTTAAAAATGCATGCCTGTCTGTGTATGGTTTATCAAAATTCTGTGGGCGCTGTATCTCATTAAATAATGGCCGGAATTCCGAAAAATTTTAAATTTTCATATGAGTTGATGCTGATTGTAATTGGAGTAAATGCCCAGCAGGTGGCGCTGATGCAAATTATCCCCATATAGCTATATATCATCTTTTGTTGCGCATAATTTCGCAAAATTTCACATTTAGTTGGACCTTCATGAGAATTTATCCTAATAACACTTGGGAGTAAACCTCCCAGCAGGTGGCGCTGCTGTGCTTTCTTGCTTGTTTATAAAAAGAAAGGCAGGTGTATAAGTGTAAAATGGTGACAGAGTTGATAAAGATAACAAAAAAATGTGTCAAAAAGTGACTTAACCCTTTAAAGCTCACAATATATTTTCTTTTGAAAATTAACTAATTTCAAAAATGGTGTTGTGAATAATAATAACAAGTGAATTAAGGAAATAGTACTCTAATAATTACTGGTACTCTGTTGATTATAATCTGGTGGGGCACTCACACTGCATTTTCTTATTTTTCTGGTTATAGAAACAATTTCTATCATTGTCCAACAATTCAAAGATTTCAGCAATGGATTAGGACTCTTAAAATATGGGGGAAAAAAAAGAAAAAGAAAACCAAAAATATCAAACACCATTTACTTAATTTTTCTTGATTCAGAAAAAAAAAAAAGTCTATCAAATAATAGAGCACATTTTTTATAAAAATATAGATAATTAATTTTAAAATAAAACAATAAAAAGCAGCAAATAATTAAAAATTGAAATAGAAAATAATTCAAAAATTTTTTACGTCATTTCTGTCACATAATTAAACTTACTTTTTTTTTTTTTTTAAATTTAAGAACTTTTTTAAAAATTGCATATGGGGTGAAAAGCCTGTTTGTATAAATTAAAATTTCTGGACTTTGAATGTGTCTTAATTTAGAGCAACTGAATGACAAAGATGAGTCACTGAAATATGCCTTTTTGTCATGTCTGTCACGCTGTATTTTACCTTTTTAAACGTAGTTTTTTTTTTCCCCCTTAGGTAGAAAGTTTTGTATTGTATTTATAAACAAGACATTCAGATATATCAGAACACCAAAATTCATTAACGTGCATGAATATTTAGCACTTAAAATGGTACAAGAAAGCTGTATACTAGCCGCCTTCAGCGACCAGCTGGTTCGCGATGCTTGAAAAGTCCGGCTCGGTAGCGTCTGTGGCACCTTCTTCCCGTTTCAGGACATACAACATCTTATTCGCTTATTGTTAAGTACCTTTATTGAGAATTCTAACTATAGCAAATTCCCACTTAGTAGCGCCTGCGGCGCCGTATTTCTGTTTCATGATCTAAACAGTCTGTTCGTTCACCGTGAAAGCGATCCTTGAAAAATCTCACCATATTAAAGTTCATCTTGGTGTCGCCTGCGGCGCTTTCTCCCCGTTTTAGAACCTACAACATCTTGCTCGCTCATAGTGCAAATATGAAATGTGAACGGAGTATCAGAATTCGAAACTGCAAAATATAAAAGAATAAAAGCGTTATGGGTTTTTCGTTGTTTTCTCCGAAACTCCCGTTCCTTTTCTACATTTTATGATAATTTATGATAATTTAAGTTATAGATTATTCGAATGCACGAAACTTTTGAAAGGCCAGAGGGGCCCGTACGCTGCAAAATAAAAAAAAAAGCACGTGATTTTTTGAACAGATTTTTTGCGCTTGACACGTTTCTGTAAAAAAAAAAAAGACATGTTTTACTTAAAAAAAAAAGATGGAGTTTGTGTCACGTGGGGCCCTCAGGTTACCAGGGGGCCCATTTGTGATACCTCATGTGACATTATTTGAATCCAAGAAACTTTTGAAATTAACCTGTTCAGCGAATTTACTTTCCTTTCGAGAAATTTTGGTGTAACGAGACTTATCAAATACCCTATAAATTTATATGTGTGCATGTATGTATGTATGTGTGAATGTATATCTGTATTATTCTGACATAAACCGATTACATAAAATGCGATTTCTGGTTTACAAAAGAAAATTGGCGTATTCCTTTTAACTCTGTGGGCACACACCCCCTTCTGGTGCCACGACTTCATATTACTGTTACAGTTTACAAATTTTTGCACCCGCAAAACAGAAAAAAAAAAAAAAAAAAACTGATTTTCTTTAAACTGATTTTTTCTGTAAACAATACAGTTTTTTCTGTAAAAAATACAGATTTTTTGTTTTCAGCGTGCTGAAAAACAGAAAAGAGAGAAAAACAGAAAAAGGGGGAGGAAAAAACAGAAAAAAAAGATAAAAAACAGAAAAAATATGTTTTTTCTTTAAAACAGCTCTTTAATGTAAAAAATACAGATGTTTTCTGTAAAAACTACAGATTTTTTTTACAGTGTACGGGCCCCTCTGGCCTTTCAAAAGTTTCGTGCATTCGAATAATCTATAACTTAAATTATCATAAATTATCATAAAATGTAGAAAAGGAACGGGAGTTTCGGAGAAAACAACGAAAAACCCATAACGCTTTTATTCTTTTATATTTTGCAGTTTCGAATTCTGATACTCCGTTCACATTTCATATTTGCACTATGAGCGAGCAAGATGTTGTAGGTTCTAAAACGGGGAGAAAGCGCCGCAGGCGACACCAAGATGAACTTTAATATGGTGAGATTTTTCAAGGATCGCTTTCACGGTGAACGAACAGACTGTTTAGATCATGAAACAGAAATACGGCGCCGCAGGCGCTACTAAGTGGGAATTTGCTATAGTTAGAATTCTCAATAAAGGTACTTAACAATAAGCGAATAAGATGTTGTATGTCCTGAAACGGGAAGAAGGTGCCACAGACGCTACCGAGCCGGACTTTTCAAGCATCGCGAACCAGCTGGTCGCTGAAGGCGGCTAGTATACAGCTTTCTTGTACCATTTTAAGTGCTAAATATTCATGCACGTTAATGAATTTTGGTGTTCTGATATATCTGAATGTCTTGTTTATAAATACAATACAAAACTTTCTACCTAAGGGGGAAAAAAAAAACTACGTTTAAAAAGGTAAAATACAGCGTGACAGACATGACAAAAAGGCATATTTCAGTGACTCATCTTTGTCATTCAGTTGCTCTAAATTAAGACACATTCAAAGTCCAGAAATTTTAATTTATACAAACAGGCTTTTCACCCCATATGCAATTTTTAAAAAAGTTCTTAAATTTAAAAAAAAAAAAAAAGTAAGTTTAATTATGTGACAGAAATGACGTAAAAAATTTTTGAATTATTTTCTATTTCAATTTTTAATTATTTGCTGCTTTTTATTGTTTTATTTTAAAATTAATTATCTATATTTTTATAAAAAATGTGCTCTATTATTTGATAGACTTTTTTTTTTTTCTGAATCAAGAAAAATTAAGTAAATGGTGTTTGATATTTTTGGTTTTCTTTTTCTTTTTTTTCCCCCATATTTTAAGAGTCCTAATCCATTGCTGAAATCTTTGAATTGTTGGACAATGATAGAAATTGTTTCTATAACCAGAAAAATAAGAAAATGCAGTGTGAGTGCCCCACCAGATTATAATCAACAGAGTACCAGTAATTATTAGAGTACTATTTCCTTAATTCACTTGTTATTATTATTCACAACACCATTTTTGAAATTAGTTAATTTTCAAAAGAAAATATATTGTGAGCTTTAAAGGGTTAAGTCACTTTTTGACACATTTTTTTGTTATCTTTATCAACTCTGTCACCATTTTACACTTATACACCTGCCTTTCTTTTTATAAACAAGCAAGAAAGCACAGCAGCGCCACCTGCTGGGAGGTTTACTCCCAAGTGTTATTAGGATAAATTCTCATGAAGGTCCAACTAAATGTGAAATTTTGCGAAATTATGCGCAACAAAAGATGATATATAGCTATATGGGGATAATTTGCATCAGCGCCACCTGCTGGGCATTTACTCCAATTACAATCAGCATCAACTCATATGAAAATTTAAAATTTTTCGGAATTCCGGCCATTATTTAATGAGATACAGCGCCCACAGAATTTTGATAAACCATACACAGACAGGCATGCATTTTTAAAAGTGGTCTAATCGTTTTCATGACTTTTCAAAGCGTATAAATGCATCGAAAACCAGAAGTCAAAAATTTTCACGAATTTAATACTTTTTTCTTGTGAATAGAAGAAAAAAATGATTGTTTTTATCACCTTTATAATTTCAGATAGAAAGTTAGAAAGTAATCTAAACTATATTGCCATTTTTTTCTTTTTCTTTTTTTTTTTTTTTTTTTTATTTGAGATAATCTTAAAGAATATTTCTTATAAATTTTTCGCTTCAACAACTTCAAATAAGAAAATTATTCCTGAATTCTATGTAATGTTGCCGAAGGGAAAAAAAAAAGTGAAGGAATATTTAAAGCTAAAATTATTCTTTATTTTATTTCATTGTAAAAAAGAAATGTTAAAAAAAAAATAATAATAATAATAATAACAATAATACTTAAACAAAAAATATTTCTCAACGTTTTTCAAGGATAAATCATCATGATTGTTTTAATTATTAACTAATTATCTTCCTGGTATCTGTGGATGAAAGATTAACATTGACCACAGAGATAGAACAGAATAATCTGTTCCGTTCCTCTTGTGACAAGCAGCGATGACGTCACGACCAAAGAATTTATCGCGTTCAAAAATCACCACGTGAACAGTTCATGAGTCATGACCGGCGAACCTTGCAAAGATGTATTTGTATTTGAGATTTGACCCTTGTGTGTGCTTGCTTGTGGCGTTTGGAAGGATGCAGCGGGTAAGTTCCATTTGATAATTATTGTTTTATGTTTATTTCATTCAATTATGCTAATCGCTTTACTTATACAATCGAACCTCGTTAACATGAACTGTTTCCACAACCCACGTCAAAATGATAATTAGTTTAGTTATATGAAGATTAGCTACTGGTAACATGAACAAATTTTTTATCCCCGTTGAGATTGAGATTCACATTAATGAGGTTCGACTGTAATCGTAACATTGTAAGAAAAGATCGATGTTCTTTGAAAAACACATTGTTACAACGTTTTTATTAATAGAAAAAACAAAACTTTAGGCTTTTAAAATTTTATTATGAATTATTTCTATGTTCATTTAAAATATGCTGTGATACTTTTATATATTACTATAAAATTTATTTATAACTATGTTTAATATAGTATATGTTAAACTTAGTTATGTGATACTTTAAAAATATAGTTGTTTTTAAATAAGCTATAAGTATGTTTTAAAAGGTAAACATATTAATGTTTTTGGAGAAACATTATTATAACATTTTGATTAATATAAAAACAAAACTTTAGGCTTCTAAAAATTCATGATTTATAAATCATTGATAGATAATTTTGATTGATAAATCATTTTATTTGCAATACAACATTGTATATTTCAATTTTTTTAGTCTTATGTATTTAGTATTTAACCAGTAAAACAAAAATGCATAGCCTAATATTTTGTATTTTAATATTTTATAGAAAAATAGAACTTTTTTTTTCTTTTTAATGACTGCTGATTTTGCAAGTTTTTAAGAAAAGCAATAATTCTGAATGTTAAGCATGTTTGAATTGTGCCTGAAATTCTTATAATTACCATGAGACAAGAGAAACATGAATGCAGTCTGGACATGTATAAATTGTAATAAATTTAATATTTACTCTTACAGATTTTTAAAAAAATTATTATTCTAAGCTGTAGGGCCCATCAGTGGCGAAGCAGTTGAACGCTCAAAGCTGGTAGATGTGAGGTGCCGGGTTCGATCCCAGTGCGACACGTTGGCCTAGCCGTTCAGAGTTTTTTGTAGTTTTCTCCGAAACTTGCATAAATACAGGCTAAGACCCTTTAGAAAGACCCCCACTGAGGGCACTCCCCCTTAGGTCTTAAGACCCTAGAGTAGCCAATCAGCTTTACTCCCAAAACACCAAACGTCCAAGCTATAAACAGGTACAAGTATTTATACAATTAATAATAATAAATAAATAAATAAAAATTTATTAATAAATGATACAGTGTAATAAATATAGATTATAAATATAATTATTTTCAAATTCATATTAATTTACTGCCTGCATATATTATGTTTTACTTAAAAAAAAAAAAAAAAAAAAAAAAAAAAAAAAAAAATCCAGTATTCCTGTGTTTTCATGGCTTATGTTAAAATTCATAAGTAACTTTGGAATTTTAGATTTCATAAATATTAATATAAATAAACATAAACATACAAAATATGTTTATGCATACTTTGTATATATTTCTTAGGTTATAAACCAGTATTTATTGAAATTTAATTTTTCCGACTGAGTGAAAATAATGCCTGGACCGGGACACTCAGTCGGAAAAATTAAATTTTAATAAATATGATTTTCTTCCACAGTTGATTGTGTGATTTTATTAAAAAAATTATAAACCAGTATATTTACCTAAATTTGTATAAATTATTTACAAATTGTTTTAAGAAAAATTTTATTTTGAGAAACTTATTTATGTGATATGTAAATATATTCACACACAACTAAAATAAATGTTTGAAACATTATATTTCTAATTCATAGTTTTTAACTAATAAAGAAAGAATACAGTTATTACAATGATCATCAAAAACTGTTATAATCACATGCATTAAAGATAAATATCAGATGACAAACTTGAAATTTCCAGTACATGTCTAATTAAGGAAGAATTTTTTCTTTTTTAAATACACAGGAGAACAGCCAATGTAGAACAAATTCATATGTGAAAAAGAGGGGAGGGAGAAAATAAATAAATAATAATGAATAAAATATTTTAAATTTATTAAAACAAGAAAACTAAATTTCATAATCCTAAAATATCAGCAAATCTGCAGAAAACATACTGGTAAACGATTCGAAAAACAATATTAAGTATAGTGTTAATGTATATGCTGCTAATTTATTTAAATAATCATTTATGTAAATTTCAAATTTTATTGAATTTTATATTTCATGCTCTGGAAAAATTTAACTTTTGAAATGGTTCTCAAATGTAAATATCATAATTTATTCCAGGCAATATTTTAAGTTTAATTTGTAAATATATTCATTTATTACCAGTGTATAATATTTACGTAACCATGTTTAGAAGGTAAGTTTAATTGTCTGTGATATAATCTATATAACGCAAAATTCTATATAATGCAAAACCTCTGGTCCCAAG
This sequence comes from Salticus scenicus, assembly GCA_963930645.1. NCBI lineage: Eukaryota > Metazoa > Arthropoda > Arachnida > Araneae > Salticidae > Salticus > Salticus scenicus. Next base: position 86,359,476 of record OZ005662.1, read on the forward strand.
GTGTGCGTTATAAAGATCCTCTACTGTATTATCATATTGTAAATAGTTAACAGTTCTTGTTTTGTAACACTTTATTGTTTGAAAAATTCTGAAATTTTTTTAAAGTTTAATATTATTTTTAATGTTTAATCATGTGAACATGTTTAATATCATTTAGCATTATTTCATTGAATCAAGTATAAGCATTCATTTAAAATAATATTTAAAAATAATAATTATAATTATAAAATGATAATATTAATAAAAGGAAATTTTGTGTGAAAGGCTTGATTTTATAAATTTGAATTTTGTAGAGGACCTTTAAAAGTAGAATTTTATGAAGGGCCAGTAGAAATTTGTGAAGTATTGTAATTCTGATTTGCACAATGAATTTTGCATCTTAAGTATCTCTAAAGCAAATGGTCATAGAATATAAATTTATATTTGTGACTGTCATGACGTTTATTAATAAGTACAAAACTATAAACGTCATAAAATGCAAAAACATGGAAAGATTGCTTCAGGTCAAAAGAAGAGATGACCCTTCATCGGGTGAACAAAGTAAACTGGTGCTGCAAACAATGCATTGCTGCTTTGTTTGCAGCACTCATGCGTACTTTGTTTGCCTGATCGAATGTCAACAATTATTTTGACCCAAAATAATTGTTGTGAATTTTTTTGTATTTTATGGTGTTTGTTTCAAGTTTTGTACTTATTACTTTAAAATGTCAGTTTTTTTTTTTCTTTTTTTAATGACGTCTAGTTGTAAACTTCCAACTCTGGTCTTGGCACAAGCAAAATTCTATACAACGCAAAACCTCTGGTCCCAAGGTGTGCCTTATAAAAATGCTCTACTGTATTTAATTTCTATGTAGAAATATTAATATGCAGTCACCTTGCTAGGACTCAGGACCTTAGTGTAGTCAATCAACCTTATTCTCAAACACCAAACAAACACCTTTTAAAATGAATTTTTTAAAGTTACTCCTGTAGTTAAATTTCACTTCCTGCTTCATTTCTTATTGATGTTTTACTTATTACATAGATGATATAACTTTTTTTTTTTTTTTTTTTTTTTTTTTTTATCAATTTGTGTTAGGTTTAAGTTGATGCAAAAGGGTATGATGCCAGCTTAGTATGCCAACAGCTGTACCAACAGCCAGTGCTCAAAATTGACAGTGGTATAAACTTTTCAATTATTTTTTTATTTTTTGCTTTTTTCTAAAATTGCCTGTAAATCTGTCACAGAATAGTATATTATAACAATATTATAATAAGCGCACTACTTTTTTATAATTGTCAGTATCACATTTTCTCTATAATTTTTCATTTAATTTCACTTTCATAACTTTTTTTTTTACTTTAAATTCTTAACAGTAAATGCATGGCATTAAGCTCGTTTATTAAAGAATAGATTTTTTTTATTTATATGAGACTTCATTTGTATGTTTTAATTAATTTATGAAACATTATCCTATTTGATTTGTAAATTTATAAACTTCGGAACTCCTAAAAATATTCCATAATTGTAGTATTAAATTTTCATTAAAATGGTGTAAATAATAACAGGATTACTGTGAGTTGACAGTTTTTTTTTTTTTTAGTGAATGTTAAACCTAACATGCCTTTCCTACAATTTAATGACAATAAAATTCTTAATTTAATGAATTAGGGGAAAAGAAACGATTTAAGAAAAATATACTTATGGATTATGTAATGGAATATTGCAATCCATTTGAAAGTTATACTGAATAGCATTTACATTTAATATTTCAAATAAAATAAGTTTTATAGCTTTTATTGAAACTAAATTTTCTATTTTAAGAAAACACTCTTCATCAGATGTAAAATCTTTTGCGATTATAATTATTCCATCATTTTTCCATACTTGGATATTAAAATTGTCATTTTCTTAATTCTAATGCTGTTACATTTTAACAAAATAATTCTCAAAATGTCCTTGAATGGAGAACTTTTTGCATGAAATTTTAAAATCAAAGTTTTTTTTTTTTTTTCTTTTTTTTTAACTGCTTGGACAAATTCTAATGCAGCTTCTTTTTTATTTGATAATTCAAAATCAGTATATCTTGCTTTTGGATTTAGTATATAGATAATAAAATGGGCTGCTATTAATTACCATATTTTTAAAAATACCATATACATAATTTTTTTAAATACCAATTTGTTAAGTTTTGAATAAACAATAAAATATGTATGATAGGATATTCAAAATGAATAATTTGTATTTTATTTTTAATTGCAAAATAGTTACATATCCAATATTTTCCAGAAATTATTTTTAGAAGTTCTTTCATAAATTACATAAATTAAGATACCAAAAATAAAATGATAGTTAGACAATAAAGTATATGCATTTTCAAAAACAGCAGATACGCCCCCCCCCTCAAAAAAAAAAAAAAAAAAAAAAAAAAAAAAAAAAAAAAAACTTTAAAGCGTGTATCATTTAATATTTTTACATATATGTTATATATTTTCTCATTTATTCAAAAATAAAATAAAATATGTTTGTGTAGTTGCACATTTTTAATATTTATTTCAAGATGATTTATTGTAAATCTTATATATATATATAATGATAATTATATATTAATTTGTTCTCTTGATATATTTATTCACGTTGCTTATATATATATACTGTTTATGTGCATGTAAATATTATAAATATCAATATTTGAGGTACAATTATTCACTTTTTTAAATTAATTTTTTTTGCTTCATTAATAAATTTTTGCCACATTAATAAATTTTTGCTTTTGAATATTATAATTGTTAATATATGTATATTTCACTAAACTTTATGGAATATACTGGAAAATGTTACAAAACAACAATAATTATAATAATTTTGTAAATTTTTCAAATATTTGCATAATTTTAATAAAATATAATTCTACTAAAAAATATTGTTTTGGACAGTTTAAGACACCAAGGTTTTGGACAGTACGGTAAAGCCATGGTTTATACCGTGGTTTTTACCATAGTGTCCGAAACCTTGCCAACCCTAATTAAAAGTAAAAATAATTTATAAATTTCAATTAAAAAAGGGACAATAGAATAAAATTTTTAAAATTTTTGGAAAGGAAGGAAAAAAAAAAAAATAGTTTTTATGGAAAAAAAACCAGTTGGTTTAAACCGTGCCAAACCTGATATATTGAATAATAGCTGTTGTTGTTATACTGCGATTTCTTCCTTTAAAGAAAGATTATATCAGCTTCTGTAGTGTACACATTGGCAGAAACATCGCGACACGGCGACATAGTCGTGGACACAGAAAAATGGCTTGCGGACAGTTTATGTCTGCACTGATAAAAATATTTGTCTGCAACTTTCGAATAACAATTCACTTAAAAAAAATTTCTGATCAGAACTAAAACTAATACTTTTATCGTTTATAATTATTTATTTTTATATTGTGTTGTGTCAAACATTGCTATAAAATATTTAATTGAATGAGATGAATGAGTACACACAATTGTTTATACTATATTGTTCTGCAGTAAAATTGTATTCGTGTATTGTTGCACGAGATCACCACTGATGTTAAGCCCCCCCCCCCCTTCCAATCAGCTTTCAGGCTTTTTGAGTGTAAGCCATTTTCATCCCTGATTACATGCAAGTTTTGCAGACAAATTATGAAATTTTAAAAGCCTGTCGCAGACAGCTACAAAACTTTCTGCCACTGGGGTAGTGTATAACTGCATCAAACTTGGTATATTTTAGTAAGATTTTAAGTGAGATATGTTATTTCATTTTGGATGCATATGGCTGACAGAAGGTGTTAACTAATAAAATCTCGTTTATGAGAAGGAAATATCTCAACTTCTATATAAATATACAATACTTGATACATGATACATGATGAAAATGATATTGTGAAAATCTATTGTAATCCAATTTACGTGCATATCACACAAAAGATTGCACTGCTATGCTGGAGTTTACTTCCATTTACAAGAAATCTTCTATGTTGTATAAATAATCCAAACTTCGTATGTGTGTAGTGTATTAGTGTATATATATATATATATAATGAAAAATTGTGCTTATTTAATCTGGGTGTGTATCGCCTGACTGGTGGCGCTGCTATTACTTTCTGCAACTTTCCAAATGGATATATTTCAGCATCTACTGAGGAAAATTGCATGAAATTTCATATATAAAATATTAGGAAGAAAAAGTAAAAGCAGCACCATCTTTTGGCTGATAGGCTGAGATATTTCTAAATCGAGTCAGTGAAATTTTTCATAATGTATATCTCACTTAATCGTCATAATTGTCTGCCGTAGTGTCTCGCATGATAAAAGAAGAAATCAGTCATTTCAATTGAAAATTATTAGTTTAGTTAATTAAAAAAAATTCTGATTGTCGCATCGATTAGCGAGTTGCACTCCAGAATTCAGAGAAAATGTTCCTGCTATTGGTACCAATTTTGGAAAAAATAGTACCGATATTTTTAATTTATTTGGTGCTTTTAATGCATTTTAAATGTCTGTTTTTATTTGAGACGGATCGTTTTCATAAAGGGTCTAGCTGAGCAAGAAAGTATTCGAAAAAGAAAGTCATTTGAATTGCTAAAAAGAGGCATTTTAAATTAACATTAATATCTCAAAAATTAATTACAATTTAAATTTTGTTCACAATCCCCTTTGACACGGTACTTCTATGCAGTCGTATATCAATTTTTGTACTTCTATGTTCTGTGCAGGCAGAATATACAGGTGAAAGACAGACAAACAAACATCTTTTATTAATATAGGATTTTTTTTTTTTTTGGTAGGGGGGGGGATGGAGGTCACCAAAAAGATATCATGCCCCAGGTGCCAGTTATGCTCACTATGCCACTGATCTTTTGTAATCTGCTAGAAAAAAGATCATTTATTGAGGTATATTACGCATTGTTCATTTGCATTGCTCATACAGGATCTAATGTTGATATCATCCATATCTAGCTGTTACTTTTATGTCAAGAAGCAGATTTAAAATTATCTGGACAGAAAAAAAAAATAATTTCTCCACAATTGCTGATTTAAAAGTATGAGAATCAGTAAGCTTTACTGTAAACAGTATCAATACTAAAGGTACAATAAAAGCTATCTAATAATAATACATAAGAGGGGTCTAAGTTAAGAGGGGACAATACCTAATCTCGCTGGCAGCCTTCGCCCATGTTATTCTATGGGAAAATTTGTTGCTACAATTACACATTACCTAATGAATATTTTTGAATTCTGTTTTCGCAGTCAGAAAATTCATAACCGTTAAATGAGTACTCATTTTTGAAAAATTAATTTTTTTTTAATTTTTACATTTTAATTTTGAGTTCAAAAATGCGATTTTTCACAAAATGCATTTTTCTCATTTTCTAATTGCAAAATGAAATACTAAAATTTTAAAAAATCAATTTTTGGAAAACAAGTACTAATTTAATGCTTATGAATTTTCTAAATGTGAAAACAGAATTGAATAATATCCATTAAGTAATGAGTAATTATGTAAACAAATTTTCCCATAGAATAACATGGGCAAAGGCTGCCGGCGAGATTAGGTATTGTCCGAATCTTGGTACTCATGTGATGGATAGGTGTCTTAGTGTTTCTGTATACCAAATATTTTTGTTGTTATTGTTCATTAGTTCAAAAGAAGTTCAAAGAAATTCCATAATTTTGTGATCCTGTATCATATGGTTTTACAACAAAATTAATCTCCATAGATGCTGTTTCTGCTTATGAAGGAATAAAATTGAATTCTCATTCAATCAATTAAAATAATTTCTTAAAATAATTTTCTCCATTTAAAATATTTTACTAAAATAAATTTAAATATTTTTCTAATGTTGCCTAAGAAGAAGCAAGCCAGTAGTAGAAACAGCACAGTATGGCAGCGAGCTCTGCAAATTGTTTAAAGCTCTACATACAAATCAATTTAACAGTTAAGAAAGAAATGTTTAGGCTTAAAAATACACATATTTTGCATTATGTCTCGAGGTTACTGTATTTGTTGTATAGTCTTAATTAATTTTCTTTGTAGATGCAAATTTTACAAATTTTATGAATTGCTATTACATTTAGTGACACAAGACGATTTGGCATTTATGGTGTAGATTCAGAAAATTCTGCTACTGGGAAAAGCAAGGGGAAAAAAATTATGAAAGATTTCCAGTGTTTGCCTTCTATAGATCCAGATTCTACCTAACATTAGTTGTTCCTGTTGCCAATTTACTTTGAAGTGTTAATGTAAGTTATAATTTCATTTATTTTGATTATTAATATAATTGATATACATAATTTTCTCCGTCATTCTTTAATAATAATGCAATTGCCAGATTAAAATGAAATGTGTCAACAGGGCCGTGTTATTACATGGGCAAATCAGGTATTATCGCAGGATTTCCAAAATTGAGGCCTTAATTTTTTTTTTTACAACTCAAGGTGATCGGTAACATCTTAAGCAATTTCAAAAATGTTGCAAAACAATAAAATTAATTTTAAAATGATAAAATAAGTAAATTTAAAAAATAAAAAAAAATGTTCTTTAAAGAGTATAATCATGGGAGGGGAGGGGGGGGGGGGGAGAGAGAGAGAAAATGTACTGAGGAATGTTCTAAAACTTGGGCACCGGGCATCTACCATTAAAAGGGAAAAGACTTGCAATTATTGTTCCAGAATGTGCTGTTCTACTTGTGCTTACATCGCAAATGATGTAAAAATTTTTGAGAGTTGGTTCTTGATTAATAAGATTATAGAAAATATCACAAATATTTTATTTAATATTATCATTGCAAACTATTCATGAATGGAAATTGTTTTGACACACGTGTATATATATATATGTAAATGATAGATAACGTAATAAAATTTAATCTTAAAATTTAGCAATTAATAGAACTAAAACAATAACAACACACAATAATATAGAACTGAATATATATATATATATATATATATATGTATGTATGTCATTTGCTTTAGTAACAATTTTTATTTGACTAAATAAGTTTTCCAGATATATTAACAGGATTTCTTGATATCCCCCCCCCTTTTTTTTAATCCCTTTTTAAATTACTATGACCACTAAGTAAAGAGAGAGCGATTTCAAATATGACTCAATTAGTATGTTTTAATAAATTAGTTTTAGTAATTTTATTATTCTTGATAAAAACCATTAACAAATCTGCTCTTTTTTAATGTGTATTATGTGGGATTTTTCTCTTTTCTTTTTTATTTATGGGACCACATAAAAGTAATAATGTATTCGCTAGCAGCGATAGCAACCAATTTTGAACAATAGTATCAGGGTTGGGTTTTTGCCGGCAAAAATGCATTTTTGCCAGGACAGCGGCAAAAATGAAAAAAATTGGCAAAAATGGAAAAAAATTAGGAAAAGTGGAAAAATAAAATTAGAACAACACAATCCCTTTCAATTTTCACCCCTTACACTTTGGCACCTCAATGAAAAGAATGTTTGAAGGTTTTTTAATTTAAAAAGTAATTATAATTAATTAATTAATAATAATATATAACCAGAGTCCAATAAATTCCGGGTGCCAGGGTGACTATAAATATCCATTGGTGTGGTGACCAGTTACGGCAGTCTGACAAAAAAAATTTCATGCATTTACAATATTTTTTATGTATATTTTTGTTTTTCCTCCCACCTTCTCTTCTTGGTATAAAAGATGATATTTCTGATGTATTGAATGAATAGCATGAGTTAATTGTTTTCTGAAAAATTTAACAATTATTTCTGTTTTTGAAAGATGTTTTTCCATGAAAGATAAATTCCCATATTTGATAAATCTTCTTACTACTATACTGGAACTTTCCATGTCAACATATTTGTGTTAAACAAGATTTAAGCATCATAAACACTATCTAAAGCAAACTATGTTCGAATTTACAACTAGAAAGTTTAAATAGTATGATACTTATCAAATGGATTCTCTTTAAAGGAATTCTGTCCTGAAAAATTAATAGACAAATAATATTTTAAAGCCAAAACTTAAACACTCTCAATATATTTGATGATTATATTAAAGGTAAAATTAATATTTCTGTAGATCCCCCCCCCCCCAAATAGTTTGTTTTTATCTTTATAAATAAAAAATAGTTATTTTCTTAAAAATTTCCTTAGTTCACATTTTTAACTGAATAGTTCATTTATTCAATGTAAAATAATATATTAATGACCTGCATTAATTATATAATTATGAAATATTATCCTTAAATTCTCTAAGTTTTGCTGTGAGTATTGTCATAGAAATAAATTGTTATTTATGGCTCCTGAGATATTGAAACTTTGTCAGTTCCTGAATATAACCATAAAAATAAAACTACAAAATTATATTTTTATTTTATTGAAGTAAAAAAAATATTAAGTAAGACATATTCAGAGAGAGAGTTTACTTGCAATTTACATTTCAATTCCGAAAAATGCATGATCAGTGACTGACTGGCATATTTTAGAACAGCTGAGTCAATAATTGAATCAATATATGACTTTTTCCCGCTGTAAACAAAAATATGTAATACATTGAAAAACACAAATATTCTAATAATTAATTATTGAAGAATATTTTTTAGAAAGGTAATTTAAATATTTTTAAAAATGAAAAAAATTATGTTAATTGCTGATGTTAAAAATTTCATTTTAAAGAAATTTTAGAATGCATTATTTTAATGATTTACATAAGAATCAGTTGATCAAGAGTGTAATTAAATATCTGGTTTTAATTTGTTAAAATTATGATTTAAACATTAAAATCGTGTAATTAAAATCCTTAAAACCCTATTTGAAATACTGGTAATTTTTGCCACTGGCAAAAATTGTGGCAAAAACTATTTTTGTCGGGACGGTTTTTTCCGCGGTTTTTACCATGGTTTTTTCCACTTTGGCAAAAATTTGCCAACCCTGAATAGTATACTCTGGTGCACAAATGTATAACTAAAATTTTGTGTTAATATTACATAGAGGTTCTTTTTTTACCTAAAATATTTTATTTTTGTTTGATTTATAGATCAATTTTATGTACTAAGTTTTTATAAAATAATGCGTATTACATATAAACAAGATAGTTATATATAATTAAAAGTTCATATCATGAATCATCTTTATACTAAGTTTGGTAACCAGCCAATTTTAACTGCAGAAAGCTGTTATAGCAAAAATTTTAATTATAATAACTCTGTGTTTATATTTTCCTATTTTTTTAGTTATGTAAAATAAATATCACTCATTAACACATTTCTTTAATGAAAATGCATAAAAATAGTGAAATTCCCACAACAACTCGGTACTGGCCGAATACATAGCCTAAATTTGGCAGAGTACCGAGCATTCAGCAAATAGACCAAGTACAGAGTATATACCGAGTACTCGGTACAGCTCTACTTATCAACACATGTGCAACACCGGCTGTGTCTATATAAGGATTGTTTTAATGAAAGAGGGTGAAATGAAACTAATGATAATAGTAGGAAATGTATTCTATTGGAGAAATCATGTTTAAATGAAAATTAATGTGAAGTACTGTATATTAAGACTTCAACCTAGATTTAAATGTATGCATTCTGCAGAAAAGCACATTTTTAAAAAAATTCAAACTATGCTGAAACTGTCACCCCCATTTAAAAGCAAATCCCCATTTTGAGCAATTGAAAGAAAAGCAAAAATGTTAATTTTCTAAACAGGCTTGAGCCAGTTTAATGTAAAATGAAATGATACTTAATGTAATAACAGGGTTGCCATGCTACCTGGAAAACTAGGGGAACCTGGAATACTCAGGGAATCTGAAAATTGACCATAAAAGCCAGAGAATTTGAAAATGGACTCTAAAAGTCAGGGAATTTGAATATTTTAGCCAGAATCGGGAAAAGTCAGGGAATTTCCTACTATGACTGCCAAAAAACAACTTTTCTGCCAATGTAGGGCCATTTTCCTGTATTTTTCTCACCTGCCATTTTTTTTTTTTTTTAAACATGACCTCTTAGAAAGACTCTGTGAAGGACAACCTCTCCTTAGGTAAAAGTAATATGTAACTTTTGTGTTTTAAATGGCACCATAATTATTTTGCCCTTAATATAGCCCAATGCTCAATATACGGTTGCACTGGAATTTTCTTAGGACATACCTGGAAAAAATCAGGGAATTTCATTCTCCTATTTTAGTGGCAACCGTGTAATAAAATCATACTACTTTTCATCGACAACTATAAATTCATTAAGTCCCACCCCCCCCCCCCTTTTTTTTTTTACCTTTTCGCTTACTATGTTTTAAAAAGTTCATTAAAAAAGTCTATATTTGGCAAAAAAAAATGCATTATTTGAAGAGTTTTATTCTACCCTGTTATATGGGGTACAATGAAATCTGTTTGGCATTTACTTTTTGCTATTTTTCTTGTATAAAAATATTCTTTAGAAAATAATAAAAATGTATTTAGATAAAGCAAGTACAAGATTAAAAGTGTACATTAATTTCATTCATGCAAAATTGTGGCTAGTAAAAAATAATTAGTAAAATTTGTTTCTTTGTACCACGTGTTCCCCATATATGGAGATGGATTTTAGTATCAAGTGTACCTTTTGTTTAAAACCTGTTAATATTTGTATTTATTGTAGATTTAAGATAGTATTTTATTTTGAGTGATGCAACTTGTTTTTGTTCATAGATTATTGTATTATGAAACATACACATGCGTAACTAAATGTTGTATTTCCCAATAGTTAATTGTTGATATATATATATATATATATCTTATACTATTAAGTGAGCAATATTTGTATATTTCACTGTTCTCGAAAACGGTAGCTCGGACAGTCACGAGATTTAACACAAAGGTGCGCCCCCTGAAGAGTCATTGTGCACATCGAAGTCTGATTTTCGAATTTTTGATTAGTTTTTTCTTAATTAATTAAAATGTGAAAATAATAACCTTCTAATTTCTGATAAATAAGTCATTTAAATTTTAACATTTTATCCGTAATTTAATTGTTGCCATTTTTTTTTTTTTTTTTTGACAAAATAATAATAATAAAAAAAAAAAAACCGTACATTTATTTAAAATGAGGAAAATAAATCAGAAAGATTAGAAAATAAATTAGAAATATCAGTCGCATCGTTACAAATAAGATAGCAATTGAAAGGGAATTTTTTTGTAAATCCGATGCATTAAACAGCTTATCAATTGGACAATTAGATTTTTTAAAATTAACTAAAGTATGAATTTTAGGTGGCAACAGCGGAAGATTGTATGGAAACCGTTAGGAAAAAAAAAATGAAAAATCTGCTTCACATTAAGTCACATATTTTTTAAGTGGGATTAAAAATTGCAGTTTTCAAATTCTTTTAAATTTTCTCTCACGAACACAAAAATATAATATACAGCCTGTACCCCACAAGACCAACTTGCATTTCAAATTTCATCAATTATTTCAGTTAATAAACAAAAGTTACTATCTTTTTTTTTTTTTTTTTTTTTTTCAAATTAGGTTTTATTCTATCTTCGAAAAGATTTATGTGATCATAGATATAATATATATATAGATCTATGATCCCCATATTATCGTGCAAAGATTTTTCATGCCGAAAAAAAAGCCTTGGAATCAGCCATTAAGTGGTATTGAAGGAAAAAAGGAAAAAAAGAAGAATGAAACTATATCTGGAGCTTTTCATTCACCTTTAGTAAATAAATTATTCATGAATTTTATTTGCTAAAACATTCGTGTATATTCCCTTGTGCATTCACTCGGGGAAAGACTGCCATATTTTGGTAAAATCGCCGTCTTTTCCCGAGTGAAAAGGAATCACTTTTTTCTCCCCAATGATCAATCTATATATTATTACTATATCTATGTATGTGATACAATACATAAATAATTTGGGTTTTAAAAGATTTTTTAAATAGATTATTTAAACTCTATGAACCATATTTTTATTTTATCAGTTTCATTAACAGATCCTGCTGGGCGATTTTTTAAATTTTGGTTTTGAAGTACACCCAACGTTTTTCGACAAGAAGTTTAATATAGCAACAGCCATTTTAATCTAAGTAGCGCATCAAATATATAAAAATATAAATGATTTATTTTTACACAAAATTTACAGAACAAATGCAGTTTTAAAGATAGGAAATTTATGTCAACAAAAACTATTTTAAAACAAAAAAGAGTCTGATAAAATTATTAGCAAAATAGTCTTCCCCTTTTCATACAAAAAAAAAAAAAAAAAAAAAAAAAAATTCCGGTTTTCGATGGATTTACATGTTTTGAGAGATCCAGAACACGATTTCACCATTTTTAGAAAATGTCTGTCTGTGTGTGACAAATATTTTGTTCCAATTGTATCTCAGGAACTACTGCACTGCACAGAATTACATATACATTTATATGCAGCTGCACCATGAAATAAATTAGTGCCTAACACTTTTTGGTGAAAATTGTCCAACAGGTGGCGTAGCCGTCTGAATTTTTCTCAGTTTTTAACTTGGCGGTATAGTTCAAAATTTCTTATAAATGAACACAGTAAGAATTATTTATCATAGTATTAATCAAGTAGGCACAAATAGGAAGGGTGAAGTCCCCCCCCCCTGCCGGAAGGGGACAGTTATTCGATATGAGTATCTTTTAAAAGAACTCATCAGTATTTTTTAAGACTAACAGTTGAACTATTAATGCATGAGGAAATTAATTTTAATAAATAAAAGTTTTAATAAAATGATTGGTATTGAGTGGATTTGTATAGGAAAATATAGACGAAAGATTTGTGTGCAAGGCCTGATTAAAGCAGGGGCATGTAAGACATGTGACCTGAATAGCAGGGGCCGTATAATTTGCCCTGAAAATGACATTTAGCCTTTTATGACCTAAAAATGGTATCATATAGTGCAAATTCTGACATACCTGTGTTTATTGGTGCACAATGCAAGGAGGACGCGGGCTCACGAAACTATGTGTGCCCCGGGTCTCGCATGAAGTTAATCAGAGTCTTTTTGTGTAGGGTCTGATTAACTTCGTGTGAGGCCCGGGGTAAACACACTTTTGTGGGCTCCACCCCTACCATTCGTACTGTGCTGGAATCAGCAAAAGTACATATATATACCTGTATATCAAACTTAAATAACAAAATTTTGCATTTTATGATACCACTTTTGTCATTTTTAGAGGCAAAAGGGCATTTTCAGGGCCAGTTTTAGGGCTCTTTGCTACTCAGGGCCCGAGGCACATGTGCCCCTGTGTTAATCAGGCCCTTGATTGCGTGTACGTATGTTTTTTTCATTGGGTATGCGTATTAGTATATCATATTCGATGACCTTGTATTAGAAATGTGATGGGCCCCTCCCGAAAAAAAATCCTGGCTACGGCCTTGTATATGATTATTTCCAATTTCCAATATTTATTTATTCATTTACATAGAAAATATGTATATTTATTTGTTATCTATTTTATTTATTTATTTTACAGAAATGTTTTTTTAACTTGCTAAAGTAAATATGTTTCTTTTTAGGTGTTTTCTTGGAATTAATCGGAGTCAAAGATCAAAATAAATTTGGAAGAAAAAAAGAATTTTTAATTTTTATATATTTTATTTATGTGTTTTATACGAATAAATGTTTTAATTTCATTTGCCTACTCAGGGTCAATCCAGACAAGAATTAGTTTTTTTTATGCCTCTTCACGAAATTCCATATAATAAGGCCTCCTTTACAAAATTCATATCCGTAAAATAGTCCTCTTCACAGTATTTATAAAATGTGTTATATATATGTGTGTATATATTTTTTTTCTTTTTCACAAAAAATAAATAAAAAAAATCAGAAAAATTTTGATTTTTCCCAAAAGTAGGCCCAAAAAATGAAAATCTAGATTGACCCCTGTTGTTTTATGCGTCTTCAAAATTTTGAATAGAGTCAAAAAATATATAGATTTTTCTTGCTGGAATATACAGGGTGGTTCAAAAAGTCCAAGTGGCATGTGTTGTGTCAGGTCATAAAAGTGGGGGGAAAAATGTCCATAATTAAATGACTCTATTTTAAAGTTGTCTACAGACAAAACAATGTTCGGAAAATTATAAAATTTTGTGTATATAGAATTGAGAAGATGGGAATTAATTTGAGCTAATAAAAAATATTTCGTCACCAGAGAGTTTTGTAATTAATTGAACATTTAATATACACTTCATATATTATTAGATATTTCAAATACCCAACAAAGGCAAAATTCCCATATGATTAAGGCTGGGGTTTGGGAAGACCACAGATTATGAAAGTGATAATTGATGACACATGATTTTTCAGGTTGTCTTAATATCAAGAGTGAAACTTTTCAGGTGCATACCCTAAATTCAAGAATTTTGAAAATTTTTGGTCTCTGAATTTTATGATAAAATATTTTGTTTTTATGTAAATTTCTTGTTATAAATGCTTAATTTGCCGTAAATATCACTTATTATAGGTAGTCATTTGGTATATCATTACTGAGTCTTACATAATTGCATGCAAGTAATAGTTTTCAAAGTTATTGCATGTTGGGAAGTTTCACTCCTGTAATGTTTAGAGGAGCATCATCTTCCATAAAAAAAAAAAAAAAAAAAAATGTGCATAAGCACTGACATGATTGTAGATCCTGAAAATTTTTATTCTGTGACAGTGATGCATTATTATTATTGTGAATTTTATCAATTGAATTTTCTGCCTCATTTTCTTAAATTTATTCTTACATTTCAATCTTTTGCGTTTCCTGGCAGTAACCATTATACAATTTATTTTTTATTTAATTCCTTTTAAAGAAAAATATTTCTTTTTAAATTTTTTGTATTTATCAGAACAAATTCTTCAAAATAAAAAAAAATCTGTATTGTTTATTATTAATAATGTTTCATTTGCTAAACGAAAAAAGATTTCTCTGTCTTCTGTTGAAATTATTTTTCCTATTGAAATAGCAATCAAAATGTGACTATATTTGAAAAAGGAGAAAAAAAAAAAAAAAAAAATGTTAAATTTACAGAAAAAAGCTGTCAGCCAGGACGCCAGTAAAAAACTGTTTTCTTGATGGGATAAAACTTTTTTTAAGAACAGCCAAATTTTGTTATATAAACATAAGAATATCGTTATGTTAACAGAAGTACACTGTAATTTTAAAAGAAACAAAGTTTTTGTTCTGTAAAAAATTACAGATTTTTCAGTAAATTTCACAGAGCAAAAATTTTTGTTCTGTAAAAGTTACGGATATTTCTGTAAATTTTACAGAGAAAATTTTTTTGTTCCGTGAAAATTACAGATAATTCTGTAAATTTTACAGAGAAAAAAATTTTTGTTCTGTAAAAATTACAGGTATTTCTGTAAATTTTACAGAGAAAAAATTTTTTGTTCCGTAAAAGTTACAGATTTTTTCTGTAATTTTTTACAGAACTCTCTTTAAAAATAACAGTGTTTTTCTGTTAAGAATAACGGTTTTCTTGTGTTAATTTGAAACATTTTTTCCCCGTAAAGAAAACGGAATATGATTGGCGTCCTGGGCTGACAATTTTTTTTCGTTTTTTTCACGAGTTTTTTTTTACAGTGTACGCTGCAAAATAAAAAAAAAAAGCACGTGATTTTTTGAACAGATTTTTTGCGCTTGACACGTTTCTGTAAAAAAAAAAAAAGACATGTTTTACTTAAAAAAAAAAGATGGAGTTTGTGTCACGTGGGGCCCTCAGGTTACCAGGGGGCCCATTTGTGATACCTCATGTGACATTATTTGAATCCAAGAAACTTTTGAAATTAACCTGTTCAGCGAATTTACTTTCCTTTCGAGAAATTTTGGTGTAACGAGACTTATCAAATACCCTATAAATTTATATGTGTGCATGTATGTATGTATGTGTGAATGTATATCTGTATTATTCTGACATAAACCGATTACATAAAATGCGATTTCTGGTTTACAAAAGAAAATTGGCGTATTCCTTTTAACTCTGTGGGCACACACCCCCTTCTGGTGCCACGACTTCATATTACTGTTACAGTTTACAAATTTTTGCACCCGCAAAACAGAAAAAAAAAAAAAAAAAAAACTGATTTTCTTTAAACTGATTTTTTCTGTAAACAATACAGTTTTTTTCTGTAAAAAATACAGATTTTTTGTTTTCAGCGTGCTGAAAAACAGAAAAGAGAGAAAAACAGAAAAAGGGGGAGGAAAAAACAGAAAAAAAAGATAAAAAACAGAAAAAATATGTTTTTTCTTTAAAACAGCTCTTTAATGTAAAAAATACAGATGTTTTCTGTAAAAACTACAGATTTTTTTTACAGTGAGTTCCGTGTTTTTTCTTTTTAAAGTAAACATTCAGAATCAAATATCCATTACATATATGTAAATCGCGAACCAGAAAATTATTTTTAGAAGCATGCAACATAATCGCAACATTTTATACGACTTCTAAATCTTGCATTACATAGTTTTGAATAACAAAAACTAATTAACCATACTTTTTAGAGAACAGTTTTGAATAACATGGAACCAATTAATCGCGTTATTCAAGGATAGTTTCAATACCTATTTTTGTCTTATACATCAGCTGTTAGCTATTCATGCTCAACCCTCATTATGTTTCCATTAACGTTTCCTTTTTCAAAAGAAATAGTGGTATTAAACGTTTAAACATTTATTTAAAATTTCGGAGGAAAAATTTTTATAAATTTCTATGACAAGATTAAAAAAAAAAAAAAAAAACCTCTCCTAAGCAAAATTTGATTTAATAGTACCTGAGTCCTATTTTTGACTTGAACTTTTCCTTTTGACGTATTTGTAAACTCTTAGATTTGGTAACAAATTATATCTTATTAAGCAAAATTCATGGTGGTCTACCAGAAGTAGTAAAAATGTGTCTTTCCTATGTGAAAGAAATAAAAATTTTGTCCTAAAAACAATTCATCTAATAGTTCATCTAATACAGATTTCCATTTCTCTGAATTCCAAAATAAATTTCTTTAATCAATTTTAATTTAATATTAATTTTTAATAATAATAAAGCCCCTCATATATATAGATATATATACTAGCAGGCTTTGCCCGCTTCGCTGGACCCTATTTTTAAATGAATCACTATAATTACTGAATTCTCAAAATTGTATTAATTTTTATCACGTGAAAAAAAAAAGCTAAACAAAATCTGATTAGGAAAAATGTCGCACCGGGTTCTCACTGCCTTCGGAAAAAATTCCCAAAATGCTCTAACTCTTATTTCTGTTATTTTCCCCCTTCGCCCCCCCTCCCGTCCCTCCTAATAACGTTACACTTTCGAAAATATCCCCATTCGACTTGCAGGCCTCTAAAACCAATCTGTACCAATTTTGAACGGCCTAACTGCATTTCTATTTGTTTTTGCCCATAGCCCCGCCTTACCGCCCCTCCTAATAATTTTACAAATTCAAAAATATCCGCATTCGATTTTAAATATCGAAAACCATTTGTGTACCAATTTTGAACGATTTAACTCTATTCTTATTTTTTTGTCCCCCCATCCCCTCCCCCCTTCTTGCCCCTCCTAAGAACTTTACACTTTCGAAAATATCCCCATTCGACTTGCAGGCCTTTAAAACCTATCTGTACCAATTTTGAATGCCCTAACTGCATTTCTATTTGTTTTTGCCCATAGCCCCCCTCCCCCCCTTACCGCACCTCCTAATAATTTTACAAATTCGAAAATATCCGCAATCGATTTGTAAGTATCGAAAACCTCTATATACCAAATTTGAACGATCTAACTCTATTTTTATTTTTATTTTTTTTTGCCCCCCCCCCCTCTCCCCTCCTAATAACTTTAAACTTTCGAAAATATCCCCATTCGACTTGCAGGCTATTGAAACCTATCTGTACCAATTTTGAAAGGCCTAACTGTATTTCTAATTGTTTTTGCCGCTGCTGCACCTCCCCCCCCTGCTGCCCCACCTGGGGGCTGAATTTTTAAAATTCCAGAAATTGGTTTTTAGATATTTGTATTAGCTATATTTTACAGCAAAAATTTCACGTATATCTGTTTTTTTTTTTTGCTGTTTGAGATATATAGGATTATGCGAAATCGCGTTTTACGCATGTGAAATCCCGTTTTGCCCCCCCCCGCCCCCCCTTGGGGACCGAATTTTGAAAATTCCAGAAATTGGTTTTTAGACATTTATATTAGCTATATTTTAAAGCAAAAATTTTACGGATATCTGTTTGTTTTTGTTTGAGATATGAAGGATTTTTTGAATTCATGTTTTGCCCCCCCCCCTCCCCCCCTTGGGGGGGGCGAATTTTTTCTTTTTTTTTTCCTAAACCATCCCTGACCTATAAAGAAAAAAACAAAAAAAGAATGATCGAAATCGGTCAAGCCGTTTACGATTTTATAAAGGACATACAGACAAACATTCATTTATATATATAGAGAGAGAGATATATACAGGGTGATTCGCTACCAGACCGACAAACTTGTATGAGGTGGTGTAGGGGGTAGAGGTCTGCACGGGCCGAAATTTTGAGGCCCGGCCCGTTTATTTTTTACCAGTGTATAGCCCGGCCCGGCACGGACAAAAAACGATAAAATCAGGCCCGACCCGGCCTGGTCCGATTCAAAAATATGTAAAATAACAAACAAAAAAAATGCATTCATTTTTATGAAAAAGATTTTTAGTATGTGTTTTGCAGAGGTTTTATATAACCATAAGCAACAAAACTGCTGAATTTTTACAAGATAATTATATATAAACAGTATTTCATTATTACAGACGTACAGAAGGTACAAAGACAGACAGAAAGTCAAATTTAAAATATTAGCATTCATTAAACAATATTAGAAGGTATTTAAAATAGTTAATACTGCTAAAAAGGCACTTTCAACCATTTCCTCTTATCTACCGTAATGTATCCGAATCTTTCATGTGATCCGGTAAACAAAACTTTAATGCTAATCCAACCATATTCAATAGAAAAGTTGCTTTTGCCCATGCTAAAAATGATGCTACTTTCATCCACTGGAGAAAAGAAAAAGGAACCTTAGAGATAAAGTTACAGCGGAAGGATTTTTATAGCCTTCATACCACCTAAACTCTACAGATCATATGAAACAAAGCCTTATAAACAGTAACATATCTATTTTCTTTTGTTTGTACATGTACGCAAACTGGTAGTGACATGCATACTATTTTGAATAGGAAACCATCTAATATTACTGTAAATAAAATATATTAATTTCGAGACATGCTAAATATATTTTCGAAAAATCAGATCGCGAACAGACAGACTAATAGACAATTAAATTGAAGTTACAGACATTTTTTAACAAAGTAAAATTTTATGTGACATACCAGCCTGTGAAATTATGTGAAATAAATGACTGAAGAAATATTTTATCATTTTCCTTTTTCGTTGATTAACGAGGAAACAAGAAAAAATTCGGACCGACACGGCCTGGAAAAAATTTCATTCAGGCCCGGCCCGGCCCGGCCAGGCCCGAGTATACACAAAAACAAATTGAGCCCGAGCCCGGCCCGGCCCGAGAGCAAATTCAAAAATTCGGCCCGAGTCCGGCTCTTGCAGACCTCTAGTAGGGGTACGACGACTCGGACAACTCGGAATCACATAGGAATGCAGGGTCGCAAATACCATAGTTGCAAGCTATGGTGCAAAGAAGCAGAGAAAAGGAACAGAAACAGCAACACATTAATGGGACAGAAAAATTTTATTGAAAGGTTGTTCGAACAGGTGTTCGAAATTACGACCAGAAGTCGTCAGGTAGGCCTGACAGCGACGCTGCATGGAATTCCTTACGTTCTGGAAGATTCCTCCAGACAGTCTTGCGGTAGATGGTAACGGAAGGTTGCGTGAACAGCGATCCTGCTGGAAGTCGTAGTCGCAGTGATGCCAGATTGGGGATTTTGTCCCCATTTTGGGGATGTTTGAGGCTTCTGGGGACAATTTTGGGGACCAAATGTTTGTGGAGACATTTTTGGGGACAAATCTGAGGAGTTCAACTTTCAGCAAATGTTGGCAACATAATGATTTATCCCTACGACTAGGGACTTTCAATAGCTTTATTGTTATTTGGGGATTTTTTTCAAAAATTGCCAATCTGAGCTTAAATCTGCTTGATATTTATTTTTTTTATTTTTTTATTTATTTCATTTATTTATTTATTTATTTTATTTATTTATTTATTTATTTTCCCTTTTTAGTAGAAATCAAGTTGGGGATTTTTTAGAAAAAAAAAAAAACCCCTGATTCGGGGAAATTTGAAGACCTGTTTGGGGAAATAATTTTCGACCATCTGGCGTAGTCGTCATCTGTCTGTCAGGCCTGCCTGGCGACTTCTGGTCGTAATTTCGAACTCGAACACCTGTTGTAGTACAACCTTTCAATAAAAAAATTTCTGTCCCATTAATGTGTTGCTGTTTCTGTTCTTTTTCTCTGCTTCTTTGCACCATAGCTCGCAACTACAGCATTTGGGACCCTGCATTCCTATGTGATTCCGAGTCATCTCTTTAAAAAAGAAAAAAAAAATATTTTGGGTTCATGTATGTTTTCAAAACTTATTTCCTTAATATTTAGTACTTGTTTTTTAAAAATAAATTAAACTTTTTACGATTTTAATTTAAACTTTTGACGATCAAGTTTGTAAACAATAACAAAGTTGCCAAACGAAAACATGAATACAATAAAAATAAGACGAGCGATTGTGTAAACTGGAGAATTCGAAAAATTACAGTCGTTGCCCGTAGGGTCACTGCAGTCGCATTTTGATTACCACTGAGTATACGGTAGCGTCCCATCTGTATAATAATCTGTGATATAGACCGGTATCAGGATCAATTGCTGCAGACTTCTACATGTGGTTGCAGATTTTAGAAGAATGATACATGAGAAGTTGGCATACGGCATGTTTGACAAATATGCCTTTGTCACTAAGTATTTGTTTCTAATAGAACCATCAATGTGAGTATTTCTAAGTTACACATATTAATATTTGATAAAAATAAATAAATAAAACTTTGCCTTATAGGTAATTATTTAATATCCACATTTACATTATACTTTCTGCTACATACAGTTTTTGTTGTCTCCCGACATCCATGCTTAAACTACATAAACGAACTGCCGTATACAAGAAAATTTAATACACTATAAGCAAACAAATGAATGCACTACTATTTCATTCACGATGATCTCCCAAGAGAAATTTTAAATATATGTAGCGTCTAGATAATTTATTTACATTTCTTCTAGTTTTTTCAAACAATTAATTAGTTTAACGGTCATGCAATTTCAACTCTTTTTACGGAGATCGCGAGAAAAAAACAAAATATTCTTTAGTGAAAAAAAATTCTGCCAATTTTTTGTTGTTTTTTTGGTACTCTCATTCATACAGCCATCTAAGCAACCCTATTTTGCGCTATCGGTCAAAATGTAACAAACACTAAGTTGCAAAATGAAAATCCTTTTACTCTTAAAAGAATACTTTCATTGTAATACCTGACCGATAAGAACACATGCGAGTAAAATTAAAATAAATTTTATTATCTCTAAAAGTGCATTTACCCTTTTTCTTCTAAATCAAGCATGTATATGACATAATATCATGCGTATTCTTCTTACTTATTAAGGAACAGTAACAACATTACTTATAATAAGAAAACACCACAGAACTGGCGTTTTAACCCTCCACGTACGGGGAGATAATTTTGTATTTACTGTGTTTGCATACACAGGTTGCAAATAGTCTTATTTTTTAATACCACTATTTTTTAAATAAAAACATGTTTCATAGTTTTCAGGATTTATAAATATCAAACATAGCATTTTACAATTGGTGGTGGAAATGTAATTTAGTGGGATAATAATTTTCAATAATTTATCTGTTAAAAATAGTATTTTAGAAATTGTGATGTAAATGAAATTTAATCTAAAAAGTTTTCTGGCCGTCGAAATCACGGAAGATTAAAGTAATGAGTACAAAACTTTGAATAAACACCATAAAATGCAATAAACTCGCAACAATTGTTTCGGATCGAAAAACACACGACTCTCCGTCAGGCGAACAAAGTAGGCACGAGTGCTGCAACCAGTTCGTCAATACGTGCGTTGCCGCTTTGATTGCAGCATTCGTGCCTACTTTGTTCGCCTGACGAAGGGTCGTGTGTTTTTCGACCCAAAACAACTGTCGCGAGTTTATTGCTTTTTATGGTGTTTATTCAAAGTTTTGTACTTATAACAACTTTACTTCACCATGATTTATACATATTACGTTTGAATTCCCCGATATCTTTAAAAGAAAGAAACTATGATCTCATCAAATTTATAATCGGTGGCAAAATTATTGAAGCACTAGCAAAAATTCCTGTTTAAAAGATTTGCACCTAATACTGTTTTGTTAAGTAAGTATTTGTCGAGTCATGATCTTACAAGGAAATATTCAAAAGGTGTCGTCTTCAAAAAATATTGAAAAAAATATATGTGATTTTACTCTTCATAAAACCCCAGAAAGTGAAAAAATTATCGGCTGAAATGAATTACAGCGACCACAAAAAATTATCAAAATTAAGCATATTTGGCGATTTCACTCTGTTAGGCGATTGGTTTTGAGAACTTGGCGGAGAAGCAAAACACGGTTCTGTTCGTACATGGCAATCTCGGTGCTAACAAACTTATCGCCTAACAGCGCTAAATCGCCAATTTTGATAATTTTTTGTGGTCGCTGTAATTCGTTTCTGCCGATATTTTTTTTACTTTCTGGTGTTTCATGAAAAGTAGAATCACACACACACACACACACACACATATATATATATATATTTTTTTTTTTTTTTCAATATTTTTTGAAGACGACACCTTTTGAATGCTTCCTTGTTAGTCTAATGCTGTTTGTAAAAAAGTAAGCTGATGGTAAAAATTGCGATCAAACTGAAAAAATATATATATATGAAAAATGTGAATGTGTGCTTCAATAATTTTGCTGCCGACTGTATATTTTACGGACAAGATTATAGGAACTATGGGAAATATATTTATCATTCGATAAATAGTGATTTATAATGCACTGTTTGCAAAAAGAATATAAAAAATTAAAAAAATAATTTTTTAAAAAAGGTCCGCCAATTTATCTGTTGGGAATTTCCAGAATGTGAAAACAGAATTTAAAAATATGCATTAGTTCGTAAGTTATTTGTAAAGAAAATTTCCCAAAGAATAACATTAGCTTCGGCTTCCGGCAGCGGTGAGTGAATAGGTCTCTTAAGCTGGTAGACGAGAGGTACTGGGTTTAATCCCAGGTCGCTCTCATCGGCAGAGTTGCCCGTGGTTTTTCGTTGTTCTCTCCGAAGTACGCGTGAATACAGGCTGGGACCCTTTAGAAAGATTACCACGAGAGTCACTCCACCCAATCCTACGTTCCTAGCGCAGGCAATTGGAATGGGACTTTTGACGATCGCGTGTATTTATATAATACGAAATAAATAAAAGATAATAGTTTCGCAATGAGATATACAAATGGAACGGGAAGGCTTCTGATCTAAAAATCATTTATTTATAATATACTGATCGTAGATAAACGACAAATGCTAAAAAAAAAAAAAATATATATATATATATAACATTGAATAAGGTTTATTGGATTGTAGTTGATCCGAGACTGTATTATTTTTAACACGCTTTTATTAGCTTCACCTGTATGTATGTATGTTTGTATGTATGTTTGTAACCGCTCTGGGAGCAAACAAAAAATCTATATTGTAAAAAACGACTTTCCCTACGTGAACGCTGTGGCTGTGAGGTAAAGCTCCGGGCTACGAACCTAAAGGTCTAACGATCGAGTCCAGTCAAGGGAGATTTTTTAAAAATGGCTTTTGTTTAATTCTAAATTATTTTATAATCACCCTGTAATATGGTGTGTCACTCACAGAATTTTTTCTTACCCTGCATTTTAATACTATAAAGGAGATATTTTGTGCTTTTTAGTTCACATTTCAATAAAAGAGTGTTCTTTAATTTTTTTAAAGTATAATTTTTATTCTATTTCTTTTCTTTTCTCTTTTCCTTTATTATTTCTTATTCATGAAAATTGCATTTTTAACTGAAGGTTTTTTTTCGAAATTGTTAATTTTAAAGTGCAAGAAATTCGGGTATCAATCAGTATATTATAAGAAAAACAAATTTATGTCATTCATTTTCTAATAATAATACTAATAATAATAATGATAATAATAATAAATATAGTTATGAAGTAGTTATCTGACTAATGATAAGTTCTTAATATTCCTAAATCGCATTACTATATGAGATACTTTTAATATCCCTATATTTTAAAAATCTGATAAAATGTCATTCAACTGTGGTTAGTGTAGTATAAAAAAAATCAATAAAACAAAAGCAGTGAAGAGTGATTATCATACGTTATCGGGGAGATTCTAAACTAAAAAAGAATTTGAATTAACTCTTTATACGCAGGCGCTCAGGGTTTATTGACCTCCTATCCCAGACAAATTCTGGACCGTCTACAGTACATGTATTTCCGGGGTAAATAACCTCCTATACTACTAACCCCGGAAAAACGGGACTGGGAAAACTGGATCGAAAAGTCTCCCTTTTCAGGAGATTCATTCTCAAAATGTAAATCTATATTTAGATTAAAAATTTTAGAAGTATTTTAAAACGAACTGCCCGGTTTCTAATCGATATTTTAGCAATCATTAAAGAAAGTAAAATTATTGTTTAAATTAAAAATAATTGAAAATTTAGTGTAAGTATTTAGAATATAATGTTGTTTTAAATATTTAAAACGAATTAAAAGTATTGTACAATTAAAAAAAAATATTTTTTATAGAAATTTTGTTCTGACCGACTTACAATATTTCGTCACTTTATTTATATTTACTTTTGAATGTATTATAGTCGCGCAATATTATAGGACGATTATTCCAATTTTATTAAAGACTTTTTTTTTAGCTTACATTCTCTGTTATAAACCTTCTGCCGAATCCGGGTTAAAAACGGAAAAAGGGGAAAATAAATTAGAAATATCAGTCCTATCATTACAAATTCGGTACCAAATAAAAGGGGCGATTTTTCTGAATCCAGAGATGCAAACAGTTTTTCGACACGGCAATTAGACTTTTTAAAAATTAACTAAAGTATGAAATTTAGGTGGAAACACTTCATTTTAATTCCTTTCAGTCATTTTAAAAAGTACGTGGCTCGTTACAAATTCGGTACCAAATGCGAGGGACGATTTTTCTGAATCCAAGGGTGCAAACAGTTTTTTCACACGACAATTAGATTTTTAAAAATTAGCTAAAGTATGAAATGTAGGTGGCGACACTTCATTTTAAACTTTTCATACTTTTTAGTGCGAATCAAACTAATAGAAAAAGTCCTTACTTTGAATTTTTTTAAAATGTTTTATTCGTTCAGTTTTTCATAGGTTTTTTTTTTTTTTTTTTTTTTAACTTTCTTCTGTATTCAACAGAAAAATGTATTGGATTCGTAAAAATTTTTGACGGATTTACACCTTTCGAGAAGTCTAGAACAAGATTTGACAATTTTAAGAAAATGTCTGTCAGTTTCTGCGTGTGTAACAAAATTGTGTGGTAACTGTATCTGAGGAACTAGTGCAGAGAATTTAATAAAATTTAATATGTAGTTACTCTTTGACATAAATTAGTGTCTATCAACTTTTGGTGAAAATCTTCCAACAGGTGACCATCACGTTTTTTCTAAATTTTTAATATTGCAGTATAGGACAATATTTAGTATAAATGTACATAAAGGGAATTATTTTTTATTCATCATTATGAAATTAAAAAGAAATATTTATAATAGGGATGACCAATTGGAAATTTTTTTTTTTTGTATATGTTGGAGCATAGCTTTCTTCCCTAGTAGATAGTCCCAGTCAAATTTTCATTATGGGTATCTTTCGAAAGAGCGCGTCAATACCTTTAAAATGAATGGTTGAACCACCGATCTTCGATAATTTAAAATAGTTATAGTTTTTTTTATTAAAAAAAAAAAAAAAAAAAAAAAAACTTAGAGAAGAAATCGTATATTTTAAAGAAGATGTCATATAGAGAATAAAATTGACCGAAAATCGCATTATTTTTAAGATGTCATATAGAGAATGAAATTGACCTTCTTTAGATATTTAGTGCTATACTACTTCTCTTTCTCTAGAATAGAAATCGTCTGCACTCATCATGGACGATAATTTTAATAAATAATAAGTTTAATAAATTACTTTTACTGAGTGAATTTGTATAGGCAAATATAGAAGAAAGTCATGTGGTGGCTACAACATTCTAGTTTTTTAATAATCATTATGAAAGTAAAAAGAATTATTTATAATAATGGTTGTCAACTGGGATATTATTATTATAATTATTTTTTTTTTATGTAGGAGCATTCCTTTCGCCTTGAAGGGAAGTCCCCTCATCTTAAGGGTGGTGGTAGTGGTGGTGGTGGTGTGTGTGTGTGGGGGGGGGGATTTTCATTATGGGTATCTTTCAAAAGAGCTCGTCAGTACCTTTAAAACGAATGATTGAACCATTTATCTGTGATAATTTAAAATAAAGCTACTGATTTTTTCATCTTTTAATAATAATAACAGTAATGCATTTTTTAATGATGTCATATCGAGAATAAGATTGGCTTACTTTGGATATTTAGTGTTATATTCTCTAGAATGAAAATCATCTGCATTCATCATGGAAGATAATTTTAATAAATTATTTGTACTGAGTTAATTTTTATAGGAAAATATAGGAGAAAGTCATGTGTTGGTCACAACCATAACATGCTAGTTTTTTCTTGCAATCCTATTAAAAATCTTGCAAGAATAGTAATAATAAAATGATTGATTGTCTATCTGTCCAGTTTTCCAGGTATAAACTTCTATTTAAATCTAAACCATAAGAAAATGTATAACTGATATCTTCTATACACCTATATCTATCTTTATCTAGCAGATTTTAAACCACCGTTTATGTTATACAAATACATAATGATATATATACATAGAAAAACACAGCTTTTGACATTTGAAAAAAAAAAAAAAAAAATCTTATTGTACGGTTTTAGTACTCTATTCTTAGATAATTTTATAACAATTTTAATAATATTTTTTATAAGAATTATAGACTTTTAATTCTTTTAACACGTTCACGCCGGCGTGACCCATCGGTGGGTCACAGTTATAGCCGGCAGCAAAAGTATCCGAGCACTAGCAATAATCCCTGTCCAGAAAAAGTAGATTTAATACTGCTTTGTTCAATAAATCCTTGTTGATTCATGTTCTTAGTCAGTCTAAGAACATGAATGGACAAGGATTTATTGAACGAAACAGTTTTAGGAGTACTTTTTTGATATCGGAATTATTGGCTACTGCTCGGATACTTTTGAGAAGACTATGTAAACAAAGTGCGCCGGCGTGAACGTGTTAAATGAAAAGTAGCGTTGAAATGTTGTCGTATTACATTCAAAAGGAATTTCTCCGAGAAAAATATTCTGTAACTGACATTTAGAATCTAAATTGTGGTTCTAGAAAAAATAGTTCCATGCCATCCTTATAAATTCCAGTCCTCTTTGAAAGCAAATTCTAGAAACCCCTGTTAGAATTCTAGAGCGTTTGCTTATATTACCAAAGGCAAAGTTATTTAAAATTCTCTGCAAGAGGTGGGCTTCAGCAACGATACTGTTGGTTTATGACCCAATTCTAGGAAATCAAGCGAGAATTTCTCGCAATACAAAGGATTCAAAATATTGTTTCACGATCTAGAAATGTGTAAACTAGAAATTCTCGATCATTTCGGTTGTTCAGTTTATTGGCGTGCCTTATGCTCATAGCTCGGAAATCTATATTTCTAGTTTAGGGATTTAGAAAATGACCATTTATTTATTCTATATGAAGACGGTATATTTTTTTTTCTCAGTGTTGAATTTAAAGCTACAAACCTTATTTCTGCAATTATTATTAACAGTATTATTAGCAAATATGATTTATGATGAAATTATATAAGGAAGTTATTAAACAAAGCTGTGTATTGTCGGGTTGTTTGTTGCGCTTGTGCTTACTTTTTCCTTCTGCCGAAGGGTTGTGGTTTTATTTTGACCTGAAACAACTGTTGCGAGTTTATTGCATTTTATGGTGTTTATACAAAGTTTTTTATTTATTATGCAAAAGTTTATTTTTCTATTACACTGAAAAAAATATATATATACTGCTTTCATCTGGAACGAATAAGTGATCAGTTTCTAAATCCCTAAACTAGAAATATAGATTTCCGAGCTATGAGGTGTACCTATGCATATAAGGTACACCAATAAGCTGAATAGACGAAATGATCGAGAATTTCTAGTGTACACATTTCTAGATGGTGAAACAATATTCTGAATATTCTAAATATTCTGAATCCTTTGTACTGCGAGAAATTCTCGTTTGATTTTCTAGAATTGGGTAATAAACCAAGATTATAGTTGCTAAAACTATCCTCTTGTATTCACACTTATTTGCAATGATTTTTAAATAAGTTTGTCCTCAATAATATAGGCTATCGCTTTAGAATTCTAATATGGGTTTCTAGAACTCGCTTTCAAAGGGGACTAGAGTTTATAAAGATGACATGGAACTATTTTTACTTGAGCCACAAACTAAATGCTAGATGTCAGTTATAGAATTTTTTCTCAGTGTAGAAGTTCCTCACTTATTCGGTATTATGACTTCATAACCATATTCACAACATTTTAGTAACAGGGTTTATGAATTACTTACAGATAATTATTTATGGCTATTACTCATTCATTTTTCCGGTTTGAAGTCTCCCTTGAAAAACGGGAGACTTGGCACCTATGATTCAACAATATTATGCTGTGAATGAGTTTTATTTTTCAGAATTGGTATCTTTCCAGATTATGAGAGTAGCACAAATCTGTTACCGAGGCTTTGCAGCTCTTTAATTGGATGAAGCTCTTAAAATGTCGAAAGCGTCTAACTCAAATAACCAGTGCTTAAAAAGCAACAGTTCCAGATTAAACTAGTATGTTGTGGCCACCACAAGACTTTCTTCTATATTTTCCTATACATATTCAATCAGTAACAATATTAAAAAAAAAAAAAAAAAAAAAAAGATTTTTTTTTTTCTTTTTCTTTCTTTTTTTTTTTTTTTTTTTTTTGTGAAAATTAATACATATTCAATCACTAACAATAATTAAAAAAAAAAAAAAAAAAAAAAAAAAAAAAAAAAAAATCGAATTTTTTTTCTAAGTTTTTTTTTTTTTTTTGTTAAAAGTAAAAAAAATCGATAACTTTGTTTTAAATTATCACAGATTTATGGTTCAACCATTCGTTTTAAAGGTATTGACGAGATCTTTCGAATGATACCCATCTTCAAAATTTAACCCTCCCGGGGGGTACTTCCCCCCCAGGGGGGGAACCGATGCCCCCCCATGCACAATTTTTTTTTCCTAGTTAACTACTACTATCATCAATAATTCAAATTAATTTTACAATCACAAGTTTAAAATAACTCTCATTATGCCCATTTATACGGAATTTTGTCCTATGCTGCCATGTTAAAAATTTGCATAAAATGCGATTACAGCGCCACCTGTTGAGCTATTGATCCCCAAATCTAATGGGCACCAGTTCATGTCGGGGTGCAACTAAATACCAAGTTTGGTTAAATTTCATTCATATGTTCGTGAGATACAGCGTCCACAAAAAAATGATACAGACAGACAGACAGACAGACACACAGACAGACATTTTCTAAAAACTATCAATTCGTGTTCAGGACATCCCAAAACGTGTAGATCCGTCAAAAAACGGAGGTCGAAAATTTTCGCGAATCCAATACTTTCTCTATATTACATATAGAAGAAAGTAAAAAGGAAACAAGAAATAGAGAAGGAATACGACAAAAATATTTTTATAGTGACTGTTCTTTCAAATAAGTAACGCTAATACCAAGTTCTTTCTAAATTAGTATACAGTGAAAGTGAAACCTTTGTAAAAGTCCACCTGTATTGAAAAGTCACCTGCTTTTAGAGCCAGTTTCTCCCGGTCCTAAATTTTCCTCGTTGAATTTTATACTAGTTTACTTCCATCAAAAGTCCATGTATAGTATAACCACGTTTCCTACGCCTAGGAGTGAAGACGAGTCGAAAATCTTGGAGGGTTTCCAAGTTGACCAACAGGTTTGAATTTAGTAAACATCCATCATTCGGTATTCCCTTATCGCTTATTTTCTCTCAACGAAAAGCTTGTCTCCCCTATACTTTACTAGTGGACTCGTTGAATCCGCACTTGCGCAGAGGCTTCCATGGTCGCAAGAAATGTAGTTAATAAAGAGTACAACTGTATGTTCTTTTGCGGCAGTGATGCCAGATGGTCGAAAATTATTTCCCCAAACAGGTCTTCATATTTCCCCAAATCAGGTTTTTTTCCGAAAAAATCCCCAACTTGATTTCTTCTAAAAAGAAAAAAAAAAAAAAAAAAAAAAATTAAAAAGAAAAAATATCAAGCAGATTTAAGTGGATTTAAGCTCAGATTTTTCTCCAAATGAAGGCAATTTTTGAAAAAAATCCCTAAATAACAATAAAGCTATTGAAAATCCCTAGTCGTAGGGATAAATCATTACGTTGCCAACATTGACAGGAAGTTGAAAAACTCCCCAGATTTGTCCCCAAAAATTTTAGAATCACCAAAATAGTCCCCACAAACATTTGGTCCCCAAAATTGTCCCCAGAAGCCTCAAAAATCCCCAAAATGGGGACAAAATTTCCAATCTGGCATCACTGTTTTGCGGTTTACATTTTGCGAGAGCAGATAAAATTATTTTAAATGATATTGCAGATAATAAATATTTCATGACATGGCCATTATTGTTCACCATATAACTAAGGGGTTTAATAACAATTTGTGTTAACAAAAGCTGCAAGTGATTTTAAATTTTTGAATATGCTTACTTAGACAAGTGAAGTTTAAATCTGGAAAAGGAAATTTTGCGTCGTATCATTATTTAGTTAATATATTTATATGCAATAGAAAGATTTTGACTTGAAATGGCAAACTGAAGGTATTAATCCTAGCTAGGAATAAAAATTGATAGTTAAAATTAGTATTTTCCGGCAGGAAACTTTAGTGGAAATTTATTGATTAAGAGCGACGACACCCAAAGCCTATGTTATTCTACACTGAGAAAAAATTCTGTAACTGACATCTAAATTGTGGCTCCAGAAAAAATAGTTCCATGTCATCCTTATAAATTCTAGTCCCCTTGGAAAGCGAGTTCTAGAAGCCCGTATTAGAATTCTAGAGCATTTGCCTATATTCTTGAGGGCAAAGTTATTTAAAATTCTCTGCAAATAAATGAAACTACAAGAGGCGGGTTTCAGCAACAATAATCTTGGTTTATTACCCAGTTCTAGAAAATTAAGCGAGAATTTCTCGCAATACAAAAGATTCAGAAGGTTCGGAATATTCAGAATAACTTTCCACCATCTAGAAATGTGTAAACTAGTTTTTTTTTTTTTTTTTTTTTTTTAATTCCATTTTCATATTCAAAAAATTCACACCTGCTAAATTAATGCTTCTGAAAAATGTTTTTACTTAAATTTTTAATAATTTTAAAAATATCAAAAAATTAACTAAGTATATTTTTCGCATTTTTTAATTCTATAATGAAATATTAAAATTTTTGAAAAAACCAATTTTCAGATAATTTTTATGATGTGGAAAATTTTTATGAAAATTTTTATGATGCAAGGTGCAAAGTGGTATTATTAATAAGCTTTTATTTCGCAAAACCTCGTTCAAAGGAAACTCAAAACAAACAGAGCTGAAAGAATCTCTACATGACTGAAATTGATCGAGTTATTTCATCTTAAGACTTGAACCGGCATTTTGGGAACGTTATGCAATTTAAAGAATGCAATGTTAAAACTGAATAAATAAATAAAAAAAAAACTGAATAAAAAAATATTTTTAATTATTCCTCTTATTGGAAACAAACAGATTTTTAACAAAAATGATTTATAATGAAGTTATCTAAGAAAGTTATTAAACAAAGCTGTGGGTTGTTGGGTTGTTTGCTGCACTCGTGCCTACTTTTTCCGTCTGCTGAAAGGTTGTGGTTTTCAACAAATAAACAAATAAACAACAACAACAAAAAAAAAAAAAGCTGTAACTTCGACAAACAAACAAACAAAAAAAAAAATGTAAAATCATCAAATTTTGAAATTAAATAACAAGGTCCATTTTAATTGTAGAAAATTGCTTCTTTTTTACTTTCTCTTACCGAGAAAGTATTGTTTTAGGGTCAAATTTTCGAACGTGAGTTTTTGTTATATTTAAATGCTCTGAGGTCCCCTGAATACGAAAATCATGTTTTTAGCGAAGGGTCTGTGTGTCTGTCTGTCTGTTATTAGCATATCGCAAGAACAAGTAGTAGCAGAAATTCCAAACTCGGTATTCTAAATGTGTATCATATAGGGATGCTACAGTAAGCTTTTCGTCAAGCAAATGGTTCAAGCAAATGGTTCGTGTACAGGAACACTCAAAAGTACTCAAATACATTACGTCTATGGGGAAATTGCAGGTAAGTAGAGTTTAACATCTATAGACTGCACTAAACCAAATGAAACGAATATATACATTGTGTAATGGAGATAGTCAACTGGGAAAAAATTTTTGTGTATGTAGGAGTCTCGCCTCTCCCCCTCCCCTCTGAGGGGAGTAAATTTTCATGATGGGTATCTTTCAAAAGAGCTCGCCAATACCTTTAAAACGAATGGTTGAACCGATTTAAAATAAAGTTATAGATAATTTAAAATAAAGTTATCGATTTCTTTTTTTAATGTAATATTGCGAATGCTACTTTTTTTTATATTTAGTGTTATGCTACTTCTCTAATATGGAAATCGTCTGCATTATCATAAAAGATAATTTTTTTAAATAATAATTTTTATGAATTATTTTTTAATAACCGAATTAAATTCTATATAAATGTAGGTGCATTAATGAAACGGGGAGTTGAGGGGGGCGGTAGCCCCCCTCACACAGAACTAATTATCATATAAAACTCAAGACATACAACTCACTTTTGCAAGCTGCAAAATAAGAATTTTCAATATGTGAAATTTTTCATTTTGCAATTTGAAAATAAAATATCAAAAATTAAAAAAAATGCATTTTTTAAAAAGGCCAGTCAATTTAAGAGTTGGGAATTTTCTGAATGTGAAAACAGAATTTAAAAATATGTATTAGTTAATAAGTTATTTGTAAAGAAAATTTCCCCATAGAATAACATTAGCTCGGGTTTCCGCCTCTAGGCCACTGGTGGGGCACCTGCACCTTGGAAATGCGTCAAAATTTTCTGAAGACTCAAATGAGACATTCATGAAATAGATATATATTCATGTCTTTAACAAAGACATGAATAATAAATCTGAAAAGGATCTTATTTGGTTTTGAGAAATTATGGATAGGAGGAATACGAGGACAATTAGGGGGTAAACTTTGATATCTAAAATTTGAGGGGAAGAAGTGTTATGTCGGTGAAAACGTTTTAATCAAGATAAACTTTTTTAAAAAATGTTTATCCTACTATGATTTTTAAGATATGCTTGCACTTGCGTTACGATTAAGACTAATTGTCTGCCCTTGGAGCCTAAGCTTGTTCGGAGTGCATTGCATGTGAGGGGGGGGGGGGTGTTTCTAAAGAGCTCTAGATCGTATTTACGCAAGTGGCGGAGAAACTACGGCCAACGAGTATAATCTGAGTTTGAACTCCGCTCCCTCTTCTACCGGCTTCAAAGCGGAACCTCTCAGCCACTGGTAGGTTTTTTTTTTTTTTTTTTTTTTTTTTTTAGGACTGAGGGCCTATTAGTCTCAGGCAGCGATTTTTGCGTTGTCGTTTTCGATAGTTGGACATTTGTCGAAATCATTTTTCGATAGTTGGACATTTAACGAAATCTAAAATTTATCGAAAATATAATTGAATAATTTGAAAGCGATGTTATAATTGGGAAGAAAAAAAAAACTAATAGTCCTCCGTCCTAAACTAAATTCTGTTTTTGCCAGAATTTCATCAAAATCTTTTTTTTTTTTTTTTTTTTTGAAAGAAAAAGAAAAGAAAATTAATAATAATCAGTATCGTTACAAGAGATATCGAAAACGTTTTTTTTCAATAATTTTGAATTAGGAAATAAATAGTGCGCGTGCAATAATATGAAATAAAAGTAAATAAAAATATGAATTTAATGATTTGATTTTCATATAAAACACGGTCGCGTGCTATCTTAAAAAGTAGATGTAAAATTTAAAGTTTAATTTTCTTGGCAACAATTATAAATTAAAATAAATAAATTAATGAAAGATTAGAAGTTAGAATTTCTAATTTTTTTTTTTATTATTTAAGCTCAAACGTTTCCATGAAGAGTTCAGATGATCCGAATGTCTCTTCTCAGTTGGATTTATTATTATTATTATTATTATTATTATTATTATTATTATTATTTTTAAAGGAGGATATGACTGATTACAGTTTTCGTTAAAAGTCTTATCCTCTCCCGATCTCTCAGGAACACCTAGAAATTCCTGAAAGCAAAAAACCGTGGTCAATCAATTTAAGGAGAGATTTCGCTTGGTAAGAAGGAATTCGGATTGTTGGTCTTCGTTGGAAATATTTTCTTGAACCAGGCATTTCTTTTTCTTTTTCTTTTCTTCTTTTCTTTCTTTCTTTCTTTTTTTCTTTTTTTTTTTTTTTTTTTATGTTGGTTGTTGAGTCATTTTCTTTTGTCTCATTTGAGTCGAGGAAACTCGTTGAAATTTATAGGTTTTGGGCCACATATAGTGTTAGATTCAGATTGGATTTTCGAGTTAGGTTCAGGTTGATCCTAACTTTTAGAGTCCTCTATCCTAATCCACCCAGTATAGTTAGTATTTAAAAAAAATAAAATAAACAAAATAAAAAGAATTTTTTTAAAAAATATCATAAATTTATGAAAGTTGTAATTTTGATAGGATTAAACTCCTCATCACTGCTATCGTGTATATTCATTTACTGAACTGTTTTTTTTTTTTTTTTTCGTAATACGCCTATAATTAAAAATGACCTAATTAGGGGTTTTTAGCTTGTTTTTGTTTCTATTACTCGACTATCGTAGGTAATGGAAGTATTATATTCAATCACAAATTCCGATGTGAAGTTTCACCTAATTTATATGTTTTACGGTCTTTTTTAATCCAAAAAAGTGTTTTTTGGAAATTAATCAGTGTGTATATCTGAGGGAGTAAAGGGGGGGGGGGAAGTATCTTCTGACTATCATAACTCTAAAACAGAAAGAAAAAAAAAAAAAAGAAAAAAAAAAAAAAAAAAACGATGAAACTTTATATTTAAGAAAGGTGTATAGATGAGTTTGACAACTTTTGGAGAAAACTGGAAAACTGGGAGTGTACCATGCAAAAACGGAAGTAGGACAATATTTTAATTTAGGTCCGTATCTGGAAAACGACTCTAACGATTTTCTTCAGATTTGCTATATAAATCTTCTTTTAGGTATCCTTTTGTATGTATTAGTTGAAAACAGCAAGAAAACTGTAAGGCTTACTAATTTGGTAGATCATTTTTAAGTCTCGTAGGTGGGTGTCTTAAAAAACGGGCTCTACGAATTTTATTAAAAAATCGGCTTAATAACTCCATTTTAGGTGTTCTTTCGTATATAATTATTGAATTCCTGTGAACAGATGAATTTGACAATTTTTATTCTTCTTCTTCTTATTATTATTATTATTGGTTGGAAGTGGTTACAAAAAATCGGTATTTTAAAAACGGCTCTGATGATTTCTTCAAATTTGCTACATAAATACCTTTTTAGATGTCCTTTTGAAAACATTAGATATCTTGTACATTTTTTTTTTTTTTTTTTTTTTTTTTTTATGGCCCAGCACTTGCGACTAAGCATTGGCTGGGGGTGTTGCCGAAGTGAGGACCATTTGTGAGGGGCACCCAATGGGTGGCCATCGCTACCCCTAACAGGGACAACACATCCTTGCCTTGTCCGAGATTCGAACCCGGGCCCTGCCGTGTGAGAGTCAGGGACGCCAACCACCATAGCGTATATAGGCAGCCTTATATATATATATATATAGGTATCTTAATTGGACAGGTCAGTTTTAGATCTCGGAACTGGGTGTTTGAAAATAAAACACTCTACTGATGATTTTCTTTAAACTCGATATATAAAGTCTATTTTAGATATATTTACGACGTTATATTTTAGCTGGTTACTACATGAAAACTGGTAGGAGCAGGATTAGTTGGGTCAATTTTATGTATTCTGAACACACTACCTCTAAAAATAGTTTATTATATGTGTGAGTGAGGTAATGGAAGTCATGTGGTTTTTACACTAGATCTTTTTTTAAGCACGGTGGTGTTGTGGGACCTTAGGCCGACTCTTTACGCGAATGACATAGCATAATGTGGAAAGTCCTCAGAGGGCCGTCTTTCTAAGAGCCCATGCTCACGCAATTTTTAGGAAAATATCACGGAAAACTTCAAACGGCTTGGCCGACGAGCACGACTTGGGTTCGAACAGGATTCCTAATGACTACCAGCTTTTACAGCAGAACTCTTAGAACCCGCCTGTTGAAGTTTTCTTTTTAGATAAGAATAAATATAATAATCATAAGGCGAGTACTAGGCGAGTCGTATTAACCCTGGACGACATATTTAAAGCCCCAGCCAGCCCGTTCCCGCTCTTCGATGTCTTTTTCTAGTCAATCTTGTCCTTTTATTACTTCCGGCGTGAGCCTTTTTTTTTTTTTTTTTAACACACTTGACATTGGGAGTTTTTTTTTTTTTTTTTTTTTTTTTTTGTTTTCTTCCCATGCTATTTCTATGGGTTTTTAGCTTTTTTCCCCTCTTTTTCTACATTCAAAAGTGCAATGCCCCCGTTCCCGCTGTTCCATGTCTTTTTCTAGTCAATTTTGTCCTTTTGTTACTTCCGGTGTGAGACTGTTTTTTTTTTTAACACACTTGACATTGTGAGTTTTTTTTTTTTGGTTTTCTTCCCATGCTATTTCTATGGTGTTTTCAGCTCCCCCCCCCCTCTTTTTCTACATTCTAAAGTAGCGGTGGTGTTCTTGGACTAATCAATGTTCTAATCATGTTCTTAGACTGACTAAGAAGAGGATTCTACAAGGATTTATTTAACAAAACCGTATGAAGCGTACTTTTTTTACATAGGAATTTTTGCTAGTGTTCAGACACTTTTGTTACCGACTGTATATTCAAATGTATAGTTATATTTTTAATCTAAAATTGCATTAATCTTTATTTTAGTCGAATATAAAAAACATGCAGTGCAAATATCTTTTTAATTTTTCCCTTTTTCAAAGTGATCCAAGACATACTGAAAATTACCAAAATCTTTCCTGAAAATGCATTTAATTTAAATCTTCACGTTAATCATAAGAAAAAGGAAACAAAATTATCGATTATGAACATTTTATCCCGTTATGTAACAAAAATGGGGACAAACTAAGGGGAAAAGGAAAGTCTGCTCCCAGACGAAAATCGATCGATACATTCTACGCTACAGATGTAAAAATAACTCCGTGACGTCAAAATTACCCCCATTTTGTCACGATAGCTCCTCAAACAGTTACTTATATGGCACATTATTCGATTTAGGGCACAAATATTAATGTTATTTTTACGAAAGTTATTTAATATGTATTTGTTATAAGGCTTCCAGTTCTTAGATAATATTTTTAGAAAAATGGACCAAGGTTAATGGCAACACCCACAAATGCTTAACTGATAAAAATTCAAAATACTCGTAAGATTTCATTGCACTTGATAGAATACAGTTATATCGTATGAGTAATTAAGTTATATCCGTGTTAAACATTGTCGATTTAATTTTCGAACAAAAATTTTTTTCCAAAGAGTAAATACGGTTTAATAATAAAATTCCTCTTTTTTTTCTTTCCGGAATGATAAATTTATTTTCTCAAACACAGGAGGTAATAAATAAAATTTAATACCATGTTGGCGGGAAAGTTCTGTCGTACTTTAAATAAAACATTCTAATCAGTTTTAATAATGTTTATTTACATTTCAATCAATAATTTAATATCCATTATTTGCAAACACTCATTGCCATATTTTAGGAAGCTTGTCGATCCCCCTAGTGTAGAAATTCCCATTCTTGGACACAAAATATTCAGCAATTGCCATGGAGACCGATTCGAAAAAAGCAAACTTTTTTCCAGTCAGATAATTTTGAAGCGATTGGAATAGGTGTTAAACTGATAGAGCCATGTTAGGTGAATATGGTGGGTGACTAAGAACTTCCTACCCAAGATCATTCAACTTTTGTTGCATCACCATCGCTGTATGTGGTTTTGAATTATCTTCACTGAGAAAAAATTCTGTAACTGACATCTAGAATCTAGATTGTGGCTCTAGTAAAAATAGTTCCATGTCATCCTCATAAATTCTAGTCCCCTTTGAAAACGAGCTCTAGAAACCCCTATTACAATTCTAGAGTATTTGTCTATATTATAGAGGTCAAACTTATTTAAAAATCTCAGCAAATAAATGTGAATACAAGAGACAGCAACTATAATCTTGGTTTATGACCCAATTCGAGAAAATCAAGCGAGAATTTCTCGCTATACAAATGATTCAGACTATTGTTTCACCATCTAGAAATATGTAGACTAGAAATTCTCGATCATTTCGTCTATTCAGCTTATTGGCGTGCCTTATACGAATAGTTCGGAAATCTATATTTTTAGTTTAGGGATTTAGAAAATGACTACTTATTCGTTCTAGATGAAGGCGGTATATTTTTTTTCTCAGTGTTGATGGAACAGAATTCCTTTTCTGTTCGCTAATATTAACCGCTTTTCCTTGATAACTGAATTCAATTCATCAACCAGTTTACAATAGATTTTCGTATTGATGGCTTATCCCTGTTTAAGTACTCGCAGTGCACTGGACCTCTTCTTCTATCCCACCATAAAAAGAGTATCACCTTCAATTGATTTGGTTTTGCAGTAACTCTGGTGGATGTTCCAAATTTGCAGTAAAGTTTTTTTTTTCTCTTTATAGTTCCATAAAGGATTCAGATTTCATCTTCCGTAATGAATTACACACTGTGTCTAAACAGGAGAGATGAACACATTCTCACATGATCCGATAAATTCTTTTCAGTCAAATTGTACAAAACTCAAATACAGTAGAACCTCGATTATCCGAAGTAATTGGGAGCGAACTTACTTCGGATAATCGAAATTTTCGGATAATCGAGAATTCATCAATAATCATCTAAAATATTTATCAGCACTCGTAGTTTGTAAAGGATGGCTTGCATACAAAAGGAATGTGGGGAAAAAAAAAAAAACTTTAAAAATACATGTTTGTTAAGAGAAAATTTTGGATGATAGTAGAAAGTGAAAAAAAAAAGTGAAGAAGAAACCGACTTCGGTTAACGGAGAGTTTCGGTTAATCGAGGTGAGTTTCGGTTAATCGAGGTTCGGATAATCGAGGTTCTACTGTACTCTGCTTCAAGACAAATAATAGATGTTTGATGGGTTCCTGAATAGTCGAATGGTGGATTCCCAGTTCCTTTACAATTGATCTAGTGATTAGATGTAAAGAGTGCTTATAATTAAAGTTATAATTTTAAAACTACCGACTAGAATGACTTGATATTTTTACAGAAAACTTGTTAACAAAATCGAATTTTGTTTGGCAAAGGCAAAAAAAAAAAAAAGAAGTTCTAAAATGTACCGTTAACCATTCGTAAGATGTTTGTTTCATGAAGCTCCTCTTTTTCTCTTTTGTCACTATCACTGTTTTCGCTGTAAACACGTATTCTTGTCTTTTTGCTAAAAAAAATGTAGTAAACCCTTGAAGTCTATTGTTTCCTGCTCTTCTATTCTATTGCTAACAACATCCCTGTGTACAATGAATCTATTAAGGCATTTCTATTGAGATTATCTTGACAGCGCCATCTATAGACACGTTTTATAAATACTTTTTCCTTCGCCAAACAAAATTCCATTGCCTCACGACTGTTCTGGTAAAATATCAAGTCATTTTGATCGTTAGTTTTAAAATTATAACGTTTTGAAATCGAAACTTTAATTATAATCACCCTGTAGATTACTCTCGTGCATGGACCGCAAAATGTCATTATTGACCTTGGATGGCCACCCAGATTGATGACCTTCTTTGAGGCAGAAATCTTCAGAACGAAATTTGGAAAAACATCTTTGGCAGGTCCGAAAATTTATACCTTCACTTCCCAACATGCCACGTAAGTTTTCACAAGCAACCGATAAGCAGTGATGCCAGATTGAGGGTATTGTCCCCATTTTGGGGAGTTTTGAGGCTTCTGGGGACAATTTTGGGGACCAAATGTTTGTGGGGACTTTTTTGGGGAATTCTAAAATTTTTGGGGACAAATCTGGGGAGTTCTTCAACTTTCTGTCAATGGAAGCAACGTAATGATTTATCCCTAGACTTTCAATAGTTATAGCTGTTCAATATCTATAGACTTTCAATATATTCTAGACTTTCAATAGCTTTATTGTTATTTGGGGATTTTTTTTTTTTTCAAAAATTGCCTTCATTTGGGGAAAAATCTGAGCTTAAATCAGAAAAATCTGCTTGATTTTTTTTTTTTTTTTTTTTTTTTTTTGAAAAAAATTTTATTTTCCCTTTTTAGTAGAAATCAAGTTGGGGATTTTTTTCAAAAAAAAAAAACCCCTGATTTGGGGAAATTTGAAGACCTGTTTGGGGAAATAATTTTTGACCATCTGGCATCTCTGCCGATAAGTTACTTCATTTCTGGAACTCATACCAAATGCAATGTCTTAAATGCACTTTATCCGCTGCCATTTTATTCTCTTTGTACTTCGCAATAAACTGATGAAGGGTACTGAAAGTAGTCCTCTAATATCCTAAGAAAAGTACGCTAAATAATAAGACCCCACATGACGCATTCTACTTGCTTGTCTTTAACTGACAGGTAAAATTACCTGCAGGTAGTAAAATACAATCAAACTTTCCCGCCAGCCAAATAACTTCAGCAATTTCTGGTAATTTTCTTTCCATTTTCAACAACAGGAGTAGCTGTTATTTAAAAAGAAATCGTAGTTACATATGTTATAGTTATAGACTACTCCTGTTCTAAAAGAATTCATTAATCTAAATATATAATTATAATCAAAACTACGTTAAAACACCGTTATATATATTTTATGCAACATTTGTATATATTATATATTTTGTATTTATGTAGGCATTAAATTTTATATAAAGTATGCTTTAAAATTCAATATAAATACGTATCGCATCTAGCAAGAAAAGTGGCACAGGTCAAAAAATGGAAATTTTGAGATTATGTCATCGAAAAATGTATATGAAGTGCTCCAATGTGCACGAAAAGCGTCACTGGTACATTTCTTGTCGTGGTGTAATATGTCTGCTGCATGTATTGTAACATATATATTTATATAGTTACACGTAAATAAGCGAGTATTTCAGCATGTATGTTTAAATAAATAAAACATATATACATGCATACTTA
The DNA here is from genome assembly GCA_963930645.1 of Salticus scenicus. Taxonomy (NCBI): domain Eukaryota; kingdom Metazoa; phylum Arthropoda; class Arachnida; order Araneae; family Salticidae; genus Salticus; species Salticus scenicus. The sequence continues at coordinate 86,401,076 of OZ005662.1, forward strand.
TGCGTCATCTTAAATGATTTATTCAAAAATGTTATTTTACAAACTGAATTTCCCTAATTTTGATTGATTGCGCCTAATTTTGATAATTTCATTTGCCCTATGAAAATTATATATAATTTAACTTTGAAATACGATTGTTTATTTTTAAGCGTAATTGAAAGTCTGAAAAATTACAAATTGCAGAAAAAAAGAAGATTATTTTGATGAATTTCTAGAAAAATATTATTATATACTATAAAAATCTATTTTAAAATGTTCAAATATTTTATATATTAGTATACATTACGCATCCAAATATATTTTGGAAAATGAATATAGTAACCAGTGCTAGGGAATGAAATACAGTTGCTGCATGTTTTTGTATGGATGAATAGATTAAAATAAGTCATGTCATATTAAATTTAATTCAGTTTGGAGCAGAATTTTATAAATATCACTTAGAAAAACAAAATCGGCTTAGGGTTTTTTTAACTTGTTGATTTTTCTTTAAATTCCATGTTACATGGAATTGACCTTTAGGAAAATTTCTGATTCGATTAGGATCTGCGTCTTTGATTGCAGAAATGTAATATTTTCGCTATACATATGTAAAATATTTCATTTACTGAAAAGCTGGTATTTATTCAGCTTTTTTTGCTATGTATTATCGCCCCACTAGTGTCCGAGAGGTGCTGCTGTCGAATCTGGAAAATGGGAAGTGCTGGGATCGATCCTGGGTCGCGCTCGTCGGCCTAGCCGTTCGTAGGGCATCCTCCTTTAGGATCAGATTCTTAGTGAAGACAATTGGCCTTATTACGGATACCAGCAATACATCTCCGCTACATATTATCACCATACTTTTTAACGGAAAATTTGTAGGTTACTTGTATCGGTATTGAACCTTAAAGTATACTTGTGAGGTACTGAACCTTACTTCTTTCCTCACTCTCAAAAATATAAACCCTTTTAATAATGTTGCAAAGAGATCATATTTCATCCAATCACTAATTTTTTATTTCAACAAACCTTGATTGTAAACACATTTAATGATCCTGAATACTCCATAATATAATGGCTTATGAAATAAAAAAACACGGTTTTATAAGCACGGTTTTATAAGATACGCATTTCATGCAAGAAAGCATTATATCTTCATGTTACCTGGAGTCCACTGTTAGGAAATTACAGTAAAAACGTGTAATACATTATATCTGCTTTTATAGTTATTATAAGTTTAGTAGTACATGCGCCTTAAAAAGTTTATTGCCTGTAATTGTAAGGAGAAGTAATTGTATCCTCCCAAGATCTCTTTTATTCAAGATATACCTTGGGACAAAGAATATTTTATGAAAGATAATGTTAATTGTTAAACTATTGTAAACAATGAAATATAAGTTAACAGGAATTTAATAACTTGCAATGGCAATACTCACCTTACTGTACTTCACCTAATAGACTACGTAAAATAATAAATGTCGATATTGAATCATTTTTATATAATGATATTAGCACTTTATCAATAAGAATAAAAATTCTTAACGTTTTAATGATGTGAATTTCGTGAGAGACATAATTTAGTTTTTAACAATTTTGTATTATTCCCGTTTAATGTTATATTTCTTTCTTTCTTTTCTTTCTTTTTTTTTTTTTTTTTTTTTTTTTTTTTTCGACAAAAAATGAGCGTGTAAACTTTTTTAGCAACAGATTAATATGCTTTAAAGCTAGCTTTAATGCTAATATAAGATTATTATTTTAAAATTTGAGTTAAGGTAAAGACACCAGTGTTCGTCACGCTCACATAAGAGATGTTAATATAAGCGTTTAATAACATCTATGAAGGTAAAGCCACCGGCACTAGATTTCCTAGAACCGGATAATCTAGCTCGAGCGGATTCGAATCCATAGATGTTAATTAACGGTTATTTTAACATGTCTTTTGTGAGGGTGACGAACACTGGTGTCTTTACCTTAATTAAAAAAAAAAAAAAAAAAAAAAAAAAAATGAAAATCAGACACTCTGACACATCGGGGAGCATATCGTGTCGAATCACGTGACTGTTTGAGCTGCTATCTTTACTCCACACTCAGGGACCGATTTACTCACTTGTAGGCCCAGGGCACTCGTGTTCAATGGGCTCCTTTTTTTCGTATTTTAATATTATAACAAACGAAATAAACTGCTTATTTCCAATTCACCGTTTCAAAATTCACTTCACATTTCATTTTGTTTGTAAAAGTAAGGCTGAACAAGATTTGTTACTTGTCTATCGGATTGACGTACGTCGCCCCCGTGTATCTGCACTGCGGTGCGTGCCGCGGATTTAGTGAATCTTAGTAAAAGTTTGGTTGATTGGGTTTTACGTCGCACTAGAGTAAAAGTTTGGAAAGCAAGTATCAGTTGTATGCAGTTGTATTTGTGTTTAGCGAAAATATTGCAATTTTTCTGATTAGTTGATAGTTTTCTTTAAAGATCATCACGCCGATTAATAAAACAGCACAGTAATTCCTCCATCCATTGATGAAAAACAAAGAACAACAATCATTATAGTAAAATTTGGAAATTTTTCCTTTTAACTATTTTTAGAAATGTATGATAGAATTTTTGGGGGGCCCCTTCACTGTGAGGGCCCAGGGCACGTGCCCCTAATGCCCTGCCTTAAATCAGGCACTGTCCACACTGTCCAAAGACACACACAGGCATTTCTTTTTTATATATAAAGATGTCTTGTGATACGATCTTAGAATGCGAATTTTCATTTTTACTTTCTTCTGTATATATACATAATCAGAAAGTATTGAATTCGTGGAAATTTTCGATCTTCGGTTTTCTATTGATTTATACGTTTTGAGATTTCCTTGCAACATTTTTCGAAATGTCTATGAATTTGTGTATCAAAAATTTTGTGGACTCTGTTTCACAAGAACCAATGACGAAATTCACCTGTTGAGAGACCAATCCATCAATAGGTGGCGCTGTCATCCAATTTTTCATAATTTTATAGTGGCAATATAGGACAAAATTTTGTATAAATCTACATAATGGGAATTTTTTTAACTTTTCAGTGTGAAATTAAAAATATACATATTTATGTTAGTATCACTCAATCAGGATTTTTTTTTATATGGGGATATTGCTTTTCCCCCCTGGAGAGAAATATATACCCTCAGATGTAAATTTCTAAAATGGTTATCTTTCAAAAGAACTCGTCAATACTTTTAAAACGAATGATTTAATCATAGATCCGGGATAATTTAAAACAAAGTTATCGATATTATTCATCTGAGAAGAAAGAAAAAAAAGAAAAAGAAAAATGTATTTCCTCAGATGCAGTCTATTAAATCACAAAATTTATATTATTTCAATATTTAATATTTTACTTCTCTGAGACGAGAATCACCTGCATTTACCATGGAATGTATAATAATTATAATAAATAATTTGCATTCTGCGAATTTGTATTGGGAAAACATAGAAGAAAGTTACTATGTGACTACAACATATTATTAGGTCGTTGCAAAAGTTCGTGAGGACGCGGATCATTTTATTGCCTCCAAAAACGAGAGCTTCTATCGCCGTGGTATACATTTTTTACCCGAAAAATGGGCAAAGGTTGTAGAAAGTAATGGAGAGTATTTTGATTAAAAATTGTCATTTGATTTGATGTATTTTTATGAAATGAAGCAATAAAAAACCGCACGAATTTATGCAAAGACCTAATAGTAGTTACTTTAAACCTTGCAACTCGTAAATATATCGATATGGACTCTTAAACACAGAGTACAGATATCTACAACAATTCACCCCAATTATTCTTGAGAGAGAAAAATCTACTGAAATAACCTTTTTCTATGCGTTTCTGCAAAAATGCATTTTCAAAACATGTTTATTAACTGCATATGCGCATGACGAAAACTTAAAGAATTTTCGAATGAGAGGAAAACACCCGGAAAGTAGAACAAGGTTATTTGGCATCAGACTAGCTGCAGACGGCTTTAAATGAAAAAAAAATAATCAAAATGGCACAGACAGGTGTAAGAAAAACATCTGCAGAAACAATACTAATAGTGGAGTCAAAAGAGAAATACACGAAAGACTCGTTCTCGATGTACAAAGATGTGGAGCGTGCAAATATGCAACTGAGCGTTTCTTTGGAATTAGAGTAAAATGATTAAATTTCAAAAGCTAAAACGAAGAAAATAAGAATCAGTAATCAGTCTCCTATAGATTTCAGTATAGTGGAACTTCCGAATATCGAACTTCTTTACATCGAAATTCTCTATGTATCAAAGTTTTTTCAAATACCCATGGTCATTACAGTCGGTAACAAAAGTGTCCGAACACTAGCGAAAATTCCTGTATAAAAAAAGTACACTTCATACGGTTTTGTTAAACAAATCCTTGCCGAATCCTGTTAGTCAGTGTAAGAACATGATTCGATAAGGATTTATTTAACAAAACCGTATGAAGTGTACTTTTTTTACATAGGAATTTTTGCTAGTGTTCGGACACTTTTGTTACTGACTGTACTTAGAAAACTCTTTTTATATATCGAAAAGAAATTCTGTATATGGAAATTTTTTATTAAAAGGAATTCTTTGAGGAAAAATCAACATTGGATAGGTACGAGTATTGTAATCCCCTTACCGAAAACGAGCCTAAATGTGTCCTTGCCATTCTGAAGACACAGACGATTGTACATACTAAAGTTACTGAAGACAGGACACTGCTGTGCAGCAGAGCATAAGAACCTTTGTTACAAAAATGTAAATGCATATGAATATGAAAAAATGCAAACATATTTTTAAGGTGTGTACATATGTTCAATTCATTTTTTCTTGTTTATAATTACAGGTCTGTATGAAAGTAACTTATTCGTGATATGATTGATACTCACAAAATATTTCCTCCATGTTCCCATCCAAATTATACCTCTGGGGGTCACCGAAGCGGGGGAGCCCCTCCTTCTTGGAGAATCAAATTGTGATGGCATGTCTCCGGACCATCCTTAGGGGGTGCATCCCAGACTGTCCCCAATTACCTATTGTGCAGTACTAGTGCGACGTTAAACCCAACCAACCAACCTCACAAAACACAATTTCCCTATATCGAACTTTCTATATATCGAAATTTTTTCGTGGAACCATCGATTTCGAAGTATGGAGGTTCCACTGTACTTCCGCCCATAACCTTTATTTCCTTCTCTGAAATTTGGGTCGAGTGCTCTCAACGTCGAACTAGAGCTACGCAGTGAGCGATTGACGACAGTCTGGGATTCATCTCCAGGGGTGGTCCGGAAACATACCATCAGAATTTTAATCCTGAGCAGAGAAGGTGGCTCCTCCCCTCCGGTAACCTTTAGAGGTAATATTTTTACAGAAGGCGGAGGATACTACAGACAGACAACGAATTTTACGATCACCTGCCAGCATTAACGTACACGACGATCTAGATTGCAGTATATCAGAATCTGTTGGTTAAAATTCCATGAAACTGCATTTGTAAAATCTTTAATGTGAGAAGCTACTTCAATTAAATTTTTGTGCATTTTAACTAGTAGGTGGCTCTGTCATACAGAATGATACAGAAGAAAAGTATTGTGATGGCCAAAGTATACTAGTTTTCTTTTAAAGAAAAAGAGTTTTCAAAGCTACTAAACGTTGTAATCAAGTGCTTCAATTATGACAAGTTGCCATTATATTCAAAAGCAAAATGCAATTATAGTTTTCAAGTGTATACAGGGCATTTAGCGACGATCCCTTAATTACATGCCTTTTTTTTTTTTTTTTTTTTTTTTTAATAGAATTATTCAGTGATCGTTTGCAGTGATTTTCTTCGAAAACCACTGAAAATCACGGCAAACGAATACTGAATTTTTCTTTAAAAAATCTGGAGTGACCTCACCCGACTTTCCGAACACTTAGCAATTAACGGTTGTTTAAATAAATTTGAATAAGCAACGTAGCTAAATAAACAAAAGGGAAAATTGTAATAGCGTGTTTTAGTATTGTATATGGTTTAATGGATCGCAATGCATCCTAACTCTTTTGTGTGTCCCTGTAAAACAATTATAAATGGTAAGCTCACAATATTAAATATTTATAGATTTTTTTTATGTTTTAAGCGATTTACTAAGGCGAACTTTGAGTAATTTGAACTCATAGGCCGCAATGCATAAAAATTCTACTTTGTATACTGGTTTAAAAAAAAAAAAAAAAAAAAAAAAAAAAAAAAACTATAAGTCTTACACTCATGTATGGTTCTTGCGATGATAATCTGTAACATGCCTACCAATTTATATCTTAACCAAATGTCGAATTTAGACGCTATCGCACTTCTGATATTTCAAGTCCATTGGCCATAATGATTAAGAGTTTTTCTTTGTGCCCCTGAACTCCCATATTTAAACTTTAAAACTTCTTCATACACTATAAAATAAATGCAAGCACTACCGATTTCGAAAGAACGGGGCCTTTCTTCTTCAGGAGCGAAAAACATGTGCTACTACCGAGGAGCAAAAATAAGACAGCGATTGCTTTTGGTTGATGTCGAATAATAATGGCACTGATGTCTTGCTTTTGCATGGTAGTAGTAACTGTTTTTCTGCAGATGCAGAAAGACCGTGTTCTTTTGTGGTGCTTGCATTTATTTTATGGTTGTGAAGAAGTTTTATAGTTTAATTATTTCCTGTACACTAGTTCTTTACTTTATAACGTCTGTACTCATCAAAAATTGTACAAATCGTATGATAATGACTTATATCCTACCTATCAATTTTTAGCTTAATTGGATAACGGGTTTAAGCGCTATCGCACTTCAAATAATTCGAATCCATTACCCCTGATATGAAGAAGAATTTTTCGTTGTGTTCCTGTGAAAGAACTGCACTCATCAAGTCCTGCATTCATCAAGAAATCGTGCGACGGTGACCTATAACCTACCTGTCAATTTTTAGATCAAACGGATCAGGCGTTTAGGCGCTATCACATTTCAAGTAATTCAAGTCCATAGGCCATAGTGATAAAGAATTTATCGTTGTATCTCTGTAAAAGAACTTCAAACTACACTCATCAAAATCTATAAAGTTCGTGCGATAGTGACATATAATCTCACTATAAACTCTCAACTCAATCAAATAAGGCGTTTAGACGCTATTGCACTTTTAAATGATTTGAATCCATAAGCTATAATGATACAGAATTTTTCTTTGTGTCCCAGTAAAAAAGTTTTTTTTTTTTTATTGTTGTTTAATGGGAAAAAAAAAGCGGTATTTAATTAAGGAACCGCTAAATGCCCTGTGATAAGAAGATCTTTTTGATTGCGAATTTATTTCATTCATCAAAAAACGGAGTTTATTTTTTAAGCCCACTAATTGCACTGCTATTAGTCTTCTTTAAAAGCGTCGCTAGCATTCCAGTGTGCAACTGGAAATACTAAATTAGTATGCAACACTTTTCCATATTATCGATTTATTGTTAGAGTAAGTGAACAATGAAAATTTCATTTATGTATATTTAGCTGTGTATAAGACAAATCCGTATTATAGTAAAAATAATATATAAATTTATAAAATTGTATCTGTCAGCTACAATCTCTTCATGTTGGACGGTAGCTCCCCTCATACACTATTATATACAAAATAAAACTGTTCCTAAATTTTGTTTTAAATTGTTTTCAAATTAGATTAAAATACAGACAGCACTTATCTTACCGCTTAACACGTTCATCGCCATGTCAGTCATCGGTGGCTGACACTGAACTTTCCGTTTAGGCCACGTCAGCCACCGGTGGCTGACAGTGTAAAATATGATATAAAACTAAAAAAATTACATTGTTTTAAGTAATTACCGAAGGTTTATTTAAAATTTACTTAATTTTTATTTATTATAGGATTATATCATTAAGGCATTTTAATGGATTTTATTGAAACTCGGTAAACATAACACGGTAAACATAACGCGTTTCTAAGCAGCGCGCGTGGCCTGAACGGGATTTCCTAAAGAATTCGCGTAGTACAACGTGTTAATTTGCAAACTGTCTATATAGAATTGAAATACAGAGTAAGAGAAAGTCGTGGGAGTGACACACCAGATTATTATTAATACAAAAAAATTGTTTTCATTTATTTATTTACTCGTTTTAGGTTTAACATGTTGATTGACAAGCTGAAAATTGGAATTTCGTACAAACAGAAAAAGAAAAAAAAAAAGAAAAGAAAGAAAAATCTCTTCCCTAGTGGCCAATGTAAATATTACGCACCGTTTCGCTGTGGCCGCTGTTCTGTCCTGTCCCACTTAGAAACTTGATAATGGCGTCCACGTGATAACGCGTAATCGGCCGTTTGGTGAGAACTCTCATCACGCGATATCGCGTGATTAGCAATTAATATGTTAACGTAAGTAATTCTAATTATCTTTTTAAATACACGTTTTGACCTTATGATTGAATATAGGTTTTTTTCATAATTAATTATGATAATTTAAGCTGATTTTCTGTAATATTAGAATATTATTTATTCTCAAAAGAAAATAACAATTCTACTGCACATGAAATTATCTTTTTAATTTCCTTTTATATAAAGCTACGTCTGATGTAAACTGAAAATCCAATGCAATTAAAATTAAATAAATAAATATTCAATTTAGAAAAGAAAATTAAATAATTTAGTTGAAAATAAAAGCCTCTGAAATTTCTGAGTACAAAGAAAATATTAAAATATAATTAACCATTTAATAGTTTTTTCGAAAAGCAGTCTTGTTCTCACGATTTGCACATATACATACTACCAGTGCACATACACCAGCACATGCCAGTGCACATAGCCATGCACATGCCAGCGCACACCAGTGCACATAGTACCAGTATTTTTGGAAAATAATTAATTCTAATAATTTTCAATAATTAAATAACACTAATAGTATTGCAATTTAGAAATAATGGTAAATGTCGAAAGTTTAAAACACAAGGATTAAAAAAAAAGGGATTATCGAATCTAGCAAAATTTTAACTTAATAATATAGAAAACTGTATTTTAAATAAAAAACGAACAATGAATTTTTTAGAAGTGAACTTAGTTTTTGAAATTTTCCTCTGTAGAATCCTCCATCTTTCCTCCTAACTGCTGTAACTTCCGCTATATCGATTACACGCACGAGATATCGATTTCTTTTTCATGACGAAATTATTTGCATAAATTAAGCTCTCAGACAAAGCTTTTATGAAATTGCCGTCACGAATTCGCCGGCAACATGGAATCGAAACTGGAATACACCCCGGAAGCAACTTAAACGTTCTGCAGACATGCTGCAGACAGTGAAAGATGGAGAAGGTTAAAAGGTGCAAGGAGGAAGGAACGAAGAACGATCGAAATCGTCTGCTCACTTTAGACGTTATAATAAACCTTGCAGACGAGATACAATTGAAATTTCAAAGAAAAAATTTAAGAATTATTATTTTTATTTGAGAAAAATTTTGGAAGAAGCATTTCCTATTTACACTAATTGCGGAAGACAATTGTGGCATTCGGTTATTCGGTAACGAACTACATGCAATATGCAATAAAGAGCATGTAAATGGGTGAATGGTGGGTTTCACTTCGTACTAGTGCTACTGTGCCATACTATGCAAGTGAGTGGGAATTTCTTTGAATATAGAATATTCTGAACTGAAGGTACTAGAGTGCAGAAAGATTTTATTTAGGACTAATATAGATTTATTAGAGCGTTAAAACTTTTACATGCACATTATTTTATTTAAATCAAATTATTATCTTATCATGTTTCAAAAATGCCTTAAATCAGAGGTTCTTAAACTGTGGTCTGCGGACCCCAGAGGGTCCGTGAAGGTTTCTAATTCAATGTCAAAATTTTCCCTTATTACAGATTCTGAAAGGAGTTTTGAGAAAATTGAAAGCTGTGTGTCAGACTAAATCAATATATTGCATCGAATGCTAAAAACAGTACTAGAGTATTTTTTTTTTTTTCTTTTTCACTCTGGGGAGTATCTCACTTCTTTTCTGAACGGTTCATGTGATCCACTCTGTCTAGTAAAAATTCTTTTTTTTTTTTTTTTTTTTTCATCTTTTAAGGTTATTTTGTGTTTAATTTTAACATTTTTCTTAGTAAATAAATAAGAGAGAGAGAATTGATAGAAAAAATTATATAACTAGAAAAAGTGGTGTTAACGTTCGGTGGGCCATCCAGAATCCCGCTTTAACCCATATCGTACCAAGCATTGAAAAAATATTTTTTTTTCTTTATAAAATCTGAAATATATGTTTCTTTAAGCCTATGTATACACACAAAATCAAAAAGCTTACCAACCTTTCATTATCTTAATCGATACAGGCTGTCCTAAATATATAGGACCTAAATATATGGTTTAGAACAGTCGGAAATATAAGGAAAATAACACATGTGGAAATACATTTTTTATATAATTGTTTTATCAGTACAAAAGTGTAGAATATTACCTCAATAAATTTATCAATCCGTTATTCTTGAACGTAAAACCTTTTTAAGTAATAATGTGTTGAAAATGTATAATGAATAAATCTTCAAAAATCGTCATTTTAAAAATTAAAAAAATATGTATATTAAACGTTAATTTAAACTAACGGTGAAGACACATGTGTATTTATTGGACTTTTAAATAATATATCGTCTTTAATTTGAATTAAAATATTCAAAAGAATTTATACAAATACCACTTATGCATGGTGTCCTACTTTTAGGACGATGGGTTAAGAAGGGCCTCTCACATGAAAAACAGACATAACCTTAAATACCTTGGCGTCTAGTTACTTGTGTAAATTACTGAGAAATTATATTATAATTTTTAAAAATAATTCAGCTTTTGCGGCTTCGGAATTTATTCCAATAGTGTAGACTTGCCTAAACTCCGTTTTCTCTATTCATCCAGCCTGTGTTTTGAGAGACGGGATGGGGTGATAAAAAGTTTGGGGCCACGAAGTCAGACTGATACATAAAGGGGGGGCCGTAGAAGGCGAAAGTTTAAGAACCATTGATATGATCTTATAATTTAGTTAAATATCATTATTCATATCTTATCTTATAATTTAGTTTAAAATGATTAATCGTCTTTATAAATATAATCTCAAGGGGGATAAAAAAAATTCCATGTTATCAGTAGTTCATGCTATCAGTAACTAATCTACATATAACTAAACAAATCTTCATTTTGATGGGGTTTGTAGAAACGGTTCATGTTAGAAGTAATTCACGTTAACAAACAGTGTTCAAGTTAACGAGGTTCGGCTGTATTATGATTTTATGGCTTTCTTACTTTTTTCTAAATTCAGCAGAAGAAAGTATAAAATTCATAAAAATTTTATGCGTCCGGTTTTCGATGGATTTGAACAATTTGAGAGGTCCAGAACACGATTTAACCATTTTTCGGAAATGTTTGTCTGTGTGTGACAAAAATTTTGTGGCATCCAGCTCAAGAACTAACGCACAGATTTTCATACAAATTTATACGTAATTGTACCTTGACGTAAATAAATATCTGTCAACTTTTGGTGAAAATCGCTTAACATGTGACGTTGCCATCCCGTTTTTTCATAATTTTTAATACACCCCGCGACAAAAAGATAGGTACAAAGGGTTTTTTCTTTGATTTTTCATAAAATAACATTATCTAAATTGTGCTTATTATTTACTATTATCATAAAATAACACTATTCCCGGACTAATTTTTGTTGTAAGACTAATTTAGAAAAATTTTAAGACTAATTTTTTTCTAATTTAAGACTACACACCGCGAAAAAAAAGATAGAAACAAAGGTTTTTTTTTTTTTTTTAATTTCTGAATATGATTATTTTGAATATGATTATTTTGAATATGATTCAAATATTTAATATATTTTTGATATGATAATATTTTGTTATGATAATAAATGATCGGCACAATTTAGATAATGTTATTTTATGAAAAATTTAAAAAACCCTCTGTTCCTATCTTTTTGTCGCGGTGTGTAGTCTTAAATCAGAAAGATTTTAGTCTTAAAATTTTTCTAAATTAGTCTTAAAACAAAAATTAGTCCGGGAATAGTGTTATTTTATCATAATAATAAATGATAAGCACAATTTGGATAATGTTATTTTATGAAAAATCAAAGAAAAACACCCTTTGTACCTATCTTTTTGTCGCGGGGTGTATGGAAGTATACGAAAAATAATCGTGAAAATATGCATAATCAGAATAATTTTTAAAGAATCATTGTAAACTTAAAAATATTATTTAAAATAGTAATAGTCAACTTATATATATATATATGTGTGTGTGTATGTAGGAGCATCACTTCCCACCACCCGGGGGAAAAGTATCCCAAACGGATGTAAATTTTGAATATGAGTAATTTAGTACTTTTTAAAAGAATGCAATAGGTTGAACCATAGATATACGTTAATTCAAAACAAAAGTTATCTTTGTTAAAAAAAAAAAAAAAAAAGAATGAATGAATGAAAAGAAAGAAAGAAAGAAAAAGAAAAAGCCTTTCCTGAGATGCCGTCTATAAAAAGTACAAAATTGACTTTCTTAAGACAATTAAGAGTTGTATTTTTCTGAAGTGAAAATCACGTGTCATTTATCATAGAAAATAATTTTAATATATAATTTGTACTACATTAAATTTACAAATGTTCCTAGGAAAAAAAAATCTGCGGAGAGAAATTGCGCTAAGCGGCTGGTCCGCCCTGTTTTACAAGCATCACTGTGATAGATTTATTATGATAAATAATAATTTTCAGCACAATAAGAGAACTCAAATTTTATAAACTGAACAAAAATTCCATTAATTTAAAATAGTACATAAATATCTAACATTATTAACATGTTGTCATAGGTCTTTAAAATTACAGTAGTTAGAATAATAAAAGATTTTTATAAAGTATTCTCCAATTACTACAAAATTAGTCTCCAAAATACTTTGCCGTATTTCCTACTTCTCTACACCATTTGTAATTCCCCTATCTTTGTATTACCTGTAAAACTAGTTTCACCTCATTATCACTTGCAAGGCCAAAAAAAAAAATTATTATGTCCGCATATCCTTTTGTGTAAATGACAATCACACGCCGAGCTCAATTTTTTGTCTGAAACTCTCCTAATTTTTGAAATTATTTGTTCAGAAGGAAAATTGGAATTTAATTCCTTACTAATATATTTTAAGGGGTTACACGGTTTTCGAAAGCTAAAAATAGAGCATATTTCCTTTCTACTTTTTTTTTTTTTTTTTTTTTTTTCGGGCATAATAAATGAAATAAAATATTTATTAAAAATTTTAAGTATATAAGAGAGGAACATTTAAACAACATTTTATAAAATTTTCATTAAAAAATTTGTAAATTCAGTGGGGGACTAGAAGGATAACTCATGAGCTTTATCTGAAATTGAAAACAGAAACAGATTTTTTCTGTTTTTTGATTTTTATTTATTTTTTTATTTATTTTTTATTTTTCAAAAACTGCTAATTTGTTTGACTGAGTTTTTGCTTATAACTAGAACGAATTTCCATAAAATTTTACAAAACTTGCTGAAAAATTGACAAAACATGAGAGAAATATTATCCTGAAATATAAAATTCACACGTGTAATATTCGTTGAGATATGAGCATTTTTAGTAAATATTATTTTACTGCGCATGCTCGAAAGATAGAAAAGATTTTATTGCATAAGGTTGAAAGCTAGATATATTGAGAAACTTCTGTAAAAAGTTCGTTTGAATAGAGTAAAAATTAAGCAAATTGTCGGCAAAAGAACGACCTAGATTTTAGGTATTTTCCAGAGTTGAAATTTCATAAGGGGTTTTACACATGCTGCGTATTTAATAAGATCCAATTATTTCAACCACGTTGCAAAAGTTCTTTTTTGTGAAAACCGCTTACGAACTTACAAATCTTAGTAAATAAATAAAAATATATTAAAGTTACAAGTCTATAAAGGGTTTTTCACAAAAAAGAACTTTTGCAACGTGGTTGAAATAATTGGATCTTCAAATTAAATACGCAGCATGTGTAAAAACTCTTATGAAATTTCAACTCTGGAAAATACCTAAAATCTAGGTCGTTCTTTTGCCGACAATTTGCTTAATTTTACTCTATTCAAATAAACTTTTGACAAAAGTTGCTCAATATATCTCGCTTTCAACCTATGAAATAAAAAAAATTCTATCTTTTGCGCATGCGCAGTAAAATAATATTCACTAAACATGCTCATAACTCAACGAATACTACACGTGTAAATTTTACATTTCAGAATAATGTTTCTCTAATGTTTTGTCAATTTTTCAGCAAAATTTGTAAAATTTTATGGAAATTCGTCCTAGTTATAAACAAAAAACTTGTCAAATAATAATAATAATAATAATAAATAAATAAATAAATAAATAATAATAATAATAATAATATTTTTTGAAAAAAAAATTATATCCGCCTAAATAATTGCGCAATTTCCACACCAAAACATAAAAATATTATACATAATATGTGCAACAACATATTAAAGTTACAAGTCATTTGTAGCTTTTTGTGATACAGGGTGATCCAAAGTATTTTCGCACTTCTTCAATATATGGTTCGTCCCCTAATTGCATTTTTGGACTAAATCGATAGTGGAAAATATGAGTTTTTAAATGTTCTTTGCATGTATGAAGTTTCATGCAATTTTGTCTAATATTTTTTAGGTGATTTTTTTATTCTTTAAGAAAAAATGTCAAAATAAAAATTAAATTATATTAATTTGAACATCCACTTTATGTCTATAACATGTCTTGCCTATAAACTTCCAAAAAAAAAAAAAAAAAAAAAAATATTTTTCTTTCAATCAAGTTTAAGGTGTCAAGCGTTTATACACTATCATGTTCTTTGACACACATACGCACAAGCATAAATCATCAAAACGTATAGGTCGAGTTTTTTCATGATTACAATGCTTTTCTTACACAGTATATTGTCTGGAAAGTAAAAGTGAATGAAGAACTTTTTTTTTTTTTTACTCTTGATATAAACACTGTATCTTTCTGATGCACACCAATAAAAATGACGAATATTTTTTACGATTTTATTTTATTTTATTGAAGAAATATCATTCCTAACAAAGATTACTTAGAAAACTACTATGTTGTGGCCACCACAAGACTTTCTTCTATATTTTCCTATACAAATTCACTCAGTAACAATATTAAAAAAAAAAAAAAAAAAAACAATTTCTTTTTTCTAATTTTTTTTTTTTTTTGTTGTTGTTGTTAAAAGTAAAAAAAAAAAAAAAAAAAAAAAAAATCGATAACTTTGTTTTAAACTATCACATATTTATAGTTCAACCATTCGTTTTAAAGGTATTGACGAGACCTTTCGAAAGATACCCATCTTGAAAATTTACCCCCCCCCCCTCCTGGGTGGGTACTTCCTTCCAGGGGGGGGGGGGAAGCGATGCCCCCACATGCACAAAAATTTTTTCCTAGTTAACTACTACTATTATCAATAATTCATATTAATTTTACAATCACAAGTTAAGAATAACTCTCATGTACATTTATACGAAATTTTGTCCTATACTGCCACGTTAAAAATTTAGAAAAAATACGATCACAGCGCTACCTGTTGAGCGATTGATCCCCAAAACTAATCAGCACCAGCTTATGTCAGGGTACAACTAAATACCAAGTTTGGTTAAATTTCATTCATTGGTTCGTGAGATACAGTGGACACAAAATTCGTGATACACACACACAGACAGACAGACATTTTCTAAAAACTATCAATTCGTGTTCAGGACATCCCAAAACGTGCAAATCCACCAAAAAACGGAGGTCGAAAATTTTCACGAATCCAATACTTTCTCTATATGACATGTAGAAGAAAGTAAAAATATATACTATTAATGATTGTTAATATAAATAACGTTATAAGAATTATTTTATACTTAAATAACAATTATACATCTCTTACTACTATATAATAAAAAATAGCAGGCTACACCCGCTTCGCTGGTCACTATTTTAAAATGAACCACTGTAGTTAATGAATTCTCAAAATTGCATTAATATTTATCATGTGAAAAAAAAAAAGGTGAGAGAGAGAGAAATTCTGATTGGAAGAAATGTCGCACATGATCCTCACTGCCTTCGGTAGCGCAAGCCACTGTGCGCTAAAAAAAAAAAAAAAAAAAAAAAAATCTTCTCCCATCGGTGGAATAATCGGTCCGGGCCCTCACCTGTACTTTCGAAAATATCCGCAATATATTTATCGGGCCTCAAAACCTAACAAGTCTAATTTTCAGCGCTCTAACTCTTATTTATATATTTTTGCCCCTTCCCCCCCCTTCCCGTCTATTCTAATAATTTTACAAATTCGAAAATATTCGCAATCGATTTGTAGGTATCAAAAACCTCCATGTACCAATTTTGAGCAAACTAACTCTATTTTTATTGTTTGCCCCTCCCCCCCCCCTTCCCGTCTATCCTAATAATTTTACAAATTCGAATATATCCGCAATCGCTTTGTAAGTATCAAAAACCTCTATGTACCAATTTTAAACATTCTAACTCTATTTTTATTTTTGCCCCTCCGCTCCCCCCGCTTTCTGACCCTCCTAATAACTTTACACTTTCGAAAATATCCTCATTTGACTTGCAGGCTTGTAAAATCTATCTGTACCAGTTTTGAACAATCTAACTGTATTTCTATTTTTCCCCATAGCCCCCCTTTCTCACCCCACCTAGCACGAATTTCTAAAATTAAAGAAGTTAGTTTTTATGTATTTGTGAGAGCTATATTTTAGAGCAAAAATCTCACATATATCTTTTTTTTTTTTGCTTGCGATATAAAGAATTATTACAAATCATATTTTGCCCCCTCTCTCCCCCTCTTGGGGGCTGAATTTCTAAAATTCCAGAAATCGGTTTGTAGGTATTTGTATTAGCTATATATTAAAGCAAAAATTTCACGTATATCTGTTTTTTTATTTGAGATATGGAGGTTTTTGTGAAATCACATTTTGCCCTCTACTCCCCCTTGGGGGGCGAATTTCGCAAAATCGCTTCTTAGGGGGTGCTTACACTATATGTTCTATAATCTGACGACCCAGTTTCGAGTCAGTGGCTCCAGTAGATTTTGCTGTGCGTTGATGAGTCAGTGAGTGAGTGAGTGAGTGGAAGTACTCTTTTATATGTATAGATTATCTATATCAATAAAATCAGACTTCTATCTGTAAATATCTACGAATGAAAAAATTTTGCGATATCTTCGCGTTTGAGACATCGTAAAAGCCAAAAATGACTTCAGAAAATTTTCTGTATGTGTGGGTCCTTGAGTCTGTATATAACACTGATTTTGTCCGGGTATCACGTGAGAAAGGCTGCACGGAATTCAACGACACTTAGCAGGGGAGAAGGGGGGGATTGGAAACAAAGATACGTTTGTGAGCACAACTCGGTGCGAAATTACTTCACGGTGAAGAAATTGTACGAGGGGAGACCAGACTTAAGTACAAAAAAAAAAAAAAAAAAAAAAAAAAACTGCGATTTTAAAATTGTCGATTTATAAGGGGAGGGGGGAGGGGGGAGGGTTTGATTTTCGTTGTGAAATTTTGCAAATTTTGGATTTTTGAGGAGAACTCTACTAAAAAAGTCCAAAGATGTTGAAACCATCCAAAGATGATAGCCTACTATCCAAAGATGTTGAAAACAGCCATGCGTCATCTTTAGAATATTTCCAAAACTTTTTTTTTTTTGTGTGTGATTTTTCATTTTGGGGGGCGTTACAAGGGAGGGAAATTCGAACCCCTCCCCTTTTAGCCGCTAAATTTGTCCTGGGAAATCTATGGGAGCTGCGGTCAAGAATTCTGGTGCATGGATTGTTTATAAGTATCCGATACACACTGTAACAAGATTTTACGAAATTACCCTCGCGTCCACCCCTTGGGGGCGGGGAACAATAAACACGTTTCAAAGCGTAACCTTGCTCTGAATTATCACAGTAAGATTAATTCTTATATGTGGGTTGGTTATGCGTACCCAACACACACTCTAAAGGTATTCTGAGAAATTCCCCCCTTCCCCCCATTAACTGTCAGAGGGAGGGGAACACGTTTTCAAGAGTAACTCTTCTCTAGATTATCTCAGGAACGTTATTTCTTGATGTGTCGAATACTTATGTGTACCCAATACATTCAATAAAAGATATTTTGCGAAATTACTATCTACCTCTCCCCAGTAGGGGGAGTGGGGAAAAACATGTTTTTAAGCTCAAATCGGTTCCAAATTATTTTAGAAAAGCTATTTTTGATGTGTGGGACGGTTATACGCATTCAACACGTAGTATAAAGAAATGTTGCGAAATCCCCCCCCCCTCCACCTCTTTCAACGGGAGGTAAAAACAAGTCTTCAAACATAACTTTGCTTCAAATTATCTCAGGGAGGCGATTATTTGATCTGTCGGTTGGTTATACGTATGAAATAATGAAACACACATAATAAAAGGATTTTGCGAAATTATAACCCCCCCCCAACCCTTGGGGCGGGCGGGATTAAAAAAAAACACACGTTTTTATGCTTTATTTTGCTTTAAATTACCTTAGAATAACCAATTTTGGTGTATGAGTGTTAATTAAATATACGCAATATATATATATATATGACTTTGGTGGGATTTTGCAAAACTTCTTACTTACGCACGGGGGAGAGGAAGTAAAAAGCAATCGCTGTTCCTCACGTTGCGAGCCGGAAAACCATTACTGAACGCAGCAGGAACTTTAATTTAGGTTTCGACCGATTTCAGAGTTTTTTTTATTTTTTTAATTAATAATTTTTTTAGATTTTGTTAATAATGATATGGAATTTCGAGACCTCACTTAAATTGTAGTGACCAGCGAAGCAGAAAAAACCTGCTAGTTAATATAATATTTATTTATTTATTGTTTAATCAGCAAATAAACTTTCATTATCAGCGTGTTTGTCATCCGATTTTATTTCACGACATATTTTATCCTTCTGTTAAACTTCTGAGGCAAAGTTAAATTATAATTGAAAAAATATGAAACAAGAAATACCTTTCCTGTTTATTAAAAAAGTAAAAGAAAAAAAGATGTGGGGGATCTTCGTATATCATTTTGATTTTAAGATAAAACAAGACAATTTATCATAACTTGTAATAAAACAGGGGGGGGGGGAATAAAAAGAAGAAAAGATAATTAAAACTTTACTGAAAGTAGTCGATTTAGGTTAAATTTCTTCCTGGTTATGATTGTGTGGATTATGACTACGAGTATGGGATTATGATACTATTTGGCTACGAATGTTTGGATACCAAGCCTCGGTAGAATACTCTTGGCCTTTCTAAGGAATCCTAGCTCATATTTCGGAGAAAATCACGGAGAACTCCAGACGACTAGACCAACAAGTGCGGCCTGGTACTTACCTTCTTCTATCTGTAAGAGAAATTCTCGGTCACCTGTGGGGCTAGATTTTGAGAGTAAAGTTAAGTATTTTGTCTCTAATATAATTTTATGCACAAAAAGTTTAACAAAAGTCTGTTTTATATGTGAAAATATAATAAATTTTAATTATTGTTTCGATTAATGAATGCTGATTAAATTCACCATTTTGCTTTAATTAACTTAAAATAAATTAAAATAAATTAGCCCTTTTTAACAATTCATTAGCAGAGAATGATATCAATATTTTAATTCTCATACCTATTTTTAAATGAAATGTTTAAAAAAAATCTGGAGTGACTCCACTTGACTTTCCGAACATTGGGTAATTAACAGTTTTGTAGATAAAATAAAGAAAGAAGAGTTGTTAAACAAACAAAAGAGAGAAAACCATAATAGAGTGTTTGAGTATTTTTCTCCATATATTACACGATGTTTTATTTAACGCTACTGAACTTTGAGCCCATGATCATAATGATAAAGAATTTTTCGTTGTGTCCCTGTAAAAACCTATAAATGCTAGATTCACCAAAATGCTTATAGTTAGTGCAACAGTGACTCATAATATTCATATAAATTTTCAGCTCAATTGAATAAGACGTTTAGATGCTATCGCACTTTTAAAAATTTGGCCCCATAGACCATAATGATAAAGATTTTTTCCTGGTGTCCCTGTAAAAAAAAACTATAAGTGCTAGATTCACCAAAATCTATAGGGTTCGTACTATGGTGACTTACAATATACGTACCAACTTTCAGCTTATTCGAACAAAGCGTTTAGACGCTAGCGTGTTCACTCACAGACATACACACATTCATACACACACATATCATCGTAAAAATAGTGTAAACGGACTCAGGGGACCTCGAAACGTATAGAAACATCAAAATCTCAAATTCGGATTTTTGACATGATTACAATACTTTCCTCACTATAGTGTTCGAAAGTAAAAATATATCCTTATCCTTAGTGACCTAACTTTTTTTTTCAGGAGGCATTGTCAAGTATTCTCAAAAGTTCCTTAACTCACTTTGAAAAAAAAAATAAATAAATAAAAGTAAAAATAAATCAGTATTTCGCAACAAATTTCTGGCATAAGTCGAGGTCAGTGCTCTGTAGACCTATAATTTTAACTCGCTAATCTAATAATAATAAAAATAAAAAATAAAAAATAAATCAATAGATTCACTCTTCAGACGTCTGGTCTGTGAGTGTGACTGACCTGATCAGTGATCTGTCTACTAATTTTCACATTTTCTTCTTCACGGGTCTTTTGACTCTGTCAGGAAAGAATTTTCGGTTGAAAGTCACGCAACTTAAACAAAAATGACAGTCAGCATATTTTAATTAATTTATAGTGTAGAGAAAAGTTCTTCAATCCCTCTCGAAACATGTTATTAAGGCGTATGATTATGGCTGAAAAGATTATGGTAATTTTACATTTAAGAAATTTTGCATTCTTTGCATTCTTCGAAAGGCATTTTCATATAGTGAAAAGAAAAGAAGTATTATTATTTTTTTTTAATCAAAATGAATTTTTTTAACCACTATTATTTTCCAAACATACATATGTAAGGAAAGTATTGTAACATGTCAAAAATCCAACTTTGAGATTTTGATGTATCGACACGTTTTGAGGTCCCATGAGTTCATATTTGCTATTTCTACGGTGATGTATGAATCTATGTATATGTATGTTTGTATTATGTATGTATGTGAGTGAACACGATAACGTCTAAACGCTTTGTTTGAATGAACTGAAAGCTGGTACATATGTTACAGGTCACCGTAGAACAAACCTTATTGATTTTGGTGAGTCTAGCACTTACAATTTTTTTTTTTTTTTTTTTTTTTTACAGGGTTACAAAGAAAAATTCTTTATCTTTATGGCCTATGGGCACAAATTTTTTAAAATGCGATAGCGTCTAAACGCCATATTCAGTTAAGGTGAAAATTTATGCGTGTGTTATAAATCACCGTCGTACAAACTGAACCGAATTTGAGGACTCTAGCATTGACAGTTTTTTTTTTTTTTTTTTTTTTTTTTACAGGGGCACAAAAAAAAAAAAAAAAATCCTTATTTTGAGCTCAAATTTTTTAAAGTGCGAGTGCGTCTGAACGCCTTATTCCATTGAGCTGAAAATTTATACACATGTTACAGCTTACTTTTGGACGAACTGTGTAAATTTTGGTGAATCTAGCACTTACAGTTTTTTTACAGGAACAGAACGAAAAATTCTTTATCGAATATCCCTATTTACTCAAATTCTTTAAATTGTAATAGCATCTAAAAGCCTTATCCGATTGAGCTGAAAATTTATACTCATATTATAGGTCACTTGCCACTTGAAGTGAATGGATTTTGGAAAATCTAGCACTTATAGTTTTTTACAGGGACACAAAGAAAAATTCTTTACCATTGTAGTTTATGGAATCAAAATATTTTAAGAGCTATAATGTGTAAACGCCTCATCCGAATGAACCGAAAATTTATATACATGTTATAGGTCACTGTCAAACGAACTGTACAGATTTTGATGAGTCTAGCCCTTATAGGGATTTACAGAGACACAACGAAAATTTCCTTATCATTATGATATTATAATTATGTATTTTGGAGAATCTAGCACTAATAGATTTTACAGGGACACAAATAAAAATGCTTTATCACTGGTGCTTATGGATTTCAAATTATTTAAAGTGCTATAACGTCTAAACCCCTCATTCGAATGAGCCGAAAATCTATATACGTGTTATAGGTCACCGTCACACGAACTGTATGGATTTTGGTGAGTCTAGCACTCATAGAGATTTACAGGGACGCAACGAAAATTTCTTTATCATTATAATCTATGGGCTCATAATATTTGAAGGGCAGTAGCGTTAAATTGAACTACATACTGTACACAGAAAAATACTCCAACACCCTATTATAATATTCTTTTTTTTTTTTTTTTTTTTTTTTTTTTTTTTTAACGGCTCCTCTAACATTCATTCATTTATACAACATATGCTTAATAACATAACTTATGCTTAAAATTTCATATTTAGAAGTATATTTTGAAGAATTTAAAAGCCAATTTGTCTCGCATTTAATAGTGTCTATTTTGCAGGAATTTGGTAGCGCCATCTATAGTTATAAAGATTTTTGGTAGAGGCAGGAAGGATAATTTTCCGTAGGATAATTCAGGTATGTAGAGAAGATTTTTGCAGTTAGTGGCAAGTAGATAAAATGTAAATAGTGAAGTTTCCAATTCGATGGTCTCCACTAGGCCATATTTTCGTATAGGTGTAAAAGACCTCCTCTAGTTGCGTTGATTGCCGCTAGAAATATTATTTACAATTTTCCATTAAGTAACCAAGATTCGATCCAGAGGTGTTAAAAAAAGGACGAAATTCAGAATTCAATAAAGATTTGACAAAAATCTGTGCACAGTTTTCTTTATTGACTTGCTGCGTAAAATAAGGAGGGAAGTTGCCCCTAACGTATAAATATTTTAAGAACTACATCCGTATGTTCTAAGCAGGAGCGATCAGAGAATAATGATCAAGTTCCAGCCAAATTCAAATTTTTGTTACATGTTGGCATTTAATTTCATCGCCAGCAAGAACACATAAAAAGTGGTTTTTTAAAGATACAGTCGGTAACAAAAGTGTCCGAACACTAGCGAAAATTCCTATGTAAAAAATGTACACTTAATACTATTTTGTTAAATAAATCCTTATCGAATCATATTCTTAGACTGACTAAGAACAGGATTTTATAAGGATTTTTTTAACAAAACCGTATGAAGTGTATATTTCTTACACTGGAATTTTTGCTAGTGTTCGGACATTTTTGTTACCGACTGTACGTTATACTCAAATTAGGCTAACAATTTTGAATACAGAGTAGAATTGCCATAATATGATAACCCTATGAAAATCCCAAATTTCGCCAGAGATTCATCATGAGAAAAGTAAACCGCAACGGATAGATATACATAAAATATAGCTATAATTTAATTGTGTTCAAGGATAATTTTGACTAACTGAATAAATTACGATAGAAATAAGGCTACTGTGATTTGGGAGGAACATAAATAAAATGAGCCATGTGTTACTCTTTATGATAGGAAATGATTATGAGAATATGCAAGGAGATTGATTATCTTTTACATTTATTTTTTTTATTTTACTGATAGAGGAAGAATTCGGCAGTTACTAAAGATTAATATTGAATACACGAGTGAATTATTATAAAAAGCGATGAAATAGATTTGAATTAAAATTATATAGATAATTTTTAAAATATGTGTGATTTCTACATCACATCTATTATATTTTTTTTAGATTTTTTATTCATTATGAACGTTATTTCTTTTTATTTCTTTATTGCTATGTAGATGCATTTAGAATTAACTGTGGAATTTATGTAATTTAATAAAATTAAACATAATTTATACTTCTCGTTAATATGTTAAAACCAATGTAACATTTAAAATGAGATAAAGAATACAAAAATTTAAAACTTTAAAAATACATTTTAATTAAAAACATTAAAAATACATTTTAATTAAAAACATTAAAACATAAGACAGACGTTTCGGCTAGAACACTAGCCCTCCTCAGTGTCAAACATACGAGCACAACATTTACAAAAATTCATAATATATCATAACAAGATTAAATATTCAGGAGGAATAGCTTTATCCTCATTCAAGGCAGAATGTTGCATTTTAGTGAAAGCGCCCACTAGAAAAATACGAGATTCATATATATTTGCATTAAAAGTTAAAATGTTAAAGTTTTCAAAATCAGGAATATGATCACTATTAAAGGAATGGATTACGAGTTTTGATCTTAAAACTTCTGTTTTATATGAGCTTTTATGTTCCTTTGATCTAATTTCACCTGTTCTGCCAATATTTAATCTTGTTATGATGTATTATGATTTTTTGTAAATGTTGTGTTTTTACAGTCGGTAACAAAAGTGTCCGAACACTAGCGAAAATTCCTATGTAAAAAAAGTACACTTAAAAGTTTTGTTAAATAAATCCTTGTCGAATCCTGTTCTTAGTCAGTCTAAGAACAGGATTCGACAAGGATTTATTTAGCAAAACTGTATTAAACGTAAATTTTTTATATAGGAATTTTTTCGAGTGTTCGGACACTTTTGTTACCGACTGTACGTTTGACACTGAGGAGGGCTAGTGTTCTAGCCGAAACGTCTGTCGTGCATTTTAATGTTTTTAATTAAAATGTATTTTTAATGTTTTAAATTTTTGTATTCTTTATCTCATTTTAAATGTTACATAGGTTTTAATTTATGTAATGTATGATAATATGGATATTTAATTCCGTCAAATTTTAGGAGATAATTGGTTTTTAATATAACAATACTTTAATTCTAAAAATTTTTAACTTATCAGCGGAAAAAATTCTTTTCTAAAATGGAAATTATAACGCAAATGTCAAATAATTAAATCTCTTTTATGAATTAAATAAAAGGAAAAAAAATTCCAGTGATTTTTATTTATGAGATTTTTCTGAAAATCATATTAGGTATCACAGGAAAAGCTAGTTATTATTGTTGTTGTAAATTGTTTTACAAATCGAATAAGTTATTATTGATATAAAGATAAATTCACTAGAAGAAAAATATTTGTAGAAATACGAATTTATGTATTATTTTCGACCAGAAAGTACTAAATATTTTATTACCTTAATAAATATTTAATTTTACGCGTAACTATTAACTTCACTACCTATTCATAGATTCCCAGGAGTTCATTCATGAATTTTATATGTTCAATGCGCTATTACAAAAACATTCTGTAGCTTATAATTTCAGAACTTCTTCTTTTTAATTTTCTTTTCTTCGATTTTATTTTTTAAATTATTGAAATGATAAACAAATACACGATTTTCAATATTCTTATTATTATTACCATCAGTATTAATTCTATTGTAGGAGCGGGAATTCATTAATTATGCCAATTTAGTGCAACAATATTTATTAAACATTAAACATTACACACATGACAAATAAACAAACAAATATTTACAGGGGAATAGTTAAATTGTATAGATTAAATGCCAAAGTCCCGCATTCTACGTAATGTGACTTTGTGGCCGTCAGCCATAGTGACAAAACTTCGACCACGCTTCACATCCACAGTCACTCGTCTCGAATGCTCTTTGGAACATGGAACTTTTCAACAGGACCACGAGGAGGCGCTTGGATTGTAGCATTAGAGCGCTACAACCATTAAACATTACACACGTGATAAATAAATAAACAAATATTTGCAGGGAAATAGTTAAATTGTATAGATTAAATGCCAAAGTCCCGCGTCCTACATATGTGACTTTGTGGCCGTCAGCCATTGCGGCAAAACTTCGACCACGCTTCACATCCACAGTCACTCGTCTCGAATGTTCTTTGACTCTTTTCAACAGTACCACGAGAGGGTGCTTGGGTTGTAGCATTAGAGCGCTACGCTATTGTTTTTGTTATTATTGTTGGTGTTGGTTGGTAGCGGTAATGGTAGAGATGGTTCATAATTTTTAAAATTATTTTTCAAATGCTGAAAATAATTTAAAATTACGTCCATTGTTTTTCGAATCATATTTTTGCTGACAAATAAGTTTAATTAATTCGAAGAAAAATATTCGTTAAAATACCAATTTGCCTGGTAAGTATAAATATTAAAACAGATTAATATTACATAAAGTACATAAAACTTTTAATTTGTAACAATTACAGTCATTGCGTGTATTGTTTCTGTACCTCGGAGATAAAAGACACCATGTCTATTTTGTGAAGAGAGTTACCATGTATTTAACGTGCTACAATGAAATACATTTGTTATCAATAAATAAAACATAGTTTTATTTTTCACTTTCTCTTCTTCTTTATAGCAACTGGACATTAGTGCTTAACACTTCTATATAAAGCAAAAAATTCACATAAAGGACACGGTGCTAACTCTTTTCACAAAATGGACATGGTGTCTTTCACATCTGGGGTACACATTCATTCAGAATAATTTAAAAAAAAAAAAAAAAAAAAAAAAAAAAGTTAAAATTTTCGTCGATAGAGGGCTTTGCAACGAACGCGTAACGAGAAATATGCAAATCAGAATCCTATAAATTGCATGGTTTTACGATTAACACAACTTATTTCTTATTTTGTTTCCTATTTGTGCATACATGAAGTTTTAATTGCGATATTGCTTGGTGGATAAAGCGTTTTTGGTGAAGTTGTTTACCTTGAGCTAAGAACCGCTAAATGAAGCTGTAATTGCAGGTGTCGTATTCCTTTTCAAACTGCAATTTGTGGCGATAGCAAACACATAGAACAGAATTTATATGTCTGTAAAGATTTGCACGGAAATATAGTTTTTCATGGAAATTTGTGATTTGTTCCTGTACAGCGTCCTCTATCGACAGAAATTTTGACTATTATTTTTTCTTTACCCCCCCCCCCCCCCCAAAAAAAAAAAAAAAAAAATAAAATAAAATAAATAAATAAATAAATAAAAAATCCCCCTTCATGGTAATAACTTTTTCGCAAACCGCATTCAAATCTACCAATCCCTTCAATTATTAGGAATTTTTTAAATGCCTACAGACTTATGGGACACCCGGTATATGTATTTGCTATGGAGTTTTGCTTTTTTTTTTTTTTTTTTTCATCCGTGTGTCTCTTAGTCTGGTCTTGGCAGACTGGGGGAGTGTTGCCGGCGTAAAACTAGTTTAACCCGACAGGCAAGTCACAAGTCTTGCTGCTTGCCTCCTTTTTTCCTTTCTTGGGTTGTTTTTTCCCTGGATTTTGATTCAGTTTGAGCTTTTCTGTTGGGATTTGGTTGAGTTGGTTTGTTGCATCGTTTGTTTCGCGGGCTGTTAAAAATTAAATTTGGTTTCTTTAAATATGTGTATTTCCTTCTCTGATGATTTTTTTTTCACCTTTCTGAGCTTCTCCTACATAGAGAAATTGTTCATTCTTATTGGTCTTTGTGGTTTGGGTGATCTTGAGTCTGTTGCTTGGCTTCTACTGCGCTTAATGGGTCATTATTGTTCATTACAAGGTTCTCTTTTTTCACCTTGAAATAGTGTCCTAGAGTCAACTTTCTTTTCATCAGAGTGTAATTACACTGTCCTATTTCAATTTTCAACAAGTATTGTTGTACAGTGGATTGGCGTCAGTGCTGTTGTTGAACTCGATAATTGAATCAATTTGGGAAATCTTGTTGCTTTGTTTGGCGTGTGTATGTCTCTTTGGTGCATTGTTTGACTCACTATTCTTCGTTCTCATTCTTTGCTTCTACTATCAAAAGGATTATATATATATATGAATATGCAAGTATACTTACGTAAACTAATAGGCCGTAGCATCACGAAACGTTCTTCTATATCGTTCTATATGGCACCTATCGGTTATACTTTATCTACTGACGATACTTTAAAGTATCATTATGTTAAAATGTTTATGAAATCGAATTTATGGAAGAAATTCCAAAGGTCTTTATAAGAATAAAACGTATATACCTCATTTTAATCTCACTACGGCACTAAACACTACACGTAGCCGTTTCTGTTCAAAAAAAGAATTTTATAGAGTGCTGTTTCTGTTTTAGGTAGGCATTTTTCACGATGTTCAGCTATGTTACAACAAGTCTTTATATTACGTCAAGAATATATCACCAGTCTTAAATAATATATATACAGGGTGATCAATTTAAAAGAGTACCCGTAGGTTTTTCTTATTACCCTTAAATTTGACGGATGTGGCAACTATTCTTACACTGAACTATAATGGTTTGAACCTTGTTTAAGTGTGGGAGACAATTTCCAACACTGCTGGACTGTTACAACTTTATTTTTGAGGTAACACAGAAATGGAGACGCATAATGTTATTTAATCCTGTGATAATTCTATTTATGAAAAACAAAATTTAATTCAAAATTTTTACATATCATTCCTACATTACATTTACATTAACATTATCATTTTTACATTATCATTTCTCTTAGTGTTTTCCAGAGAAGTCCTGCAAGCATCGATGAATTAAAACAGATCATAACTGAAAAAATCTGGTCAATAACACCAACAATGCTGCGAAGTGTGTCAAAAACCTGGTTCGAAGTATTCATGTTTGCATTCAAAAGGTGGCGAAGATTTTCAACATTTTCTGTAAGGAATGATATTGAGAAAAATTTGAATTAAATTATGTTTTTTTTTAAATAAAATTATCACACGATTAAGTAACACTGTGCGTCTCCATTTCTGTTTTACCTCACAAATAATGTTGTAACAGTCCAACAGTGTTAGAAATTGTCTCCCACACTTAAACAAGGTTCAAACCATTATACTTCAGTGTTAGAATAGTTGCCGCATCCGTCAGATTTAAGGGTAATAAGAAAAAACAACAGGTACTCTTTTAAACTGATCACCCTGTATATATATATATATATATATATATTATATAATGAAAAGTCAATACATTTTTACACTTTTTGTGGTTCTGATATCTTATTCGACCTAAAGTACATTCTCACTAAATCCTCGTTAATAACTATGAGGCGATATGCATAATTTTTATTACATACATCTTTAAAAATTACTCTTAAATAACAAAAAATATGTGTTACACATACATTTTTTGCCTGTTTCACAATGCAGTAGATAGAAGGTTTAGCATGCATAAAAATTTAATCGACATAGCTTCTCATACTAAAAATTTTACACATACAGTTTTGTGCAATTTTAAACAGTACATATTTAGATATATCCATCTAGAAAATCGCAGAAACTG
The DNA here is from genome assembly GCA_963930645.1 of Salticus scenicus. Classification (NCBI taxonomy): domain Eukaryota; kingdom Metazoa; phylum Arthropoda; class Arachnida; order Araneae; family Salticidae; genus Salticus; species Salticus scenicus. Next base: position 86,430,306 of record OZ005662.1, read on the forward strand.
AATTATAGCATCACGCCTGTTGTCCGATATACAACTGAATTGAATTCGCATAACTTGTATTCATTGTATCCATCTCAAATATTAAGATTAGTTTATACATTAATTTCCATACACTAATAACACAAGTGTGCAACCAAAAATTTGCTTAGAAATTTTTTTACTACCGCTTACAAATTTTCGCGCACTAAAACCGAAACAAATAGTTAAAACAAATAATAATGATTTTAGTTTAATTTTGCATGAAAAAAAAATCAAATCTAATATCCTAGTCTTGGTTATAAAAATTGTATCCAAAAAATTTATTCTTACTTTAAAACAGTATTTATAAATGTGAATCTAAAATAGAAAAAAATAAATAAATAAATAATGAAATAATAAAATAATTAGGAGGAATAGGAGAAGGGAAAGGTAGTCGAAGGGTTGAAAGCGAAAGCTTGTTTTTGGAGGCGTCAAAAGTTAAGAAGAAAAAATTTCACAAGCAAAATGAATAAAGGAATTGTTTGTTTAACAATAACAAAGAATATTCTTAGTCCGATATAATAATATTAGTGATATTTTATTGTAAACCTCTATTATTTTTCAGGGGGAAAAAAATGACAGTTATTTTTTTTTTATTTTTTTTATTTATTTAACCTGTTTATTGAATTCTACAAAATGAAATATATCAATTTCATTCGATTATTAAATCAGAATGTGTAGTTTTAAATACCTGTGTGGGCAAAAATTAAAAAAATAGTGATATTTTGTTCGAGACTGTTTATGCATATTCGTGTATCTCAGCATATTCTTATAAAATATTAGATACAATCAAGAAAATGTATTTAAGTTTAAAATAGTAAATATAAATAATAAGCTGCAATGTCCGAATTTTTATAAGGTACTGATGATTTCCTTAAGATAAGCATGATGATAATCACACATATGTTTGATTTTACTAAAATAAAATCCAGTTAAAACAAATTAAAAATTTAAATCCTCTAATATATGCAATTATAACAATTAAAGGAATAACTTTATCGTATTTCTTTTATTCTCAAAAAGGCGCAAGCTAAATGTTAAATCTTTAAATAATTATCCTATTTAATAAATAAACACTTTTTTTTTTTTTTTTTTTTTTTTTTAATGGATTTCCATTTAGTAAAATTAAACATGTGTGATATTATCATCACAAAGGTCTAAGATGGTTTAGAACAATACTTGTATTTTCTGTAATATAACTTTTAGTACATAGAAACAATTTTTACAGACAATAAGATTAAGCGTTTGTAATATTATCATCACAGACATCCAAGTTGATTTAGAACAATACTTCTCTTTTGCGCATTATTACTTTTACTGCCACAAAACAAATTTTACAGGCAATAAAATTAAACGTATGTGATATTATCCTCCCAGAGCTCTCAGATGATTTAGAACAATACTTATCTTTTGCACATTATCACTTATATTGCCGTGAAATGATTTTTACAGGCAATAAAACTAAACGCGCGTCATATTATAATTATAGAGGTCTCAAATCGCGTTTGTCTTTTAGGAATATTACTTTTACTGCCGTGAAACAATTTTTACAGGCAATAAAATTAAACGTATGTGATATTATCCTCCCAGAGCTCTCAGATGATTTAGAACAATATTATATTTTGCACATTATCACTTATATTGCCGTGAAATGATTTTTACAGGCAATAAAAATAAACATACATCATATTATTAAAATAGAAGTCTCAAATCGCGTTTGTCTTTTAGGAATATTACTTTTACTGCCGTGAAACAATTTTTACAGGCAATAAAATTAAACGTATGTGATATTATCATCCCAGAGCTCTCGGATGATTTAGAACAATACTTGTCTTTTGCACATTATCACTTATATTGCCGTGAAATGATTTTTACAGGCAACAAAAATAAACGTACGTTATATTATCATAATAGAGGTCTCAAATCGCGTTTGTCTTCTAGGAATATTACTTTTACTGCCGTGAAACAATTTTTACAGGCAATAAAATTAAACGTATGTGATATTATCCTCCCAGAGCTCTCAGATGATTTAGAACAATACATATATTTTGCACATTATCACTTATATTGCCGTGAAATGATTTTTACAGGCAATAAAAATAAACATACATCATATTATTATAATAGAAGTCTCAAATCGCGTTTGTCTTTTAGGAATATTACTTTTACTGCCGTGAAACAATTTTTACAGGCAATAAAATTAAACGTATGTGATATTATCATCCCAGAGCTCTCGGATGATTTAGAACAATACTTGTCTTTTGCACATTATCACTTATATTGCCGTGAAATAATTTTTACAGGCAACAAAAATAAACGTACGTTATATTATCATAATAGAGGTCTCAAATCGCGTTTGTCTTCTAGGAATATTACTTTTACTGCCGTGAAACAATTTTTACAGGCAATAAAATTAAACGTATGTGATATTATCCTCCCAGAGCTCTCAGATGATTTAGAACAATACATATATTTTGCACATTATCACTTATATTGCCGTGAAATGATTTTTACAGGCAATAAAAATAAACATACATCATATTATTAAAATAGAAGTCTCAAATCGCGTTTGTCTTTTAGGAATATTACTTTTACTGCCGTGAAACAATTTTTACAGGCAATAAAATTAAACGTATGTGATATTATCATCCCAGAGCTCTCGGATGATTTAGAACAATACTTATATTTTGCACATTATCACTTATATTGCCGTGAAATGATTTTTACAGGCAATAAAAATAAACGTACGTTATATTATCATAATAGAGGTCTCAAATCGCGTTTGTCTTTTAGGAATATTACTTTTACTGCCGTGAAACAATTTTTACAGGCAATAAAATTAAACGTATGTGATATTATCCTCCCAGAGCTCTCAGATGATTTAGAACAATACTTATATTTTGCACATTATCACTTATATTGCCGAGAAATGATTTATACAGGCAATAAAAATAAACGTACGTTATATTATCATAATAGAGGTCTCAAATCGCGTTTGTCTTTTTAGGAATATTACTTTTACTGCCGTGAAACAATTTTTACAGGCAATAAAATTAAACGTATGTGATATTATCATCCCAGAGCTCTCGGATGATTTAGAACAATACTTGTCTTTTGCACATTATCACTTATATTGCCGTGAAATGATTTTTACAGGCAATAAAAATAAACGTACGTTATATTATTATAATAGAGGTCTCAAATCGCGTTTGTCTTTTTAGGAATATTACTTTTACTGCCGTGAAACAATTTTTACAGGCAATAAAATTAAACGTATGTGATATTATCCTCCCAGAGCTCTCAGATGATTTAGAACAATACTTATATTTTGCACATTATCACTTATATTGCCGTGAAATGATTTTTACAGGCAATAAAAATAAACGTACGTTATATTATCATAATAGAGGTCTCAAATCGCGTTTGTCTTTTTAGGAATATTACTTTTACTGCCGTGAAACAATTTTTACAGGCAATAAAATTAAACGTATGTGATATTATCATCCCAGAGCTCTCGGATGATTTAGAACAATACTTGTCTTTTGCACATTATCACTTATATTGCCGTGAAATGATTTTTACAGGCAATAAAAATAAACGTACGTTATATTATTATAATAGAGGTCTCAAATCGCGTTTGTCTTTTTAGGAATATTACTTTTACTGCCGTGAAACAATTTTTACAGGCAATAAAATTAAACGTATGTGATATTATCCTCCCAGAGCTCTCAGATGATTTAGAACAATACTTATATTTTGCACATTATCACTTATATTGCCGTGAAATGATTTTTACAGGCAATAAAAATAAACGTACGTTATATTATTATAATAGAGGTCTCAAATCGCGTTTGTCTTTTTAGGAATATTACTTTTACTGCCGTGAAACAATTTTTACAGGCAATAAAATTAAACGTATGTGATATTATCATCCCAGAGCTCTCGGATGATTTAGAACAATACTTGTCTTTTGCACATTATCACTTATATTGCCGTGAAATAATTTTTACAGGCAATAAAAATAAACGTACGTTATATTATCATAATAGAGGTCTCAAATCGCGTTTGTCTTTTAGGAATATTACTTTTACTGCCGTGAAACAATTTTTACAGGCAATAAAATTAAACGTATGTGATATTATCCTCCCAGAGCTCTCAGATGATTTAGAACAATACTTATATTTTGCACATTATCACTTATATTGCCGTGAAATGATTTTTACAGGCAATAAAAATAAACGTACGTTATATTATCATAATAGAGGTCTCAAATCGCGTTTGTCTTTTTAGGAATATTACTTTTACTGCCGTGAAACAATTTTTACAGGCAATAAAATTAAACGTATGTGATATTATCATCCCAGAGCTCTCGGATGATTTAGAACAATACTTGTCTTTTGCACATTATCACTTATATTGCCGTGAAATGATTTTTACAGGCAATAAAAATAAACGTACGTTATATTATTATAATAGAGGTCTCAAATCGCGTTTGTCGTTTAGGAATATTACTTTTACTGCCGTGAAACAGTTTTTACAGGCAATAAAATTAAACTTGCGCGATATTATTATCACAGAGAAGTCTCAGAGATGTAGAACAATATTTGTCTTTTATGCATTATTATTTTTACTGTCGTGAAAAATTTTTTGCAGGAAATAAAATTAAACGTGATATTATCCCCACAGGAACTTGAATGGTTTAGCACAATACTTGTCTTTTGCGTATTGTATTACTTATATTGCTGTGAAATATTTTTCCCATGCAATAAAAATAAACATAATGTAAATGCACCAGTGATTGACACTTTTAGAGCAATCTCTGACGTTTTTAATGTTCTAGTCATCAGAAAATATTTTTAGAAATCTTAAGTTAATACATATGGCATGATTAGACATTCAGAACCACATATATGTTAAAATATATACATTTGATAACAATTATTTTTTTTTATGAATTTTTATTTGACACCCATTCAATGTTCCAGCAATTGATACTGCCAGTTTTTCCTTTTATTAGTAATTGGCACCCTACGTTCCAGTGTTTCACACTGCTAGTTATTCATTTTACCAGTTATTAGCACCCTATGCTGCAGTATTTGACATAAAATGTTAAAATTCTTATATGTAAAATATATGATTTTCTTATTTTTCTTATTTATTAATTATTTCGATATAGATGTCAATTACTGGAGCATGCCAGTCACTGGAGCACCTACCCTAAGTCATATTATCATAATAGAGGTCTCAGATCATTTAGAACAATACTTGTCTTTAAGGAATATTACTTCTATTACAATCAAACAATTTTTAAAGGCAATAAAATTAAACTTGCGCGATATTATTATCACAGAGGTCTCAGAGGTGTAGAACAATACTTGTCTTTCGTGTATTTTTACTTTTACTGTTGTGAAACAATTTTTTCAAGTAATAAAATTAAATGTAATATTATCCCACAGGGACTCAGATGGTTTAGAACAATACTTGTCTTTTGCACTTTATTGCTTTTACTGTCATGAAATAATTTTTACAGACAAATCTGTATATGATAAAAGCTATTTCTGTCTATTATCTAAACAAGGCTTTTCAAATTATAAGAGAACCATTTGTGACTTAACGACATTTTTGTCGATCTTGTATGCTTCCATAAAATGTCGAAGCTCTTCAATTAAAATTTAAAAAGGGGTGAATTAGCCTGGAAATTTCCAGAATTGTGGGTACGCGGTTCTCTAAGATAATACATCTATATGAACAACAAACTAGTTTGCATAAATGGAATCGGCTCAGCTCTGCACATATATTTTTTCTTATAAATTTCTACTATAGGGCATACTATATTCATGTTAAAAGCAATGAACTTGGACGAACACTCAGCACAGCCGCAGACTGAAATATCTCGAACTCTATATTACCCCACATCCGATTCCATACATTTACTTTATCCTTATTTGCTGATTAGTTTTATTAGAGTTAATTTCGAATTTCAGCTTTTTATGAAATTTTGTACTATTTTTAATGGTATAATCCGCATGTGAAGTTCTGACCTATTTTTCTACTTTAAAAACTTCTTAAATTTTGAAAATCTTGGGAAATTTTCAATTTAGAATGTTTGCAAATCAATAAGATTCTTGTCGATACCATAAATGATATTTTAAAACCAGTCCGACCCCTTTACAATCAACCATTCATTGGATAATGTCTACACAGATTAACATATTAACTAACAAACAGACTGCATTACAGATGAACATCATATGAATTTTTGATTTTTAGATTCACCGCACCTCAAAATTTGTAAAAAACGTCAAAAGACTAAGGTCGAAAATTTTCCGGATTACCTAAGTTCACCATACCTATAGTCTATGAAATCAAGAGAAATTCTTAGTTTTTTGGAAATCTGCTAATCATAGCCATTTGTACTAAACGCTTGATCATGTATTTTAGAAAACAGTTCCTGTGAATACTGTAGTATTACGCTGTGATACGTTTCGGGATAGTGATTTTTTGGCTAATGTTAGTTTCTGGAATTATTTTCCATAAATGCTGTGACATTTTAAAGACTATTTCAAAATACTATCATATATTAAATAAACTCTGTAGCCAATATACATTGGACATGTGCAATAAAATACAAAGATATACAAATATTAAATCAAAACTAATTTAGTATGCCTGCGTAAATAAAACACGAATCTGCTAATGTCATATTATATACAGCGTTTTTTTTTTTTTTTTTTTAACTTGATCTTTAGTTTCTTAAATATTAATCATAAACATTTAATAAAAATTTTCCGTAAAAATAAATAAATAAATAGACATCAAATTAATTCAATTTTAAAAACAAAAAAATTGGATTTCTTTTTATCTCTATTAAAAAAAAAAAAAAAAAAAAAAAAAAAAAAAGAAGAAGAAGAAAAGAGAAAAATGAAGAAGAAGAAAAGAGAAAAATAAAAATAAAAAGGAAAATAAAAAAAAAATACCAAAGGTTGAAAAGTGTCCCATACAATAATAAATATTTTCACAAAATTACATTTGATCATTCATCTATTCTCAAATTAAAAATAATATTGATAATAATATTAATCAACTTAAAAAAAAAAAAAAAAAAAAAAATGTGTATGTAGGAATATCGTCCTGCCTTTCTAGGTTGATGTAAAATTTCAATATGTGTATTTAAAAAAAAAAAAAGAACTATTTAACACCTTTACAACAGATGGTTGAATGATAGATCTGTAATAATTTAAAACAAAGTTATTTATTTCTTTTCTTTCTTTCTCTTTTTCATTTTTAACCAAAAAATAAACATTACTGCTATTCTTTTCCTTTTTGTTTTTTCAAACTTGAATGCAGTGGTGAATGTTTTGATCTATATTTGAATTTATGCAGGAAATTATAGAAGAAAGTTCTGTGATAGCTACAACATACTACTTTTTAAATATTTTTGAAATTTGTTTTATATGTCCATGATCATTATTTTACGAATTGAAACCATGTTCAAAGTTTTTCAAACACACTCTATGTTACAATTTTATTATATATTTTCAAAAATTAACATCCGTATTCTTTTAAAAAGAGTTCAGAAAATATAAAAATATGATGTCCATACTTAATCTTTTGTCTTCCGTTTCCAAGAAAAACTATTACCAACAAGGAATTCAACAGTAATTTCGTAGTATTTACGTATTGAAAGATGAGAATTACAACTTTTCAGCAATATATCTTTAAAAAGGTAAGACTATTTTGAGAACTAATTTTATTTTACCCAGAAATATTAGATAGCTTACATAAATTAGAACGAAATTCTTTCAGATGTAATATAAAAAAATAATAAACTAAAATCTAATTCTTTATATGACAAATATTGAGACTGCATTGCTAAGTCATACGTAAATGTTTTTCTTAGAATCCTACAAACACAATCACCAGAATTGTTTATATTATATAATCATCAATAATTGTATGGAATTAATGTACAGTCGATAACAAAAGTGTCCGAACACTAGCAAAAATTCCTACGTAAAAAAAGTACACTTCATATGGTTTTGTTAAATAAATCCTTGTCGAATCCTGTTCTTAGTCAGTGTAAGAATATGATTCGATAAGGATTTATTTAACAAAACCGTACGAAGTGTACTTTTTTTACATAGGAATTTTTGCTAGTGTTCGGACACTTTTGTTACCGACTGTAGTAGCCTGATGTTTATAGCTATAGGTTGGTTGGTTGGTTGGGTTTAACGTCGCACTAGTACTGCGCAATAGGTGATTTGCGATGGTCTGGGCCGCACCTCCTAAGGATGGTCCGGAGACATGCTATCACAATTTTGATGCTCCACGGAGGAGATGGCTCCCCTACTTCGGCGACCACCAGAGGTGTAATTTGGATGGGAATATGGGAACATTGCGGCGAAAACGATTTTTACGTGCACCTCGTGGCTATAGGAAGTGAAACTATTTCAGTGATGAAATTTCTTGTAAATATATTGATCATCATTGTTCTTTTTGCTTTAAACGAATAGGCAAGGGTATGATTAAAAATGTTATGGTCAGTAACTTTTTTAATTGTTTTTAATTATTTGTCGTTCTAATAATATTGAAATGAACGCAAGAAAAAAAAAATGGCGGTTATGATTTTTGCCAAGTACAATCTCCAAGCGGTTGCCATAGAAATTTAATGAAAATAAGCTGTAAGCAAGGGAAACAATGCATAGATGGTTCATCTCACGTGAGTCATGGTGGACCCTGTCAGGGTTACCATTTATCACTGTATTTATCTCGCTGCTTAAAACTAGGCCACGTACTTTTTAAAATGACTGAAAAGAATTAAAATGAAGTGTTGCCACCTAAATTTCATACTTTAGTTAATTTTAAATAATCTAATCGTCACGTCGAAAAACTGTGTTTGCATCCCTGGATTCAGAATCTCCCCTTTCATTTGGTACCGAATTTGTAACAATAGGACTGATATTTCTAATTTATTTTGGTGTTACGCGAAACTGGTATACAAAAATTCCAGATTGAAACTAACAGTCCTCCGTCCTAAAAAAAAAAAAAAAAAATATTTAACTAGAAAATAAATAAAAATATATATAAAAATAAACAAAATTAAAAACTAGTATGCTGGGGCCATCACAAAACTTTCTTCCATAATTACCTATACGAATTAACTAAAACAAATTTAAACTAAAACAGATATTTTTAGTTAATTTATTTATTTATTATTAAAATTAAAAAAAAAAAAATCGATAACATTTTTAATTTATCGCCCACACATGGTTCAACCATTCCTTTTAAAAGTGTTAAGAAGTTTTTTGAAAAATACTCATATTGAAAAAACACCAGGGAGGCATTTACCCCCACACCGACCTTTTCCAGAGACAATTTTTCCAGAGATCTTTTCCAGGCTTCTACATATGTAAACACTTTATCCCGGTTGACTACTACTACAATATATTTTTATTTATTTATTTTACAGTAATTGATTGAAAGTAATCTTCATTGTATACATTTATACAAAATTTATTCCATACTAACATGTTGAAAATTATGATAAAACGAAACGGCAGCGCCACCTTTTAAGATATATGCACCAAAAGTTGATAATCACCAATTTATGTCAAAATGCAGCCAAATATATAACATTTCTTTAAATTATGTACTTTGTTTTTTGATCTAGAATTGCGACAAAATTTTCGCATACGTGCATACACAGATACCATTCAAAAAATATACAAAACGCGGGAAAATAAAAGAAATCCTCTTTTATTATTATTATTATTATTATTATTATTATTATTATAAATAGAGAAGAAAGTATTTTTTTTTGGGGGGGAAAGGGGGGGGGGAGGTGTACTTTACTTTAAAATTTTATTAACATTGATCAAACTAGAGTACCATTAAAATTAAAAAATAAAACTAACCTATTTTAGGTGTTCTCTTTAAAATCAAAGTTATAAAAATAGTTTTTTCTGAGATATCTTCTCCCGCAATTAAAAACAAAATGCATTACTTTAAGGTGACATCGTGGAGGTAGGCAGTGAAAATTAAACTATGCAACTGTTAAATACAAATGAAGAGTGTTTTATAATCGGTGTGAATTGTATGATTTTTCTTTCTGATTAACAATTCCTTAGGACTCTCCCTATCTTGTTTTTCCTAACGTACCTAACCCATGAAAGTGCCCCCCCCCCTCCCACCGTAAAATATTACACGTATTTTACTTTTAGCAGAAAAAGGAATTTATAAAACGTAAATATATCATAACACATTCTGACACATGCTTTTACAAAATTCCACCTATAAAATGAAAGTACTGAATTTGAGAAAATTTTTGACTTCCGGTTTTCGAACGATTTGACCATTTTTGGAAAACGTCTGTCCATCGTTCTATTTGTTTGTCTGTATCACAAATTTTGAGAACGCTGCATCTCACGAATCAATGAACGAAATTGAACCAAACTTGGTATATCGATGGACTTTGATAAAACTAGTGCTGCTTACATTTTGAAACCGATTATTCAACGGAGGGCGGGGGTGGGGGTGGGGGCGGGAGGGGTGCTATTATCCCATTTCTTCAAAATTCATAACATGGCAGTATAGGACAATTTTTTTTTTTTTTTAACATAATGAGAGTTATTTTTAACGAATGATTGTAAAATTAATATGAATTATTGATAATATAAACAGAAAACTAGAAAGAAAAAAAAAAGGATGCATGTGAAAGAATTGCTCCCCAATGGGGATTGAAAAATCCCCACTCCACCCCCGAGAGGTGAAAATTTTCACCATGGATATATTTCAAAAGAACTCGTCAATACTTTAAAAACGGATGGTTGAACCATAGATCTGTGATAATTTTAAACAAATTAATTGTCTTTTTATTTTTTATTTTTAATAATAATTAATAATAATAATAATAATAATAATAAATTGATGAGATATTTTCCAAATTGCATAAAATTGATTTTGTTTGGGCATTTAATGTTATACTTCTCTTTGATGAAAATCGTCTGCACTTATCAGGGAAAAGAATTTTAATAAATAATAACTTTAACAAATGTTTTGTACTATGTGAATTTGTATAGAAAAATATAGATAAGCTGTATAACTTTGGTAAGTTTTATCCCATTAACATATCGAATTTAAAATGTAACAATTTTATTCTTGTTTTATCCATATATCGTAGGGAAAGTATTGTTTTTTTTTTCAGGGGGGGGGGGCTAAATTTTCCAAATTGAATTTTTGTTATTTACACGTCCCGTGAACAGGAAAAACATGTTTTTAGCTGTGTGTGTCTGTGAGTAGATTTGCCTCTTATCGGTTTATTCTTAAAAAAAAAAAAAAAAAAACTGTCAAAGACAGAATTTAGTTTAGTGCGGAGAACTATTAATTTCAATAATTTTTTTTTTTTAATTTTTTTTTTTTATATCATTTTTTGGCCGTAAAACTGGGCCACGTACTTTTTAAAATGACTGAAATGAATTAAAATGAAGTGTTGCCACCTAATTTTCATACTTTAGTTTATTTTAAAAAATCTAATTGTCGTGCCGAAAAACTGTTTGCACCCCTGGATTCAGAAAAATCGCCCCTTAATTGGGTACTGAATCTGTAACGATAGGACTGATATTTCTAATTTATTTTGGTGTTACACAAAACTGGTCAACAAAAAGTGGCGACAACATTTTTACTGAGATTGAAACTAATAGTCTTCCTTGTCCTAAAAAAAGGTTCATGGTGGCCACAACATACTAAATTACGTATGCGCAGCTTATTATTATTATTATTATTATTATTATTTCTTTCTTTTTAATACATCACTATTGAATTATTATAACTATTTGATATTTTAAAGTTCTTGTAGCTTTACAAAGCGAGACATTTAATCTGTATCTCGATATTAGTTTTTAGTGAAAAACATAAAATCTCTTGCAACAGCATATTAACTTGCAATAAGTAAAAATATTTTGTAAGAGTATTAAATATATCTCATTATTCAGTTGGTATGCAGTATATTATGCTTTACAACAGCTACGTAAAAGAATTTTTCATGCGAATACAATAAATCATGCCGTAGATAAACAGAATAAAGAAGCAGGCAATGATTGTTATCTAGAGCCGTTTGACCCAGAAAACTTTTTTAGTTTCTCTTAAGATCTCTCTCTCCCAAAAATCATGTTTTTAGAGGTTGGTCTCTCTCTCTCTCTCTCTCTCTCTCTCTCTCTCTCTCTCTCTCTCTCTCTCTCTCTCTCTAATAAATGACTTAAATATTTAAAAGAAAAAAAAAAAAAAAGATCTAAACATTTCTAAATAATTTTATACATGATCGTATTTAAATGGGAAAACAAAATAATTTTACAAATGATTACATCTTTTTTTTACTTTCTCTTTCCCATAAGGAAGAGAAAGTGTTGTTTTGGGGTCAAATTTTCGAAATTGAGTTTTTGCTATATTTACAAGTTTTGAGATCCCATGAATCCAAAAATCATGTTTTTAGAGGTTGGTCTCTCTCTCTCTCTCTCTCTCTCTTTCTCTCTCTGTGTGTGTGTGTGTGTGTATTGTTCTGATGATATGTAGATATAGTTATAATAAATGACTTAAATATTTAAAAAAAAAAAAAAAAATGATCTAAACATTTCTAAATAATTTTATACATGATCGTATTTAAATGGGAAAACAAAATAATTTTACAAATGATTACATCTTTTTTTTTTTTTTTTACTTTCTCTTTCCCATAAGGAAGAGAAAGTGTTGTTTTGGGGTCAAATTTTCGAAATTGAGTTTTTGCTATATTTACAAGTTTTGAGATCCCATGAATCCAAAAATCATGTTTTTAGAGGTTGGTCTCTCTCTCTCTCTCTCTCTCTCTCTCTCTCTCTCTCTCTCTCTCTCTCTCTCTGTGTGTGTGTATTGTTCTGATGATATGTAGATATAGTTATAATAAATGACTTAAATATTTAAAAAAAAAAAAAAAAAATGATCTAAACATTTCTAAATAATTTTATACATGATCGTATTTAAAAGGGAAAACAAAATTATTTTATAAATTATTACTTTTTTTTTTTTTTTTTTACTTTCTCTTTCCCATTAGGAAAAGAAAGTATTGTTTTTGGGTCAAATTTTCAATATTGAGATTTTTCTATATTTACAAGTTTTGAGATCCCCTGAATCCAAAAATCATGTTTTTAGCGGTTGGTTTGTGTGTATGTGTCTATCTCAAAAACAAATTATAGCTTAAACTCCAAACTTGGTATTCTAAATGTGTGTCATATAGGTATGCTACACTAAACTTTTCGTTGAGATCAAGCAAATGATTCGTGTACACGGACACCCAAGAGAATTCAAATATGGGGAAAATTGCAGTTAAGTAGAGTTCAACATCTACAGACTGCACTAAAACTAATGAAATGAGTATATATTTTTCATATGCGCAAAAAACATTTTTCGTGTAGAATATGGTATAGAAATCATTCACTGTTCGTCCACACAAAAGAACTAGATTAATACTGCGACAATACTTGAAAATTGATGGAAGTGTACTTCAGGTTGTGCCGTGCGTAATAAATATATAGGATTATATTTATGTGTACCATGTGATGTGTACATAACTTTCAGAAGATATATAGAGCTGCCAATATTTAAGCCATAACATTCTTTTTTATTGTTAGTCGAAGTGTTTCACTATAATGTCCAGGAAAGCTGTTCAGGAATTGAAATTAGTTCCTCATAGCCATATGATAAATAATGTCTTTTTTTAAGCTAAATATTCTAAATCAACGTGCCCAGTTTTCGAAGTTTATCTGTCAAGGAAACGTTCAAAAGGTGTCATCTTCAAAAAGTATTGAAAAAAGTATATGTGATTCTGCTCTTCATAAAACACCGGAAAATGAAAAAAATATCGGCTGAAATTAATTACAGCGACCCCAAAAAATTATCAAAATTAAACATATTTGACGATTTAGCGCTGTTAGGCGATACGTTTGCTAGCACTGAGATTGCCGTGTACAAACAGAACCGTGTTTTGCTTTTTTGCCAAGTACTTAAAATTAATCACCTAGCAGTGTGAAATCGCCAAATATGCTTAATTTTGATAATTTTTTGTGGTCGCTGTAATTCATTTCAGCCGATAATTTTTTCATTTTCTAGTGTTTTAGGAAGAGTAGAATCACATATATATTTTTCAATACTTTTTGAAGATGACACCTTTTGAATGTTTCCTTGTGAGTAGTGGGCAACTCATTAGACACAGTCACAAAATTTAAGTGGCAACTGTAATCTTTACAAATGATACATGTGAACTATTCTAGACGAGATTAGGCTGCCTACAAACTTTCTTGCTGAAATTTCAACTCTAAAATGCAGTGTGCAGGAAAGGGTTATAAAGTCACTTTTTGTCAAGGAGATTATTAGCTGTTGAATAGATAATATTGTTGCGTTAACTAAATTTTTGACGAGAGCTAGAAGATATACAATCAGATTAAAATTTATTTAAATAAGCAAAGAAGAAGACCCAAGTTCAAGTCGATAGAAAAGACATTATTAGGTCTTTTTAATATAGGAAACTTTACTAAAAATTTCAAGAATAATTAATGCTTAAATGTCACCAATTAATATTTATAGCATTAAGGTGCCTGCCTACTGTCGGAGGTGATTTTTTTAATAATTGAAAAATTGCCTATTTATGTGCATTATATGATAGAATATAGTAAGAAACAGTGAATAACCTGAAAAAAATATGCAAATTTTAAAATATTTTGATATTTAGGCTCAAAATATGCATAAAATTTGTGAAAAAAAAAGCACTTATACAAAACATCATAAGTCAAATTTAAATAAAGATATTTTTATTCTGTAAATTTTATATAGATTATTGAAAGGTCCTTAAGGGAGTGAACTACTCTCAAAACTATAACCATGTTATTTAATATTATAGAGAAGATAACATTTTTACATGCTCAAATAATCATGAATATACATGACAGTTCATAACTTCTATCGACAAAAAAAAAAAAAAAAAAAAAAGTAATTTAGCTAGATTCATTGTAGTAGTTCAATCCCTAAAACAACTCTTCTAGAGTATTTTGTCAAAGTTTCATAACGTTTCATTTATAACTTTTGGAGTTATGATGTTTTGGGATAAAGCAAAATGTTAAAAATCTCATTTTGAGAAAAAGCAGAAAACATGTTTAAAAACCAGATTTTACCTATTAAATAAAAAATAATTTTAATAAGTTCCTGATTTATTTCAAAGGTTTTTATTTTCTTTTTTCAATTCCTTCAGTAACAAATTTCGATGCTTACATTGAGTAAAAAATTTATTTAAACAAACATTTACGGGTCATTTCCGTTTTCAAAAACTGGCGAGTGACTACTATTAAAATGCCTGTAACTCAAGTTCTAAGCAAGATAGAAACAAAATTCAAACTGATTTAGAAAGCTAAAATGTCAGGCTTTAATATTACCCCAAAATAGAAAATAGGAGTTTTTATTGAAAATTGCATTTTAAAGGTCTTATTAAGGTAGACACCTTAATAAATATTCTGGAGTGCAGTACAAAGGACAAAGTATGACATTAAAACGATAGTACGTTTAGGACTACGCCCCTTTTTCCACATCATTTTATTTTTAGAGTAATTATCGCCTAATGTAGTTACGATTAAATAAGTATAAAATTGCTCTAAAGAAGGACGAGTGTGAAAAAAATAGGCAGGTACTAAAAATCTTCTGCGTATTAATGAGATTTTTGGCAAGTATAGGAAGGTAATATGTAACTTTAACTTTTATAACTTTAATTGTAATTTTACATTTCAAAAGTATCTAACATCTTGAACTAACAAATACTTTAAAAGGTTACTTTAAAGAATTTTCTGATTAATCATTTCACATGATCAGTTCCACATTTTGAATTTCTTATTTAAGTTAATTAATTATGATACTAATATAATAATTATAATTTCTTAATTAATTATGCTTTCTTAACTAGATTTTAAAATGTTGTCTTGTTTTATTTATATATTAATATAATTATGATGATGATGATGATGATGATGATGATAGTGGTGAGGGTGATGACGTATTTATCAAAAATGTTTGAAAAAATTTCCAAACGTTTATATAAAGATTCATGTCCGTATCACCACAGCAGACAATGGTTTCGGAAAAAAACAAATTGTGTCTATATATAGTGCAAAAAGCCTTGTTTGGCTGATGATGATCCATATGTAAAATTAAAGTATGCAGTTAATATAATTAGAATTTTACACACTGGAGTGAGAATCGCCTGAGAAAGAATTTCCCCCTAAACATGAACATAATCCATCGGATGATTTTGGATTATTTACTTATAAATGGAATTGAAGGCATGCTCTCCCTGCCCCTCAACCCCAAAATAAAGAAATAAAGACAAATTCAGAAATTTTCTTTTAAAGGAAAAATGTTTTAATGTAGCACTTCAGATCAATTATTTTTAATGGCGCGAATTTGATTGACACCCCCCGCCCCCTCCTCCCACACACTTCCTCCTTTCTAAGGAATAATCCTGTTTGACTAACTCTAATTGTAAAAAAAAAAAAAAAAAAAACGTACAATTTCGGTTTGCTATTTTTTCTTTTCTTATATATGTATATATATATATAATTCATTTTATTAGTTAAAGAAATATATTACTATTTCATTTATTCACTTTCATGGTTTATTTCATTTTATTTATTTAAGGGTGGTAAGCGGCGTTAAAAAAAAGTATTTCTATATAAAATGAAAAATAAATATTTTTTAAGATGCACCAAATCGAAACTATTATTAATCTATGAAGGAATAATTAGGATTTTTACAAGCAATATCTTCATTTCGTGATTTTAAAAATTTGAACTACAGCACTTTTTACTTTCTCTTACCCGTAAGGTAGAGAAAGTATTGTTTTTGGGTCTAATTTTCGAACGCGAGTTTTTGTTATATTTACCCGTTTTGAGGTGCCCTGAATCTAAAATCATGTTTTTAGCGGTTGGTCTGTGTGTGTGTGTGTGTGTGTATCTGTCTGTGTGTATGTCTGTTATCAGCCTATATCAAGAACGAATAATAGCAGAAAGTCCAAACTTGGTATTCTAAAGGTGTATCATATAGGGATGCTACACTAAACTTTTCGTTGAGATCAAGCAAATGGTTCGTGTACAGGGACACCCAAGAGAATTCAAATACATTGCGTCTATGGGGAAATTGCAGGTAAGTAGTGCTTAACATCTATAGGCTGCACTAAACCAAATTAAACGAATATATACTTTTTGTATGCATAAAAGCAGGTTTCGTGTAGAATATGGAATAAAAATCATTCACTGTTCGTTTACAGGGCTACACAAAATAACTAGATTATAATGCAACAATACTTGAAAATGAGTAGAAGTGTACTTTAAATTGTGTCGTGTGCTATTAATATAGGATTATATTCATGTGCACCATGTGATGTGTGCATAACTTTCCGAAGATATACAGGACTGCCAATATTTAAGCCATAACATTATTTTTTATTCGTTAATGGAAGTGCTTTATTATATTTTATCGTATCCAGGAAAGCTGCTCAGGAATTGAAATTAATTCATCATAGCCATATGGTAAATAATGTATTTTGTTAAACTATATATTCATAGCCTGATTTTTTTTTTTTTTTTTTATATTTACAAGTTTTGAGCTGCCTGTCAAGGTTTTAACGTTTGGTCTGTGTCTGTTAGAGTAAATCAAAAACAAATAATTTCAGGTGATCCAAATGTTGTAGTATGTTGAATTAATACGTTTGTTACAAGAAAAGTTTGTTCAAGATTGATAAGTTTCAAGGAATGATGCGTGCGAAAGTTGCCTGAATAATTTTAAATGAACCTTTGAACTTAATAACAGATTTGAATTTTATATAAATGTAGATACAAGTATAAAACGGGGGATTGAGGGGGGCATACAATTATTTGTCAATTAAAGCTGTTCCGAAGCTTAATTTGAATTGTTTTAACATAGGTTTACATAACAGTACTCGTTATCTTAACCCTTAATCGCCAATCTGTACTTATAGTATTAAATTTCAGGGTAAGAGAAAGTCGTGTGAGTGACACATCAGATTATTCGTAATGGTATGTGTTCAAAACTATATTCATATTCATACTACTACTTGCAAACTTTTTTTAATAAGCTTCTCTATCCACATCTCCTTGAAACTTAAGGGCTGCATTTGTAGCATTCTTTATCTAAAAATTACCCCTAAATTCATAATTTTAGTGATGGACGATCGTAAGTTAAGATAACATTACTGCCCTCATTATTCATTATGTGACCTAAAAAGAAATATTTACGATTGGCTACTAGCTTTGACTTGCTGGGGGTAAGGTAGAATAGGTATCTTTCGCAATGTTGCAATATGAGTCTAAAAAATACTAAAATAGAGTCTAAAATAAAAAGTAGGTCATTCAGTATTTAATCTTATGATGAAAAATAGCTCCATTGTTTTTAAATATATTATTACGTGTACTTTTACGACCAGTCTCTTTACTATTTCAGTTTAATATTTAACGCATAAAGCAATATTTTTATTTTTATTATTATTATTTTCATTCATTTATTTGCTTATTCAGACCGTTTACTCTGTTTAACAAATAAGAAATGTTGGCTTAAAGCATTGTAAAATAATTTTTACGGAGTATAAAAATTAAAATATAATTAATAAGTTTCTGTATCTGTATGTATAACACTTTACTCATGACTACTAAACTAACTGAATGAGCCTCCGCGTCCGCGTCCGCGTAGACGTAGTCAGACGATCCATAGCTGCACTGTTTGATGAAACACTGCCTACGCGCAGATTCCCGGGCAATTTTTGCCGCCCTTTTTCCCCACGCAGAAATCGTCTGCTTGAAACCGGTACCGGTACATAAGTTCAGTCGCCCGTTAGCTTTGACTCGGGGTCGTCGACTGATATATCTTACGGGAGACTACGCTAGAACTAAACGGCTGAAGGCGGAGACAGTTAACGTTCCTTCGAAGATGTTGAGGGACAGCTGGTAAGTTTCTGAATAACTGACAACTGTGTTAATTGGTTAAATTCTTTATTGCGATTAATAAATTTTGTATAATATTGTAAATCAGATATAATTATTGTTTTTGTATTTTATAATATGTATAAATAAACTTATTTTTACCTATATATGAGCAGCTACAACTGAAATTTGCTTTAATGACATTTTGTTCTACTGTTCATTGACTATTAAAATGTAGTAATATTAACTTATCATTGTTTTTTATATTAATATTATTGTTAAATATATGTTTATATCTAAAAATTAGCTAACTAAGGATGTTTAATTACTAATATATTGAGATATGTACAAAATTTTAACCCTCAAATAATAATAATAATAATATTGTACGCATTCAATATAAGTAATCAGATTTTTTTTACAATTATTAATTAATTTTACACGATATTTAAAATCATATATAATTTTTGTTTTTCTATGTTATTGTTAAATATATGTTTATAATCTATAAATTAACTAACTATGGATGCTTAACTACTAAAATAACGAGATATGTACTAAATGTTACGCTCAAATATTAATAATATTCTAAACATTTATTATAACGAATTAGATTTGTCATTTTTATTAATTAATTTTACACGATATTTAAAATCATATATAATTTTTGTTTTTCTATGTTATTGTTAAATATATGTTTATATCTATAAATTAACTAAACTATGGATGCTTAACTACTGAAATAACGAGATATGTACTAAATGTTAACGCTCAAATATTAATAATATTCTAAACAATTATTATGACGAGTTTAGATTTGTCATTATTATTAATTAATTTTACACGATATTTAAAATCATATATAATTTTTGTTTTTCTATGTTATTGTTAAATATATGTTTATATCTATAAATTAACTAACTATGGATGCTCAACTACTAAAATAACGAGATATGTACTAAATGTTAACGCTCAAATATTAATAATATTCTAAACAATTATTATAACGAGTTAGATTTGTCATTATTATTAATTAATTTTACACGATATTTAAAATCATGTATAATATTTTTTCTGTGTTATTGTTAAACATATGTTTGGATCTAAAAATTAGCTATGAATCCTTAATTATTAATATAATGAGATATGTACAAAATGTTAACGCTTAAATAATAATAATAATATTGTAAAAAAATTAATATAACTAGTTACATTTGTCATTATTATTAATTAATTTTACACTATACTTAAAATAATATATATATATATATATATATATATATATTTTTTTTTTTTTCTATGTCATGTCTTTCATTAAATAGTAATGATATGAATGAGTTAACTTATATTTATCAATGATGAGCAATTTCAATTAAAATTTTCTACAATGACATTTTATTAGAATCTTTATTACTATTTTGCGTGTAATAATATTAACTGATCTTTTGTTTTTCTATTAATTTTATTGTTAAGTTGGATGTGTATCAGAGATGTTAACACGCAAAGCAAACAATAATAAATAAATTTCTATAGACATTTAACATCATAATTACTTAAACTATTAATAATTATCATTAAATTTTATATGTTTTTTTAAATTTGTGATTTTATTTTGTTTTGTTTCACAAGATATATGAATGTGTTAACGCAAATCTATTACAAATATGATTTAACGACGATGTGCCAATCTCGACTGCATTATAATTTTACTTTTTAAGATTATTTACTTTATATAAAAATATTGTTTTTGTATGAATGTTACAAACGTTAAACATCATATTTTTTATAACTATTCATTATTTCTTAAAAGTTACCAATTACATGTATATATTTAATAATGAAGGTTTTTTTTTTTTTTTTTTTTTTTAACAATATATGTGCATAAAAATAAATTTATAGATAAACAATGTAGATCTACATATTTGTAATAAAGATATATATGCCAAAATTGTATTGCTATTTTTTCCTTATTATATTTAATTGTCTTTTTCTATTATATGATTACTATATTAAATATGCCCTTTGATCTAATGCGATTCTTGCTAACTACTGATGTGCTATAATAGTGTAATGTATAATAATTCTAAGAAAATGATTATTATTTATGCATTTTAAAGACAGTTTAGAAGAATTTTCAACTTGTTCAATCATTTAACAAAACCATTGTTGAGATCTTTAAGAGGATGGTGGACTGGACGTTATGTCATAATACGTTTTTATAGTTACTGTCTATCTTAGAATAACGAAGTGTATCAGTATTAAGCATATCAATTTTTTTCAAAAACTAATTAAATTACAAATAAGGAAATAAAATTCAAAATTTTAATTTTGGGGGGACATTTTTAAATACTGCATTTTAACTAATTTATATTTTTTTTTCCTCTCTCTGTCTTAGTTTTATATTATTAGAGTTTCAAAATATATTGTAAACATATCTCGGTATTAATTAATAAAGTTTATAATTAATTAAATTAAAAAAATAATTAATTAAAATTTTAAATTAATTTTATAATTAATTAAATTTAAAATAATAATAATAATTAAAAATTTAAATTAATTTTATAATTAATTAAATTAAATTAATTTTTTGGTATTAAATAATTTTATTTTTGAATGTTTAAATTAGCATAAAATTTTCAGCATTCAAACAAAAGATATTTTTTAATAATTAACTTATTATTAAGCTTATTAATTAACTTATTATTAATCCACAATGTAAAACTCAAATATGTTTAGAATGTAGTATTGTTAAATTCTATTAATGTAAAATATAGGAGAAAAATTAAAAACTAGTTAGTGTGAAACATTTTAATTTTTTTTTTTTTTTTTTTATTTAAAATTTTGAAGTTTATTATTATTATTATTTTATTTATTTATTTAATTTAATTTAAATAGTTTTCAAGAAATTTACTTAATATTATATTATATTTCAATGCATATGTATACGGAATTTAATAACCCTGAGACAATATTTTGAAAAAAATAAAAAATAAATAAATAACATTCAAGAAAATGTGTTTCTTGCCTTACAGATGACATACTTATAAATAACAATAATCTAACTTAATCAATATTGTCAAAAATTGTAAGATAATCATTTATGCTTTAGCTTAAAAAAGGAACATTATCATTGTAATAAGTGTTCAAATTTATTTAAGTGTTTTATTTAATAAATGGTAACACTTCTTCTTCTTCTTTTTTTTTTTTTTTTTTTTTTTTTTTACTTTCTTCATGAATGTTTATGTTTTAATAATTGGAGAACCGAAAGATTTAAAAATATGAATTTAAAAAAAAAATCATCTTATTTATTACTATTGTTTAAAAATAATAAATAATATTAACCAATAGTCATTAAATATTTATTCTTTTTGCACGTTTTAGATGACATTTGATATAGTTACGAAAAAATTGCGATAAATATTAAAGTTATTATGTTTTATTTAAATATTATTGGTTTTACTAATAAAAATATTATTATTTAATTATAATAGTAATTGTAGAGTTGTACATAAACCAAAACAGTACTAAATGTGTTATATTCTGTCAGTTATCATAATTAAATGTTTGTAAATTAAAATTAATAGTATTTCTTGAATGTATATTACATTATTGTTGAATAAAAAATTATTTAGTTGTAAGTGCTTGAAATGTAATTAATGTCTCGCTGGATTAATTCCAATTTCGCTCTAGTCACACCTTTTTTTTTTTTTTTTACAATGTATCCGGAGAATTTATTTTATTTATTTATTTTTTATAAAAAATATTATAGTTTGTAACAGGTTTTCCAGTTTTATTGTTATTTGAATTGAAAAGAATAGTAATTCTACAAAAAACAAAAAATATTTTATATAGAAAATATATATTAATAAAATATAGAACATTAGATACTTCACATAGTACACCCCGCGACAAAAAGATAGGTACAAAGGGTTTTTTCTTTGATTTTTCATTAAATAACATTATCTAAATTGTGCTTATCATTTATTATTATCATAAAATAACACTATTCCCGGACTAATTTCTGTTTTAAGACTAAATTAGAAATGTTTTAAGACTGAAATTTTTCTAATTTAAGACGACACTCCGCGACAAAAAGATAGGAACAAAGAGTTTTAATCTAAATTGTGATGATCATTTATTATCATAACAAAATATTATCATATCAAAAACATATTAAATATTTGAATCATATTCAAAATAATCATATTCAAAAAAAAAAAAAAAAAAAAAAAAAAAAGACATTTGTTCCTATTTTTCTGTCGCGGTGTGTAGTCTTAAATTACAAAAATTTTAGTCTTGAATTTTTTTTAATTAGTCTTAAAACAAAAATTAGTCCAGGAATAGTGTTATTTTATGACAATAATAAATGATAAGCACAATTTAGATAATGATATTTTATGAAAAATCAAAGAAAAAACCCTTTGTACCTATCTTTTTGTCGCGGGATGTAATTCTATTCACAAAATTACACACATATGTCTTAGTTTCTTTTTAATTTTTCAACATAATTAACTTTAATTAAAATTAGTTTATTTTATTCAATAGCAAAGTTGTTATTTTAGAGAAAATTATTTCGTTTTTAGTATATAAAGTTTTGATTTTAATTTAAGTACATTTCGTTTTAAGTATTCCTTTTTTTTTAACTAATCCAGATCGTTCTTAAAAAAAAAAAAAAAAAAAAAAAAAAAAATGGAATAAATTAATTTGTTATTTAATTCCAAAACTTATTCAAAAAATGAAATAACTCACAAAGTGCAGTTTTTTAGTGGGGGTGGGGGCGGAGGGAGTGTTGAAACATAAAAACTACCTATACTATATCTGATATATTAAAATAATAATAATAACTGCAATTTAAATTAATTTTCTTTCTCATATTTTGATTTATTTTAATAAAATTATTTTGCTTTAAGATATTTTGCATTTAATGTCAATTAAATAATATTAAAAACAGACGATATAGGAAATAGAAAATAATTTAATTAAATTATATTAATTAATATAATTCATTTATGAAATAAATTAATTTGGTATCTTGGTAAATATATCAAATGATTTATTATAGTGAAAAACAAAATTCTTTCTTTCTTTCTTTTTTTTTTTTTTTTTTTCTTTTCTATTATTAAGAATGAGAATTTAAATTAATCTGTTTATTTTCTTAAAACTTTATATAGTATTCTTAAAATTTTATGCAGAAATATGCGTTTCTACGTAACTTAATAAATTTTTGTTGTTTTTCAAGAAAACTAACATTGTCAAGAAAACAATAAAAAGAAATATAACAGTAAAATGGTTTTTGCATTTTTCTAATATTATTTCTTTCCCTTTGATTTCTTTTCCATTTAAATAAACAATATCCTTGAGTAATTTAAATTAACTCAATAGTTTTAGTCAAAAACAATATTTTGTAAATATATTTCATTTTGAAATGAATTGTAAACACATATATATTATTTTTCTTAATGTGTAATATTAGCCATGTTAACCCGTTTATTGATATTACTTTCTCTTTTAGTACAGAACTATGTAGTAGGATATATGCTGTTGGTTACTCTTTATTGCTGTAACACCTTCTTTTAATGAAAAAAGAAAGAAAATATAAAATAAATAATATGCATATGTATGAATATATATGTATATGTGTATCAAACTTTCGGTTTGCCTACAGTTTTATTTTTAAAATAATTTATGTGAAATATTTAAATAAATTTTGATTTGCGAAAATCTTTCAACTATATATATATATTTTTTATATTATAAATAAAAACATAAACAATACATCACTGTTTATATTATACATTAAAAATTTCTTATAATTATCTTTTGAAGCAAGAAAGTTTATTATGATATAAAATAATTGCCTTTGTAATTAATACCAGCGCTTCAAAATTAATAATATAGCGAATTATATTTTTTATGACAATTACACCTCTTAAAGCATAGAGGAGGATGGGGGCACAGTCGACCACCCCTATTTAAATCTATTAATATTCAACTCTTTTAGTTCATATGGATACACATGTATGGCAGTATGGTACTAGCTGTGTGCAGCCAAAAAAAATCACATGGGAAATAGTAAGATAACCATTTTGAGCCGTTTTTATGTTTTGAGCTGATCAGATTAATTTTTTCACATTGAAGTTTTTAAAATTTTATAAAGATTGAACTAATGACTATGAATACTATATAGCTGTTAAAGGAAGGCAAGATATTGTTTTTGAATTCCTAAAAATTATTAGCATATTTATAGCCTATATATTATTTTATTATTATTATTTGTTTTACTCTGACACGGGGCACAGTGGACCACCTGTATATGGGGCAC
Source organism: Salticus scenicus (assembly GCA_963930645.1). Classification (NCBI taxonomy): domain Eukaryota; kingdom Metazoa; phylum Arthropoda; class Arachnida; order Araneae; family Salticidae; genus Salticus; species Salticus scenicus. Next base: position 86,455,647 of record OZ005662.1, read on the forward strand.
AGTGGACCACCTCTATCTGGGGCACAGTGGACCACCTTCCAGTGTGCCTAAAAGTACAAATTAGATTTATTTTATTTGTTTTAGTTAAATTTATAGATACAAATATAGTGTAAAGTATATCTCAAAGTAATAAATATCTTAATGTTATAATAAAATAAAAATATTAATAAATTTCTGAAAAAGTAAGTATTTGAATAGTAATATAATTACTGTTAATATCTAAATTTATTAACTATTTGAATTATATAGTATTAATTAAAAAAAAATATCTAATTTAATAAATAGTAGGAATTATATATTATTTTTGTTGTTTTTAGAGATCACATGTGAAAAGCAAAAGAAGTAGCTTAATACATTTTATTTAAATGTATCCTACAAATCAAACATGGTACAAGATTACGGAAAAAAAAGACTGAACTTTCCACGATTCCCCCCCCCCCTCAAAAGTAGTATCAAGCAACTGACACAATATAAATATTACAATAAACAAATAATGTTAAATCTGATTGCATACATGTACACACAATAAACAAAATCAGAACATTAAATCTTATATTTGACATTTTAGTTTGAGTTTGACATTTCTTGAAAGCCAATCGCACAGAAATTCCTAATAATATATTGCACAAATTCAGGCTGACCCCCCCCCCCTACTACACATGTCCAAAAAGTTTTAATGCAGATTTGCATTGATCCCAAGAATAATAATTTTCAAGCCTAAAAACGCTGAATTCAGCCTTAAGGTGGAAAAGTAACATGCCTGTACAAATACAATGTAAATTAATTATATCTCAAAATAATTACAAAAATATTAAATATTTGAATAGTAGTATATTATTTATTAATATCTGAATTAAAAAAAAAATATTTGATTTATATAATATTAATAAAAGAATAAAAAACAATATCTATTTAAACTTAATAAATTTTCTTACTGATATTTGATTTCTTATTTGTTTATTTTAATTTAATGTTGTTTATTTTATTTCATGAAAATGCTAGAATTATGTTATTTAGACTAAAATAGTATAAAGAAACTAATTTTAGAGAAAAAAAAAGTAATTTATATTAATTTAATATAAACAAAAAAGGCTGGTCCACTATACCCCGGTGATGGGGCACAGTGGTCCACTTTAAGAGTGCTCACAATTTTTTTTTTTTTTTTTTTTTTTTTTTTTTTTAATTCATAATGTATTAAAAATATTGTTATAGAAAATTTAAGACATGTTAAGAAGGGCTTAGAGATTGTTTCCTATTTTTTTCAAGTACCTTACTTTTCTGTTTTTTTTTTTTTTTTTTTTTTTTTTTGGTGAAGAAGAAAAAAAAAAAAAAAAAAAAAAATTAAGAGTGTAAAAGTAGTCCACTGTGCCCCGGTCTCCCCTATATTTTATCTAGAATAATGAAGTTAATTATCTAGTTATCATAGACGTTTTTTCGGTTTTTGAAGTGTTACATTAGAATATCTTTTAAAATTATATTATTACTTTATTTATTGATTAACTTCTTTATTCTATTTTATTTAATTGTATCAAAGTACGATTTAAAATAAAATAAGATAAAAAGTGGATTGATTTAAACCAACAGTAGCATACGAAATGCAAGGTTGTTATCAATGTCAACCTACATGTTTCTACACAAACAAATATCAATTTCGCAAAATAGGAAACATTAGCTACTAGATTTATATACCAGTTTAGTTGAATGCCAGACAATGCATTTTGTTGTATATAAATTTATTACTATTTTCTAATGATAGTTTATTTTACATCTAAACTTATAATCATCAAATTAATTTCTTCAATTCTTTTTTTCAGTAACCAGAGATAAGAAATATGTTGACTTAAATTTCATCAATCGTTATCACAAAGTTGATTACTTTTTCCAAGAAATATTATAGCTGAAATTTCGCATGAAAAATTTTATAAACAAGCATGAGATTCTTCCGCGGATCCGCAATTTTCCGCTTTTATGTGATTTCCGTTAACTGCACGTTTTTTTTTTTTTTTTTTTTTTTTTTTTTTTTTGTTGTTGTTGTTTAAATCAAACTCCAATAACGATCAGTGATCAAACGCTTCACGAAAGACTTTAGATTCTCAATCTTTCTCCATCCAAAATATAAATGTCAATTATTCACTTTAAACGTGCCTTATCTGATTCTATAACATGTAAAAGAACAGAATTATTCAATATTTCTCACTCATGTATTTTTTTTATTTATTTATTTTATTTTTTGTCCTGCTCCCTACACCCCCCCCCCCTTTTTTTTTTTTTTTTTCTAACCATCGCCGATCAAACATTGTGCGGGAAGCCTTTTATTTTTGAATATTTATCCATACACAACAAAAATTTCAATATTAATTTTAAACTCACTTTATGATATGCTACAACCCATAAAGAAGTAAAATTGTGTTTAATATTTCTCACTCATGAACTCCTGCCCCCCCCCCCCCCCATCCCCACCAGTCAATGATTAAATGTTGATTGTTAGCTTTTTTTTTTTTTTTTTTTTTTTTTTTTATACATGTTTTATTGTGTTAATGTGCATTATTCTTTTAGTTTAATTTGTCTCTTTTAAAATATTTTGTATAGTTTTTCCCTGTGTACATTATTTTTCATTTGAAATAAATTTCATGAACATATTTGTATAGTCTTCCCCTCGCACGTTATTTTTCATTTGAAATTAATTCTATGAACACGCGTGGTTCCTCTTTTTTTTTTTTTTTTTTTTTTTTTTTTTCCTGCACTCTCATGCCTGTATAAAGTTATTTTTAATCTGTATTAGTATATTGTACTTTAATATAGACGATAGTGTCTTAAATGACATTTTATATGAGATATGCTAAAAAAAAACAAAATTGATGGTCTACTTCAATCAATCTTTTTTCTAAATTATGAAAAAAAAAATTATTTAAAATCTCAAAAAAAAATTTCTTTAATAATATCACCAACTATATCGTTAACTAATATTTGCATTTATGATTTTATTCAATAGTATAATGTCAAAAATAGTCGAACATAATTCAAAAAAATGGATTTAGTTATAATTGCTGAATTTAACAGTGTCAGGATATTTTTAAAATGAAAATATATTCAAAATGCTTTAATTAAATTAAAGTATAGTTTTAATTTTAAATATTTTTTTTATTAAAATATAATTATTATTATTTTAGTACAATTTTATTTTTTTAAATAATGAATTCTCTAAACTCGTTGTAATTAATTCATATGTTTTGTATTTTTAAAAATATTATTTTTTTAATTTTTAAATGTAGTTTAAAAAACTTTTAATTAAAGTTTTACCAATTCAACTTTTAGACAGAAATTTGATTTTTTCTAAGAAATGAAGAAACTTTTTCTCTTACAGTATCTTCAAAACAATTGTTTCCTTGACATATTTATTTTATTGCATTTATTATTTATTTATTTATTTTATATTATTTGCATTACAAATTTATATTAAAAAAAAAATAAAAAAAAAAAACTGTTTAATCCTTTTTTTTTTTTTTTTTTTTTTTTTTTTAACAATCAGGCATGAGAATTTTCCGCGGATCCGCGATTTTCCGCTTTTTTGTGATTTTCGTTGATTTCGCGGTTTTCTATTTTGTTAAAATAAAACTCCAATAATGATCAGTGTTCAAACGCTCCGCGAAAAACTTTTGATTCTCAATCTTTTTCCATCCAAAATATAAATGTGAATAATCATTTTAAACATGCTTTATCAGATTCTATAACATATAAAAGAACAGAATTATTCAATATTTCTCACTCATGTAATTTTTTTTGTCCTCCCCCCCCCCCCCCCCCTCCCTCCTTTTTCATCTCTAACCATCGCCGATCAAATATTCTGTGGGAAGCCTTTTATTTTTGAATATTTATCCATTCATAACAAAAATGTCAATATTAATTTTCAACTTACTTTATGATATTCTAGAAGTAGAATTGTGTTTAATATTTCTCACTCATGAACTACTTTTTTACCCCCCCCCCTTTCCCATTTTCCATCACCAGTCAATGTTATTAAGAGTTGATTGCTAGCTAATGTTTTTTTTTTTTTTTTTTTAAACACATGTTTTATTGCGTTGATGTGTTATTATTTTAGTTTAATTTGACACTTTAAAAATATTTCGTATTGTTTTTTCCTGTGAGCATTATTTTTCATTTGAAATAAATTTTATAAACACATTTGTATAGTTTTCACCGTGCGCGTTATTTTTCATTTGAAATTAATTTTATGAACACGCGTGTTTCCTCTTTTTTTAATTTTCTGCACTCTCATGCCTGTAACATACATGTAATTATTGTTATTATTATTACTAGCAAACCCGTGCGAAATTTTCGCACTTTATTTCTTTTGTTATTTATCTTTAAAATTTGAAACTTATAAACATTATACCAATTTCACAACCTAATTAAAATTTTAATTTACCAGAAGCAAAATTATTATTATAATCAAATGAACACTGTGCAATAGTGAAACCAGAATCATTCAAAGAAAAGTTTCAAAATAAAATTCATGGTTGACGACTCAGTTTTCATACTTCCGCAGGCAATACAGTTTTAGTAAAGGACCCCCCTGACGCCTTTAAAACTTTTATTGCCAAGAATGCAATGACATTTTATTTAATTTGGCGTAATTTTTTGTTAAAAAAAAATCTATTTTGATTATACTTTTTTATGATAGCGTTTTTTAGTTTATTTAGTTTATATCTTTAAAATATTGCTAGATTTAAAATGGCGCTTGGAAAGATTCTGAAGAAATAACTTTTAAAAATATATTTTCCATAAAATAGTGTCATCATACAAATGTCATCATGTTTTCGTATTAGATCATTGAGTTGAATCCGCGTGCTTAAATATTGTTCATTGTTAAATATTATTTTTTATCCTCGGGTATTTTATTAATTTCACCACTGTTGTGTCGTTTCGACAAAAATTAATTGAAATTGGTCCACGTTAGAGAAATATTATATAGATTATTATTATTATATTATTATCAGGGCTCGTAAAATACGGTCGTCTGGTGGACATTGGCGACCAATATATTTTAACTGGCGACTATGTTTACAACTTTAAAAAAAGGCTAGATTTTTTTTTTTTTTTTTTTTTTTCCAATATTTTGTTGAAAAGTTGATCCCAGAATCGGCTCTTATTCCATTCTCGATATAGTCTTAACTCCCGCCATTTCCCCCCCCCCCTTTCCTCTCGCTACGTTTTGAGACACTATGTTGAATGAATACAAAATTAGATTTACGCCACATTTTTTTTTTTTTTTTTTTTTTTTTTTTTTCAATGCATGTTTCACAACTCGGGTTAAATTACCGTTTAGAGTACCGTTTTAAAGAATTGATCTACACTGCTTCTGTTTGCGCATGCTTTAGCAAGCTGGTGCTGAATTATAGGCCGGTATAATGATGTATCAATGCCGATGGTTATGTGTTTGTGAAAATAATAAAGCCGTCTTCATGATGTTAAATTTAAACAGGTTTTCCCGATGTATCATTCTAACATAGTATATATATATAGGCATAGAGTTTTAATTTCTAATTTCTATATTCAAGTAAATTTAAAAATTTTAAAAAGGCGGGGGGAGAGGGGTATTTTTTACTGGCTACTAGAAATTTTTGCTGGCGATCAGTTTTTTTTTTTTTTTTTTTTTTTTTTTTTTCTCTTTTTCAAATTCTTGGAGCCCTGTTTATTATTATTATTATTATTTTAAATACTTTTTAAAAAATAACTTCATATTAAATTTTCAAAATTTAATATAAAGTCATAATACATATATTATAACTTCCAGATTTAAAGGATCTTTTTTTCTTGATAACATCGTCAAATAAAACAGCATTTCTAATTTATTCAATAATATAATACAATATCAAAAAGTCTCCAGCAATATCATACCTGCCAACATTCTAATTAATATTCCATAGTACTGTTAGACATGCCTTTTTCCTCACACACACGTTTTTCCCCACACACCAATCTTTATTTATTTATTTATTTTAAGTATTTTTCTTCTTATTTAATCGTCATTGCATTTGAAGAAATTACTCTAAATAAAATGGTGTGGAAAGGGGGGGGGGCGGGTATTAACAATGCTACAGAATCTTTATATTAATAGGCAAGCATAAAATTTGTGGTACACTTTTAACATATTAATTATGGGAGTAGAGGGTTGAAAATGGTATCATTCGAAAGGTATGGTTAGCCAGATGTGCAGACTACAAAAATTATTTTCTTGCGATGTCAAGAAGGTATTTAAAAATACTTTTATTTTTTATGCATTTTCCCCAATTTTTCCCTTTCATACACTATTCTTTTACATTAAAAAATGCCTAAAAGTAGAAACTTGTTAAATATGGCAATTTCTTAAAACTCAAATAAAACCATAGACACAGTAATTTGTATAATGTAGCATCACTATACTCTCGACTACAGATTTTTTATTCTAAGAGAAAACAGCCATTAAAATGGCAGAAATTTGAGTGCATGAGTCATAGAATAATAATAATAAGAAGGAGCATGGCAATACTCTTAATGCTTACAAACCCCTTCTAGTAAAATGCCAGCGAAAGCTACTTTTGCTACTCAAAACCTTAAAGTAGGGCCATAGAAAAATAATAATATCGCTGTTTGTTGTGGCAACACAACAGCTTATTAGAAACACTTATGCTCCTTCTTCCTTTATTATTATTCTATGGCATGAGTGATAGATCAAAAGTTTATACTGTTCAAAATAAACGCAAGTGAAAAAAGGATTTGATTGATGAGAGTTCTTTTTATTATTATTATTATTATTTTATTAAGATCTAATTAATTTGATGACATGTTTTTAAGCAAAAACATAATGCATTCCAATTAACTGAAATTGACTACTCTTTTTGAAATGAATTTATTACTATACACAAGCGATGTGATGACGTCACTGACCGTCCGTGGGGACCAAGCAAAAATTTCCTATGTTAATCGTTAATTGGATTGATTTTAAATGTTAATTGGTTTAATTTTAAACATTAAGGAAAATTATCTCCCGATTTTAATCCCCATATTTGGGTGCAGTTTTATATAAGTTACTGTCTGTGTGTGTTAAATTTTTTTCTGTCAAATTCATAAAATTTTAATTTCAATTTCAATGATCTAGAAAAATAAAACGGCAGACTTCCATTTTCGATTATAAACATAAACATTTCAGTTCGAAAAAATGAGATTCATTTCAAAGGAACAGATTTGATATCTGTCGTCCTTGGCGGGAAAAAAAAAATAATAAATCATAATAATAATAATTAAAGGGCAAAATTAACGGTCGCCACTGGCCACACGGCGACTAAATAAAAAAAGATGGCGATTAAAAATTATGCATCGATCGCCACTAAAGTCGCCACTTTTTGTGATCATTAAAAGATTCTAAAAATCAAGCGCCGATAGGCAATCGAAGCCTTGTGATTTCCAATCTTTTTCCATCCATAGCATAAATGTCAATGTTCATTTTAAACTTGCTTTATTATATTCTACAACCTATAAAGAAGTAGAATTGTTTAATATATCTCACTCATATAATTTTTTGGAGCCCCTCCCTTTCCGTCCCCCTAACGATCCGTGATCACACAGCTTATAGAAAGGTTTATAATTTCTAATCATTCTCCATTTGCCGCAAAAATATAAATATCTATTTTAAACTTGCTTTGTTAGATTCTAGAATCTGTTAAGAAGTAGAATTGTTTAATATCTCTTACTCATAATTCTTGTAATTCCCCCCCCCCCCCTCCAACGATTGGCAATTACATGCTCCACTGAAACCTTGTGATTTACAATCTTTCTCCATCCATAACAAAAGTTGGTATCTCAAAAACGGTTCTAACGATTTTCTTGAAATTTGTTGCATAAATCTTTTTTAGATACCCTTTTTCATATATTACGTGGTTATAACAGGAAAATTAACTGTCATCTTGATTAGGTGGTTCAGTTTGAGATCTCTGAAATTGGTGTTTAAAAAAATAACTCTATCATTTTTCTTTTTCTTATTTTTTAACTCGCTAAGTAAACTCTGTTTTACATGGCTTTACACGTGTATTAAGTTTTTGTTACTGAAAAATTTCAAAAAAAAATGTATATAATAGCACCAAAAAATGCATATAATACGTGTAATAGTGGGTAATGGAAGTCGTGTGGCTGTTTCACACCAGATTTTTTTCTTATTACGATATCTCGATTAATTAATTAAATTTATTTTATTTTATTTTGAATGTCTATATAAAAATTAGTTTTATATTAAACGTTCACGTTTTAACTTCAAGATTTAATATAAATTTTAAATATTATATCTATAATCTTATAAATCCGTTTTTATTTAAAGGAAAAATTTCTCCTTAAAGAAATTTCAATGTATTGCATCAAAAATAATGCCTTCTTTGTAAATTAGAAGACAAATAAGTGAAATAAAACATATAAATGAATAAAACCTAAATAAAAATATTTTTGCTATTAATTAGAATTAATATTTGAAAATTTTACTTAATTGAAATAAATTTTCACTTTATAAAATATTAATACTTTGTTTTAATATTCTTTTTTTTTTTTTTTTTTTTTATCTAGAACAAAATTTAAACGTGAAGAAAATGTCAAGGACAAATCCTGAAACACTTTTTCTCGCTATGATAATTTATTTTAGTCTTGCTTGACAGGCAGTTAAAACTGGCCTTACGTACCTTGTCCTATATAATTAAATGTAGGGATAATATTGGCAAAATAAATAAATAAATAAAAAATAAATTAATAATAATAATAATAATGAAAGACAAAAAAAAAAAAAAAAAAAAAAAAAAAAAAAAAAGCTGAAACTATACGTGCCAACTAATGCTGCCGATTTAAGGGACTTTTTCATTCTATATCCACCACTAATTTCACTGCACTGAAGGGGAAAAAAATCGACCCCTGATACCATACTTGCTGATTGTTATTGTAAAATGACCTCCTGAATCCGAATATAACTCCCATTTTGCCCAGTCACCCACCGTTTACTCGGGACACCACCCCCTCCCCCAAATTTTATCACTGTTCGGTCATTTTATGGCTACGAATTTGATTTTGAGAATGAAAAAGAATTAATTTAACACTTAAAAACAAAAAAAATATAATGCTTCATAAATAACATAAATAACAGATTAAAAAAATATAAGAAATGTAATACATAATTTCAGTGGCAAATACCCCCCTAAATTTTCCCCTTGCCGCAAATGTTGATGTTTTAGAATTTTTCAGCTCAGTAGCCCCTCAGAAGATATTTAAGCGTTAAAATAATCCTTCCTCCCCCTAAAAATCAAATTTACAGCCGTAAAATTACCGAAAAGTGATAAAAATAGGGGGCTGTCCCTAAAAGACGGTGGATGATAGGACAAAATGGGCGTCCTATTCGGATTCAGGAGGTCATTTTACATAAGAATTTGCAAAAATGGTGTTGGAGGGCAATTTTCATGCCGAACAGTGTTTTTAATTGTAATGCTTGCCTAATCGCACCAAAACTTAATCGCATATCACCGAAGATTAATCGTATATCAAATATCACTCCTCAAAAGTATCGGCGATTATTGAATAAAAACGTTTAGCAGCAATTTCGCAACACTGTACGAAAAGGTAAGACAATGACATGAAATACTAAAATTTTCAAACAAAATCATTACATTAGAGTAATAAATATACTTTTTTTTAAACTTCAATCGTTAATGATAACATTAATGCTTTATTATTCAACCATTGACATGGATAAGTAAAAGTTTATTTAACGCAGTTTATTTAATGTACTCAAGTTTTATCTGAAGCATCAAATATACATCAGTCAGAGAGGAGAAAAAATAAAATAAATAAAAATAAAATGAACTGAAAAGCTAAATCTACACTATCTACGTACCAATAAGTATTTGGACACTTTCGAATTTAGACCTTTTGTCAAATATCTAGAAAAGTTCTTTCGAAATCATCTTGAAACTTTGGTAGTGTAAAGAACATGTTATACCTCATGTATTTCAGCAAAAGTTGTGTCCTGAAAAGGTGACCAGTAAAAAATTAAGCAAAAGTGAAAATGTTTAGGATTACCCTGTAAAAAGTAATGCTTTAAATACGTTTTGGCTGTAGCATAAGATTAAGAGGATAAATAATCGAGGAAATACTAATGATTTTTTTTTCCCTCTCACAGTAGCTAAATTCATGATCTTATTACATGCGTACGTTTTTGTATAAGTCTGTGTTAATCGATAATTTAATTCATAAAAATATTTAATTTAAAAAAAAGTTTTTTTTTTTAAATACGTATAATTTTGTTCGACATAATTTATAAATTTTAGTAAACAATTTCTTAAAATAATATTAACAATAATCTATATAATATTTCTCTAACGTGGACCAGTTTCAATTATTTTTTGTCGAAAAGATACGAGAGGATAAAAAAATAATATTTATACATGGACAATATTTAAGCACGCGGACTTAGCTCAATGGACTAATAAGAAAAAATGACGACGTTTGTCTGATGAGATTATTTTACGAAAAAATATATTTTTAACAGTTGTGTCTTCCGAATCTTTGCAAGCGTCATTTTAAACCTAACAATATTTTAAAGATATATACAGAATATGAACTTTTGTGTCATAAATTGACTAAAAAGCACAATCATAAAAAATATAATCAAAATAGGAATTAGTTTATTTTATTTTATTTATTTATTTATTTTTAAACAACAACAACAACAACAAATATATATATATCAAAATTAATAAAATATCATCGCCAACATGACGACAAAAATTTAAAAGGCGTCGTGGGAGTCCTATATTAAAACTGTACTGCCTGTGGAAGTATGAAAATTGGGTCGTGAACCATGAATTTTATTTGGAAACCTTTCTTTGAATGATTTTGGTTTCACTATTGTGCAATATTAATTTTGGTTTTAATAATAATTTGCCTTCTGGTAAATTAGAATTTTAATCAGGTGGTAAAATTGGTATAACGTTTATGAGTTTCAAATTTTAAAGGTAAATAAGAAAAGAAATGAAGTGCGAATATTTCGTACGGTTTTGCTAGTAGTAATAATTAACGATCTTAGGCGAGAGACTTAACATTTTCTTTACACTTTAACTGCATTACTTAAAATTTTAAAACGTTTCATACTCCAATAAGTCATGGAGCGTCTTTTTTACCATGTTTTTATTAACTTCTACTCTTGTTTGTTTGTTTGTCCGGTACAAATCTTGCAATCGAATTTTAACTAACTTCCCTACTACATTTGAAACTTTCACAGTAGCTCAGAACCCGGTGACAACACAATACTTCGAAGTCCGATTTTCGAATTTTTGATACGTTTTCTTATAATTAATTAAAATATGAAAATAATAACATCCTAATCCGCGATTGTAATGAAATGCTCGCCCTCTGGTGGGCTAAGGTGAAATTATCACACCACTGCATATCATCATATTATGCAATCGATTTTCCATGATGTAATGGCGGAGAAAGAACAATAATAAAGACACGTGGCTATTATATTTACTAACAACTGCAGTTCAGAGAGCACCATCTATCGATCATTACAAACGCGGATAGCGCTAAAATAACCATTAAAATATTAGCTATAATTTAATTGTTGCCAAAAAAAATTTATGAGTTCATTTTCTTTCGACATAAAAATAAATACATTTAATTAAACGTGAACGTTCAAAAATTATAAAAAGATAAATTACGCATCTCACAAAAATTGACGTCATTATCAGTTTAAAAATTTTATGCACATTCATAAGAGCTCTATGATTCATCAGAAAATTTAAAACATGGTATATAAAAAGTTCTTTTTCATCTTATAATTATTATGAAAATATTTCATCGCCATAATTAAACTTTAATAACAAAGTAAAAATCTAATTCTATTAATAGATGTGACATTAATTAAAACAATTGGAAAATATCGCCATTTTTGACAAGAAATTGTTCTTTTTTGCGTCATTTAGCACATACATTATTTCGTGACTTATCGCTACCATCTTGGAATGTTACTTGACTGTCTTTTATCTCCAATTCGATAAGACAATGTGTTCTCGAATTACCTTATATACTTTTTCTTCTAGAAAAGATTCTTAAGACCTCGATTTCCGGTAACTTAATACTGGATTTTTTCAAATAAGTTATGTGGAAGTTGAGACACCATTTCTTATTGTCACCCAATGGTTTCATCTGAAATATCACGCAGAATCGTTCGAAAAATGCTGATTTTGACACAGTTATGAAGTGTGAATGGTCTCCATTTTTATGTCTTCATTTTCATGCTTCACTTATCTATTACTTTTGTTAATAATAGTGATTCTTTGTACTCAAAATGTAACTTTGATTTATAAGAAAAAAATTTACTATTAAATAGAGATTTTCTGGCAAACTTTATTTACATGCTGAAATAGTCAAGTTAAAAAATGAAAAATTGGAAATAAATATTCGATATGAATAAAAAGTTTAATTTAATTTTTTTATTATAATATTTTCTGAAATATCACACAGAATCGTTCGAAAAATGCTGATTTTGACACAGTTATGAAGTGTGAATGGTCTTCATTTTTATGTCTTCATTTTCATGCTTCACTTATCCATTACTTTTGTTAATAATAGTGATTCTTTGTACTCAAAATGTAACGTTGATTAGGAAGAAAAAAAAAAATTACTATTAAATACAGATTTTTTGGCAAACTTTATTTACATACTGAAACAGTCAAATTAAAAAATGAAACATTGGAAATAAATAATCGATATGAATAAAAAGTTTAATTTATTTTTTTTTATTATTATAATATTTTAAGGCATTCATTAAATCTGAAAATAAAGTACAATTTAATATATATATATATATTTATTTATTTATTTAATTTTCTATAACTTAAACAGACATTATAATCATTAGTTTTGATATTTTAATCTTTCTAAACTGAAGTAACTCCTTTTTAACACGCTTTTATTAGCTTCACTTGTATGTATGTTTGTATGTATAATGTATGTTTGTAACCGCTCTGGGAGCAAACAAAAAATCTATATTGTAAAAATCTGGTGTGAAACAACCACACGACTTCCATTACACGTATTATATGCATTTTTGAGAGATAATGTGATCAGAAAACGTAAAAGTGACCTAAAGAAAAAATCGTTAGAGCCGTTTTTGAGATACCAACTTTTACAAAAATCAAATATTGACCGGAAAACAATAATTACATACAAAAGGATATTTAAAAGGGAGTTAATATGAGGAGTTTGAAAAAAAATCCGTACAACCGTTTTTAAAGGAACGCCTTTGCGAGGCCTGAAATTGAGCTATTTATACAGGATGCCTATCAATTTTCCTGAACTAACCAACTATATCATTCGAAAGGACATATAATAGAGTGTTTATATAGCAAGTTTGAAGAAAATCGTTAGAGCCGTTTTTGAGATACGGACTTACCCCCCTTACCACCGCCACTTTAGAATGTAGAAAAAGAGGGGGAAAAGGGCTAAAAACCCCATAGAAATAGCATGGTAAGAAAAGCAAAAAAACTCACAATGTCAAGTGTGTTAAAAAAAAAAAAAAAAAAAAAAAAAACAGGCTCACACCGGAATTAATAAGGGGACACTTCCGGTTTCCGATGTCCCACTTCCGGTTTTTCAATTTTCACCAAATTTTGGAAGTTTCATCTGTACACCAGACGTATTTCAGTTCTAAAGTTTCGTAGCTCTATCTTTATTAGTTTCTGAGCTATAATAGCCAGAAGATTCTCCACATACACACACACACACACACACACACACACACACATACATACACACTGACCAATTGCCAAAAACCACTTTTTTTGACTCAGGGGACCTTAAAACGTGTAAATCAGGTGAAAACCCGATATCGAATTTTCAGACCGAATACAATACTTCCATTACCTACGGTAGTAGGGTAATGGAAGTAAAAAAAGGCTTTCCTTACGTGAATGCTGTGGCTGTGAGGTAAAACTCCGCGCTACGAACCTAAAGGTCTAGCGTTCGATCACCGTCAGGGGAGATTTTTTAAAAATGGTTTTTGTTTAATTCTAAATTATTTTAATTAAAAATTTAAATGTATGTAAATATTATGGTGTGTCACTCACACGATTTTCTCTTACCCTGCATTTTAATACTAAGATAGATATTTTGTGCTTTTTTATTTCACATTTCTATAAAAGCGTGTTCTTTAATTTTTTTAAACTATAATATTATTAAAGCTGTTTTCTAAAATTTGTTTTTAAACAACTTTCAAAGCAATATTTTACTTTATGGTTCGTTAATAAACTTCACAGGTGATTTTTTTCCCCCCTCAATGTTTTCAAATACTTTTACACACTCAAATTTATATACAGGGTGTTCTCAAAATATTAATTTTAGCTTTAATTTCTTAATATTGGTTTTAGACATGTGCATGATAAATTGCAAAGATGTACAGAAAATGATACATAATTTTATAAAATTGGTCTAAAATTTTAGAGGATTCAATTTCAAAAATTACAAAATTGAATTTTTTTTATGGTTTTCATGCAAAAAGTTTTTAATGAGCAAACCTCATACGCTTGATTTCACTATTGAATCAGATAATGTCCTAAAGATATGTTAAAACAAAGTAATCCAGAGATTGTTTATTTATTCATGTTATTTTTTATTTATTTATTTATTTATTTTTTTTTTTTTTCATTTATAATTTGCGTATGACCTTTAAAACGCGATTCATCGGTTTCTTTATGATACAACACTGAAAATCTGTACATCATATTATTAGTTTATAATGCGCATTTTACGAAATTAAAAATTTTCAATTACTGAAATTGAATTAACTGAATTTATTTAGGGTAGGTGCTCCAGTGATTGGCACGCTCCAGTAATTGACATCTATCCCTAAATAATTAATAAATAAGAAAAATAATAAAATCATATATTTTACATATAAAAATTTTAACATTTTATGTCAAACACTGCAGCACAGGGTGCTAATAACTGGTAAAATGACTAACTAGCAGTGTCAAACACTGGAACATAGGGTGCCAATTACTGATAAAATGAAAAACTGGCAGTGTCAATTACTGGAACATTGAGTGGGTGTCAAATAAAAATTCATTAAAAAAAATAATTGTTATCAAATGTATATATTTTAACATATATGTGATTTTGAATGTCTTTCATACCATATGTACTAACTTAAGATTTCTAAAAATATTTTCTGATGACTAGAACATTAAAAACATCAGAGATTGCTCTAACTGTGTCAATCACTGGTGCACTTACCCTATGGTTAAAAAAAAATAAATCACTAATTTTAATGCGGTTTATGGAATCACTATTAGACTGAAATATACGAGATTTAAAAGAATTATTATTGGAATACTAATTAAGTATATTGAACGGGATATATCAATATACGAATTAGATATATTGATATATCCCGTTTCTTCTAACTGTGTATTCTGTGTCGAATTCGGAGAAGAGTGGTTCAAAATACCCTTTGAAAGAGGGTATTTAATTTTTAATTAATTTTAATTTTTAAAATTGGTTTCTTTTTATATGTATAAATCTTATCTGGATTTTCAAGTTCTGAATTAAAATACTTGTAAATTTCATGCATTTACGATAAAATTCACTATAAACGATAAAATAAAGTATGCACTCTGTATATAAGAATAACTTTAATAAAAGATTTAGAAACATGAAAGTTTTGAACTTAAACTAATTAATTATATTAAAAACACTTTAAACACACGTAAAATTAAATTTTATTTAAAAGATGTTAAAAAAAAATGTATCCGAAGCTTTTCGCTTTAATAGTAAAGCATCATCAGGGATTTTTATTATTCGTAAAAAAAACTGCTCATTGGAAACGAATATAATATAATATATAATTATAATATAATATAATATACGTTTGTAATATACGTTAGTAATATAATACGTAATACGTTTGTAATATAATTAACAAATGACACGTGTTCAATTTAACTCTTTTTTTTGTAGAGATAATTTATTTTATTAAACTACAGTAGACTCCCGATTATCGGCGGTCGGATTATCCGCTTTGCGGATTATCCGCGGTCCTCAAGGGCCTGAATTTAAAAGGGAATTTAAAAATACAGAAAAAACTTATTACAAAAAAAGATCGAAGAGAGTTATGACCTTCAAGGTTTTTGGAGATATTACACGATTCTTGACAGCATTTATGACATATACACTGCTTGGGAGGCAGTTAAGCAGTCTCCATTGGTAAGGTCTTGGAGAAAAATTTTACCAAATGTAGAAAATACTTTGGTAGAGTTTATAGGAGGAAGAAATTTCTGCTCATGATTTGGCAAATTTAGCTAAATCTGTTACTGGAGGAGAAAACGTCAATGAAGGAAACATTGAAGAGTAGATTAATTGTGACGCCAATAATCCAGGTATTGAACACCTTACAGATGAAAAAATTGTAGACCAAGCATTAGACCCAGTTTCAGAAGATAGAGATAAAACTCAGCAGAGGATGAGCCACGACACAGCCGTAGCACAGGCAGATGGATTTATAAAATAATATTTCGAGGAACAGAACGATGTATCACTTTGTGACAAAATGCTGATAAAGAAACTATTAGCAAATTAAGCAATAGTGTTTTAGTACAAAAAAAAAAAAAAATAAAAAAATAAAAAAATGCCTGACCGATTTTTTTTTTGTTAAAAAATAGAACAAAATGTTAGTAGAAATTTTTCTTAGCATGTTAAATTGTATATGTAGGCCATGCTTAACTGTTAATTAAATAGTATTGCTCAAAAGGCTTTATGTATTGATTTATATCCCCTTTTTTGACCATTTCGCGGATTATCCGCTGATTCGATTATCCGCGGTTGTCTATTCCCCGTTCACCGCGGATAATCGAAAGTTTACTGTAATTAGTTTATTTTAAACTAATTACCATTATTATTATTATTATTATTTTAAGCAACAAAAGCTTGTTAACTACAAAATTTTTTATTTCTCTTTTACAGCTAGCATATACTGTGAAATAAATGAATATTATTATCTATCATTATAGTTTAAAGTGAAAGATTTTTTTTTTCCTCCCTACATTAGGTATAAGAAACGGAGGAAAAAGAGCAGCTTTAATTGATGATTGTTGATCATAGAAAATCACCAATTCTTTTTTTCTTTCTTAAAAGGTAGGTATTGTTATTACTACTGTTTGATTACTATTATGATTTTCATGAACAAGAAAATAAATGAGAAATATTTTTTTGTAACTTAAATAGCTAATACAAGTGATTAATTTAAAGTTAATTTTGCTAGTTGGGGAAATCTATATCTTAGTTTTAGTGTCAGAAATGTGTATAAATTTAAATTAAATATTAAAAATCTTAAGAAAAGAATTTCTGTATCAGGATAAAAATTGAATATCTGTTTAACATTAACTTTCTTCTATTTTATATTAGGCATGCACACATGCGTAAATAAAATGAAATAAAGACTTCCTAAAGGAGGTCAATATTAAATACTTGTATAGGTTTATCAATTTAAAAGAGTACCTGTTGGCTTTTCGTATTACCTACATCTCTAATACAGCATGGGTACGAAAATCCGGAAACCGCAGGACCGACGCCATTTCGGAATTTTCTGGATTTTAGAAACTTTTAAAAAAATATATCGATTTACCAGACATTTTTTTAAATTTTAGTCAAACCCTTATAATTAAGCACCAAAGAAATAATTACTGATATATTCCAATATAATTTTATACCGTGTGAACGATAATTAAAAACTTTCATTATTAAAAACTATGGTGGTTAAATAACAGAAATAAAATAAATGAAATCATAGATATAGTAATATATATAGATCTATCATCCCCATGTTATCGAGTAAAAAAATTTTAAGTTCTAAAATCCGCCATTAGAAAGTATTGAAAAAAAGAAAAATGAATTTGAAACTGTATCTGGAGTTTTTCATTCACCTTTAGTAAATAAATTATTCCTAAATTTTATTTACTAAATTATCCGTGTGTATAATTTACTCGGGAAAAGACAGCCATTAGAGTGACTTTTCCCGAGAAAAAAGACATCAGTATTTCCCTCTCGCTGATCAATCTATGTCTTATTACTATATGTCTATATTAGGGATGGACCGGATATGGATTTTACCGGATAACCGGATACGGATATCCGGCATTCCGGATATTATTTTTCTTTGCCGGATCCGGATATCCGGCAGTCCCCATTCTCAATATATACATGAAATTTTCAATTTTCACACAATAATTAAACTAGTATGTTGTGGTCACCACAAGACTTTCTTTTACATTTTCTTATATTAATTCATTAAGTGAAAATAATTTATTAAAACTATTATTTATTAAAATTATCTAATAGGCTAAATAAAAATGATATTCATCTTAGAGGAAACTAACACTAAATATCCAAAGAAAGACAGTTTTATTGTCTATAAATAGCATCTTAAAAAATGCATTTTTATAATGGATATATCACATACCAGGTTTTATACAGTTAAATGCCATAAAAGTTGACATACAGCCTTCCCATTATCGAGGAAAATTGCAGTATAGCAGCGCCACCTATTGGGCGGATAACGCCAAAAGTTGATTTATATCAAGGTGCATCTATATATAAATTTATATGCAAACCTGTGCAGTAGTTCCTGAGATATAGCCTTCCCTTAAACTTTGAAATCGCTGTATAGCAACGTCACCTGTAGGCCATTCAA
The DNA here is from genome assembly GCA_963930645.1 of Salticus scenicus. NCBI lineage: Eukaryota > Metazoa > Arthropoda > Arachnida > Araneae > Salticidae > Salticus > Salticus scenicus. Next base: position 86,474,398 of record OZ005662.1, read on the forward strand.
AATAAATCAGCATAATGTCTCATAATGGACTTCTCACATATCAAGTTTTGTTTGATTATATGTAATAGAACCTGAGTTACAGCCTCCTTTTAAATTGCGGAATGACTGTACAGCAGCGTCACCTGTTGAACGGTTCACATAAAAAATTGATAGACACTAATTTAGATCAAGGTGCAGCTACATTTAAATTTATATAGAATTCTGAGCAGTAGTTCTAGGGATATAGTCGTCACAAAATTTTCACACGCACAGACGGACATTTTCTAAAAGTGGTTAAATCGTGTTCTAGATCTCTCAAAACGTGTAAATCCGTCGAAAACCAGACGTTGTAAATTTTTACGTATCCAAAACTTTCTTTCTTCTACTGAATATAGAAGAAAGTAAAAAAAAATAATTTTTGTTTAAAAGGCCTTTGTGTTTTATACAATTGGATTCCATTCACATACATATTTAGTATGTTGTGGCCACCACAAGACTTTCTTCTACGTATTCCTATACAAATTCACTAAGTGCAAAAAAGTTATTAAAACTATTATTTATTATTGTTTATTATAATTATCTAACATGATGAATGCAAATGATTTTCATCTTGCAGAAAACTAACACTAAATATCCAAAGAAAGACAATTTTATTGTCTATAAATAACATCTTAAAAAATGCGTTTTTGTAATGGTTATCTCGAATATCAAGTTTTGTACAGTTATATGCCATAGAATTTGAGATATAGCCTTCCTGTTATCCAGGAAATTTGCAGTATAGCATTGCCAGCTGTGGGCGGATAAAGAATTCAAATTGAATCAGCTTAATGGCTTTCTCATATATCAAGTTTTGTTTGATCATACATAATAGAACCTAAGATATAGCCTTCCTTAAACTGTGGAAATCACTGAGTAGCAGCGCGACCTGTTGAGCGGTTGACACCAAGAGTTGGTAGGCACTAATTTATGTTAAGGTGCATGTACATATAAATTTATGTAATATTCTGAGCAGTAGTTCCAGAGATACAGTTGCCACAAAATTTTTGTCGCACAGAGACAGATAGACGGGCAGACAGACATTTTCTAATAATGGTCAAGTCGTTTTCTAGACCTCTCAAAATGTGTAAATCTATCGAAAATCAGAAGTTGAAAATTTTTACGAATCCAATACTTTCTTTTATTGAATATAGAAGAAAAAAAATATGTATATACTATTGACAACTAGTATGTTGTGGCCACCACATGACTTTCTTATTCTTCTATATTTACCTATACAAATTAACACAGTAAAAATATTTTTTTTAAATCATTGTTAAAAAAATTTATCTTTCATATATATATATATATATATATATTGTTACTGAGTGAATTTGTATAGGATTGGTTGGGTTTTACGTCGCACTGATGCTGCGCAGATGGGCAATGGGCGACGGTCTGGGACACACCCCTAGAGGTGGTCCGGAGACATGCCATCACAATTTTGATCCTCCACGGCAGGGGAATTTGTATAGGAAAATATAGAAGAAAGTCTTGTGATGGCCACAACATACTAATTTTTATTAAAGAATATGAAGATGGGTACAGTTGGTAACAAAAGTGTCCGAACACTAGCAAAAATTCCTATGTAAAAAAAGTACACTTCATACGGTTTTGTTAAATAAATCCTTGTCGATTCCTGTTCTTAGACTGACTAAGAACAGGATTCGACAAGGATTTATTTAACAAAAGCGTATGATGTGTACTTTTTTTACATAGGAATTTTTGCTAGTACTCGGACACTTTTGTTACCGACTGTATATATAAGATGTTTTGTTCGAAGAGTAATGGTTTTATTTTAAAGTGTTGTTTACCATTAAAGTGACATTTTAAAGATGTGTGCAGATGAAAAACAACCAAAGTGTAATTATTTTTAAAGATATGATAAAAACCATTTTACAAACACATTAGGTTAAAAAATGTTTTTTATTAAAATATGTTCTTTCTACAAAGTTTTGCGCTGTTAACTAACAGCACTGTTAGTTAACAATGAAAAGCTTTATATGTTTTAACATCTTTCTAACCAAAAAAAAAAAAAAAAAAAAAAGTCTTTTAAAGTGGGTTTTATTATGTCTTGATATTAATAACACATATTTTAATCTATTTCTTTTTTTAAATGGTAATTCATTTTCATGTAACTTTTGTTTTTAATTTTGGAAAGATTTGATGTTTAACCCTTTGCCGGTCATATTTAATTTCACTCCTCTGATGAGCGTTGCAAAATTTAGGGACTTTTTAATTCAATATCCCCCACTAAATTGTAACTGTAACGGTTGCCTAATCACTTCGAAGGTTATTCGTCCATTATGTGTATCAAAGATGTGGGATATTCTATATACAGTCCAGTGGCGGATTTAAGGGAGGGGCTAGGGGGCTAACCCCCCCCCCCCCCCCCCCAAAAAAAAAAAAAAAAAAAAAAAAAAAAAAACACTGACATTCACAATTGAATATTGCAATTGTAAATTTTTTATTGGTCTAGAATAACACTTTGAAAAATCTTAGCACCCCCCCCCCCCCCCCAAAAAAAAGTCAAGTTCTGGCTCCGCCACTGATACAGTCGGTAACAAAAGTGTCCGAACACTAGCAAAAATTCCTATGTAAAAAAAGTACGCTTAATACAGTTTTGCTCAATAAATCCTTGTCGAATCATGTTCTTAGACTTTCTAAGAACAGGATTCGACAAGGATTTATTTAACAAAATAGTATTAAGTGTACTTTTTTTATATAGAATTTTTTTCTAGTGTTCGGACACTTTTGTTACCAACTGTACATAATGGACAAATAGTGATATTTAATATACAAAATTATCGGTGGAAGTTGAATAAAAGAGTCCCTAAATTTGGCAGCACAGTTTAGAGTGCTTTAGAGCCGGCAAAGGTTAATGTTTTACCACATACAAAGAAGTGAACAATGAATAACACTTCAAACCAAATAAAACACATTATAAATGACTTTAAATTTAATTTACTGTATTTTTATCTTCATGAGAATCCTTTTACCTCCGGGCCTGGGGTTTCATCAGATGTATCACTGGTCTTGAGATTTTTCTTCTTTCTATGGCTCTGATTGAGTATGGTTCGCCATGCGTCTATAAAAGTTGGATCATTGTCATTGCAAACTGTTTGATTGGTTGATACCTCTACGGCTTCTTTTTTTCAAAATATAACTCTTATTATTGTAATTAGCAACAGGGTTGCCACGCTACCTGGAGACCTTGGAATAGTCAGGGAATTCAGAAATTGACTATAAAAGTCAGGAAATCTGAATATTTTAGCCAGAATCTGGAAAAGTCAGAGAATTTTACAATGAAGCAATTTTTCCACCAACATAGGATCATTTTTCCATATTTTTCTTACCTTCCACCATTTTTTTTAGACACGCCTACCCATTTTTTTCCGTTCACGAAAGAAATTTCTTATCTTGCTTACAAGTGACAGTTGCTATCACTAAGATGTAACTTTTGTCATACATAACCTTTGTGTTTTTAAATGGTACCGTACTTAGTTTACCCTCAACACAGCCAGTGCTCGATATACAGTTAGACTGGAATTTTCTTAGAATATTCCTGGAAAAGTCAGGGAATTTCATTCTCCTGTGTGAGTGGAAACCCTGTAGCAAGTTTTTAATGTTGTTAAAGTCTTATTTTTAGGTTTTCTTTTCAGTTAATATAGTTGTTATTGATTGGAGATAAAAACAATGTAAATGAAATTTAAAGTTATGAAGGCTTCTTCATCAATCAAAAATTATTGTTATTAGTGATTTTTTTCTATACTTACAAGGAAACATTCAAAAGGTGTCATCTTCAAAAAGTATTGCAAAAAATATGTTATTCTACCCTTTATAAAACACTAGGAAGTGAAAAAATTATCGGCTGAAATGAATTACAGCGACCCCAAAAAATTATCAAAATTAAGCATATTTGGCGATTTAGCGCTGTTAGGCGATACTTTTGCTAGCACCGAGATTGCCGTGTACGAACACCGTGTTTTGCTTTTCCGCCAAGTACTCAAAATCAATCGCCTAGCAGTGTGAAATTGCCAAATATGCTTAATTTTGATAATTTTTTGTGGTCGCTGTAATTAATTTCAGCCGATAATTTTTTCATTTTCTGGTGTTTTATGAAGAGTAGAATCACATATATTTTTTTCAATACTTTTTGAAGATGACACCTTTTGAATGTTTCCTTGTTAGCCTATTTTAAATTATGTATTATTTTTTTTTTAATGAGATTTGTAATGTTTAAATATGTTTCCAAAATATAATAATATTTTTTTTTTTTTTTTTTTCTTTCTTTACAGCCGACAATTTTGAATGATTATTGGTTTACTACATATAAATACATCCAATCTGAAAAGGAAGTAATGAAGACAACCAATAGAAGAAAACTTTTTTTGTTAAATCCTTTAAACTCCCATTCAGATGTTAACATTTATTGATATGAAAAGTTTTTAATGGAATTATAGTTGTGTTTTACACTTTTTTACTGTGGAAACAAAAAAAAAAAAATATTAAATACTGAATTTTAAATGTTATTGCATTGTCATGCAACTCATCAAAGACTGCTGTCATAGTTTTCAAGATTTTAACTTTAATTGTTACTTCACTGTTCTTCAATGTTTCATTATTAAAATAAAAAAAAATATTTAAAATAATTATGGTCTAAAATGTTTAATTTAGGTATTGTAGAATACTACACACCGTAAACTCTGTATTCTTTTCTGCTTTCTTTTCACTTGAATTTGATTGTTTGTTTTTTTAAACGTAATTGTTATTGATGTAATGTTGATTTCACTGTGTTTGTGGATGTTTATAGTTATGTAGTATTTGATTTATCTTTGTATTGTACTGTTCTGCTGTATAGATCTGTAACACTGATATTATTACTGATGTTAAATGATCGTGCATCTCCCGATGTATGAAAAAAATTTACATCTATGGTACCATACCCCGGTGACGAGAATATTCCAAAAGGGATTTCTCACATGAATGTTTCTGAATTTTTTCTTATATCTAGCTATATATTGAAGCTCTTGTCTGTATGCAGAATTCAGTAGTACATGCTTTCAATTACTATTGTTATCCAAGGGTTATAATGTTGCCTGGAATCAAAATCGTTAAATTTTGACAAATGAATAGTGTTTATAAAAGTGTTAAATCTAACAGTGTTAAAAAAAAATATTTAATTATAATATCGAACAAAGAAATAATGCATTATGCCATCTATAATACTGTCAATTTCATTTTTTGTTGTTCACAGTGAAATTTATCGTTAAATTTATGGAGATGTATGTAATGCAATATTTCATGTATCCTTTATTATCACATTATATATTTAAAAATGTTATTGGTACAGATACAATGCATTATTCCAAACCTATATAAATATTGAATTTAAATTGCAGATGAATATTTTAAATTTATTGACTATAATTTATTAAATAATTTACTGGACATTTTCTCAAAACTTCATACTTGCTTTAAAATCATAATTAAAATTGATTTTGATTCTAAGACATTATTTACTTTTTATTCAGATTCTTAGATCTTAAATATGTCTTTCAAGGTATCCTTATGCTTTTATTATTCATAAGATTGCATAGTATCGCTTAGTTAAAAATATTTTGTTGTAAACATATAAATATGTTTTTTGTAAAATGTTGAAAATAAGGTTGATTGTTAGAATACCAGATTAGTTTTGTTTCTTTTAAAAAATGAATCTTAGATTTCATCATATAAATCTTGAAAGAAAAATAATAATAATGTAATAAGACAGTTGAGGTTGAATGAGTTTTACATCACACTAGTGCTACACCATGTGCAATTGTTGATGGTCTGGGATTCACCTCTAAAAATGGTCTGGAGGCATGCCATCACAATCTTAATCGTCCACCGATTAAGATGGATATCTAAAAATGGGTAAAATATGTGAAATAGTTAAACTTTAAAAAGTATCAATGTAATTTTGTGCATTTTAATTTGGTGATCAGCACCACTTTCAAATTGATCAAGAGTACGTGAAGCCTTGTTATTAAATTTTTCATTGTTTAATCATTCGCAGCTGTTTATCAGGCATTTTGGCATAATAAGTGAGAAGATTATTATAAGTACAATGAGAGTATTTATCTATCATTAGCACCAGTTGTTTATTAGATTGATAAATAATATTTCAGGTATTTTGGAACAAATGAGAAAAATTATTATAGCTGCACTAAGAATATCCACCGAAGAGGAAGGAAATATCTTGGAGTAATGATAATAATGGAATGTCTTGCTAAGTAATACAACTGGCTAATGAACAAACTGTTTATAACTGTTAACATTAGCAACTTGAGATGCTTTTAGATATTTTAGAAATAATGAGAAAATTGTTATAACTTGCTTTGAGAATAGAAAGATTCTTGGAGAAATAAAAAAGTAATGGACTTGTATGTCTTGCTATCTGATCACAGCTGCTAATGGTCAAACTTCTAATTTCTTTAAAGTAGGTCAACGAAATGAGTTTTGATGCTGGATTTATTTTCCCATTATATTTATTTCAATGAATTTTTCTCCCACACTTAGAGTCAATTTAAGTAAAAAGGATAAGAACTGGGCTTCACCAAGCATGGATTAAGAATGGATTTTTAGAATTGTTAAGTCTGTTTACACTGCCAGGTGTTGGTACCAAAAAATGTATGAAATACCGATACTTAATAAAAACATTTATTTAAAAAAGAAAAATATCTCCGAATGCTTTTCACTCCAGAAATAAATTGTCAGTAGTAAAATACTATATCAAATATTTCAAGTTTGTCAGTTACAAAAATTATATTCATTTTTCGTTAACTAACGCAACCAACAAAATATTAACATATTACAAAATTAATAATTTATATGTACATTTTTTTTTCTGTGTGTTTTTCTTACTGAAAATGTAGGAATGCAATTAAAATATACATTAATCTTTAGAAAATATATGTATTAAAAATTGTGTTTGATTCTCAACTATATTTATGTTCAAATAAAAGATCGATGTAAATTCATATACGCTATACTATGCACTTTTATGACAATCATTGAAATTGCACCAGTTGTACTTCTGTGTAATTAACTTAAATTTTTAAATAGCTGTACACAGCAGTAGAGATATTTAATGCATGCCGATTATTTAGTGTAACTTTGGTGTTTCAGTAAAGATATAAGTGTTTAGCGTTGTCGATCAAAGATATTTATTAGTGTTTGCATTTATTCTTCTGTTACCTTACGATGTAAAATTTATTAGAATTATGCATTTGTTTTCTGAACAATTGAATGCAAAATTCACTTGTCAATAAATCTGTTGATTATATAAGCTTAAGCTTTAGATGTAAAATTCTACCACAATGAATTATATAATTTACTAAGGTAGCAATGGCATGTCTTGGCTGAATAATACACTAATATTTCTGAATTGTCGCATTTTCAATATTATGGAGGTTAGGAAAGGCACCACTTCTTTTTTGATAAATGAGGCAAAGTCTCATATTAAACATATATATATGTGTTGTCCTACATTTCATCCTTTAATAATATGTTGTCCTCCCATTTTTTTTTTTTTTTTTTTTCTGTCTTGAGTTATTTTGATTTCTAAAATTACGAAACTCAATTTCAAGAGACTTTGCCAGAAATGCCAGTAATCAAAGAGAGTTATAAGGAATGTAAGTAAAGAAAGCACTGCCAGGTGATTTTGCTACCTCATTATACTGGAAATAAAGCTACTTCGAAAAACAAACAAGGTATTTACAACTGACAATTTCTTTGATAATCAAGCATTTGTATGTCTCAAGGCTTAAAATATTTTCTAGATTAATCTTCATTATTTAGGCATTTATTGATGCAAGATGAAAATTGAAACTATGGTGAAGTTTATGTAACATAAATATTACTGATAAAGCTATCATGGTGTACTTCAGCTAACAGCTGATAAATGAATCCATAACTATACAAATAGAGAACATGTAGTGTAGGTCCAGCGTGAGAAAAAAATTGAAGGTGTATTTGGTTTGATTTGATATATCACTCTACAGTCATTTTTTATACATTAAGCCTAATTAGACTGGGACCTACTACTTAAAGTGGACTTTGAACCACTAAAAACATTCATTCATGAACTACGACTCATTCTGACATCTGTTTATTGAAGACCAGAGCATTAACCATTCAGCCACCCAATAGGTTCTAGGTGTGTGTATGCTGTATCAGTTAAGGCTGATTTCAAAGGACTTAGGCTTGGGTCAATTGCCTTATTTCACAATCTTTATAATGGGTCCTAACTTGTATTTCATGCTAGTTTCGGAGAAAACTACTGAAGCTGATAAATGCATCCTGGGTTTGAACCTGGCATTTCCCATCTACCAGCTTTTACAGCAGAACCACTTGGTGATTAGTTCATCTATCCAAGGTTAAATAATTTCATTATTATGAGAAGCATAAGGCCAATTTCACCAACATCACACACCAATTCCTAATTATTGAAGATCAGTAACTGTTATTGTATTATTCTTTGATAAACTGCAGTAAGTGCTTACATACTATAAGATTAATCTATAAAAAGTTAAATGTGTGTTGAAAAATAATGACAACACTTACACCACACATATTTATCCATTTTTTTATCAATTTTGTGTTTGTCAAAGCAGCGTCAATAAGCTTTTTGGTGATGGAATAACATTAACACTGCTAAATTTATTATTTAACATAAAATGTAGTAATGCTATTTGATTTCTGCACTTTAAAACATGGAAATAAAGTTCTGATTTGATCTTTCAATGATGTATTGTCTTAATCAATATTATAGTAATCAAGCAAAATGAAACTTGCAGTAAAATCAGACTGCAAAATGTTGATGTTAAAAGGTAATGAATAAAAATGGTTCTCTCTAAGGACCACCACGCTATTTGTACTATTGACTCATAACCAGTGTTGTGCAAGTTCACGAAAAAAACGAACTAGTTCAAACTCAAGTTCATCGTGTAAAAAACGAGTTAGTTCGCGCTCAAACTCATGTCTGAAAGAAATGAACGCGTTCAGTTCAAGTTCATTTTTAAAAACGAGCGAAGTTCATTAAAAGTTCATTTTTACGTTTTTTTTTTTTTTTTTCTCCTTTTCTAAATAGATCTTATTCTTTATGAGCACTTTTATATGTAATGTACATTTTTTAAAATTACCAATTACAATGACCATTCTTAAATTAATGCTTAATTAAACTTATAACTCTTAATTATAACTTATTAATTTAATTGTAAGTAAAAATTTATTTAACGGACACGTTTGAATAGTGGACTCACTGTTTTTCTGCGGTTTTTTATTCTCAAATTTCCAATACGTTTGTTAATGCGCATAAGGAGAAAAATTCCATCATTTAGAGGTTCCTTTGATTTGAGCGTAACATTTATATTTTAAATAGTGTAATGGTTTGACTTAATTAGTCTTTATTTGATTGCACCACAGTCAATGTTTGAGTTTTTGGATAAATCATTAGAAAATTTCGCTTGCTATTTAGCGTACTACACTGTAAAAAAATAACTATTACCAGCTGCAAGAAACTATCTGAGATTGGAGAAAATAATTATTTTCTCCAATGACAGAGAGTTTCTTGCAGCTGGTAGTAGTTATTTTTTTTTACAGTGTATAAAGGAATAAGCATGTATTTTATATAAAGTGTGCAAAAATAAAATAAAAAAAATTTCAAAACCAAGTAGGTTTTGGCATTTTTTCATTTGGGGACCGCCATTTGACGATTTATCATATTTAATCTTCATCCACGGTCCCTAAGACAAACCACTAAATTGTGTTCAAAATATTTAGCTAATTCAAAAGGAAACTCAAAACATAATTAAAATGTTAATAATAAATTTAAACAATATATAATTTAATAATAAATAACTTATTAAATAGAAAATAACTGTTAAATTCACAAAGGGTGCATAAATTGCCCATGGAAAGAAAAATCTCAAAGTGTTTAGTCGTCCGTTTATACGAGCGTAAAATAAGAAAGTACAGTTTTTTTAAGCAAATGAAGACATGAAATAGACTAGTTTAAGTAAAAATATTAATAATAAAAATACAAAATACTGATTGCAGAATCATTCAATTGGATACATTTTCACACATTTCATCATTGATATTTGTTATTTACATTTAATAACAGATTTTTTTCGAAATTTTCATCTGAGAGATTTATTCTTCTCGTTCCAAAAACCTCGGCACCAGCACTGAACAGTCTTTTAACAGAAGCATTTGATGGCAAACTTGTGTTGTATTAAATAAATCGTTTTTTTAAATTTTCATTATTGCCAAAAGCAAATTGCGTTACTTTCCCGTAGCAGGGATCTTTTAGAAAATCTCGCACCTCTTGTGCAGGAGAAATTTCCTGTGATAACTTTTTTTGGAAAAAGAAGTCATCATCATTTCTCTCTCTCTCTCTCTCTCTATACATTTATATATATATATATATATATATATATAATAGTTACCAATCCATGCATTATTTTTCATGACCCATCATACCATAGGTAAGATGATTTCAATTAGTCAGAAAAATTTTCATCCTCGGTTTTTTAACATTTCTACACGTTTTGAGATGTGTGGAATCTGAAAATCATGAAACCGATATGGCTATCATTTGCTAGTTCATTTGTGCATTAGATAATTAATTTGCGTACATGACATAACATGAACAATAAAAACATTTTAAGAAATTAAAAACTTCTTATACATTAAGAAATGGAAAACTAATAAAGTTTTATTGGTATTTATAAATTCTCGATCATTTCTTCTATCCAGTTTATTCGTTTACCTTATACGCATTACTCAGAAATCTAAAGTTCTTAGTTCAGAGATTCATAAAATGACTGCTTATTCGTTCTAGATGAAGGTTGTATAAATATATTTTTTTCTCAATGTAATTTCTAAAGAGAAAAAATCAGAAACATATTACATTCAAAATGTGATTCTTCTCACTTTTCTATCCTTGTGCTATTTTAAAATTTATTTATTATTTTCAATAAATAATAAGCATATTATATTTTATTTTACACTACTATTAAATTATAAATTAAAACTACTTTTGAAAATTTTAAAACTAATAACATTACATTTTTAATTGTTAGTTTATATAATATTACATAAATTTATATTCGTATAAAATAAAACTTGTAAGACTTAAAATTGTTTACTAAAATTTCGATTATACATCTTCTCATGCAAATGTTCTTTTATGGATGTGCGGTGAAAAAGGTATATATTATATTACTGAAGAAATATTTCATGCTGTTCTGATTTGTCTTAATTTTCTAAATAATACCTTTTTATATGCATTTAAACATCCTTTTGCCGAGTTTTTCCTAGAATAAATAGACAGAGGTCCTTTTTTATTACCTGCAAAGAATGCAAAGTGTTTCCTATGTTATGTTAAGTATAAAATATTAACATAATGCTTTTAAAAATACCGATCATTGACTTTAATGCATCAGAAATGTTTTGCAAGTCCCTCTACACACATTAATTATACCATTTTCAACACAGAATATGCCATAGACAACTTGATTAAAATTAGATTCAAGCTATTCAATAAATATTAGCGGAAATTAAATCGTGATCATAAAAGTTAACCCTCTGTACCATACTGTAGACTGTAGGCAACATACCGTTCGATCGTGGTTCAAATTCAAAGAATCGGTTCTACAACATAATCGGGGCCGTGCCCTTAGCGGAAATCTATAAACCCGTGTCCTTAGCGGAAATGTTATCTCCCCTCGGTGGCGTACTTTCAGCATACGTGCCTTTAGCGGAAACGTATAATAAATTTAAAAATAAATTAATAAATAAAAAATTAGATCTTCAATTTTCCTCTACACTTTATCCACATTTAGCACAGGCTATATTTTGCTTCAGAAGTAACCTGTCGCAAAAATAGGTATGCGTACTGTAGAATATCCGTTATTTGAGGGAATGGTGATCTGTAACCATATAAAGTTTAATGAATCACAGCAGTGGCGCACCTCCAGAACCAGCTGACATGGTAAAAAACTTTAGATACGCATGAAAAAAATATTATTCAAACACTGATATTGTAAGCAAAAATAAAGTTTATAAATTATACATTAAATATTAGGAAATTTTTACATTTTTACATTCAAACACAAAAACAATGAACTAGTTCTTTTGTTTTTTTTATCTGAAAGATACCCTAGACATTCCATTGCAATTTTTAGGAATCGGCTTCTAAGGCCCTAAAGCATATACTGTTATCATGAAATCGAGGGAGTATCTAAAAAGTCACAATCTGATGTGGAAATAAGCAGGGATGTATTTGTCAGAAAAATGGGATACCAGGCTCATACAATTTTATATTTTAATTCATGAATATTTATAGCATCTTCGTGAAAGTTTGTTTTGTCCTTGGTCAAAATTGACACATTCGCATCGGCAAATGAAAATTCTCGTTTGATATAAAATAAAAATTAGCCCTGCTCTTGAGTCGTTCCTCTAAAACAATATTTTAAATTAAAAATGAAATTTGCATATTCATTAAACTCTTTATATGCCACTAGCACATATACATGCTAGTGAAATTTCACATCAATTGCTGAAGATAAAACTTTAATCTCAAATTTAATCTCACATACACAAAATTATTTCTCTAAAAATATAACGATTTAGAGGAATGCCAAAAGACGTAATTTACTGTTCGAAATAGGAAAATACCCCGATAATAATATGTTAAGATATTTTACAGATGCTTCTGAGGATGGGGTCACTTATTATTATTTTTTTTTTAATCATGGTAAGCAGAACATATAGTAGGGTCCATGCACAGTTTTCATATTTGCCTCTGATGTCACTGAGATCTAAGCTCCATTTTTGGATAATGCAATTTTTTCCTGTTATAAAAATTCAAATTTCATAATATATATAAATATTATACTGGAATACAATATCCTGTAATAAACTCAGAAAAGTAACGCTTGAAATATTTGCTAACTGAACAAATTAAAATTCTAAGTAATATATTATATATTAGAATAGAATTAATGTTTTAGGATATTAAGAGGTTTTTTCTGCCCCCTGCTTGCTGTGTTGACTAACACCCACGAAGACTACGCACCCGACTTGTTTCTGTTAACCAAACCTAGAAGCATCACCCCAATACTCCAGATAATTAAATAAAAATAGCCACGTAAAAATTTACACTGAAATTCTGTTATAATTCCTACATATCACAACTGTAACTTTTATTTGGCTATAATTATAATAATTTCTTAATTATTTAAGTATTACTGCATATGCATGTGAAGCAACGCAAAAGAGTATTAAATTTGATCAAATTTTATTTGCAATAGAAATATGGGGGGGGGGGGGGGAGGGCATTTTATTTCGGACGCATTTTGTGTTCACTAGTTTGTCATGTTATACACGATATTTTTTTTTTAATCATAGATGGACAACTTTATGTTTACAAGCTCAGTGCCAACCGTAACTAACCGAACTACTGTAACTTATCAGGTTATATACTGATATAAATTCCTTGATTGCACTATTCAACTTAAATTCACTTTCATTCATTCGTTTACTTATTTCAAAAGAAATACTTAAAGCAGATTCTTTACTATATGTATGTGTGCATATATACCCTTAAACCTATTTACAGTACTACATGACCCAAATGTTCTTCAGCCCCCTCCAGACAGAAATTCTGGGTGCGCCACTGAATCACAGTACTCCATACGAAAACGAACATTATTACCATTTTATGATTTTAAGTTTATGAGAAAATATAATTAAGCATTACACCTTTTAAAACTAAAACTAAAATGAAAAATCATGAGGTATACATTGATTATCAACACTTTCCAACTGTACGTATTCGTTGTATCGTAATATAACATTCTATGTTCTTTATCTATATTATCACACAATGGACAAACAGAAAGACAGGCATATAGAGTAATTGAATTCATAATCAATCTGAAACATTGTTGGTTATAAAGTTTTAAAAATGCCTAACACAAACAGATATGCTGCTCTTAATTTCCTATTTGCACCCCTTTATGTATCGAAACATTTTTGCGTAGTCCTGTAAATCTGGAGGTTAAGCATATTATAGTTTATACAAAACATTTTCTTAGCATATAAACAATAAATGCAAAATTCTTTATGATTTTTTGATGAAGTTATTTAAAATGTCTCCCCTAAAGCGCAAGTCATTGGCATTTTTTGGATGTCCCTGTACACAAACCAGTGGCATAGGTTCTATTAGAGCCATTTTAAGTAGGGAATAATCAATAATGAATTTGAATAACACATATCATTAAAAAATAAATAAATAAAATAAAAATAAAAATAAAAATAAAAACTAGTATGCTGTGGCCACCACAAGATTTTCTTCTATATTTTCCTATACAAATTCACTAAGTGCAAATAATCAATTTTTGTCTTAGAGAAAACTAACACTAAATATCCAACGAAAGACAGATTTATTGTTTATAAATGACATCTTAAAAAATGCATGTTTATAATAGTTATCTCACATATCAAGTTTCGTACATTTATATGCCATTGAAGTTGAGATATGACTTTCTCGTTATCGAGGAAATTTGCAGCATAGCAGAGCCACCTATTGGCCGATAAGCATTCAAATTGAATTAGCATAATGTCTCATAATGGCCTTCACATATATCACGTTTTGTTCGATTATAAGCAATAGAACCTGAGATATAGCCACCCCATAAATTGCGGAAATCACTGTATAGCAGCGCCACCTGTTGAGCGGTTGACACTAAAAGTTTATAGACACTCATTTAGAATAGAGTGCATCAATATATAAACTTATATGCAATTCTATGCAGTAGTTCCTGAGATATAGCTTTCCCTTAAATTGCAGAAATATCTGTATAGCAGCGCCACCTGTCAGTCCATAAGCATTCAAATTGAATCAGCATAATGTCTCACAATGGCCTTCTCTTATATCAAGTTTTGATTGATTATACACAATAGAACCTGAGATGTAGCTTCCCCTTAAATTGTAGAAATTGCTGTATATAAGAGCCACCTGTTGAGCGGTTGGCATCAAAAGTTGACAGGCACGAATATAGCTCAAGGTGCATCTACACGTAAATTTTTATGCATTTATAAGCAGTAGTTCCGGAGATACAGTTGCCACAAAATCCCCCCCCCCCACACACACACACACAAGTGTTAAATTATTAAAATTTGGTTTGTAGAAATACCTCTCATAGAACGAAATGCTTTGGAATACTTTCGGCTATTCCTGTACATAAATCAATAACAATATTTACTCCATTTTCCATAGAGAACACACCATAATGAACATGTATCAATTCGAGAATGGACATACCTTCTTATTTCCGCTAAGGGCACGACTACTTCTATTCCTCCTTCTTCCCTTTGACCCCATTCCGCTAAGGGCACGACACCACGTAATCACGCACTGTAGCCTGTCGTATACACTCACAGTTAGAGAATCTAGTATCTAGAAACACAACTGGATGGCGCCGTATGTCGTAAGTTGAAGTTCATTACTCGACAGTGGGTAACTAACGACAAGTGCGGACCGGCTCTGATTCAAAAAATAATAAAAAATAGTTTTTCGTGTGTTTTGTGTTTTATATTGAAACAGTGAAGAGGTAAGTGTTTCAAATTCATTGTATAATATTGATTTTGACCCAATTTCACGTATTTTATAGGATTTTATGCTAAAAAGTGTTTGTTGCCTGTAGGTGTTTTTGTTTGTTTTTTCGAAATTTATGAGAAATTAAAAAAAAACCTGAAACACGTGTATTTTATTTTTTTCCAATTATTACGAAACAAATAAACACAAAAATATTAAAGGTCATGAGTTACAGAGGGTTAACAGACAAACAAACAGAAAGACGAAATGATGCCATATTCACTCTAAAATACTCTTAAAAGTTTGTAAAACATAAGACAAAACTGAAAAGGAATTTTTGTTTATTTATATTTTTAATAGATTTTTCTGGTGACTTTTTCTCCGCGGAACTTTCTATCCGGTGCCTTTTCTTTCCCGGTGACTATTTTTCAGTGTGACTTTTTTACCGGTGTTTTTTTTTTTTTTTTTTTTCCTTCTTTCTTTCTTTCTGGTGATGTCTCGTGACATTTTATTTTTTTTATGCCGATCGTAAATTCTTCTCATGACCTCATGTTTATTAAAATATTTTTGATACACTAATATAAGAAACAAAATTAACTGGCATAAATGGACTGAGTTCCCATTACTTATTTACTTTCAGAAATTTCTATTTCTAATATAGGTCATCCCTCCTATATTCAGAAAAGAAAAGAATTCGGTCGACTTACCGGTATGGTCTGAAAATAAAATGCCGCACTTGCAAGGGTAACAAGATTCTATAAATTTTCCTTACCCTAATTTACTACAATGTTAATGCAGGGGTTCAGAGTTCAGACCGACTGACTGCATGCGTTCCCTAGGTCTGGGTGGAATGCTCTAGGTGGGGATATTTTTAATTGACCCTTTCTAGCCTGTATTTATACAAGTTTTGGTGAAAACCATGGAAAACTCCGAATATGCTTGGTCGACAAGTACAACCAGGAATCGAACCCGGTACTTGTTCACCAGTTTCGAGAACTGAACCTCTCCGTCAATTTACCGTGTAATTATACTGATGTCAATATTTTATTTTAGTTTTTAATGCGATTTTGTGGCTTTTTCAAATACAATAATTCCAGTAATCCAGATTTATGTGAAACAGCATCATGTTTTGGCACGTTATGAAAAACTTTAAGTTATTTTCTAAGTTTTTAAAATGAAATGTTGGTATTTATTGATGCTCAAGCCAGTATCATAAATGATATTTTTTAAACTGCTCTGAATTATTTGTGATAAAAATATTTCTCATAACATACATTTATGTCATACTTTGCCTCATTATGTAATATTAAGAGATTTAGACGCCACTTCACCTATCTTCAGTTCTGGCAGCCAAGTTTCATGAAATTCTACGAGAGATTTTTTTTTTTTTTTTTTTTTTTGCAAATTACTCATTAGCTAATGCCCTTTTTTTTTTCTTAACTTGGTCTTTACATTCAAAAAATTCACAATAGTTAAAATAATTTTTGTTAAATAATAATAATAATAATAATAATAAAATAATAATCTAAAAAGGATTTTGTAAGTTTTTAACATTTTATTTTCAAACCACAAAATGAAAAAACTAATGGTATTTTTAAACTAGTTCGACTTCTTAATGAGGAGAAAAATCTGTAATACATTTTTTATTTATGCTTATTTTATTCATTTATTTGAATAACAATATTTATTCATTATTATTATTATTAAGTCTTAAATATCTGCAAACAAAGGGACATATTTTTCAAGCAATGCATTTTATTTTAACCTAATACGTATGTTTTGTTTATACATAAGACACTTGTTCAAGGACCAACAAAAGAATACTCACAACATGTCTGATAAGAGAAAGGGAAGGGGCAAAGTAATTTTTATTGCCTCTCAAAGCGACAGCAATACATCAATTCAGAGAAGACAACAGATAGGACCCAGGATGTATATCTCTATAGTCCTGGATAGGACCGACTTCCTGTCTCAAAACTACAATTATACAATAGTTTACTTGTATGTCAGGGAACCCACATAGGCAACAGGCATACAAGGAAGAATGGGAAAAAGCATTTAAAAATCAAAGTCACCGAACTGCAAATTTCACCGCACCGCCTGTAATTACCAGAAATTCTGTTCAGCAGATAAGAAAGAAACGAAGAAGGAAAAATCACAATTGCGTCTCCTCCTCAACTCAAACCCATAGACCTTGGTGTTGTCATCTCACACCTCTTTTTTCCCTCCCCTCTGTCCCTAAAAAAAGTAAAGGATAGAAAACGATTCTGTTTACGCATCAATCTGTCAATAATCTTAGTATTACATTGACAGATTCAGATAGCTACTTTAAAAATGTAAGAAAAAATGTAAAATATTGGGCCATCGTCGTAATGTGAGTGCGTGTGTGTGTGAGGGGGGGGGGGGAGATAAAAAGATAGCGATAATGATACGAAAAAAAAAAACGGACGAATGTTTCTAATTTCATATTCTCAATTCAAAATATCTAAGCTAACATGAATTCCTATGATTTTTACGCTTTTTGCTAATTTTTGCTTTATGTATGTACTCTCATTAGCGCTTAAAGCAATTTATAAAGAATAGCGAATATCAAAATCGTTTGATTTCTAATCTTACTATAAGTATGGGGAACTTAGGTAATCGTAAAAAATTTTTATGTCTGAATTTTTATATTTTTAAACGTTTTGAGGTGTGAGGAATCCGAAAATAACAGTATCGGTGCGGTGTCCGTCTGCAGGGTGTTACTTTGTTAGTTTGTCAAATTGTTAGTTTGCTTACAAATTATCTCAAGAACAATGATCTCAGAGGTCAACCCAATTAAGAAAAATATCATTTATGACATTGGCAAGAACGCTATATGTTTTAATATTCTAATTTGTGAACTTCGCAAGTTATTGAAAATTTACTGTTTTCTTAACATTGAAGAATAGGTAAAAATTTCGAATAAACGTGTACTATGAAAGTTATTTTCATTGTAAAGATTATAACAATTTTAAAATGTCATTTATAATGCTTGTATGAACATCATTAAAATCATGAACATTCTACGTTTAAAACTTTGTACATCATTTAAGATTTACATTTTTTTTTTTTTTTTTTGACATGGCAGAATAGGCCAAACATGACATAAACGCGTATTATGAGGACTATTTTTATCGTACAAATAATAGTTAAATGTGATTTCTGATACTGGCAAGAACTTTACTAACTGCTGAGAGTTTGATTCGAAAAATTTGTAAGTTATTCGAGATTTCGATTTTCTTAACACCATGGAGTTACATGAAAACAAAAATAAGAAGCTAACTCTAAAAAAAAAATAATAAATAAATAAATTAAGATAAGGTAAATATATCGAAGCACAGTTAGGGTAGCCAAGTAGGTAAAGAATTTCATCTCATTCTGCGACAGTGCTGCGTAATCACTCTTCATTTTTCTTAAAAGGAATATAATATGTCCTCTAATAGAAACTTGTGAGAACAAGAATATGACAGAGAACTTAGCAGAGTCCACCTAGACGAATTAGTTTTCAATATTACTGTCATATAATATTACATCATATACAAAAGCTGTTAACACTGAAATATAACAATAACAATTAGAACGCACTTATTTCCCATACACAATCCATTAAATTTGCAAACAATTGTTGATTCCTTCTAGAGAATCATTCACATAAGACCATACAGCATTGTTGCAAAACGGCAGAAATAATTTATTTAATTTGTAATATGTTATTTTGACTTTCTGACCTTAAGGGCCCTCTTCACCCACCTTCGCCGGAAGCCGGAGCTAATGTTATTCTATGGGAAATTTTTCTTTACAAATAACTTATTAACTAATACATATTTTTAAATTCTGTTTTCACATTCTGAAAATTCCCAGCTGTTAAATTGACGGACCTTTTTTAAAAAAACATTTTTTTAATTTTTTATATTTTATTTTGAAACTTCAAAATACGAATTTTCAATATGTGAATTTTTTTCATTTTGCAATTTCAAAATAAAATATTAAAAATGAAAAATATATATATATATTTTTTAAAAAAAGGTCCGTCAATTTAACAGTTGGAAATTATCTGAATAAGTAAACAGAATTAAAAAATATATATTAGTTAATAAGTTATTTTTAAAGAAAATTTCCCCATAGAATAACATTGGCTCTGACGACGGAAAGTGAAGAGGGCCGTTAAAAGGATTTTTTATTATACAACAAAGCCCAAAATGTAATATAAAAATTAAATAGTGATTCAATTCTTTTAAAACTTCATTTAAATTTAGTGACCAGTGAAGCGGGCGTAGCCTGCTAGTTTGTAATATATACACAAAATTTAAACAAAAAGTCAATAATAGGCTGGTTTAAAAATATTTTATTTCCATCTTCCCTCCCCCCTTGTTCCCACCTTCAACTATATATCATTTATTATTACTTTAATGAAGTTTAAATTATATTTAAAAAATTTTCCAGAGAAATAGCTAGCATGTAATATAAAAACAACCATTTCGCCTTTCTGCCAATCCCCCCCCCCCCCCCGACCCTCTAAGATATGTGTAACACTTTTTATATTTTTTCTTAAGCAGTAAATGGTATTTACAAAAAGTTTTATTTCAATCTATAATAGATTTGTTTAAAAATATCCTTTTTGCATCTACACAACCCTCTTGCCCCCCCTAAGCTATATATAATACTTCTTGTGCTTTTCGTAAAGAATAAGTGATAGTTATATTACGCAGAATATCGTTAAAAACGGTAACAATGTGATATACAAAAAATTAATTCCCTTTGCCCCCCCCCCCCTTTAGCCCCCGAAGTATATGTGGCACTGTGTTTTTATCTTAAATAGCAAGTGACAGACAAAGTTTCAATAAAATCAGTAAGAAAGTGATATAAAAACAATTATTCTCTTTCAATCTGCTGATAGCCACCCCTCCCCCAGGTATATACTAAGTGAAAGTGGTACCAATTTAATTGATTGAAATTTCTAAAAAATTATTATGAAAATCATTCTATAAATTCATTTTTTGATGTTTACTGTTTTCGCGATTTGCAAATAGCAAAAGTGCCCTTTTTTCCTTGTGCCCTTTTTCTGGTACCCTTTTTTACCAGTGCCTTTTTTTCCAAGTGCCTTTTTTTCCAGGATGCATTATGCTCAGTTATTCTCTTTTCTGTCCTTTTCTTCTTCTACTTTAGTTTTTACTTTTCAGACAGAAATATTTAAAATGAGTTTGAGTTTGAATTGCTTTTTCACGCTCAAGTTCGTGTAAAAAACGAACTTCGCTCAACTCAAGTTCATAATTTAAAAAACGAGCGAAGTTCAACTCAAAACTCAAAATTTTTGAGCTACGCTCACGAACGCGTTCAAATGAACGCGTTCGTGCACAACACTGCTCATAACACATGGATAGATATATAGACATGGTACAAGCTTACAGAAAAAAAGGCTGAACTTTTCAGGACATCCCCCCCCCCTCCTCCCTCTCAAAAGTGGTATCAGGCAACTGACACAATATAAATTTTTCAATAATAAAAATAATGTTAAATCTGATTGCATACATGTACACACAATAAACAAAATCAGAACAATAAAACTTATATTAAATCTGTACTGATAAGTATAAAGGATTTAAGTCCATATTCTTGATTTTTCAGAAGACGGAAAATAAAGTTAAACTAACTAAAAACTAATCAGAAGAATCGATTAGGAAAAAGGGATTAGGTTGATTTATACCCTTTATACCATTCAGTGATTGTCAACCTTCATTTAATAAAGGGAAAAAATTGAATTAAATATTTTATACCAAAGATTAATGCTAAATTTCTGACTTGAATCTTTTTTTACAAATGGATTTTCTCAAAGACTAAATGACATGGATTTAAATCCTGTATACCAATCGAAAGAGAACTTTTTTCTGAGTCTGACTATGTACTTAACTCAAAATCCGACATTTTTGGACTTGAATCCTTTATACTTATTAGTACAGAAATATATTAATTATAATTAAAATAGTTGTAAGAGCTTAAAAAACAGACAAAATTATTACATATACTTGAAAATAAGTTTATTCTATAGAAGCATTGTTTGCTAGGGCAATTGATTAGCAAAATAATGTAGTTCAAGTTCATTAGGAAAATGCAGTTGAAGTAATATTTCTTTTTCATGTTCTCCAAGTTTGAATTTGACATTTCTTGAAAGCCAATCACATAGAAATTGCTAATAATATATTGCACAAATTCAGGTTGACCCTCCCTCCCCCCCCCCCCTCCTATACATGTCCAAAAAGTTTTAATGCGGATTTGCATTGATCCCAAGAATAATAATTTTCAAGCTTAAAAAGGCTGAAAAGTAACATGTCTGGATATAACAATGGTGCTATCTGATGACCTAATAATTTGAGAGATTTTCTTCTGCCGCATATGTCATAAACAAAATATTTGTGATAACAGGGTTACCACTCAAACAGGAGAATGAAATTCACTGACTTTTCCAAGTTTTCCAGGTATCTTCTAAGAAAATTCCAGTCTGACTGTATAATGAGCATCGGCTGTGTTGAGGGCAATAACTATGGTAGTAACTGAAAACACAAAAAAAATACATATAACAAAAGTTACATATAATTATAGCAT
Source organism: Salticus scenicus (assembly GCA_963930645.1). Classification (NCBI taxonomy): domain Eukaryota; kingdom Metazoa; phylum Arthropoda; class Arachnida; order Araneae; family Salticidae; genus Salticus; species Salticus scenicus. The sequence goes on from OZ005662.1 coordinate 86,496,683, forward strand.
CTGTCGCTGACACGTGAGATAAGAAATTTCTTTCACAAGTGGAAAAAAAGGCTAGAGGTATTTAAAAAAGTGGCGGAAGCTAAGAAAAAATAAAAGACCCTATGTTGACAGGAAAAATTGTTTTTTCTTTGGCAATCATCAAATGAAATTCCCTGACTTTTCTTTATGGTCAATTTTCAAATTTCCTGACTATTCCAAATTTTACAGGTAGTACGGCAACCCTGTGAAAAGAAATAAATAAGAACTATATAAAAATACACCAGAGGACTCGTTTGAAAAGTAATAAGATAAAAAACTTTGTATATTATTTTTTCAATGTTTTTATCTTATATAAATAAATTATTAGTAAATTTAGCCAATTTGAATTAATAATTATTAATATTATTAAGTTATATAAATTTAATTGTAATCATTATAATTATTTTTGGTGGGTTGCCACTTATTTAACTAAATGTTTCAACATAGCAAAATAAATTTAGTACATGATTGTTTAAAATATTTAAATAAAAAGTTTTGTCTAAAAAACATATGAGTTATATCAGAAAAAAAAAAGAAATCAGATATTGCAAAGTACTCATATCTGCCAAATCTTCTTGATTTTTGTATTTTCTTATTGCTTCCTTGCCAGAAAACGAAATCTTCTCAATTTTCAGATTTTCCATACATTTCATTTTTCCACCTCAAAAAAAAAAAAAAACTTTTCTATATATATGGAAATATGTTTTTAATTATCCCCAAAAATCTTATTTTTCTATGAAATTTTCAGCTTTAATTGCAAGAACAAAATGAGATTAGATTTGTTCTAAAATACAAAAAATAAAATAACACAGATGTAAAAATACTCAAACACCCTATTATAATGTTCTCTCTTTTGTTTATTTAACAACTCCACTTACTTTATTTTATGTACAAAACCGTTAATTACTCAATGTTCGGAAAATCGAGTGGAGTTACTCGAGATTTTTTTTTTCTTCTGTTTTCATACTCAGTTCACAACTGTTAAATCAGTTTTATAATTCTATTCTTAATATTTCCTTTTTAAGTTGAAAAAACAACTAAATACATGTTTTAGCTAGATAATAAAATAATAAAAATGTGAAATAAAGTTTTTCAAAAACAAGTACTATTTTAAAGACTGTATTTTTTTAAACATGAAAATATTAAAAAAATAAATAAATAAATATCCTATGGTCTTTGGCCATTGATGAAATTTGGCGTTGTAGCTCTTAAAGTAAAATTCCTTGAGTTTTCTACATCATTTTCAAGAAAATATTAGTAACATATTAAATAATCGTACAAGGGTAATATCTGTTGCTCTCAAAGCACAGTACTGGTTTAGCATTTAGTCTGATATTAACTTCATATCCTTTGTTCACATTTAAATAAATGTGAACAACGGATAATAATAATGTGAACTTTGCTCACATGAATTAATTATTTGTACATTTTTTATTATGCTCTTCTCTTTATCATTTGAATAAAGCTAAACATGAAAAATGTAAGATTAAGTAAGAGAAATTTCATTTTTCAAGATTTTAACAATCAATTTTTCTAGAATTTTAATGAAAATTTTCATTTTCCATGACATTTCCCTGAGATTCAGGGCTGAAATCCTAATTCCCTGAATATTTCACATTTTCCCTGAAGAATTAATACGTATCTTGTTATACTTTATCATTATTCTAATCATCCAAAAGTTTTAATTTCAGTCTTCTTATAAAAATAAAACTAAACTTCGTTTAAAGATAAAACTAAATGCAAATTTGTACTTGCCAATCAGTGGCGGATCCAAAACTTATTTTTTTATTTTTTGGGGGGGGCTAAGAGTTTTCAAGATGTTATTCCAGATCAATGAAAAATTTACAATATTAACATCCAATTGGGAATGTTAGTTCTTTTGGGGGAGGGGGGGCTTCAGCCCCTAGCCCCCCCCCCCCCCATAAATCAGCCACTGCTGCCAATATCTAAAAACAAAATTGTAGTGGATTTTTTCTAAACCTTTAACTAATGACAGATACAGACTTCTGTGCAAACTAATAATTACATACAGGAAAATTAAAATATTTTACTAAGTCTCCAATTTGAATTGATGAATTTGAATACTAAGTTAAACAAAAATATCAAACAACAAAAATCAAAAATAAAATTAATAAGATTTATTTATTTCTCAAGTACACACTGGTTTACACAAAAAAGATCGATTGAATTTAAATTATAGACTAAATGTTTTTTTTCAGTTTAATCTTCCATATTAAAGATTTCTCTTACTGTACATAGGTTACAAATGTCTAATTACACACATTCTAAATAATTTTTAAAACTTTTTTGCAAACCAGCAGATATGGCACATATGCAGGGTTGTTGATTTTTTTTATTTTTTTCAAAAAAATCGATTTTTTTTATTTAAATCGGATTTTTTTTTTATTTAAATCAAGATTTATTTGATTTTAATGATTTTTATTATGTAATCATACATTATTGCACAACATTTGTATTTTATTAAGTGTATATGTGTCTATATATATATGCACAATATACACACTATCAATTATTTTACTTAAACTATAAAAATATAAATAGTATTCTATTCCCATAGAAAAAATCCATGTAGGCATTTATTACCAATATTTTTATTCAACATGGTATCTTCATAATAAGTGTAATTTTATGGCAATCATAAATGCGGTAGTATGAACTACTCAATTGTAACTTTGACTTTGTAGCTACAATAATGTATTGAAATAAAGTAAAATCTTACCCACAGTATTGAACATGTAAAATAACTTTGGAAAAGGATAATTTAATAGGAAAAATGACATAAAACTGAAGCAATAAATTGAGAAAAAGAAATTTTTATATAGTTTCTTATCAAAATAAAAAGAATACAGAATTAAAGGGGAAAAAAAATATCCTAAAAAATTCTTTCTTAAGTTTAACAAATATCATTTGAATCAAGAAAATTTTTTCATACTTTACCCATTAATAGAATTCACATATTCATTACCGTCTTAATACTTTCACTTATTCTTTTATCTTTTCTTATATTTCAAGGGTCTGTTCAGAGGCAAACCTGGGTCCATTAAAGGACCTTTCACTTTATATCTTAAAAAAGGACACTTCACAAAATTATTTATCCCAAAACAGGACTCTTCCTAAAATTTTTATCATAAAACAGGACCACTCACAAATTATTTTAGCCTAAAAAAAAAAAAACCCTTCACAAAATTTTTCTCTTTAGACCTTTGATAAATCTCTCATTTTCAAAATTAATCTTCAGTGGAACGAACGTAGACTGCATGAATAATTGGACGTTTTTGTTGTATTTCTCCCGAAAAGCTGATACTGAATTTCTTATTTATAAAGGACTTCTGTGCATATGTGTGAGTTTAGTTCTATAAAACTGAACTGTCGTTGTCAAAAATGAAACCTTAATTGTAATTTTATTTTGCAAAATTACATTTTTCACAATTTCACAAAAAGAAGACCCTAGCCGAAAAGTTTGTGAAGAACTTTATTTTCACACTAAATTTAGATTTACAAAATTATGTGTAGAAATTTTAACAATATCACAATGACCCTGTGTGAAAAGTCTGGACAGACCCCTGTACAATTCATTAAACAAGCAGTGAGAGCAGCCTCGAACTATAACTGATTGTATGTTGTTAAATTAAAAGATTATGATGTTTTTAAAATTTTTTGGAGCCTTCAGGGCTTTTTAAACACTACAGTGTAAAATATGCTATTATTTTTAAAATATCATATGAGACATTGTTAAATGACATAAACTGGTATGACAGCTAAATAAACAAGGAAATATTTTCTTTTTGAAATATCACCCGCAATTTGGGCAAAGACGAACTGGAATATATGTATAACATTAATTAATGAATTGTATACTAATTAAATATTTACAATTCATACACCAGTGCTTGTATAAATAATTAAAATATAATGAATAATTAAAATATATAATAAATAATAATATGTATAAAAATAATTTAAAAAAGTTAAGGTATAATTTATTTTTGTGTTTATTAATGTTGCTTAGTAGAGATGAATCTAAAGTTAAGAAATGAGAAATATTAAAACTTTAAAACATTTAAAACCCGTTAAAAATTACCTTTAGCCTAAAGGTAATTTTTAACAGGTTTTAAATGTTTTAAAGTTTTAATGTTTTTACCTTTTTAAATCGTTTTAAATGAGAAATATTAGTTAGTCTAATGAAATATTTTGTTATATTTTACAAACCTTTTTTTTAATTTACATAAGAAATAATTAAAAATCTCATTTTTAAAAGTTGGATAAACAATCTCATTCCATTAAAGCCAATAACTTTGGTATTTAAAAAAAGTGATTTAAATCAGTGATTTTTTTCAAAAAAAATCAATTATTTAAATCATGATTTAAATCAGCGATTTAAATCAATTGATTTAAATCACTACAACCCTGCACATATGCATGTATCAAAATAGGCTTGTGTAAATACATTTCTTTAAACAAATACATTTACGTAAAAACTTCAGATTTATTATAAAAAAGTAATGGAAATGGAAAATATACTATTTAATAAGCAATATATTTAAAAATTAATTACATATTTAAACACTATGTAAGAAATTTTCATTTACCATTATATAAGAAATGAAAAAAAAAAAAAAAAAAAAAAGACAGAAAATATGTTAAAATTTATTATTATTATTATTTAATTGCAGTTTACAGGGCTGATTGTGACCCTTACTCAAAATTTTTTAAGTTACAGTAGAGCATAACCGAGGGTAACCCAGATAATCGAAAACTTGGATAATATGGACTCTGTTGCAAATCGAGGGGAAAACATACGGTAAAGTTTAAAATGAATGAAAACATAGTAAATGAAATAAAAGAATACATCTCTTAAACATTTAAATATAGTCAGTTAAAAATGCAATACAACAGGACTTTTGAATTTTTACATACCCAAATGTATTATTCAAAACATATTAATAAAAACATTCACATTTCTTGTAAAAAGAATTTAACAACATTATATTGACATTTTTATTTCAACTTAATACAGTACTGTATAGTAAAATTTGCCAATGGCCACGGCTGCTTCAGGGTGTTGTCTTTTTTATATAACCTCAGTCAACACAGAACTCAGTTAGTCAGGGCTTGAATAACCACGGCTCTACTGTATGTGAAAAGGGGAAAATGCCTGAGATTAATATTTTTTACAATTTTAACCAGCAAAATACATGTTTTTGTAAATCTACAAAAAAATAAAAAATAACAGTAAAGTACAAAATATAATATCTAAATTTCCATTATACAACAATTTTCTTTTAACGCATTTGGTGCCAATCTCGCACCAGCACTTGATGTGCAGTATTGTTCCAAATGACAGTCACGTGACATCGGCAGCAAATGTATTAATAATCACTGAAAAAAAAAAAAAAAAAAATCTTGAAATCGGGAAATATATTAAGCAAAAATTCTTAAAAACAGGAAAAAATCTTACATACAATCATCCCTGATTTTAAAGAGTATTATTTAGAAATGATTATTTATTTTCATAAAATAAATAAAAGTGAACCTGGTCTCAATATTTCTGGAACAAAATGTTACTGCAGAAAATTTTAAAATGATGTAATAATCAGTCAGGGTTGCTAAACAAATCAGGAGAAAAAATTTCCCGAGTTTTCCCTGTATCTTTTAAAAGAAAATAGATGACACGCAATTAGGCAGCATTAGAATCTAACCTGTTTACAAGTCAACTGAATATATCTGTAGAATATTAATATACTATAGTTGGGGAAAATTATACATTTGACATTTTCTTCTTCATTATAAAGTACTATTTTAAGGATATTTTATAATGAAAAAATTTTTTTAATGGTTTTCCAAAAAATTTCAAAGTCCACTGACTTTCCCCCTGTTTTTTAATAGTTTTTCAAATTCTCTGAGTTTTCCAGACTTTTCCTGAATTTCAGGTACTGTAGCAACCATGCCAGTCTTTGATAAAACATAAATAAATGCAGGTTAAACTGCCATTCTCTAATTCACAGCAAAAAATAAAAAATAATAAATTAAAAAATATTTATAGATTTTTTTCTTTTTTTGGAAAATAACTAAACGAGGAGAAATATTATAACTCCCTTCCCCTCTCTTCAAAAAAAAAAAAAAAAAAAAAAGAAAAGAAAAGAAAAGAATCAGAAATTTTAATGGTAGAATTTAAATGACTGATTAATTACCGATATTGCATAGTTATATATAGGGTAAATAAATGACCTTTTACTAAAGTTATTAAATCCATTATATCGATTAAAGTAGCTTTTTATAATTTAAACGATTATTTTTGATAAAAGATAATAATTTTCAATCATATAGAATATTTCATAATTATGTCTTAAAGAGGAGCATTACAATGCATGATCAGTCAAGCCCCATATTAACATATGGGGAAAATAATCCCCTATTCCTAACATACTAAATATTTTTAAATTTTGTTTTCACATTCAGAGAGTCCAAACACCATTAAAATCAGTCCTTGTTTTCTATTTTTTGATCAAATTTATTCAGAATTTGAAAGAAAAAAAAAAATCACTTAATAAATAAAATTTTATTTTTTACACCTTTAAAATAAAATCTTAAAAGAAGTATTTTTCAGAGAATTATTATTATTATTATTTTATGGAATCTTCAATAAATAAAAAAATAAACACATGATTATGCTATTCAGTTATGTATTCAGTTATTGACATGGATAGGTAAAAGTTTTGCTTAATTAGCTGATGTAATAACATACATCAGAAAAACAAAAATAAAGATGAAAAAAAATTGGATATATATATTATATATATCTGAGAAGCTAAATTTACAAAAGACTGAATTCAGTTAAAATGCTTTAAAAAACCTCATCTCTTATTTCCATAAAACAAGGACTAACTGATTAAACACAGTCATAAATTTTCTGAATACGAAAACAGAATTTTAAAATATGTATTATATAATGAATAATTAATAAGGATTATAAAAAAGTGCCACAGAAGTGGCATTAAAAAGTAATGAGTGCTAAACTTTGAATAAACACAATGAAATGCAAAAACTTGGGACAATTATTTTGGGTCTAAAGAAAATATGATCCTTCATCAGACGATAAGAAGTGTTGCCACTTTGTTCAAGAGACGATACGATGCATTGTCACTTTGTTCACAGCACTTGTGTCTACTTTGTTAGCCTGATGAAGGATCAAGTTTTCTTCCGACTTGAAACAATTGTTGCGAGTTCTTGTATTTTACAGTGCTTATTCAAAGTTTTATACTTATGAATAATGGGGATTATTTGCTCATAGGTCAACCTGGGGTTTAGTTGTAATGCATGCCCGTAAATTAAAAAACATGAAAAATATAACAGAATGATGATAAAACATTGCAGGTAAAATACAACTAGAGTAGGTGCTCCAGTGATTGGCATGCTCCAGTAATTGACATCTATCCCGAAATAATTAATAAATAATAAAATCATATATTTTACATATAAGAATTTTAATGTCAAACACTGGAGCATAGGGTGCTAATAACTGGTAAAATGAATAACTAGCAGTGTCAAACACTGGAATATAGGGGCTAATTACTTTTAAAATGAAAAACGGGCAGTGTCAATTACTGGAACACTGAGTGGGTATCAAATAAAAATTCATAAAAAAAAAATAATAATTGTTATCAAATATACATATTTTAACATATATGTGGTTCTAAATGTCTCAGGGTTCCCACTCTTAAAAAGTAAAAAAATTCAAGAACTTTTCAAGTACTTTTTAAGGCCCATTTGAAATTTTTTCAAGGGCTATGGGGGAAAATTGCAGAATACTACGCATATACACAAAACTTTAGTAAATCACAGAACACTTATTATTATTTTTTTTTTAATAATTAGAATAATAACTTTGCCTGTTATTACAATACATTTTTGATGGATTGACCAAATTAACTTTTACAAAAGTCAAAAAATGATTAGTTTAGGATTTGGAATTGGGATCATTATGATTATTCCAAAGTTCTTAGGTTTGAATTCTGGTCTGGTCACTTTCTGCTCAATATTAATGACTAGTCTACCAAACAGGTATGAGACTGGCAAAAAAGACAAATAAGCTAAAACTATATGCAAAAGCAAGATAATGAAATGAGAATTTTATGACAAAATGCATTATATTAGACAGCGGCATGTGCGTGTGGAGATGGGGATAGTTTAGCCAAGATTGAACGTTTGCTAGAGCGGAAAATTCAAGGATTTTCAAGGACTTAAAATGAAATTCAAGTACTTTCAAGGGCCCTTGAAAAAGAAAAATGAAATTCAAGTACTTCTTAAGGACTTTCAAGGCCCGTGGGAACCCTGTGTCTTTCATAACATATGTACTAACTTAAGATTTCTAAAAATATTTTCTGATGACCAGAGCATTAAAAACATCAGAGATTGCTCTAAAAGTGTCAATCACTGGTGCACTTACCCTATAATAAAACTGCATAACAATTAAGAAATAAATAAAAATTATTAACAAGATTTTTGTGACTGTATCCGATGCAAATGCCATTGATATCGACAAGATATAGTCCAAAAAAATTTTAATCTCTACTCTTTTGTCAAGCAAATTAACTTTCTTTTCTCTCCTTTTGCATTTTCAGTAACACAGTTATCTTCTAGAATGCAAGCATCATCCTTTGAACTGGAGTCAGAATTATGTTCAATAAAATACTTATGCTCACTGTTAAGCACACCATTTTGCTTAGAATTATTATTAAATGAATAATTTAACGATTCAGTCAGAGCAAAATTAGTCGTCGTCTTCTTTTCTGAAGATAGTTTTTTAGAATTAGTATGAGAAGCAGAATAACCGCTTACAAATTCCTCATTTAAATCTTTCGAGGACTCATCTGAAATGACAGATATTCTTCTAACTTTCTTTAGTGGAAGCGATATTTGCAAAGTATCGCTGTCTTCACAGTCCAATTTTGTTTTCCTAGTACTAATAGAAAAGCACTGTTCATTCTGTACATCAGTAAAATTTGAAGAATCATCATTAGCAAAATTTGAGGAGTTTTTAAATTCCGAAGAATCAAGGGAATTTGAATTTTTCTCATCATTCACACTAGAAGAATTTGAACAATCATTGTCATTTTGCATAAATCCACTAGCAATAATAGGGAAAGTTTCTAGCAATTCATCATAACTATCTGAAGAGTCACTAGTGTCTGAGGAGTCGCTAGAATCTGACGTGTCACTAAAATCCAATATTTTCTGTTTAAGTAAGTTCTTTTTCAAATCATCATCACTATCAACAGAATGTTTGAATTCTTGCATGTTTGGAAGATTTAACCGGAACCAAGCATAACTAGACTCAGGAGACATTTCATCAATATCTGCTACCTATAAAAATAAGCAAAATAATAATAAAGTAATAAAGCAAAATAATAAATTTTATGTAAATGAATTATATAAAGGGAAAGGGTGGGGGGGGGGTCCTCAAATTAGATAATGACAGTTGCCATGAAACTCTAAATAAAGCAAGAATGATAACTCTAAATAGCTGTATTTCACTGCAAAACAAACACGTCTCTTCCTCTCCACAGCTTAATCCATTTTATGCTCTGAACTGGGCAGGATCTCCTATCTCTTCAAGTGTGGCTACTCTTTGAAGCTAAACTTTCTGATCCCTCTCAGTGGTTCACTCATATTGGTGTACTGCTCTGCCATAGATGTTACACCATCTATGGTAATGTGTAGTACAGTACTGTACTATACATTATGTTTAAGCCCAGTGGCAGAAAGTTTTGAAGCTGTCTGCGACAGATTTTTTAAATTTCATAATCTGTCTGCAAAATTTGTGTGTAATCAGGGGTGAAAATGGCTTACACTCAAAAAGCCTGAAAGCTGATGGGGAAGGGGGGGGGGGTTAACATCAGTGGTGATCTCGTGCTACAATTTTACTACAAAACAATATAGTATAAACAATTGTATTCATTCAATTTATCTCATTCAATTAAATATTTTATAGCAATGTTTGACAGAACACAATATAAGTAATTATAAATAATAAAATTATTAGTTTTAGTTTTGATACAGAAATTTTTATAAATTAATTGTTATCCGAAAGTTGCGGACAAATTTTCTTCTCAGTGCAGACAAAAACTGTCCGCAAGCTGTTTTCTGTGTCCGCAACTATGTCGCCGTGTTTCTGCCACTGGGTGTGTAAGTATGAGTATAAAGTGCTTTACACGACAAGACGCGTCAAGAAAATTTCAAAAGTGTAGCACTGAATTCTACAGTACTACACTACCTTTCCATAAATGACAGGACACTTTCAATTTCAGATGTTTTTTAAAACATCTGAAAAAGTACTACACAAATCATCTTGAAACTTCAGGAATGTGAAGAACATGTTATACCTCATATATTTCAGCTAAAGTTTTGCACCAAAAGTGAAAGGGGGACGAGTAAAAAATTAAAGAAAATTGAAAGTGTTTGGCATCACCCTTTATAAAGTAATGCTCGAAATGTGATCTGGCTGTACCATGTGATTACGCAGCTCTTTCTTATTATCTGTATAAATTTTTGTGTCTCTACTGCCAGTGTTAGAAATAAGAATTTTCAAACTAGGCATCAAAATGACACCTGGATTAAATTTTTTGGGCGTCAAAATGAAAATGTAGATGCAGTGCATACTACATTCGTTGTTTCCCCATGCATATTCAATAAATATAAGCTTTTTTTTTTTCATTATTTTTTACCACCTAGAAGCTTAACCACTTCACCGGCCATCCCGAGATAACTTGGGGGAAACATACCCTTCCACATACTACAGTGGCCGGTGAAGTGGTTAATCTAATTTACTCATATTTATAATTACCTTTTTTTCCGTCATTAACATCCAAAGTTTGAAATTTGTTTTGTATTCTATTATTTCTCAAGAACGAAATTAACTAGACATTATTTACAAAATTTACTTTGATAAGCTTATTCAAATTTGTAAAGTTACTAAAATTTTTTTTTCTTCTAGATATTTAATAACTTTTAGTTTATAAAAAATTATATTATTTTTACTTTGGATGTTTTGCATTTCAAGTATTATTATTATTTTTTTTTTCTCATACCAATACATTTGCATAAATGTTGCAAACAGCATTAACGGCGAAATTCGCTGTTAACTGCTAATCCACGAACTATAAAACAAGACTTTGTCTGCTGTTAAGTGAATTTTTTTTCTATTAGACTCAATCTAATGGATGCAGGCTGTACAAGATAGAGCAGATGCTGCCAAGTTATTTTTTTCAGCAATATGCTACAAGAGACCTACCTAGATCAAGATGTTTATTTGCAGAGATGTTGGTACGAGTTTATGCTACATATATTTAAATTAAATGTTTAAAAATACTATATTTTATTCAGTCAAATTGTTTGTAAAGTTAACCTTCCTACCCTGTTGAAAAAATGTTACGTTTTACCTGTATGGGTCTAATCGACCCAGGTACTAATATGTTTACTCAGACTGCAAGAAATTTTTTCTACACATTTTTTATATATATATGTATTATTACCATTTACTATTCGAAATATATTTTAATTCATTTATAATTCACCCCTCCCCTTTTTTTTTCATTCACACACATACCAAAATTACTAATTAATTGCCAAAAATTACTTTTTTGGACTCAGACCTTAAAACGTGTAAATCAAGTGAAATAAATTTATTCCGGAGTATTAAATTGGTTTTTCATGCATGTAAATAAATATGGGTCAATTAGACATATTCATGTAAAATGTTACTTTTTTTTTTTTTTTTTTTTTACAGTAAGAAAAATGATAAATTTTAAAAGGTCACATATTATGTGAATACATAATTTTGAGGAAAACATGAAGTTTTAAAAATCAGATCTTTGTGAGATATCATAAAATCTTTTTTAAAAATGGGTCGAATCGACCCATACAGGGTAGGAAGGTTAAGAGTCAAGTGGATTACTTTAATAAAACTATTTATTGTAAATTCTTTATTCATATTTAAAAGATTTTGTTTTGAACAAGTTTTATACCATTAAGTTTCATTTTCTTCAGGATGCTTAGTACAAGTGAAAGTTTTATTTTCTTATTCTACAGTTTTAAGCAAGTACTTACCTAAAGTTTGTAAGCAGAATAATGTGTTTTGGAATTGGATTTATCTTACTAAAATTTAATAAGTAGACAGCAGACTTAAAATTAGTGACTATAAGTATAATAAAGCAACAGTATTTTCTAAATTTTGATAATATTCCAGTTCTTGCCACTCATTGTTCTGTGAACATATTTTTTGAAGTTAACAGTATACATATTTTTTTTTTTTTTTAGTTAACAGAAAAATCTAGGTGCCATCCATAATTAAATATGTATATTAAAAAAATAATAATAAAGCATCAACTTGTAAATAATATATGCAAGATTATATAAGAAATATTTATGTAAAGAATGTAACTACATTGACAATATTAAATGTACATATTTAAAAATCAGAAATTCGTTCTTCGCCCAAAAGATACTCGAAATACAGCGAACTAAACTGATGAGTTGAGAAGTAAGAGCTTAAAATTCTCAATTATTTCCCTTTTTAGCTATAACACGCATGGTATTAAACCCAGTGGAAAGCTATTTTCTGGGAACTCGACATACAATAGTATTAAACACAGCATACTGCAATCACATCAGAATGAAAAAATATTAAATATCTAATGAAATATGAGCATTTTTACTAAATATTTTTTATCTGTGAATGTGTAAGATTTAGCAAAATTTCATTTGCATAATTTAATAGCCAAATGTATTGAGCTACTTATATAAAAACCCCAAACAAGTATTGTGTAAACTCAAAAAGTTGTATGCGATAGAATGAACTGCTATTCAGTTTCTCTCTCAAAAAAAAAAAAAAAACTATAAGGGGTTTTACTCACATTTCTATTTTGATTCAATGAATGGTAATACAGTTTTTGATGTTTGTAAATAAATATTGAGAAAACCCTCTTGTCATTTTCTTATTTATGGGAACAGCTGAAATTCAGTTCATTCTATCACGTACAGCTTTTTGAGTTTACACAATACTTGTTTGGGGTTTTTATATAAGTAGCTCAATACATTTGGCTATTAAATTATGCAAATGAAATTTTGCTAAATCTCATGCATTCGCAGATAAAAAATATTTAGTAAAATTGCTCATATTTCATTAGATATTTAATATTTTTTCATTCTGATTGCAGTATGCTGTGTCTAATATTGTATGTCGAGTTTCCAGAAAATAGTAGCTTTTCCCTGGGTTTAACACCTTGTGTATTATAGCTAAAAAGGGAAATTTTTTTTTACTATTTTTTAACGAAATCTTTATACCTCCCTGATTACATGCGATAGAGACATAAAAATTTATACAGGTAATAAGAAAGAGCCCCGTAATCACATACTACAGCCAGATCACATTTCAAGCATTACTTTTTACAGGGTGACACAAAATACTTTCATTTTTCTTTAATTTTTTACTGGTCCTCCTTTCACTTTCGACGCAAAACTTTAGTTGAAATATATATGTTCTTCACACTCCTGAAGTATCAAGATGATTTGTCAAGTACTTTTTGAGATATTTGAAAAAATGCTTGAAGTCGAAAGTGTGCGGTCATTTATGAAAAAGTAGTGTATATTCTACAGATAATGTAAAGAATACATTCTTTTTTTGGGGTGTACAATCAAAATTGCATAACAAACCGAGTTCGGTAAAAGTAATTAAACTTGTGCTGTTATTTAAAATAATAAATGCAAATTCTATTCAATATGTAAATTTTTAAATAGATTGTAGCGTTCCACTACATAATCCTACACTGCATATATATACAAAATATCTTCGTATATATATTTTTTTTAAAGTGAAATTTTATTCATTTTTTCCAGTTCTTAATTGTATTGAGAATTTTTTTGTTATTAAGATTTGTTCTGTCATGATTGACAATAAAGCATATAGATTTAACATTCATTCTTAAAAAAAAAAAAAAAAGTCAAGTTATTATTATTATTACTTGCATTACTTTAACAAAAAGTTGCAACATTAAATGTGATTTAATATTTTGTAAAATAGTACATTTCTAGAAGTTTTAATGCAAAATATTTCAGCTATAAATAAAATTAAATACACTGATATCAGCTACCATATAGTGGACTTGAATAAGAACAAATATATTTTATTTAACCTTCATTTCATCATTAATCAAAATTTCAAAAAATATTCCATACAGGACTTGTTCTTAGATTATTTATTTGTTTTTTAAATAGAAAAAGGAATTATACTTAAAAATGAATTTTGAGTTTTCAAATAAATAGTACACTTACAAATATGTGTGCGTGTATTTGATTTGAGCTTATTGTTGTATCTATTTAAAAAAAAAAAAAAGAAAAAAAAAAACTATTTTATTTCTATTTTTGCTATAAAATTTATCTTAACCCGTTAACACTCAAATTAATTTTACAAAATATTATTAACTGATTATTTCACTTCTAAATTAATATAGACAACTGACAGTAAAATGTATTAACTTAAACAATTCTTCTGATAGTTTTAAATTTAAAGCTTATCCTCATTTATTGACATTTAGTGTTCTAGCAAGAAAACGTCGAGATAGAAAAACTTTGAGAAAACAGATTATTTTCTATTATAAGTTGACAAAGATCTCAAAAGTAAAGTATTATAATATATATTATTATTCAACTTGATTTAAGTTAGTATACCTGAGCAAAAAGCAAAGATATGTGCGATGAATGAAAAATCATAAAATGACTATCCAAATTATGAAATAATAATTAATAGTAGGCACATAAAACTTTCAGGGATCATTTAGCCTGACGCTATAAACTGTCACAAAAAAGCAGAAATCATTCCATGAAACCACAAAAAATATACGTGCCATTTTATTAGCTGTCCTCGAATGAGGACACTAAGTGCTAACGGGTTAGTGCTTAGAATTTACGTTGATACTTTTTAAAACTCATAGTATTCTTTTTGAATTAGTGTAAAAGAATATTTAGATTGAATTGTATTCGGAAGAATACCGAATATTCAGTAAATTTTTTTACTACACTGGAGTATTAATTATTATTTAAAATGGCAATTTTTATTTACAAATATAGATAATGTGACTAGAAAAGGCATGCTAATAAAAAAGTCCCCCCCCCCCAACCCGGAGAATAACAATTCAAGATCAAATGTATTGTTTTTATATTATCATTTAGATGAAATGAAATGGACAAAATATGTTGAATCAAAATACAGAAATTTTCATTAAATATTACCACTTCAATCATTTCTTCATCTGCAAAATTCCTTTCTGAACAAATATCACGATTATCAGGGACATTTTCTGATGATGTATTTGATGCATCTTGTTCTTTTTTTAGTAAACTCACTAGCTTTTTAGCATTTTCAAGTACCTCTGGAATATAAATATATATATATAAAAAAAAAAGACAGAGAAGTAAGCTTGCATTAAAATACAGTGTTATACATGTGCAAAGGGGTGATTTTGAATACAAGATTTTTTGAGCCACAAAACAATTTTTAAAAAAATACTATTACATACATTAGGGCTGATTATAACCCTACTTTACAAATCCTGAAATTATATATATAAGGCTAATGTAAGAGTGTGAACAGTAATTTCAGGAATAAAATATATCTAATTAATAAAATAATATGTAAATACACGTAAAGTTAATGTAAATTTAATAACAAGTCCTTTCAGTTCATTCAGAAGGGTAGGTTGATTTCTTTTTCCTTATCAAGTAGAACTTAGTATCATCTTAGTATTTTGAAACAAAATGGTGGCAACAAATTATTGATGGACTTGATGGAAATATTGATGTGGGCTATGCACAGATGGAGTTTTAAGCAAATTGGTTCGTAAATACTTTTTCATGTGAATTTCAAATTTTCAAATGGCTGACACTTGAAAATAAGATGGCGAATCAAGTTGGCAAACAAACATATAAAATACATTTGTGAGATAAATCTAGTCAACAAATTTAGTTCGAATTAATTCAGTACTTCAAAAGTTATTGTTTTGACAAATTAAGTGGCTGCCACTTCGATCAAAATGGCAGAGCAAGTTGCTCAGTGAACTAATGCAAGATTATTTGTAAGATAAATCCAATGTCCAACTTTGGTTTGAATAAATTCAGTATTTCAAAAGTTATCGCGATAACAAACTCTCAAGTGGCAGCGTACAAGTAACCACAACTTGGAAACAAAATTGCGAAGCAACCTGCTCATCGAAAGCATTTAAGATATTTGAATGAAAAGTCCATATTGTCTAACTTTTGTTCAAATTGATTAAATATTTCAAAAGTTATCTTGATAAATTTTCATGTGGCTGCCACATGGAAACAATATGACAGAGCAAGTTGATCACCGAACTCATGCAAGATATTTTAAGCATAAGGTCACTGTCAAATTTAGTTTGAATTAGTTCAGTATTTCAAATGTTATTGTTATGACAATTTTTCAAGTAGTAATCTGATTTTAAGTGACCACAACTTGGAAACACAATTGTGAAGCAACTTGCCGAGTAAAATCATCCAGAGGGAAAACAATGTTCCTACACGCACACAAACTTTTATCTAGTTTACTACTATTATCAGTAATTAATTTTACAATCATTTGTTAAAAATAACTCTCATTTTGTACATTTATAGGAATTTTTGTCCTCTACTGCCATCTTAAAAATTATAAGAAAATGAAATCATAGTCCCACCTGTTAAGCAATTGACTCCCAAATGTAATCAGAACCAGATTAGGTCAAGGTGCAACTAAATATCAAGTTTGATTAAATCAAGGGTGTTTGCATCCCAGATTTTTTATTTTATTCCCCACCAGCAATTAAGAATTGTGTTTTGGGCTTTATTTAATTACTAAACATTACTAGAAATAATATCACTAATAAAAAATTACTGGTGAGAAATAAAATAAGAAATCCTGAATGCAAACACCCCTGTTAAATTCCGTTGGTTGGTTCCTGAGATACAGCGTCGAAGTGTTTTTTTTTATATAGTACACACAGACAGACATTTCTAAAAAGAGTAAAATCGTGTTCAGGTCGTTCAGGACATCTTAAAACATGTAAATTTGTCAAAAACTGGAGTTAAAAAATTTTCACGAATCAAATACTTTTTTCTTATACCTATAGAAGAAAGTAATACAGGAAAAAAGTTTTTAAAAAATTAATAATAATGTTCGCTTACTTGTAGTAACCAAAATAGGTTACAGATTGTCGCTACCGATATTGTGGAAGTCACTCTCCTTTATAACTGAGGATAGTTTTAATTTTTTTTACTGACCATCGATCCATCGTTTCATTTGTTAGAAAATTTTCAATGAAATTAACAACAGAATTTAGCGTCATTGTGATATTATCATTCAACTAAAGAGTCATTTCAAAGAGTTTTAATTTATTTTTCACAATCGGTAGCAGAGATACCAACATCTAATGACAAAAAAGCAGGAGATTTTTTAACAGAAATCACGAGACTTTTTCCAACAAGAAAGTTTGTAAGAAAAATGAGTAAAATAATACAAATTTAATTTTAAGTAAAGCTTTATAAGCTTAGGAGGTATTTACAAAGCATCAGTGTTAAAATTAAATGAATAATACATATTTCTTGCAGTAAAACAAACTATCAAAAAAAAAAAAAAAAAAAAAGAAACCTAAACATACAGTTGTTTAAAATTTAAGTCAAAATAGACAGATTTGATCATTCTGCTCCTAATATAAAACAATAAGAATCTTAATTATCTTTGTAAAAGTAAAGGTAATAAAGAAATGAAAATATTTGATATATTCTAATGAAATTTGAATTCTTTAAGTTTTCAATAGTTATGGTATTTAAAAAAAAATCTTTTGATAATAAGACATTTTTCATTGTGCAAAAATGAAAGTTAAAAATTTATTCTTAGCAAAAATTACTTTCAAAGCACTGTATAGCAATTCACATTCAAACTGAACTTGATAAATTGCAGAGCGAAATAAATTTCAATTTTCTTTCAAATTTTTTTACCCAATCCCACAAATTTTAAGCATAAATTACTCTAAGAAGGATAGATAAAAATTACATCAGAAAAGCAGGAGAAATGAGTGGAAAATCAGGAGCATAGAAAAACAAGCAAAAAGCAGGAGACTCTTACCAAAAGCAGGAGACTTGGCATGTCTGCGGTAGTAATACTACCAACCATAATACTCAAAATAAAAAGATACAAATCAAACTCTCCCCCCCCCACACACACACACACACATTACTAATGAGACTGAACAATAACACTTACTGAAGATCAAACCAGTCTTTTCATTGTTTTTTAAATTTGCTATTTTCGGTCAACAGAGAACACATTTTTTGTAAGCAGGGCTAAACCTCACCATGCACAGTTATTTGGCTTTTGTTTACATGCTGTTTCAGCACTAAAAATTCTGTATACTTTTGTCAGTGACTCTAAACAGGATTCCCCCTCAATTTCAAAAATAGAATTCCCGGACTTTTCCAGGTCTATTTTTAGAAAATTCCAGTCACAAAATTTGGTTTGCGACATAAAAAATAGCTCACAATATAAAACAAAACATAGCTTGCAACATAAAAGACAACATAGTAACGTGACTTGTGATATAAATTAAATGCTCAGAAAGCATTTTCCAGGTTTTTATCATCTTTTTTCCAGGTTTTCGAGCAATATTTACAATACTTTTTTCAGTAATTTCAAATTCCCTGAATTTTCCAGGTTTTCCCTGTTCTCCCTAACCCGTGGGAACCCTGTCTAAAGAATTGTAAAAATTGGAGATGTTTTAGTCAATAGACTAATAATTTTTTATTCTATTGTCTGAATAGGAAAAAAATATCTTTTTTAAATGTTTAAAGAAATATATGTTGTGCAGCTATGAAACTAGAAAAAAAAATTGCCCCATATCTACTCCACTGCATAGTATACCGTAATTTAGTGTACATAAGCCGCAGCTTATTAAAATGTTGCGAAAAAAAACAATACTCTTAGATAAACCACACCGAAAAGTAAGCCGCGACTTATGCAAGCATTGTTACGATGATATGACAGATAAATAAGGAAAAAAGATATCAGTCTTCTGACATCTACGCAAGTTAATAGAAATAAATTAATAAATGAAAATAACAAATTATTTAAAAAATAATTTGGAGTAAAGAAAATAAAATCAAACTGTACCAGTATGCAGATGTAATGCTACAAATATCAGAAACAAGGGAATAAGAAGGTGGAATCCGGGCATATATACAAAGTCATAAAAATAATTATAAGTAAAAATAATCAATTATTTTAAAAGGCAATGTATAAAGAAAAATTCAAAAACAAGGGAACAAGATGGCGAAATCCAGACTTAAGCAAATTCATCAAAATAAGAGGTTATAAGTTAATAAATAAGAGATTATATGCGTGAAAATAAGAGATTATAAGCATGAATCAGTGCTCGAGAAACTTAAATACTAAACTTCCGTTTTCGGGGGAGATCGGCTGTTCCAAGATTTATGGACGATGGAATTTGGCATTATCATTAGATAGCCCGCACTGGTAGATAAGCCACAATCCCCCAAAAATCGAAAGTTTTTTAAAGATAGCCCACGGCTTATCTTCACTAAAATACGGTAAATACTTTTTTAACTTTCTTTGTTTTTGCCTGTTACTAATTAATAAGTATCATAAGTGTTGAAGGTCATACACAATAGTTATATATATATATTTATTTATCTTCAGTATATCATCATTCTTCATGCTGTTTTCACTTAAATTTGTGCTCTAATACATAAGGCATAAGGATGCCTTTTAAAAAAAAAAAAAAAAAAGATAAGGAGCATGAAATGAAGACTGCAATTTTTTTTTTTTTTTTTTTTTGTATTAGGGGCAAGAAGGGTGCTATTTTTCCAACCTAAGGGTAGGCAGAACAGAATATTCTTCTGAAACTGTCTGGAAAAAAAACTGGTAAATGTAGTATTAAATTCCTTATTAGTCTGTAAACAAAAAACCAATAAATTGGCCATTTCTAAGCATTACTCGGAGAAAAACCATAACTTTAAATTTGATTCAGTTAAAATAATTTGCAGGCCCAAATCTACTCAAGAACACGATTTCTTTGAAGCTCTTTACTTCTATAAAAATCTTTAAAATATTGTTAATTGTGATTTTGCTGTAACTCATTTGTCTCATTGTTAGAAATTTTACATTCAATTTACATTTTCTTTCTTTCTTCTACATTATTCACAACCACAGTTTAGTAGTGGCAACAGAAATTCCCCGACGGGGGGACACCACCGCCCTGACAAGGGGGGCACTACATAAAGATAGTTTATTATATAAGTATTTATCAAAAACTGCAATGCTGTTAATAATATTACTGTTAATATTTGTACCATTTCATGTGTTAGTACTACTCGTGGTTTTGGAGATTATCGTGCCACAGACAGACATTTTCTAAAAATATCGTGGTCAAAACGCGTTCTGGACCTCTGAAAACGTGTGTATTCGTGGAAAACTGGAAGCTGAAAGTTTTTAAGAATCCAATACTTTCTTCTACTGAATATAGAATGGAAAAACTAGAATGACCCAGGGGTGCAGAATATGTCCGAACGTCCGAACGAGGTTCGGAGGAAATTTTGAATATTTTTTTAAGAGAAAATAAAAATGTAAATCAAAAATAACAATTTGCTACTTTGAAGTGCTTATACACTAACAGCGATATTTTTATGTTACACTGTATGTTTATTCTCTTAAAGATTTATTACATAGAACAAATGACTTTGAATAGCAAAGTAGATTTTTGCATTATTGAGGAAAATTTATACTGTGTTTGGGGGAAATTTCCGAGGTTTGAACATTTTCTGCACCCCTGGAATGACCCAAATTTGTAAAAGGAAAGAAAAATGCTGCCAAAAGTAGAAAAACTGAAAGTTTTGTATTTCCCCCCCCCCCCCCGAGAGATTTTAGGAGTATGCCCCGATGGGGGGTCACAGACTCCCCGACAGGGGGGGGGGGAGAATACAAACCCCCGGGGGAATACCCCCGGCCCCCTAGCTGACGCCACCCCTGGTTTCTCAATTAAAGTTTAGCCATAATTTTACTTTCTCAACAGTTACAGATTTTCACCAAATATATTTTTGCCTTCTTAACAAATATCAAAAGTCAATGAATTAATCATAAAACTTACTACAATAATGAACAGTTAGCTAAATTTATTACCTGATTTTTTGTCTTTCTTGAAAGTTCTACCACTTTCCTGAGAACTGTTACTGGATTTTCTTTCCAATGTTTCCAAAACATGGTTAACAACTAAAAGATAATGTATGTCTTTTCAAATACAAATTTATAGAATCCAATTTACAAAAAAAAAAAACACCTACTTGCTGTTTTTTCTAATACACAATAGATTATTCATTTCTGTTCTAAATTTCTAACTGTGTGAATCTATAGCAAAGATGCTAAAACAAATATTAAATTTAAACTATTTGATGATACCACACATACACTTATACACTTATTTGTAATATAGTACCTATAAAATGTTAAAATAATAATAAAAAAAAAAAGGCTAATGAAATATGCACAAATAGCAGCAATCACAGAATATAATACTAATACACAGGGTTGGTTTTTTGACGTCAAAAACTGGTTTTTGACGTGACATGTGTCAAAAACTGGTTTAAACTGTCAAAAACTGTCGAAAATCATATGTGAAAAATTTAAAGTTTAATGTTAAATTATTTTATGCATATTTTTAAGTTGCAATGTACTAAGTACATAAATTAACATTCATTATTTGTATATATATATATATTTCTAGAAAAAAAAAATGAAATGTTAGGAAACATACCAATGCATCATCTTAAGGAAAGAGTGATCATTATAAATCTTTTTCGTAAATTGTCTTAAAGCTATAAAAATTTGCATATATAGGTATAAATTATAATAATACAATTAAGTATATTAAAAATTCTTTAAAACTGAATTTAAATAAATCAAAATTTGTTTAAAATTTACCTGCTAATTATTATTATTAATTTTTCCTCTTCGTTTTAGCATTATTATGGTTTAAAAGATACATTAAATGTATTATTAAGTTATTACTTTGTGAATTCAATGGTAGGTTAATTTTTAAAATTATGTTAAGTGCTGAAATTTCAATGAAAATTTTTAGCATTCAAACATAATATTTAAAAAACAAAAAATAATGCTGACCTCTAGAATAAGAGACCTCAGGGGGAATTCAATAAAAAGGGCAAACTATTTTCAAAAAGGGTATTATTTGCATAATTTGCAGTCTTCTATGTTGTGAATTTTGCATGTGACAAAAGTAAATTACTAATTTTACATGCATATATGCAGGCTATGTGCATTTTATCTTTCAGGAGTGCTGTAAAATTATTGCTAGAAGGTTACATATCAGGAAGAAAAGTATTTAAAGGCTTCTAACATTTTAAAATATTAGAAAATCACTTTGTACTAATATGGTTTTAAAAGGGCCGTTGTGTGCTAAAAATGATGGGAAAAGGGCCACTGGGTGCTAAAATGAGTTTGAAAGAATTGTCAGGTGCAGCACCCAGCCAAATTAGCTTAGAGTTAGAACTCTGGAGTGACTTCACTCGAAATTTTAATATATTTAATATTATATTTCAATGCATATTTAAATGCAGATTTTCATACCTTTAAGGCAGTAATTTACAAAAGAGATCTGTCCACCGTCCCTTTCATTAAAAATAATTAATTTAAAATTGCATTATGTAATTCATATTAAAATTTAGTTCAACTAGTCATGCAATACAATACTTCAAATTTTTAATCATGCAACATTATAACTCAAAATGAAAAAGTGAAAGAACATGATGCAATTATTTAATAGCACAATAATTTCATTCGTTGGAGTAAATTACTTATGTCACCTTTTAATTATCAATCAGCATATATTTAGTAAAGCTTATTGTTTTAAAAACAAGACTAAAATTTTTATAACTTAAAACGCAATAAGTAGTTTACCTTAGAATATACAAATTCCTATGTTCGAATTTTTGTTTTTTGTAAAGATATAAATATAATTTTTTTGTACTTAAATAGAAATCATTAGCATTCATAGGAAACAGTTAATACACTTCTAGGAATTATTTTTAACCATGAGAGATACATAAATTAAACACTCTTTTGTAAAATTACAACTTTTTATTTCTCTAAATATGACTACTTCATTGTTAAAATATACCAAGAAATGTAAAATGTGAGGTTTTTGACAATTTTTGACACGAGTTTTTGACACAGGGTTTTTGACATAACAGTTTAAACTGTGGTTTAAACCGTCAAAAACTGTCATGCGTCAAAAACCTGCCAACCCTGCTAATACAAATCCCAGGGGTGAAACTACCTTACATGCATAGGCGAGACTAATTAACGAATATCATATAGTTGCCTATACTAAGTGATATTTGCAGTGGAATACATTATAAGGCAAATTAAACATTCAAAATGAGGAATTTCTATAAAACAAAACAATTTAACATTAAAATCAGAGAGCAAAATTTTCAAAAACCCTGAATTCAGGGGTAGCCCTTGAAAAGTTTCACCCTTGAAAAGTTTCACCCCTGAAATACATTCTAACATCCTTTTTCAGCATATACTTATGCTTTTTAACAATGTGTTTTACTGAATCATACTGCTAGAAACCATATTATTTAAACACAATAAACAATGGTAAAAACAAAACAACATAATAAAATAGAAATGTACAACCCTATTTATTGAATCATACTGCAATACAAGCATAAAACATTTAAATGGCAATTAGGTTATCAAAAATAAGGGACTAGTGGCTTACTATATTAGCAGGCTGCCAAAAAGTTTATCAATAACAAAATTGCTATTACTCAAAACCATACCAAAAAATTTGGACCAATATCCTAGTTGTATGGAAATGTCAATATCCATTTAGAAAATTTTATTTCACAAAAGCATTGTGATTACTTTTCTTAGCATCTGATAAATATGCAGTTGGATCAGTGTTAGAAATAAGAATTTTGAAACTAGGTGTCAAAATGACACCTGGATTAAATTTTTTGGTCATCAAAATGAAAAATTTAGGTGCCATATATAATTAAATATGTATATTAATATTAATAATAATGCATCAACTTATAAATAATATATGCAAGATTATATAAAAAATATTTATGTAATGAATGTAATTACATTGACAATATTAAACGTACATATTTAAAATCGCAAATTTATTCTTCGCCCAGAAGATACATCATTCCACCACAATTTAATAGCATTTTCCGGGCAGAAATCTTCCAATTTAGGGCTGTTTAATTTAATCATTAACAAATCATCAACTACTTTCATAGAGATATGATTTCTTAAATCAGTTTTTATTAGGTTCAATTGACTGAAATAGACTTGTTTACAGCCTAATGGGATTGGGAAATTTATTAGGTATGATAAGGAAAAAATCCAGGCGTCAAATATGACACCTGTGATTTGAATTCTAGGCATCAAAATGAAAAACCTGGTGGCAAACTGCAACTAACAACCGCTTATTTCTAACCCTGTGTTGGATGCTTATTACTTTACTATAGTCCGTTCAAGTTAAAGTGATACCAGAAGTAAACAAATGGGTTACCAAAGTATTCCATTTTTGTGTCTTTCCTGCGGAAATGGCGACTTTTGTTATTCATGAAAAAAATGTGTTAAGGTTAATCCCTTAGCCAACCCCCCCCCCCCCCTCCAAATAAAGAGCTTGTTAAAAGATAAAAATATCCCCCCAACGTTTATGACAAACACTTGTACCTTACTAAACGTACAACAATGAAAGATCCATTAAACTAAGAGAAAATAGTTAAGGTGACAAAAGAAGAGGTGGGAAAATTCTAACAAAAGAAGGAGAGAAACGAATGACATTGGCTAGCGCCAACAGTTACTATGACATTATCCATGTCGCCAAACAACATGTGGTTTTGTTTACTTTCGGTATCAGTTTAAGTTGAACAAATTATAGTTGGCCTTTCCCTGCCTAACAGTCAATATTTTCAATTAAACGTATTTCTAAACTTATCTGTTTTCTATTTTACTTTCAGGCCAATTTGAATCATTTAATCCTCTGTTAACTGCAACTATGAAATAGAAAAAAAAAAAAATCTTAAATCCATATTTTCTTATTTATTTACAAACAATTTTTAAAGATATACGCAATAAAAATTATACATATCCCCACATTCTAATACTTAGAGAGATGGCATTTTAGTGCACCATTAGTATACGGAGATCAAAAAAGAGATCAAAGCCTCTTTAAAAATGCAAAAAGTTATGTATGCCTTTTATTAGTATGACAAGCTGTCCTACTGTTTCTTTCAAACAGCTGTTTTTGCATTCTTATAATTTTTATCTGTCACTTTGATTGGACATGCAAACATTTTAGTTTTTATCTAAATACCTATATAAAGTTGGAAGTTTGTCATTGTATTTGTTTTGATTATTAGATTTCATATTAAAAAAAAAAAAAAAAAAAAAAAAAAAGACTGGTACACTTACTAATCAGGACAAAATCTAGCCACCAATGCCGTATTTTTTAGTTCAGTCACATAAGTGGTTCAAAGGCATTAAATAAAAAAAACCCTTTTAATTTTAAAATTATTATAAATAAATAAATAAAAGAGATACCAAAAAAATAAATATATAGTTTAATTAACATGTTTCATCGTATGTCGAAAAAAAAATGAACGTGCAAACATCTTTTTTAAAAAATTATATTTTAAATGTTATAATTGTAATGAGATTAAAATGCGTGCATTTTATTTACGTAGATTGATCAAAAAATATTTAAATAATTGTAATATGAATCTCTGATTTTCATACTTCGATTCCTGTAAATATTTAACTGAACATTTGAAAAATTAGAATTAAAAGTAAACAAAATTTCATTTGATTTCAATCACTTTAACACTGAAATATCAGGTTTAGGAAACAAACTATCAACTTTCGAAATATGTATACAGTTTCCCCTACGAAATAGACATACGGAAATACGATCCCCTAAGGAAACACACATGAAGATAAAAAATCAATAAATAGGAAAAAGAAAGAAAGAAAAATCGGTACAAAATAAAATAAATTCCTTTAAGATTATCAGAGCATCGATTATAATTACTAACCTGTAGTGCCGGGAAGTTCAGATATCATAAGTTCTTTTGACGATCTTTTCTTTGATACATTCACATTACGATCCATTTTAATTTTGAAAAATAACAATTTCTTGTGTCCACTTTACATTACTTTTAAGTGAAATATTTTTTTTTTTTTAATTAAAGCTTTGTTAGATTACACTCAGCAATAAAATGTTTACAAATTTTGCGTTAAACAGCACATGTGCGAATCAGTTCTTGTTTATTTTTAATTGAACAACGATACTCTCAGTATTTTGAGCATGCGCATAGATAATTTCACCGTGACAGTTACATTTAAACGTAACTCCCGTAACTCTTACAAATAAGGGGTACATACAAATGAAACACTTCCGTTTGCAAAGCTGTCTGCAGTCGTTTGCAAGCGTTTCAAATGTATGACTACAGTCGGCAGCAAAAGTAACCGAGAACTAGCAAAAATTCCTATGTAAAAAAAGCACACTTAACGCTGTTTTGTTAAATAAATCCTTGTCGAATCGTGGTCTTAGACTGACTAAGAACAGAATTCGACAAGGATTTATTTAACAAAACTGCATTCAGTGTACTTTTTTTACATAGGAATTTTTGCCAGCGCTCGGATACTTTTGCTGCCGACTGTATTTGCAAAAAACTTGCAGAATTAACGTCATCAAAGTTGCAAGCGTTCCGTTTGTATGTAACCCTAAATCGAATGCAACTGCGAAATTTTGCATCGGTTGCATTGTCCGGTTCATGGAGATATTCTATTACCATGGTCCGGTCTCACCGCTATTTTAAGGTGACCAGCCGTCCTCATTTTTAGACATCTTGTTCAGTTTTTAAAATTTCTAATAAGGACTACATTTGTTCCTATTTTTAACTTTTCTGTCCTCATTTTCTAAAAATTGCTAAAAATTTTCGTATTTTCGTAAGTTAGATTTTCCTTACACCAATTCTTAAATATTAATGCTTTTTGTTTTATATTTATAGTTGCATCCAGGTTGTTGAAAATGTTCTTTGGATTGGACTTGGGACTTGAATAAAATGAAATCTTATATACAAAATAATATTATTATGCAGATAAAATCCACTATTCAATTTCATTTGTATATATAAACATGAATTACTGAAATAATATACATTCTCCAAAATGCAATTATAAAAAAAAAAAATTACAAGGTCCAGATTTTCTGGATATCCATTTATCTCTAATAAAATCATCACGCATCTCTCAATCACTGGTTTTTCGAGTGGTGTGCAGAGTAGCAGACAAGCCAACATTTTAATTTATTTCTGAGAACAGATAGAACCCATCCTTTTTTCAGACCATTTTATTTGTAGGGAAATTTTCTGCAAAATGTATTTACGATTAAATAAGTAAAATACCTTTCAAGAAAAGTGGTGGGGAAAAAGGCGGGTACTAACCAACGAGATAAATAATGTTTCTAGTAACTTCAGCTTATGAGCAGCAAATTTACTGATATAGTTATTATTTATGTTGCATGAAAATTTTATAGTGCCATTTTATTCTCTAAAACTCAACTGCGTCTGGAATTTCTTTCAATCTTTTTCTTTTTTTATAGTGAAATCAGAGGCAAAACGTACGATTTTCTTTTGAGGCCATTAAATTTTAGAAATTTACTTCCTCTCTGTATGAAATATTATTACTGTGGTTAAAACATCGTTTTTTATTTATCATTGCACACCAGTATCATTTATGAGAGTCGTATATTAACTTAAATCCTGGAGAAAAATAAGTTTTAACTATAATTTCCATAATGAGAATATTGAAATATATTAACATCTTTTTAAATTTATAATTTCAACTGAGATAATTTAAAATAAGCAATATTCATTATGATACATAAATGTGTACATGTTCTAATATAGTGTCACACAGTGGCGTAACTAGCCAAAGTGCCGCCCGGAGCGGATGTCTATTTCACCGCCCCTTAAAAATGCCAAAAACTGGATAATGCAAGTATATATGTAGATATTTATGCTAATAAATGAATATATTGCAGCAACCATATATTTTAATCTTAATCAAAACTTTTATTTTTGTATAACAGCAGCAATACTACAACTAAACTTTGAACACTAATAGAACTGAACTGAAATCAAGGTAATGTTGTGTTCGGCGTCGGTACTTGTATCGCTCGTGTCGCACGAGCTTATCAGCGTGTAACTCTCATCTTTATTATTTTTCTTACTTAATTAAATATGGTTTTAGTAAATCAACTTTCTACATACTCTTTTATTGAACATGTTACACTATCCTGCCGTAACTGGTGACCTTTGGACTTGTTTAATAAGTTGTTTTGCTTCGCCGCGTGCACTGAGCATGTGGTGGTGTTAAGCCTAATCAGTTATCTTCCGTTCCTGCATATTACATTTATTTTTGTGCTCAAAGTATCTCTTTACGTACTTTTTACGATGCCTCATGAAGATCAACAGCAAGTAGCGAAAATCGCTCTTCGTATTCCACCGTTTTGGAAAGCTAACGTTCGTTTGTGGATTACACTGTGCGACAACGCTTTTACGTACAGTGGAATAACCAGCGATGAAACGAAATTTTCTGCTCTAATCGCTAACATCGATGCGGAAACCTTGTCACACGTGTCCGATATTGTGTTAAATCCTCCGGACACTGACAAATATAAAAAACTGTCTGAAAGGCTGATATCGGAATTTGAGGACTCTGAGCACCAGAAAATAAAGAAGACCTTCACTGACCTTCAACTGGGTGATGAACGTCCAAGTCATCTCCTGCGGAAAATGAAAGAACTTTCTGGGAACCTGCTGAATGATGACTTTCTACAAAATTTATGGATGCAAAGAATGCCAGCTCACATTCAAACAGTTTTATCTGCTTCATCCGAAAAACTTGATCAGCTTGCAGTTATAGCTGATAAGGTTACTGAAGTTGTACAACCTAGTGCCATTTGTGCCACTTCTGGAACGCCTCTTGATACCACCAAAGTTATAACCGACACCCTTGCCCGCCAGATTGAAGAGCTTACACGCCAAGTTGCTGAACTTACCCATAATTGTTCCAGGACTCCCAGATTCCGCAATCGATCCAAATCACGTTCCAGGAAAAATAGCTCCAGTGATATATGTTTTTACCATACCAGGTTTGGGGATAGGGCACGTAAATGCCCAGACAGCACAGAGAACTTGCATTAAGCTGTCATCAACATTGACAACTCAAGTCAAGAAACTTGCATCGAGCTTGACATCTCAAGCCTGTAAGTTTAATGCAAGTCAAGATCAAGAATCCTAGTTTACACTTGTCCCACTTGCTATAGACTTGATAGATCAAACATGAATCAAGTAATACACATCAAGTATGAATTATACTTGCTGCACCAAGTATGAATTATACTTGCTGCACCAAGTATGAATTGTACTTGATGCACCAAATATGAATTGTACTTGCTGCATCAAGTATGAATTATACTTGATGCAGCAAACGTGAATCAAATTTTACTTCCCAAGCATGTTTTTAACATGATACAGTCGTCAGCAAAAGTATCCGAGCACTAGCAAAAATTCCTATGTAAAAAAAGTGCGCTTAATACTGTTTTATTAAATAAATTCTTGTCGAATCATGTTCATAGACTGACTAATAAGAACAGAACTCAACAAGGATTTACTTAACAAAACCGTATTAAGTGTAATTTTTTTACATAGGAATTTTTGCTAGTGCTCGGACACTTTTACTGCCGACTGTACATCAAACGCAAAGGAACTTTCTACTAATCGTCGCCGGAAGCCAGCTGCGGAGAAATAATCCTCTTCTCTACTCTACAGCATACATGAAGCAAATATTGCTTATCAAGCATGTTTTTAATGGCATGCATTCTTCGTCGACAGCTAAAGCTCATGTTATTCTATGCAGACATTTATTTACAGAATGACTCATAACCTAGTGTATTTATTTAAATTCCTTTTTCACTTTTGGAAAAACCACAACCGTTATATATGTTCTCGTTTTCCAAAAAAATATCTTTTAAATTTCAATAACTTCTCGTACAGAAAAAAGAAGCGAAAAATGCAATTGTTTAATTTTTCGTATTTTTAAAGTCAAAAATGAAAACTTTATGAAACTACTTTCAGAAAACATATACAAATTTAAATATTGGGAATTTTCCCAGTATGAAAATGGATTAAAAAAAAAAATACATAAGGTAATGAATTCTATAAATAAATTTCCCCATAGAATAATATGGGTTTTGGCTGTCGGAGAAGATAGTTATTCTACGCTCTTAACCTGATGTAGATAACTTAATACATTCTTATTTCGGGGACGATCAATCCCATTTTATGTAGATTTTTAGTAAGTTATCCAAATTAATTTTTACAAGAACAGAAAATCATTTTGTCCAGAATTTGAACTTGGGCACTTATGTTAACTCCCAACTCTCTTTCAACTGAGTTCTAGGATGATAACTCACATGGCTCGTTCATATGAAAGTTAAAAATTTTCAATTTGTCTGTTTTGGGAATATGAACTCAGTCTTAGAAGAAAACTATCTATATAGTATTAATTTGAAACATGTTTTTGTCTGTCTTTACTATATTGAGAGAACTACTTGGTGTAAAAATTTGGTTGAGGTGTCTAAAAAAAGGTCTTGGTCTGTAGATGTGCTATGAGAAGAGAAAAATAAAAAAAAGTCGAACGGTTTCCCCCCGAGTTAGAAACACGTTTACGAGCTTAACTAAGCTTCAAATTACTTCACGGTGAAGAAATTGTACATATGGGTAGATTTAGAGTCGAATACTAAAAAATCAATATCCGCGAATTTGGAATTTTCGATTTTAAAGGGGAAAAAAAGGGGGAAAGTAGATTTGGATGGGAGGGGAAAGGGGGGAAATTAGTTTGAGAGAGAAATCCATTCTAGACCCACACATGTAGCACCTCATTTTAAAGGTCTTGAAATTTCATGTCGATTAGGGATGTTTGTATACAGTATAGTGCGACCCCTGGTGGTGAAAAATGGAACTAAGTGATTTTGCTGTAGAGCCTATCATGTTACATCTTATTTTAAAGGTCTTGGTATTTCCTGACCGATGGTGACGTTCCTACAGAAAACAGTGCGCCCCCTGGTGGTGGAAAGTGCAACTAAATGATTTGGCAGTTGACACCACCATGTGACACCTTATTAAAAAGGTTATGGAAATCCAAGACGATTGGTGATAGAGGTCTTGAAATTCCATGTCGATTAGGGATGTTTGTATACAATATAATGCGCCCCCTGGTGGTGAAAAATGAAACTAGGTGATTTTGTAGCAGACCCTATCATGTTACATCTTATTTTAAAGGTTTTGGTATTTCCTCACCGTTGGTGATGTTTGTATAGAACACACTGCGCCCCCTGGCGGTGGAAAGTGCAACTAAAGGATTTTGCAGTTGACACCACCATGTGACACCTTATTTGAAAGGTCTTGGAAATCCAAGGCGATTGGTGATAGAGGTCTTGAAATTTCATGTTGATTGGGGTGTGTGTATACAATATAGTGTGCCCCTTGGTGGTTAAAAATTGAACTAGATGATTTTGCAGTAGTCCCTATCATGTTACAACTTATTTTAAAGGTCTTGATATTTTCTGACCGTTGGTGTTGTTCGTATAGAACACGTTGTGGTCCCTGACGGTGGAAAGTGTAACTAAAGGATTTTGCAGTTGACACCACCATGTGACACCTTATTTGAAAGGTCTTGGAAATTCAAGGCGATTGGTGATATTCGTATACAACATACTCCCTTGTGGAGGAAAGTGGATTTTGCAGTGCGTAGCATGCGTGTAGCATGCCTGCTATACGGTGCTGAAGCCACAGGCAGCGGCAACACGAGTCAGAGGTTCGTTCGGTTCAAGGTTAATTTTTGAGAATTTTTTCATGTTATTAGCGGCCTGCATATACGTGCCGCAGGCATTGGGTCACGAACCCGAGTTCCGTTCTGTTGAAGTAATTATTTTTGTTACAGATGATTATTTTTTTTTTTTTTTGTGATGTTTTCATTTAAAGATAGAAATTCAAACAAAATCGAGTTAAAGATATAAAACCATTCAAATTTAAGGTGCATTTAAGGTTATTATCATATGCCCGGGCATTGCCGGGCGGGTGCGGTTGGTTCCAGGTTAATTTTTTGGAATTTTTTTATGTTATTAGCGGCTCGCGTATGGCGCTTTCGCAGGCACCGGGTCACAAGGCAGAGTTTCGTTCTGTTC
This sequence comes from Salticus scenicus, assembly GCA_963930645.1. NCBI lineage: Eukaryota > Metazoa > Arthropoda > Arachnida > Araneae > Salticidae > Salticus > Salticus scenicus. The sequence goes on from OZ005662.1 coordinate 86,529,130, forward strand.
GAGGTAATTTTTTTTTGTTACAGCTGATTATCTTTTTCGTGATGCTTTCATTTAAAAACAGAAATTCAAACTAAATGGAGTTACAGGTATAAAATCATACAAATTTAAGGTTCATTTAAGGTATCATGGTCCCGGGCAACACCGGGCGGGTTCGTTCGGTTCCAGGTTAATTTTTGGGAATATTTTTATGTTATTAGCGACCGGCGTATGCGCTGCCGAAGGCACCAGGGTCACAAGGCAAAGTTTCGTTCGGTTCGAGGTAATTTTTTTGTTACAGCTGATTATTTTTTCACGATGCTTTTATTTAAAAGTAGAAATTCAAACAAAATCGAGTTAAAGATGTAAAACCATACTAATTTAAGGTTCATTTAAGGTTATTACCATGGGCCCTAGAAACGCTGTACGGGTCAGCTAACATGTACTCTTAGTATTAAACGAAATAGAAAATAAAAGATAGCAACTGTTTATTTGGAGTCAATTTGACGTCACATTGACTGTATTTTGTAGAAAGTGATGCCATATATAGTATTTCTATTTATAAGCATTTTTCTGACTTTCTTTTTTTTAAGTGAAATGTCGTAAATTATATTAGATGTTTTAACTTGAAATACATTTAAATAATGATGCGACGTTTTCTGAAACATTACGGTCAATAAAATGATCGTCGAATTCGACGGGTTCCAGCTAGTTTATTTTAACTCCATAACTGTTTGATGGCAATTAGATATTTAGGATAATAATTTCCATCATTTATGCAATAATTTTTTGGTGTATTGAATAAATAAATTTTTACAGGAGCGAAAAGTGAGACAGCGTTAGGACATTAACTCTGAGGATCTAGGTCTGAACTTGGCCTGATCCCTTTTCGTTGTAAAACATCGACCAACATATTAAAAATTTATTGCATAAATGATCAAAGTTATTTTTCTTATTACACTGCTCGGCAGGAAAATTGTCTCTGACACCATTTCAGCATATTCTTATGTAAAATGACCTTCTGAATCCGAATAGGACGCCCATTTTGCCCTATCACCCACAAATATTTAGGAACGGACCTTTGTTTTTATCATTTTGGGTGATTTTGTGGCAATAAATTTGATTTTTAGGAGGTGGGAGGATTATTTTAACCGTTAAATATCTTCTGAGGGGCTACAAAGTTGGAAAATTCTAAAACATAGACATTTGCAACAAGGGAAGTTTTTTTTTTTTTTTTTTGGGGGGGGGGAGGGGGGAGGGTGATTTGCACTGAAATTATGCATTACATATCTTATATTTTTTTAATCTGTTATTAATGTTATTTTTTAAACTTTATATATTTTTGTTTTAGGTGTTATTTCTTTTTTTTTTTCATTCTTCAAATCAAATTCATGGTCATAAAATTATCGAACAGGGAAAGAAATTGAGGGGGGAGTGGTGTATTTAGAAAACTTTGGGTGACTGGGCAAAATGGGAGTTATATTAGGATTCAGGAGGTTATTTTACATAAGAATCAGCAAGAATGGTGCATGTAGTCAAAATACTTTTAGCATAGCTGCCAACATTTTAATTTATTCCGGAGTTTTATCAGCCCCGGTTTTATTTCTCACTACTTTATAGAAATTTTTTCTCCGGTGTGTAGCTACAATAAAAACTAGTTGGCATAGGTGGACTCTGCTCAGTTCCCCACCATATTTATGGGCTCATAAATTTCTAGTGCGAGACATATTATAATCATGTTAAAAAAATCAATTTGACCAAAGCTTGATACAGGGACAGAAAGAAATCCCCGCCTAATAGGCTATCAATCGTTCACTTCCATATATTTATCTTATTCTAATCTATTAATTTATTTTATCAGGGTCAGTTCCGTTGTTTATGTTTCACGCCAATGTTTTCATTTCCAGTGCAATAATCCTCAAAATTCATATTTATATGAAAAAATTACAATTTTGCTATGTTGATAAAATCGTAAATTACGAATAATTTACGAAATTTTCCTATTAGAATATTTGTATTCAATCATGTTCAACAAAATATCATAAATGTAATTTTGAAGTTGTCTAATGTATTTATGATCCTCAAAATGGAAGTTTATGCTCAATTTTGCCTTATTCTGACATGTTAAGTAACTCATCGTAAATTCCAAATAACTTACAAATTTTTAAATTGGAACAATCATAGTCTATGATATTCATGCCAGTAACCTAAATAATATTTCGAAAGTTGTTTGACATCTTTACGATGAAAATCTCCTTCAAAATTGACGTTTATGTTAAAATTTGCTCTATTCTGCCATGTTAAGAAATTCGTAAATTTCCAATAACTTGCGAAATTTTCAAAGTAGCATATTTATAGTTACTGATGTTCATTCCGGCATCAAAACGGATATTTTAAAAGTGGTCTGACATTTTTAGAGTAAAAAGTTTCCATTTAATGCACGTTTAAGTGAATTTTTGTCCTATTCTCCCACGTTAAGAAATTCATAAATTTCCAATAACTTACGAAATTTTTAGATTTGAAAATTCATAGTTATTAATATTCATGCCAGTGTCCTAAATAATATTTCAAAAGTAGTCTGACATCTTTACGATGAAAATATCGCTCAAAATTGACACTTATGTGAAATTTTCCCCTATACTGCCATGTTAAGAAATTCGTAAATTTCCAATAACTTGCGAAAATTTCAAAGTAGCATATTTATAGTTACTGATGTTCATTCCGGCATCAAAACGGATATTTTAAAACTGGTCTGACATTTTTAGAGTAAAAAGTTTACATTTAATGCACGTTTAAGTGAATTTTTGTCCTATTCTCCCATGTTAAGAAAATCGTAAATTTCTAATAACTTACGAAGTTTTTAAAATCGAATGTTGCAAATGAATAGGGTTCTTGCCAGTGTCGAAAGTAATATTTTAAAACTGATCTGACCTCTCTGCGACAATTTGTTCTTGTGATATCGTGTACACAGACTAACGAACTAACGGACTAACGGACACCCTACAGACAGACACCATACAAATTTTGTCATTTTCGGATTCCTCACATCTGAAAACGTGTAGAAAAGTCAAAAAACCGAGGTCGAAAATTTTCACGATTACCTAAGTTCCCCATACCTATAGTATGATGGGGAACTAAAATTACTCTTAAAAAATAGGTGCTATGAAATAAAGGCGGGGTTAAAAATACTTCGAATAAAATAAAATGCTGGCAGCAGTGCTTTCATAAAGAAACTTGCCTGAGAACGTTACTTTGTAATGCAAAACAATATTATTCTCTTATAACTTTAGAAAGGTGATAAAATATTGAGTTAAAAGTTTGAAAGGAGGGGGGGGGGAGAATTGCTATACAGTTTTTTTTTTTAGGCTGGGGGGGAGCATTATTACACTGGAAACTATGGTTTAAAGTAGATTTCAAACAAATGCGAATGTCCATGTTTGTACTGGAATTTTAAAGTGTCATGTTCGAATTCTGCTTTAGACATAGATATTAGTGGTGGTTAGGATTTTCTTTAAAAAACACAGATTTCCGAAATTAAAATATCTAACTATTTTTCTAAAAAAAAAATTCTGAGAATCCACTTATTTTTCTAAATTTACCGTTTATTAGTTCCCCATCATACTATAGGTATGGGGAACTTAGGTAATCGTGAAAATTTTCGACCTCGGTTTTTTGACTTTTTTACACGTTTTCAGGTGTGAGGAATCCGAAAATGACAAAATTTGTATGGTGTCTGTCTGTAGGGTGTCTGTTAGTCTGATAGTCCGTTAGTTTGTTAGTCTGTGTACACGATATCTCAAGAACAAATTGTCGCAGAGAGGTCAGATCAGTTTTAAAATATTACTTTCGACACTGGCAAGAACCCTATTCATTTGCAACATTCGATTTTAAAAACTTCGTAAGTTATTAGAAATTTACGATTTTCTTAACATGGGAGAATAGGACAAAAATTCACTTAAACGTGCATTAAATGGAAACTTTTTAGTGTAAAAATGTCAGACCAGTTTTAAAATATCCGTTTTGATGCAGGAATGAACATCAGTAACTATAAATATGCTAGTTTGAAAATTTCGCAAGTTATTGGAAATTTACGAATTTCTTAACATGGCAGTATAGGACAAAATTTCACATAAACGTCAATTTTGAGCGATATTTTCATCGTAAAGATGTCAGACTACTTTTGAAATATTATTTAAGACACTGGCATGAATATTAATGACTATGAATTTTCAAATATAAAAATTTCGTAAGTTATTGGAAATTTACGAATTTCTTAATATGGCAGAATAGAGCAAAATTTCACATAAACGTCAATTTTGAGGGATATTTTCATCGTAAAGATGTCAAACCACTTTCGAAATATTATTTAGGTTACTGGCATGAATATCATAGACTATGATTTTTCCAATTTAAAAAATTCGTAAGTTATTTGGAATTTACAATTTACTTAACATGTCAGAATAAGGCAAAATTGAGCATAAACTTCCATTTTGAGGATCATAAATACATTAGACAACTTCAAAATTACATTTATGATATTTTTTTGAACATGGATGAATACAAATATTCTAATAGGAAAATTTCGTAAATTATTCGTAATTTACGATTTTATCAACATAGCGAAATTGTAATTTTTTCATATAAATATGAATTTTGAGGATTATTGCATTGGAAATAGTAACATAAAACATAAACAACGGAATTGACCCTGATAAAATAAATTAATAGATTAGAATAAGATAAATATATCGAAGTGAACAATGGATAGCCTATTAGGCGGGGATTTCATTCTGTCACTGTATCAAGCTTTGGTCAAATTCATTTCTTTTAACATGATTATAATATGTCTCGCACTAGAAATTTATGAGACCATAAATATGGCGGGGAACTGAGTACAGTCCACCTATGCCAACTAGTTTTAATTTGGAAAATAAATAAAATATATTGTATCTAAAATATATTGTAAAAATTAATAAATAAATAAAAATAAACATTTATACTATCAAATGAAATTTAATATTTCTCGCAAAAGATATAAAACTTGTAATTTTTATTAAAAGAACATTCTCTGGAGAAGGATATCTAGATTTCAGTTGTTTGTACAAATGCTTTGAAGTATTATTTTTATTTTATTTTATTTTATATACATACTTACACACACACATACACACACATGTATATATATATATATATATATATATATATGGGAGAATCGGGAGGGTTGGGACACCTAAAATTGTTCTTAAAATAAACAATGTTTTTAATTTCTGTCACTTTCACCAGGTGAAGTAACTACAGCTCCATATTTGTTGCTATGTGTCCTTTTAGTGTGAAAATTCTGTAAGTTTATGTAACAAAAACACTATTTTATTTCACCAAAAGTAAACAATTGCTTAATTTTCAAGGCAAGTTTTTAACGTCACTCACTGATGTTAGCATAATTACTTTTCATATTTTATATACCTAATAATATAACTTTTATGAATTAGTAGCTAAATTAATCCTAAAAGTTGCATGTGTCTAATAATAAATTATTTTTTTTTGAAAATAATGAAAAGGGAGTGATGGGACAGAGCAGTTCATGGAGAGATGGGACATGTAAGAAAAGGAAGAAAAATGAAGATTCTGATTCTCTATAAACAGAGAATATCAAGAGGAAAATGTATGAATAAATGGAAGAGAAAATGCTCGAAACAAATTCAAAATCATGGAAAATAATTGGTGTGGCACTCACACGAGTTTTGTCTACCTTTTTAACTTTTAAAAATATTTTATTAACCATATATGTATGAGGAATTAATTTTCATTCCTGAGCAATTTTCCTGGATATAGTAAAATATAGAAAAGAAATTACATTCATAAATTACAGTTAGGATTTCTTGGTAATATTTGTTCTTGAGATATGCTGATAACACACACAGATTAGCCACTAAAAACCTTATTAATGTTCAAGGTACCACAAAACATGTAAATGTAACAAAAACTTAATTTTGAATATTTGAACTAAAAACAATACCTTCTCTGCTAGAAAAAAAAAAAAAAAAATGATGAATCAATCGAGCATTTGAAAATTTTATTTAAGTGGTACATTATATTCTAATGTTGGATAAAATAGATGTTATTAATAATTAATTAACCTTACATACATAGTGACCCACTGTTTTCGTCCTTTTTCATAGTATGCCTGCATATTATGTAATTATTTTAACTTTATAAACCTGTCCCATCTATCCCTCATATAAGGGAGGGATGAGACATTTTTATGACTATGTTAATTGGCTTATGAAATTAATATTTTAATAATTACCATCAAATTTATATCTTTAAAAGATGTTAAAGTGTTTCAATTTGGCTTTACATTTATAAAAGTAACTAAAAACTTACTTTTAATTTGTAAGATCTTAATAATTTCACCTTTAGAAATTTCTTTAGAACATGGCATTTTTTATCAGAATACGCAGGAAACATCTTTTCCGAATCACAAACAAAACAATACATTAAACTCATTAAATTATTATGCTAAATATATAGCACACGATATTTCAATTAAAGGAAAAAATTATTCTGCATTTATAGAAGCAGACGACAATAAAAATATTTTATTTTGTGAACAAAATGTAAAAGAAAACATGCAATGCTATATTGTGTCTATACTTTTGGGACAGCACATTTTTATATCATTCAATGTACATTTTATAACTTCAAACCTTTGACCATAATTCATATGTGTATATCAGCAAAACTGTTTTTATTTATTGTCTATCTCACGAATTTTAATTGTACGTTATTACTTTTTATGTTAATGCAAATTTTATTGATTGTCTAAACTTTTAGGACACGGTGTACACTTTGAAACATTACCACTTGCTTTATTTTATTTTGACAAATTATTATAAAAATAAATCAATAATCATTTACCTTCTTCACTTTAATGTCATCCGCACTCGCTTCGTATTTCGCGAGATGACAACAACATTATAAAACCGAGTTAGCAAGGCACTATATGCAAATAAGAAGAGCATGCGCGGACAGTTACTTGACGTCAAGGAAAGTTTAAGCCAGTAATATGCTTTATTTGGCATGCGTAATTTTCCAAACTTGAAGTTGGTCTGAGATATCCTTGAATTAGCAACTTTGCTCTGTCATGGTAAATTCACTTGAAAGCCAACCTTGTTTCAAGGAAGTGTGCTGTGTGGGTGTGCTCAGAATTGCAGCTATGAAAAACAAAAAAAAAAAGTCACTCCCGTCATAGCTGGGATGACGGAGGTATCTAAAAAGCCCAGTCGATTATTCCTTCATGACCGAAAGACTGGCCAAAAGTTTTTAATTGATTCTGGTAGTGAAATTTCAGTGTTGCCTCCTCCTCATCATCACAAAAACAAGTCATGTGAAACTTTTTCCCTTTTTGCTGCCAATAACACTAAAATTCCAGCCTATGGTTTTGTGCACCGACAATTAGACTTGGGTCTCCGGAAACCTTTTCCATGGACATTTGTGATTGCTGATGTGACTTCTCCTATCATCGGCGCAGACTTTTTGCAACATTTTAATCTTCTGGTTGATTTGAAAAGAAAATGTCTTATAAATTCTGAGACTTCATTGTTTACTTATAGCAACATTGCTCGTAAAAAGCAACCCTCTGTTGTGACTGTTTCTATTAATTCAGATTACGATTCTCTGCTTTCTGAGTTTCCGGATATCACAAATCCTACTCTAATTAAGCAAACTACACCTCATGATACAGTGCATCATATCTTAACTCGTGGGCCTCCTGTGACAGCAAAACCAAGGCGACTCCATCCTAAACTATATGAAGCAGTGAAAGCTGAATTTGAATTTCCTTCTCAATCAAGGAATAATTCGTCCATCCAAAAGCCCGTGGAGCTCACCGCTGCATGTTGTTCCTAAGCAGGACTCTACAGTACGTCCAGTTGGAGATTATCGTAAGCTGAACTCCGTCACTGAATTCGACAGCTACCCCATTCCTTACCTACAGGACTTTGCGCCTTCACTCTACGGTAAGACTATCTTCTCGAAAGTAGACATCTTTAAAGCATTTCATCAAATCTCTATTGCTGAAAGTGACATTCCTAAAACAGCAGTGACAACCCCATGGGGCCTCTATGAGTATACTCATCTATGTTTTGGGTTGATGAATGCTCCGCAAACATTCATGCGCTTTATGCATGAGGTTTTAAGAGGTCTCCCATTTTGCTATGTATATCTTGATGATATACTCTGTTTTTCATCTGATGCTTCTGAACATAAGAAGCATTTACGTGCTATATCAACGGTTAAGTGCTTATGGCCTCAAACTGAATGTATCAAAATGCATATTTGGGGTCACCAATCTTGAGTTCCTTGGCCACCTCATTAGCCCAAAAGGTGTAAAACCTTTACAAAACAAAGTTGAAGCGGTTCTTAATTTTAAGTTACCTGAGACAATTGGTAACTTGCGTAAGTTTCTAGGGTTATTGAATTTTTATCGTAGGTTTTTACCTCATGCAGCAAACAACCAGGCCACATTAAATGAGCTTTCAAAAGGATGTTCTGGGAAGAAAAATTCTAAGAAGCCAATTGTTTGGACCCCTTTAGCAACTGAGGCTTTTGACAAATGTAAAAAAGCATTGGCTAATGCCACATTACTTGCCCATCCTTCCCCAACTGCCCCACTTGCATTGCATGTTGATGCGTCTGATTATGCAATTGATGGTGCTTTACATCAAGTTGTAGATTCTGAGCTGCAGCCCTTAGGATTTTTCTCCAGGAAGCTCAGCACAGCTGAAACACGATATAGTGCTTATGACCGGGAACTCCTTGCTGCTTACGCATCCATTCGCCACTTTAGACATATGTTAGAGGCTAGAGAGTTTGTCATTTACACTGACCATAAACCTCTAACGTATGCTTTTTGCCAAAAAAATGATAAGTGTTCCCCACGTCAAATAAGGCACTTAGATTTCATTTCGCAATTCGCTACCAACATACAACACATACCAGGGCCACGGAATATTGCTGCTGATGTCATGTCCCGTATAGCTGCTATAACTATTCCCAATCCTATTGATTATTCTGCTATTGCTACAGCTCAGGAACAGGATGATGAGTTGAGGTCCTTACTTTCATCAAACACATCTCTACAGCTTAAAAAAATTACTCTCCCAGAGGCAAACATTGATTTGGTTTGTGATATATCGACTGGCAGTGTCCGTTCCTATATCCCAAACCAATATCGCCAGGATGTTTTTGCTTCACTACACAACATGGCTCATCCTGGTATTCGAAGAACACAACACATGATCAAATCACGGTTTGTCTGGCCTAAGATGTTAGCAGACATAGCTAAATGGACCAGATGTTGCATTCCATGTCAAAAGGCTAAGGTTCACAGGCACACCAAAGCACCCTTTGCAAATTTTCAAGAGCCTTCTCATAGATTTGCTCATGTCCATTTAGATCTTGTAGGTCCTCTTCCTCCCTCAAATGGTTACTCTTACTGTTTAACTATGATTGACAGATTCTCTCTGTGGCCAGAGGCTCATCCTCTCAAAGATATCTCAGCTGAATCTGTTGCAGAAGCATTTTTCACATGTTGGGTCTCTCGTTATGTAGTGCCCACTATTGTAACAACCGACCAAGGACGCCAGAGTGAGGCTTCCCTTTTTCGCTCTCTTACAACTCTCTTGGGTATACGGAGATCTCGGACGACAAGCTACCACCCTCAGGCAAATGGGTTAATTGAAGAATTGCATCGACCCCTTAAGACAGCTATTAAGTGTCATGCCACTGAACGGTGGACTGAAGTTCTGCCATTAATCCTTCTTGGTTTTCGTGCCGCCTTAAAAGAAGATTTAGATTGTACACCTGCAGATTTAGTTTTTGGTGCTACACTTAGATTGCCTGGTGAATTCCTAGAATTTAAGCAGCATACTATTGATCCTACAGATTTGTCAGCAAGTTACGTGGGCATATGCAGAGACTTCGTCCCATGCCACCCAAGTGCCACGGAGAAAGTAAAACTTTTGTACACAAAGATTTAGCAGCAGCCACCCATATGTTCCCTTGTCAAGATATGGTGAGACGCCCACTTCAACCACCTTATGATGGGCCTTTTTCAGTTGTTCGTAGAACAGACAAGGTCTTTCATCTGGACATAAATGGCAAAATTATACCCGTATCTATTGACCGGGTGAAACCAGCATATATTCTGGATGCACACAAACAAATTATCTTGCCAGCAACCTCATCTAGACCCTTACAGGATAAGAAACTGCACCCCTTTCCTACTAAATCAGATTCTGCATCTGAAAAGTACCTGTCTGATACTATCTCACCACCTCCAACAGTAAGATTGCAACCACAGATCACACGTTCTGGACGACATGTTCACTTCCCTGCAAGGTGTCGTTGACACTGGGAGGGGAGTATGCAGCAACCATATATTTTAATCTTAATCAAAACTTTTATTTTTGTATAACAGCAGCAATACTACAACTAAACTTTGAACACTAATAGAACTGAACTGAAATCAAGGTAATGTTGTGTTCGGCGTCGGTACTTGTATCGCTCGTGTCGCACGAGCTTATCAGCGTGTAACTCTCATCTTTATTATTTTTCTTACTTAATTAAATATGGTTTTAGTAAATCTACTTTCTACATACTCTTTTATTGAACATGCTACACTATCCTGCCGTAATGTCTTTTCATTTGTTCATCTGCCTGTGCAACTATATACTATAGTGTATGTAAACATCCAGGAATCGCAGAACAATAAAATTTGGCAGTCGGGGATATCGGAGAATAGTGGGGAATGCAACATAAAAAGAAAAATTATAACTTTGTTAAATGTTTAATGTAAACTTTGAAATTTTCACATTTGATGCTTTTTTGCTAGACTTCTATACGACATATGTTTCAAATTTCAGAAACTTCTATTATATTCAAAATATTTTTTAATGCAACTCACTCAGTCACGTATTACAGACATTTCAACGAAATACATTTTAAAATATTTTCACCAAAGCATTGTCAAAAATTTTCAGTGTATTATCAATACATTACATTAGGGCTGGTCTTTAATGCAACACGATCAGTTGGACGCACCAGCAAACGGGTGTTCGCTCTGCCAGCAAACAGATTGTATATGTCTGACTAGGGTAAAAAGTTTTGCAGGTTTCTGTAGACAGGAGTTTCCGCATTTTGAAATTTTAGGGGTCACTGATGATTTTTGCCATGATCAGAACTGTTTAGAGCATTTGAAGCTTTTACTTTTGTTTTTGTTTATAGTAAATAAATTTACTGATACAACTTCTTTTTTCTAGCAGTATATAAAGCTGGTGTTTAAAGTAATGAGTTACGGGCGCCAATAAGTGTTTGTCTGTATGGTGGGTGAATGAATAATTTCTAAATTTTTGCTCACAGTAAAGGCACCACAGGCAACTGCAAGTGGGAGTTTGCCGCGATCAAAATTTTGAAGGATCGCTAACAAAATAGTAATGTTTACTACAGTCGAAATAGTTTAAAGAAAAGCATTGAATTGAAAGGGAAGCAGTCTAAACTGAATAGAGATTTGTTACAGTCAGAATTTTCAGGCGTTGCGAACAAGTTGGTTGCCGAAAGCGATTAGTGTAAGAGAAAATAAAATGCGTGAACAATTCATTTGCCCAGATTTATATAACGGAGATATGTGTAAAAACTATCTATTTGCGACTGGAATTTACGTGCCTTTCTCTTCGTAAACTCTTGAATCAACAGACCAAAATCATTTTTATCCATAAAGTATAAAATATAGCTCTATAGGTAATATAAATATATTAGTCAACCTTTTTCGGCTAATTCCAGATCTAGACCTATACTATTGCCTAGTACAATCAGGTTCGTTTCACACAAAAGCCGGATCGTAGAATTCTTAAAAATATAAAGTAGAAGTCTTTACTTCGAAGTAATCAGGACACATCATTTTAGTACTGTGATTTATTAATGCAGCAATATAATATTCAGGTTGCAGTCGCCAATGACTTTACATTTCATTCCTATATTTGTAAGCAGATACAACAATTCTATCCCCATCAACTAGACAGAGAGGGAGGAGGACCTCAAAAAATTTACGTCTTCTTAGGACTTGAACAACAGCGAAAAAAAAAAGCTAAATCTGCTAGCCACAGATAGCTTAAAATCGCAACCCCGGAGATTGGCATTGTTGAAATGCAGCCAAAAGAATGCCAAACCGTTTCTTTGTTCTTCTAAGATATTCATACTAAATTTTGAATATAAAAAGTTCGTTACAAATATTAAATCGATTTGACATTGAGAAGCCATGCCAAATGACCTTTAACTCTCAATGAACAAAGAAGGCGACGCCCAGACTATCGAACATCATTATAAATCTATTTTTAGAATTATAATGACCCTCTTGAAATAATAATGGTTTTTTTAACATAAACATTCAAGGGTAATAAATATGAAATCAAATGCTTGTTTTATTTTATTAATAGCTGTATATAGTATAAATATGTTGATAACGGCTTTTTAAATTACCCACTGAAAATAAATAATTACGGCTAAATTGATTTAATGTAAACACTAGCGTGATAAATATAAATTGAAATGACAGTTATTATTTTATTAATAGCTACTTGTGTTAGAAGTAGGCTGATACGAATTTTAAATTACCCTCTCCAAAATAAACAATTATAGCTAAATTGATTTAATCCATTCGGGGAAAATGTATACACATACTATTTTTGACAAACCCCAATATAAAAATTGCTTTATTTTATTCCTAGATCAATGTGTTTTTAACGATAGAAGAACAAAGAAATGAAAATTTTGATTTAAAAATAAAACGGGAAATTCTCTATAATTAATTACTTGAATTAGATAAATTTAAAAAGATTTATTTTATATAATCTATATTAATCCCTCCTTTTTGTTATATATTAAATTTGGATAAATAAATAAGCTTTTAAAGGACATATGTGTGAGAACACTCACACATATATCTCCCCTTCGACTAGCAAAAAAAAAATAAGTCCTTCTCGCCTCCTGTATAGAAATGCATATACAAACAATAATATTCAAAAGCACTTACCAAAGACGCACACTTAAAAAAAATGATATTACATCATAAGTAAAAATTATATGAATGCTTAATATTGAACAAACAAAATATATAGGAAATATAAACACTAATTCAAAAATACAAAATACACATATTTAAAAATATCAGTATAACCAAAAACTTTAAGAGAAACACCTTGTCATGACAGGCGCAAAAATGTGGCTTCTATAAATGATTTCAACTGCAGTTCAATATAGTCTATAGTATTTTTTTTTTATATGCCACCAAAAATTTCAGCTGAAATGTTTTTTTGTGAAAGAGTCTCTTTTTGATGAACATAGCAAATAATGCTACATCAACATTTACTAACGTTAGATTTTTACATTCCAAAATATTAAATTTTCACACTAATATGTATAGTGAAATAGAGAAAAAAAAAATAATATAAATTACACATATGCATATACATTGTTGTAATACTAAAGGTTCCAACATATTATTGTAATATTTATTTGTCTAACACCTTGGTTACACATATTGGTCAACGTTAAACAAAACTATGTACAAAAAAAATAAATAAAAGTAAAGAACAGAAAAGTTTTCGTGTATACCACACAGGAAAGATTTTAAAAAGGACGCCACTGGCAGTAAAAAAAAAATAATCTTCCCTTAATCCTTACAAAAAGTAAGTGTAATGATGTTAACTTAAGGCTAACATCCTAGCGGGACAGGGCGTGTTGAAAGACCTGTACTGTTAGGCACAGGCCTCCGTCCCCCAGCAGAATCCACAGACCCCTGTAGGGACACTTCACGAAACCGATTAATTAAGTGTCATAAATGTTGAAAAATTAATGTCAACAATAATATAGATTCTCATCACATATCCAATGTTGCTCTCCCGGGAGAAAATTTTGAACGAGACAACATATATCTAGGATAGGGTAATAAATAAGTAAAAGAAAACAAATTGACAAAATTTTGAGTGATGAGAGGGAGTGCCAAAATAATAAAAATTTAGATTGGATATTGAACAAACCAAACACATGTTGTACACCAAAAATCAATTGGAAACTTATAAAATTTAGCTGTATGTATATTGTTAGCACTATTATCATTAATAATTAATTTCTTATGAACTTAATCTGTATTCCAATGAATTATCTCTATTAAATATATTTCAATTATCTTACTTTTGTTTAACCTTCACCCAATAAAAATAGATATAGTACACATTAAATAAAAAATAACACCTTGATTACTAATTTAGAAATTCAAAATATGATCTACATGCATTTATGTTATCATTAGAATCATTTTTTTTTTTTTTTTTTTTTTTTTTTTTATGCATCTTATTTATAAATATTATATATATTCAACAACACTGCAATGCAAGAAATAGTCTTTACATCAAAAGAAAAATATAAAAAAACAGTGGACAAGCCATTTAAAAATAAAAATAATAAAATAAATAAAGACGAGTTCCTGCACAGCAAACAAAGACACTCCCTTGGCCATTGGAAAATGCATTTGTGAAGCAAAATATATTCAAACTTTTTTTTGTGAAAAAATTAATTGCGATTTCTTAAGTTATAAGGATGTGTAGAATTATTGCCAATATTATGCCAATATTACATTGTAGTTGGGTTCAGTAAACAAATAATTACGTCGAGGCGGAGCAATAAGGAGTCTATCAATATGGACTCTGAAAGCTTTATTATCAGGTGCATGTAATCTCTTAATAGAAAAGGAAACTGGCGAGTGTTTTTGTACAACAATAAATGGCCCAGAATACTTGGGTTTAAATTTATCTATTGATTTCAAGTATACAACATCATGAACAGCAACAGGCCTCAGTTTTGCACGCTTTTGAAAATTTTGATATCTTTTGTCTTGATTTTCTTTAATGTTAGAATATGCTTTGCTATAGATGTTATTTAAGTCGTGTAATAATTTATATATGTCTACATTTTTATCTAAAAATGGCTGATTTATAAATTGGTCAAATGTATCAAATATTAAAGACAGTTCCCTACCAAAATGCAGTAGGTTAGGTGAAAACAATGTGGATGAATGTGTTGAACCATTATAAAGTGATTTATGTATAGCTAGTGAATTTTCAAAAGAATGCCCCTCAGAAATTAAAGTGTTAATTGAGTACTTTATAGATTTATTTACCCTCTCAGAAATAGAGTTACTTTGAGGATGAGCAACAGATGAATGTAAAATTTTTATGCCAAGTTTATCATTAAAAATATTATAAATAGTTGATGTAAACTGTTTGCCTAAATCTGACAATATTACTGATGGTCTACCAAATGTTGTAATGTAATTAAATAAACATTTAACTATTTTTGATGAAGAAGTGTCTTTTAATTGAAATAATTCAATGTGTCGCGAAAAATGGTCAATCACAGTCAAAACTGAATGTCCATCTATAAAAGGACCAACCAAGTCGACACTAATAGTATGCCCTGGATGTGTTGGAGTATAGGTGGGTTGTAGAGGAGCTGGTGGTGTGTTATGATGTTTATTTTGTAAACATAAAGTACACGAAGCAACAAAATTTAAAGTGTCTGTGTACATACCTTTCCAATAATATCTATTTGATAAAAATTCGTATGTTTTTGTTAACCCAAAGTGAGAAAGGTGTGAAATGGTTAAAACTTTAGATTTTAAAGAATGTGGTACAACAATGAGATATGAAAAAGTATTATTATGCAAATTTTGTTTCTTGTACATCAAAACTTTAGAATCTGGATGAATAAAAAATTTATCATTATTTTTTGAAAAACCTTTTCTCAAAATTTGCCTGTAAATAATTGACAATTTTGGATCATTCTTTTGCTCAGACATAAATGTATTATTTGAAATTTCCAAAAGGGGATCTTTATTTTGAGTATTACCAGAAACTAGAAAATTGTTGAATTGATTTTGTTGTACAGACTGAGTAGAAGTGGAAATTTGATTAATTGAATGTGTGTCATCTTGTACGATAGGAAGAGGTTGAGAACTGAATATTAATTCTGGATTTGTTTTTAAATTTTGTTGATTATTTGAGAAGTCTGATCTTGATAAATAATCCGCTAAAACATTTGTAGTGCCAGGAATATGTTCAAATTCAAATGAGTATTCTGATAACTCTAACAGCCATTTAGTAGTTAAATCAGCAGGACTATTTGTTTTTCTATATGTTTTTAAAGGAGCACTGTCAGACAAAATGATAAACTTTCTATTGTATAAGTAATATTTGAAAGCAATTACAGATTTATAAATGGCCATTAATTCAAGTTTGATAGCCGGATATCTTTTTTCAGACGGTTTAAGTGATTTAGAGAAAAAGGCGACAGGTAATAATTGATTGTCATATTTCTGCATCAAAACTCCTGCAATAGAAATATTTGATGCATCAGTGTTGAGAAAGAAAGTCTTGTTCCAATCCGGTAATCTTACCATAGGTGAATTTAAAAATATATCTTGAAATTTCTTAAAAATATCCTGATGATGTTTATTCCAAACAAATTTTGTTTTCGGTTTAGTCAATTCAATAAGTGGTTGAATTAATTTAGAAAAATTATGAATAAGAGACTTATAAAAGGTTACAACTCCTATAAAGCGTTTTAATTGTCTTTTTGTTGTAGGTGTAGGGAAAGAGTTTATTTTAATGATATTTGACTCAATTGGAGAAATTGAATTATTCTCTATGTGAAATCCCAAATAATTTACAGCACTCTTATGAAATGTACATTTACTAGGAGCTAAGGTTAAATTATATTTAATTAAAATCCTAAGAATTCTTTCAAGTTTGACACATGTCTCTTCAAAACTATTTGCACCAAATATTAAATCATCCTGATACGCGTAAATTCCATCTATATTAATTTCATCAATTAAAGAATCCATGAGTGCTTGATACTGAGAAGCCGCGTTTTTAAGACCAAAACATAGTCTTTTAAATTTGAAACTGCCAAACATTGATGTGAAAGTAATTTTATCTTGTAAATGTTCCGGTAAATCAATTTGATGATACGCCTGTTGGAAATCAAGACAAGTGAAAAATTTATACGCAGATAGATCAGCTATTATATTTTGAATTTTAGGTAACGGATAAGAAGAACCTTGAATAATAGAATTTAACATTCTTAAATCTAACGCGAGGCGAAATTTCTGTTTACCAGATCCATCTTGTTTTTTCTTTACTAATAAAATTGGGCAAGCCCATTCTGAGCAGTTTCGCTCAATAATCCCAGCCTCTACCAATTGGTTAATTTGATCTCTAGCTTCCTGTTGTAAAGCCTGAGGAATGGGAAAGGGCAAAGTCTTAATTGGATAGTCACTTAAAAATTTTAAATCTGGTACTACCTTGTCAGTATGTCCAAGAGTTTTCATATTTTTAGAAAATGCTGCGAAATTACTTAATAAAATTTGTTTTAACTTTGTTGCATGAGCCCCATTGAGATGTTTAACATCAAAGTCCATGGGTGTTAAATCTTGTTTTCTCATTTTTAACACATCACTAGAAGGTTGAATATAATTAATAAATTGTGAATCCTCTGAAATATCAACATTATCATTTTGTCTTGAACCATAGTCTATAATTTGTTCGATTTCTTTAATTGTACCAATATTTGAATGTTTGTTTACATGCATATTTCTATTAGTGTTATTCTTAACATATAACTGAAATTTTACTCTATCATATTTACTATTACAATTTTGTTTCTGAGAATGATCAATATTAACTATTGAATCCAAAAAAATTAATTTGGAAGAACTCTTTTTACTCTGAAATAAATAATCACCCGAAGAAACTTTGGGACAATAAACCGTAATAGAAGATTCTTCTTTGGGTTGTAAAATAAGTTTTTGTCCCGTTTTTACTGAAAGTTTCTTACATTGAGTATGCATATTAAGATTTTCTTCATGGTCGCTATATGTGTTTGTTATGGGAATACTCAGATCTTTAATTTTTAACAAGGACCTCTGCATATCTAATATTACATGATATTGTTGAATAAAATCGTAACCCAAAATAACCCTAAATGCAGAACCTTCAGGAATGTCTACTATGAAGAATTTTTGTGAAAAAAATTGATTTTGAATTTTGAAAGTGGTTTGTATACAAGATGAAAACTGTACATTCGAGTTCACGGTTTTGATTGTCACATGGGAAGATAAATGTCTATATTTCAAACTATGTTTTAATTTATTAAATGTACTTTCAGCTAACAGACTAACAGAACTACCAGTGTCAAGAAGTGTGCTTACCTTTTGTTTATCTAGCAAAATTTTAATAAGAGGTAACTTTGGAGAATTTACATGGACATTAAAAATGTTCTCCCTTTTATCGTTATTTGTTTGAGTACCTTTAGAATCAGAAATTTTCAAGATTTGTTGTGTCTGAGACGCAGTAGAATTGACCAATCTAACACTAGATAATTTGGGTAGATTAAAGTTATTATCAATGTCCAGAGAAAAATTTTGTGCTGATGCTCTATTCAATTCCTGAGATGTACTTGCATCAGCTAAACTACATCTCTGCGCTCGTTTAAATTACTTGGATTTTTACTATAATTATTTGTGTCATAATTTTTACCCCTAGTCTGATTTCTTTGCCATCTAAAGCACCTAGTAGCAACATGTCCTCTTTTACTGCACAACTGGCAAATAGGAGAAGAATGATATCTGTTCTTATTTTGATTACCCCTGAAATTTTGTTTACCCCTGAAATTTTGATTTCTACTTTTATAATTATATCTTAATTCACTTTGTCTATCATTATTTCTTTGCCTATCTTGCACTGGGGATTCGTGTGAATGATTAACCTCATGAGATTTACTAACAAATGACAGATTATTCATCCTATCTGTCAGTTCGACTAACTTTTCAGATAGTGTATTAATAACTGGGTTATTTAAGCTCACTTGTAGTAATGTTTCATTAGCATTAATGTCCTGTAATTTCTGTGCTCGGTTGACCGCCTGTTGGTACTCAGAGATTCCCTCTTCTTGAATCTTAACTCTAATGTTTGAGGGAATGGTTGAAATGAATTTAGTAAATTTAATGGAATTTAAAGCATTAGCATCATTAATCTGCGAATATACTACATCGGCTAAAATATTTAGCCTGTGGGAAAAATTTCTAATTGATTCTTGTGGTAAGAGTATTAAATTGTTAAATTCCACAAGAGCCTGAGTACTGCTCATTGGAGCAAAAAATTTCTGGAATTCATCCTTGATAAATTTTAAATCTGTCGATTTGTATAATAAGGGAGATTGAGTCATGAATTTTAATGCAGGGCCAGTTAATTTACCTTTTAAAATTGCCACTGCCTCTTCTGAATTTAATCTATTTAATTTTGCATATGACTCAATCTGATCGAAAAAAAATTCAAGTAAGGATGAGTCCCCGTCAAAATTTAAAATGTTAATATTAATGTTCTTTTTAGTGGCCATCTTGATTATTTATGTTGGGTCAAATAAATATTAATATATCTCAGAAATACTCGAGTAAAAAAAAATATATAATATATTAAATTAAATGAGCACAAAAATTACGCTTTTTTTTTATGCTTACGGCAACTGCATCAGATAAAATACCTCATTAAAAATGTCAAAAAGTATACATATATATCTTAAAATATTCGAAAAACAAAATAAATCATAAGGAATTGTAGAAATTTGCAGCAGTAATTGTAATAAATCACTTAAAAAATAAATTATAATATGCTCATAACAGTATTAATCATCATGAAAGAAAAATAAAATCCCAACAAAATACTGTGAGACCCATTAAAAATATATATTCCAAAAATTTCAAAATTGCCCTAGCAAAAAAAAAAATAAATTGCGTTAAGATCTATGAGCACAAAATATTATGCCTTTTATAAGCATAGAAAAATACCAACTATCATGAAAAACAACAAAATGTATACACATATACTTATATCGCATGAAATACTTTATTAAAAATCAGGAAAAATATATATATTTCAAAAACTTCAAAAGCATAAGGAAGATTCTTTTTTTTTTTCCCTTTTTGCTTAAAATTTCAATAAAATGTCAAAATAGAATTCTTAAATCACTTATGTTCCAAATATAAATCTATATATCATATTAAAAATTCTCTTCCCTGCTTCCCTTATAATTATCATTATTATTTCTTCTTAAAAATAAATCTTAATCTTATACCAAATAACAAGAATCCTTGGTGAGAAAGAAAGCAGAAAAAGAAAAAATAATTTCACTAACAACTGAAAATTATATATTGTATAACCATATTTATATGAAATATTCAAAATATAAGATAAACTTAACTTACCAATTCTTGGACATAACTTGGTTAAAAAAAATATTCTGTAAACAAAAAAAATTATCGTTTACTTTATTAATATCTTTCAATTAATTTTATTACTTTGTTCTAAAAATGGTATATTTTTTCCCTATTTTCTTTCCTCTCTCTTCCGATCCTTATGCATTCCTGCAATAGTAGAAAAGAAATTCAAAAATTCGAGCACACGAAGTTGCCGATTAGACACCGACGGATGTGTCCCACGGTAAAAAGGCTTTCTTGATTCCTTGTTCAGATCATTCTCATGCCTCGTTGGCAACACAAACTAACAAAAACACCTTGACTATTTCTATCTTCAGGCCCCCCTCACGGCCGCTTATCTTCATCTGTTCAGCAAAGATGACTGGCGATATCTTCAGGCCCCCCTCACGGCCGCTTATCTTCATCTGAGGAGTTCTATGATCACACAAGAATATCTGAAGAGAGTCTTTATTCTAGAGAAGATTTACAATCCTCGCTCATAGCCACCCACTCAAGCAAATTTTTTGTAAGCTCAAGTAAGTTCACTGCACAGAAAAAGAAGAAGATTCGTCCACAAAATTTTATAGAGTCACTATTTTCCCTGTCCATGACTCTTAAAACAGTCTGTCCTGCGATAACACTGTTACTATAAAATTATATGTCTTTCTTTCCTTCCTCTCCAAAGAAAAACCAGAATTTCATTTATAGAAAATCCATTATGCTGCCGTCGGGTTCCTCCTCCCCCTCCATTTTTGAAGATCGGGGAAGCTGGACACGCACCAATTAATATATACTATTGCCTAGTACAGTCAGGTTCGTTTCACACAAAAGCCGGATCGTAGAATTCTTAAAAATATAAAGTAGAAGTCTTTACTTCGAAGTAATCAGGACACATCATTTTAGTACTGTGATTTATTAATGCAGCAATATAATATTCAGGTTGCAGTCGCCAATGACTTTACATTTCATTCCTATATTTGTAAGCAGATACAACAATTCTATCCCCATCAACTAGACAGAGAGGGAGGAGGACCTCAAAAAATTTACGTCTTCTTAGGACTTGAACAACAGCGAAAAAAAAAAGCTAAATCTGCTAGCCACAGATAGCTTAAAATCGCAACCCCGGAGATTGGCATTGTTGAAATGCAGCCAAAAGAATGCCAAACCGTTTCTTCGTTCTTCTAAGATATTCATACTAAATTTTGAATATAAAAAGTTCGTTACAAATATTAAATCGATTTGACATTGAGAAGCCATGCCAAATGACCTTTAACTCTCAATGAACAAAGAAGGCGACGCCCAGACTAACGAACATCATTATAAATCTATTTTTAGAATTATAATGACCCTCTTGAAATAATAATGGTTTTTTTAACATAAACATTCAAGGGTAATAAATATGAAATCAAATGCTTGTTTTATTTTATTAATAGCTGTATATAGTATAAATATGTTGATAACGGCTTTTTAAATTACCCACTGAAAATAAATAATTACGGCTAAATTGATTTAATGTAAACACTAGCGTGATAAATATAAATTGAAATGACAGTTATTATTTTATTAATAGCTACTTGTGTTAGAAGTAGGCTGATACGAATTTTAAATTACCCTCTCCAAAATAAACAATTATAGCTAAATTGATTTAATCCATTCGGGGAAAATGTATACACATACTATTTTTGACAAACCCCAATATAAAAATTGCTTTATTTTATTCCTAGATCAATGTGTTTTTAACGATAAAAGAACAAAGAAATGAAAATTTTGATTTAAAAATAAAACGGGAAATTCTCTATAATTAATTACTTGAATTAGATAAATTTAAAAAGATTTATTTTATATAATCTATATTAATCCCTCCTTTTTGTTATATATTAAATTTGGATAAATAAATAAGCTTTTAAAGGACATATGTGTGAGAACACTCACACAAGACCATAGGTAGATTTTGATGAGCTTTAATTCTGAAAAAGATTGTTGAACCAATCAACACTAATTACATGAGCTATGAAGACTTTTAAAAGCATTATAATATTCGACAATGAATCAGTAAAATTAAAGTGCTGGATAAACTGAAGAAATTGAAAAGATCTTTTTATATCTTCAGCATCAACAGCAATTAAACAACTTTGAATCGCTCGCTTTTAATATTTTCATCAAAAACATCTACATCAACAATTATAGTCTTTATCTGACAAATTGTACGAAATTAGAAAAGTGTATTCTTTTGAGTAATCATACTGTCTTTAGAATCTAGGGTCGATTTCTTCAACCAGTCTATCTGTCACTGAATCCTTTTATCTTCTTAGCTCAACCTCGTAAGATAAAGCGTTATCAACAAATTCTTCATTGTCATATTCTTCGACCACATTTCATGAAACCATGGAAGCATCTGCGCAAGTGCTAACTCAACGAGTCCAATGCTAAAATAGGGGTGACAGTCATTTGACTCAGAGAAAATGAGCAATAACAGAGGGCGGAATTACTGGATGTTTTCCAGATTTCAAACTGTCGGTCACGCTGGCATCCTTCCAACATTTTGGACTCGTCCTCACTGCTAGTTTTAGGATATGTATCTTTTCTTTTTGCAGACATAACGCTCTGTATTGATTATTATATTAAAACAAATTTTGTTTAAATAAATCAATGCATCACCTGTTGTTTTGTCTTTTTACTGTTGCCTAAGCACATGGATATTCTAAAAAGTGATGTTCATATCATCTCACTAATATTGTTTATTTATGTGTACGGCAAAGAAAAATGCAAAGGACTGAATTATAAAGATTTTGTGAATTTTCTCATTTCAAAAATTGACGTTACTGTCGTACCATGGCATTCCATTAGTCATATAAATAGAAATTGTGTATTTTTAGTGCAAAAAAATAAAAAATATTAGTAAAATACTTTGTTTGTAATATGGTTAAACCCACGAAGATGATTTAATTTAATGAATAAAAATGTCCGACCGATTACATCTAATTTTCAATTATCAATTCTTCATAGCGTTTGAATTTCTTCTGTGGGAGAACCATGCACTTATTTATTTATTTATTTTTTTATTGAGAGAGAGCTAAGATTATTTCTGTCATGCTATCTTAAATTTGATTTTAACAGCAAAATGTATAAAATCTATTATTTCCGCAATCGTAACATGTTTAGATATTCGAATTTTAAAACAAAAAATATTAAATATGCAAAGTTTTATATTAATAATAAAATTTAAATTTAGGAAAGTTTTGAAACAGGGTGTCGGCAATCGAAATTTTCCCCTTGATTCTTCCGCTAGGATTTTTCTGTCGGAAAATTCAGTAGTACGTTTGCACGATCAACTAAGTAAAAATTATTATATAAATATACTGGTGGAAAAATCGGCGAAAATTTTTCGATTGTCAACAACCTGATAAAAAAAAAAAAAAAAAAAAAAAAAAAAAATGTTTTCCTAAATTTTTATTTTGCGAAGAATCTCTTACAAATAATTTTTCAAAATTTAACTTTCAATTGATAATGTAATTTCAGGATGACAGGGATCGTGAACCTTCCCCTCCTCCCACCACTTAATGGTACACCAGCAAACGAATATATTTTATTATTTCTTCAAGTTTTTTGTGGATACATTATTATTGATATTGATATATTAAGCCGATAGAACGATAGAACCGCATTCCAGGAACACTTCAGCTTAGGCCTCAATGTCAGTTTTCAAGACAAAGTTACATTTTGAATCATCTTCTAATAGCAGATTTTCAGCTGCAATGTCAACTCATATATAGAAGGTATATGCGTGAAAATGTTGCGAATGTTAAATATTTTAAGCTTTAGGTGCTCCCTGAAAAGTAACTCAGTTTGCCTATTCGAAAATCCTAAAAAATGTTTCTTAATCATTCGATAATCATGAAAAATGCCTCTCCCCGAGCGAGACATTCTTCAGCGCTTTATTTTTTTTTACTACTAACTAGCATATTGTCTATTACTCACAGGAAAAAATAATATTCTCATTCAAGAAAAGTCATCTATTAAATCAGGATTGTAAAATTATATGTTAGCAAAAATTACCAATTCTTTAAAAACTAAATTTAAATAAGAAATGTTCCATGTATTATTAAAATACAGATCTGTGTAATCAGAAAACGGCCAAAAATAGAAGCAAACACATTGCAAACGTTCGATGAATATGCATCGCATACGTACAGTCGGTAACAAAAGTGTCCGAACACTAGCAAAAATTCCTATGTAAAAAAAGTACGCTTAATACAGTTTTGCTAAATAAATCCTTGTCGAATCATGTTCTTACACTGACTAAGATCAGGATTCGACAAGGATTTCTTTAACAAAACCGTAGGAAGTGTACCTTTATTACATAGGAATTTTCGCTAGTGTTCGGACACTTTTGTTACCGACTGTATATCTGATCGCTTTGTTATTCCAATCAAAAGTTTATTTTTATAAGGCTACGTGAGAGAAGAATATTTATTATCACTTACAGACCTTATATTTGTGATTATAAAGTTTAAAAAAAAATTTCCTTGTTTTATGGTAGGTTTATCCTTTTTTAACTGATAATTAACAAGTCAAGGAGCAGGTAAACGTCTGAATTACTCCCCTGCTCTCCCTCCTGAAAGTCGGTTCCGTGGAGTTTCAGTTGTATCGGATTTACTGGACATCGATCACTTAATACCTCTTTCAATAAGTTTTCTCTAGCAAACTCTGCAATACACTTTGAGAAAAAATATATATATATATACACAGTCGGTAACAAAAGTGTCCGAACACTAGCAAAAATTCCTATGTAAAAAAAGTACACTTCGTACGGTTTTGTTAAATAAATCCTTGTCGAGTCCTGTTCTTAGTCAGTCTAAGAACATGATTCGATAAGGATTTATTTAACAAAATCGTATGAAGTGTACTTTTTTTACATAGGAATTTTTGCTAGTGTTCGGACACTTTTGTTACCGACTGTATATATATATATATATATATTCAAATCAAAGTTTTGTGAAAGAATAAGATAATAAAAATATTTTTTTATAGAAAATATTTTCTATAAAAATATATCAAAATTTTTTATAGAATCTTTATAATTTCATAGAAAAATATTTTTCAAATTCAAGTTATATGTTTGAGATAGCATTGAAGTAGAATTTTCAGGTATACTTTTAATGGAAATTACCAAAATGCCGCACCCAAAATCGTGCCGTCCGGGGCGGATCGCCCCCTCCGCCCCACCCTTGTTACGCCACTGATGTCATAACGCTGGAATGAAAGTTGAATATGTACTTATTGAATTTATATCGAATTATAAAAGACTTTATACTTTATTTACACACACAAATATATAAAACATATTCGAACACAAAACCAAACCATATTGAGTGTTGCTATTTACAAATACTGGGTTATATTTGATGATGCCATTACATTGAAAAACACAATAATTCTTCCACGCTTAAAAATGTCTAACGTAGTCATTTAAATAGGAAGGAGGTCTATGTTGTCGGGTTGATCTACGAAGTTGAACTTGGGCATCATCCAACATTTGCCTACTCTGGTCACCGAGATTGCATTGGACATGAGGTTAACGTGATGGTTTCATCGCGATCAGTTCCATCAAAGAGGGTTGTACAGGTCCTTTCTAGTGATTTGAATTCTGGTCCTCGTCGGGTCTTGGGTCAGGTGTGAATGAAACAGTCTTTTTCTCTGGAATATCAGTTTTCCTGAGTTGGTTTATATGTCTCTTAAATATACAGTAGACTCTCTTATAAAGCGGGGGATACATTCCGCGTAATAGAAAATCGCGTTATATGAAACATACATTGAGCAGACGATTTCCCTCCGCAATGAGACCAAAAGCGTAGGGTGTTGGCATAGTAACGGAGCAATCCTTCCTTGAACAGGTTGAAAGTAGAAAAGATGTCGTCACGTGCTTCCTTTACTTCACGCGTTATACGAGACTCTTTATCGCGTTGTATGAGTAATAGTCGCAGATTTTTCCTCGCGTAATACGAAATCGCGTTTTGTGGGAAAGCGTTGTACGAGATTCTACTGCATATAGCTATCATCTAGCTTTACTTAGTAGTGCAACTTCCTAAATTTTTTAATAACTGTGCCTAGTTTCCATACTTCCTGATTTTTTAAACATCGGGCTTGTACTCGTTCTCCCACGCTTAATTGTCTAGAATTGAGGGCATGGTTGATATTGAAGTTATGTTTCATGGGTCGAATTGCATCAAGTCGAATACAGATATTGCGATCTAGGTACATTTCAGCTGGTGTTTTGTTATTAGACAATGGGGTTGCTCGGTATCGAAATAGGATTTCTTGAACTTTAGCATGAATTATTAATGGTTCGTTGACCATTGTTTTCAGTCGATTTTTTAATGTTTGAATATAGCGTTCCGCTAGTCCATTTGTAGCCGGATGTCCTGGAGCAATAAATTTTTGGAAAATTCCATTTTTAGAGCAGTATGCTTTAAAATATTCAATACTAAAAATAGATGCATTATCCGACACCATTACACGTGGGTATCCGTGAACTGAGAAAATATCAGTCAACAATTTGATTGTAGAGATGGATGTTGGAACATTTTTAGAAATTTTTATTTCAGCCCATTTCGATTTAGCATCTATGGCAATTAAGAAGAAATTAACTTGAAATGGTCCCGCATAGTCAATATGTATACGGTCCCAGTTTCCTTTTGGTTCATCCCATGGATGGACTTGAGCTTTTGATGGGTTAGTTTTGATTATAGCACATGCTTCACACGTTCGGGAGATTCTGTCTATGTCTTTGTTGATTCCTTTCCAATAAATGTATCTTCGTGCTGCCGGCCTGGTGGCTTGGTCGGCAGGGCGCTGCCTTCTCAGTCTCCAGGTTCCGAGTTCGAATCTCGGTGCGGGCATGGATGTTTGTGCTGTCCTATGTCTTCAACAATATTGTGTGCACGTATGTGAATTTCTGTAAAAAAAATATGGAGCAATCGAGATGAATGTCTTTGTAACTATAGATCTCAATAAATGTCAAATAAATGTCAAATCTTCGTGCTGTTATAAAATTTTACTTGATAGCACAAATCATTATTTTTTAAACTACGCTGATGTCACACATGTTTTTATTTAATAATATATATTTCGATAAAATAATTTTACAGGTAATTATAATTAAGAAAATCTTCTTACCTGTATTCATCGATCAAGCATCCGTTCAGAATATTCTTTGTTTAGACAGCTAAATCACTGAATTATTGTTCTATAAAGAAAACTGTATTAGATTCCAAATAATTAAGTATATAACTAAATGATGACATGACTTTGTGCTTTGTAGACATTTAATGAAAGAATTAAATAAAAGAAGAAAAACATAAATTTGAATTACGGAGCTAATAAACGCTCCGAACATTAAGAGATCTACATAACGACTACAGATGGATAAAATACATGTACACTGAAGCAGGTGCAAACGGTTTCGTAGGCATGCGCAGAGGTCTCATTTATTTGTTTTCAGAGTTCGAATCGAAAGTGAAATGTTTTTGATAGTTTGTGAAATATATATATTGGGCAGATAATTGTTATATTGTACAACACGTGCGAGTTGTTTCATCTTGGTTATACCAATATGAGTTTTGTGAAGTTCGTCCAAAGCAGATTTTTGAAGGACCTTTGAAATTATTACTCGCTGTCCCTTGAATAAGATACCGTTTTCTAAAGTATATTCATATGAAAGTTCTTGATTAGTTTGAATGTTTTTCTTAATTTTTGATAATTCTGCATCTGAGTCTGTAGCCTTTCTAATTGTATCAGCATTCAATAATTCTGTCGCTATTTCATATATGGAAATCATGCATACCTGATTGATTTCATTGTTCATTGCTACATCGCTGGATAGTGTTTTCTGAATTATTGGAGCTCTGAAAAGACAATCAGCATCTACGTTTTCGATAGCCTTCTTAAAAACTACTTCGTAGTCAAAAGCCGAAAGAAAGGTAGCAAATCGAAGCAAATGGCCTGAAGTCATTGGCGGTAATTTTGCAGTAGGATGGAAAATTCTTGTCAAAGGTCGATTGTCGGTTGCCAATTTAAAATGTCTTCCAAAAAGATAATTGAAAAATTGTTTCACTGAAAACACTATGGCAGGCTCTGATTATCCAATAGGCACAAGAAGCATGTGCTTCCCCTGGAAAATTTTGAAAAGGTCCCAAATTGTAAACTGGTGGTCTAAAAGCGTTGTCTGATTATAAAATGTCACAGTCCTACCTGACTGCACAACTATCATTTCTAGATTATATAGGATATATGCTAATAAAGCTTTTACACATTCATTTATAATGGAATAATTTCATATTTCTGGTGAATATAGGCTTTCACCAGTTTACATCTTGGTCAAAAATCAAGTGAATTTGCTTGTCTATATTTTAAGCGAATTTACTTGTCCTCAATTCTAGGTAACTACAAAATTTAATGAAAAATTTATAAATTTTTCAAGACGTTTGTATGAGTCTTTAGACCAAGAAGTCAGTGGGTGCCCCCAAATGGATTTGTGCTTCCCCTCAATTGTAAGGTTAATCGGGCCCTGTACTATGGCAAAAGCTTCCCGGTCAAGCTGCGAATAATTTTTCTCACTTGACGTTAGTGATCTGGAGGTAAATGCAATCGGACGATTTTTCCCATCGATGATGTGTGCTAGAACACTTGATACTCCTACTGAACTAGCATCATATGAAAGAACAAGAGGTAGCGTAGAATCATCATAAGGAACAAGAGTTCGATCACTGGCTCTTTCAGTTTGATGAAGGCGGCTTCATATGCTGCTGTCCATTTGAATTTTGAATCTTTCCTTAGAAGCTGCCGTAAAGGATAAGTGATTGAAGAATTGTTTGGTAAGAAGTAGGAATGAATATGAATAGTATGTAACCATTGCTAGAAACCGGCGTAGATCTGCGATATCAGAAGGTCTTGGCATGTCTACAATTGCTCGAACTTTCTTTGGACTCTTCGAAATTTTGTTGAATTCTACGATGTGTCTGAGATATTCAATTTGTTCTTTAAAAAGTGACCACTTTTTGCGATTCAAGTGGAGATTATATTTTTTAAGTCTCTCGAGACATAAGTTAAGGTTATTTTCACATTCATCTTTCGTTGATTCATGCACAATAATATCACCAAAATACGATAATGTTTTTGGTAAACCTTGGAGAATTTGGTCAATAATTTGGTTGAATTCGCTAGGAGCAGTTTTAATACCAAAAGATCACTGGTCAACAGTAGTTTTGATGCCTAACAATTTTGACCAATTTCTGGCTATATTTGGGTCACTGATTCTAAAAATGTTTGCTGTTTTACCCCCATCTGCTCTAGATTTCTAGCTTATCTACGTTATATGCCAAAAATACCATACTTTTAACGATGTGAAAATCGGTCAAAATACTATGCAGACAGTTTAGTTTTATGCTCATGTTACAACCAAGTGCACAAAAAGTAGTGAGCATAATCTCCACTACTTCTTCATAGTTAGAAGTTTTAAAATTTACAAAGAAATTATTCACTTCAATTCTCCACCCCCTCAGTATCATTCATTAAGTTTAATTATATTTTAAGAAAAGAAGAAGAAGAAGAAAAATCCTCATAATAATAATACTAGTAATAGTCATAATATTAGTAATAGTAATAGTCATAAAAATAATAATAGTAATAATAATAACAGTGATAATGTTCATAATAGTTATAATTATATCCCATAAACTAGAGCTGCTAGAACAAAATGGATCACATTTTTAGAATTAGCAGCACCAAAATATTCAAAATCAGTTTGAAAGTTTCAGGCACCACGAAAAAAAAATTTTTTTTTGTTGACCTGTGAATGTGTGAATCTATTCATTCGATAGGTTCCACGATGTGTAGCTATTGTTTGAATCTGACTGCTCTCTTCATCTACTGGAACATGGAGGTACGCCTTAAACAAGCCCAGACGACAAAATAATTTTAAATTTCGTAGACTATTAAGAATATCATCAATTTGTCGAATTGGATAATGCGCACTGACAAGAGTTTCATTAACGCCAATCTTGTAATCGACACAAAGTCGAACATTTTCATCTGCTTTCGGTATGACAACCAGTGTGATCCCTAGTCGCTTGTATCTGTTTTTGAAATGATTCCATGATTCCCTGTGATTCGAAAGTGTCTAATTCTTTATCAAATTTCTCACGAAGGGCGTGTATGGAACATTTCTAGCTTTATGAAAGATTGGTTTGCTTTTTTCACGAAGGCGCAAAGGTACCTTAACACCTGGAATACAGCCAAACTTATCTTTAAAAAATTCTGGATATTAGGGGACAATATCCTCGATACTGTGTACGGTTTGTGTCTGTGATACACGTGAAAATTTTGACTGTACTGCATCGATATGTTGAAGGTTAATTCCGAGATGTCGTATCTAAACTTGTCCTAAGAGTGCGTAATATTCTTCCGGAACTACATAATTTTCTTCGTATGATGTTCTACCCTGGTATTCTACATGAACATTAACTTTTCCACCTGGAACAAAAACATTACCAGTATATGATCGAAAAGCGATAGTTGAATCTTGAAATTCAGCTTTAATATTAAGTTTGTGAAATTTGTCTCGTGGAATAAAAGTGAACTCTGCACCCGAATCTATTTCAAACTTCTCTTTATGACCTTCAGTGAACACCAAAACAACATATTTTTTATGAAATCATGTTCTTAGACTGACTAAGAACATGATTGGACAAGGATTTATTTAACAAAGCAGTATTAAGTGTACTTTTTTTAGACAGGGGTTATTGCTAGTGCTCGGATACTTTTGCTGCCGAGTGTACAGTCCGATTTGTGATCTACGATAGCTGCGATTTATACAAAACAACCAACCGAATCGGAGGTTAAGCAAAACTAAAACTAAATTATTTAGAGAGAGTCTTTTAGAGTTCAGCTGCGCATGCGCAGAGCTGGATGTGACTATGGACAATAAGCTAACAGGCTACAGCTCCCCTCCTGGAAAGAAAAAGTTTAGTTCCTAAAAAAAAAGACAACAGTTAGTTGCTGAACAAACAAACTGTACTAGGTGAATCTGCTGACGTTGGAGATGGAAGTTGGTCTTTGAGAAGGATATGAACTGGTTTAAGTCTGTCAAAGGAGACAGTGACTGGTTGGCCATTAATGCGAATGGAGAATGTTTTATCCCCACATTTTAACACAGCATAAGGTCCTGTATATGGGGTGTGTAAAGACAGCTTGACCGCATTCACACGCAGAAAGACATGAGAACAAGTCTCTAATTCTTTGTAAATAAAAATATTCCGTTTGGAATGATTAGATGTAGGTCTTGGGCAAAGCTTGTGGAAATGATTCGTCAGGTCTTTCAAAAAGGAAGTATCTGTACTAATTACCTCCTTACATCCTAGTTTTTTTTTTTAGGTAAATACGCTCAGGTTGACATAAAATTTAAATACCTTTGGGATATTCATTTTTCTCCCCTTTTCACTAGGATAAACATAACAAATTATAAATACAATTTCTATACGCACTTTTTCTAAAGTATTATTATATTATATTACTTCGAAATCTCCAAAATGTACGCTTAGCAAAATTTAAGTTTGGGTAAAGCAGAAACGCCACTAGTGCCTGAGAGGTTCTCTTCTCGTAGCTGGTAAACGGGAGAAGGGGGGGGGGGAGGTACCGGGTTTGGTCTCAGATAACGATAGTTTGAAGTTTCCTGTCGTTTTCTTCGAAACACGCATGTATATGTGCTAGAATATCTTAGGAAGGCACTCCATCCAGTGGCGGAACTAGGGGGGGGGGGCTAGGGGCTGAAGGCCCTCCCCCCCAAAAAAAGTACTGACATTCGCAACTGAATATTACAATTGTAAATTTTTCATTGATCTGGAATAACATTTTGAAAAATCCTACCCCCCCCCCCCCCATCCCTCCCCCCCCCCAAAAAAAAAAGAAAGTTAAGTTTTGGATCCGCCACTGACTCCACCCAGGCTTAAGTCGTTACGTTAACATCGTTTTACTTACTTATAAAGCATATGCTGAGACATTTAATTATTATACACTCATGATATTGCTAAATTTTATTACAAAGGACATTTTTATTTTATTTATTTATTTTATAGAATACCAATGTGCATTCATCTAGAAAATAATTTGTAATAATGTTTCTAATTGTGTTTTAATCAAATTATAAAAATTTCAGACACAAGAAGCTTTCGGTTAATAATAATAATAATACGAACAATGATTGACTTTTGAAAAAATGATATTCGTACTTTCAAGTGAAGTTATTAAATAAAATTCTACAATTATTATTATTATTTATTTATTTATTTGTATTTTTTATAAATTAGAATTACATTAGAATGGACTGTTTGTTATATCTTTAAATGTTTGTTTAATGTCTATAAAAATGCTGCTACTGTTTGTTTAAAGTTGCCTATAAAAAATCTGCCGCTGTTTGTTTTAAGCTGCCGCCATGTCTCTTATAGCAACAAATAAATAAAATATATAAAATTAAAAATTTTTAAAGAGCATATAGATATCCGAAAATCTCACAGTCGGATATTTTTCATGATTACAATATTTTTCTTATCTATATATCTTCAGGAAGTAATAAATATGATCGGACTGAATATAATTTAATACATATTTTATAATATTTAAATAAAAACGAAAATAGTAAGTTAAGGGCATGCAATACCTCTATTGAAAGTTCTTTAAATAGTAAAAATTTTAATCTATATCTATATCATTATATAAAGCGCAAAAAATTGTTTGTTTGTGGAGGGTAATCTCTGAAACTACTGAACCGATTTAAAAACTTCTTTCACTGACCGAAAGCTACAGTATGCCATATTGTTATAGGCTATATTTAATTTTGATAAAATAAATTTTAGTTTAAAATCTGAGCATTTTAATTAAAATCCCCATAGAAGCCGTAATAGAAATGGAAATAATGAAATATTAAAAAAATTAGCTGCTGCCAACATAAAAGAAACATTTACATATTCATTTCGTTTTTAAAATATCTTGACGTGAAAAGAAAAGAAATATATTTGCACGTGCATTAAATTGAAATTCATATAAAGCTTTTTTAATTGTTAAACTTACACGTTAAATCTGACGTCATTATAGAATTAAAAGTGTTTATTTTTCTAATAATTTAATTTGATTTGATATGATATAATATAATGATCTAAGCATCAATGTTTAAACCACGGAGTCTTTATTATTCCGTGGTTTAAACTGATGTGTGTAAACGAAATTGGAATTTAAAAATAAATAAAATAAGAAATTCTATTTTATAATATTATTTATTTTAATTTATAATTGTTGCCAAAAAGATTTACGAATTAATTTATTTTTAGACATATAATAAAATATATTTTCACGCGAACAATAATATAAAAAGTGAACTGGATTTTTTATAAAAAAATAATAAAGATCGAGGAAAATTATTTCCCCATTTTAATCCCCATATTTGGATATAGATATGTATTAGTTATCATGTGCATCCGTTAGATTAAATTGTTTTTGTTGTAAAATTGATAAAATTGGAATTTTAAATTTCAAAACTCTAGAAAAAAAAATGGCAAATTTCCATATTCGATTGAAAACATAAACATTTCATTTCAAAGGATGATATTTACACAATAAACATCCAACTAATAAACTAATTAAAAGGGAAAGGATAAATATTCTATCATAATTTGAAGTCAAATTTGTTTTCAAATGTCTAAATAAAGTATCTGATATAATATACTAATATGTTGCAGCGGAATAGATTTGATATCCGTCATCCTTGGCAGAAAAAAAAAAATATCGCCAAATTATCTGGCGAATATAATTTAATTCCTTTCAAAAATCATGGTTATTTTAAAAACTTACATTAAGAGTGTAACGAATAATATGAAACAATATTTCGTACAATACATATTACGAAAATATACATCTGGCATGTATATTTTCGTATTACTTTTTGATCGCCAAATACAAAAAACGCCAAGGGTGACAGTTTTGAAATTTAAAATTAAAATTTTGTCAATTTGACAGCAAAATAACTCAATCTAACGCATGCATACAATAACTAATACATATCTATACCCAAATATGAGGATTAAAATCGGGAAATAATTCTTCTAGAATTTTAATAAAAAAAAAAAAAAAAAATCCAATGAGCGATTAACATGGAAAATCTTTTTCTTGCATCCATGGGCGGTCAGTGATGTCACACTTCGCTTGCGTATTGAGATGTTTAAATTTATTTGGCGACTATTTTTAGCAACTAACAGTTATGGCAAGTAGCTCAATATACATAGCGCATACAGCCATTACTGAAATGTAAATAGCATTTAATTATTTGAGTTACATTATGTTGATTGGAAACCTATTTAATATACCTATGCTCTATAGCTAAACTAATATAAAAAGAAGAAAGGTTTATATGCATATGTAGAGAACGATCGCTAGAACTAAAAAGCCGATTGCTTTTTTTTTTTTTTTTTTTTTTCTTTCAATAATCAAAAGTTACACTGTCTCTCTCTAAGTGCTAGAAGCTATAATAAATTTTGGTAAAATAAATTTTTAATTAAAAGTTTCAATATTTTAATTGAAAACAAAGCATAGATTTGATATCTATCGTCATTGGCGATTTTTGTATTTGGCGATCGAAAACGTAATACGAAAATCTGTATATTATCGTAGTAAATACGAGATGTATGTGTTTACTTCAATTACCCTACTACCGTAGGTAGTGGAAGTATTGTATAGGTTTTGGCAATTGGTCAGTGTGTGTGTATATGTGCACGTGTGTGTGTAATCTTCTGGCTGTCATATCTCCAAAACTAATAAAAATAGAACTACTAAACTTCACAAGTGATTCAGGTCTGGTGTACAGATAAATTTTCCAAATTTTCGTGAAAATTGAAAAACCGGAATTGGGTCATCGAAAACCAGAAATGGGACCGTAAGCCCATATTCAAAAACACCTCTAATGATTTTCTTCAAAGTTGCTGTATAAATAATATATTAGATGCCCTTTCGATTGAAAGTTGCTTAGTTCAGGAAAATTGATAGGCGTCCTCTATAAACAGCTCAATTTCAGACTTCGCAAGTGCGTTCCTTTAAAAACGCCTGTACGGATTTTTTTCAAACTCGCCATGTTAACTTCCTATTAAATATCCTTTTGTATGTAATTATTGTTTTTAGGTCAATAACTGAGTATGCTAAGTTTTGGTAAAAGTTGGTATCTCAAAAACGGCTCTAACGTATTCTTGAAAATTTTTTCTTTAATCCAATTTAGATAACCTTTCTCAAGTATTACGTGCTTATTACAGGAATATTAACGGTCATCCTGATTAGGTAGTTCAGTTTTAGATCTCGGAAATTCGTGTTTAAAAAAATAACTATCTATTTTTTTCCCCTTATTTTTTAACTCGCTATGCAAACTCTGTTGTATGTGTCTTTATACGTGTATCAAGTTTCTCTTACTCGAAAATCTCAAAAAATGCAAGTAATATCTCCAAAAAATTGTATATATTACGTGTAATAGTGGGTAATGGAAGTCGTGTGGTTGTTTCACACCAGATTCTGTAATAGTATATATTGTACGAATATTGTTTCATATTATTGATTTCTCCTTTAATATACATTATTAAAATAATAATCAATTATGGAAATAATTAAATATATTTGCGAAATGAACAAATAAATAATAATTAAAGCTATTATGACGTCAATTTTATCAAAAACATTTTCATGTCATAGGTTTATTTTTCAATATTTTTTATTCATGAGTAAAGAAATGTTTCTTTTTATGAAATAAATAAATAAATAAATAAATAGCATTAAGTAAAAATTGCCAACATTTAACAACTAATTAAAAAAAATAATTGTAAAATTATATTTTGACTTTCCAGTTAATAATATTGCCTGACTATAGCATATAAACTGATATATTTCTTGATTTTTTACATATCAAATCCATCTTTAACTAAAATTTGTTCATCAGTGCGAAGCCGGACGGGTCAGCTAGTCTTAATATATGTTTAGAAAGTGAAAAATATGATATGGACTGAATATAATTTATGAATTTTTTATAATATTTGTACAAAAAAAGGAAAAAATAAATAACAATAATTAAGAACTTACAACACTTTTATTAAAGTTCTTTAAAGTTTAACACTTTTTATAATTTTAGTTTTGAAAATCAGAGATTGGTATTAATACATTCGACGGCGATTTTGTCCTGTTATTTAATACGGGTTTTTACTTTCTCTTACCCATATACAGTAAACTCCCGATTATCCGCGGTGAACGGGGAACAGACAATCGCGGATAATCGAATCAGCGGATAATCCGCAAAATGATCAAAAGGGGACATAAATCAACACATAAAGCCTTTTGAGCAAAGCAGGGCCTACATATACAATTTAACATACTAATAAAAATTTCTACTAACACTTTGTTCTATTTTTTAACAAAAAAAAATCGGTCAAGATTTTTGTTTTTTTGTACTAAAACACTCTTTCTTAATTTGCGATTGCAGTTTCTTTATCAGCATTTTGTCACAAAGTGATACATCGTCCTGTTCCTCGAGATATTTTATAAGTAATAAGACCATCTGCATGTGCTAGGGCTGCGTCGTGGCTCATCCTCTGCTGAGTTTTATCTCCTTCTTCCTCTTCTTCTTCACTATTTTCTGAAACTGGGTCTAATGCTTGACCCACAATTTGTTCATCTGTAAGGTGTTCAATACCTGGATCATTGGCGTAACAATTAATCTACTCTTCAATGTTTCCTTCATTGACTTTTTTCCTCCAGTAACAGATTTAGCTAAATTTGCCAAATCATGAGCAGAAATTGCTTCCTCCTCTATAAACTCTATCAAAGTATTTTCCACATTTGGTAAAATATTTCCCCAAGACCTTACCAATGTAGACTGCTTAACTGCCTCCCAAGCAGTGTGTATGCCATAATTGCTGTCAAGAATCGTGTAATATCACCAAAAGCCTTGAAGGTCATTACTCTCTTCGATCTTTTTTTGTAATAAGTTTGTTCTGTATTTTTAAATTCCCTTTTAAATTCAAGCCCTTGAGGACCGCGGATAATCCGACCGCCGATAATCGGGAGTCTACTGTATATGGTAGAGAAAGTATTGCTTTTGGGTTAAATTTAAGAAATTGAGTTTTTGGTATATTTACACATTTTGAGGTTCCCTGAATCTAAAAATCATGTTTTTTAGCGGTTGATCTCTGTGTGTGTTTGTTTGTCTGTGTGTCTGTCTGTCTGTGTGTATGTCTGTTATCAGCATATTTCAAGAACAAATAATAGCAGAAAGTCCAAACTTGGTATTCTAAATGCGTATCATATAGGGATGCTACACTAAACCTTTCGTTGAGATTAAGCAAATGGTTCGTGTACAGGGACACCCAAGATAATTCAAATATATTACGTCTATGGGAAAAATTGCAGATAAGTAGAGTTTAAATATCTATAGACTGCACTAAACCAAATGAAACGAATATATATTTTTTATAGGCGTAAAAACATGTTTCCTGTAGAATATAGTATAAAAATCGTTCACAGTTCGTTTACAAGGCTACACAAAAGAACTAGATTATAGTGCGACAATACTTGAAAATTGATGGAACTTGTATGTCAGGTTGCCCCGTGTGTTATTGATTTAGGATTATATTTATTTGCACCGTGTGGTGTGTACATAATCTTCAGAAGATATACAGGGCTGCCTATATTTGAACCATAACATTCTTTTTTTATTGTTAGTGGAAGTGTTTTATATATTATTTTACCATATTCAGGAAAGCTGTTTAGAAATTGAAGTTAATTCCTCATAGCCATATGGTAAATAATGTTGTTGTTGTTTTTTTAAGCTAAATATTCATCGCTTGGTTTTTTTTTTTTTTTTTTTTTTTTTTTTGTATATTTACATGTTTTGAGGTTTCCTGAATACCGAAGTCAAGTTTTTAGCGTTTAATCTTTCTCTCTGTCTCTTAGAGTAAATTAAAAACAAATAATCTCAGGCGATCTAAATGTTGTATTTTGAAGTTAATACGTTTGTTGCTAGAAAAGTTTGTTCAAGATTGATAAGTTTCAAGGAATCTTGCGAGGAATAAGTTTCAAGTAATGTTGCGAAAGTTTTCTGAATAATTTTAAATGAACTTTTGAATTTAATAACAGATTTGAATTCTATATAAATGTAGGTACAATAATGAAACAGGGGTTGAGGGAGGCGGTAGCGACCCTCACATAGAAATTTAATAAATAGCGCCCCTCACATAGCCCCTCACACGTTTGTCAAATAAAGCTGCTCCGAAGCCTAATTTGAATTGCTTTAACATAGGTTTATATAATTGAACTCATTATCTTAGCCCTTAATTTCCAATCTGTATTTATAGTATTAAATTTCAGGGTAAGAAAGTGTCGTGTGAGTGACACACCAGATTATTACAGTATTTGAAAAGACAAAATGAAGGAAAATGGTCTTCGGTATTTTTATTTCTTAAATTCTTTAAATAATAAAAATTTCATATTATTATTTAAAAATTTCAACATATTAAAATTGATATTGATAATTTATTCAGAAGTATTTGGTCACTTATTATTATTATTACTATTATTTATTTATTTATCAATATTATTATTATAAGGTATTTAGTGTAAATCCAATAAAATATTGCCATTTGAATATGACATTGAAATATTTTACTATGTTAAAAAATTATTTTTATTTCAGTTTAGCAACCAACAAAAATAATATTACAGTCGGTAACAAAAGTGTCCGAACACTAGCAAAAATTCCTATGTAAAAAAAAGTACACTTCATACGGTTTTGTTAAATAAATCCTTATCGAATCATGTTCTTACACTGACTAAGAACAGGATTCGACAAGGATTTATTTAAGAGGGGACAATACCTAATCCCGCGGACAGCCGTGGCCAATGTTATTCTATGGGAAAATTTGTTAACACAATTATACATTACCTAATGTATATTTTTTAATTCTGTTTTCGCAGTCAGGAAATTCATAATCGTTAAATTAGTACTTGTTTTCCAAAAATTCATTTTTAAAAATTTTTACATTTTAATTCCGAGTTCCAAAATGCGATTTTTCACAAAATGCATTTTTCTCATTTTTTAGTCGCAAAATGAAATACTAAAATTTTAAAAAATCAATTTTTGGAAAACAAGTACTCATTTAACGCTTATGAATTTTCTAAATGTGAAAACAGAATTGAAAAATATTCATTATGAAATGAGTAATTATGTAAACAAATTTTCCCATAGAATAACATGGGCCAAGGCTGCCGGCGAGATTAGGTATTGTCCGCTCTTAACAAAACCGTATGAAGTGTACTTTTTTTACATAGGAATTTTTGCTAGTGTTCGGACACTTTTGTTACCGACTGCACAGTGACAGCATATGTTTTTTATCGGATCTTTAAATTAGAGCTGATAATTTTAGATGCAAGTCATAATTAAGTCTATTCAAAGAATGTACACAAAAGAAGAAAACCTTCTGAGCATTGTAAAAACATAAATCACGCTGACGCAGTGATAAATGCGAGTATATAAATATGTTTGAGAATCTGACAAGTGAGTACTGTTTTCCTAGCAACCGTTTGTGTGGGGGAGTGTTTGTGTTGCGGCAACTTTGTTGTCCGAAAAATCCCCGTGTAATACGAACATAATACAAATATGGTTCAGAGGTTATGTGGATCGTTATGTGGTTATATGGTTATGTGGATAAAAACATGAAGTCAAAATCGCAATCGCAGAAGCCATTACGTAATACAGCACTACTAACGTTTTTGTAAACTCAATATGGCTTCTGCGGTGGCGCTGCTACTTGTATCAGTCATTTTGAGCAGAATACAGATAGCTTCATTTAGTCTACATGCCGATATGCCGTATTCCAACTTTTCTTAAATCATTCCTTTTTGGTTCAAAATATTATTCCATTCTACCCGTTTTTTACTTTCTCTTACCTGTAAGGTATAGAGAAAGAATTGCTTTTGAGTCAAATTTTCAATATTGAGTTTTTGTTATAATTACACATTTTGAGGTAATCTGAATCCAAAAAACATGATTTTAGCGATTGATCTCTCTCTCTCTCTCTCTCTCTCTCTCTCTCTGTGTGTGTGTGTGTCTGTCTGTCTGTTATCAGTATATCTTAAGAACTAATAACGGCAGAAAGTCCAAACTCGGTATTCTATGTATGTATCACATAGGGATGCTACACTAAAATTTTCGTAGAGATCATGGAAGTGATTCATGTACAGGGTCACTCAAGATAATTTAAATCCATTACGTCTATGGAGGAAATTGCAGTAAGTACACTTTAAGATCTATAAGCTGCCTAAAACAAGACGGAATGAACAATTTTTTTATATGCATAAAACTATGTTTTGTGTAGATTTTGATATAAATCATTCATCATTTGTTTACAGTGCTACCCAAAAATTTTGGATATATTGGGGGCTGTACATTGAAATAGCTGGAATTCTAATTCATTTAATGTCAGATATTTTTTCGTGTAAGACACAAGAACGTTTCAGAACACAATATTTTTTAAATTGCATATTGTTTATAGTCAATATACAGGGCTATCCAAAATTGAGCCAAACTTTCTTTTCTATTGAATGCAATTGATCGAAGTGCTTTGCTACATTTTACAGTGTCGACAAATAGTGCTCAGAAAGGAAAATCAATTTTTCATACCCATTCTGTAAACAAATTATTTTTTGTAGTTCCATTTTTCGACTCTGATGATTTTTTGTGTTATAACACGTTTTGAGGTGTCCTGATTACGAAAGTCCAATTTTTACCAGTTGGTCTGTATCTATATCTGTCATCAGTACAACTTAAAAACGAATAACTGCAGAAAAC
This sequence comes from Salticus scenicus, assembly GCA_963930645.1. Taxonomy (NCBI): domain Eukaryota; kingdom Metazoa; phylum Arthropoda; class Arachnida; order Araneae; family Salticidae; genus Salticus; species Salticus scenicus. Next base: position 86,570,394 of record OZ005662.1, read on the forward strand.
TCAAATTTGGTATTTTGAACTTCACATAAGTTTACCACTTAAAATCTTGATCAAGATTGTCAAGTTTGAAGGCAATTTATAAGCAGCCTTGATTTTTTTTTTTTTCAAATAAATGTCAGCACAATTAAGCGGAGGGGAGGGGGGGCGGTAACCCCCCCCCCCTCACACAGAAATATATATTAAATAAAACAGTTTCTAAACCTATTTTAGATTATTTTAAAAGCATATTGATCTTTATTATCTTACGTTATTGATCTTGAGACTTAATGTGCAATCTGTCATTATAGCATTAAAATGCAGGGTAAGAGAAAGTCGTGTGAGTGACACACCAGATCATTTTTTCCTGCTTATAACAATTTTTACGTACATCTGCACAAATGTTTGAAAGAAGGCCTTACGTAATATTGAAATTTCTCATTGGTACTCCTAAGACTCCTATAATACGAGCTGACTCACAGCTGATCATTGTTGCCCAGCGGAAATATAGCTTAGCGGCGTTTAGTTGCAGACGTATTACTCGGCGTTTTTATCGCCTAAAATGACCAGTTTGCCTAATCAGAAGAGCGAATTATTGTTTGTACTTGATAAGTTTGGCGGTAGTATTTGGCGAAATTTTCTTATAACCCTTGTAAAAAGTAGCCATCACTGTTGCTGTTAAATTAGTTAATTTTAAATATTTATACACGTTGAAAAGTAGTGTAGGTTGTAAAATACAACATTTAGATAATCAAACAGCAATAAAAACAAATAATTGATACAAAAAATGCAAGAAAACATATCATAATCACACTTCCTATTTGTGATTGAAAGCTAAGCGTACGATTTTCTTTTGGACAGTTGATAGCCCATTTCTTTCGCCTTTCTTCGACTGTTGGAAATATAAACGTTCTAAAAGCAGTTCTGGTATGATTTGAGCAATTTTCGGCTGCAAAACCTCCATTTTATGTGATTTGATAATACTTGAAATTCGGACCGCGTGGGCAACAATCGCTGAGTGGGAAACAAAATGCCTGATGAGACAGCCTGTATTGTAGGAGCTCTAGGTACTCCCAAATAATAACTTGGCACGACTGAAAAATTAGTCTTCGGAGACAAAGAAACATTCCATACATTTTCTTTGACGTTTTCTCATTATCTCACACATACATACAACTTGTATGATTTCGTAACAATATGTAATTGACATACTGCAAATTTAATGTATGATGCCCTTTAACTAATATTAATTTTTATTTCACTCATGTATATTTTTTCAGTCGTTATATATATATACACATGTGTCTAACACTGATATTGTTTTGTAAGTTTATTAATATTGATGACATGATTGTACAGACTTGGCAAGAAATTTTTCTTCCAAAACCCAAAAATTCCCAATGTCATCATAAAATGTTCCATAAATGTAACAACCATATAACATCGTAACATTTTCGTTATTGCAGAAACGTTTCGAAACGTTCAGTTTGCTTTCAGATGTTACAAAAATGTAGAAATTTTCGCGATCGTTATAAAAAACCATATAAATAACAAAAGTGGTCTAGCCACTTAAACCTTCTTTGCATGAAGATGGAAATTTCTATCATAACATTTAGTGAACAAAAAATTGTACTCAAAACAGGTGTACTGTAAATTGGTTGTTTCTGGCAACTTTTTCCATGACTATTGCGTGATAAGGAACGTAGCTGTAAAAAAAAAAAATCACCATCATTACAGCGGGTTTGAAATTGCCATTCCGCTGTTTGTTGTGGTTGGAAGAAACATGATATTTCTTCAATATTTTTACTTTCTCTTACCCATAGGGTCGAGAAAGTATTGTTTTAGGGTCAAAATTTCAAACATGAGTTTTTGTTATATTTACATATTCTGAGGTCCCGAAAATCCTGTTTTTAGCGAATGGTCTGTGTGTCTGTTATCAGTATATCTCAAGAACAAATAGCAGCAGAAATTCCAAACTCGGTATTCTAAATCTGTATCATATAGGGATGCTACACTAAGTGTTTCGTTGAGACGAAGCAAATGGTTCGTGTACAGGGACACTCAAAAGTATTCAAATACATTACGTCTATGGGGGAAATTGCAGGTAAGTAGAGTTTAACATCTATAGACTGCACTAAACCAAATGAAACGAATATATATTTTGTCTAATAGCGATAGTCAACTGAGAAAAAAATTTTGCGTATGTAGGAGCCTCGGAAATTTTCATGATGGGTATCTTTCAAAAGAGCTCGCCAATACCTTTAAAACGAATGGTTGAATCATCGATCTGCGACAATTTAAAATAAAGTTATCGATTTTTTCATTTTTAACAATTTTTTTTTTTTTTTTTTTAATGTAATATTGAGAATAAATTCAATTTTTTTTTTTTTTTTTTTTTTTTTTTTTGGATATTTAGTGTTATACTACTTCTCTAATATGGAAACCGTGTGCACTATCATGGAAGATAATTTTTTAAAATAATAATTTTAATAAATTATTTTTACTGAGTGAATTTGTATAGGAAAATATAGAAGAAATTCGTATGGTGGCCACAGCACATTAGTTAATTGTTATTAGTGGATGCGCTTTACTAATAATATTTTACCATTTTCAGGAAATCTCTTCGGGAATTGAAATAAATTCCTCATAGAGATATGGTAAATAATGTATGTTTTAAGCTAAATAGTCATCGCTTGTTTTTTGTACATTAATGAAACGGGGGGTTGAGGGGGGTGGTAGCCCCCTCACACAGAACTAATTATCATATAAAACTCTTCCTAAGCCTAATTTGAATTGTTTAACATAGGTTTACCTAACAGTACTCGTTATCTTACCTCTTAATCTCCAATTTGTATTTATAGTATTAAATTTCAGGGTAATAGAAAGTAGTGTGAGTGACACACCAGATTATTTTATAACTAATCTGAGATTTGTTTGCTAATAAAAGCGATGAAATTTGCATCACTATGCAAAGATACAAAGATATAGTATTATTATTATATATATTTTTTTTTTTCTTTCTTCTATATTCAATAGAAGAAAGTATTGGATTCGTAAAAATTTTCGACCTCGGGTTTTTGATGGATTTACACGTTTTGAGAGATGCAAAACACGATTTGACCATTTTTAGAAAATGTCTGTCTGTGTGTGACAAAATTTTGTGGCAACTGTATCTCAGGAAATACTGCACAGAATTTCATACAAATTGGTAAGTAGTTGCAACCTGACATAAATTAGTGCCCATCAACTTTTGGTAAAAATTGTCTTACAGGTTACGTTGCCATCCCGCTTTATCTAAATTTTTAACATGGTGATATAGGACAAAATTTTGTATAAATGTACATAAAGAGAATTATTTTTTAGTAATCATTATGAAATTTACAAAAATTATTTATAATAGAGATAATAAACTGGTAAAACTTTTTTGTATGTGTAGGAGCCTCGTCAACACCCCCTGGGGGGGGGGGGAAGTCCCCCCCTCGAGGGGAGTAAATTTTCAAGATGGGTATCTTTCGAAAGGTCTCGTCAATGCCTTTAAAACGAATGGTTGAACTATAAATCTGTGATAATTTAAAATAAAGTTATCGATTTTTTTTTACTTTTTACAAAAAAAAAAACAACTTAGAATAAAACCTTTTTGTAAAGAAATAGAACCGACTCCAAAAAGCAATTACTATTAAAACAGCTTAAAAAAATAAAAAATAACTAGTATGTTGTGGCCACCACAAGACTTTCTTCTATATTTTCCTATACAAATTCACTGAGTAACAATATTTAAAAAAAAAAAAAAAAAAAATTCGTTAAAAGTAAAAAAAGTTGATAACTTTGTTTTAAATTACCACATATTTATAGTTCAACCATTCGTTTTAAAGGTATTGGCGAGACCTTTCGAAAGATACCCATCTTGAAAATTTACCCCACCCCGGGGGGTACTCCCCCCACGGGGCGAAGCGATGTCCCCACATGCACAAATTTTTTTTCCTAATTAACTACTTCTATTATTAATATTTCATATTAATTTTACAATCACAGGTTAAGAATAACTCTCATTATGTATATTTATACGAAATTTTGTCCTATACTGCCATGTTAAAAATTTTGAAAAATACGATCACAGCGCCTCCTGTTGTGCGATTGATCCCCAAATCTAATCAGCACCAGTTTATGTCAGGGGCCAACTAAATACCAAGTTTGGTTAAATTTCGTTTTTTTTTTTTTTTTTTAAATTGCGATTTTTTTTTTCCCAAGTTTTTTTTCGTAAAAAATAAAAAAAATCGATAACTTTGTTTTAAACTATCACAGATTTATAGTTCAACCATTCATTTTAAAGGTATTGACGAGACCTTTCAAAAGATACCCATCTTGAAAATTTACTCCCCTTGAGGGGGGACTTATCACAGACTTCCCCCACCAGGGGGGTAGACGAGGCTCCTACACATACAAAAGTTTTTTCCCAGTTGACAATCTCTATTAAAAATAATTCTTGTAAATTTCATAATGATTACTAAAAAACAATTCTCTTTATGCACATTTATACAAAATTTTGTCCTATATCACCATGTTAAAAATTTAGTTACACTACAACTAATCATAACTTTTGAAGTTGGCGCAAAATTAAATAAAATTTAATTAGTTTTTAAAGGTTTGTTTTTAGATCGGTAGCAAAAAATGCTGCTGTCTCGAATGATCCATTTTCATGTTCCCTTTATTATTACTTTCTTCTATATTCAATAGAAGAAAATAGAAGAAAGTATTAGATTCGTAAAAATTTTCGACCTCGGGTTTTTGATGGATTTACACGTTTTGAGAGCTATAGAACACGATTTGACAATTTTTAGAAAATGTCTGTCTGTCTGTCAGTCAGTCTGTCTGTGTGTGAGTGTGTGACAAAATTTTGTGGCAACTGTATCTCAGGAACTACAGCACAGAATTTCATACAAATTGGTATGTAGTTACACATTGACATAAATTAGTGCCTATCAACTTTTGGTAAAAATTGTCTTACAAGTTGCGTTGCCATTCCGCTTTTTCTAAATTTTTAACATGGTGATATAGGACAAAATTTTGTATAAATGAGCATAAATAGAATTATTTTTTAGTAATCATTATGAAATTTACAAGAATTATTTATAATAGAGACAGTCAACCGGGAAAATTTTTTTGTATGTGTAGGAGCCTCGTCAATCCCCCTGGGGGGGAAGTCCCCCCTCGAGGGGAGTAAATTTTCAAGATGGGTATCTTTCGAAAGGTCTCGTCAATACCTTTAAAACGAATGGTTGAACTATAAATCTGTGATAATTTAAAACAAAGTTATCGAATTTTTTTTACTTTTTACGAAAAAAAACCCAAAAAAAATCGTATTTTTTTTTTTAAATTTTTTTTTAAACGAAATTTAACCAAACTTGGTATTTGATTGGCTCCTGACATAAACTGGTGTTGATTAGATTTGGGGATCAATCGCACAACAGGAAGCGCTGTGATCGTATATTTTCTAAATTTTTAACATGGCTTAATAGGACAAAATTTCGTATAAATGTACATAATGTGAATTATTCTTAACCTGTGATTCTAAAATTAATATGAATTATTTATAATAGTAGCAGTTAATTAGGAAAAAATTTTTGTGCATGTGGGGGCATCGCTTCCCTTTCCCCCCCCCCCCCCCCCGGGGGGGGGGTAAATCTTCAAGATGGGTATCTTTCGAAAGATCTCGTCAATACCTTTAAAACGAATGGTTGAATTATAAATATGTGATAAATTAAAACATAGTTATCGATTTTTTTACTTTTAACGAAAAAAAACTTCGATTTTTTTTTTTTTTTTTTTTTTTTTTTTTTTTTAATATTGTTACTGAGTGAATCTGTATAGGAAAATATAGAAGAAAGTCTTGTGGTGGCCACAACATACTAGTTTTATCACTGTGTACAATTGGTCCATTAGTAGCATCTACATAGAACAGTGACGCTCTTCACAATGCGGTATTTATGTTTCTACGAAGTTAGTGTTTCCTTTTCAAATTTGGTATAACTTTGATAACTATCATCCTTGGTGGCTTTTGGATTTGGCGATCAAAACTTAACGCAAAAATATACGCGCAAGATGTATATTTTCATAATATATATAGTACGAAGTATTGTTTCATATTCTTGATTACTCTCTTAATATACCTTATCAAAATAATGATATCCCAAAGAAATTAAATATGTTTGCCAGATAATTTTGCGATTTTTCTTTCACCAAGGACGTCAGATACCAGCATCTACGCCAACTGTTGCTGCTTACGAAATCTTATTTGTTTTCTTCAGTCAAAGTAGTTTTCGGCTGCGTTTTGCAGGTGATAATGTGAGATGTGTATTTTGAACAGGATTTGATTTTTGTATTGAATAAAGGTATAAATTTTTATTTAATTTTGCGCCGACTTCAAAAGTTATGATTAATTGTAGTGTTATAGGTTGTTTGGCGAAGGAAATTATTTTATACTTTAAAGCGCAATTTACAGTTTCATTTCATACCCCTTTTTATTTTATTTTTTAAGTTGTTTGAATAGTAGTTGCTTTTTGGAGTCGGTTCTATTTTTTTACAAAAAGGTTTTATTTTTCTCTTTTCAGTGAAAACTTATTCATATAGCAGAACATCGGAAGACGTTCGACGGCAGTTTCATAAATCACAACTTCCAAGAAAAGTGAAATAACTCAAAAAATGGTTTATGTCACTGAAAAACATGAAATGCACCCAATGTGAACAAAAAAGTTACATCTCCATCTGGAAACTTATCCACTCGAGAGAGAGTTGTTCCAATTTTATTCTAGTTAAGTTATTTTTAAGTTGATTTTTCTCAAATGCTGCATTTTTAAGTTGTGTCATTTTTCTTGCCTTTATCGGTTATGAGCAAAAAACTATCTATTGAATGAACATACGTTAAATTAAAAATGCTTTAGAAATGTAAAGAACGAATACGCTGTATTCGTAACCGAAAATTCTGTTGGGCATATATATTGAACTCTACAGTGAATACGTGTCACTCGCTGCGCTGGAAATTGTGCATCGTAAACTTCAAACAAAGAGCAAAATATGCATTGCAGCTGACGGACAGAGGTTTCAACATCGATACTTACATACTCCTTTTACCAGTGTCGCTGCATGCTTTCAGCAGTTAGAGTGAGAACAGACTTTTGTGAGTATCTTGTAATTTGTTTATATCTGAATGAAATCATAATGAAACATATTTCAGGCCAAGATAATTACGACAACAAAAAAAGTATTAAAATTAAATCACTTTTACGAAGTTATAAGCTAACAAATTTCAATAACAACAACAATGAGAAACTTGTATTGAGAACGTCTTTCCTTATGAAGTCGGTTTAAAACGTCTATGCGTTAATCGATGTGACCGCTTACAATAACCATGCTTTGAATTCTACATAGCATAAATGTCATCCGCTACGCTACAACATATGTAATGTCGTTCAAGTGTGCACAAAATAGGAAATTGTGAACAACAAATGCACGTTTTAAGCGATCCGTTTTTAGTATTAATGTCTGTCATAATATTTGTATGATTGTTTGGCAACACCATGTTTTATGTTATAGAGTTGGCAACGGTCCAGATTTGTTCTCTTCTCAGTTATGTTGTAAGTACGCAGTTGTGTGTTTGACGTTCTAATAAATATGTGCTGCGAAATGGTTTCGCTTAGTGAATTAGTTAGTTTTATATTAGTTTTCATCTTAAGTAATTCTGCTAAATATATATAGGAACGTTACATGGTGTCAGAAGGAAAATTATTGTTTGAAAGTAAAAATTACGGTATTATAAGCATTTGCAATAATAGTAGTTTTTAAAATGCCTGGCGAGAGTGCTTCAAGTATTAATGTAAATGCTCGTCTTCCACGTGAGTTGGAAGTTACTGAGGATGGAATGGCAGTTAAATGGAAACTGTGGAAACAAACGTTTAACTTTTATGCAACTGCCACGCAATTATTGACGAAACCGAAGGAAATACAAGCAGCTACATTTATGTTGGCAATTGGGCCTGCAGCAACAATTGTGTTTAATACTTTCGACTTGAATGAAGATGATAGTAAAGATTTAAAGAAGATTACTGATAGGTTTGATGAATATTTTTCACCGAAGCCTAGTGAAACGTATACTCGATATTTATTTTTTAACTTAATGCAAGGTAAGCTTGAAACTTTTGATTCTTATTTAATAAAATTAAAAACGAAAGTAAGTGACTGTTCTTTTGGAACTTTAAAAGATAGCTTATTACGTGATCAAATTGTTCGAGGAATTAGTTCCGATAAAGTTCGTGAATTGTTGTTATCGGAAAGAGAGTTAACTTTACAAAAAGCTATTGATATTTGTAGAGCAAGTGAGCAGGCTACTAATCAGTTAAAAGAAATCCATAGTATAACCACTTCTAATGAGAAAGAAATTTTAGCGATACGAAAAGCGAAAAGTAAACATTCTAGTGATAAACCTTTTAACTTGAAAATTGATTCTAGTAAACAAAGTAAAGTCTGTTGGCGTTGTGGTTTAACTCATGAATTTAAAAATTGTCCTGTTTTTAATGTAATGTGTAAAGCTTGCTCTAAGAAGGGTCATTATGCTCGTCAGTGTAGAATTAAACTGAAACAGAATTCAGGGTCTTGTAATTTTTATAATAAAAAAGTTCATGAGCTTAAGGAGGATTCTGATGAAGATTTAAACTGTCAATCTTTGCATATTGGGGAATTGATAAATGTTGATAGTAAAAATGCCTTGTTTACCACAGTAAAATTTAATGATGACATTCAAGTTAAATTTAAACTTGACACAGGTGCGGAAAGTAATGTGATAACTAAAGATGTCGTGAATAAATTATCACTACCTATTTCAAAAACTTCAGTACAACGTTTAAAATCATTTAATAATCAATATACACCTGTACTACGAGAAGTAAAATCTGTGTGTTCTGTAGATGGTAAATCAGTTAGTCTAAAATTCTTGGTAGTTGATGGTAATTATAACTGTATATTAGGATGTAAAACTTGTGATAATTTGGGTTTAATTAAACGAAATGTGAATGTTTTGCAATTAAATGAATTTAGTGAAGAAATTCCAAAGGAAATATTTGAAGGTATAGGATGTATTAAAGATTTTGAATATGACATTGAATTTGAAAATAATGTTACGTTCTCCATACACCCACTTCGTAGAATACCTTATGCTTTAAGAGATGTTGTTAAGAAAGAGATTGATTTAATGGTTAAGATGAATATTTTAAAACCAGTCACTGAACCTACACCTGCTGTTAGCCCATTGGTTATTGTTAAATCTGGTGACCGTGTTCGCTTATGTTTGGATCCAACTGATATAAATAAAGTAATTAAGCGAAGACATTTTCCTCTTAAGACTGTTGAAGATATTGCGGCAAGAATAGGAAAAGTTAAATTCTTTACTCTTTTAGATGCCAAGAAGGGATTTTGGCAATTGAGGGTTACTAAGAGAACTTCAGAATATTTAACCGTCAATACACCTTGGGGACGATTTTCCTTTTTAAGGGTGCCATTTGGACTTGCTTCAGCCCCCGAAATTTTTCAACAGGTGATGCAAAATATTTTGAAAGATTTTCAAAATGTAGAATGTTCCATGGACGACATATTATTATGGGCTAACACTGAAGATGATATGAAAAATTTGACCCATAAAGTTATTAAAAGACTCTTGGATTGTGGTGTGCGTTTAAATAAAGAAAAATGCCATTTTGGGAAAACTAAAGTTAAGTTCTTAGGCCATTTATTTACTTCTGATGGTATTGAGATTGATCCTTCAAAGGTTACAGCTATTAAACTGTTAAAAACTCCCATGAACTCCCACTTGTTTATCAGAGTTGCAGAGATTCATTGGTATGGTTAATTATGTTTCAAAGTTTGTTCCAAACTATTCTACAATCTCTGAGCCTTTGCGAAGATTACTTCAGAAGAATGTATTATGGGACTGGTCTAAAGATCAAGAAGATGCTTTTGTTAAATTAAAAGAAGCACTCCAAAATGCACCGAAATTAGCTTATTATGACGTCAACAAGCCTGTGGTGGTTTCTGTTGATGCTAGTTCTCATGCTATGGGAGCGGTTCTCTTACAAGAGGGTAGACCTGTAGCCTATTCAACTAAAGCCTTGACACCTACTCAAAAACGCTATCCACAAATAGAAAAGGAAGCTTTAGCTATTCGTCATGGTTGTAAAAAGTTTCACGATTATATCTATGGTAAATCTGTTGTGATAGAAACGGATCACAAACCTTTGGAGTCTATTTTTAAAAAGCCATTGCAGTCAGCACCACCTCGTTTACAACGTTTGCTTTTTGATGTGTTGCAATATTCTCCTGTTATTGTTTATAAAAGTGGCAAAGATATTCCAATACCAGATGCTCTCAGTCGTGACTGTGAAATTGATTCTATTGAAGAGTGTTTAGACGAAGAAACTTTTGAAGTAACTGTTGATGTTCCTTTTCCAGTATCGTTATATCCAGAAATGTTGTCTGCAGTGAATGAAGATGATGAATTACAACAATTAAAGTCTTTAATCCTTAATGGATGGCCAGCGACTGTTCAAGAAGTTCCCCAAGAGCTTCGTAAATATTGGAACTATCGAGATGAGTTGTCAGTTTATGAAAATCTTTTATTCAAATCTGAGCGACTTATTATCCCTAAGAGTCTCCAAAATCAGTATTTAAAACTTATCCATCAGGGACACTTGGGAACTAATCTTTCACTGCGTAGGGCACGTGAAATTGTATTTTGGCATGGTATGTCACAAGATGTCATAACTTATGTACAACAATGTGCTATTTGCCAACAAACATCAAGAGCACCCAACACCGAGCCTTTGTTGATGAAACCTGTACCATGTTTTCCATGGCAAAGAGTTGCTTCTGATTTGTTTGAATTTAAAGGAAAAACCTATTGCCTTGTTGCTGATAGTTATTCTGGTTATTTTGAGTTTAAGGAATTGCATCATCCAACATCACATGCTGTAATTGAATTCTTAAAGGATTGTTTCGCAATTCATGGTATACCAGATGTTTTGGAGTCTGATAATGGACGTGCTTACCATTCAGAAGCTTTTCGACAATTTACACTTTCCTGGAAAATCAAACATATAACATCAAGCCCACATTATCCAAAGTCTAATGGCTTAGCAGAACGTTATGTGCAAGAAGCTAAATTGCTACTTAAAAGATCTTATATTGAAAAAATTGATTACAGATTGTCATTACTAAATTGGAGAAATACTCCTCGTAATAACTTGACCTCACCTGCAGAAAGACTTTTTGGACGTCCTACTAGAACTTTAATTCCCATACACCCATCTCTACGTTTGCAACGAGAATCATCATCTATACCCCTTCAGTTAGTCAGAGAGAAACAGCGACTTAGCTCAACGACTGCGAGTGTTCAATCTCCAGTGTTTGTGGAAGGAGAAAAAGTAAAACTTAGAGTATCCCCACGAAATTGGATTCCTGCTGCTATTACTGGTACTACAGATGCTCCTAGATCCTATATGGTTACTACTGCAGATGGTAGCACATTTAGACGGAATTCAGGAGTGATACAGAAAACAAAAGCAGACATTCCTCCAAATAGAGAAATTGTGGTTCACCCATCAGCTCAGCATAAAACTTCTGAAGATCCAGGTCCTTTGACTCAATTAGATCCAAAACCTATAAGAACTTTTGACAATTTAGACTCTAATAATTCTTATAAGACTAATAAACTTTCTAGAACTGTGACCACCCGTTCTGGCCGAGTTGTTAGACCACCAGAACGTCTTGATTTGTAAATTTTGTATATAGTTTTTATTTTATCATTATTTAAAATTTTTTTATTTCCTTTAAAGGGAAGATGTCATAATATTTGTATGATTGTTTGGCAACACCATGTTTTATGTTATAGAGTTGGCAACGGTCCAGATTTGTTCTCTTCTCAGTTATGTTGTAAGTACGCAGTTGTGTGTTTGACGTTCTAATAAATATGTGCTGCGAAATGGTTTCGCTTAGTGAATTAGTTAGTTTTATATTAGTTTTCATCTTAAGTAATTCTGCTAAATATATATAGGAACGTTACAATGTCTAAACTAACTTTTCGTACTAAATCGATGATGCTCTGAAATTTTATAATTAACTTTTTTCCCCTGTCTTGGACCGTTTCCGAGATAGGAACGCTAACTCCACTGTTTTCCACCCGGTGACGCTGTAGGCGGTTGAATCGCGTAGCACATGTCCACTTTACTATACCTACATACCACTCTTATGACTATAGCTGCAGCTGCTCAGCTGTTAAAAGAGTCGGGACTGACTTTTTTGGGCACCCTGTATTTTTTTTTTTTTTTTTTTATCGTAAAGATATTACAATGGGACCTATTTCACACCAAAACCTTTACAAACCAACAAAAAGTATCAAAATTGGGTCATCCGTTCAGAAGTTATGAGCTAACTAACAAAAAAAACAACAACAAAAAACAAAAAAACATACGCTTTGAATTGAGAACCTTCTCCTTTTTGAAGTCTGTTAATTAGAGCATCTCTTACGAAGTTATAAGCTTACAAACACAAACAACAACACATGGCTCGAATAAAGAACACCCTCCTTTTTGAAATTGGGTGAAAACGACTTTGTGCTAATCGATGTGACTGCTTACAGTAACAGTACTTTGAACCACAGAGTATACGTGTCATTCGCTACGCTGCAAAGTGTGCAACGTAGTTCAAGTGTACACAGTGTAGGAAATATCGAACAAACAACTGCACGTTTTAAGCGTTCTATTTTTAGCAATAATGTCTAAAAACTGTCTTTTCGTAGTAAATCGATGATGCTCTATAACTTCATAATTAACTTTTCTCCCATCTTGAACCGTTTTTGAGATAGGAGCGTTAATTCCTCTGTTTTTCACCTGATGGCGCTTTATTTTCTTTAGATTGTAAAGATATTACAATGGGACCTACTTCAGACCAAGATCTCTACAACAAAACAAAAAGTATCAAGTAACCGTATTTTGAACTATATAGCGTATGTCTCACCAGCTACGCAACAACGTGTGCAATGTAGTTCAAATGTGCATAGTGTAAGAAATTGCGAACAAATACACGTTTTTAGCATTGTATTTTTAGCACCAATGTCTAAACTGTCTTTTCGTACTCAATCGATGATGCTCTGCAATTTTATAATTGACTTTTTGCCCCTATCTTGAACCGTTTTCGAGATAGGAACGCTAGCATGAATGACTAAACTATCTTTTTGTACTAAATCAGTGATACTCTTCAACTTTGTAATTCACTTTTTTCTCTAGAACCGTTTTCGAGATAGGAACACTAACTCCGCTATTTTCCAACAGGTGGCGCTGCAATCGGTTTAACCTTGTACTGCATGGGCACTTTGCTATACTTACATGCCATTTCTATCACTATAGCTGCAGCCGTTTAGCTGTTAAAAGAGTTGGGACTGATTTTTTTGGGCACCCTGTATTTTCTTTAGATCTTAGATATTACAATGGGACCTATTTCAGACTAAGACCTTTTCAAAAAAACAAAAAGTATCAAAATCGGAGAATCCGTTCAGAAGTTATGAGCTAACAAACATAAAAAAACATACGGTTTGAATTGAGAACCTTCCTTCTTTTTTGAAATCGGTTAAAAAAAAATCGTTTTTTTTTTTTTTTTTTTTTTTTTTTTTTTTTAACGAAATTTTACCAAACTTGGTATTTAGTTGGCCCCTGACATAAACTGGTGCTGATTAGATTTGGGGATCAATCGCTCAACAGGAGGCGCTGTGATCGTATTTTTTCTAAATTTTTAACATGGCAGTATAGGGCAAAATTTCGTATAAATGTACATAATGAGAGTTATTCTTAACCTGTGATTGTAAAATTAGTATGATTTATCAATAATAGTTGTGGTTAATTAGGAAAAAAAATTGTGTATGTGCATCGCTTCCCCCCCCCCCCCTGGGGGGATGTACTCCCCGAGTGGGGGGGGGGGGGGGATCTTCAAGATGGGTTTTTTTCGAAAGTTCTCGTCAATACCGTTAAAACGAATGGTTGAACTATAAATATGTGATAGTTTAAAACAAAGTCATCGATTTTTTTTTTTACTTTTAACCAAAATATTTTTTTTTTTTACTTTTAACCAAAATATTTTTTTTTTTTACTTTTAACCAAAACAATTTTTTTTTTTTTTTTTTTTTTTATTTATTGTTACTGAGTGAAATTGTATAGGAAAATATAGAAGAAAGTCTTGTGGTGGCCACAACATACTAGTTTTTTTTTTTTTTTTTTTTTCTTTTTGTACTGAGCAAAACATATATATTTGCATGATAATGGATATTTCTATCATACTGTTTTTTAATTATTTTATATTACATATCTGTATTAGGATTTTTAAAACATTTTTCCTTTAAACTAGAGCATGAATTATATCACCTTGATTTGTTTCACAAAAAAGGAAAAAATCGTGCAAAGAAGGGTTAACAAATAGAGCATCGAAAATGGTGAACGTGTTTTAGAAAGTTATTAGAGAACTTGTTTGAAACATGTTATGGAAATGAAAGATTGTATGAGTTTTTGCAACATCATTGAAGCATTCTCTGCTGTATTAAAAAGAATTATTAAGTGTGTTCTGAACACATGTTATCGGAATTTTGGTCTTCGACGGAAGAGGTGATCCTCTGATCCTTCCATTTTGATAGACGATCTGCGTATAGTCGGCACAGTGATACCAGATGGTCGAAAATTATTTCCCCAAACAGGTCTTCAAATTTCCCCAAATCAGGTTTTTTTTTTTTTTTTTTCGAAAAAATCCCCAACTTGATTTCTACTAAAAAGGGAAAATATATATATATATATATATATATATCAAGCAGATTTTTCTGATTTAGGCTCAGATTTTTCCCCAGATGAAGGCAATTTTTGAAAAAAATCCAAATAACAATAATGCTATTGAAAGTCTCTAGTCGTAGGGATTACGTTGCCAACTTTGACAGAAAGTTCAAAAACACCCCAGATTTGTCCCCAAAAATTTGAGAATTCCCCAAAAAAGTCCCCACAAACATTTGGTCCCCAAAATTGGCCCCAGAAGCCTCAAAAATCCCCCAAAATGGGGACAAAATCCCCAATCTGGCATCACTGAGTCGGCAGCAAAATTATTGAAGCACACATCCACATTTTTAATTTTTATTGTGATCGCTAATTTTTATCACCAACTTACTTTTTATAAACAGCATAATGACTAAGATCCTTGACTCGAGAAATATTTACGTAACAAAACAGCATTAGATGCCCATCTTTTAAACACGAATTATTGCTAGCGCTTCCATAATTTTGCTGCCTACTGTATGTTATCTTGCAGAACATATTAACGAGAATCAAATACTGTTACATCCTTGGTCAGTTGGTCTCTTTACAGACAAATGGCCGTATTCACCATTAACTTCAACTCCCGGTTCAACGCAAAAACTTTAAAAGCGTCTAGAGGCAGGGTACAGTTTTCCAGCAAAATTTGGCGCGCTGTTTCTGCCATCTAGCGTCGAGGATTTCCTATAATCTTTTATTGGTTATTTTCACCTAAAAAATCTGAAAATAACAATACTGCTAGATGGCAGAAACAACACGTAAAATTTGCTGACAATTTTCACCCTGCCTTTATACGCTTTTCAAATTTTCATCTTCAACCGGGAGTTGAAGTTATTGGTGAATAACAGCCTAAATGAGAAAGTGATAAATCTTTGAGCACTAACCGCAGTCAATGATATTTGACTGCGATTAAGTTATAGTTGTTTCAGGATGTAATAATATAACTTAACAGCCCAAAATGATTAAAAAATATAGCAATTAAATATCATTGAAACATTTTTTACTCTTAAAGAAGCATTTCAAGACGTTTAGCTTGTTTTCAGTTTAGTTTAAAAAATATAGGAATGTCCACGATTGTAACAAAAAGACAGAAACGTAAAAGAAAAGTTTTAGTCACATAATGGATAGAATGTAGAAAAGGGTGAAAGATTGAGAAAAGGTACCAAAATGAATATCTCCTGAAGTGTGTTAGTGTAATGAAAGATTGTAACGTTTTTGAAACATAATTAACCCTTTGCCCGGAACATGTTTTCATCATGCTTACCGGGAACACCGGTCTCACAGACCGCTATTTTTAGAAAAAGGTACTGAATGTATTTAGCGAAATTTCGTGGCGATAAATTATGAATTCTTGCAGCCATAACTTTACTTTCTCAATCATGACGTATTATAGGGACGATAGGATATCATATGGTTGATTGGATTTAATGCCGCATTAGTACTGCGCAACGGGTAATTGGCGACGGTCTGGGACGCACCCCTAAGGATGGTCCGGAGACGTGCCATCATAATTTTGATCCTGCCCGATTAGGTGACCCCCAGAGCTATAATTTGGTATATTATATGATTGAATCATCTGGTTTCTGAAATTATTCTTTTTTAATATGTTTATAGTGACCAGTTTAGAGTACTTTTATAAATACGAAGCATTAAAATTATTAAACGAATGTAATTACGGCGTTGATTTTTAAATTCTAAATAACCACACTAATAAAAAGTTATAAATAAACAATTTCTTATTATTTTTCGAACTACAGGAAATTAGTCTGCGCTCGGATTGGAAGAAATTTTGTCACCCTGTTTCGACTATTGAGTTACCGAATTTCGTGCACTTTGAGATGCATTCACAAGCGGTACCATCGACAAGATATTAGAGTACACCCCGGACTAGTAACCTTTTTGCTATCCAACATCAGATCTCCACCATTTAGTCAAATCATCCACCAAACCGACATGAAAATTCCACCAAGGCAAGTTTCCTCCACCTTTGTTATTGCTGTTTTATATTTCGATTGGGTGTAAATTAAACATATACCAAAACCTACACTAGCTGAAATGGAAAGCAAGTAACCTAATCCTTGTTATTGTTTAAAAGCTGTTCCGTTTGAATTTTGTTTGGATGAATGAATGGTTGGGTTTTACGTCGCACTAGTGCTGCTCAGATGGGCAATTGGCGACGGTCTGGGACACACCTCTAGAGGTGGTCCGGAGACATGCCATCACAATTTTGATCCTCCACGGAAGGGATCCTCTCCCGTTTCGGTGACCCCGAGAGGGACTTTTGTTTAGAGTTTTGGTGGTAAGAGGAACAAACCATTTAAAACATGCAGAATCCCAAGAACCAGTTGCCAAGACAGCGATTATTACCAAAAGAAGGCGCAAAAACCGTAGTGATGTTCCGGGAATTTTTCTCCATAGACAATATAGGGAATCCGTACTCTACTAGTATATCTGCTCAATGAGGGTTACACAGTCTTTTTTTTTTTTTTTTTTTTTTTTTTTTCCATGTGTGCAAAGAGTACATTCGTGTGTCTAAGTGATTGCTGAGCTTTCTTGTACAACCGGCAGCAAAAGTATCCGAGCACTAGAAAATAATTCTGATGCCAAACAATTACACTTAACACTGTTTTGTTAAATAAATCCTTGTTGAATCATGTTGTTAGACTAAGAACATGACTCGACAGGGTTTATTTAACAAAGCAGTATTAAGCGTACTTTTTTTTTAGAGGGATTATTGCTAGTGCTCGGATACTTTTGCTGGTACACACAATGGTAATGACATGCCTCGTCCCGGAGCACTTGTTGGGGTGGACTCTAGACTTCCACAAATTGCTCATTACGTAGCTATCATGTGATATTTAAACTAGGGTGACCAAATGTCCTGAAATTAGGGGGTTAACTAAAGTGACTGAATGTCTATATTTATTGGGGACAGTCACCACTTTTGGCAGTTTGTCACTATGAACAGGATTCGACAAGGATTTATTTAATAAAACTGTATTAAGCGTACTTTTTTTTACATAGGAATTTTTGCTACTGCTCGAATACTTTTGCTGCCGAATGTACAGTCGGTAACAAAAGTATCCGAACACTAGCAAAATTTCCTATGTAAAAAAAGTACGCTTAATACAGTTTTGCTAAATAAATCCTTGTCAAACCCTGTTATTAGACTGGCTAAGAACATGATTCGACAAGGATTTATTTAGCAAAACTGTATTAAGTGTACTTTTTTTATATAGGAATTTTTGCTAGTGCTCGGACACTTTTGTTACCGACTGTACTCTTGCCAGTAGTCAAAAGCAATGTTATTCTGTGAGGATATCTGTTTCCACAATACCCATTACCTAATATTCTTTTTCCGAAAATTGGTTTTTTGCATTTTATTTTCTAGCCCCCCCCCCCCCCCCCCAAAAAAAAAAAAAAAAAAAAAAAAAATGCAGTTTATTTTTTTATTTTTTATTTGTATTATTTTTTATTCAAAAATAAAATGTAAAAAATAAAAATAAGAAAATGAGTGCAAATTTAACGGTTGTGAAATTTTCTAAATGTGAAAATGGAATTTAAATAATCATCAATTGTGGAAGCATATTTCCCCACTGAATAACATCACCTGTCGGTGAAGTTTGATATTATACAGTCGGCAACAACAGTCTCCGAACACTAGCAAAAATTTCTATATAAAAAAAAGTACACTTAAAACAGTTTTGTAAAATGAATCCTGTTTTTAGACTGACTAAGAACAGGATTCGACAACGATTTATTTAACAAAACTGTATTAAGTGTACATTTTTTACATAGGAATTTTTGCTAGTGTTCGGAGACTTTTGTTACCGACTGTACTAAGAAAAGCAAACTTAAAAAACAAAACTTTTAGAAAGAAGTTGCAATTATTGGCAATGTGCTGTTAGCGCTCAAAATTTGAGATTCCTAATATCCTCATGACATTTTACATGTTTTTTTTTTTTTTCAACATTAAGGGGATTGCCCAATGCGCAACACTAGTGCGACGTAAAACTCATTCAACCAACCAACCGTCAACAGTAAGCGGCTCCGGGCCCTGCTCACTCTTCCAATCCCAAAGGGTAGTTTCCTTGTTTGAACAGATTTTACGTTGTACTAGTGCCACGCTGTGGACAATTGGCAACGGTCCGGGACTCATTATAGGGTTGTTCCGAGATATGCCATCCTCTACAGGTTGAGTGTATTTTACGTCGCACTAGTGCTGCAGTTAAATAGACTTGGCGTCTTCGACGTTTATCGCCAAACGTGTCGGTACCGTATTCTAGGAATCTGCATCCGCAATTCCCTGCACTAAGCCTAACCTTTAGCGGTCTCAGAGACCGATGTTCCGGTATAAGGGTTAAAACATTTTGTAGTGTATAGGCAGAAACTGAGATTAATCAACTAGTCTATTGATAAATATAGTGCAGATAAGAACTTTTTGTAACTTTGAATGTATTTGTTGAATTTATGAAGTTTTCTTACAAACCGTAAAGATTAAAGGGGGGGGGGGGGGGGCTTGAGAGCTATATACTGCCAAGGCTGTCATCTCAGATTGCCCATAAATAAACAATTTAAACTCAGGCTTATATTCAGTGGCGGCTGGTGAATGACGTATTGGGTGGGCTGCAAGCTACTGACTAAAAACACTTTATTAATATGGAAAGCTTTTTCTTCTGATTGGCTATTGAAGTATCGATGTATTATGTTGATTCTCAAAATAAAAGAGTCAGCCAATAAGACGAATAAAGATTCCATTCCATGTACTTTTTCTAGACGCTTCGATGCAGCACCCCCAAAACGTCATTCACGAGCCGCCACTGCTTATATTAGAAGTTGTTTAAAACAGATTAAGGGAGTGTAAGAAAAGTGAAGAACCGACAATCCATTGGAAGAACAGAATTTATGTAAAAAAGCAGGAAAAGAGCACAGATTTTTCTCCCATTCAGTTTACATGCCAAAACATGACTTTCATATTCCGTATACAATAAAAGTACATATTCCATATGACAACAGCTGCAGTTGCTACTACCAGTCAAGTATAAACGGGAGAAGATTGCCTGGGTACTGCCGTTTTAATACATTTTACATCGTGGCGTCTTAACTGCTATTTACTTCCCAAGAAAAAGTAAACGTAATTAGACCCTTAAATAGAACCTCGTCATCCGAGGTCACATATTTGCTTTGGCAACCTGGGTATTTGCATCTCTCAAAAATTTAGTATTATAAATAAAAATAGGTGGACTATAAAGTCATAACACTAAGCAAAAACATTTAGTATAAGGGAGAGTGGGGTTGAATGGGACGCAGGATGAATGGGACAATAGCTCCATTTTTATGTTTTGCAAGCACCAGAAACTTGACATTTTTTCTGATATATGGCAGTACTGAGGTCATTCATCAAGTGTAGTTTCAGAATTGTGCTATCCGTACAAGGACAGAAAAAAATTATAGTGTGTTTTTCAGCTGCTAAAGTAAGGTTTTACTGATTCAATTAAGTAGTTGTTAAGACATTAACCATTTGCTTAAAGTTAATATAACTGTTATATGGTAAAAAGACATAATCTTTTATTGTGTTTATGATATTCAAGAAGAATATTGACAATTGTTCCTTAAGTCTATTTCCAGTTTTATATGATCATGTGGTGGTGGGGATGAATGGGACAGTTTGAATGCGGATGAATGGGACATTCCCCACTATGTGCTAATTTAAAATTATACACAAGAATTATATTAAAACAAATCCTAAATAGATTTTCAATATTTTTATAACCTGTAGTTCAGTAGTTATAACATGGAATTATAAAAGTAGCATAGATTTAGAGAAAAATAGATTGAAATTAATTGTTCTGAT
Source organism: Salticus scenicus (assembly GCA_963930645.1). Taxonomy (NCBI): domain Eukaryota; kingdom Metazoa; phylum Arthropoda; class Arachnida; order Araneae; family Salticidae; genus Salticus; species Salticus scenicus. The sequence goes on from OZ005662.1 coordinate 86,591,106, forward strand.
TTTTGTTTATAATAATTATGATTAAAAAAAGTATAAGTTAGAATATTCAATGCAACTTAAATCAATATCTATATATATATATATATATATATATATATATATATATATATATATAATAAATAAATAAATGAACTAATAATAATTTGATTAAAATCCCAATTTCAATCAAGCTAATTAAATAAATCCTGGGGATTATTAATGGAATGCAGAATAAAATGCTGATTTTTCCCGATCAGTCGGAAACAAAAATTTATCTGGATAATTTGTATTCTATTATAATGATTTATCTCTTTCTAGTGTCTTATTTATTTATTTATTTTTAGATTAGATCTTATTAGATTAAATTACCAAAGCCTAAAACACTAAGAACTGTGCGAACCAAAGGACTTTTGCCTTTTGATGTTAATTTGAGTCAATACATCAGTTTATGTTAATTACAGTAAATTCATAGTGAGTTATAAAATCACATAGACCAATTTAACTTTAAAAATTTATTTACTTTAAATTTGTTTTATTTTCTTTGTTAACTCCAGTCCTGTCCCATTCATCCCCATAGGTGGGGATGAATGGGAAAATGCGCATGCATGTAAAAATATATATATATATATTAATAATTAAAAATGATAACTTTTTATTAAAGTTAGTACGTTTATATGTAACTGATTACTAAAGTGTACTTATGAGCAATGTTACAAAATTCTGAATTACATAGGGTGAACGTTATCAGTAAAAACATGAAAAACGTCCCATTCATCCCCACTCTTCCCTAATAATTAATATGATCATTTTTAGAAATTCACTCCAATAATGAACAACTAATAGGAACATTTATTATGATATGATCTGTTTCTTCATTCAACGTAATAATGTCCAATGAACCGGAACACAAATCAAGCGAATGCTAATTTCGTATGAAGAAACCCTAAAAAACTTATTATCTAGCACAAAAAATAATAATTGAAGAATCTTTGGTCCAATAATGCATAACTAATACGAACATTTATTGCGATATAATTTGTTTCTTCATTCAGAGTAATAATGTCCAATGAATCGGAACTCAAATCAAGCGAATGCTTGTTTCGTATGAAGAAAGCCTTAAAATCTTATTACGTAGCCAAAAAATAATCCTTGGAGATTTAATTAACACCGTCTGGAGGAGAGCTGTATAGCTTGACACATAATTAGATGCATCTGTGACAAAAATGTCATTGTTACATGAAAAATCCGAAATGGATTCAGAGAAAAAGTAATTTTTATGCTGTCATTCATCTGCATATAAATGTATTATGCAGTGTCAGTCACGCAGGTATAAGTGAAAAAATATTCCGTGAAAAACCTAAAGAAATTTTAACGTTACCAATTTCTCCAGACAAATTTCAATTTTATCAGAAGGGTCTACCTCACCTGCGTTTACAAAGAGTAATTTTGCAATTAAGGATTGTTTGCTTACAAAATTTTCGTTTTATAAGCAATTTTTTATTATTGCTTCCCACTATATTGTTCGCAGATAATAAATACTCTAAGAGAAGCATACTATTGTAACAACCGCAGCTATCGTAGATCGCAAGTCGGATCGTACACTCCGCAGCAAAAGTATCCGAGCACTAGCAATAATCCTTGTCTAAAAAAAGTACTCTTAATACTGCTTTGTTAAATAAATCCTTATCGAATCATGGTCTTAGACAGACTAAGAACATGACTCAACAAGGATTTATTTAAAAAAGCAGTATTAAGTGTACTTTTTTAAGACGGGGATGGGATTATTGCTAGTGCTCGGATACTTTTGCTGCGGAGTTTACGATCCGACTTGTGATCTACGATAGCTGCGGCTGTTACAATAGTTTGCCTCCCTAATACATTTTAGTCTATTAAGATTATTACAAATCAGACAAATAGTGTAATGCTGTCTAAATATATGTCCCCAAATATTATTCCCACCACTATTATCCCTACATTCAGTTGTATGTTTTTGTCCAATATTTGTAAATAGTCATTTTCTGCACCACAGTAGGAAATTATCATATAATTCATCTAATTCTACATTCATTTTAAAGCAAGTAAATCCATATAGATACTACATTCTATAATCTCTGAAATATCAACAATTTATTAATACATTAATTCACTAAGTATATAAAACAACTCTTTCTTCATTTTGTCTTCTTTATCGGCATCCACATTCGGCTACTACCATGTCTTCATAATCATATTTGTAAGTTACCGTACCGTCGTCATCGATAAACAAAACTGATATTGAACTGAGTTTTGTTGGCACGCAACTAGCTCTAGAAATTTGTTTGGGTTCAAGGCTGTGCATCAATGTCTGAATGATTGCATGTTTTGTTGGTGTAAGATGAGCACTCATCGGAAAAGAGCATTTTCCAGAACATTCAAAAGCCTATAATAGTAGAAAAAAAAAAGTAAAATTATACAATAAGAAGAATTAAACGTATCATTTAAAATGTTATAAAAAAATATACTAATAAAAATTCCATTATTAATATAAAAAAATGTTTTCTCATTAAAACAATAAATTAGAACATAATTTTAAAACACTTCACAAATATAATTTGCTGTATAACGTATACACGTGGTTGACAAAATAATGTCAGACTTTCGATTTCAGGCTTTTTGTCGAAACCAACGAGATATATAAATTAGAGTGCTGATTCAATGGATGTAGGATTAGCTTTCCGTGGTTCAAGATGAATCACGTGACATGCTCCAATAGGTTGCTGTGTTTGGCCCTTTATCGCTATTTTGGCATTTAAAATATCAGTTCGACAAATTATCATTATTATTAGGTAACATGACAGTCCTATGCCCGAAATAAATTGTTTTTAAAATAATTTTACACATATTTCACATTTTAATAAATAATAAAATACCTTTTTTTTTTCATCGTTTTCCAACTAAGTTTAAAAGTGTTTATAAAAGAAAATTTAAACTTTTAAAGAGCTAAATTTAACAACAAATAATAATTTTTCAACTATTTTTAAGCATTTTGTCGGTTAAAGTTCAACTACACGAAATAAAAAAGAAGTAAAATCAAAATCAAAATGATTTAGAACAAAAGAATATTAAAGTACGTTAGTAAACAAAAACATTGGCGATTATGACTTCTGCGAAGAACAATCTCCAAACCATTGCCATAGAAATTTACTGAAAATAGGCTGTTACCAAGGGAACCACCGAATACGCAGGTGCAAGGAGAGCATGTCACATGACTCATCTTGGACCTTCTCAAGGGTTACCATTTATCACTCTACTTTATATATCTCGTTGGTCGAAACATATCTGATGATTTCTCTTGTAACTTCATGGTAGTGTTGCCAAGCGTATGATAATTATCGTACATATAGTTGTCAAGCATTGAGTAGTGATAGAAGTAGAGTACGGATTACGCAAACGAAGTGATGACGTCTCTGGCCGTTCGTGGATGCAAGAAAAATATTTCCTATGTTAAACGCCCATTCGATTTTTTGTAAAAAGTTATTAAAAATCGAGGAAAATTATTTCCCGATTTTAATCCCCATATTTAGGTATAGATATGTATTAGTTATCATGTGCATGCGTTAGATTAAGTTGTTTTTGTTGTAAAATTGATAAAATTTGAATTTTAAATTTCAAAACTCAATAAAAAAAACATGGCAAACTTCCATATTCGATTGAAAACATAAACATTTCGTTTCAAAGAATGATATTTACACAATAAATATCCAACTAATATACTAATTAAAAGGAAAATGATAAATATTCTATCATAATTTGAAGTCAAATGTCTAAATAAAGTATCTGATATAAGATACTAATATGTTGCAGCGGAATAGATTTGATATCTGTAATCCTTGGCAGAAAAAAAAAATATCGCCAAATTATCTGAGGAACATAATTTAATTCCTTTAAAAAATCATGGTTATTTTAACAACTTATATTAAGAGAGTAATGAATAATATGAAACAATATTTCGTGCAATACATATCACGAAAATATACATCTGGCATGTATATGTTCGTATTACGTTTTTGATCGCCAAATACAAAAATCGCCAAGCACGACAGAGTCTTGAAATTTAAAATTCAAATATTATCAATTTTACAGCAAAATAACTCAATCTAACACATGCACACGATAACTAATACATATCTATGCCCAAATATGGGGATTAAAATCGGGAAATAATTTTCCTCGATTTTTAATAGTTTTTTACAAAAAATCCAATGGGCGATTAACATAGGAAATCTTTTTCTTGCATCCACGGATGGTCAGTGACGTCATCACTTCGCTTGCGTATACTGGCTATAGAGAAAAATTCCGCGAACTTCATGCGGTTTTTGCGTCTTGACGATAATCGCTTTCTTGGCAAGTGGTTCTTGGAATTTTGCCAGTTTTAAATGGTTTGGTGGAAACCTGCTTTCAAGGAGGTTGAATGCCTGCTTAGATGGAAGTGCAATGTCGCTTTGGCGGTAGAAAATCGGTTTGGCGAATGAATTGGTGGACTGGTGGGGATGCGATGTTCGGGAAGAGAAAGGTTACTAGTCCGGGGTCTACTTTAGTATCTAGTCGATGTTATCACGTCTCCGAGTTCATACCAGAAATTTCCTATAGTAAATTTACCTTTATTTAATCGTGAAATATTAATATGAGATATTTCTATCAAAATATTGTGGTGTGAAACGTATTTTAAAAATTAGAAATGTTGGCAAGTATTCTCATACAGTTGGTAACGCTGCTTCGTGGGTTAAAAGAAAATGCTGTACTATATACTACACTTCAGTCACTTCACTAAAGGTTTTGTCTCGAATATAAAATAGGTCTGGTAACAAAATAAACAAAAGATAAATAAATAAATAACCCATAGGTTAAGTGCTCCAGTGATTGACACTTTTAGAGCAATTTCTGATATTTTTAATGTTCTAGTCACCAGAAAATATTTTTAGATATCTTAAGTTAATACATATGGCATGAAAGACATTCAGAACCACATATATGTTAAAATATATACAAATGATAACAATTATTATTATTATTTTTTTTTTTTATGAATTTCTATTTGACACCCACTCAACGTTCCAGTAATAAGGAAAGGGCATGTTTACAAACAAACGCTCCGTTAATCAATCTTTGCCACTCTCGAGTGGCAAAAGATCAACCTCTATTAGTGGAAATGCCAATGTTATGCCACTTTACCTATAACTTGATTGCGAGTGACGTCACGTGCCCTTTCCTTATTGACACAGCCAGTTTTTTATTTTATCAGTAATTGGCCCCCTATGTTCCAGTATTTAACACTGCTAGTTATTCATTTTACCAGTTATTAGCACCCATATGCTCCAGTGTTTGACATAAAATGTTAAAATTCTTATATGTAAAATATATGATTTTACTATTTTTCTTATTTATTAATTATTTCGGGATAGATGTCAATTACTGGAGCATGCCAATCACTGGAGTACCTACTCTATTTTTATTTTAAATCATTTAATGGTAATATAGTGTATGTTGATTCAAAATAAAATAAAGATAAAACACCTCTTATAATTTTGTTTCTTTTTCCGAGTACTTGAAATTCAACTAATCCATTGGTGGTAAGATTCTGAATTTTCACGATATTTTCTTTTCATTTTTTTTTTTTTTTTTTTCAGAGTAACTATATACATTTAGCTAATAAATTATCCAAAAGAAAATTGGTTCTCGCTTCCGAATTTTTAATTAAAAATTATTCAGTAAAAAGGCTCATATTTTCTCAGATATATAACAATTTCATATTTTGATTGCATTATGTTGTATTTAACAGTGGCGGATCCAGAACTTAACTTTTAGGGCGGGGGGCTAAGAGTTTTCAAGATGTTATTCCAGATCAATGAAAAATTTAGAATTATAACAAATTTAGAAAATGTAAATTTAGAAAAATTTAGAATTCAATTGTGAATGGTAGTGCTTTTTTTTTTTTGGGGGGGGGGGAGAATTCAGCCCCCTAGCCCCCCCCCCCTCCTTCTTAGATCCGCCACTGGTATCTAATGTAGTATGTCAAGTTTTGAAAAATTAACATTGGTTTGAAAACCCTGCAAGTTATAAACAAAACACGTACTAAATTTTTTCAATTTTATTAAAGAGACATGAAATACAAGTTCTATTGATATAGAAATGAATACAGATAATTCTCATAAACACATGTTACAGCTATAATGCATTTCCAGCAAGAGTTTTTATAGCCTTATTCCAAACATGTATGATTTGTTGCTGGTCTCATTTTTGCCTTCGAGGTGATTTTCGCAAACGTGCCAAGCGGCAACTGAAAGCAATTTTTCTGCAGTAACGCCTTGATCTTAGGAAAGCGAGGGTTAAAATGAAATCAGCCACTCGATATAAAATATTTACTTGGCAAAAAAACGAGGAAGTATTTTCTTGTCTCTTTATAAAGATTCAAAATAATAGATTTATTTTAATTTACATACTATGTACTCATGCTTTAATTTTTTTTTTTTCAAAAAATAATTTTGAAATGCAGTACAATACATCTTTATTATGCTATTTATTTAAGGTAAACTTTTTTAATCACATACAAATTTCTGTTAACACATTTTTGTGTTTTTAATTCATTTCTTGTTTGAACTATATTTTTCTTTTAAATGCAATTGGAATATTTGGTATTTAGATGTATTTACGTAAAAATTATTAAACTGTAATGCTAATTTAGTAAGTGAAACAAAAAAATATTTTCCCTATTTATAAACTTATTTTGACCTGAATAATTTAAATTAAAATTCATATAGCTTAATTGCTTATTGAAATGATAAAAATATTTAAATATTGATTTGAACTAATATGATTAAATTTATTTGATTTTATTAAATTAAACGTGAATTTATTTTAATAATGTTAGATCTTTTTAACAAAAAAGAAATAGAAAGAAAATTGATTTACACTATATATATACTAATTTCTAGAAAATTATTTGTATATTTATATGAAAAGTACGTTACTTAATTTTTTACATAAATATATGTATAATATATTGCTTTCTAAAATATATTAAGGTTTAAAGCTGTTTAGAAGATTTACTAAGCCCAAAATATTAAATGGAAGTATGCAATTGTTTAGAATTATTCAAAATAATTATTAAAAAAAAAAAAAAAAAAAAAAAAGTAGATTCACAACTACAGTTGAAATTTTCATAATTTTAAAAGAAGAAAGTTTTTCTATTATTCTTTTTTTTCTAATTTAGTAAGTAAAACATAAAAATATTTTTCTCTATTTATAAACATGTTTTTACTTAAATATATGAAGTTAAAATTTATAAAGTCATTGTCTATTGAGATGATAAAAAATATTTAATGACTGATTTGTATTAATATCATAAAATTTGTTTGATTTTATTAAATTAAATGTGAATTGTTTTTTTAATAATCTTATACCTTTTTAACTTTTTAAACCCCCCCCCCCCATATATATATATATATATATAGAAGTATTTTGGTTAGCGTCCAGATTTTAAATAGAGTATGAGATCTTTGACAGCATGGAGTAGAAGGCTGATTTTTACCAACTATGTGAAAAATACCAGAGCCGGGAATCGAACCCCGGGCCTTCCGCTTAACGCGCGGATACTCTAACCACTGAGCTACTCTGGCTGATAACCAGCTCGGCACTTCTCAGCCGGGGTAGCTCAGTGGTTAGAGCATCCGGCCGGGTGTTCGATTCCCGGCTCTGGTATTTTTCACATAGTTAGTAAAAATCAGCCGCCTTCTACTCCATTCTATCAAAAATTAATTTCCAGGTTGATGAATTAAATTTCTGAAGAGTTTGAGATCATTATATTTAATCGGTATATTTTTTTAAATCAAAACTTTAGTATGTTTTTTAGCTATAAACTTTTTTTTGTGTGTGTGCGTGTGTGTGTGTGAGGAAACAGTAAGGCAGGGAAAAGCAGAAACAAACTTATTTATTAAATTATTTTCGTTTTCGTTTTTCCTCCAGAAGCTCGAAAGCGTTCATATATTTTCTTTTTTTTTTTTTCTTTTCTCTCTCTCTCTTTCCTCTCTCTTTCTCTCTTTCCCTCTCTCTCTGCCAAGATTAATAAGAATGATAGATATAAAGATGATCATTTTATCAGTGTTGCCAGATCTGGCGGATTTTTTATTCAATAATCACCAATAATTTTGAGAGGTGATATTCGATATATATAATAGACTTACCAATCTTCGAAGTGATTAGGCAAACGTAACAATTAAAAATTATTGGTGATTATTCAACAAAAAATCCGCCAGAACTCGCAACACTGCATTTTATTAACAAGTAAAGGCAATTTAAATACCTCATAACTGGGAGGTGCTATAATCCACTGATCGTAGTTTATGTCAGCAAAATTCACATGGAGCGGTTTCCTTCTACAGGGATTCTTCTTTTTCTTCAACTTCCCTTTTCTTACTCTTCCCAGCTCTTCGATGATGAAGTTAGTTTGTTCCTCAGCTTCTTCATCTTCCTCTTCACTGCGCTTTATTCGATTTATATATCTCGGCAAATCTATAAAACAATAACTAACATTAATATATTTCTATTGATATTATTGAGAAAATTATTAATGTCTAATAATTAAAACTACATCTTAATATATATAAATCTCGTGTCACAATGTTTGTCCTCAATGGACTCCTAAACCACTTAACCGATTATAATAAAATTCGCACACCATGTGCAGTTCGATCCAACTTGAGAGATAGGATAGTTTAAATCTCAAATTATAGTCGCAATTTTAATTTATTGCTAATTATTTGTCTGTTATTATTTGACAGTCACAATTATCTGTTAACTCCAAATGATTCTAACAGATGTCGATACCTTTCGACTGGGTTGAAATGAAAGCTGAAATATATTTGGTGCTGCCATCTACACAAAGAATCTTCAACTTTTTAACCTATTAATAAATTTCGTATAATTCAATTATTTCCACTTTTTAAATTTTTGGTGTTAGCATAGCCGGCCACGTGTTACTTAGACTGAAGTGTAAATTGAATTCATATTATAATGAAGATAATACAGTGAAATTAATCCTGTTTTTTACTTATTTGTGCTTCATTGATCAAAACTTTATAATTTAATCTGTATATATATATAAATTACGTGTCACGATGTTTGTCCGGGGTAAACTCCTAAACTAAGGAACTGATTTTGATGAAATTTTGCACACTGTGTGCAGTTTGATCCAACTTGAGAGATAGGATAGTTTTTATCTCAATTTATTGTCACAATATTGTTTTATTGCAATTATTTGTTAATTATAGACCTTTATTAAAGTTGCTCCAAAATATCTGTGAGTTCCATTAATTTAATTGTTGCCAAAAAAAAAAAAAAAAAAAAAAAATACGAGTTCATTTTCTTTCGACATAAAAATAAATACATTTAATCAAACGTGAACGTTAAAAAATTATAAAAAGTTAAATTATGCATCTCACGAAAATTGACGTCATAATCAATTTAAAGATTTTATACACATTGATAAAGTGCTAATGTAGTTCTATCATAGATATAGTAATATATATAGATCTCTCATCCCCATGTTATCGTAGAAAGATTTTTGATGCCGAAAAAAGATAAAAAATAAAAGCTTTGGAAACAGCTATTAAGTGGTATTGAAAAAAAAAAAAAAAAAAAAAAGAAAAAGAAAAAGAAAAGAAAGAAAGAAATATGAATTTGAAACTGTATCTGGAGTCTTCCATTCCCCTTTAGCAAATAAATTATTCATAAATTTTATTTGCTAAAATATTAGTATGTATTCCCGTGTGTATTCACTCGGGGAAAGACGGCCATATTTTGGTAAAAACGTCGTCTGTTCCCAAATGAAAAGGAATAACTTTTTTCTCCCCAATGATCACTCTATTCTATATATGCTATACTATATCTATGAGTTCTATACGCAAGCGAAGTGTGACTCACTGACCGTCTGTGCAGCCAAGAAAAAGATTTCCTATGTTAATTGCCCACTGGATTTTTTGTAAGAAATTATTAAAAATCGAGGAAATTTATTTCCCGATTTTAATCCTTATATTTGGGTATAGATATGTATTAGTTATCGCGGGTGTTAGATTGAATTATTTTGCTGTCAAATTGACAAAATTTTAATTTTAAACTCTGTCGCCCTTGGCTTTTTTTATTATTATTATTATTATTTGGCGATCAAAAGCGTAACACGAAAATATACATGCCAGATGTATGCATTGTACGAAATGTAATATGTATTATTCATTGTACGTATGTATGACATGTAATATGTATTGTACGAAATATTGTTTCATATTATTCATTACTCTTTTAATATAAGTTGTTAAAATAACCATGATTTTTGAAAGGAATTAAATATTTTCGCCAGATAATTGGCGATATTCTTTTTTTTTCGCCAAGGATGACAGAAATGAAATCTATTCCGCTGCAAAATATTAGTATCTTACATCAGATATTTTATTTAGACATTTGAAAACAAATTTGACTTCAAACTATGATAGAATATTTATCATTTTCCTTTTAATTTGTATATTATTAGTATATTAAAATTTAAAAGCATGGTATATAAAAAGTTTTTTTTTTTTTTTTTTTTTTTTTTTTTTTTTTTTAAATCTTATAATTATTCTTATCTTAATCCTCAATGTTTCCCATCTTTATTGACTTGAATTTACTATTAAAATTTTAACATACTCAAAAACTTCTCATCACTTCGTTAAAATACACTAAACTTTTCCAAAATCTTTTTGTATTTAAAATGATACATGTATTTACTTTAAATGTCCAATATTTCATAAGATTTCCAATTTTAAAGTTTTAAAATATTTATCAAATTTACTTATTTTTCTGGTTTAGCCTTATTGTTTTCCCTTTTATAACTACAGCTGTTGCCCTCTTTAAAATATTTAAAATGATGAGGTCATTTAATAGTAAAATTATCCATTATAGCATATATTATATTTCACTCCTCCATAAAAATTGATTTTAAAATCGTCTGTTTCTTTTATACTTTTATTTTAATAGAATTTTAATAGAATTTAATTTATATATTAGTCATTTTAGTAATTTTATCCAAAGTAGCATTAGAAATAATATATATCACTTCTCCATTAAAATTTATAGGACCCTACAATAAAATTAATTTGTGCTTAATATCAACACTACGAAAATTTTTATCAATCTCTTCCAAATTTTGACCTAAGTTTCAAATCTCAACCCTGTGGGTTTTTACATCGGCTACAACGTTTTCGTCTTTGTTCGTAAATAATAATTTAACTGTACTAAATAGTTTACAGCCGTATAATTCAACGTATAACTTAGTCACAGCAACGCGTGGCCGGGTCTGCTAGTATAAAATAAAAATTTAGAAGATTTTTACTTTTCTTGTTTGGATAATTACATAATTTATGACTGAAATTATTTATAACAGTAAATATGAATCTTTAGGTATTTTCTTTGATATAAATAGGTCTGTGGGAAAAGTTTTAATCTTATAATTAGATAATTAATATGATCTTATCAGATCTTTAATCTTCTTATTAGATACTTTCTTAGATATCGGTGATTTTCTATTTGATAAGAAACATAATTCAACTTTAAATAATCGTTTTTTCATTATTGGTTGCTTATCACGACATTTCGCCCGTGCTTTTGATCTGGCGAATAAGACATGACGGTTTAATATGAAAGCACCTAATTTAGAAATAGGTTCATTTAGAAATGTGCACCACTAAGAGGGCGAAGGTTGACTTAGTATATAAAAAAAGTTTATTATGGCTATAGTCTATTAGTTACAATTCATTATTTTTTTAAGTTAGAAAAGTGTTCGCACGGGACGGGGATATTTCCTAATGAAAGGCTGCTAATACAACAAACGTTCAATACGATATGATTCTAAATGTTGTTTGTCAATATCAAAAATGAATAATATAATAAAATAACATTTTATGAAGTACAAAAGATCTAATATTTTGTTCGTTTGTAACCCATAGCGTAAAACTATAATTAATTGATTAATATCTTTGTAGAACATGTAAAGCTTGGTATTACTTATCTTGATAATAGCAGGAGACTTGGCGTTGGAATATTAAAACAGGAATAAACTACTACGTCAGAAACGCCAAAGAAAAATTATTGAGGTGCATACAGCTGTTTCGGTAGCCTAAAGCGTACCGTCATCAGTGCAAAAAGAATTCTGAATCTTGAGAAGTGCTCGTATATATAGGAGAGGGACCGGATTTAGTTCAACCAATAGGAATACGGAAGAGGTGGGGAGTGTGGCCAATAGGAATTAAGGAATGTGTAGCTGTGTAAACAGTAGAAAAATTAAGGAAATGTGGACTGAATGTAAAATTTCCAACAATCAGACAAATAGGGAACAGCGAAATCACAATTTACAAGGTTTTTAAAATTTTTATAAATATGAAAAGCTTCAAAGAAATCGAGTTCATGAATGGATTTAGGTCTGCAAATTATTTTAGCTGAATTAAATTTAAAATTATGATTTTCCTCCCAGCAATGTTTAGAAATAGCCGATTTATTGGTTTCTTGTTTGCGGACGTAATTCATATGTTCTTTTAGACGAAATTTAAGACTGCGTTTAGTTTGGCCAATATATGATAAACCACACTGACAGGAAATACTATAAATGCCCCAAGAATGTCTTTTTGCACTGATGACGGTACGCTTTAGGCTACCGAAACAGCTGTATGCACCTCAATAATTTTTCTTTGGCGTTTCTGACGTAGTAGTTTATTCCTGTTTTAATTACTTATCTTGGTTTGGAAATTTGAATTATTTTACATGAATATAGCTTTTGCGATAAATAAATTAATTATTAATAAATCAGAATAATAGAAATCTAACTATTGATTAATTGACACTATTATAACTCTTGAAATCCCAGTAAAGTTAAAAAGTTTATTTAGGCATGATTTATTAATAAAACAAATAAGAAAGGAAAAGTTTATTGTACTACCATTTTAAATTTGTTATCATAAAGATAATATATATATATATATATATATATATATATAAGCATATATAAATGATAGTTATCGTAATAAAATTTAACCTTAATATTTAGCAATTAATAGATACAAAACAATACCAACACAACTAAAATAGAACTGATTGTAACATTTAGGTAAGACTGACACAAAAATGTTGCGATACAGATTAAGAACCAATAAGAGACAAAAACAATTTGAGTTACTTACGCCGACATGAATAACAATAATAATGAAAAAAAAAAAGTACCCTTAAACTTAATGACGGAGAAAGTAAATAAAGGACCACAGAAATAATAATTGGATAAAAATGCTTAAAATTTGAAGTATAAACTCTTCAGGGGGCATGTACTTCATGAAGCAGTGAAAGCTGCATCGATTTCGTAAAACAATATAGCTAATTATAGCAATTTTTATTGTTTCAGCCCCGATCGAAGCAGCAAAACCATATTGAATGAGAAATTAATTAAAATATTAAATTAATTCTTCATGGAAACAGGAGAAAAAAAAACTAGAAAAAAGTATAGTAGCCACATGTAAAACTTTTAACACAAACAGGAGAATAGGATGATGCCAACAAATAAAAATGAAATAAAAATAAAAGCTTTGCAAACATCGATTAATCGATAAAGAATGAACGACTGAGCATTTTCATGAACGATAAAATACACAGAGTAATATTTATATATATATTAAAAATTATCATGTACATTTTTTATTTTAAAAATACCTTTGCTTTTGTTTATTTGTTTATCAAATCCGTGTTCAACAGTGTTAATTCTTGAAGGAAACTTCATTTTTTCTGATAGATCTCTTTCCATTCGTTTGAAAAATGGATCTTCATTTGTGCGAACTTCAGGTCGTTTCTTGGACAGCACAAGAAGTTGAGGTCCTTCTTCGTCAGCTGTGTCCCAGATGAAGAAGTCATCAATATATTGAGGGGAAAACACCACTTCAAACATCATTGGCTGTCCTTTTGATTCAGACATGCTTCGAACAAAATCTGTTATATCAAATGATAACAGAAAGCTTTTGTGCAAAACCAGTTCACGCAAAGCAACTTGTTTCACACCATCGCCATGAGAAGTGTACAGCTCTGCCTTCACAGCAATACCTATAACAAAAAATGTTTTATTATAGATTTGTAAATATATTTATTTATTTATTTATTTATTCTTCCGAAAATAGCTCAGATAGTACAGAAAGTTACTTACAAGGAAACATTCAAAAGGTGTCGTCTTCAAAAAACAAATGTGATCCTACTCTTCACAAAACATCAGGAAGTGAAAAAATTATCGGCTGAAATGAATTACAACGACCACAAAAAATTATCAAAATTAAGCATATTTGGCGATTTAGCGCTGTTAGGCATTCAGTTCGCTAGCACCGAGATTGCCGTGTGCGAACAGAACCGTGTTTTGTTTCTCCGTCAAGTATTCAAAATCAATCGCCTAATAATGTAAAGTCGCCAAATATGCTTAATCTTGATAATTTTTTGTGATCGCTGTAATTCATTTCAGCCGATAATTTTTTCACTTTCTGGTGTTTTAGAAAGAGTAGAATCACATATATTTTTTTCAATATTTTTTGAAGACGACACCTTTTGTATGTTTTCTTGTTAGTTTTTGCGTATGGATAGTCTAATTACTAAGAAACAGCATTTATAAGTAGAATTATTTGAAATACCTCCTCCTATAATAATGCCTCCGAACTTAACTTTACGTCATGAAAGATCTGTTGATTATATCCAATCTACACGGATATTATTAGTGTTGATTGGATATAATCCGTAACGTAAAGCTCAGTTCGGAAGCTTTATTAAAGGATGTGTTGCTTGAAAGCGATTGAAATAGCATCATTGGAGAGACAATGACGACAAACTTCGCGAAACACTGGGGATTTACTAATTTTTTAGTGACATTTGCAAGAAATTTATACTTCCAGAAAATCTCAGTTTCCTGAATTTTTACACTGTTAAAAATTTCAGCTCAAACTTAAACCACTACATGGAGTAAAGTTATAAGCAATACCATAACATGTTTCAACCTTTTGATAGAATGGAGTAGAAGGCTGATTTTTACCAACTATGTGAAAAATACCAGAGACGGATATCGAACCCGGGCCTTCTGCTTAACGCGCGGATGCTCTAACCACTGGGCTACCCTGGCTGATAACCAGCTCGGCACTTCTCACATAATTTACGTTGGCAAGGTCACCGAGTCTGCATTAAAGCAGCTATATCAAGTGACAAATTTGAATATGGCATAACTCCAAACGGCCACGAAATTTCAATTCAGAAATTTAATTCATCAACCTGGAAATTAATTTTGATAGAATGGAGTTATGGACAGAGAATGGAGATCTAATATGGAGCGCAGTTTACCACTGAAAGCTTATTTTCCTAGAGATAAGGCAAATTCAAATTAAATTATCATGCCAAATCTCTAACTATAATTTATTCTCAAAATCGTTTACGCAGTTTTCTAGAAAAACAGATTTCTATTATATATTTTTCCAAGCAAAGACCATCGACTGCTAATTTTTCGGAAGATGAAAATAAGTAAGACCGGTTTTTCATCTTTTAAATTATATATATATATATATAATAATCCAGCGATTTGCAAGAAAACAAAGTTGAAAGTTTCTTCCAAGTGATGTGAGGGTTATCAGTGAATGCTAATTATACTGAAAATGAAGGTTTTTCAAATCGAAATGTCATCTCAAAAACACATTAACTCTAACTATTTATCAAAATAATCTAAATACTTAAAAAAAAATAATAATAATAATAATAATAATAGCGACTTTCTGCCATTATTTTCTTGGGGACAATGCAGATTACCGGTGAATGCTAAATGTTATAAAGAGAAGGACAGATTTTTGTGTCTACAAACCAATTGTAAACTCAAAAATTCCCTAAATTTTTGTCAAAATCATTCAAATAGTTTCTAAGAAAACCATGTCTCTGCCATATTTTGCCACGTGCGAAATGAGGAATAGCAGTGAACGCTGATTTTCATGAAAAATTATTATAAATTAGATGGGTTTCTCATCTCAAAAAATCCTTAATACAAAGCTATTATCAAAATCATTAGAACCATTTCCTAGAAAAACCAAGTTTCTACAGCAGTTTTGCAGTGGACGGAGTGAGGGTTAACTTGAACCATGGTAATGGAATATCTCTCTATCTCTTTCTATCCCCTGTTGTGAACGTTAAAGTACCCGAATATGAGGAAAATTCAGTTTGAATTGTCATCTAAAAAAATTTCAAACCTTAAATATTTATCAAAATCGTTCAAGCAGTTTAAACGAAAACCAAATTATAGCCATACTTTACCATGGTGGAATAAGGATTACCCCAGTAGTGCACGCTCATTTTCCTGAAGATGAGGTAGAGGATTATCAAATAGGTTTCTCTCATTAAAGAATAAATAAGTAAAATAAATCCTTAATTCCATGTTTTTATTAAAATCGTTCGATCTATTTCCGGGAAAAACCAAGTTTCTGCCATATTTCGCAATAGACGGAAAAGAGAAAACAGTGAACGGTAATTTACGTGAAGAAGAGGATAAATCACATGGATTTGCCATCTCAAAATAAAAAAATAAAAATCTGAAACACTTAATCTTGAGTTTTTATCAAAATCGTTAGAACCATTTACCAGGCAACCAAGTTAAGCCATATTATCCAACTGGAGTAATAAAGGTTGAGAAAGCTAATTTTACACAAGATGAAGTTAAATCAGAGGAATTTGTCGTCTAGAAGCAGCCTTATTTCTATTTCTTTTTCTAATCAAAATAATTTGAACCATTCTCGAGAAAACCCGTAGTAAACCCGATTTTTCAACTGTTGGAGTGAGGGTTAACAATGAACGTAAATTTTCCTCACTATGAGTAGGTATCAGTTGAGTTTGTTATCTCAAGAAGTCTTTAATCCGAAGTTTTTAGCCAAATCTTTCGATTCGTTTTTAAGAAAAAAGTTCTCGTCATATTTTTTAGAAGGCAGACTAAGGGTTAACAGTGAATACAAATTTTTCTAAAGATGAGGATAAGTCCAAAGGGTTTATCTTCTCAAAAAAAAAATAATAATAATAATAATAATAATAATAAATAAATAAATAAATAAATAAAATAATAATAATAAAAAATAAATAAATAAATAAATAAAATAAATAAATGAATAATTAATTAATTAACACTAAGTTTTTATTAAAAGTATTTCATCAGATCCATTTCCTAGCAAACCCGAATTCTGCCAAATATTTAAACCGGCAGCTGATGAGTGAACAGCGAATATACGAGATTTCTTGAAAATGAGGAAAGTCTAATCGAATTTTCACCTCATAAAACCATTACCCCAACTTTTCCTCAAAATCATTATTCCGTTTCCAAGTACACCCAGTTTCTGTCCTATTTTGCAACAGGAGGATAAAGGGTTAACAACAGCGAACGTAAGATTTTCTGAAAACGAGAATAAGTTTAATTAATTTTAATCCTAAACAACTCTTAATCTCAAACGTTCATTGAAATAGTTATATCCGATTCCAAGTAAATTAAATTTCTGCCGTATTTGGTAACCGACAGATAAAGGGTTTATAACGAACCCCATTTTTCATGATGATGAGGATAAATCTAATCAAAATTTTACTCTAAAAACATTTAACCCCAAATGTTCATCAAAACGTTATATTTATTTTAGAAAAAAACCCGATTTTTGCGATATTTTACATACAGCAATTAAAGTGTTAACAATAAATGCGGTTGCAACCAGGGAATAAAGGTTTAACATCGAACGCGAATTTTCCGAAAGATAAAAATATGTCCAATCGATTTTTCATCCCAGAAAACCTCTAAACCCAAACTTTCACCAAAATCGTTAGAGCCATTTCCGAGGATATATATCATATATATATGTATACTAGCAGGCTTTGCCCGCTTCGCTGGACATTAAACTTAAATGAGTTGTCAAATTCCCATATCTTTATTAATAACCCAAGTTCTCGCTGTGATTGGTAGAGGTTTTCTCGCTCGCAAAGTGAGGAGTCTAGGTCTCCACTGTCTTCGGCACAACTTACCCACTTCTTACTTCCCCTTCCTCAGCGGGTGAGTTCGAAGTTTTGCAAAATCACACTAATGTACATAATGCGTACACTTAATCAATATACAGTCTGGGTCCCCACTGCCTTAGGCACAACTTACCCACTTGTTACTTCCCCTTCCTCAGTGGGTGAGTTCGAAGTTTTGCAAAATCCCACTAACGTACATAATGCGTACACTTAATCAATATCCGCACACCAAAATTTGCCATTCTAAGATAATTCAAAGCGAATTCAAACGGAAAAACATGTTTTTACACATGTTTATTGGGAACGACTTCAGTATAAACCCACAATTTGGCGATTTTTTTTGTTGGCGATTATGTCTAAATCATAAATCTAAAAATCATAAATCATATATGATAAATGATAAAATCATAATCTAAATCATAAATCCAAAATAAACAAAATATTAGGCTGCCATATTATATCGCAAACAGTCCAGAACGACATCGTTATCCTTCAAAACAACGCCAAAGAAAAATCGCCAAATTCAGCTGTGGGGTTATACAGAAGTTATACCGTTATATACTCCGACTCCGAGAAGGGGGGGGGGGAGATTTCGAATTTCGTGAAATCCAGTTACAATAAGTGCCGGATGCAAACAAACAATTTACGCACCAAATTTCGTGACCACAGAAGTCTTTAATAGAAAATATAAATAAATAAGTACAAAATGCACAGCTTTAGTATGGGAACCCTTTGGTGACTTTAAATATTTTAAGCCATTTTTGCGATGAACTGAATTGGCTATCTCAATTGTGCAATCAAAGATCTTGGCGAGAAACGTCCGAGCTACTTCGGTTCCGAATTTCAAATTTTGCCAAAGGGATCCAATACTAAAGCTGTTCCATATCGAATCTAGGTTGAAAACGGAAAAAGGGTAAAATAAATTAGAAATATCAGACCTATATTTATAAATTTGGTACCAAATGAAAGAGGCGATTTTTCTGAATCCAGGGGTGCAAACAGTTTTTCGATGGGACAATTAGATATTAAAAAAATAACTAAAGTATGAAATTTAAGTGGCAACGGAAAAACGGGAAAAGGGGAAAATAAATTAGAAGTATCAGACCTATCGTTACAAATTCAGTACCAAATTAAAGAGATGATTTTTCTGAATCCTGGGGTGTAAACAGTTTTTCGATACGACAATTAGATGTTTTAAAATTAACTAAAGTATGAAACTCAGATGGCAAAACTTCATTTAAATCTTTTCATAATTTGTAGTGCGATTCACGCGAATGAAAAAAGTCTTTATCTTAAAAATTTATTTTTGCATTTTATTTTTCCATTCAAAGCGTTTTAGTGAAAAAATATTTATGGCGCATGCGCAGGCGTTTTTTACCCACAATTTAAACACTAATCAGAATTTTGAAAATTTCTATAGATATAATTTTAAGTTGGGTGAAGACCTAAGTTTCTGCCAAGCGCCGTTGAATACCGTCCAGCCGTTCTCGAGTGATGCCCGGACAAACGTGTTTTAGTCTTTTACCCCCCAGGGGGGAACGGGGGAGAATTTCTGAAAAGTTGATGGATATAATTTTAAGTTGGGTGAATACCTAAATCCCTGCCAAGCGTCGTTGAATTCCGTCCAGCCGTTCCCGAGTGATGCCCGGACAAAAAAAGCGACATTCGGACACGATGACATACACACAGACACACACACACACACACACAGGCAAAATTTTCTGAAGTCATTTTCGGCTTTCATGGGGTGTGAAACGTGAAGATATCGCAAAATTTTTTGATTCCGACAAATTTACAGACAAAACTCTGATTTTATTAATATAGATTTGGGACAAATTTATTACTCTTACCATGAATAATGCATGAACTTTGCAAACATAAACATACCGTATTCACAGCAGATTTTGTTTTGTCTCTTTTACTCATGTAAATTAAATGATTTTTTAAGACCAATTTTTAAGAAAACAAGTCGAGGTCAAAATCTCTGTTTTCTAATGGAAAATCTTTGCACACTAATGTCAGAAATGTTTAATCCCCCCCCCCCCCATGGCTATTTTAAATCCAGTCTCCAGAGTTTTTTACCCATCAGAACATCAAAAGTGCAAAACTACCTGCTGCGATGCGGCTAATGGGGAATTTACGTAAATAATACGAAGTTTAACGCTTAACTTTTTCAGTCTAGACGACGCTAGGTATAAAATGAAGAACGTTATCAGGAAAAAAAAAATGTGCCTACCACTCTTTCAGAGATGATAAGAACTTCTTATTCCTTTATTTTCTTCGTTCCTGGGATCATGCCAAAAAGTTTAGCGAGAAGAATTAATAAATACTGTAAAGATTCAACTCAAAAGGTCAAATATATTTTTATTTACATGGAACAGCCGGGCCGCGGTAGCCCAGTCGGTAGAGCGCCGGCCTCGTAATTGGAAGATTGCGGGTTCGGTACTCGAGCCGGCCAAAGACCGTCGTGTACACTAATGGTGGCTGGTGAACGTAAAATCTGTCGTGGCCGCAATGTCCTCCATATTCCCCTCAAAAATTATACCTCTGGGGGTCACCGAAGTGGCAGATCCTCCCTTCCATGGAGGATCAAAATTGTGATGGCATTTCTCCGGACCACTTCTAGAGGTGTGTCCCAGACCGTCGCCAATTGCCCATCTGTGCAGCACTAGCGCGACGTTAAACCCAACAAACCATGGAACAGCCGAATGGAACTCTGGCTTACAAACATAGCGTATCAAAAAGTAAGAAAGTAAAAATCGGAAAGTAAAAATCAAGTACACTGTAAAAAATTTGCTTTTTTTGTTGCCAGAAATTCTCTGTAATTTGAGAAAATACATTCTGACAACGTAATTTTTTCGTAAATTACGCGTATTTTCTGAAATTACAGAGAATTTCTGGCACCAAAAAAGGCAATTTTTTTACAGTGTATCTTTTCCTTCTATTCAGTTTGTTGTCATGGTTATGACAGATGAAACCTCTCTCATTTCTTTTTAGCACGGCATTTCTATCTGTTTTAACCAAAAGTATAAACGAAGAATTTGCCCTTTCCTTTCACTAAAGTCCAGCAGCGTTGGCAACCGTACGATAATATTCGTGAGCATTTTTAATTTTTAAATTAGATTTCACACCAGTATTTTTTGCTAGAAATATTTCATAATAATTTTCCATGATTTAGTAAAGTGAAATTTATTATATAAATTTTTTGGTAAGAAGTCTGCCGTCTAAATATATGTACGATATTTATCGTACGGTTGGCAACGCTGAAGTCCAATGTTAAAAAAAAAAAAAAAAAAAAAAAAAGAGGATAAAATTGGACAAACAAGTCCTTCACCTCTAATAACACTGCATTGTAAAAAAAAAAAAAAAAAAAATCGAGTTCTGATACGAGTTTGCTGACTCTTATGTAAAATGACCTTCTGAATCCGAATATGACTCCCATTTTGCCCAGTCACCCACCGTTTTCTAGATACACCACCCCCTCCCTCATTTTTTTCCCCCTGTTCGATAATTTTATGACCATGAGTTTGATTTGAAGAATGAAAAAGAATTAATTTATCACCTAAAAACAAAAAGATATAAAGTTTAAAAAATAACATTAATAACAGATTAAAAAATTATAGATATGTAATACATAATTTGAGTGGCAACCCCCCCCCCCCCGGTCACAAAAAAAAAAAAAAAAAAAAAAAAAAAACTTCTCTTTTTCGCAAATTTCCATGTTTTAGAATTTTCCAACCCTGTAGCCCCTCAGAAGATATTTAACGGTTAAAATAATCCTTCACCCTCCTAAAAATGAAATTTATAGCCGTAAAATCCCACCAAAAAATGATAAAAATAGGGGGCGTTTCTAAAAAACGGTAGGTGATAGTGCAAAAGGGGCGTCCTATTCGGATTTAGGAGGTCATTTTACATAAAAATATGCTGAAATGGTGTCAGAAGCAGTTTCCATGCCGAACAATGTAATTTAAAGGAGAGATCGAAGTCTTCGCCCTTCTTTTCAGGACACTTTCAAGGATGACGATTTTATATCTTTTTACTTTCTCTTACCCATAAGGTAGAGAAAGTATTGTTTTTGGCTCAAAATTTCGAACGCTAGATTTTGTTATATTTACACGTTCTGAGGTCCCCTGAATACGAAAATCATGTTTTTAGCAAATGGTCTGTGTGTATGTCTGTGTGTCTGTCTGTATGTCTGTGTGTCTGTCTGTTATCAGCATATCTCAAAAACAAATTATGGCAGAAAGTTCAAACTTGGTATTCTAAATGTGTATCATATAGGGATGCTACAGTAAGCTTTTCGTTAAGATCAAGCAAATGGTTCGTGAACAGGGACAATCAAGAGAATTCTAATACATTACGTCTATGGGGGAAATTGCAGGAAAATAGAGTTTAACGTCTATAGACTGCACTAAACCAAATGAAACAAATATATATTTTTTGTAATAGAGTCAGTTAACTGGTAAAATTTTTTTGTGTATGTAGGAGACTCGCCTCCCCCCCCCCTGGGGGGAAGTCCCCCCTCGAGGGGAGTAAATTTTCATGATGGGTATCTTTCAAAAGAGTTCGAAAATACCTTTAAAACGAATGGTTGAACCATCGATCTGCGATAATTTAAAACAAAGTTATCGATTTTTTTTACTTTTAACGAAAAAAAAAACAAAAAAAAATCGTACTTTTTTTTTTTTTTTTAATATTGAGATGAAAATGGACTTTTTTTGGATATTTGGTGTTAAACTACTTCTCTAATATGGAAATCGTCTGCCTTATCATAAAAGATAATTTTTTTAAATAATAATTTTAATAAATTATTTTTTAAAAGGAGAAATATTTTTTAATAACCGAATTAAATTCTATATAAATGTAGGTGCATTAATGAAACGGGGGGTTGAGGGGGGCGGTAGCCCCCTCACACAGAACTAATTATCATATAAAACTCTTCAGAAGCCTAATATGAATTGTTTAACATAGGTTTACATAACAGTACTCGTTATCTTACCTCTTAATGTATTAAATTTCAGGGTAAGAGAAAGTCGTGTGAGTGACACACCAGATTATTTGTTATAATAATTATTGTCATATATAAATATTTACCATCTATCTACAGTAATGTGTCACGATTAAATAGTATAGATACTATTGTATAAAAATAGTAGTAGCAAAAAAGTGGAATTTTCTTCTCACTGAAAGTGTCCTGAAAAAAAAAAAAAAATCGAAGACTTCGAGTCTTGTTCAAGGTATCTCTAACCTTAACCCACCTATTATAAGGAAAAGGACTGTAGCCATATTTCGACCAGGTAACTAAATAGGAAATTTTGTTTCGCTACGCCCATGACCAAAGATCGAATCTTGACCGGTTACTTTTAACTCTTGTAGAAATTTATTCGGCCTTTTCCTCTATGTATTATATATGGTCTAAGTTATAAACTAATGATCAAAAATGACAATGTTTCAAACTTAGTTTATTTACATTCTACTTTGTTTGCACTATGATTTTGTAACTAATCAGTTTGCTTTTTGTCCTAAGTTTGAATACCGGAAAAGGCATGGATGTGTTGTCCCTGTCAGATGTAGCGTTGACCACCCATTGGATGCCCCTTCACATTCACAAATGGCCCCCGATAAGGCTCTGGACTGGACAATAGTAGCCAGTAACTACGAGAGTAAAAAAAAAAAAAAAAAAAAAAAAAAAAAAAATATGGTAACCACATTTCCGTTTTTGGTAGCCGACATAAGCATACACGACATAAGCATACACGATATAAGCACAGAAACTAATTAACTAATTTTCTGTTAGTGATATTAGTGATAATAAGATAAAAGTCCCCATCCCTTAGCCTTCCTATCTTTTCATATGTTCCTGCAGTTTCATATATCCCCCCCCCCCTCCGCAGGAACTACGCCGATTCCGTACTTATTGGCAGGTAGGAAACATGGTTACCACTTTTGTCAAATAAGATTTAATTTTTGGTAACCATTCTCAATGTAATGGTCGCCCGTTGGTGACTGGTGACTGTTAATCTACAGGTCTACCCCAGCCAATGCTTTGTTGCAAATACAGCGCCATTGAAAAAAAAAAATAAAAAAGGTTTGTTTTTTGTAAACAAAATCCCATTATTAAATCTATTTCCGCCAAAAAAGAGCATGAAAAGACCATTACGACATGAATACTCCTCAACTTTCGGAAGGTACATTTTTTATAATGTTCGTTTTCAAATTGCAGTAAAGTATACCGAAACAGTGATGTTGAATGATGAAAAATAAAAACACGTTATGAGCACATTATAAATTGATAGAACACGCAACAATTGTTTCAGAACCAAATCATTAATCAAGACCCTGCATCGGGTAAAAAAGAAATAGATTAAGTCAACATAAAAGCAACAAAGCTAGTGAACTCCTGTTTACTAGTGCTTTAATTGTATAGTACGACGACGTTTCACGTGCATAGCTTATTCTAAAGGCTTGGGGGGAAGGGATTCCAAATTAACCGATAGGTTGGGGTTTTTTAAGCATTCCGTCGTTTCGCGTTCCCTTATGGCATATTCTATATCTGAACCACAAAGGTTATCACCCCTATTTAAAAACTGTACTCGTTGAGTCAACACGTGCGCAGGGGCTTCCATTATCGCAAGAAACGTGATCCAAGAATAGTTCCTTCTTTGTTTTCAAATAATCTAACGTTGCTAAAATAAAAATCTCAAAAGTTCACTAAATAAACATGTTGAATCATTTCCATTTTCAAAACGAAAAAAGGACTTTAAAATTACTAAAATTTCAAAGACACAGATCAAATCATACGATGAATGTAGACCTTTCTACTAGTCTTACTATCATATACATTATCAATATAATAATACCTCATACCATTAATGAAATACCACTATCGTTCTATATATATATATGAAATATGAAAACCTTTTCAAACATTGCATAAGATGAAACCAAGTATCACATGAAGAAACTAGAAAAAACATGAATAAAGGTATCTGAAAAAACCATTAAGCATCCTTTTAATGAAGGCATGCAACATCAATACTTTTTCAAGGGCTCAGATTAAATGTTGCATCCAAATTAGGTGTTATTTCTGTCCTACGGTATGAAATTTGCTAAAAATTTGCAATATGGAAAGCCCGATAACACTTAAAAAGACGTGTCAGTAATTACAAACTCAAGATTAAAAAAAGGAAATAATTATAAGATAAAAAAAAAAAAAAATTATATACCATGTTTTTAAATTTTATGATGAATCATTAATAAAATACGCAAGGATAAAAAATAATATTTAAGCAATATAATAAAGCAAATAATATTTAAGCACGCGGACTCAGTTCATTGAAATAATAATAATAGTGAAAAAAAAAAAAAAAAGTTGGTTTTAAAAATAAAATATTACTCCATTTAGAACAACGTATATTAGCATCGTGAACTACATTAGCACTTATCAATGTGTACAAAATTTTTAAAGTGATAATGACGTCAATTTTTGTGAGATGCATAATTTAACTTTTTATAATTTTTTAACGTTCACATTGAATTAAATGTATTTATTTTTATGTTGAAAGAAAATGAACTCGTAAATTTTTTTGGCAACAATTAAATTATGACTAATATTTCAATGGCTATTTTATTGCTATTAAGAGCTTATTATTTTCATAATACGACTGATATTTCTAATTTATTTTCTAATTTTTCTAATTTATTTTCCTCATTTTAAATAAATGTACTTTTTTTTTTTTTTTATTTATTCTGTCGGAAAAAAATGGCAACAATTAAATTTTGTTGAGATTCACAAACATACCGTAGTGAATGACAGTAAGTTACATAAGAATTTGAAGAAAACATGGTAAAATAAAATCAAATATACTTTTAAAAACTACAATCCCTAATGTCATCTAAAAATAAAAATTATTCCTAAGAAAAATAATAAAACTAAAATTATTACTTATTTTATAATTTCAATGGTCATATTTTTTGCCTCAAACTTTTAGTTTAGCGTCGAGGCTAAATAGAGTTAATCTTGCACTTAGATGTAAACTCTTAATTAAATTCTTTACTTAAAAATTGAAAATAAAATTTAACTAATAATTATTTTAACAACTAAACCATTATAATTGAATTAAATTAAATTTTAATTTAAAATTTTACAGCCATGCAAAATTATTAGTTTCGAAAATTAAATTCGTAATTACAGTTGTATATACACTAAGAAAAAATTCTGTAACTGATATCTAGAATCTAAATTGTGGCTCTAGAAAAAGTAGTTCCATGTCCTCCTTATAAATTCTAGTTCCCTTGGAAAGCGAGTTATAGAAGCCCCTATTAGAATTCTAGACGGTTTGCCTATATTATCGAGGGCAAAGTTATTTTAAAATCTCTGCAAATAAATGAGACTACAAGAGGAGGGTTTCAGCAACTATAATCTTGGTTTATAATCCGATTCTAGAAAATCAAGCGAGAATTTCTCGTAATACAAAAGATTCGGAATATTCAGAATATTGTTTCATCATCTAGAAATGTGTATACATGAAATTCTCGATCATTTCGTCCATTCAGTTTATTGTAGTGTCTTATGCGCATAGCTCGGAAATCTATATTTCTAGTTAAGGGATTTAGAAAATGGCCACTTATTCAATCTAGAGGAAGGTGGTATATATTTTTCTCAGTGTAAGAGTTCGCATTTGAAGTCTTTATTGGATTGTATATATATATATACCGGGTGCGCCAAAAGTTCGTGAAAACTTTAAAAATTCATTAAAAAAGAACAGATGATGATAAAAAAAAAATGCGGTTTGCACGAATGGCATAAGAAAGAGGGCGGATTTTTTTTAAGGGGTGGAAAAAGTTCAAAAAATGACCGATAGGTGGTGCTGCGGTGCATACAGGAAGCTCATTTATGCAAATCAGGTTGTCAATAAAACACCTGAATGCACATGGACTCTTCTGGGATTCATCCAGACATGCTGTACTCAGCTGTCACATGTGTTGTGACTCGCCTTACATGCTCCATACAATGCTGTGGAGGTCATTTTGAACAAAATCAGCTTAAATAAATCTTTGAAAATGTAGAATTGTATTGGTATTGTGTTTCTGCTCCTTATATTTTAATGTATGACTCGTCTGTATTAATTTGCTTAACGTATTCAACATCAGCGCCACCTAACAGTCATTTTTTGAACTAAATTTGTTTTGTTCTTTAAAAAAATCCGCCCTCTTTCTGATGCCATTCATGCAAACTGCATTTTTTTTTTATCATTATTTGTTCTTTTTTAATGAATTT
Organism: Salticus scenicus; assembly: GCA_963930645.1. Taxonomy (NCBI): domain Eukaryota; kingdom Metazoa; phylum Arthropoda; class Arachnida; order Araneae; family Salticidae; genus Salticus; species Salticus scenicus. Next base: position 86,618,458 of record OZ005662.1, read on the forward strand.
TTTAAGTTTTCCCGAACTTTTGGCGCACCCGGTACATATATTAATATTTTAAAACGTAGTAAAAGCCGAGTAATAGAAGATTTAAGACCACTGAATACCACACAGACTAATAAGAATTAAATTTCACCAAATTAAATTTACCTGTGAAGACTTTTAGTTAATTATTGAAACAATTACATAGTCTAGCTTTTTGATGTTTATATATATATATATTATGAAAACCTTTTCAAACATTGCACAAGATGAAACCATGTGTCACATGATGAACTGGAAATATTAATCTATAAGATTTAAGATGATTTGGCACCACTGACTTAGCACCACTAGAGATTCATATAAAAGCTTATATTCCTATTTAATACTTATAAATTGAACTGCATTAGGTTTGTTCAATAAAATATATATTCAAGCAATAAAATATATATTATTGTGGTTTTTGAAATATTTTTTTACAGATTTGAAATTTTTAAATGGTGTTTTCTCAGTTTGCATTTTCTCATGAATTCATGATCTACAAAATAAATTTAAAAAAAAGGGCTTTTTTTTTTTTTTTTAAATGTTTAATACAAGTTACCTAATAGAATTAGGGATGGATTATAAAATGTATTAATTAGTTGCTTTTTTTTGGGGGGGGGCGTATTAAAAAGCGTATGTCTATGTAAAATTTTGAAAAAAAAAAAAAAAGATTTTTAAAATATTTTTATTTTTAATATTTTTATTTTAAATATATTGTAAAATCCATCCTTAATTCCTTTAAATAGGTTCTAACCAATATCCAAAAAAATTATTATGTCTTTTCTTAAATATCTGTAAAAGTTTTAGCTTTTTAAAGATCCTGAATTCATGAAAAAATGCAAACTCAGAAAATGCAATTTAAAATTTTCAAATGTGTAAAAAATGCATTCAAAACCATAAGAATTGTTACCTGAATATATATACTATTTTATTGAATAAAACCTGATATAGTTCAATTTTATAAATATTAAATGGAAATATAAACTCTTAAATGAAACCTTCAGTGGTGTCTAGTCAAAGGAGATAATATAAATAATATAACCTTTAAATAAATATAACCAAGAATACTTAAAATTACAGAGAAAAAAAAAAAAAAAAAAAAATATATATATATATATATATATATTATATTAGTGACATAAATAAATAATGACATATACTGAGAATAATTTCCATAACTGACATCTAGAATCTAAATTGTGGCTCTAGTAAAAATAGTTCCATGTCGTCCTTATAAATTCTAGTTCCCTTTGAAAGCGAGTTCTAGAAACCCCTATTAGAATTCTAGAGTGTTTGTCTATATTATCAAGGTCAAACTTATTTAAAAATCTCTGAAAATAAATGCGAATACAATAGGCGAGATTTAGCAACTTTAATCTTGGTTTATGACCCGGTTCTAGAAAATCAAGCTAGAATTTCTTGCAATACAATGGATTCGTAATATTCAGAATATTGTTCCACCATCTGGAAATATGTGGATTAGAAATTCTCGATCATTTCGTATATTCAGCGTATTGCCGTGGCTTATACGCATAGCTCGAAAATCTGTATTTCTAGTTCACAGATTTAGAAAATGACCACTTATGCGTTCTAGATGAAGGTGGTAGAATTTTTTTCCCCCCAGTGTAATGAGCATTCACTTTACGCTACTACATATTGTAAGGAATTTAATTAAAATATGAAATAAAATAAAATAATAAAATTATGTAATACACAATTGTATCAGCACACTTTCAGCTAAATGCATGCATAGAATATAAAAATAAGTGTTAAGCCTTATATTGGCAAAACAAGTACATATGTATATTCATATAAAATATAAAGGGAAAACCAATATGTAATTAAATTTATGAATGACATTACATATATATCATGTATCATGAGACCTTGTAACACCACAAATATTTTAAAGTGACTAACAAGGAAACATTCAAAAGGTGTCGTCTTCAAAAATTATTGTAAAAAATATATATGTGATTCTACTCTTCATAAAACACCAGAAAGTGAAAAAATTATCGGCTGAAATGAATTACAGCGACCACAAAAAATTATCATAATTGAGCACATTTGGCGATTTAGCGCTGTTAGGTGTTCAGTTCGCTAGCACCGAGAATGCCGTGTACGAACAGAACCGTGTTTTGTTTCTCCGCCAAGTACTCAAAATCAATCGCCTAACAATGTGAAATCGCCAAATATTTAATAGTGATAATTTTGATAATTTTTTGTGGTCGCTGTAGTTCATTTCAGCCGATAATTTTTTCACTTTCTGGTGTTTGAGGGAGAGTAGAATCACATATATTTTTTTCAATATTTTTTGAAGACGACACTTTTTGAATGTTTCCTTGTAAGATGCAATCAAATTACATTGTTAATTTGGCCCCCTATAGATTCCAGAGCAAACTTTTTTGATTTTCAAAAATTCTTACCTATTTCGTCTTCTGGAATATTAGATTGCAGCTGAATTCTTAGCTGTGCAAACTGTACATTTTCTGAAGGTGGAAAACTGGAAATATTGAACGTCAACTGTCTCGAATATATATCTTCATGTCTAGTTGAAGAAAGAAGAATCTTTTTCAACCGGTTTCCTAGAAACAAATGGAGAATTAATAAAATAAAGCGTCTTATTAAGAATTAACATTTCGCCATTTGTTTAATCAAATACTAAAAGTGATAAAGTATCAAATTAAATAGAATTTGGTAGGGTAATTTTTGTAGTTATATTTATTTAACGAAAGGGCGCGATTTGTAAAATATTATAAATTTGTAAAATATGACACTTCTTAACCATTTCGAAGATATATTATCTAAATTGATTCAGTTAGATAAAAATTAGAATATAACTCGAATATATATCTTCATGTCTAGTTCAAGAAAGAAGAATCTTTTTCAACCGGTTTCCTAGAAACAAATAGAGAATTAATAAAATAAAGCATCTTATTAAGAATTAACATTTCGCCATTTTGTTAATCAAACACTAAAGTGATAAAATATCAGATTAAAGAGAATTTGGAAGCGTAATTTTTGTATTTATGTTTAATTAACGAAAAGGCGCGATTTGTAAAATATAAATTTGTAAAATATGACTTCTTAGCCATTTCGAAGATACATTATCTAAATTGATTTAGTTAGATAAAAATTAGAATATAACTCGAATATATATCTTCATGTTTAGTTGAAGAAAGAAGAATCTTTTTCAACCTGTTTCCTAGAAAGAAATGGAGAATTAATAAAATAAAGCGTCTTATTAATAATTAACATTTCGCCACTTGGTTAATCAAACACTAAAAGTGATAAAGTATCAAATTAAAGAGAATTTGCAAGGGTAATTTTTGTAGTTATATTTATTTAACGAAAAGGCGCAATTTGTAAAATATTATAAACTTTGTAAAATATGATTTCTTAGCCATTTCGAAGATATATTATGTAAATTGATTTAGTTAGATAAAAATTAGACCAATTAGATTTTAGTAAGATTTGTATATTACGCCAGATTATTCATTAAAACTAGTTTCAGAATGATTTTTTTTTTTTTTTTTTTGATAAATTTCGATTTAGTAGTATCAGAAATCTGCAATATTCATATTATTTTATGTCCTATAGCTATTTCATCAAAATGTTCAAAGCTATATGCATTTGCTTATGTTTTCCCCATACAGGGCTCGATTTTTTTTTTTTTTTTTTTCTTAGTGACAACTGTCGACGGGAATATCCTAGGGCTTAGTGCCAGTAATGGGTCATTACATGTGAATCCGTTTCTTTTGCTTTAAAGTCCTATTTCTGCAATTCAGCAATGCAGTAGGTTAAATTTATTTCAATTTATTAGAATATCTCTTTGCTTTTCAGGTCTGGGTGGGAACATGACGATCTAGCATGTCCTTTTATTAAATTACTTTTATCACAAATATAGGCTTTATATTTTCTTTACTATTATATTACTTTGGTTATGTTGCTTTTATGAAGCATTGATATTGTTATATCTAATTTACTTTTAATTTAAGCATTACTATTGTTAATATATAATTTACCATTAATTTAATCTTGTTTTAGTATTTCGTTGGTTTTTTTTTTTTTTTTTTTTTTTTTTTTTTTGTAGGGAGTATGCTAGTTTCGCCATGTTTCCGAAACCTGTTAGGTCTTTTCAATTTACTTAATTGTCTGTTCTGCTGCTCCCACCCACTGAAGAGGAAGCGGTAGGGTGTTTTTTCACATGTAATGTTATTTTTACAGATGTTTTTGGTTACTTTAATTCGTTGTTTTAAGTTTATTAACGTTTTTTCGTCTTGTTAACCCCACCCACTTATCTTCAAGTCTTAACGTATTTTCAAAATTATATATTTTTGTATAATTTTTAGTGCTGCCTTTGGCGCCTTTTTTTTATACAAATACACTTTAATTAATATGTAATTAAAATATATATAGATACACATATATATATTTGAGCCATGATATATTACGTATGTATATATATATATATATATATATATATATATATATGCATATCATAGCTGCCAATATTTTAATTTATTCCGGTGTATTTTTAGCTCCGCCTTTATTTCGCACCACTTTGTTTATAGAAAATTTTTCTGTAACATATAACTTCGATAAAATAAAAAAGAAATACTCTTAAAAAATTAGTGGTATGAATTAAAGGCGTGGCTAAAAATACTCCGGAATAAATTAAAATGCTGGCATCTATGTTATTTATGCTTGCCACCGTACGTTAAAGGAATAAACTCTTGAATACCGTCAACTTTTTCGTGAACGAGAATATCAGATTCATTTGTTAATGATGCAAAAACTGTCTGTTACGTCTCATTTTTCGAAAAGAATTAAAGGCCTGACTTTTTATAAAAAGTTGCCATGTAAACACAGCCTGTAAATCCATGGAAAGCCGTCAGACTTATACGTAATATAGATCCCAACTGAAATGCTAATTCTGTGTAGTTGATTCAATTGAAATTGCCTTGTTATTGTCTTTCGTTGTTTTTGCACCTGCTAGCAAAATTTATAACTCTGCAATATTATGCATATTAGCCAGTAAAATTATCAAGACGTCAGTATCAGACGATTTTATCAAAAGTTTTAACCTTGGTGTGGCTTTGAATACACGAAACATCATTCACGTATCCGCTTCTTCATGTTGACATATATAATTTATTTCTTCACAGTTTTCAGACATGGTTTTTACTACGTAATAAAAATAGTACTAATCTTCCTCTCTGTTAGATTATATTATTATAATAATAATAATGACCATCTTCTGTCAGGAGCAATTCCGGTTAGACCGCTTCAAAACAGAGACTTTTGGTAGCCTTTTTTTTTTTTTTTTTTTCTTATAAATGCTATGTATTTATATATTTTTTTAATTAATCTGCATAAATGTTACATCATAAGAAAGATCTTTCAAAACTGAAAATTTTTTGTGCTTACACTTTTCCCTGAATCTCAATATGTAAAAAGATTTCAACAAAAGTTTATAACTACCATTGCAATTCTAAAATACCCATGGAGGATTAAATTAAAATGTAATATAAAATTAAATCATAAAAATTATGGGCTAATAGTTGCTGCATCATTTTCTTGCAATCATGATAATGTACTTATCTGATATAAACAAACTGTTGATTGTGTCGTCATATTTATCAAATTAGTTAAAATAAATATGGTTACAAATAAGGTACCTTTCATTTGGTACCTTATTTGAAATGAAGTTTTGATTAGATACTTTAGAATTAATTAAAATATGAAAATAATTTCAAAACTGGACATTTAAATTTATGACTGTTGCCAAAAAAAATTTACCAGTTAATGTTATATATATATATATCTATATATTCTGGGGGGGGGGGGGGGGGTAAGGATAAGATAAAATAATGTTTTTACGCGAAAAATTAAAAAATATTAAATTTACCCATGCATATAAAAAATACTTATTAAAACGCGTCGAAGAAGGAAGCGAAATAAGTACTGAGTTATATTACGATAAATACGATTTATAATATGATACGTTATATTAGACGTGTCGTCCAGGGTTAGTGGGTATTTTCGTTAAAAGAAATAGTTTGTTCGTTCGGTGCAACTTGCACAATAGTCCCGTCAGGTACAACTTGCATATTAGTCCCGTCAGGTGCAACTTGCAAATTAGTCCCCTTTAAATATAGTGTCCAGCGTAGCTGGCAAAGCATTCGGTGATTCACTACCTTAACTGATTTCCCATTCCATCATTTTTGACGGGGTTATATACTAGTTATATAATAATGTCATTTTTTTCAGTTTTTCATTAAGAGTTGCACCAAAGCCTCTTCAAAACGATAATGTTTTAGATTTCTCCAAAAATCTGAACTTTTCCATTTATTTCAAACTATTTGCTTCTCAATCCGACTGACTAAAGTTCTTCGTCTGTGCATCTCAATAGCAAAGAACACTGCCTATATTGAAACAATATATCAACAGATAGAAAAATAAAATGAAATTATACTAACTTCTCTTTCAGATACAAATAATAAATATATAAATACAGCAAAATAAAGGGACAAAAATAAGCCGAATCACGAGTCGTTGTATTGCATTTTAAATAATTGCACATTCAGATTTAACAACTTTCTTTTATAGGAATTTTAAATAAAAAGATTATGTGCATGAAATAAAAAGCTTTAAAAAATAAAGTTATTTTTGTCTGCTCTCATGGCCTCATATGAGATTCCCCCCCCCCCCCCCCCTTCAACTCATATTAACCAAAACTTTCCAACGATATTAATTTTAAGCCACTTCTCTCTCTCTCTCTCTCTCTCTCTCTCTCTCTTTTTTTTTTTTTTTTTTTTTTTAACAAATTACATGTTTCAGTATTAATATATCGATACATCTGTGAAAGGAAAATCGTCTGCTTTCATTTTGGAAAATATTTTTTTATGAATAACTGTAATAATAATAATATTAATAATAATAATAATAATAATAATAATAATAATAATTACGTGTGTGTATAAGAACAATGGTATTTTTCTCGGCCTTCTTGGCTTCTTATGAGAACTTTTTTTTTTTTTTTTTTTTTTTTTTTTACTTGAACACACATTAACCATACCTATCGAACAATATCATTTTTAACCACCTACTCTTATAATTAATATTGTTGCGAATTTGTAAATAATTTTATTTATCTTTGCAGAAATTCTTTCAAAGAGGCTTAGTAAGTTGCTAAAATGTTAATTTTCTGCATTTCTAGTTTGTTTTAGCGTTAAAATAGCCCAATTTCCCTTAAAAATGCATTAAAAAGCTCCAATAAGGCAGAAAATTGATTTGGCGCCAAATTTGGCAATTTTTCCCCTTTGCAAATTTTTTGGCAACTTTTGGCGAGAAAATCCTTATTATCGATATACCAAAGATGGACGCTCTAACGTGATTGGAATTTCCAGAACATTCTGGGTTCGATAGAGGGGTATTCAAAGAGATGCAGCGCGCCAAATCATGGTCAGTCGCACTTGAGTTTCACCAAAGAGTTTGCTGGATATAGAGCTCTAAGCCTCTTTGGAAATACAGTTGCATTGCTGTATGTTAATGCTCCTATACAGCCTGTAGTATGAATTGGCTGTTGACAGCTGTTATTTAAGCTGTGTTTATTGGTCAAACTGAAGTTGATACCTGGTTTATAGACCTGTATTCTTCTGGAATTTTCTGTAAATAAACTACAGAACTTTTGAAATTTTCGCCTTTCATTCTCGGACAACTTACGAACTCCCAAAGTACCCAACAATATGTTAAAAACGTACGATATATTTCATGTTTCGTATATATATATATATATTATATATATAAACATTGGGGGTTTTCCTGTTTTGTTAGATCTTTTAGTCTCATATGATATATGACGTAAAAATACATATATATAATTTTGTTTTTGTTAAAATCGGTAAACTGAAAGCTTGTTTCTGCAGTCTTTCATCCTAATGTTTATTCGGATATAAGGTTCTTTTTAGGAACGTCTCCCAATAAAATAAATTCTTCTTAATCAAGTTTTTTTTTTTATGCTAATTATTACATAAATACAATTCGTTAATATTAAGAATACGTTAATACGTAGCGTTAATATTAAGAAGAAAAAAAAAAGAGCTTTAAAATGCATTTCTATTATCATTTTAAAAACATAAATGTTACATATGTATATATATATATATTGTGGTGTTGGTATTATAATGTATCTTTTAAAAGCTAAATTTTTATGAATTCTTAAATTTATATATATATATATAATATAAATGATATATATCGTAATAAAATTTAACCTTAAAATTTAGCAATTAATAGATACAAAACAATACCAACACAACAAAAATAGAACTGATTGTAACGTATAGGTAAGACTGACACAAAAATGTTGCGATACAGATTAAGAACTAATACGAGACAAAAACAATTTAAATTACTTACGCCGACATGAATAATAATAATATTAATAAGAGGACCATTAAACTTAATGACGGAGAAAGTAAATAAAGGACCACATAAATAATAATTGGATAAAATTTAAAGTATAAACTCTTCAGGGGGCATGTACTTCATAAAGCTGTTAAAGCTGCATCGATTTCGTAAAACAATATAGCTAATCATAGAAATTTATATTGTTTCAGCCCCGATCGAGGCAGCAAAACCATTTTGAATTTTTGAGTAAAGTTATCATTCTTTTAAATTTGGTTACACCTCTGGTTTATACCATGCATTTGCCTTCATTTTCTCCTGGCAAGTGCGATATGACAAGAAGTTATTATTATTTCCCTGAAAGCAGAATTTTCATGTATATTAGCATCCCAGACTAAAATTCATCTGTGATTTTAGCTCGCTATAACAGAAAATGACACTATTCATTTAAAGGCAAAATTAGCAGTTGCCACTAACTATAGAGTCACTAACAAAAACTTAATAATTTTTGGCCATTACAAAACTTTCTTCTATATTTTCTTCCTACCTAAATTAACGCAGTGCAAATTATTTATTAAAATTATTGTTTATCTATATTATTTTCAATGGTGAGCGCAAATGAGTTTAATCCCAGAAATTTATAACTCTAAATATCGAAATAATTCAATTTTATGATTTTTAGGCGATATCCCATTTTATTTCAGTTTTTATTTATTTATTTGTTAAAAATGAATACAAATAAATAAAAACAATCGATCATTGAATTTTACTTTACCACAATCTATGATTCGACCATTCCTTTTTAAGGGTATTGACGAGTTCTTTTGAAATTTATCGAAAATTTACACATCCCCCACGTCCATGACGAATCTATGCTACTGTACAAATATTTTATCTGATTGAGTGTTACTATTACAAATATATATATATATATATATATATATATATATATATATATCATATATATATATATATATATATATATACTGTTAAACAAAACCTAATGACGGGTGAGATAGCCTAGGATGGGTAAGATGTCTAAATAGCTACACTGTAATTTGGGAAAATATGCGTAATTTACGAAAAAATTACGTTGTCAGAACGTATTTTTTGTAATTACAGAAAATTTCTGGCAGCAAATAGGACATATTTTTTACAGTGCAAGCAATCTATGACATCTATCTAAGACATATTTATTTATTTATTTATTTATTTTATTTATTTATTTTTTATTTTTTTTTCGGAAGTCTAAACAAATATTTTAGGAATTCTCTTGAAATTTTAGGATTAAAAGGAACATGTTATATCATATATATTCCAGCGAAAGTTTTGTTCCGAAGGCTAAAAGGGGATCATTCACAAATTAACCGAAAACATAAGAAACTTTATGGTCCCACTGTAAAAACTAATGCTTGAAATTAATTGTAGCTATAGTATATGATTATTTTTTAATCATAGGTATAAATTTATGTGAGAATTGTACTTATATTAGCGGTAAGATAAAAGTTTCTTTAGTAACGTGCACATTTTTTTTTTTTTTTTTTTTTTTTGAACATGCAGAGTTTTAAAAGCATAGCAATATCACTTTTAGAAAATTTGACATGCTATTTTAAACATAACATACTGCAATCAGAATATAAAAATATCAAATATCTGATGAAATATGAGCATTTTTTAATAAATAAATTTTAACTGCGCAAACGCAAAATCTAACAAGATTTCTTTTGCATAATTTATTAGCAAAATGTAATAGTCAATTTATATAAATAGCTAAGTTTTCTAAAAATGACATTATTTTGGTTTTAAAACCCTGCCTGTTATAAACAAAAAAAAAACGTACAAAAAATTGTAGCCGTTAATAAATTACTTTACATCACTATTAATATAAGTGCAATTCTCATATAAATTTATATCTATAATTAAAAGAAGGCTCATAATCATTTTCAAGCACTATTTTTTAGAAGGTGATCCCAACGAATACATATTTTTTGTTAATTTGTACTGATCCGCATTTAGCCTTCGGGACAAAAATTTCACTGGAATATATGTGGTATAACATGTTCTTTTTAGCCTTAAAGTTTCAAGATAATCCATAAAGTATTTTTTTAGATATTCGGAAAAAAAAAAAGTTTAAATAGCTTAGTTTAGATAAAAGTTTTTTAAAGTTTAGTTATTGCCACCTGTCTTTTGTTTTTGTCTATTAGTACATTATTATTATTATTTTAATTCCATTATGATTAATAAAAAATGATCTCTTTGAATACAGTCGGTAACAAAAGTGTCCAAACACTAGCAAAAATTTCTATGTAAAAAAAGTGTACTTCATACGGCTTTGTTAAATAAATCCTTGTCGAATCCTGTTTATAGTCAGTCTAAGCATATGATTCGATAAGGATTTATTTAACAAAACCGTATGAAGTGTACTTTTTCACATAGGAATTATTGCTAGTGTTCGGACACTTTTGTTACCAACTGTACATTTATACGAAGTTTTCTCTAAGTTATCAAATAAAAATTACCAGTAAACAATCAAAGAAAAATCAAAATGTTTAGGATCACTCTGTGAAAGGTAATGTCTGAAATATATTTTGGCTGCAGTATGCGATAAAGAAGAATTGTCTCATTATCTGTATAAATTTTTAAGAGGCTACCATATATATTTATAAAGTATATATATATATATATATTAACATTACAATATATATATATATATATATATATATATACATATATATATATATATATATATATATATATATATATATTCTACTTTTTTAATTATTACACATAGGGTATTAAACCCTGAGCATTTTCAGAAAAGTTGGCATCCTTCATTTGGCAACAATTTTTTTAAACTTAGAAAATAATCTCAAAGAACAAAATTTTGTTTCATAAATACCGGTTTGAGTTCTGGGACAAATTTCAGAAATAAAAATGAAATTTTGGCAAAGACCTGGACCGTTCAGGTTTAAGGTCCGGCTTCGCTCACCGTCGCCAGAAGCCGAAGCTAATGTTATTCTATGGGGAAATTTTCTTTACAAATAACTTATTAACTAATACATGTTTTTTAATTCTGTTTTCACATTCTGAAAATTCCCAGCTGTTAAGTTGACGGATCTTTTTACTTTCTCTTACCCATAAGGTAGAGAAAGAATTGTTTTTGGGTCAAATTTGCGAACGCGAGATTTTGTTATATTTACACGTTTTGAGGTCCCCTGAATACGAAAATCATGTTTTTAGCAAATGGTCTGTGTGTCTGTGTGTGTGTGTCTGTGTGTCTGTCTGTTATCAGCATATCTCAAAAACAAATTATGGCAGAAAGTTCAAACTTGGTATTCTAAATGTGTATCATATAGAGATGCTACAGTAAGCTTTTCGTTAAGATCAAGCAAATGGTTCGTGTACAGGGATAATCAAGAGAATTCTAATACATTACGTCTATGGGGGAAATTGCAGGTAAGTAGAGTTTAACGTCTATAGACTGCACTAAACCAAATGAAACGAATATATATTTTTTGTAATAGAGATAGTTAACTGGAAAAAAAAATTGTGTATGTAGGAGCCTCGCCTCCCCCCCCCCCTGGGGGGAAATCCCCCGTCGAGGGGAGTAAATTTTCATGATGGGTATCTTTCAAAAGAGCTCGCCAGTACCTTTAAAACGAATGGTTGAACGATCGATCTGCGACAATTTAAAACAAAGTTATCGATTTTTTTTTTTTTTTGCTTTTAACGAAAAAAAACTTAGAAAAAAAATTGTTTTTTTTTTTTTTTTTTAAATATTGAGAATAAAATGGACTGTTTGTGGATATTTGGTGTTATACTACATCTCTAATATGGAAATCGTCTGCATTATCATAAAAGATAATTTTTTTAAATAATAATTTTAATAAATTATTAAAAAAAAAAAAAAAAAAACAGAATATTTTTTAATAACCGAATTGAATTCTATATAAATGTAGGTGCATTAATGAAACGGGGGGTTGAGGGGGGCGGCAGCCCCCCTCACTCAGAACTAATTATCATATAAAACTCTTCCGAGGCCTAATTTGAATTGTTTAACACAGGTTTACATAACAGTACTCGTTATCTTACCTCTTAATCAGCAACCTGTATATATAGTATTAAATTTAGAGTAAGAGAAAGTCGTGTGAGTGACACACCAGATTATTTAAAAATTATTTTTTTTTAATATTTTATATTTTATTTTGAAGCTGCAAAATACGAATTTTCAATATGTGAAATTTTTCATTTTGCAATTTCAAAATAAAATATTAAAAAATAAAAAAAATACATTTTTAAAAAAGGTCCGTCAAATTCCGTCAATTTTGGGAACTTTCTGAGTGTGAAAACAGAATTTAAAAAATATGTATTAGTTAATAAGTTATTTGTAAAGAAAATTTCCCATAGAATAACATTGGCTCGGGCTTCCGGCGACGGCAAGTGAAGAGGCTCGTTAAGTAATTTCAAAATTGGTTCTCCCCCCCCCCCTTACCCCGTTCTGTGCTTTTCCTATCGCAACCAGATCTTTTTTTTTTTTTACATTGAATCAACATGAATGCAGAGATAAAATATAAATATTTCGACCTTCTCACCCTATCCCCCTCAAAAAAAGAAAGAAAAAAAAAACTTTTTCGATACAGTTTATTATTAATTTTCTTTATATTTCAAAAAACAAAAAGAAAAAAAAAAGATTTTGATGAAATTCTGGCAAAAGCAGAATCTAGTTTAGGACGGAGGACTATTATTTTTTTTTAGGACTGAGGGCCTATTAATCTCAATCTGGGATTTTTGCGTTGTCGATTTCAATAGTTGGACATTTGTCGAAATCTACAATTTATCGAAAATATAATTGAATAATTTGAAAGCGATGTTATAATTTGAAAAAAGAAAAAAAAAAAAAAAAAAAAAAAAACTAATAGTCCTCCGTCCTAAACTAAATTCTGCTTTTGCCAGAATTTCATCAAAATCTTTTTTTTTTTATTATTATTATTATTGAAAGAAAAAGAAAAGAAAATTAATAATAATCAGTATCGTTACAAGCGATATCGAAAAAGTTTTTCTTAATAATTTTGAATTAGGAAATAAAAAGTGCGCGTGAAATAATATGAAATAAAAATAAGTAAAAAAATGAATTTCATTGAATTGGAAGCGAAATAAGTATTGAGTTATATTACGATAAATACGATATATAATATGATACGATATATTAGACCTATCGTCCAGGATTAGTAGGCATTTTCGTTGAAAGAAATAGTTTGTTCGTTCGGTGCAACTTGCACATTAGTCCCTTGAGGTACAACTTTCACTTTAGTCCCGTCAGGTACAACTTGCACATTAGTCCCCCCCCCCCCCCTTTTTTTTTTTTTTTTCAAATTATAACATCGCTTTTAAATTAGTCAATTATATTTTCGATAAATTTTAGATTTCGATAACTGTCCAACTATCGTAAAACTGGTATCATAAAAATCCTCAGATCGAGACTAATAGTCCTCAGTCCTAAAAAAGATTTTGATGAAATTCTGGCAAAAGCAGATTTAGTTTAGTTTGGAGGACTATTAGTTTTTTTTTTTTTTTTTTTTTTTTTTCCAGGACTGACGACTATTAGTCTCAATCTACGGAGATTTTTACGATACCGGTTTTACGATAATTGGACATTTATCGAAATCGAAAATTTATCAAAAATATAATTAAATAATTTGAAAGCCTTGTTATAATTTGAAAAAAAAAAAAAAAAAAAACTAATAGTCCTCAGTACTAAACTAAATTCTGCTTTTGACAGAATTTCATCAAAATCTTTTTTTTTTTTTTTTTTTTTTTTCAAATTATAACATTACTTTCAAATTATTCAAATATATTTTCGATAAACTTTCGATTTCGATAAATGTCCAACTATCGTAAAACTGGTATCGTAAAAATCCGTAGACTGAGAATAATTTCTCGCCAAGTTTATTGCCAACGCCTTTCCAGTAATGCGAAAAATGCGATACCAAAGCTTTTAAGGGATCCTGCCTGTAAATGTTGTTCCACAGCAATAGAACCACAAATGCACGGAAACTATTTCGTCTCCGTCCGTACTAACCGAGCCGTTTCGGGACAGTAAAAATAATATTTATAAATTCATAACAATATTAAATCTGGCGCTGTTCATAAAAGTATTTGTATTAGATGAATCTACAGTCAATGCATAAAATTGTAATAAACATACATTTAACGAAATGTTTGCACTTTACACAATTTAACTGATTACCATGTTTTTATTAACTCGCTTGCTTATTTGTTTGTTTGTTTGTTCACTACAAATCTTGCAATCGATTTTTAACTAACTTCTCAACTAGCCAGATATTTGAAACTTCTAGAATAGCTCAGAACACGATGACAACGCAATACCTCGAAGCCCAATTTTCAACTATTTGATTAGTTTGCTTTTAATTAATTAAATATGAAAATAATAACTTCCTAATACTTTAAAATTAGCCATTTAAATATTAGCTGTAATTTAATTGTTACCAAAAAAAATTTACGGGTTCATTTTCTTTAAACATAAAAATAAATACATTTATTTAAAAGTGAACATTAAAAAATTATAAAAAGTTAAATTTTTGCCGAAACGTCAGTGGAGGCCCTCTGTTGAGACTCAAAACGGTTTTGGGCTGTGTCTGTCTGTCTGTCTGTTTGTCTGTCGCGCGATAGCGGCCGCAAAAATAGCGCTATTGACTTGAAATTTGGTACACGTGTTCATGAGCCCCACGAAATCAGCTGTATAGTTTTTGGTATGTACTCCATTTGTAGTTCGTATACAGGGACACGCCAAAGTTTTTCTTATCATTACGGCCTATGGGAGGAATTTGTATGTATCACGATAGCGGCCACAAAAATCACGCTTTCGACTTGCAATTTGGTACACATGTTCATAAGCCCAACGGAATCAGCTGTATAGTTTTAGGTGTGTATTCCATTTGTAGTTCGTGTACAGGGACACGCCAAATATTTTCTATCATTACGGCCTATGGGAAGAATCTGTACGTACCGCGATAGCCGCCGCAAAAATCAAGCTATTGACTTCAATTTTTGCCGAAACGTCAGTGGAGGCCCTCTGTTGAGACTCAAAAGGATTTTGGGTTCCGTCTGTCCGTCCGTCTGTCTGTCTGTCTGTCGTGCGATAGCGGCCGTAAAAAACACGCTATTGACTTGAAACTTTGTACACATGTTCATGATCCCCACGAAATTAGCTGTATAGTTTTGGGTGTGCATTCCATTTGTAGTTCGTGTACAGGGACACGCCAAAGTTTTTTTTATCATTACGGCCTATGTGAAGAATTTGTATGTACCGCGATAGCGGCCCCAAAAATAACGCTATAGACTTGCAATTTGGTACACATATTCACGAGCCCAACGGAATTAGCTGTATAGTGTTAGGTGTGTATTCCCTTTGTTGTTCGTGTACAGGGACACGCCAGAATTTTTCTTATCCTTACGGCCTATGGGAAGAACTTGTATGTACCGCAATAGCGGACGCAAAAATCCTTCGATTGACTTGCAAATTGGCGCACACATTCCAGCTGTCCATATAAGTAGCTGTATAATTTTCATTGCTATATTTTTTATAAACTGTGTACAGGGACACGCCAAAATTCTTAACATTACGGCGTATGGGGTGAATTTCGTTTAAACGCATTTTAATATCATTACTTTGCAATGAAGAAAATGAAACTAGAGTACGTGAGTAAGATGCTTAAACTTATGTTGCTTGAAGAAAATATGTGCTCTTAAGCTTTCTAATTAATGTACAGGACCTTACAAAAGTGTTCTGACAATGTCACTTAGTCATCCAAACGATGTTAAATTTGGAACAATTATTAATTTTAAACGCAAAATAAGCTGAATAGTTTTTACTGGTGTATACAATGTTTATGGTTCGTTTACAAAGACACACGAAAAATTTCGTAACATTAGAGCCTATGGACGAATTTTTAATTTAAGCGCGCACTTTAATGCGTCTATGCTGAATTGAACTTAATAAAGTTAACATACATTATAAAGATGCTTAAAATCATGTTTACTCTAAAAAAAGGTTATGTATAGACTAAATAATTTATGGGACCACACAAAATAGTTCCGAGTATGTACTGTAATCATCCAAATGATGTCAAATTAGTTTGAAAGATTAATGAGTTATAATTAATTAGATTTATTCTTATTATTGGCGTTTATAATGACTGTGGCTACTTTTCCGGGATACATAAAGGAATTTCGTACTTTTATGGTGTATAGTCGGTATTTCTTAAAAGTGTATTTTAACATGGTTACACCCCATCAAATATAATGAAATTTTATTAGAATTTTAAAAGCCTGTTTTCATGTTGAAAATTGTGGGCATAGAATTGATAATTAGTTTAAAGGTTACGCAAAATATTTCCGATATGCTATGTAATTTTTTTTGTATGAAATTCGGTATTTATGAATTTCCGGGAAATAATACAAGACCGTCTTTTAATAAGAATGCATATTGTTGCGTACTTGGGGGTTTGTAAGTTGTCCGAGAATGAAAGGCGAAACTTGCAAAAATTCAGTGATTTATTCACAGAAAGTTCCAGAAGAATACAGGTCTATAAACCAAGTATCAGCTTCAATTCAACCAGTAAACATAGCTTAAACAACAGCCGTTAACAGCAAAACAACAATACAAACTGTTTAGCAATAACACATAAAGCAAGTCTCATTCAAAGAGGCTCAAAGCAAAGCAAGCATTTGACGAAACCGACACAGATCTGAGATTGGAAGCCTTGGCTAAAAAAATGCTCCTTTTATACTATTCTATCGAACACAGACTGTTCTGGAAAATTATCGTATCTCATCAGCCAATGAGATTAGAGCTTCCATATTTGGTATATCCCTAATAAGGATTTTCTCGCCAAGGTCGCCAAGGAGGGAAACAGTCGCCAAAATTTGGCGCCAAATCCATTTCTTCCCTTATTGGAGCTTTTCAATTCGTTTTTAAAGGAAAATTAGGCTATTTTAACGGTAAAACGACTAGAAATGCACAAAATTAGCATTTTATCGACTTACTAAGCCTCTTTGAAAAAATTTATACAAAAATAAATGCAATTATTTACAATTCCGTAACACTTTATATGATATACAAATAGGTATAGAAAGAGAGATATAGCGGGGGGTTGAGGGGGGCGGCAGCCCCCCTCAGGAATGTATCTGATTATGGTAATAAGTCGATCGAATCAATATATACTATTATATAATAAGAAATAAATAAAAATGACCTATTGAAAAATGTCTGATGCATATAGGACGTTGAGGCTCCTGATCTGCAGATCCACTAGTTAAATTATGCATCTCACAAAAATTGACGTCATTATAACTTTAAAAATTATCTACACATTGATCAAGTACTACTGTAGTTCATGGTGCTAACATATATTGTTCTAAAGAGATTTTTTAATTTTAAAACTACATTTTTTTTAATACGTAGGACTATAAGTCTTAATCTACGGATAAAACTTTGTCGACAACTTTACGATGATTGGACATTTATCGAAAACGAAAATTTACCGAAAATATAATTGAATAATTTGAAAGCGATGTTATAATTTGAAAAAAAAAAAAAAAAAACTAATAGTCCTCCGTACAAAACTAAATTCTGCTTTTGCCAGAATTTCATCAAAATCTTTTTTTTTAAGGGAAAAAAAGTAAAGAAAATTAATAATAATCAGTATCGAAACGGACAGTATCAAAGTTGAAGAAGCCCTTATTAAGACAAAAATACATAATTTGTTTTAATTTTTAATTGTTGCCAAAAAAGTTTACGAGTTCATTTTGAATTTTAATGAAATGAAAAGAAATATTGTTAAAATTGATATAAAACTTTGTGAAAAATTAAATTTGCAGAATAAAATTCACGTCAATATATCTCTAAATGTTTTTTATATTTATTTTTATTTATTTATTATTTATTTATTTTTTATTTTTTTCTGTACGGTATAAAGTTAAAATAAACAATTTATAACTGATTTAATAGGACATACAAAATAATTTACATACACAACAGTTTTAAACTGTAATTTTATTTTGTGTATTTCAGTCTAAAAGGCAAAAATTCTAAATTAAAAAAAGTATATATAAATACGGCCTAAAGTTATAAATCAACGCATTTGTATAGCCTGTTGGTTTTTAAAAGTATACGATTCGACGATTTGAAAAAAAGTTTGTCTATCTGTTAAAAATTTGTGGCAGCTGTAGCTCACAAACGAAAGCAAAAAAGCTTTATTCAAATTTATATCCAGTTGCACTTTGACATAAATTAGTATCTACCAGATTTTGGTTCATATTGCTCAAAAAACTGTTTGCGAAAAAGTTATTCTCGTGAAGGGAGGGTTTTATTTAACTTAATTTAATTTATTTATTTATTTTTTTTTCCAGTAAAGAAAAAAATAATTGTTAAAATTTTCGTCGATAGAGGGCGATGTACGTGAGCAAGTCAGATATTTCTGTGAAGAACTATATTTATTTCCATGCAAATATTTAGAGGCATATAAATCCTAGTTTAAGTGCCCGACATCACCACAAATTACAATTAGCAAGCAAGTTATAACACCGCTAACTGCAGCGTCAGTCGGGGGAGTTCTTTCTTGAGGGAAAACATCTTCACCAATAACGCTTTATCCACCAAATCAGCATCGCAATTAAAAATTCATATATGCGCAATTAGGAGGCAAAATAAGAAATAAGCTGTGTTAAACCTAAAACTGTGTAATTTATAGGACTCTGTTTCGCATAGTTTTTGTTGCGCATCCGTGCAGCGCCTTCTATCAACAAAAATTTTAACTATTTTTTTCTTTATAAAAAAAAAACAAAAAACAAAAATCTCACTTCTCGAGAATAACGTTTTTGCAAACCACATTCAATTCTACCATTTTCCTTCATTTTTTATGAATTTTTAAAACGCCTGCGGAATTATTGCACACCCGGTATATATAATAGTCAACCAGGAAAAAAAATACGTTTGTATATGTAGGAGTTCCCCCCTTTTGCCTCACAAGATTAAAAGGGTATTTTCTGAAAAGAACTTGTCAATATATTTAAAACGAATGGTTGAAACCATAGAGCTGTGATAATTTAAAAGAAAGTTATCGATTTTCTTCATAGTAAATAAATAAATAAGTAAAAGCATTTATTCTGATGTCTTCTGTATAGGGTAAGTGCACCAGTGATTGACACTTTTAGAGCTTTTAATGTTCTACTCATCAAAAAATATTTTTAGAAATCTTAAGTTAGTACATATGGTATGAAAGACATTCAGAACCACATATATGTTAAAATATATACATTTGATAACAATTATTTTTTTTTAATGAATTTTTATTTGACACCCACTCAATGTTCCAGTAATTGACACTGCCAGTTTTTCAGTTTATCAGTAATTGGCCCCCTATGTTCCAGTGTTCGACGTTGCTAGTTATTCATTTTATCAGTTATTAGCACCCTATGCTCCAGTGTTTGACATAAAATGTTAAAATTCTTATATGTAAAATATATTATTTTATTATTTTTCTTATTTATTAATTATTTCGGGATAGATGTCAATTACTGGAACATGCCAATCACTGGAGCACCTACCCTAAGACAAAATTGCCTTTCTTTTGACGTTTAATGTTATGCTTCTCCGACATAAAAATTGTCTGCATTCATCATGTAAAATAATTTTTATGGCTAATAGTTTTAATAACTAGTTTGTACTGCGTCAATTCGTATGTGTAAATATAAAAAAAAAAAAAAAAAAAAAAAAAAAAAGTGGCCACGATAGGCTAAACAACTACAAAAATTCTTTTTATAAAATTATCTCTTTCTCTCTCGCTTTTGTTTTTCTAATTTAAAATGATTATTTTTACGTCAATTTTGAGGATTATTTATTTATTTATTTATTTTTAAATATTTTATTAGTCGTTTACTGATTAAATAGAAAACATTCCTCTTGTCAATTTTTAATCTTTACTGCAAGCAAGATTTTTTTTTTTAACCCTTTTATACTAATTTAAAATCTGTGGCATCTTTTATAAATATATTTTGCAAAACAATATTAATTTTATTATCATTCTAAAATACTTTTTGAGGCTAATAAACCTATTTTTGTCAACACAAGTTTATGATTCCTGCAAAATCAAAAATTGAAACAAGTGTTTTGATTTAACACCATTTTCGGAATTATTATACGAAAATTGAGTTTAAAACAACTTTATTGGTTGTTATTATTCTGCTCTATTGTGGCTAATCTAAATTAGTAATAAAATATCCAAAGCATATGCTTTAATAGCAGTTTTTACCCGATTTCAACCAAAGAAACTTCCCTTGTGAATTCCGTAAAATTATTAGTACCCGCCCTTTTTTTTCCACATCACTTTATTTTTAGAGTAATTCTCGTCAAATGTAATTATGATTAAATTAACCCGTTAGCGTCCAGTGTCCTCATTTGAGAACAGCTAATGAAATGGCACGTATATTTTTTGTGGTTTCTTGGAATGATTTCTGCTTTTTAGTGACAGTTTATAGCGCCACTCTAAATGATCCCTGGAAGTTTTAGGTGGCTACTATTAATTATTATTTCATAATTTGGATAGTCATTTTATAATTTTTCATTCGTCGCAGATATATTTGCTTTTTGCGCAGGTATGCTAACCTAAATCAAGTTGAATAATAATATATATTATAATACTTTACTTTCGCGATCTTTGTCAACATATAATAGGAAATTAATCTGTTATCACAAATTTTTTCTATTGTATCTCGAAGTTTCTAGCTAGAACACTAAACGTCAATAAATGATAAAGCCCTATCACTATCATTGCCCAACAGTTCAATGATTTAAACAATGAATTGAAAGACATTTCAGATGTTTAAATATTCTGGTGCGGCACTCACAGGACTTTCTCTTACCCTAAAATTTAATACTATAAATACAGATTGAAAATTAAAAGGTAAGATAACGAATATTGTTATATAGGCCTATGATAAAAACAATTCAAATTAGGCTTTGAAACAGCTTTATATGACAAATAATTCTGTGTGAGAGGGATTCACCCACCCTCCCCTCAGCCTCCTGTTTGAATATTAAACCTACATTTAAATACACTGTAAAAAAAAAAAAAAAAAAAAAAAAAAAAATCCCGTAAGGTTGCCCATAAAAAGAAACACTTAGACCGTAAATTAAGTTTATAACAACCTTAAATTACGTTACGTGCCTGTAAAAAAAACATTTAGCCCGTAAAACCAATGTTTTTTTTTTTTTTTTTTTTTTTTTTTTTTTTACGGACTTTGTCTGGAATCTCTGGTGCCGGGCTTTCCCCGTAATCTTACGGGATTTTTTTTTTTTACAGTGTAGTATTAAAGGTATTGTAAAATTTAAAAATTCATTCTAAATTATTCACACAACTTTCACCCGCACCATTGCTTGAAACAATCAGTTTAAATCAAACTGTTCGCTTAAAAAAATTTAGCTTAAAAAAATACTTTATTTACCATGTAGGTATGATCAATTAATTCTAATTCCTGAGCAGCTTTCCTAGACATGGTAAAATATTATAATAAAGCACTTCCACTAATTACATTCAATAAAAAAGAATGTTTTCGCCCAGTTCTTGGCAGCCCTTTATATTTTCTAAAAATTATGTACACATAGGCTGACCAGATCAAAGTACCTTTATAATAGAGAACCATAAAAAAATTGCTACAATTTTAAAATTATGGAGCATTTTTTCATTCCTAATAAAAAAGGACTAAAAATAAAGTGTTACTGATTAATAATTTAGTTTCTACAATTTTTTAAAACTTTGAAAAATGCCTTAAAAAAAAAAAAGGGCGTCCCCGTTTGTCCCCAAAAGATGGAAACATTTGGTCAGTATATGTACACACCACATTGTAAACTTTAATATAATACTATATTAATAACACACATCACAACCTTAAATGCACTTCCATCAATTTACAAGTATTGTCTCATTATACTCTAGTTCTTTGTGTAGCCCTGTAAACGAACGGTGAATGGTTTTCTTACCTTCTTCTACATGAAACATGCTTTTATGCATATAAAAGATATATATTCATTTCATTTGGTTGAGTGTAGCGTATGGATGCTAAACTCTACTTACCTTCAATTTCGCCCATAGACGTAATGTATTTGAATACCCTTGGATGGCCCTGTACACGAACCATTCGATTGGTCTCAACGAAAAGTTTAGTGAAGCATCCCTATATGATACAGATTAAGAATGCTGAGTTTGAACTTCTTGCTGTTTTTTGTTCTTCAGATATGCTGGTAACAGACCAACCGCTAAAATCGGATTCAGAAGACCTTAAAACGTGTAAATATAACAAAAACTCAGTTTCGAAAATTTGACCCAAAAGCAATACTTTCTCTACCTGCAGGGGTACCCTACATGGGTAAGAGAAAGTTAAAATAATAAAAAGAAACAAAAAAGAAACATTATCGATTTGTGTATTAATTTACATGAAGCAAGAATAGTTTAAGAATATTGAATTGGTTTTGTCTCTTATTGGATCTTAATATGAATCGCAACATTTCTGTGCTAGTTTTTGTACTGTGTTACAATCAGTTTTATTTTTGTTGTGTTGGTATTGACATGTATCTATCTATGTATTAAATGCTAAAATTGTAAGTTTAAATTTTATTATGAGATCTATCATTTATATATATATATACAATATACATATACATAGATACATACAGTTGTATGCTTTTTTAAAATATAACTTAATGTATCCACACACCTTCTGAGGTGATTTTTTTTAAATAAATAAAACTTTGATATTAATTGCATTTGTTTTAATAGGAAATGATATAAAACATCAAAAAATGTAAATGAAAAGTTTCTCTTAAAACAAAAAGTTGAAAAAATAGGAGAAATTAAAACCAAAAAATATGTAAAAATTACTATGTTAAATCAAACTTTATCATAACACAAATTAAAAAATATTTAATATATAATCTTGTGTGTAGTCTATTCCCTTTATAAACACTTAAAAATCCTTCCTGTACAATTTCAGGGACATTTCATGCATTAGTTTTTGTTATATGGTGTTTTGCGGAAAGGGAAACGACAAAAATATTCATTTTAAGAAAAAGCAAAAAAACTTCTAAATGATTTTTTTTTTTTTTTTTTTTTTTTACAAAAACCTACTTTATAAACATTAAGGAAATTTTTATATTTAATATTTTTTGGTGTTTTATTATCATTAAAACAAATGCAATTAATATCAAAGTTTCATTTATTTCAAAAAATCACCTCTGAAGGTGTGTGGGTACCTTAATGAAATGAGTTAAAAATTATCTGCAGAGCATTTTCAGAAATATTTGCTATAGCAGGGATGTTGCGGCCAGCCTAATTCCGAGTAATTTTTGTGGTTTGCGAACATTTATAAGAGGAAAAACTATTGTACAACGCCTCTCTCTCTCTCTCTCTCTCTCATAACATGTTTTTTACAGCATTTTATTAAATAATTAACAAACTTACCTGTACTTCGATAGCTTCTGGCCGTATCGAAAGTTACCTTGTACTTTTTATCTGATAGATATTCATAAAGATCCATCATATATTGAGGTACTAAGTTTGGTATCACACTTCTCTTCGTTATCTTCTTATCTTTGTAAGTTGTTTCCAGTGTTTTATGGTTACCATAATCTTGAAACACAAATCCATCTAGAAAAGCTAACGGATTTTCAGCAACTGTATCATTCCTGTAATCAAAGTCATCACTTACATAATCCAGTATCACATGAGCTCTGATTGTTGTTAAGTTTATTATAAATAATAATATAGAAAATTGAACAATACACCAAAGTTTTTTCATCGTTATTGCTGCAAACATTTTGATGATTTTTTTTTTTTTCCCAAAATTTCACACACTGTTAAAATTTCAGATTTTTAATTGCCTATGTTACAGCTCTCCATTTTTCAATGAAAGGTGAATATAGTAGGTGCACATTTCACAAGTTCCAGAATTTTATTTTATTTATTCATTTGAAAATGAAATCCATAGAAACTTTGATAACAAATAATTCAAGTTATATAACTTTTGCAAACGCAAAAGAAATTGAGAAATAATTAGTTCATCATTAGTTAATTATATTTTAAAAACTTGTAAAATTATGTATGATAACGTATTTAGCTGAAATAATTTAAATATTTTTACCGTGAAATTTCAGTTTTTTTCTTTTCCTTACCTAGCACCAGAAAACATGTATAAAACAAATTTAAGTCTACTCAGCAACAGATAATTATATTTAATTATTTTTCAAAAACCTCCTGTAATGTAGTTTTTGATTTATCAGCATTTCTCCGTCATTAAATTATTAATTATTATCATTTAATTGTTAATGTGATGGCTTTCTGCAATTTAGTTTACCAGATAAACACAATTAAATGTTGAGAAATACATAAAATCTATATGGTAATAAATAATTTACTGTTTAATTTTTTTTCTAACTATTGTACAGTAAGAGAATGTTTTATATTGATATATCCTGAATAATTAATATCAATCTTTCACAGGAAAAATTATAAATTCAAAATTTTTGAAGTGTTGATGAACTTCTTATATAATAACTTGAGATTAAAAATCTATTATCCTCAGCAATTTTCAAAATCATTTTCTTTTTATGATTCCCACTATTTCAAATTCTCACTAATTTCATTTTTCTCTAAGTCTAAACAATGATATGGCACCGTGAAGAACACTTTTCAAAATAACTGTGTTAGCCTATATCTTTGATAATATTAGTTTCTTGATATAAAACAGAATAAAATTGTATTATCTTAGTTTCAGAAATTTCAAATGGTCACAATGAGGGTAAAAATAGGGGTAAAATTAATGGCGGTTAAATGGTCAGAATGGTCGTAATGGGTTTCTTCACAGGTTCACAAGCAATTTTTTAGATTCACAAAAAAGTCTCAAACCACAGTATCGCAGATTTTTGAACGAATTCTAAAATTTACACGGTTGAACATTTTTTAAATCTTGAAACTCACGGATCCTACAGGTTATTTCTTAACTTGATTTAAAGAAAAAACTTCTTCCAGAAAACAAACAATTTTCAACACTCACACAATTTTTTCACGTAATCATAGTGGTAGTTAATTACACGTAAACACTTTAACAAATTCCACAACTTCAGAGCCATTGCTGATTCTCCAGTTTGCTTTCTCAAAATGCCACCTTGACGAAAAAAACTTTTCCTGAAGTGAAGAATCTCAGTTCGGTCAATTTTAGAGACACTTGACGGTGAAGTTGGTAGGTTGGGTATTTTATATATAGAGATTGCCATATTGCACGTGTGTGTGTGTGCCCCCCGCCCTCTTTGTTCTTATCGACTCTTCTTACACGTAAAAGAGGGTGTTCGCGTCTTAATAGAAGGTTGAAGACAGGAGAACACAACAGATGCTACAAAAACTAAGACAAAGCTGACAAGATTATATTTTGGCCATTTTCCCCCCTTTACTTCCGCTTTTACTTAAAAAGTACGCAGTCAATCTCAAGAGTGTAATGAGTTAGGGGGTCTTTCTCTTTTATACTTTTCACTTTTTCCTAAATACTATAATATGTTCACTTTTTCTATGAGTAAAAAGATAAAACATTTTATGCCCGGGTATTTACAACAAGAAGAGAAAATGGAGCCGCCCGCCTTGATTATAAAACAGATTCCAAACGTAAACCAATCATTAATGTTAATTCACATATGTATATGTATATATATATATATGTATACAGGGTGTCCCATAAGTCTGTAGACATTTTAACCCTACAAGGCACCCAGTTCCATATGTGTAACACCGACTTTAATCGTTGCTATAGCTATAAATAAACTATTAGTAGCCACATCTCTTGACATCTTGATAGAAGCTACTGACGTTTAGCAATGTAGTAATACGAATCTTTACCTAAAGATGTCGTTCGTGTTTTTGTTATAGTGCACTTAGTGTGAAATTTGAATGAAAGTGATACGTTAGTCGTTTGTCTGAATTCAAAAATAAAAAAAGAATAGTTATAGAACCGTTTTGACTCTAAAAAAAATACCGTGTGTTATAACGAAGTGTATATTTTGCAGAGGTAAGTTGTCTTTTTTTTTATATTACAATAGTAAACGTATTAGTAAATCATATTTTTATGTATGTTCCACATACGGTACGTTGAGCTAAAAGGTTGATTTTTCCGTAAAATATGGTTTTATTTTTATTTTTATAAGTTTTCCCTATCTTCTGATCACTAATTACAACCTATATATTTTTGTCGCGCACTAAAAAAAAAATTGAGCCTTGTAGGGTTAAAAATTCATAACTATTGAAGGAAATGATAGAACTGAACACGATTTGCGAAAATATCATTCTAGGGGGATATTATTATTATTATTATTATTATTTGTAAAGAAAAGAATATAGTTATTATTATTATTATTATTTTTTTTTTTTTACGATAGTTAGACAAATAGTTAAATTTTTCGCACGGATGTGAAAGAAAAATATGCGAATGAAAGTCCTATAAATTGCACAATTTTGCGATTAGAACAGTTTATTTATTTTGCCATCTACTTGTGCATACATGATGTTTTAATTGCGATGCTGACATGGTGAATAAAACGTTATTGGTAAAGACGTTTTGCCTCAGGTAAAATAAGCTGACTGAAGCTACAGTTAGCAGTGTTATAACTCGTTTGCAAACTGTAATTTGTGGTCGTGGTGACGACGGACACATAAAATAGGATTTACATGCGAATAAGTACAGTTTTTTATTAAAATGTGCAATCTGGTCACGGTCACGCACAAGTGCCCTCTATCGACAAATACCTTAATTATTATTTTTTCTTTGGGAAAAAAAAAAAAAAAAAAATCCCTCTTAGAAACAATGTTATTAAAATATGCTTAAAAGAAAAACCTCTCATTTGCCATAAAGAAATTGAGATAAAACTGAGAAGATTATAGTTTCTCCCTTACCCTTCTTTACATTTTTACTTAACTCTTTGTAGTACGATGATGTAGTACCTATTACACACCACCTAATTTTTATTCTGAACTTCTAAGTTTCATCCCGGAAATTTTTAACAAAATTTTTCTTTTAAAATTTATCGGTAAAGAAGAACAATTATTCGTTTTCTTCTAACTTTGATTGTAAATTTCAGGTAGATGTCGATATTAAAAAAGTATAATTACACAAGTTTATGAAGGGAGGCTGAAAAGTTCCTGGCCTTTCCCCTTTCTAGTTGAAATAGAAGAATAAATTTGGTGCCGAACGAAAGCTAGATGTCTTGATATGTAATTGTACAAATATCAAGTCATCCTGATTTTTAGAACTTTTTTATTTGTGTCGAAATGTTTGAAGACTGATCAGAAGAAGGAACGAATTGAAACATCCATTGAAACATCTTATAGGAAAATTATTAAGAGTTTGATTTGTTAGATCAAATTTATCTCTTCCGATTACATTATCTCCAAAAAGTCTATATAATATGTGTAATAATGAGTGGGTAATGGAATTTGTGGGCTTGTTACACACCAGATTTTTCTTCTTTTTTTATCTACTCATAGATTGTTTTTATAAACATGACAATTAACTCAAGTAATGTCGTGCATAGTGGTCAGTTCAAGTAGTGGAAATCATAAAATTATCTTCTCCCGGATAAATTTGGACCTTTTAAAAGAGCACAATTTTGCATGTTTCTTTAATACATGTAAATTTCTATTTAATCTTATGGAGAAAATTCGGATCAGAAAAAAAAGGGCAATAAAAGGAGGTAACCCTTGGATAGGGTAGATTTTTATAGAGGTTTTACTATATTTCTGAAAAAAAAAAAAAGTAACTTTCAACCAACCAACGTAAAAAGGTTTTTTTGATATACTATGTTAGGGGCTAAGTTGTTTACACGAATTTCTACTCTTAAACCATCTGTTGCAGAACCACCCATAAACTCATATCTTAAGTGTATCTCTGTACATTATGAATTCAGAGGCGGTATCCTGTTTACCTTCATCCAGAAATGTGTAAAGAAAAGGGAAATGCTGACGTCTAATAGCTAGTAAAAAAGTTTGAAAACACTGGTGGTCCGAGATAAAAGTGATTTTTAAATTGAGGAAAGATTTAACAATTGCCATAATTTAAAAGCTTTTAAGATAAAAGAGTTTTCTTTTCTTTTCTTTCTTCTTTTTTTCTTTAACTAAACGATATCTTTTAACTCATGTTTAAAACCTAATAATAATATGTAATAACTTAATTTTAAGTTCCCCTTTAACTGGCTTTAAAAATTATCTTTTTCATTAATGATAGTCATACTTGATTTATAAAGAAGTATAATAAATTTTTAAGCTTTATCAGTTTAGTGTTTATAAAAGATCTAACACATTTTGATGCTTAATAATTTTTAAAATGAAAACATAAACAAATCTATGCCATTTATGCATGATCATATGTTTTCCTTTTATAGTGTGAAACGTTACCATAGACAATTTCCTTTTAATGAGTGGTATGGACTTCCGAAAAACCACGTCGTCGTTATCATTTTCTTTTCCACCTTTTTCACTGAAAATACACTCACGTTTGGCATTTACATCACTATTAAAAACGGTTTCTTAAAAATGAGCTAAATTGTTTCAAAATAGCTCCGAAACAATATATACTTAAATTTGAAAACCCATGTACTCAATTTTGAGTATATTGGCGTGTCAAACGTGGGGATATTATTGGCGTGTCAAACATGGGATTCTTATTCTCTTTGGTCAACCCTATTTTTGAGCGTGTCAATATACTTAAAAATGAGTACATGGGTTTTCAAATTTAAGTATATATATTGTTTCGGAGCTATTTTGAGACAATTTAGCTCATTT
This sequence comes from Salticus scenicus, assembly GCA_963930645.1. Classification (NCBI taxonomy): domain Eukaryota; kingdom Metazoa; phylum Arthropoda; class Arachnida; order Araneae; family Salticidae; genus Salticus; species Salticus scenicus. Next base: position 86,647,779 of record OZ005662.1, read on the forward strand.
TTAAGAAACCATTTTTAACAGTGATAGATATGTTGGAAATTTTCATATTATGTTAAAAATTTATGTATGTTGGAAATTTTCATAAGAATTTCAACCAAGTGTCTTTTTACAACAAGATGATGTACCCAGGCCCTGATTACCCAATAGGCATGAGAAGCATGTGCTTCCCCTGGAAAATTTTGAAAATGCCCCAAATTAAACAAAAAATGGGCCCCGAATTGTAAGCTTGTGGTCTAAAAGCATTGCCTGATTATAAAAAGTCACAGTCCTACCTGACTGCACAACTATCATTTCTAGATTATATAGGATATATGCTAATAAATATTTTACACCATTCATTTATAATGGAATAATTTCATATATTGTGGTGAATACAGGTTTTCACCAGTTTATATCTTGGTACAAAAATCAAGTGCATTTGCTTGTCTATATTTTAAGCGAATTTACTTGTCCTCAATTTCAAGTAGCTACAAAATTTAATGAACAATTTATAAATTTTTCAAGATGTTTGTATGAGTCTTTAGACCAAGAAGTCAGTGGGGGCCCCCAAATGGATTTGTACTTTCCCTCAATTGTAAGGTTAATCGGGCCCTGGATGTACCACCTTAATGGGGTATCATCGTTCGTATTTCTTTGAATGACCATTTCATAGAAAGATTGGACTAAGCGAAATGGTCCAGTTCCTTGGACATCCAGATCACCTGACATAACCCCGCTGGACTTCTTATACTCGTATGCCACACATGAGTCTTTATTGTATCATATGATCGGATTAAAAAAGAAAAGCAGAGCAACAGCAAAATATCGTGTCACTTCATAATCAGTTTGTGACTTTGGACCAATATATATACACTAGCAAACCCGTGCGAAATTTTCGTACTTTATTTCTTTTCTTATTTACCCACAATATTTGAAACTCATACGTATTATACCAATTTCACCACCTAATGGGCTCTTCCCAGTTTCGTCTGCTCAATCATGTGATAGAGGAAAACGAATAATCGAATTCTGAGAATCGAATTCAATTAAATATTGTTCTTAAGAACAAAAATTTTAATATTTAATATAAAATAAAATAAAAGTAATATTGTGCATTTGTAAACAGCAGAATAATTGTATTTGTAAATTTAATAATTTTTAAAAAACATTTTATGTGTTTATTTATTTTTACCTATAAGAATCGATTTTTGTATATTGTAGTGTAACTGTAACATTAACTGATCTAGCAATAAATAATAGCTTCCTGTGGAATGTTTATGGATTATAATTTGAAATTTTAAAATGTTTTCATTTAATTTAATTGCATAAAGGTATTACAACAAGTTAATTAACTTAGTTACTGGTCTAAATGGATTTACGCAGTACGATATTGTACTGTCACTGATTTAAGTACCAAAAATCAGAGTATTAAACATGTTCTTCATGAACATCAATAACAAACATAAACATGATGATTGTAAATGTAAACAGCAAACAAAAGATGATGAATAATGATATAAAAGGGATTAAAAATGATGATTTATAAAAAATAACACAGATTAAATACGATTGATCAAAAATAAGAATAGAAAATATGTTATTTCAGCAATCGCTATAGTTAAACAAGACTTTGTCTGCTATTTGTTTTTCCTCTATCATGTGACCTCTGACGTCAGGTGGGAAGAGCCCATTAAGATTTTAATTTACCAGAAGCCAAATTATTATTATAACCATATAAATATTGTGCAATAGGGAAACAGGCCCTGATTAACGGCAGGGCATACGGGGCAAATGCCCTGGGCCCCCCTTCTGGAAGGGGCCCCCTACAGGCGTATGCAGAAATTCTACCACCTAAAGATCTTTTATGCCACTGCAAGGGGGCCCCCCAGAATAGGCTTGCCCCGGGGCTCCAGGTAGTCTAAGTCGGGCCCTGTAGGGAAACCAGAATCATTCAAAGAAAAGTTTCAAAATAAAATTCATGGTTGTCGACCCAATTTTCATACTTCTGCAGGCAGTACAGTTTTAGATGACGCCTTTTAAATTTTTATCGCCAAGAGTGCGATGACATTTTATTTATTTTGGCATAATCTTTTGTTAAAAGAAAAAAAAAATCCTATTTCGATTATACTTTTTATGATTGAGCTTTTTAGTGAATTTATGATAATGATTCATATTCAGTATATATCTTTAAAATAATGATGGGTTTAAAAATGACACTTGCAAAGATTCTGAAGGAGCAACTTTTAAAAATACATTTTTTCATAAAATAATGCCATCATACAAATGTCGTCATTTTTTCTTATTAGTTCATTGAGCTGAGTCCGCGTTCTTAAATATTGTTCAATATATTAAAACCACACAATCAACTGATTGGGAAGAAAATCATATTTATTGAAATTTTATTTTTCCGACCGAGTGAAAATAATGCCTGGACGCGTGACAAAATAATGTGAACATATTCGAATTTAGACATTTTATCGAATATCTAAAGAAATATTTCTTGGATTCCTTAGAACTTCACAAGTTTGAAGAACATGTTGTACCATGTGTATTTCAGTAAAAACTTTGCCCCGAAAGCAAAAAAGGGACCACTAACAAATTAAAGAATTGTAACACCATGTAAAAAATAATGCTTGAATTATATTGCACCTGTGTAGCATACGATTACAAGACTTTATACAATTATCTTAATTCATTTGTATGCGGATAGCTCGTATTCATAGAAACATGAAGTCTTTACTAAAAGTAATGAAAATCTTTTGTACTTGTTTTATTTAAAATATCCAGGATGTAATAAATGTATACACTTTTTTTTTCTTTTTTAATGTGACAATATTCGAAGCTAAAAAATTCAAATATGTGTACAATTTGCTCTAATAAAGTAAGAAAATACCGGGGGGGGGGGGGGGGGGGATATAATTTTTCTTTTTCCCTAAAAGAATAAATTAATAAGCAAATAAAGTTGCTATGCCCTCCCCCCTTTTTAACATTTTCCAGCAAAGTTGAAAGTGTTAATGGTTTCAGTTTGTGTGTTTGTCCGCGTTCTAACTCTCGTAAATATTTATAGAATTCCTTGAAGCTGACATAAGTTGCTCAAGTTTACTATGGAATGCTTCCTGTTGAAAAGGGGGGTAAATACAAGCACAGATTTGCCTACAGGAACACCCGAAAGTATTTCAAAGCATTGCGTTCTACGAGAGGTATTTCTATAAACCATATTTTAATACCTTCATTTTGCACAAATCATAATGAAAATGACATTTATTATTCATATGCGCATACACATACAAGCACACACACACACACACACACACACCAAAAAAAAAAAAAAAAAAAAAATGTTTTCTGTAAAATGCAGTATGATTAACATTAAGATTTGCAGGCACACACCCTTCAGTTACAGTAAGGGTTTCAACCGGAGATCACTGGAATTGCATTTTAGATTTTTATTAAATGTTTTTAACACTTTCTAACAATGTTTAAGTATGATTAGGAATTCAGTTAGTCTACCTATCGGTCTTTCTGTCCTCCTGTCTGTATGTTGTGTGACCCCATGGGCAAAATACATTGGAAGTTAAACGAGTCCAAGAGTCCGTACAGTTGGAACCTATTTATAATGTATGCGACTTCCATGATTGCTCGTTCTTGTTTTTTATAATCAACACATAAATATTGTGTAAGTATAAACAGTTAATATCTCTACTAGCTTTAAACCTCAACTCCGTATTAGTAACTTTCTCTCAAACTTTAAACCCGCTGCCCCCCCCCCCCCTTCTTAAACGTCTTGGTGTAATCTATTGTATCCCCTGTAAAAATTGTGATTCTACATATACTGGTGAAACTGGCAGAACAGGTGAAATTAGATTAAAGGAACATAAACGCTCATATAAAACAGGGGATTTAAGATCGAAACTCGTAATCCATTCCCTCAATAGTGATCGTATTCCTGATTTTGACAACTTTAAAATTCTAGCCTCTAATGTAAATTTATATGAATCCCGTATTTTTCTAGAGGGCGCTTTTACTAAAATGCAACATTCTGCCTTGAACGAGGCTAAAGCTATTCCTCCTGAATATTTAATCTTGTTATGATGTGTTAGGAATTTCTTTGTAAATGTTGTGCTTGCATGTTTGACACTGAGGAGGGCTAGGGTTCTAGCCAAAACGTCTGTCGTGTATTTTAATGTTTTTAATTAAAATGTATTTTTAAAGTTTTAAAATTTTTGTATTCATTATCTCATTTTAAATGTTACATTGGTTTTAAATATTGTGTAGTTTAGAGCAAGCATAAACCTTGAAAGTACTGAAAAATAAATACATTTTTGCTCAATAGGAAAAAAAAAATATGTTTTTTAATTGAAAGTACTAAGAAACAGTTGTAACAGCATAAGTACGAGAACTGGTAACCCTTTGTCTCCTAATTCAGAATATCATAAAGAATGAACTTTACTTTCTACATTTCATTTCGTCAGTGTTGCCAGATGGTCGACAGTCAATATCCCCAAACAAGCTTTCAAATTTCCCCAAATCAGGGATTTAAAAAAGAAAAAACATCCCCAACTCAATTTCTACTGAAAAATTACATTTTTTAGAATTTTTTTTTAAATATTTAGCAGATTTAAGCCCAATTTTTTTCCCAAATGAAGTTCATCTTTGAAAATAAATAAATAAATAAATATAAATAAATAAAAATGAAATAAATCCCAATATACAAAAATAACTTTTATACAAACTAGTTATCGGAAAATTTTTAAATCTGCGTAAAGTAGTTTAGTGCTGAGGATGTACGTAGGGTGTACTTTCCTCCTCGGGATATCTTGAATCTCCTGGAAAGAAGTACCTTCAAAAAGCCCCTGCATGCTAAAGAAAATTGTTAAAAGTCCCTACGTATAGGAACAAGACCCCACAGTTGTAAACTTATCAGGTACTCTGTCAAAAAAAAAAAGTTCTATTTGCTACAGTTTGCTACCAGAAATTTTCTATAATTCAGAAAAATACGTACTATCAACGGAAAAATTACGTTGATAGAACGTATTTTTCTGAATTACAGAAAATTTCTGGCAATAAACAGGACTTTTTTTTTTTTTTTTTTTTTTTGTTTGACATTGTAGACCCGTTTTAAGACAAAAGAGTAGAAAAATTTCCCAGATTTCTCCCAAAATATAAAAACTCCCCACGAAATTCCCCACAAGCATTCGGTCCCCAAAAGAAATCCCCAGAAGCCCAAACAATCCCCAAATTGGGGACAAAATTCCCAATCTGGCAACACTGCATTTCGTTTTAATTTTGATTCACGCATCTAATTGAAGTATCTCAAAAGAAAGTTGACGGTCAAGGTCATTCTTAGTTGAAAATTCTCGGAGAAAGGTAAAGCCAGAGCATTGACCTTCACTCGAATGAGATGAGGCAAACCTGTTTCCAGATATACTAAGAAGTCAATGCTAGAAGATGAAGTGCAATTCATTCATGAAACATGTAATTTAGGTAATACTAAAGAAACATTACCAACGACCGAATTGCATAGATTGTAAAACGGAATAATTTAAATAAAATTCATGGCATGTAATTTTTTTTTCTTTTAAACTTTACGAATGTACCTTAGTATTATACTTTTTAAAAAATTTTGTAGTACATTCACTCGACATTCCTAACAATTAGTAATTAACGGTTGTTAAATAAAATTTAAAAAAATTATTAAATAAGAAACAGAGTTAAATAAACAAAGGAGAAAATCTTAACAAGATTTTTGAGTGTTTTTCCCCAAGTTGTACGCCCTTTAACGGCCCTCTTCACTTACCGTCGCCGGAAGCCCCAGCCAATGTTATTCATGGGGAAATTTTCTTTACAAATAACTTATTAACTAATACATATTTTTGAATTCTGTTTTCACATTCAGAATATTCCCAACTGTTAAATGGACGGATCTTTTTAAAAAAAAAATACTTTTTTTAATTTTTAATATTTTATTTTGAAATTGCAAAATGAAAAAAATTCACATATTGAAAATTCGTATTTTGCAGCTTCAAAATAAAATACAAAAAATTAAAAAAAATATTTTTTTAAAAAAAAGGTCCGTCCATTTAACAGCTGGGAATTTTCAGAATGTGAAAACAGAATTTCAAAATATGTATTAGTTAATAAGTTATTTGTAAAGGAAAATTTCCCATAGAATAACATTAGCTTCGGCTTCCGGCGGCGGTGAGTGAAGAGGGCCCTTAATGGATAGCAATGAATCCAAATTCTTTTGTGCGTCCCTATGAAAGAACTATAAATAATAAGCTCGTAGTATCATATTATATATATAAATATATATATATATATTACATTCATTACTAACTTTAAATAATTTCAGCCCATAAATCACATTGTGTAAAAATTCTACTTTGTGTACGAGTAAAATAGTAAAATAATTACAAGTCTTACACTCATGTAAATCTCTAAATCTGTACGGTTCTAGCGATAATAACCTATAACATGCCAATCAATTTATATCTTAATCGAATATAGAGTTTAGATGCTATCACGCTTCAAATATTTTGAACCCATTGGCCATAATGCTGAAGACTTTTTTTTTGGGGTGTGTGTGTGTGTGTTCCTGTAAGATAACTATAAATTCTCAACTCATCAAAAGTTATACAAATTGTGCGACAATGATTTATACCTACTCGTCAGTTTTCAGTTCAATTGGATAAGGCGTTTAAGCACTATCACATTTTAAAGAACTTCAGTTCAGTGGCCATAATGGTGAAGATTTTTTTTTTTTTTTTTTTTTTTTTTTTTTTTTTTGTGTGTGTGTGTGTGTGAGTCCCTGAAAAAGAAGTATAAATCCTGTACTCATCAGAATCTATAGAAATCGTGCAATGATGACCTATATCCTACTTAATAATTTTTAGCTCAATTGAATAAGACGTTTAAATGCTATCGCACTTTAAATAATTTGAATCTATAGACCATAATTATAAAGAACTTTTCTTTGTGCCCCTCTAAAAAAATCTATAAGTGTTAGATTCTGAAAAATCTGTACAGTTTGTGTGACAGTGACCCATAACATTCCTAACAACCTTCAGTCCAAACGAATAAGCCATTTAAATGTTATCGAATTCTAAATAATTTAAGTTCATTGGTCATAATGATAAAGAATATTTTTTTGTGTCCCTGTAGAAAAACTATAAGTGTTATATTCACCAAAATCTATAGAGTTAGGGCGTCGGTGACCTATAATATACATACCAGCTTTCAGCTCAATCGATCAAAGCTTTTAGACGTTATCGTGTTCACTCACATATGTACAAACATACTCATATAAATATACCTTACCGTATAAAAATAGTAAAAATGGATTCAGGAGACCTCATAACGTATATATACACCAAAATTTTTGCATACCACATACCACAAATCTTTTGTCGTGATTACAATATTTTCCATGTATATATGTATTTTCGGAAAGTAAAAAGTGCAACTTCTTGAATCCGTTTATTCAGATAGTCGTAGAAATATTGCGCAATAAACGGATTAGAATCCGTAAAGCTGAACAAAGCTCTCTACTTGTACAAATTGTTTTTGTAATAATATATTTTAGAACTTTATTGCCGTATATAAAAAGTATTCTTGGATTCACAGACCCATTGGTTATTACTTTTAGAGTTTTAATTAGTTATAACGCTGTTATTGATTCAATGCATAAAAGCAAATTTTTCACAAATGTCAATATTATCAAAACTAGCAAAAAAGCTTAAGTGTAAAAAAAGTACACTTAATGCATTTTTCTTAAATAAATCGTTGTCGAATCCTGTTTTAAATCAGTCTAAAAACAGGATTCGACAACGATTTATTTAACAAAACTGTATTAAGTGTACTTTTTATTATATAGAAATTTTTGCTAGTGTTCGGAGACTTCTGTTACCGAGTGTATAATATCAAACATCACCGACAGACGATGTTATATTCAGTGGGGAAATATGCTTCCAGAATTTTGTCCAATTTTGAAATTATTTTCATATTTTAATTAATTCTAAAATATCTAATCAAAACTTCGCTACAAATAAGCAGTAGCGGCTCGTGAGATTCCTTTACAGGGGGGCTGCATAGCTGCATGTATACGTAAGATTTGAGAAAAAAGCGAAAATGATTTTCTAAATAATCTGTTTTAATCGGGGTCTTCGGGTTTTATATGCGCAGACTGAGCAAGAAGCAGAGCAATACAGGATGCAGCATAGATTTAAAATTTTATATTATTGGACATTCATTACAAAGAAAAAAAAATCTGGAGATTTTATTTTGTTAACTTTATTTATTAATGATAACCAATTTTCCCCAAATAAAATATTTTTCATCTGCATGCTATTATTTTCTCCAAGATGGTACGAAGTATACATACATGTTTGTAAATCAAATTTTGCTCATTAAAAAGATACACACACAATGATTTATATAAAAATAATAATAAATAGTTTGATTACATACTTATGTAGATCTGTACAGTTCTTGCGATAATAACTGCAAATAATTCGAATCTATAGTCCATAATGATAAATAATTTCTTTTTGTGCCTCTGTACAAAAATGTATAAGTCCTGTACTCATCAAAATTATACAAATTGCGTGACGATTACCTATAACCTATCTACCAATTTTTAGCTCAATTGGATAAAACATTTAGGCGCAACAACACTTCATAAATTTAAGTCCATTAATCAAAATGATAAGGAATTTTTATTTGTGTCCTTGTAACAGAACTATAAGTCTCACATCCATCAAATTCTATACAGCTCGTTTGATGGTGACCTTTCACATACCTACCAGCTTTCAGTTCAATCGAACCAAGCATTTAGATGTTATGATATTCACTCACTTACTCACACCATACATATAACACTGTAAAAATAGCAAAAATGAGCTCAGGACACCTCAAAACATTATAGTAATGTAATGCTCGTATCTTAAAACTGCAATTATAATGATGCGTTTCATTAATTTATTTAGAACATCCTTTGAAATATTAATTAAAAGAGTTAACATTGACGTAAAATCTTGCACATCACATAGATTATGAAATGCTTGTCTAACATTACGAACATTTTATTGTTATTATTTTTTTTAATGCGAACTTTACACACATGTACAGTAAACTAAAATTTACACATGGTACAGTAAACTAAAATTTCATTTAAATATGAAACCTTAGTATATATAAAGAATTACCAAAATTTGCTGCACATCTTCTGTATTGCCGTGCATAAAAAAAAAAAAAAAAAAAAAAAAAAAAAAACATCTACAAATGTTAAAACACTATTTTCTTTAGACTTTAGATATATTTAAAAAGGCTTGAATAGTATGTATCAGTTTAATTTGGTTTGAAATATTATCCAAGCCAGCAGTGCATTCTGGATGTTTTGTGTGTTCTCGTAAAAGAAGTATATAGGAAAAATAGTGTGGCCAATCTACAGAACGGATATTAAAATGTTTAAATTTCCGAGCATATTTCTGAAAGTTCTCACTCAAATAGAAAGAGAGATATAAATGCTTTCCAACTTCGTTGTATGAAAATGTCAGAAATTAAAAATTTAGTAATCTCGTGTTTTTAAGAAAGGTTCGACGGCTAATATTTCTCATCAAAATAGAAAAACATTAGTGACTAAAATACAAGTGAAAAAAAAATAATAAAAATAATTATAATTATAATTTTCATAATAACCTTATCAACAAAGCGATTAAACACTTGATAAATTTTAAATATTATGTTTAAGGCAAAATTTATATAAAAATTGAGATTCTGTCTATTCAACGTTTCTGCCATTGGCAAACCAAGAAACCGAAAAACCGTTCGAAATTTCCATGTAATATAAAATAAAAATCTGCTTGAAAAATAAATAAAAATGACTTCTATTTTCTCATATAATCGTGAATAACCTTCATGCTAAATTGTTTTACCTCTCATACATAAATAATCATCAAACACAGCGATTACCGCATTAAAAACTGTGAAGAAAGAACGTAGATTACAAAGGGAAATTGTTCTTTTCCAGCATTACTGAAATCCCTAATCAGGTCGGTGCTGCAGCGGATGCAGGTCCAACCAAATGGTCGAAACTGGTAGGGAAAACGAGTAGGGGCGGTTGTAACTGTTCTTTCCCTAAAGAAATCCCTTTTTTCGGGAGCTGCATGAATGAGCAGTCCCTTTACGAATTTTTGAGGTGCTATTGCGTTTAAAAATAGTTAATTTTTCTCAGCTTTTTAATAATTTTTCATGATAACGAAGTAATCTGCTTTTCTATATGCATAATACTATACAATATAATAATATTTATTTTCAAAATATTTTGAAAGTTGATAAAATAATTTTTTCGAATATTTCTGGGGGGGCTGCAGCTCTGCAGCTCCTGCCACGAGCCGCCACTGCAAATAAGGTACCAAATGAAAGGTACCTTATTTGTAACGAAGTAACCTTATGTACCTTACTTGTAACCTTATTTATTTTAACTAATTTAATAAATATGACGTCACAATCAACTGTTTGTTTATATCAGATAAGTACATTTTCATGATTGCAAGAAAATGATGTAATAACTATTAGCCCATAATTTTTATGATTGAATTTTATATGACATTTTAATTTTATCTTTCATGGGTATTTCAGAATTGCAATGGTAGTTATAAACTTTCGTTGAAATCTTTTTACATATTGAGATTAAGGGAAAAGTGTAAGCACAAAAAATTTTCAGTTTTGAAAGATCTTTCTAATGATGTAACATTTATTCAGATTAATTAAAATAAAAATAAAAAATAAAAATAAAAATAAAAAATAAAAATAAAAATAAATAAATAAATAAAAATAAAAATACATAGCATTTCTAAGGGAAAAAAAAAAAAAAAAAAGAAAAGCTACCAAAAGTCTGTGTTTCGAAGCGGTCTAACCGGAATTGTTCCTGACAGATGATGCTCATTATTATTATTAAAATTAAAGCATAAAAATTCTCATCGCTTTAATCTGTGTATTTACAGTTGCTGTAACTTTTGGTACTATTTTCGGTTTCAATGCTATTATTAATTTGAAATATGAGAAACGAAATTTTACCGAAACAGCATTTATTTATGCAGGAAAAATGTATTTCATTAGACTTTTAATTTTGTAACGTGTGAAAAGGTATAAACCTTAGCTTAAACGTTAGCTGGTGCAGGGGCCGAGTCTATGCGAGCAACCTAAGCCTGTGTGGGATGCCTACTTTAGGGGGTCTTTGCGTAGGGTCATAACCCGTATTCACGCGAGCTTTGGAGAAAACCACGGAAAACTCCGAACAGTTAGGCGGATGAGCGTTTTCGAACCTAAGTTCGAAACTGCATTTTCCGTCTACCAACTTAGAGCGCAGAACATCTCGACTGGTTGGACCTAACTTAATGGATTTCAATTTTTGAATCACCTGTTTGTCTATATAACTCGAGTTTCATACTTCAAGTCAAGTTTTAAACTAGTATGTTGTGACCACCACATGACTTTCTTCAATATTTTCCTATACAAATTCACTCAGTAAAAATAATTTATTAAAATTATTATTCTTAAAAAGCTATCCTCCATGATAATGCAGGCGATTTCCATATTAGACAAATAGTATAACACTAAATATCCAAAAAAAAAGTCCATTTTATTCTTAAAAAAAAAAAAAAAAAAAAAAAAAAAAAAAATTTTTTTTTTTTTTTCGTTAAAAGAAAAAAAAATCGATAACTTTGTTTTAAATTATCACAGATCTATAGTTCAACCATTCATTTTAAAGGTATTGACGAGACCTTTCGAAAGATACCCATCTTGAAAATTTACTCCCCCCCCCCAGGGGAGGAAGCGATGCCCCCACATGCACAAAATTTTTTTACTAGTTTTCTATTACTGTTATCAATAATTCATATTAATTTTACAATCACAAGTTAAAAATAACTCTTATTATGTACATTTATACGAAATTATGTACTATACTGCCATGTTAAAAATTTAGAAAAAATGCGATTACAACGCCACCTGTTGAGCGATTGATCCCCAAATCTAATCAGCATCAGTTTATGTCAGGGTCCAACTAAATACCAAGTTTGGTTAAATTTCGTTCATTGGTTCGTGAGATACAGTGTCCACAAAATTTGTGATACAGACAGACAGACACACAGACAGACATTTTCTAAAAATTATCAAATCGTGTTCAGGACATCCCATAATGTGTAAATCCATCGAAAACTGGAGTTAAAAATTTTCACGAATCCAATACTTTCTCTATATTACATATAGAAGAAAGTAAAAAAGAGAGAGAGTAGAAACAACATTTAGCGCAGTAATAGTAAATATTAACTTTTATTATAATGGATATTATCACTAGCATCAATATGGCTAGTAGTTCGACAAACTGAACATGTAAATATATATAAATATAATACATATCACTCTATGTAATAAACAGAACATTTTGTAAGAGCTTAGAAAATGCTTACGCTATTTAATATGTTTATCTCGACCAAGTTTCAGAAAGATTAAATTTCACAACATAATCAAAGAAAAAATAAAATTACCGAGGTGTTGATAACAAATCCCTTCTAATATTAATGGTATGGTAGTTATAAATAATATTTCTTGACATCAAAGATGACATTTTTCAGTTTTAATCAAAATCTTTTAAATAAATTTCTTGAAGCATGGAATCTATTCAGTGTTGATATTTTGTATTCAAACATCACCACTGAATTTGCCAATTTCATTATATAAGTTATCTTTTTAAAAAATCTCATTATAGCTCATGTGCATGGAAAATTATTGCAACTCATGTGTGGGGGAAAAAATCTTTGCAAGTGATTCTGTGGAAAATCATAATAAGGAATTTTCACACGCAAAAGATTAAAGTAGCCAAGAAGTTAATTTTAAATAGTCTTTGATAAATAAACAACAAATTGTATGCTGCTGATTTAGACAATCTAGAATCTTTCATATTATTTGCATTGCACATCTCGTATTTTCTAGCTCGCTTTTAAGCCTTCATGTTCTAGTCACGTGGGGATTAAAGAAGAAGAAGAAAAAAAGAATTCAAAAAATGACAAGCTTTTTTTTGTTTTAACTCATTCTCCTAAATTTCTACATCGTTTTAAATTTTAAACGAAAAAAAAAAATAATAATAATAATAATGATAATAGTAATAACAAAAAGTATTTTGTATTTTGTATCAGTTTTTAATTAAGAACAAAATGTATATATATATTATTATTATTATTATTATTATTATTATTATTATTATTATTTGTTGTTTATATATATACACCAGAAGACAGTAATGCACATACCTTGAAACTGACAGTTATGCGGATATGGGATTTACAAATTATAGGTCATTTCAATTTTAATTGAATATACATTTTTTTTTTTTTATTCTTAAAGCTTTTAAATAAATAAGGCACACTTTTCTTTCTTTCTTTCTTTCTTTTTTTTTTTCTATATATTTTTTTTTTTATTCTCAGAGAGTTATCTTATTCGAGAAATTTTAAATATTGATCTACTAAAGACAAACCTTGATAAACCATGGTGAAATTTTATTTTTTTCCTCTTCATCCTCACTCTCAGAGCAGTCATTTTCCTTATTTAAAATGCTTGAAAAGATATCTTCCTCAGACATTTTTGTTTCTGTAGAACTATGAATCTTTATCATTACATTTTAATAACACCAATGAATTCATATTTATTGAAATTTATTTTTCCGACTGAGTGCAGTGAAAACTCAGTCGGTTTTCAGTCGGAAAAATAAATTTCAATAAATAAGATTTTCTTCCCAATCAGTTGATTGTGTGATTTTAATATATTGTACCAATGAATTCTTTTATTTCGTCGTAGAGTTTTGAATCTGCACTTAATTAATGCATTCAATTTTTCAGTCTTTGTTTAAAGAATAGATACTTCAGTTCAGAAATACTGCTTGTAGTGCAGCTGTTGAGGCACACACCGGAATTTTCGACGTGCTCGACGACAGGACTATTTCTTTCAAACCGCCATTTGGCGTTGTTACCGTTTTGTAGTGTTCCTCTTCCAATGTGCCAGGATGCCTGCCAATATTCAATTTTACCATTTAATTTATTGAACTATCTTAAAATATTTAGAAATTGTATTGATAAACCAGCAGCGCCGACTTTGAAAATTTTCTGGGGGGGCTCGAACCAAGGCCGTAGCCAGGATGTTTTTTTTTTTTTTTTTTTTTGGGGGGGGGGGATGATATTTCTAATATAAGGTCATCAAATTTGGTATAATAATGCACCCATGCTTATGCACACACAAACAACGGCCTGATTAACACAGGGGCACGTGCCAGAGGCGTCCTGAGTAGCAAAGGGCCCCAAAACTGGTCCTGAAAATGCCATCATAATTTTTGCCATTTAGTTTATGTAAATCGAATTTATAAAACAAAATTAAGAGTAGCAGGGAGGTCGCTGGGATAATACGGCCATCAGTCACTTCAGTTTGAAAACAATATTGTGATTATGTTAAGTTAAAATTGGAGGGGAAAGACAGAATCTCGAAATAATTTCTGCTATATCTTCTCTTTAAGTTTTAAAAACAATATTTGTTCTTACTCTTCATTTTTACTTAAAATGTTAAAATTTCATAAACTATCATTAATTAAATTTTGATAGAATGGAGTAGAAGGCTGACATTTTACCAACTATGTGAAAAATACCAGAATCGGGAATCGAACCCGGGCCATTCTGCTTAAAGCGCGGATGCTCTAACCACTGAACTACCCTGGCTGATAAACAGTTCGGCACTTCTCACATAATTTATGTTGGCAAGGTCACCGAGTCTGCATTAGAACAGCTATATCAAGTGACAAATTTGAACATGGCACAGCTCCAATAGGCCATAAAATTTAATTTTATGAGTGACACACCAGATTATCAAGGTTTATTTTCCTAAAATAAAAAGTTTCATAAAAAAAAGGGGGAGGGAGGAAAATATTATATACTTCTTATTGTTTATAAATTCATGACTTACATCCAAAATAGTTCATTTTTATTTAAAAATGCCAAGGGAAAAAAGAAGCAACCAAATAAATAAAATGCAAATATAAATAATTTAAAAAAAAAAAAAAGGCGAATTAAACATCTCAGAAACCTTTATAAAAAATTATTTTCACTTAAACTTAGGGAAGAGAGTAGCATCAAGCGTATAATATATTAATAAAATAAAATAAAAATAAAAAATGTAATAACAATATGGCAGTAACTTTTGTGAAAATAGTTATATTACTTTGCATCGATGTTTTTGAAAACTTTTGCTCCTCATGCACAAACCATAAGTGATTGGGATTCCCATAGCACAGCAAAGGGAATCATCTTCCTCTGATCCCCCCCCCCCCGCGCCCCATACAGAGACTTTCAGCCTTTCTTGTTTTTTTTTTAGTCAATTTATGTCTATTTTGAATTGCAACAACCTTACTTTACAGCTATGATTTTGGTAAAAAACTAAATAGAAATAGAGGAAAGATTTTCTTGTTTAATAGTGAATCAGTATTCAAAATTTCTGGGGGGGCTGAGCCCCTACAGAAAATTTTCTGGGGGGGCTCGAGCCCTCGAGCCCCCACATAGTCAGCGCCACTGTGATAAACTCATTCTGTGAAAATGCATTTTAAGTAGTTTGGAGTATAAGGCGGATTTTTTTTATACCAATTACGTGAAAAATGCCAGAGCCGGGAATTGAACCCGGGACCTTCGTTTAACGTGCGGATGCTCTTCCACTAAGCCACCCTGGCTGATAAGCAGCTCGACATTTCTCAAATAATAAGTATTACATCTGCTTTTGCATATACGGTGATCTTACGGATGGTTATTGTGTGAGAAATGTCGTGCTGGTTATTAACCAGGGTGGCTCAGCGGAAGAGCATCCGCGCGTTAAGTGGAGGGCCCGGGTTCGATTCTTGGCTCTGGAATTTTTCGTGTAGTTTGTATAAAAAACCAACCTTATACTCCAAACTACTTAAAATATTTTGTCAAATCCGTATAAACTTTTACACTTTTAAAAACCTACTGTCAAGCTAGAAATCCTTCCTCGATCGCATGTAGAAACCAATTGCCGATATTGGTATCCGAGACCATGAATATTCATTAATTGGATGGCTTCTGATTATTTGTTGGCTATATCTTCCAAATATATATTGGTGATGATTTCTGGATATTGTCGGCGATATATTCTGCAGATATTAGATATATTGATAATAGCTCTTGCATATTTGTTGGCTATATCTTTCAAATGTATATTGATGATGTTTTCTGGATACTGCAGGCGATATCTTCTGCAAATATATTGATAATGGCTTTCGCATATCTTTTAGCAATTCTTGACGACTAGCTGTTCCTTTTCTGGTCAATGTATTAAGAGAGATACTGCAGAGAGTCTTTGTGACTACTTTCAGAGAATAGATAATTCTAGGTTCTGGTGTAAACGAGCTGCTTCCATTTATAATCATTTGAACGAATGTTTTACTTTTATTACTTATAAATTTTAGGCTCTTGATTTGTTTGGATTGTAAATGGTGTCTAGCTGTTGCTTATTTGTAATTGTTATGTAGTTTTATCGCTTGTTCCTGTATCTTAATATATTTTAGGTTCTTGTTTTTAACTGTTGTATTTTACTTTTAGTATTTTATTCTAATGTTTTGGTATTTGCCTTTGCTATGTATTGTTTTAACTTTTAAACTGTTGTTTTAACCTTTTTAACCTTGTAGTTTGTTAACCTGGGTTATTTTAGCTGTTTTTATATTTTTGTATTTTAAACTTTGTGCTTATTGCTATTTTTAATACTGTTTTTGTATTTTGGCTATATGGTCTTTGTTACTTTATGGGAATTTCTGTTGCTGTTTTGCGTGTTCCTGTATATTTGTATTCACGCTGCTTGACATTTTGTTCAGTACGATTGTTTTTGTTCAACTGTTTTATGCTTTTGTATTATTGGCTTTGTATGTAACACTTCCATGTGACTCTGTATTTTTGATTTTTCCAAAAAAAATTTTTTTTTCCCCTGCTGGTTTTCTGGGTTCGTTCTCCTGGCTGAGTTTTGGTTAGATGGTGATTGCTTCTTTTTCCGACCGTCCTTGGGCCTTCGGGCCGGCCATAAACCTTCGGGTTGGTCGGCGGTTTCGGGGGTAATCTTTTAGCAATATCTTCAGAATATATCTGTACTGATAAGTATAAAGTATTTAAGTCCATATTCTTGATTTTTCAGGAGACGAAAAATAAAGTTATACTAATTAAAATCTAATCAGAAGAATCGATTAGGAAAAAGGGATTATGTTTGTTTATACGCTTTATACCATTCAGTGGTTGTCAATCTTTATTTATTAAAGGGAAAAAATTGAATTAAATATTTTGTACCAAAGATTAATACTAAATTTCTGATTTGAATCTTTTTTTACCAATGGATTTTCTCAAAGACTAAATGACACGGATTTAAATCCTTTATACCAATCGATAGAGAATTTTTTTCTGAGTCTGACTATGTACTTAACTCAAAATCGACATTTTTAGACTTAAATCCTTTATACTTATCAGTACAGATATATTGATGATGGCTTCTGAGTATTTGTTGGTTATATCTTCAGAGTACATATTCATGATGGCTTCTTACTATGTGTTGACGATATTTTTCTGAATATATATTGATTATAGCTTTTGAATGTTTGTTGACGATAACTTGAGGATATGTATAGATTATGGTTTCTGAATATTTGTTGTCGAGGCCACTAAAATATGCATGAATTATGGTTTCTAAATATTTATTGGCTATTTCTTCTGGATATGTTTTGATAATGGCCTCTGAATAAATGGCTACATCTTCTTAATGGTGATATCTTCTGAATATTAGGTGAAGGTTTCTATACATACATATATATATATTTAAGTTACAACTACAAGATTGTTATTTATAAATTAGTCCTGCCGTACTAAATTTAGTTCTGTCAAAGACAGAATTTTTTTTCTTATTTTTTATTTACTTATTAGAAGGAGAAACACGGATTAACAATACTGAGTTGGAAAGAAACAACGCGAATTTTAAGTGAGTGTGGATAGTAGAAACGTAGAATAACGATACTCGACGAGAATGGAACAGAGCGGAAATTATATGATTTCGAATTAACGGTGCTCAACTGTAAATATAAAATTTCAATATAATCATATTTGAGTTAGAATGGTAATAAATAAATAAAATAATCGAACATTTTCTACGGACCATTAATGCTTCTACGGATCTATTTTAAATAAAAATCTATCTTTTCTAAAAGCCCTACCAGTGATTGAGAAGTTCTGCTCTAAAAGCTGGTAGAAGGAATTTGCCGGATTCGGTTCTAGGTCGCGTTCATCGGCTTAGCTGTTCGAAGTTTACCGTAGTTTTCTCCAAAATTCACGTGAATATGGATTAGGATCCCTTAGAAAAATCTACAAACAGGGTACACCACCCAGACATAGGATCCTTGAGCAGTGAATTTTCCCTAACCTCAACCCCAACTTCTTTATAAAATATTTCTAAGGTAATTTCGTTCTAAAATAAATTAGGATATCAAGCGCAGCTAATATTAGAGAATCACTTCTCGCTCTTTCTCAAAGCTGGTAGACATGAGGTACCATGGACGCAATTTCATGTCGCGCTCGTCGGCCTAGCCATTCGGAGTTTTCTGTGTTTTTCTCCGAAACTTGCATAAATACGCGCTAGGACTCCTTATAAAAAAAAAAAAAAAAAAAAAAAAAAAAAACACAGAGCTTCTGTGTTTTTTTTTTTTTTTTTTTTTTTTTTTTTTTTTTCTAGGGTCTTAGGCCTGTGGGGTAGTGCCCCACGGGACAGAGGGTACTACCCCTCAGGCCTAGGATCCTAGCGCAGTCAATGAATCAATTAGCCTTAACCCCCAACACTAACTCTCTCTCTCTCTCTCTCTCTCTCTCTCTCTCTCTCTCTCTCTCTCTCTCTCTCTCTCTCTCTCCTTTCCCTTTTTAATTTAAAATTCATTCATGTTCATATGCTGTAAATCATTTATACAGTTGTTCTAAATGCGCGACCATAATAGTCTGTGAAACACCTTTCATAATAGCTTACTGTCATTAAAGGCCTACTTATTTTCTTTAGTTTCAATAAACAAATAAATAACACAGTTTTTCGTCTGTGTCAAAGAGAATGAGGATATGTTTGAATGAAATTCAAAAAATAAAGCGAAAGTTTAACCTTGATATTGTACAAAAAGAAAAAAAAGAAAGAACATATTAAAAACGCTTTCTTATTCACGGAAGCATTACCTGGGAAGAAGAAATAAAATAGAATGTAAATACTTAGCCATTCCGTTAGTCGAGCACCTGATGATTCGATGGTAGACCGGTTTCTATTTATGCGTGACGGATGGCAACAATGATGAGGCTATGTGACGTCACAAAAAATACTATTCAACATAGTCATTTTAAAGAGGATGGAGATTATCGCTTTTTTTGGCGATTTTTGGAGTTCTAATTTGGACTGAAATTAAAAAATTTATTTAAAACGAAAATATCTCATATAATAAATTAATTAATTAACTAGAAAATTGGCAATCCTAAAAAAAAAAAAAAAAATCGAACCCTGATGCCATTCCTGCTGATTCTTATGTAAAATGACCTGCTGAATCCGAATATGACCCCCATTTTGCCCAATCACCCACCGTTTTCTCGGAATTTGATTTGGAAAATTAAAAAGAATTATTTAAACATTTAAAAACAAAAATTATATAGTGTACAATAAATAATAATAATTGGTTAACAAAATATTATAAATATAATTTATAATTTCAGGGGCAAATCCCCTTTTTTTTCACTTCTGTAGGCCCTCAGGAGATGTTTAACAGTTAAAATAATTCTTTCCCGCCCTACAAATCAAATTTATGGGTGATAGGGCCGAATGGGTGTCATATTCGGATTCAGGAGGTCATTTTACATAAGAATTTGCAAAAATGGTGCTGGAGCCGATTTTCATGCAGAGAGTGTAATACAGTGGAACCTGTAAAAGTGACCACCTTGGTAAAGTGACCACCTGACTAAAGTGACATTTTCCTGACTAAAGTGACCATTTTCCAATTTTAAAGAGACTTTATAAAGTGACCACCTGCGTATAGTGACCATTTTAGCCGGTCCCTAGGGTGGTCACTTTAGACAGGTTCCACTGTATTTGTTTGATTGACAACATATACAACAGACTTGCATACTTGGCTCGAAGTCCGTTTGTAAATCTTCGTTGAAATGAGAACTTATCAAGCAGAAACGGTCGTTTTGCCAAGCCAAGCTCAGAGAAAAGCAAAACAAATAAACTACCACTAACACAAAGCAGAACGCGCCAATAATAAAATCGACAAAAATAACCCAAGATCGTTAAATGCTTATTATACAGAAACCAACTTTCCCATGTTAAATCGGCAAATTTTTTTTCCGTAAAGTTTTAAATATTGGACGAACCAAATATTGCAGTAAAATGAAACAAAAAGTAAAAAATTCGTATTAACGAGATCTTTAATTTGAGATAAAAACGAACTTTCTAAGTTAATAAGTAAAAAAATGGGAGCATTTTCAATTTAGCGTAAAATTAGATGTTTTGACAACTTTTTGAAAAAATTTCTTCTTCAAGAAATTTTTTTTAAAACAAGCTAGAGAATTCATAAATGTGCAGAATTCTTTGAAAACTGGTTTTTCAGATAGACAATTACTTAATCTAGGAACTTTTATAAAATTTAGCTTTTAAAAATCAAAATTTCCTGTCTTAATTGCTGAAAAACTGTTAAATATCGCCAAAGAGACATAAATCGCCAAATATGAAATTGCTTCATCTCAGTTTACCCGAAAAATATTAATTTCAAATTGAGCTGCTTTTTCTTTTTATAAGTTATTTTTTTAACCAAAGAATCTTTGCTTTTATTATTTTGTACAATTTTAAATTTTATATCCCTGAAAACAGAAATGAATACATTTTTGAATAACATTTGTTTCAAATCTATAGCTTGAATTGCTGCTTTTTTAATATTTTTCATACCTTAG
Source organism: Salticus scenicus (assembly GCA_963930645.1). Lineage (NCBI taxonomy): Eukaryota > Metazoa > Arthropoda > Arachnida > Araneae > Salticidae > Salticus > Salticus scenicus. Next base: position 86,668,808 of record OZ005662.1, read on the forward strand.
AATAAGAAAGTCAGTACACGATATAGTATCCAATTTTAATATCCTTCAATTCAATCTGGCAATGATAATTATGATGCATAAAGATTTCTACTTCCTTCTATATAGTATACTAGCAGGCTTTGCCCCCTTCGCTTGTCATTTTATTGAAATGAATTTCGACTTTCGGTTTTTAATGGATTTACACGTTGTAAGAGCTCCTGAAAACAATTTGACTATTTTTAGAAAATTTCTATTTGCGTGTGTGTGTTCTATGTGTGTGGTGAAAGTTTTGTTCCAACTAGATATCAGGAGCTACTGCTCAGAATTACATATAAATTTATATGCAATTGAGCCTTGATGTATTATATAATAGCGTTTATCAATATTTGGTGTCAATTGCTCAACATGGTGCTGCTATACAGTGATTGCCGCAATTTCAGAGAAGGCTATATTGGAGTAACTAATACATGGAATTGCATAAATTTACAAATAAATTTACATTGTTACAAATTATAGTGCTTATCAACTTTTGTACCAATATCTCAACATGTAGCGCTGCTATACAGCGATTTTCGCAATTTAAGGAAAGGTTCTGTTGCATATAATGAAACAAAACTTAATATGTGAAAAGGCCATTATGAGACATTATGCTGATTCAATTTCGATGCCTATCGGCCGATAAGTGGAGCTCATATACTACAATTTTTTTTTAGAACTGAAAGGATGCCATCTGCATGGTGAAAATTTACTTCCGTTGGACATTTTGTGCAACAATACCTCTCTGAGTTGATAATATTCAGCATTCATAATGAAACTAGTATGCTGTGGCCACCACAAGACTTTCTTCTATATTTTCCTATACAAATTCACACAGTAACAATATTAAAAAAAAAAAAAAAAAAAATCGATAACTTTGTTTTAAATTATCACATATTTATAGTTCAACCTTTCGTTTTAAAGATATTGACGAGACCTTTCGAAAGATACCCATCTTGAAAATTTACCCCCCCTCCCCCGGGGGGTACTTTCCCCTGGGGGGAGGGAAGCGATGACCGAGATTTTTTTCCTAATTAACTACTACTATTATCAATAATTCATATTAATTTCACAATCACAGGTTAAGAATAACTCCCATTATGTACATTTATACGAAATTTTGTCCTATATACTGCCATGTTAAAAATTTAGAAAAAATACGATCACAGCACCACCTGTTGAGTGATTGATCCCCAAATCTAATCAGCCCCAGTTTATGTCAGGGGCCAACTAAATACCAAGTCTGGTTAAATTTCGTTAAAAAAAAAAAGAAAAAAAAAATACGATTTTTTTTTGTTACTTTTTGTTAAAAGTAAAAAAAATCGATAACTTTGTTTTAAATTATCACAGATTTATAGTTCAACCATTCGTTTTAAAGGTATTGACGAGACCTTTCGAAAGATACCCATCTTGAAAATTTACTCCCCTCGAGGGGGGACTTCCCCCCCAGGGGGGTTCACGAGGCTCCTACGCATACAAAATTTTTTCCCCAGTTGACTACCTCTATTATAAATAATTCTTGTAAATTTCATAATGATTACTAAAAAATAATTATCTTTATGCACATTTATACAAAATTTTGTCCTATATCACCATGTTAAAAATTTAGAAAAAGCGGGATGGCAACGCAACCTGTAAGACAATTTTTACCAAAAGTTGATAGGCACTAATTTATGTCAAGGTGCAACTACATACTAATTTGTATGAAATTCTGTGCAGTAGTTCCTGAGATACAGTTGCCACAAAATTTTGTCACACACACACACAGACAGACTGACAGACAGACAGACAGACAGACAGACAGACAGACAGACATTTTCTAAAAAGGGTCAAATCGTGTTCTACAGCTCTCAAAACGTGTAAATCCATCAAAAACCCGAGGTCGAAAATTTTTACGAATCCAATACTTTCTCTATATTACATATAGAAGAAAGTAAAAAATAATAAATAATTTGTGCTGCGTTAATATGTATAGGAAAATGTAGAAGAAAGTTTTGTGATGGACACGACATACTAGTCTGCATAGAAAACCCATGGATAATGTCTAGCAACCAGAATTATGGAAAGTTTAACGCAAAGAAAACTTTGTAATACAGTTTAACGCAAAGAACAACATCGCACGAAAGCTGAGTTGAAATCCAGGACATATCTGATGTAAAGTATCAGGTTAATTCCAGTAAATATAAAAACTATTTAAAAAAAATAAATGATATCTACAAAAAAGACACTTAAAATGTACAAAAAAGCCAAGCTCAAAGAAAGAGAATTGATTAAAGTTGTGTCTAAAAAGGGTGTGATATCAAATTCCCAAGCTTACATTCAAATACTTATTTAATATTCCCTTTTAACAAAATTTTCACATGTGAATCAAGTGCCTTATGATATGTTGATAGAAATCCTTCTTTCCTGTACTAAATACATCATAGCGTGTTTCTGAAAAATATTATTATTTTTATTTATGTATGATGGGCTTGGCGGCCATCTTTCAAGTAATGAATAAACATTCACACAATTTGAAAGAAGTTTCTTAAAATATATCTCATATAAAATTAATTTTGCTATTCCATTCAGCAGAGACGGAAATATTTCGATAACATGATTTCTTATAATTATTTAGTATTAAGTGCACTTCCATCCTATAAATGCCGGGAATAAAGAATATAAAAATTTAAAGTAACGTAAAAACATGAAGGAGAGGGGGGGAGCATAGAAGCTTCCATCCCCCGTTATATTTACCCAATTTGAATTTAGCTTCTTGGAATAAATATCTCGTAAAAATAATATGGTTATTCCATTCAACAAGGGTTGAAATATTCAGATTAAAAAAGAAAAAAAAATGCATTAAAAACATCGCAAAAGCCCCGTTAAGCACACAAGTTGAATCAATTTAAGTTTTAACAGTGTTAAGTTTGGCGCGCTCCCATCCTCCCATCCTATAATTATTTCCCATTGCGCAGCACTAGTGCGATGTAAAACTCAATTAACCAACCAATCAACCAAGTCATACTATAATTGATGAGATTTATAGAATTCAAACTAACGTAAAACTTTGAAAGATGGCCGCCAAGCCCATCATACATAAATAAAAATAATAATATTTTTCAGAAACACGCTATGATGTATTTAGTGCAGGAAAGAAGGATTTCTATCAACATATCATAAGGCACTTGATTCACATGTGAAAATTTTGTTAAAAGGGAATATTAAATAAGTATTTGAATGTAAGCTTGGGAATTTGATATCACACCCTTTTTAGACACAACTTTAATCAATTCTCTTTCTTTGAGCTTGGCTTTTTTGTACATTTTAAGTGTCTTTTTTGTAGATAGCATATACATGACAGAATTACAATACGAAGACTTGGGAGGGGGGGGGGGGATATATCCAGGGTTCTAAGGCTAAGAAGGTAATCAAACCCACTCTCTTATAGTCAAAAGTGGTTAATTGTGTAGTAACATAATCACTCGGCTACGGAGGTCCCAACTACACAAAACAATCAATTTTCAATGGAAAATACAAATTTTAAAAAGAACTTTCAAAAATAATGAAAGATATCGTCTGAGAAAAAGAACACAGAGTCAGTGATGAAAGATGGTCAAAAATTATTTCCCCAAACAGGTCTTCAAATTTCCCCAAATCAGGGGGTTTTTATCGAAAAAATCCCCAACTTGATTTCTACTGAAAAGGGAAACTAAAAATTAAAATATATATCTGTATATATATATAAATTACGTGTCACGATGTTTGTCCGGGGTAAACTCCTAAACTAAGGAACCGATTTTAATGAAATTTTGCACACTGTGTGCAGTTTGGTCCAACTTGAGAGATAGGATAGTTTTTATCTCAATTTATTGTCACAATATTGTTTTATTGCAATTATTTGTTAATTATAGACCTTTATTAAAGTTGCTCCAAAATATCTGTGAGTTCCATTAATTTAATTGTTGCCAAAAAAAAAAAAATACGAGTTCATTTTCTTTCGACATAAAAATAAATACATTTAATCAAACGTGAACGTTAAAAAATTATAAAAAGTTAAATTATGCATCTCACGAAAATTGACGTCATAATCAATTTAAAGATTTTATACACATTGATAAAGTGCTAATGTTGTTCTATCATAGATATAGTAATATATATAGATCTCTCATCCCCATGTTATCGTACAAAGATTTTTGATGCCGAAAGAAAAAAAAAAATAAATAAATAAATAAAAGGTTTGGAAACAGCCATTAAGTGGTATTGGGAAAAAAAAAAAAAAAAAAAAAAAATAGAAAGAAAGAAATATGAATTTGAAACTGTATCTGGAGTCTTCCATTCCCCTTTAGCAAATAAATTATTCATAAATTTTATTTGCTAAAATATTAGTATGTATTCCCGTGAGTATTCACTCGGGGAAAGACGGCCATATTTTGGTAAAAACGTCGTCTTTTCCCAAATGAAAAGGAATAACTTTTTTCTCCCCAATGATCATTCTATTCTATATATGCTATACTATATCTATGAGTTCTATACGCAAGCGAAGTGTGACTCACTGACCGTCTGTGCAGCCAAGAAAAAGATTTCCTATGTTAATTGCCCACTGGATTTTTTGTAAGAAATTATTAAAAATTGAGGAAATTTATTTCCCGATTTTAATCCTTATATTTGGGTATAGATATGTATTAGTTATCGCGGGTGTTAGATTGAATTATTTTGCTGTCAAATTGACAAAATTTTAATTTTAAATTTCAAAACTCTGTCGCCCTTGGCTTTTATTATTATTATTATTATTATTTGGCGATCAAAAGCGTAACACGAAAATATACATGCCATATGTATGCATTGTACGAAATGTAATATGTATTATTCATTGTACGTATGTATGACATGTAATATGTATTGTACGAAATATTGTTTCATATTATTCATTACTCTTTTAATATAAGTTGTTAAAATAACCATGATTTTTGAAAGGAATTAAATATTTTCGCCAGATAATTTGGCGATATTCTTTTTTTTTCGCCAAGGATGACAGAAATGAAATCTATTCCGCTGCAAAATATTAGTATCTTACATCAGATATTTTATTTAGACATTTGAAAACAAATTTGACTTCAAACTATGATAGAATATTTATCATTTTCCTTTTAATTAGTATATTATTAGTATATTAAAATTTAAAAGCATGGTATATAAAAAGTTTTTTTTTTTTTTTTTTTTAATCTTATAATTATTCTTATCTTAATCCTCAATGTTTCCCATCTTTATTAACTTGAATTTACTATTAAAATTTTAACATACTCAAAAACTTCTCATCACTTCGTTAAAATACACTAAACTTTTCCAAAATCTTTTTCTATTTAAAATGATACATGTATTTACTTTAAATGTCCAATATTTCATAAGATTTCCAATTTTAAAGTTTTAAAATATTTATCAAATTTACTTATTTTTCTGGTTTAGCCTTATTGTTTTCCTTTTTATGACTACAGCTGTTGCCCTCTTTAAAATATTTAAAATGATGAGGTCATTTTATAGTAAAATTATCCATTATAGCATATATTATATTCACTCCTCCATAAAAATTGATTTTTAAATCGTCTGTTTCTTTTATACTTTTATTTTAATAGAATTTAATTTATATATTAGTCATTTTAGCAATTTTATCCAAAGTAGCATTAGAAATAATGTATATCACTTCTTCATTAAAATTTATAGGACCCTACAATAAAATTAATTTGTGCTTAATATCAACACTACGAAAATTTTTATCAATCGCTTCCAAATTTTGACCTAAGTTTCAAATCTCAACCCTGTGGGTTTTTACATCGGCTACAACGTTTTCGTCTTTGTTCGTAAATAATAATTTGACTGTACTAAATAGTTTACAGCCGTATAATTCAACGTATAACTTAGTCACAGCAACGCGTGGCCGGGTCTGCTAGTATATATATATATATCAAGCAGATTTTTCTATGATTTAGGCTCAGATTTTTCCACAAATGAAGGCAATTTTTAAAAAAAAATCCCCAAATAACAATAAAGCTGTTGAAAGTCTCAAGTCGTCGGGATAAATCATTACGTTGCCAACATTCGCAGAAAGTTGAAGAACTCCCCAGATTTGTCCCCAAAAATTTTAGAATTCTCCAAAAAAGTCCCCACAAACACTTGGTCCCCAAAATTGTCCGCAGAAGCATCAAAAATCCCCAAAATGGGGACAAAATCAACAATCTGGCATCACTGCACAGAGTTTACGTCAAAAAACAAATTGACAAAATAACAAGTAAAAAGTTGACTTTTTTGTTAAATGTAGTTATTTTAACGTATCTAAATGCCTAGCTATAACTTTTAATTGGTTGCAGAAGCGATTTTTGCTCATATCTGTAAATCTAATCAATATTTTGATATGTTCGATGGATATAATTTTAAGTTGTGTACAGACCTAAACCTCATTTAAGAGTCATTGAATTTCATCCAGCCGTTTTCACGTGCTATCCCATCGAATAAAAAATTTTCTATACATCTCCATTCCTCACATGCACATAAAGAAAATATTCTGAAACCATTTTGGAGTTCTCTGATGCCTAAAACGTAAAGATAATGCAATTCTTTTCTCATTCAAAATGTTTTACTGACAAAAGCCTTATGGCGCATGCACAAGCGGTTTTTTTTTTTTTTTTTTTTTTTTTTTTTTAAACCCATATCTCTGTCTCTAATAAAAATTTTGAAAAGTTCGATAGGTATAATTTTAAGTTGGATACAGCTCTAAATTTTTGCCAAGTGTCGTTGAATTCCATCCAGCCGTTCTCACATGATACCTGCACAAAAAAGCGTTACAAATAATACAGAAACAACGACCCCCTTCACCCTCCCGACATACACAGAAAATTTTTTGAAGTGATTTTTTGGCTTTCGCGATGTGTGAAACGTAAAGCTATCACAATTTTTTTTTGATTCTGATAAATTTACATACAAAACTCTGATTTTATCAATATACATAATCAAATGTTGTATTTGGTTATCAAAAACAATTTTTTACATTGTTTTCTAACTATTCTTATATTTGGATGCTATAAATATTTTAACTTTCTTCTATCTTCAATAGAAGAAAGTATTGGATTCGTAAAAATTTTCGATTTCGGGTTTTTGATGGATTTATACGTTTTGAGAGCTGTAGAACACGATTTGACCATTTTTAGAAAATGTCTGTCTGTGTGTGTGTGACAAAATTTTGTGGCAACTGTACCTCAGGAACTACTGGACAGAATTTCATACAAATTGGCATGTAGTTGCACCTTGACATAAATTAGCGCCTATCAACTTTTGGTAAAAATCGTCTTACAGGTTGCGTTGCCATCCCGCTTTTTCTAAATTTTTAACATGGTGATATAGGGCAAAAATTTTCAAGATGGGTATCTTTCGAAAGGTCTCGTCAGTACCTTTAAAACGAATGGTTGAACTATAAATCTGTGATAATTCAAAACAAAGTTATCGATTTTTTTTACTTTTTACGAAAAAAAACTTAGAAAAAAAATCTTAATTTTTTTTTTTTTACGAAATTATCAAAACTTGGTATTTAGTTGGCTCCTGACATAAACTGGTGCTGATTAGATTTGGGGATCAATCGCACAACAGGAGACGCTGTGATCGTATTTCTTCTAAATTTTTAACATGGTAGTATAGGACAAAATTTCGTATAAATGTACATAATGAGAGTTATTCTTAACCTGTGATTGTAAAATTAATATGAATTATTGCTAATAGTAGTAGTTAATTAGGGAAAAAAATTGTGCATGTGGGGGCATCGCTCCCCCCCCCTGGGGGGAAGTACCCTCTGGGGTGGGGTAAATTTTCAAGATGGGTATCTTTCGAAAGGTCTCGTCAATACCTTTAAAACGAATGGTTGAACTATAAATATGTGGTAATTTAAAACAAAGTTATTGATTTTTTTTTACTTTTAACGAAAAAAAAACCTTAGATATTATTATTATTTTTTTTTTTTCTAATATTGTTACTGAGTGAATTTGTATAGGAAAATATAGAAGAAAGTCTCGTGGTGGCCACAACATATTAGTTTTTAATGAAAATTGTTTTCCAATTATCAAATGTTGTTTTTCTAGCTATTAAAGACATGTTTGCTTTAATGCGAGGATTGTTTTTTCAATGGTTAAAACTTTGTATGTGGTTGTTAAAAAACAAAAAAACATTTAATAAAAGCTTTTATTGAGTTTCTAGCTGATATTTTTTTCCAGACAAAGAGCTTTTTTTTTTTTTTTTTTTTTTTCCTTTGATGAAGTATACGTTGAACACGTTGAACTGAGTAACCCCATTTTACATCGGTTAAAATAACAAATCTTATAATTGTGATAACATAATAGAATAAACATTCGTTTAAACAGTGAGGTTAAAGTACTTTTTTTTTCCCCCATATGCCTTTTTGGCTTCTTTATTATGATTCATTTAGCATAATTTTACTAATTTTTTTTCTTTTGCTTACTTATGCAAAGTATAAGTAAGTATTGTAATTCCAACTTGAAGGGGGGGGGATGTATTTTTTATCTTGTATAGCTCAAAAACGAATGATCGTAGAATGTGCACTGAGAAAAAATTCTGTAACTGACATCTAGAATCGAAATTGTGGCTCTAGAAAAAAATAGTTCCATGTCATCCTCATAAATTCTAGCCCCCTTGAAAAGCGAATTCTAGAAACCCCTATTAGAATTCTAGAGAGTTTGCCTATATTCTCGAGGGTAAAGTTATTAAAAAATCTCTGCAAATAAATGAGACGACAAGAAGCGGGTTTCAGCAACTATAATCTTGGTTTGTTACCAAATTCTAGAAAATCAAGCGAGAATTTCTCGCAATACAAATGATTCAGAATATTTAGAGTATTCAGAATATTTAATAAAGAAGCATCATAAAACTGGCGTTGTAAAAATTATTACATACAAACTTTGAATAAACACCATAAAATGCAATAAACTCGCAACAATTGTTTCGGGTCGAAAAAACACACGACCCTTCATCAGGCGAACAAAGTAAGCACGAGTGCTGCAGTCAAAGCGGCAACGCACGAGTGCTGCAGTCAAAGTGCGTTGCCGCTTTGACTGCAGCACTCGTGCTTACTTTGTTCGCCTGATGAAGGGTCGTGTGTTTTTTCGACCCGAAACAATTGTTGCGAGTTTATTGCATTTTATGGTGTTTATTCAAAGTTTGTATGTAATAATATTCAGAATATTGTTTCACCATCTAGAAATGTGTACACTACAAATTCTCTATAATTTCGTCTATTCAGTTTATTGGTGTGCCTTATGCGCATAGCTCGGAAATCTATATTTTTAGTTAAAGGATTTAGAAAATGGCCACTTATTCATTCTAGAGGAAGGCGGTATATTTTTTTTCTCAGTGTGGTAGATTTATATTTGTAACTCCAACAAACACCTCCAACTTTGGTCTCGACATTCCTACTTTAGAAATATCTACTATTTTACATGATTTTTCGTGACGTCTGTATGTGTGTATGTGTATCTCGCATAACTCAAAACCGGTTGGGCAAAATGCAAATTCATATGTAAGTTTGTTATAACATGTAGTTGTGCACCTCTCTTTTTGGTCCTTCTGTAACATTATGTGTGTGTATCTCGCATAACTCATAAACAGTTAAACAAGTATGAAAATTCCTATATAGGTTTTTTACAACATCTAGTTGTGCACCTCTCTTTTTGGTCTTTTCGTGGCTTTCCGTTTTTAAGTTATTTACGAAAATTATATCGATAATGACCAATATCGATAATTACTTTATGCATTCCTAATGATTTAGCCACCGTTCTCTTACTTTCGCCTGTCTCGATTTGTGTTTTTGCATCCAGCAATTGTTCTGGAGTACAAAATCTTCTTTGTCACTTATATATCATGTTAAAAGGGGGGGGGGGATTACGATACATGTAAAAACTCTCATAAAAAATTGCGTGTAAGAATACGCGCGAACTCTTGTAACACACACAAGTGCGTACTCTTGCACACATTGACGATTATCTAATCAAACGAAGTGCAATGCCATTTATTGGAATCGACCTGAATTGCTCTCACGGTGAGACTTTGGTTAGTTTCTTGCGGATCGAACCGCATAAACTTTTCTTTTTAAATATTTGTAGTTTTATCACAATAATACTTCCAAAATGCTATAGATATTTAAGAAAATAGGTAAAAATACTTAGTGTAATTTCTCTGTTTTTGTAGGTTTTTATATTTTTTTTCGCGTAGCACTTTCCACTAGCTTGCACTTCAAAATAACACTGGAGTATTAACGCGGCATAACATTGATAAAATAATCAAATAAACCAAATTATATTTTATAATTCGAATTTTTATACTCGTTATCATTTAGTTATTTGTTCAGCAGTTTAAAATGCGAGAAAAATATTAATATTTCAATGTCTTATTGAAGATGTATAACCTTTTGATTAACGCAGGTGAAATCAGAAAAATATACTTTAATCGTGAAAATCTTTCCCTATTGATGAATAGAGAGGAAATAATATGTGTTTTAATTTCGAAGAACAGCAGTGTTTAAACATACAGATAGCGACAGAAAATATATAAGAAAGACTTGATTTTGATTATTGGCCATGATATATATGTTGTTTCACATGTGCTTAAAAAGACGTGAAAGAGTTATATATAGTGTATAATTCAGTCTTGCTTTGAATCTATAATAAATATTCAAATCTTTCGATTTAGTTTTCGGGATTCAGATATAAGTATGTGATGTCGCATTTTAAAACATATTGCCAACTAGAATGTAATAGAAATATTACAACTTTAAAATATTTTTTTTATGAGAGGGTTACTTTGTAGTACTGCTTTTAATTTATAAATGTTGTCTATGCCTATTTTCAGAAGAAAGCTTAGATTATTACTTTTTTTCTTTTAGAATGTGTAATTAGATATTAAAATTACCTTCAATTAATCGTTTCAAACTTTGCATACGTCTAACAAGATAAATCTGTACCTTTACTATTACAACAGATTAAAAATTTAAACTTTTAAGTTGTAATTTTTGTTGTACTTTAAATTTTTGCTCAGATTATTATTATTATTATTATTATTATTTAATCTGAAACAGCGTAATTGTAATTGCATAGAACTTAAATTTATAGCATAAAATTGCTCTCTTTCTCTTTCACTCTTTCTTTTTTTTTTAGTACGACAGGACTATTGCCTTCCTCCTGACATTCACGTTTCACTTTATCTTTTTCTGTGCTTCATCCGGAAAAATGTCGACAACTTTCATAACAATATCATTACGGGCTCTATCTACGGGCTGAATATTCATTAAATAAAATGCATTCGTCGACTAGAACCTGCTTATGTTTTCAAGAATAACTTAACTCCATGCAAAAACGTCGACAACTTTCATAACGATATCATTACAGTCTTTATCATTAGCTTGTTTTGAAATATCTATGATGGTATGTCATATATAATGGCGAAAAACTTTGTATTTTTGATCATTATAATTATAAATATGATTTTCGTAAATATCTCCAAAACGGAAAGCCGTAGTAATGCCAAACAGGGAAGTGCACAACTAGATGTCATAACAAACCTTCATACCGATTTACAACGATCTACGTTCAATCGTTTTTGAGTTATGTGAGATACACACACACATACATACTTACATACAGACGTCACGAAAAATCGTGTAAAATCGTAGATATCTCTAAACCGGGAGCTCATATTAAGACCAAATTTGCAGGTGTACAGCCAGACATTATGACAGGCACGAATATAAATTTGCAATATTCTATGATTATTTGTTTTTGAGCTATGCAAGATATAAAATCCATTTCACAAATCGGGATTACTATACCTCCTTAGAAACCTTTGGACGATCCCTGCCTGCCTGGGCTCGGCCAACCTTAACGGGTTGGATGCCGTCCGCCGGAGCGAATAAATCGCCAGATCACCGCATGGAAGCTGCCTACACCAGATTGTAATCTAGTACCTAAATAGAACGAGCTGTGTGCGATGATTCTTCGTTCAGACTTCATCCATCATCTTCAGGAACTAGATGGAACTGCTACGTCACTTCTAGGCAGCAATGTGACTAGAACACCAGAGCTCAGGAATTGCAGGGTAGCGACTTCTGCTTTGGACACATATAGCTCGACTTGCACACCACACCCTCCAAGATAGCCACGGTGGAAACGCACAGACACGCTCCTGGATGTTATGGAATTTGGAATAAGTGCACTTACTAGCTGAGAGTCGAAATAACCGGAATTCAATAAAAATTAAAACAATTTTGAATTTAGGCAGGGAGGGAGAAAAAAAAAAAAAAAAAAAAAAAAAAAAAAAAAACGCTGGGGGAGCCGCTAAAGGTAGTAGTGCACACAATAATTAAAACCAAAAGTGGAAGCCATTTGAAAAGGGGAAGGGGACAACACTTAAGATTTAAGAAAGAGAAGCTGAACGAGTTAGGAACAATGAGATTATTAAAAAAAAAAAAAAAAAATGAATACGTGAAGCTACTGGGGGATGAAAGATAGTTTTTGGGTGCATAGCGAAAATTTAGAAGTTTTTGAAGCGGCAAGGCCCAAATACACCTAATTGGGAGGGAAATTACTAACTTTGTATAAGGAAGTAAGAAACTATACGATGAAAGATCGCACGACAGGTTGACGTAATTTTTTCCAATAAAGTATGCAACTGGGGTTTATACAAGGGTAGATAGTCATTACATATATTTATATGGATGAATAGACCAAAAAAAAAAAAAAATTAAAAATAAATAAATAAATGAATAAATAATAAAAGAAAATAAAAGAAAGAAAGAAATATAGTGTCGGTCATTGGTATTGGTGGTTGGGATGGTAATATATACCCACCCAAATATCCAGAATTATTACGCATGCGCCTCAATACATTTTACTAGATATTTAGGTATTGCAGATATATAGATTTTTTGTTTTTACTTTTATATTTATTTGAGCAAAGGCATTTATATATGTATAAGAAATTAATTTTTACAACATTTTTATGTAAACACGATCTAAAATGAGTAAATAAATTAACTTTAAATGGAAATTCTTTTCTTTTATCAAAAACATGAAATTGTAAATTATCTTTATCGATATTGATTTTTACATCTAAAAAGTTAATTTCATTACTTATTACAACATTTTCAGTTAAGTTAAAGTTAGGAGTATAATTAATGGGTAAAAAGTTAGTGTTAGTAACGTTAAATTAAAATAACTGAAATATCATCTATCTATCTGACGAATACTAGATCGTTACTTAAAGTGGAACTTCTTTCATAAAAATATAGGAAAAAGTAAGATCGAAGACTGCTAGCAGAATTGTGGAATACCTTTAATACTTTTGCATATATGATTATTGTATAAAATATAATATGAAATTAAATTAAACTTAGTAAAAAAAAATTTACATGAGTAGATTTTTTTATTATTATTATTATTGTGATGTTCTATTCACTACAAAAAATTAAATAGTATTATGTAAGTCATTAACTTCAATATTATTAAATAAGTCATAACAATAAAAAGTATTTATACGTTTTTAAAGTTTTTCATTTCATTTAGGAGTTGAAAACTATTTTTTTTATATAATGTAGATTATCGCTGCTTAAAATTAAATTATAGATTTCTTTCAAAATTTTTCAAAACTAAATTGCAAGCTACATTATTATAAGCGTTGTATCCAACTGTAACAGTTCGAAATTTTATGAGAGATTCGTGAAATTTACATATAATAACAATATATGGATAGTTGAAATTTTTAAATTTAAATTTCAATAATTTATGAAAACTAAAAATTATTTAATTATTAATAAGAAAAATCTTAAAATGAACAAAGTTTCACACATGATCAGATGGAAGAAATGAAACGATAACATAGTTGCATAAAATATTTTTTAATTCTTGTGTATATCATAAATTAAAAAAACCTTAATGGCAATTAAAATAATTAATATATATAATGATCCTCATCTGTCATGAACGAATCCGGTTAGTACCGCTTCAAAACAGAAACTTTTGGCAGCCATTTTTTTTTTTTCCGTTTGTTCAACTCACTGAGATGGTTCAACTTACGGAAACATACATATAATATGTTTTGTATCGCACGTATTTTCATTTATTTTCACTAAAACCTTGAAAAACTATTCAATTGTAATGTTTAAAGATCTAAACTAAATATAATGGATCACTGGCTATTATAAACATGAATCTATAAATAGAATTATGTAACTTCATGATTGTAAGCAACGGAATACCAAATAAAAACAAACCAAAACTGTTGCCATTCAGAAAATACAAATTCCAAATGGATTCCGAATGAACGACTCTTTGACTGTTTCTACGAAAAAAAAAAAACGCTTAAAGTATTTCTAAAACATATTAAAGCCTTAAAACTCTTAAAATATTTGTAAAAGCATATTAAAGTCTTAAAATATTTTTATCAAGCTTCATTGTTCGTTTACATTGAAAGGTATGATTGGCGTCGAGTTCAGTACGTAAATGACGCCAGTTAATTTTAGTTTTGAAATTAGTTTAAATTTATAGTTGGGATAGAATGTTTGGTTGGGCAAGTAAAGGTCACCAGTTGAAATGAGTATTGAAAGTAGAGTAGTCTAAGGTGATAATGTCGAGTCAAGATAAAATGTTCAGTTGAGAATGAGAAAGTCCCTAGCTGGATCCCGGATATTTTGGCGATGTTGCGGGTGAGATAGCTGGTTGGAAGTATCGAGTAGAGTTGAATTTGGGTTAGCATGGAGTGTCTGTAATTATTGGATAGTTAATTAGAAAATACGCAAGCAAAGTGATGACGTCACTGGCCGTCAGTGTATGCAAAAAAAAAAGATTTCCTATGTTAAACGCCCATTTGATTTTCTGTAAAAAACTATTAAAAATTGAGGCAAATTATTTCTCGATTTTAATCCCCATATTTCGGGTATAGATATGTATTAGTTATCGTCTGCATGCGTTAGATTAAGTTGTTTTTGCTGTAAAATTGATAAAATTTAAATTTAAATTTCAAAACTCTAGAAAAAAAAATGGCAAACTTCCATATTCGATTCAAAACATAAACATTTCATTTCAAAGGTTGATATTTACACAATAAATATCCAAGTAATATACTAATTAAAAGGAAAATGATAAATATTCTATCATAATTTGAAGTCAAATTTGTTTTCAAATGTCTAAATAAAGTGTCTGATATAAGATACTCATATGTTGCAGCGGAATAGATTTAATATATCTGTCATCCTTGGCGGAAAAAAAAAAATATCGCCAAATTATTTTGGCGAACATATTTAATTCCTTTTAAATATCATGGTTATTTTAACAACTTATATTAAGAGAGCGAAGAATTATATGAAACAATATTTCGTACAATACATATTACGAAAATAAACATCTGTCATGTATATTTTCGTATTATGTTTTTAATCGCCAAATACAAAAAACGCCAAAGATAACACAGTTTTGAAACTTAAAATTTTGTCAATTTGACAGCAAAATAACTCAATCTAACACATGGATACGAAAAAAAATCTATACCCAAATACAGGTATTAAAATCGGGAAATAATTTTTCTCGATTTTTAATAATTTTTTACAAAATATCCAATGGACGATTGACATAGGGAATCTTTTTCTTGCATCCACGGAAGGTCAGTGACGTCACACTTCGCTTGCGTATTTGAAAATAGGATCTTCGATAGTCTTAAAAAACAGTATTTTGGTAAAATGAAGTGAATAGTTTTTTACTTTCTTTTACCCTTGGGTCGAGAAGGTATCGTTTTAGGGTCAAATTTTCAAACGTGGTTTTTTGTTATACTTACATGTTCTGAGGTCCCCTGAATACGAAAATCATGTTTTTAGCGAATGGTCTGTGTGTGTGTGTGTCTGTCTGTCTGTGTGTCTGTTATCAGCATATCTCAAGAACAAATAGTAGCAGAAATTCCAAACTCGGTATTCTAAATGTGTATCATATAGGGATGCTACAGTAAGATTTCGTTGAGATGAAGCAAATGGTTCGTGTACATGGACATTCAAAAGTATTTAAATACATTACGTCTATGGGGGAAATTGCAGGTAAGTAGAATTTAACATCTATAGACTGCGCTAGATCAAATAAAACGAATATATATTTTTTGTAATAGACATGGTCAACTGGGAAATTTTTTTTTTGTGTATGTAGGAGCCTCGCCGCCCCCCCTCGAGGGAAGTAAATTTTCATGATGGGTATCTTTCAAAAGAGCTCGACAATACGTTTAAAACGAATGGTTGAACCATCGATCTGCGATAATTTAAAATAAAGTTATTGATTCTTTTCAATTTTAACAAAAAAATTTTAACATTTTTTTTTTTTTTTTTTTTTTTTTTTACTTTAATATTGAGAATAATTTTTTTTTTTTTTTTTATATTTAGTGTTATACTACTTCCCTGATATGGAAATCGTCTGTATTATCATACAAGATAAGTTTTTTAAATAATAATTTTAATAAAAAAATTTTTAAAAACAGAATTATTTTTTAATAACCGAATTAAATTCTGTATAAATGTAGGTGCATTAATGAAACGAGGGGTTGAGGAGGGCCAGAACTAATTATCATATAAAACTCTTCCGAAGCCTAATTTGAATTGTTCAGCATAGGTTTACATAACAGTACTCGTTATCTCACCTTTTAATCTCCAACCTGTACTTATAGTATTAAATTTCAGGGTAAGAGAAAGTCGTGTGAGTGACACACCAGATTATTCTTATTATGATGACTTTAAATAGAGCACTTAACGGAACACTGGGATGTGTTGTTGCTGTTGTGGTTGTCGGGCCTATATTTTTTGTCAGCGAGCAGTTTTTTTATTGTCATTCATATTTATTGATCGGGTAGAATTTTTTTAATTTCAAAACGAAAATTATAAAATATCGAAACACATTTGATTTATAAACAAAAACTAAAACTACATTTAAATGATGACGTGGTAATCTTCATGTTCTAAACATTGTTTTCAAGATTTATTGTTCATATTCCGTCATTTTTGACGGGGTTATATACTAGTAATAATAATAATAATAATAATACAATTTTATTATTATCATTTATTATTGTTATCATCATCATTACTGTTATTATTATTATTATTATTATCGTATTCCCTTCTCAATTTAATGGGGATACATTTATAATTTGACTTACAATACATATAGGAGTAAAATTTCTAAATATATAAAACTAATTTTAATTTTATATTTAGAAATCAATATCTATTTCTGATTTTTTCAAAGTAGTAGGATTACAGGAAGAATTTTCAGGAAAATTAATCGTATAAATGAAAGCACTTATAAATGCTCAAAACCCCTTTATCTTTACAATAATATATTGTGTTTGAAGTATTGATAGTGACTGTATTGTGAATAGAAATAATTAATAGAGAAGAGACATTATTATTTCCCAGTATGACAAAAGAAAAAGCATTACATTTCTTGGAGATCTTAATGCAATCTGTAAGTAAACAATAAGACTTTTTTTAAAGTTTGTTATTGCAAGTAATATTTCCTTGTAATATCCCTTTAATTAAAGGAGCAATGGACGTTCAAATTAATTATTTTTATATTATACTAGCAAACCCGTGCGAAATTTCCGCACATTTATTTCTTTTCTTATTTACCTTTAAAATTTGAAACTCATAAATATTATGCCAGTTTCATCATCAAATTAAAATTTTACTTTACAGCGTAGCCAAATTATTATTAGAACTAAATTAACATTGTGCAACAGTGAAACCAAAATTATCCAAAGAAAGATTTAAAAATAAAATTCATGGTTGACAACCCAGTTTTCACACTTTTGCAGCAGTTCAGCTTTAGTATAGGACCCCCCATGACGACTTTTAAATTTATTTCGTCATGTTGGCGATAACTTTTTATTTATTTATTTTGGCACAGTTTTTTGTAAAAAAAAAAAAAAAAAAAAAAAAAAATCCTTTTTGATTACACTTTTCATGACAGTGTTTTTTAGTCAATTTATGATAATAATTCATATTCTGTCTTTATATTAGATCATTCAGATGAGTCCGCGTGCTTAAATATTATCCATTTATTAATATTATTTTCTATTCTCGCGTATTTTATTAATTACATTAATATCGTATCGTTTCAAAAAATATATAATCGTAATTTGTCCACGTTAGAGAAATATTATATAGATTCTATACCTTCTTAAATCCTGTACTGCCATAAAATTTGTCATTTCTAAACGTAATCGCATGTTTTAAATGATAAAAAGTAATTTTATAGACGAAAAAGCTTTTTTTATTGAAAAATAATGCAAAATAATAACCCATTTCAAAACATTCTATGTAAATTCTAAATTATTTTAAATCACCATTTCTTTCTTTCTTTTTTTTTTCTTCTTTAATACAGCGGACTATTAGTCTCAATCTACGGATAAAACGTTGTCGCCAGTTTTACGATGGTTGGACATTTATCGAAATCGAAAATTTATCGAAAATATAATTGAATAATTTGAATACGATGTTATAATTTGAAAAAAAAAAAAAAAAAAATGACAGTCCTTCGTACTAAACTAAATTCTGCTTCTGCCAAAATTTCCATTAAAATCGTTTTTTTTTTTTTTTTTTTTTTTTTTTTTTTTGAAAGAAAAATAAAATAAAATAAAATTAATAATAACCAGTATCGAAACAGACAGTTTCGAAAAAGTTGAAGAAACCCTTTTTCAGACAAAAATATGTAATTTATTTTAATTTTTAATTGTTGCCAAAAATGTTTACGAGTCGATTTTAATTTTTTCTTTGAAATGAAAATAAACAAGTAATATAAAAGAACATTTTTTCAAGTCAATTCCTACTTACAAACACCATCAAAAAAGTTTTTTTTTTTTTTTTTTTTTTTTAAATAATTTAGAATAAGGAAATAAAAAACGCGCGTGAAAAATGAAATAAAAATAATTATATGATTTAAAAAAAAAAAAAAAATTTAATGTACCATGTTTTAAATTTTTTCATGAATCATAGAGCTCTTATCAATGTGCATAAAATTTTTAAAGTGATAGTAATGACGTCAATTTTTGTGAGATGCATAATTTAACTCTTTATAATTTTTTAATGTTCATGTTTCATAAAATGTATTTATTTTTATGTCGAAAGAAAATGAACTCGTAATTTTTTTTTTTTTTTTTTTTTTTTTTTTTGGCAACAATTAAATTTTAGCTAATATTTTGATGGCTATAATAACGCTATTAGGATGTTATTATTTTCATATTTTAATTAATTATAAGAAAACTAATAAAAAATTCGAAAATCGGACTTCGAAGTATTGTGTTGTCACCGTGTTCTGAGCAATCCTGAAAGTTTCAAATTTCTAGTTAAACGGGAAGTTACGGGTTAAAAACCGATCGCAAGATTTGTACAAGATAAATATAGTGAGAGTGTGAAGTAATAGTAGGAATTGAAAAACGCGTAAATATTAAAATTGTTACAAAACTTTGGGATAAATTAAACTTGCAGGGTAAAATTGACGCCATTATAGCTCTAAAAGTATTATTATTATTATTATTAAAATTAATTTATTAATTATTTCTTTGATAGAACATTAGCTTAGGAGCTTCTTGGCGGCTTTTAAATTTTTATTCTCATTTCGTTGACGATTTAAAATGGTTATCGCAATTGCATAAGTAAAGACTTTGGCGAGAAACGCACTGTTAAAAATGGTTTCTTAAAAATGAACTAAATTGTCTCAAAATAGCTCCGAAACAATATATACTTAAATTTGAAAACCCATGTACTCATTTTTGAGTATATTGACATGACGAACGTGGGGTTATTGGGATTCTTATTGGTCAACCCCATTTTTGAGCATGTCAGTATACTCAAAATTGAGTACATGGGTTTTCAAATTTAAGTATATATTGTTTTGGAGCTATTTTGAGACAATTTAGCTCATTTTTAAGAAACCATTTTTAACAGTGCGTCCGAGCTAATTCAGTGCCAAATTTCAAATTTCTCAAAAAGGTTCTAAAATTTTTGCACTTTTTATTTTTTATTTTTTTAAATGCAATCTGTGTATTTATTTATTTATTTATTTACATCTCAATTATAAAATTAGTTACAAAGAAAAGAAAGAGTATAATTTAAAGATTTCATAATTTTTTTTGTTATGCGACTGAATTTGAGATCTCTTAATAAATGTCATAATTTCTTTCTTGATTCCAAAATGAATGCCCAGTTTTGTAAACAATACACTGATTAATATTTGTACAAATTTTTAAAAGGAAATAGTAAGGACCATTATAAGTAACTGGCTATTCCCAAAATTTGGAACTATTCCCCCCCCCCCCCCCCAACCCCTCAAGAAAATAAAGTTTAAAATTTCGTAAAATCTTTGAAATAACGTTTAAGGAACAATAGAATGTTATTACTTTAATGTATTCTATAACTTCAGACATTTTGCAATAATTTTCTCGGTATTCTTAACACGTTGAGCGCCATGTCGGTCATCGGTGGCTGACATTGTCAAATATGATTTAAAGCCGCGCCGCGTCAACCACCGGTGGTTGACGTTGACAGTGTAAAACATGATATAAAACTAAAAATATTAGATTGTTTTAAGTAATTATTGAAAATTTACTTAATTACCATGTTTTTATTAACTTCTATTCTTGTTTGTTTGTGTGTGTGTTTGTTTTCCAGTACAAATCTTGCAATCGAGTTTTAGCTAACTTCCCTACTAGCTAGACATTTGAAACTTTCACAGTAGCTCAGAACCCCGGTGACAACACTTATTAAGCTTTATTTAGCTTAATTTTTACATATGAGTTGTTTATGCATTCCCAACACGCATTATAAAGGGATCTTACAAAAATTCTCCCTCCCCTCCTTCAAAGGCGGGGAGGGGGGCAAAAAACGCTTTTAAGAGTAACTCTGCTCCAAATTATCTCAGAATAGCGATTTCTTGATATGTCGATTGGTTATGCGTACTCAAGACACACACAATACTTCGAAGTCAGATTTTCGAATAGTTTTGTTTTAAATAATTAAAATATGAAAATAATAAGCTCTTAATAGCAATAAAAATAGCCATTAAAATAGTAGCTTTATTTAATTGTTGCGAAAAAAAATTACGAGTTCATTTTCTTTCGACATAAAAATAAATGCATTTAATTAAACGTGAACGTTAAAAAATTATAAAAGGTTAAATGATGCATCTCACAAAAATTGACATCATTAGCAGTTTAAAAATTTTATACATATTGATAAGTGCTAATGTAGTTCATGATGCTAATAATATACGTTGTTCTAAAGGAGTAATATTTTATTTTTAAAACCAACTTTTTTTTTATTTTTTTCATTATTATTATTAGTTTACTGAACTGAGTCCGCGTGCTTAAATATTGCTTATATATTATTTTTTATAACCGCGAATTTTGTTAATGATTCATCAGAAAATTTAAAAACATGGTATATAAAAAGTTTTTTTTTTTTTTTTTTTTTTTTTTTTTTAAATCTTATAATTATTTTTATTTATTGCAGGATAATATCATTACAGAATTTTAATGGATTTTATTAAGAATTCGCATGGCACTCAAAGAACAAAAGGAAAACATTGTCTTAGAACTTCCTTCTTAAATAATTTGTTGTTATTTCCGAACGTTTCATTTGAATATAAACTGTACAAGAAAATTCATAGTACAAGTTAATTCATAGAAAATATTTCACATTTAGTTAGCTGAAGTTATTTAATATTTTTTTTAGTTGTATTAATTATTAAATTTTACTCCTTTTACTCTAATAATTAAAAATAGTTTTTTTTCCTTTATGTTTTTATTTAATTTTAAAATTATTATTTTTTCTTTCACTTCGGTTGTTAAATACCAAGCTATAAGGCTAAAATAAATACGGGCAGAACACCGAAAATTTACTGTATGCTCGGTGAAAGTCTAATGTACAGTGTGATTTTTAATCTGTAACTACATAACCAATTTTTACAGATTTAAAAAAAATAAATAAATAAATAAAAAATAAAAAATAAATATGCAAAATTATTGTTCTTTTATTTTTCCTTTTCTATTACTAAAGTATTGAAATCAAGTGACAAAATTTCGGAAGACGTTTTTTTTCCTGCAAAGATTTGTGATAAAAGTTTTTTTTTTTTCCCCTAATATTCAATAATACGTCAGATTGTTTATTTATTTATTTTCTTATTTTGATTTATTTAACATGAACATTTTATAAATTTATGATTTTTTTTTTTTTTTCTAATTTTTTTTAACCTTTATAATTATTTTCTGTTCGTAATTTTTATTATTTTTACTATTTATAATATTTTATTTTTCTTAAAGCTTTTAGTGCTTTTGCTTTAACTGATAAGTTTGTAAAAATGCGTTCTAACTAATACGGAGTTAATTTTCTTTTACTATATTATTAATCCATCTTTTAGCTTTACATTTTTAAATAATTTGCAACAGTTCATGCCATTTTTTATATATTGTATTTAATTCACTTTCTTTACAGAGATTAAAAATGAATGCATTAATTATTCATTTTACTTTAGACTCCAAATCTTAATTTCCTGCTTAAATGTCGAAAAACTTTTCTTATTTGCTAATTTTGATCTCTGAAAACAATAGAATTATGCTGTTAGATATAAAAAATAAAAGAAAATTATGCAACATTGAAAGATTTATATCATTATTTACACACAACGTCGTTTTTTCTCCCATAATGGAAAATCGATGCTTACGGATTTACCGCTTTTTTCCTAAGTTCGGAATATTCAAATTTCAATTGAAGCTCTGAATCTGAAACAGAGAAGCAAAACTCGAAAACTATCAGAGTAACTTGACCTGCTATCAGATGATTCCTTACAGCAACCCTAGTTGGCGGTCTAGGCGAATGAACCGGTGTACTCAACAAGTTTTCTCCATTCAGCGGTCTATCTCGATCTCCTCTTATATTTTCTGTCTATCTGTGAAAAAAGCATGGTCCAGATCAAAGATAAACAGATAAGTCCGAGCGCTGAACTGCAAGGTCACAGTTCATAGGTTCATTTGGAATTTTGACAAAGGATAATTTCGCTGAATTTCCTGTCTTTTTCCAGCCAGACGAAAGAAAGACCCACGTGTAAATTTTTCTATAGTTTACACATTTTACTTTGCAAAATTTTCTTCTAGTCGGAAGAGAGGATATATCTATGTGTGTGTGTCAATATTGACTTCAAATTATGTGGTTTATATTGGTTTTTCTACTTCCTGCTATTGGTAAGTTTATATAAGGCATATGTTATTTTTATCTTACCTTTTTCTTGTGTTGAATTAAGTTTACCAGATTTATTTATTTTCTATGATAAAAAAATAATTGAATTGCTCAAGTAAGTTCCGATTACAATGTTTTTTTCTTTTTATATGTAAGAAGTTCCTTTCACATTTCTAAAGATTGTCAAAAATTGTTTAAAGTTGATATTTCCTCCCGGAAAAAAATATATTTGTTCCACTAAATTAACTTAAGAAACAATCTACAATTATACTTATTTCTAAATCTTCATTTAAATTTTAAGAGGAATTAAATATTACCAGTAATATATCCTTTTTTATTTTTACGATAATCAACACTGTACAAAATGACAGTAGGATAATTATTACTTATTTTAAATCATTTGAAACATTACAGTGAAAAGTAAAAGAAAAATGTTAAAAAATCTATAGTAAATATTAATTAAATTAATTGTTGGACGTATATTAGTTATCTATAGTAATTTTCCTGGTGTAGAAGCATATGTTTTTAATTTTTATTCATAAATAAAACATAAAGAAAATAATAAGAATTAAATGTACAAATAAGAATTAGAAACCGGATTATTAATTTTTAATTGAAACTGCTATATTTTTACACAGATATTGAATAAACATACGTAACAGCAAATTTGCATAGGTTCTGTACTGTGTAATGAATTTCATAATATAGTATTAGAATGAAATTAAATAAAGTTTATCTGAATTAATAGATCTTATAGACCTCTAACATTATTCAGTTACTTGTCTATTATATTATAATTTTTTCTGTGGAAAAAATATAAATATTCCTTCTGCAATTATAAAAATATTGTGTTAGTTTAATTACTAGAATAATAGAAAAATAAGGAAAAGCATATAAATATATATATATATATATATATTTTTTTTAAGGAGTAATAGCAGAGTACGAATTAATACAGCTAACCAAGCAACTGAGAGGTGTTTATTTATGTTTAATATAACCACTGATGCCATTTAAAAATCATAGCTTTTCAATAAATGAAAATATCAAAATTTTGGAAGAAATACATATTGCAATGAATTAAAACACAAATTATAAACATTAAAAAATAAAATAAAAAATATTTCAAACAGTTAATTTACTTAAATTGCCCAAAACAGGAAAAACGGATTCCGATATTATTATCAGAATAAAGTAAAATATACTTTCATTGATCAACAAGGATAGTGAAATCACCTAAAATATATATTTTTCGGTGGGAAAATGTATATATATTTTAACATTGTTCATTTTGAATCAACGGGAGTGTTAGATGGTAAGAAAGAAAATCTGAAATGTTATGATTCCAATTGGCATCACGGGGAATGAAAGGGTTTTAAAGGTGCAATTTTTTCGTTTACTAGCCCAACTTTATTTATTTATTAATCAGAAATATATTTCTCCTCTCCACTATAATAAAAACGCAGCGTTCAATTTATTACTAAACTAATAGAAATTGGAAATAAAAATATATGAGGCATCAAAATATACTTTTAAGTTTTAAATATATAGCATAACTGTTTGAAAAGAATGGAACATTAGACTATTTAAAAGAGAAAATAAATAAAGAAAACTTCTTTTTACATAATATATCTACGTTCTCAACTGATAAAATATTTTAAACATCATTTTTATAAATTTAAAACAAGTACTTTTATTACAAAGCAATATCATTATTTCACGCTCTACATATTATTGGTGTATTTTCTTCATGAGAAATATAAATACACTTGTGCCTTCTAATAAGGGATACCAAATATAATAAGGGATAATAAGTACTGGATCTTTTGTCCTTTTACAGAGGTGTCCCTTGTTCGGTGATACCCCATTTCGCCCAAAGATATTACTTTTCCAGCGAAAGATTAAATTGAATGAAACGAATTCCTGTTTTTATATAATAACTAGTATATAACCCCGTCAAAAATGACGGAATGTGAAATCAGTTAAGGGCCCTCTTCACTCACCGCCGCCGGAAGCCGAAACTAGTGACATTAGACAATATCTTATAATTTAATGGGTTGTGAGAATTAATTTATTTTTCTAAAAAAAAAAAAAAAAAAATGTGAATCTTACATATTTAATGGGAATTTTTTATTCTCGCATCATGATGTTTTAAATTTAAATTTTTTTTTTTTTTTTTTTTTTAGAATTGCATTTAAAAAAAAAAAAAATATATTGTAGATTTTCTATTTTCTATTCATATTATAAACGATAAAAAGATACATACATTCAAATTATTGAAATATTCGCGTTTAGCTAGCATGTTTAAATTTTTAAAGGGAAGGGGGACGTTACGAAGCTTTTTATTATTATTATTATTATTACAGTTGTCAAATTAAGAAAATTTGCATACATATCTATTAAAATATAAGTGTTAATTGTATCTTCTTCAAAACTATTTAAATTAGAAAGTAAAACTTATATATATATATATATATGCGTGTGTGTGTGTGTGTGTGTAATCGTTCAATGCCTTGCTCAGTTAAAAAAAATTCCCTTTAATTTTAAATTAAAGCCCCAGTAGTAACCGAGTGGTTCTGCATTCAGAGCTGGTAGATGGGAAGTGCCAGGTTCGATCCCAGGTCCTGCTCGTCGACCTCGTTATTTTAAAATTTCCGTGGTTTTCTCCGAAACTAGTATGAATACAGGCCAGGACCCCTTAGAATGATTCCTACGAAAGACACTCCACCTGCTGGCTTAGGAACCTAGAGTAGTTACAATCGGCATCAAAATCATCGAAGCGTTAACAATAATTCGTAATTAAAAGATAAATACCTAAATCTGTTTTGTTAAGTAAATATTTCTCGAGTCATAATCTTACTCCTTTGCTGTTTATAAAAAAGTAAGTTGATGATAAAAATTAGTAATCAAACTTAAAAAATAAAGAAAGAAAGAAAAAAAAAGTGTGGATGTGTGCTTCCTTAATTTTATATCGCTATTGTTCAAATATATATCCCAAACGTATTTAGATATTGCTTTATGAATCCATTAAAAAGAAATATTTTATGTTTAAATAGTGAAATTTCATAAGAGTTCCAGGTTTTTAAAATATTTTTAATTAGGTTTTAAGTCTAAATCAAAACAAAAACTATGATAGATACGCGGGTGTGTCAACAAGATGTCATTATTATTTTTATAAATTTTATTCCAGATCAGTGGTGTTAAAACCTGTTTAAAAATTAAAAAAATATTTTTTATTTAAATATTTTTGAAAAAATTTCAATATTTTTTATATTGTATACGTATATATAGTACATACAAATTACTGAATACATGCAATATCACTTTCTATCGTAAACAGAAAACAATAACAAAAACACAGCGCAAACGAAATAAAACAATTTGCGTATGTGCACTCGTCTTTTGTTAACACAAAAGTGATTATTTTTTGAAATTTATTCTCCAGTCTTTAATAGACTATTTTTTATTAATTAATGCTCTTGGTTTTTGTGATAAAAGCACCACAGTTATATATATATATATATATATATATATATATATATATTATACGCAATGTTGCATGTATTAGCAATTCCCTAATATCTCTTATTACTAACAAGGAAAATATGAATATTTAATTTAAATGTTGAAAAAAAAAATCCCCCCCCCCTTTTCTGAATGAAATAAAATAATAATCATAATCATAATAAAATGCTTAGATTTTGATATGTATATGTATATATATTACATTTAAATTTAATTATAGTTATTATATACCAGAAGCTACAATTTGTAACTAATTTAATTTTCCGCCCATAAATTATTATTATCGCTTCAAATATTTCGCTAGAGTAAGAGCACGTACACTAATAATAAAATAAATAAATAAAAATGTTTAAGTTAATTTGATAATGTATAATTTATTATTATTATTATTGTTATTAATTTAATTTAACAAAAATGAAACTTTCTTCTACTTCTCTCTCTCTTTTTTTCCCCCTCTTCTTTCTGTTAGTTTAAATAAAATAATTTAAAAATAAAATGTTTGATCATTTTTCTGCTTTTGAAAAGTCATTAAACAGAAATTAAACTTTAAACTGAAATATTTTTTCTTTATTATTTATTTCTTTATTCTTAATTTAATCTCTTGTTATTGTGTATATATGTATTATTTAACTTACTAATTTTTTTGTACTTCATTATTCATTAAATTTAACTTTTTTGTTTTAATTAAATTAAAAAAATATTTTTAAAAAAGCAATTAAATTTTAAAACTAAAATGCTTACTTTTGAAATATTTACTTGAATTTATACTGAAATAAAAGTTAAATTCAACTAATAATGAAGTAGAAATTAATTGCTGAATTAAAACTTACAACTGGCAAATTGTTTATTTTAAACTTCTTTTTTCCAGACTTATAAAAAAAACAAAAAAACAAATAGGACGTAACGGGGTTTGAACTCGGGTACTGTTGATCTGAAATGAAATGCTCTGCGTCCAAGCCACTAGGAGACGAATAGCGGTGTCCTTATGTTATTTATAACAGAGTCCTTAAATGAGCATTTTTACAATTATTTTATTATGAATGATGAATTCACATGATTTAACTAAGAATTTATAGCTCTGAGGACGTCAAAATCGATTATTTTCAGAAAGTTATACTTTAGTCTTTAATTTTAGGGTTATTTTTGTTTTATTATTTTAAGGTAAAAGCAACAGACCAATCGTCACTGGTAAACTTCCTAATCAAATATCTTTAAAACAATTTATTAAATGTATACAGTGTTCACACAAAAAATTTATAATTTTGAAAGTTCTTTTCAAAAAAGTATAACTTATACGCATCATTTTTATTTTTTAAATCACCAGTTTTTATTAAAAAATGGCTGACAATATCTGAGCGTATTCACTTTCGACCATTCACGCACTGTGAATGGTCAGATAGTATTCGAAGCTGAAACTCGCATCTCTACCTACGTCTAACCTGCCGTTTGAGGTAGGTTGAGTTTATGCACCTGGGTTACGTTTTAAGCGGCGCTACCACAGAGGCGAGTTAACGGTGAATAGAATTTCCTTCTGAACCTGTGGTTTACTGATAAACCAGCGGTGGAGGTTGACGGTGAATTGGGCGGTAATGTGCAAGTTGCTCCGAACGAACAAACTATTTCTTTTAACGAAAATACCTACTAACCCTGGACGATAGGTGTAATATATCGTATCATATTATATATCGTATTTATCGTAATATAACTCAGTACTTACTTTTCGCTTCCTTCTTCGACTCGTTTTAATAAGTATTTTTTATATGCATGGACAAATTTGATATTTTTTAATTTTTCGCGTGAAAACATTATTTCATCTTATGCCCCCCCCCCAAAAAAAAAAAAAAAAAAAATATATATATATATATATAACAATAACTGGTAAATTTTTTTGGCAACAATCATAAATTTAAATGTCTAATTTTAAAATTATTTTCATATTTTAATTAATTCTAAAATATCTAATCAAAACTTCGTTACAAATAAGGTGCCAAATGAAAGGTACCATATTTGTAACCTTATTTATTTTAACTAATTTGATAAATATGACGTCACAATCAACTTTTTGTTTATATCAGATAAGTACATTATCATGATTGCAAGAAAATGATGTAATAACTATTAGCTCATAACTTTTATGATTGAATTTTATATTGCATTTTAATTTTATCCTCCATAGGTATTTTAGAATTGCAATGGTAGTTATAAACTTTCATTGAAATCTTTTTACATATTGAGATTAAAGGAAAAGTGAAAGCACAAAAAATGTTAAGTTTTGAAAGATATTTCTAATGATGTAACATTTATGCAGATTAATTAAATAAATAAATAAATAAAATAAAAAATGCATAGCATTTCTAAGAAAAAAAAAAGGCTACCAAAGATCTCTGTTTTGAAGCGGTCTATCCGGAATTGTTCCTGACTGAAGATGGTCATTATTATTATTAATTAGTGTCATAAAAAATCATTCTTTATCATACTAGTCGCCTTCAGCGGCCGGTCTTTGCTTTATACATTTTCGATCGTGACAAACATTACTGTTCGCAGACCGTGAAAAATCTTGAGTACAGCAAAGCCCGTTTTCAGGTACCTGTGGTGACCTCTCCCCTTAGTAGATACTACCAGACTGTTTACGTCTCGTGAAAAAATTGACAGCGTAAACTCACGCTTATTAGTGCCAGTGGCGGACCTATAACTCCGGAGGCCGGGGATGAAAGTCTCATTGGAACCTTCTAATTGGAGGTCCCTTGCGCTTCTTATCTTAAACTTATTGGGTTGCCTCTCTGTGGTCACTTTTTGTATATAATAGTTTTTTAAACCGGAGCCTTTGCAGCGAATTTGTCAGGTCAAAGTAATGGCACGGCGATTTCACCATATACATATATAGGGTTCATAGTCATCAGGAAAAACCTGGAATACTCAGGTAATTTGGATTTTGTTTAAAAAAAAAAAAAGAAAGAAAGAAAGTCAGGGAAAATAAAAATTTTCATTAAAAGTCAGGGAAACATCGATTTTAAAACCTGGAAAAACAAATATTTTCTTTCTCTCAAGTTATATTTTTCTTGTTTAGCTTCATATCAAAATTCAAATAACTAAGTATATTATAAAAATACGAATGTAAACAATGGTTTGTACTTGAATTTCTGTCTTAATCGGCAGTATCATGACATCATACAGTGGAAGTAGATGTATTTTTTCCTGTCTAGAGAAGCGTTTCTTGTAATATGTCGCTAATATTTTCTTGAAAAATGTCTGGGAATTCAGAGAAAATTCATTTTTTCCATATTTGAGTATGAACCCTGATATACTTTTAAATTTCTTTTAAAGCGCCCTCATGACCAGAATACTGGGGCGCCCCCTTTCATTGGTACACTGCTTCTTCGAAGGCCCTTCACATGACCAGAATACCAGGGCGTCCCCTTCCCTTGGTACGCCACTGGGGTTGGGGACAAAATATCGCGAGGACAAAATATCGCCGAAGTAAATGAATACAAAGTAAAAATGAGTTGGTAATTATTAGTAATGTTGTATAAAATTTCATGACAACTCATACCTTAGTCAGAGCACTGACATTCTGACAAACCTACAACAAAATTTTTTATAAATTTTACTTAAAATAGTTTAAAGACTATATTAACTTTTGTCAAGATTAGTCATAATGAATTCAATCGTGCTTATCAATTTCAAAAATTTTAATTCAAGTTTGTGAACAGTGTTCAGCTTTAATGTTAGCAGTGATGTACGCGATTTTAAAAATGCATTTTGAATAGTGAAAAGCAAAAGATAAAAATAGTATGTTGTGGCCACCACATGACTTTCTTCTATATTTTCCTATACAAATTCACTCAGTAAAAATAATTTATTAAAATTACTATATAAAAAAAATATCTTCCATGCAAATGCAGACGATTTCCATATTAGAGAAGTAGTATAACACTAAATATCCAAAAAAAAGTCAATTTTATTGTCAATATTAAATTAAAAATAAAAAAAAAATTGTTAAAAATAAAAAAAAATCGATAACTTCGTTTTAAATTATCGCAGATCTATGGTTCAACCATTCGTTTTTAAAGTACTGGCCAGCTCTTTTGAAAGATACCAATCATGAAAATTTACTCCCTCGAGGGGGGTCCTATACCACCATGTTAAAAATTTAGAAAAAGCGGGATGGCAATGCAACCTGTAAGACAATTTTTACCAAAAGTTGATAGGCACTAATTTATGTCAAGGTGCAACTACATGCCAATTTGTGTGAAATTCTGTTTCTGAGATACAGTTGCCACAAAATTTTGTCACACACACACACACACACAGACAGACATTTTCTAAAAATGATCAAATCGTGTTCTACAGCTCTCAAAACGTGTAAATCCATCAAAAACCCGAGGTCGAAAATTTTTACGAATCCAATACTTTCTTCTATTGAATATAGAAGAAAGTAATAACTTAAAAATAAACATAGATAAAGTAATGAAATTCAACTCTATGATTTATTTAATTATTTATTTAGTTATTTTAATTAATTAATTAATATTTATAAAGCCCTGTGGCCCCCGCCAGAGATCACACTCAAAATGAAAAATTTCACATATTGAAAATTCGTATTTTGCAGCTTCAAAATAAAATATAAAAAATTAAAAAAATACATTAAAAAAAAAAAAAAAAAAAAAAAAAAGTCCGTCAATTTAACAGTTGGGAATTTTCAGAATGTGAAAACAGAATTTAAAAATATGTATTAGTTAATAAGTTATGTGTAAAGAAAATTTCCCATAGAATAACATTGGCTTCGGCTTCCGGCGACGGTGAGTGAAGCGGACGCTTAAGGGGCAAGGTAATTATGTGGAAAACTCACAAGAATTTACCAATAAAATTAAAAGAAAATAAATAAATTCCATTTTTCCTCCCAATCATAAAAAAAAAAAAAAAAAAAAAAGAGTTCGAAAATTATGGAACGGGTTTTTGTGGTTGGGTGTTAAAATAAGATTTGTTAAAATAAGACTAATACACCCCACCAAATATATTACATTCCACCCCCCACTCAAATCCCCGACTGAATAGTAGTTGCATTCACAAAAACATTTAGGCTTTTATTAAGTTTAACAGTTTATTCCAAATTATTCAGAAAAATTTCGCTCTTTTCACTCCTTGAGACTCTCCAACAATCTCATATGATCTTCAGAATGCCCAATTTGAATTTTTTGCAATTATCTGTTTTTTATGTTATGCTATAAAAGACATATATACAGACCAAACGCTAAAAATTTATTTTCATATTAAGGTAAACGCACCAGTAGTGGACACTCTAGGGACATTTTCCGGCTATTTTTTGTGTAATTTTCTAAATTTCAGAGTTTCAAAAAATAATTAATTATTTTAGCCATATGAAAGCAAAAGGTAGAAGAAATCAGTTAAAAATAAGCAAAGAGCGAGCAAATAAAATTTTATTTCCTTATTCAAAGTGATAAGAAGAAAACGGCAAAATCACAAAAAGTGCAAATTTTTTTATTTAAACTAACATTATTTTAAAACTAATGGCCGGAATTATTTTTTGTTAAAAGGTTTTAACAGTAAATGACTATAACTCCCTTCATGAACATTGCTCGAATCTTCAGAATTTTTAGGTAGCTTATTTTCCGAGTTTAAAATTGAAAGGTACAGGGTCCACTACTGGTGCGTTTACCTTAGACCTCAAAACAAAACACATTGTAAAAGCAAAACTAGTATGTTGTGGCCACCACAAGACTTTCTTCTATATTTCCTATACATATTCAATCAATAACAATATTTAAAAAAAAAAAAAAAAAAAAAAAAAACGATTTTTTTTTTCTAAGTTTTTTTTTTTGTTAAAAGTAAAAAAAATCGATAACTTTGTTTTAAATTATCACAGATTTATGGTTCAACCATTCGTTTTAAAGGTATTGACGAGATCTTTCGAATGATACCCATCTTCAAAATTTAACCCTCCCGGGGGGGTACTTCCCCCCCCAGGGGGGGAACCGATGCCCCCCCATGCACACATTTTTTTTCCTAGTTAACTACTACTATTATCAATAATTCATATTAATTTTACAATCACAAGTTTAAAATAACTCTCATTATGCCCATTTATACGGAATTTTGTCCTATAAAATGCGATCACAGCGCCACCTGTTGAGCTATTGATCCCCAAATCTAATGGGCACCAGTTCATGTCAGGGTGCAACTAAATACCAAGTTTGGTTAAATTTCATTCATTGGTTCGTGAGATACAGCGTCCACAAAAAAATGATACAGACAGACACACAGACAGACAGACAGACACACAGACAGACATTTTTTAAAAACTATCAATTCGTGTTCAGGACATCCCAAAACGTGTAGATCCGTCAAAAAACGGAGGTCGAAAATTTTCGCGAATCCAATACTTTCTCTATATTACATATAGAAGAAAGTAAAAATCGACGGTGAAATGTGGAATCTGAATCAGTACTTTATCTGAGTATGAGAAAATAGCCTAATAATGCCTAAGAAGTTTTCCTGAAAATTTGAAGACTTCATCCGAAAAATATAGAATAAGGTGAAAAAAACTGCATTTCTCTCTCTTACTATTTCCCCATCTCAAATTACCTAATCCCATGGAAGTCTATGGCGAAATTTGTTTACAGAACTGCTCATTACCTAATTGGTACATATTTTCAAATTCCGTTTTCCCATTCAAAAAATTTACAACTGTTAAATGAGTACCCGTTTTCCAAAAATTGAATTTCTTAAATTTTAATATTTCATTTTACAGCTCAAAAATGATAAAAATGCATTTAGTGAAAATTCGCATTTTTAAACTTAAAATTCAAATTAAAAATTTTTTTTTAATAAATTTTTGGAAAACGGGTACTCATTTAACAGTTGCGTATTTTCATAATATGAAAACGTAATTTTAAAATAACAATTAGGCAACGTGTAATTCTATAAACAAATTTCGCCATAGAATAACATGGACTTTGAATGTCCTTGACGATCTGTGATGTACCCCCTTAATCCCATTTCTGAATCTATGACTTTAATCCTGAACATTTGACAGGGTTTTGGACCCCTTAAAATCAAATCCCTCACTGAATAGTAGATACATTCATAAAAACATTAAGGCATAACCCCCAAATAATTCATACAAACCCCCAAATAATTTATAATTCCCATAATAATTTTTTCTCTCCCAATTATTAACAAAAAAAAAAAAAAAAAAAAAAAATGTTCTAAAATTGTGGAATGAATTTTTGTAGTTGTATATTAAAATTAGGTTTGTAATACATTCCACCAATATCCATTTCTAATACATCCCTCCAATTCTAAGAATTTAACAACCAATATTAAACATAATATGAACAAAACTTTGAATAAACACCCTAAAATGCAATAAACTCGCAACAATTGTTTCGGGTCGAAAAAACACACGACACTTAGTCAGGCGAACCCTTTGTGTGTTGCCCCTTTGATTGCAGCACTCGTGCCTACTTTGTTCGCCTGATGAAGGGTCATGTGTTTTTTCGACCCGAAACAATTGTTGCGAATTTATTGCATTTTATGTTGTTTATTCAAAGTTTTGTAAATATTACTTTTTTTCTGTGGTGCTTTCTTTTTCTTTTAATATTAAACATAACTAACTTAACATACCCCCAAAAACCTGGGAAAGTTTTTTTGGGGTTAGAAGAAAGTATTGGATCGTAAAAATTTTTGACCTCGGGTTTTTGATGGATTTACACGTTTTGAGAGCTGTAGAACATGATTTGACCCTCTTTAGAAAATGTCTGTCTGTTCGTCTGTCTGTCTGTGTGTGAGAGAGAGACAAAATTTTGTGGCGACTGTATCTCAGGTACTACTGCACAGAATTTGATACAAATTGGTATGTAGTTACACATTGACATAAATTAGTGCCTATCAACTTTTGGTAAAAATTGTCCAACAGCATGCGTTGCCATCCCACTTTTTCTAAATTTTTAACATGGTGGTATAGGACAAAATTTTGTATAAATGTGCTTAAAGAGAATAATTTTTAATAATCATTATGAAATTTAAAAGAATTATTTGTAATAGAGATAGTCAACTGGGAAAAAAAAAATTGTGTATGTAGGAACTCGCCTCGCCCCTGGGGGGGGGAGTTCGTCCCCCTTGAGGGAAGTAAATTTTCATGATGTGTATCTTTCAAAAGAGCTCTCTAATACTTTTAAAACGAATGGCTAAACCATCGATCTGCGATAATTTAAAGTAAAGTTATCGATTTTTTTTCATTTTTAACCCCCCCCCCCCCCCAAAAAAAAAAAAAAAAAAAAATGTAATATTGAGAATAAATTTAACTTTTTTTTATATATTTAGTTGTTATCAGGGTATGACCTGGCGAAAAAATTTCTTTAGCAGTTTAGCTAAAATGACCAATTAGTATTTTAGCTTTTTCAAAAGTACTTTAGCTTTTTCTTTTCGGGAAAGAAGAGGGGGGGGGGGTTATAAAAATACTTAAATACTTTAAGGGGAAAAAAGAACTTGAATCTAAAATTATAATTTGCTACTTTTATTTTGACATACATAAATTTTACACACACTATTTTCCTCTGATGAGGGATATGATTGTTCTGCATAGAGGAAAAAAAAATATTATTATTGAATTTTTTCAAAATAATTTTAGCTAAAATACATGACTAATAAATATTGTGGTTTAAATCCAGTTAGCTGCATTACAAATGTTAAAACTAAATAGGCTTATGGTACAATTCTCCTTGGCTTTGAAGAACATCAATTTTTGAAAGCTTTTTGAAAATTGAATTCTTTGCTTGGAAGTCTTTCTACATTTATCATAAGTAATCGACTTACAATTTCTGTTGTTAAACGATTTCTTATAATTGTTTTTATTAAATTCATTTGAGGAAAAGCTCTTTCACAGTCTGCTATGTGTACAGGTAAGCTCGAAGCATATTCCACTATAGAGCATAACAAAGGATATTCATCATGCATTTCATTTTCATTTAGAAATTGTAAATTGTAAAAAGTGTTGTCTATACATCTGATTCTAATTACTTTTTGAATACGTTCCATTCAGACAACATTTGGTTTTCAATAAATGTATTTTTGTATACAGGACTATTTTTGAAATTTTTTTTATTTCATCTATTCCAGTCTATATCTATATTGCTATTATTTTCACAAATATTTTTGAAAGTAGCATATTAAATAGAATAGTTTATTTGATATCTCCAAACCATTCCCTTAATTCCTTCAATAAGGCATTTGAGAAATTCATGCAATAGTTTTTCCTAATCTGCTGCTTGTTTAAATGTTTTCTTCATTAATTCCAAATATGTGATTATTTCACGATTATTTGCCGAAATATAGGTTTATTTTACTGCTGTAAAAAAAAAAAAGAAAGAAAAATGCAGATTAATAGCATCTAATTACTGAATTATTTATATTTTCTGCCGCCAATTCCCCAAATTCATTATTTATTCCAAAATCGTTCTATTTTCAAAGCTATAAATGCAAATCAACATTTCTTTTTTGATATAAAATTTCCGAAATACGCATCATTTTCGTGATCTGCTGCCGAAATCTGGAACATTTCATTGTTTTTTGGGAAGAAAAAAAATTAATCATGGCTAATTACTCAAAATTCCTGCTTTTTTCTTCTCTAAATGCCGAAATACGCAATATTTTCTGAAATGAAGGATTTTTATCAATGTCAATTCCAGAAAAATCGTGATTAATTTGCCGATAATCGACATTTTAAGATTGATTTCTAAAATATGCGATTACCTTTGTCACAAATCGAAAACAAAAAATGGCTTCTACTTATGTTTGATTGCCGAAATACTCAATATTTTTTTAAATAAAGAATTTTATCAACAACGATCCGCGAAAAATTTAAATATTTTGCCGCTAATCGGCGAAATTCGCACTGTCTTCAAAGCTGACTTCAAAGAAAAAAAAAAAAAAAAAAAAAAACGGGGCTATGCGAGATTGCTCGTTTGTTTAAGCAGACGATAGCTGTTTGTTCTCACGCGGCCCCTTAGCCCATTGAAAATCGAAATTAAATCAAAATATACTAAATAAATGAAACAATTTCCGATATTTTTTAGTAGTTTCGTAATTTTTTGCCAGGGATTATTTTAATTAAATTAGAGATTTTTATGTTGAGAAATTTTGTGAAATCATCTTGTTTTCGCTTTTTAGCGAAATTCTCTCTGGCATATTTTCGCAAAATACGATATCCTTTCGCAAAATGCGAAAAAAGCGAACGGCAGTTTAAACCCTGGTTGTTATACTACTTCTCTAATATGGAAATCGTCTCCATTATTATGGAAGATAATTTTTTAAAATAATAATTTTAATGAATTATTTTTACTGAGTGAATTTGTATAGGAAAATATAGAAGAAAGTCATGTGGTGGCCACAACATACTAGTTTTTTACTTGACATTATTATATCAGAGCTTATATATACAACCGTACCTGCATAACATAGTGTATCCTATTAGCGATAGATATGCCAGTTTAATATTATGTTATTGTTTTAGCTGTAACATAAGAAAAATCCCTTTTACTTCAACTAATAATACAATACCCTTAAAAATAGCTTTCCTAATTCTATCTGCAATATCAGTTTTGAACGAAACACTTTTAAAAAATGAAAGATGAGAATACATGAACGAAATTGCAAGTAATTTTAGATTTGTAAGTCATCATGTAACGAAAAAAAAAATAATAATTTACCAAAAATTCTAAAAATTTAACAACCAATATTAAACGTAACTAACAAATACAATATATTGATCTTGCAAGGTTCGTTATAGGCAAAAAAAATTAGGTTATTTTGCTGCTTCTCACAAAATTCAGATTCATAAAGACAAACTTTTAAAATAATTTTGTTTTATAATTTTTTCCTTTTTTTTTTACTAAAATTTTTCTGTGTTTCCAGAATTATTTTTAATGTGTACGTATCATTGGTTCAAGAAACACTAGTAGTAACTTGATTATAAACATTTATATAGAACGACTGATAAAATGGAAAGGGTTATTATTACTATTATTTTCCCCCTTCACAAAAATTTAAAAAAAATTACACAAAAGTATTGTGTTTTTCATAAAAATAAATAAAAATTTCACAAAAATGGGCCCAAAAATTAAAAACTTGAATCAACTCCTGACATGTAAGGGCAGAATGCAGACAGTGATAACTTTGTTTTGTATTCCTTTATTAAATAAGTTTTAAAATGTAAATAAAATATGTCAGCATCAATATTAAAATAAAAAAAAATTAAAATAGATTTATTTTATTTTTTTATTATTTATTTATTTATTTATTTATTTTTACTTATACAAAAATATAATTATTTGTGATAAGAGAATCGTACATGGAAGGGTTAAAATATTTTATTTTTGTTACTAGTTTTAATTTTACACAAAATAGCTTAATAATAATAATAATAAATTGATTAAATTCAAAATTGTGATAACATCAGTTTAACCAAACCAAATATTAAGAATGTGAAAGTCATTTTATTATTAATTAATTATAATTAATTATTATCATAATTATTTTTACTTTCTTCTATATGTAATATAGAGAAAGTATTGGATTCGCGAAAATTTTCGACCTCCGTTTTTTGACGGATCTACACGTTTTGGGGTGTCCTGAACACGAATTGATAGTTTTTAAAAAATGTCTGTCTGTGTGTCTGTCTGTGGTTTCGTGTTTTCACCGTATCTCACGAACCAATGAATGAAATTCAACCAAACTTGGTATATAGTTGAACCCTGGCGGGGCATTGTGCTGATTAGATTTGAGGATCAATAGCCCAGCAGGTGGCGCTGTGATCGCATTTTCTTTAAACTTTTAACATGGCAGTATAAGACAAAATTTCGTATAAATGTACATAATGAGCGTTATTTTAAACTTGTGATTGTAAAATTAATATGAATTATTGATAATAGTAGTTGTTAACTACGAAAAAAATTTTGTGCATGTGGAGGCACCGGTTCCCCCCCCTGGGGGGGGGGTAAATTTTCAAGATATGTATCTTTCGAAAGATCTCGTCAGTACCTTTAAAACGAATGGTTGAACTATAAATCTGTGATAAATTAAAACAAAGTTATCGATTTATTTTACTTTTAACAAAAAAGAAAAAACTTAGAAAAAAAAACCGTCTTTTTTTTTTTTTTTTTTTTTTTTTTTTTTTAACGAAATTTAACCAAACTTGGTATTTAGTTGGTCCCCGTCATAAACTGGTGCTGATTACATTTGGGGATCAATAGCTCAACAGGTGGCTCTGTGACCGCTTTTTTTCTTTTTAACATGGCAGTATAGGACAAAATTTCGTATAAATGTACATAATGAGAGTTATTTTTAACTTGTGATTGTAAAATTAATATGAGTTATTGATAATAGTAATAGTTAACTAGGAAAAAATTTCTGTGTATGTGGGGGGCATCGCTTCCCCCTCTGGGGGGGGATTTTCAAGATGGGTATCTTTCGAAAGATCTCGTCAATACCTTTAAAACGAATGGTTGAACTATAAATCTGTGATAATTTAAAACAAAGTTATCGATTTTTCTTTTTTAAATATTGTTACTGGTTGAATTTGTATTACTTTTAACAAAAAAAGAACTTAGAAAAAAAAATCGTTTTTTTTTTTTTTTTTTTTTTTTTTTTTTGTTGTTGTTATTGATTGAATATGTATATAGGAAAATATAGAAGAAAGTCTTGTGGTGGCCACAACATACTAGTTTAATAAGTTTCCTTTCAGTCTAAAACTGTTCTCTTTTAAAATAAACTTAAAATTCAAACCCAATAGTGTTAATCTGCAGGGTTGCTACGCCACCTGGAAAACAGGGAAAACCTGGAAAATTCAGGGAATTTGAAAATCTATTAAAAAACAGGGAAAACTCAGGGAATTTTCAAAATTTATTGCAAAAACAGATAGAATTCTGGGAATTTTGAAATTTTTTGGAAAAATATAGGAAAAATTTTTCATAATCAAATATTTTTTTAAATTTTAGTGCTTTAAATGAATTAATTATGTTTTTTCCCCAAAACTATAGTAAGTTAATAAAATTATTATACCCTAAATATGTTCAATTAACTTGTAAACATGTTAGATTCTAATGCTGTATGATTGCCTATCATCTATTTTACTTCCAAAAGGCACAGGGAAAACTCAGGGAATTTTTTCTTCTGATTTGTGTGGCAACCTAGACTAGGTTTAACATAAAAAAAAAAAAAAAAAGTTAAATGAAACTGAAAAAACACACCCGGGTTGGGCTTAAAAAAATGGGGAGGGGGGTGTAGAAAATGGAATGAAGATTGTACTTTGTATCGATAAATATAAAGCTGAATTTATTATAAAACAGAGAACTACAAATACACTAACACTAAAATTTAGATAAAATCTATTCTGCCGTTTATAAGATGCAAAAAAGTACTAGGAAAATTTCAGTATAAATTTAATGAAATTATGAACGTGAAGTGAAAGTAAAATAAAATACATATTTTTAGTGTTTTTCACTTGTTACTTCCTCGTCACATAACAATTTTACTTTATTTTATTCTACAAGGATGAGATTTTTCAGCTTCTGAATTCAGCTTTTTTGTAGCTTTTCAGCATATTTGTCTTTCTGACGTAAATTTGTTACATCAGCTAACCAAATAAAACTTGGTTGAATACTAAAGCATAATCATTTTTATTTTTTGTAGCTTGAAGTATAAATACAATACTTCCATTACCTACGGTAGTCGGGTAATGAAAGTAAAAATATATTTATTACTCTAATATAATAGATTTTGTCATCAGAATTTTTGTATTTTATTTCAGTCTTTTTCCTTTGCATGTAATTTCAGCTTTTTCGTCTTTTTGCTAATCTCATCCCTGATTCTATTGTAATAAAAGTTGTTATTGCACAAAAATGGCTATTGATACTATCCCTTAGTCTATGGAGTAATTATGAACATTGTGGTTAACTTTGAACAAGTACACTGTAAAAAAAATTCTGTAGTACTACTAAAAAAATTCTAGGAAACTGGTATTCCATAAACTTTTCTAGTAGCCAATACAGATTGTTCAAAAGTGATCTTACTCGATTAGAGTTAGTAAACATTACATGCACTTCGTTAGTAAATATACTAAGAAACTCTTAGTTAACGGGTCAAGTGCTTTTTTTTTATGTTTACTAAGATTGTGTTAGTAGCATTACTGAAAGTAATACTGCAATTTTACCAAGAA
Organism: Salticus scenicus; assembly: GCA_963930645.1. Taxonomy (NCBI): domain Eukaryota; kingdom Metazoa; phylum Arthropoda; class Arachnida; order Araneae; family Salticidae; genus Salticus; species Salticus scenicus. Next base: position 86,709,865 of record OZ005662.1, read on the forward strand.
ATGTTTTGTGTAGGATACATGGTTATTATTAGTGTAAATTCAAATAATATCCATGTAACCTTACTAAATTTGTTTTGTTTAGAATACAGATTTTTTATCAGTAATTGTGCTAAGGAAATGTAATTAATAATGCAAATGAATTTCGGTTATATTCACAAAAATGTTACAGTTAAGTTTACAGAAATACTACAAGTAATATAAATAAATTTACCCTTAAATACCCCATGTTACCTTACTAAAATTTTTAAATCAACAATATTTAATATTATGAGTAATATTGCTAAAAAATTTAAATAAATAATAGAATAATAATAGAAAACCTTTTATGTTTAGTTTTAGTTAAAAATGATGGCTGATCGAAAATGTTTATTTAAATATATACATTTACAAATTCTAAATTGTTTGAAATATTAAAAACATATATCAATATCATTACCTTAATTTTTATATATAATTTATTAAACTTTTTTCTAAAATCAAAATAAATAAATAAATAAGTACGTATATGGAATCACTTTTTATTGACAAACTTTAACTAAAAAAATCGATACCTTTAAAATATAATTGTGAAAAGAAAACATTTTTTGCAATAACAGAGATGCCAACTTCTAATGACCAAAAAGCAGGAGATTTTTTAACAGAAATCACGAGCGTTTTTCCAACAAGAAAATTTGTAAGAAAAATGAGTAAAATAATGCAAATTTAATTTTAAGTAAAGCTTTATAAGCTTAGGAGGTATTTACATCAGTATTAAAATTAAATGAATAATATATGTTTTTTGCAGTAAAACAAACTATCAAAAAAAAAAAAAAAAAAATCTTTGTAAAAGAAAAAGTAATAAAGAAATGAAAATATCAGCTATATTCTAATGAAATTTCAATTCTTTAAGTTTTCACTAGTTATGGTATTTAAAAAAAAAATCTTTTGATAATAACACATTTTTCATTATGCAAAAATGAAAGTTAAAAATTTATTCTTAGAAAAAATTAGTTTTAAAGCATTGTATAGTAATTCACATTCAAACTGAACTTGATAAATTGCAGGGCAAGATAAATTTCAATTTTCTTTCAAATTTTTTTACCCAATCCCACAAATTTTAAGCATAAATTATGCTAAGAGGGATAGATAAAAATTACATCAGAAAAGCAGGAGAAATGAGTGGAAAAGCAGGAGCATAGAAAAACAAGCAAAAAGCAGGAGACTTGGCATGTCTGCAATAATATATGCATAACTTTATTTGGTAAATATGAGCATATATTTCACAATATTAAATTTAAAATTTAATGAAATAATAATAGAAAAATAATAAAAAACCAAAATAATTTAACATGTGATTCAGACAGCAAAAATTTTAAAAACCCTGAATTCAGGGGTAGCCTCTGAAAAGTTTTTGCCTTAACTTTTATACATAATATATTAAATATGTTTTTTAAAAGATATTTTCTTTTTGAATAAGTCAAAATAAATAAACAAATAAGTATATATATTAATATTGTACATTTAATTAATAAATTTTATTTTAAAGAATCGAAACTTTTAAAATATGATGGGAAAAGAAAATATTTTTTGCAGTACTATGCCAAATTTTATTCGGTAAAAAAAATCAGCATATTTTTCAATTAACAATAAAGGTCATTTAATATTTTTATAAATATATTTCGGTGAAACTTAATATGGTATTTCTAAACTGCATAAATTATGCATACCATTTTCAGGGGTTAATTATGTAATACTTATTTTACAAAAAATAAAAACATTAAATTAAATAAGTACCTCAGAATAATAATAATAAAAACTACATACCTTTTTAACTTTTTGATTGTGTTATCCGTAGTAAATTATAATAATAATAAAAGCTTTGCCAGGAAAGTATTTGCGTTGCTAGCAATTTTAATAAATAATCACTAACTAACACAAACCTTCACCTAGCAGGGGCTGATATTTGAAACGCGTCCATCATGCACACGGATTTCAAGTTTTCCAACACTTCCAAAATGAGGCTTAAGAACTGATAAAGTTTAAATTAAAATAAGATAACATCAAACTAAGCATACTGTATTACAAATTAAGGATATATATTTATGACTTCTTACTTTTTCTAAAATGCAGATGTGTATAACGTTAACAATAAATAAAATATCAGAGATTAAGATTTAAAAAGTCCGCCTGATTACGATTTACGAGTACGACAGACCCGACGCTTCGGCTCGTTCTTCTCTGGTATCTTCTACGCATGCGCACAGTATTGGCGTTTGCTCAAATGAAATCGCTCTCTTAGAACGGGGAGAGAAGAGACAGAGATGTTGCGATAGTAGGAAAAATGGAGTAGAATTACATATGTTATTTAAGCATTGAATACAAAGAGAATCTGGTTACAAAGTTTTCCCTAGTAGTTGAGATAATACCTGTACTGTTACTAAGTAATAATTTGTAAATTGCCGTAAAATTTTTTACAGTGTACTCAAGAGGGGAATATTGCAATACCACTGATCGCTGACGAATAGAAATTGGGGTGAAACAACATCTTTGTGTCACTTTTATATGGCTTTACATGCATCTTGGTCACAGCTGCTTTATTTACTTATTTACTTTTTAACTAAATATTTTATATATATAAACAGGTACTCAAGAGGGAAATTTTGCCCTACCACTGATCGCTGACGAATAGAAATTGAAGTAAAGGGGTGAAACAACATCTTTGTGTCACTTTTATATGACTTTACATGCGTCTTGGTCACATCTGCTTCATTTATTCATTTTTTAATTAAATATTCTAATTACAAAAATAAATAAATAAAAATAAAACAATAGCGGATGATTATTATTGAAGGTTGAGGTGGAATGAATTTAACGCCGCAGTTGAACTACGCGGTGGCCAATTGGCGACGATCTATGATCCGCCCCTAAGAGGTGGTCTCATTATTATTGAAAATACTTAAACTTTTGTCTTAAAATGCTAGTAACAGGGAAATATGTCTCCTAGGAAGAACTTCCCCTGGAAAAAAAGTTACCCGGAAAAAGTAGTATAATTTGCCCATCTCAAAACTTTCTTCTATATCATTTGGTAACATGCACAAACATAGGCGACGACTTTTAAAAAATTGATTGAAGGAACGATCGGTCCCTCTTCCCCCTTTCATCTTCACATTACAGTCAAGTTTTTCTTAATAAAAAAATATTGTTTTTTTTTTAACAAAAATTTATATCAAAGATAAGGAGCAACTTTTTCTGTTCTGGGCACTCTGCTGTGTTTTTTTATGTCAATGTCAAGTGAAAGATTGTTACCACTTAAAAAAAAAAAAATAGCTTAATTGGAAAATATTTCAGAACATTAATTTTATTTTGTGTCCCAAATTCTACGACAAGAAATTGATAATACAATGAAGAATATAAGAAATCCCATATCTAAAAGTTTAGTCCCTAAATTTGCATACAAACTAAAAAATATTTCAGATCATTAATTTTATTTTGTGTCCCAAAATCTATGACAAGAAATTAATAATACAATGGAGAATACAGGAAATCCCAAATCTAAAAGATTAGTCCCTAAATTTACATACAATCTATTAGCTTTAGCTTGTAAAATCTACACTGTTAAAAATTTCAACAAAAAACTCTGTGTAAACTATTATCTTAAGTCTTACTTAAATTTACAGAGAAAAATAAACGGAGATGTTAAAAAACTCATTTTATACATTCATTTTAATAACTAATATTAATTTAATTAATTATTAGTGAGAATATATTTGTGACTTAGAATGCTTTTTCTAAAGTAGAAACAGTCATTTTTAATTTTAATAAAAAAAATTAAATAATAAAATTAGATAAAAATACAGAATGAAGATTGAGAAACTCGATTAGTAACTTTTATCTACGAATTACCGTAAATTTACAGAGAATCTGGATAAATATTTACATTAAATTTACAGAAATTTTTAACAGTATACTTACAACAAATTAACACCCAGCCCTTGGTTACTGGATAGATTCATTTTGCTCCAGAAGAGAAAAAAATAAATAGTATCCATTAAGTCTGCATTTATAAAAGTTTTTAACCCAAAACATCATTTACAAAACCAAAACATACTTTATGTTCTTAGTCTAGTCCATATTGTACTGGAAATCCTTTACATAATTTTGTTAAATATATGCATAATGATAAGTACAGTTTTTTTACGTGTATTATATTGTAGTAAGTTTCAATTACATGCATAAATTTCTCTCTATTTGTAACAGTTTTAGTTTATTAAAGCATAATCCAAAGACTTACTGACTATAGATCGTTATGTGAATCAAATTATTTTATGTAGCACCAGTGATGCCAGATGGTCGAAAATTATTTCCCCAAACAGGTCTTCAAATTTCCTCATATCAGGGTTTTTTTTTTTTTTTTTTTTTTTTTTTTTTGAAAAAATTCCCAACTTCATTTCTACTTGAAAGGGAAAAAAAGTTATATATATATATATATATATATATATATATATATATATATATATATATAAGCAGTTTTTCTATGATTTAAGCTCAGATTTTTCCTCAAATGAAGGCAATTTTTGAAAAAAATCCCCAAATAACCGAGCTATTGAAAGTCTCTAGTCGTAGGGATAAATCATTACGTTGCCAACATTGACAGAAAGTTGAAGAACTCCCCAAATTTGTCCCCAAAAATTTTAAAATTCCCCAAAAAAGTCTCCACAAACATTTGGTCTCCAAAATTGTCCCCAGAAGCCTCAAAAATCCCCAAAATGGGGACAAAATCCCCAATCTGGCATCACTGTGTAGCACCAATACAACACATAATTCTAAATTCTGTACTGTATTACATACTATTTTTCAATAGAAAAGTTCTGTATGAGTCGCGGTGCTAACAATTTGGGGGCCCTTCCACTGGCGGATCCAAAACTTAACTTTTGGGAAGACGTAGAATTTTTCAAGATGTTATTCCAAATCAATGAAAAATTTACAATTGTAATATTAGTGTGCATTCCGTAGATACATTAGACTGCATTATAAAATTGTTGAAATAATTTATTTGTAATTATTATACGGTGAAATTTTGAAAGATTTATCAAGCAATTTTTGAATAATACATGCGCGCGTATACACGTATGATGTTTGTAATACATTAACGGGAAATGCAATTAAAAATATATAATGTAATTAATGTGTCGATGGAAAAAGAGTGATAAACTTTAAAAAAAAAAAAAAAAAAAATCCATGTAATATATACGTGCAACAATGATTACTCACAGAATTTGCATGTAGTTATGATTCAACGTTATTACGATTTGTACAAAATAAAAGTATTAAAGTATGATTTATAGAAATAACTCACATAGAACGTAATTATTTTGGATTTTTTTTTGGGGTGTCCCTGTCCCTGTATTTAAACCAATGGTTGTATTTAACCCATTTTAGTTCGGAAACAACCCATAGTAAACTTTAATAATGTATATCAATTTCAAGAAATTCCGTGAACATTTGCGGGAGTTAGAGAGTTCACAGGCAGACTTACAGAAAGACAGACATATAGGCTAATTTATACAATAATCACTCTTCTGAATATTTTTTGTGGTCCTGTAAAGCTTAATGTTAATCATACTACAATATATAAAAAGCTTTTTCTTCTTTTTCTTTTTCTTTTTTCCCCATATGTATTATTAATATCAATTTCATTATAATTTGCGCGAAATAAAAGTGTTAAAATATGATTTATACAAGTACCTCTCATAGGACGCAATGCTTTAAAATTTTTTCTGGTTTTCCTTTATACAAACCAGTGGCAATGTTTACCCCCATTTTCAATAGGGAACACCCCATAGTGTACTTGAACAACATATATCCATTTCAAGGAATATTTATGAGATTTAGAACGTGGACAGACGGACAGATAGAGACAGACAAACTGAAGTTATAAACACTTTTCAATTTTGTTGAAAAGTGTTAAAAAAAGAAATACAGTGAAACCTTCGAAAGAAAACCATCACAATACTAAAAAAAAAAAAAAAAAAACTACTATGTTGTGGCCACCACATGACTTTCTTCTATATTTTCCTATACAAATTCACTCAGCAAAAATAATTTATTAAAATTATTATTTAAAAATATTATCTTCCATGATAATGCAGACGATTTCCGTATTAGAGAAGTAGTATAACACTAAATATTCAAAAAAAGTAAATTTTATTGTCAATGTTACATTTAAACAAAAAAAAAAAAAAAAAAAAAAAATGTTAAAAATGAAAAAAAATCAATAACTGTATTTTAAATTATCGCAGATCGATGGTTCAACCATTCGTTTTAAAGGTATTGGCGAGCTTTTTTGAAAGATACCCATCATGAAAATTTACTGCCTTCGAGGGGGACCCAGGGTGGGTGGCGAGGCTCCTACACATACAATTCTTTCCCAGTTGGAGTTGACTATCTCTATTATAAATAATTCTTGTAAATTTCATAATGATTATTAAAAAACTAGTATGTTGTGGCCACCACAAGACTTTCTTCTATATTCACCTATACATATTCAATCAGTAACAATATTAAAAAAAAAAAAAAAAAAAGTACGTTTTTTTTTTTTTTTCTAAGTTTTTTTTTTTTTTTTTTTTTTTTTTTTGTTAAAAGTGAAAAAAATCGATAACTTTGTTTTAAATTATCACAGATTTATAGTTCAACCATTCGTTTTAAAAGTATTGACGAGACCTTTCGAAAGATACCCATCTTGAAAATTTATCCCCCCCGGGGGGGGTAATTCCCCCCCAGGGGGGGAAGCGATGCCCCCCCATCCATAAAATTTTTTTCATAGCTACATACTACTATTATCAATAATTCATATTAATTTTACAATCACAAGTTTAAAACAACTCTAATTACGCACATTTATACGAATTTTTGTCCTATGCTGCCATGTTAAAAATTTAGATAAAATGCTATCACAGCGCCACCTGTTGAGCTATTGATCCCCAAACATAGTCAGCACCAGTTTATGTCGAGGACCAACTAAATACCAAGTTTGGTTAAATTTCGTTAAAAAAAAAAAAAAAAAAAAATTGCGATATTTTTCTAAGTTTTTTTTTGTTAAAAGTAAAAAAAATCGATAACTTTGGTTTAAATTATCACAGATTTATCGTTCAACCATTCGTTTTAAAGGTATTGACGAGATCTTTCGAAAGACACCCATCTTGAAATTTTGCCCCCCCGGGTGGGAACTTCCCTCCCCGGTGGGGGGGCAACCGATGCCCCCACATGCACAAAAATTTTTTCCTAGTTAACTACTACTATTATCAACCTGATCTTTCGAAAGATACCCAATGTGAAAATTTACCCCCCCTGGGGGGGTATTTCCCCCCTAGGGGGGGGAAGCGATGCCCCCCCCATGCAAAAAATTTTTTTCCTAGTTACATACTACTATTATCAATAATTCATATTAATTTTACAATCACAAGTTTAAAACAACTCTAATTATGCACATTTATACGAATTTTTGTCCTATGCTGCCATGTTAAAAATTTAGATAAAATGCTATCACAGCGCCACCTGTTGAGCTATTGATCCCCAAACATAATCAGCACCAGTTTATGTCAGGGACCAACTAAATACCAAGTTTGGTTAAATTTCGTTAAAAAAAAAAAAAAAAAAATGCGATATTTTTCTAAGTTTTTTTTTGTTAAAAGTTAAAAAAATCGATAACTTTGGTTTAAATTATCACAGATTTATCGTTCAACCATTCGTTTTAAAGGTATTGACGAGATCTTTCGAAAGATACCCATCTTGAAATTTTGCCCCCCCGGGTGGGAACTTCCCCCCCCGGTGGGGGGGCAACCGATGCCCCCACATGCACAAAAATTTTTTCCAAGTTAACTATTACTATTATCAACGAGACTTTTCGAAAGATACCCATCTTGAAAATTTACTTCACCGGGGGGGGATTTTCCCCCCCAGGGGGGGAACCGATGCCCCCCCCATGCACAAAATTTTTTTCCTAGCTAACTACTACTATTGTCAATAAATCCTATTAATTTTACAATCACAAGTGTAAAATAACTCTCTTTATGCCCATTTATACGGAATTTTGTCCTATGCTGCCATGTTAAAAATTTGCATAAAATGCGATCACAACGCCACCTATTGAGCGATTGATCCCAAAATCTAATCAGCACCAGTTTATGTCAGGGTGCAACTAAATACCAAGTTTGGTTAAGTTTCATTCATTGGTTCGTGAGATACAGCGTCCACAAAAAAATGATACAGACAGACAGACAGACAGACAGACAGACATTTTTTAAAAACTATTAATTCGTGTTCTCCATATCCCAAAACATGTAAATCCATCAAAAAATGGACTTCGAAAATTTTCGCGAATCCAATACTTTCTCTATATTACATATAGAAGAAAGTAATAATTCTCTTTATGCACATTTATACAAAATTTTGTCCTATATCACCATGTTAAAAATTTAGAAAAATCGGGATGGCAACGCAACCTGTTAGACAATTTTTACCAAAAGTTGATAGGAACTAATTTATGTCAAGGTGCAACAACATACCAACTTGTATAAAATTCTGTGCAGTAGTCCCTGAGATACAGTTGCCACAAAATTTTGTCACACACACACACAGGCAGACAGACAGACATTATCTAAAAATGGTCAAATCGTGTTCTACAGCTCTCAAAACGTGTAAATCCATCAAAAATCCGAGGTCGAAAATTTTTACAAATCCAATACTTTTTTCTATTGAATATAGAAGAAAGTAAAAATGACTCTTCAAAGAATTTGCTTTTTAACACGCTTTTATTAGCTTCACCTGTATGTATGTATGTATGTTTGTAACTGCTCTGGGAGCAAACAAAAAATTTATATTGTAAAAAAATGCTTTCCCTTCGTGACTGATGTGGCGTTGAGGTAAGGCTCCGCGCTGCGAACCTAAAGGTCCGGCGTTCGATCCTAGACAGGGGAGATTTTTAAAAATGGTTTTTGTTTAATTCTAAGTTATTTAAATTAAAGTTTTAAATGTATGTAAATATTACGGTGTGTCACTCACACGATTTTCTCTTACCCTGCATTTTAATACTAAGATAGATATTTTGTGCTTTTTTAGTTCACATTTCAATAAAAGCGTGTTCTTTACTTTTTTAAAACTATAATATTATTACTACCTACACTATCTAATCTACTAATAAGTATTCGGACTCTTTCGAATTTAGACTTTTGTCAAATATCTTGAAAAGTTCTTTAGAAACCGTCTTCAAACTTTGGTAGTGTAAAGAACATGTTATACCTCATATAACTTAACAAAAGTTGTGTCCTGGAGAGGAAAAGGAGACCGGTAAAAAATTAAACAAAAATCAAAAATGTTATAGATAATCCTGTGAAAGTATTGCTTGAAATGCATTGTAAATAGAAGCGTCTTGAATTCAGACAGAAATGTGTCTGAAATATCAATTTAGACACATAAATGTCTGAAACACTTACGCATGCAAAATTTCAGACGCATGTACTGTCTTAAATTAAGACACATTAGTGTCTTTTTATAAATGAGCTGAGATAAGTGTCTGAATAAGGTTATGTCTGAAATTAACACATATTACAGTATAGGCACATAAAAATTCAGACATTTTATAATTTAGGCACTTAGAAATTCAGACATTTCAAATTTCAGACATTTGTATTACTTAACAAATTTTCCATATGGAATCTCTTTAACCCTTTCAGTCGCAGTGTTCCCGCTGATAGAACACCTAATTTTAATTCTCAAGTGCAAAAACTCATCCCGGAAATTTTCCAGCAAAAATTTACATTTATAGCATAGCAGAAAAGGCCCTTTTTTTAAAACCTGAAAATTTAAAAATTTCTTTAATTTTAATTTTGTTCGTAAATTCCGGTGGCAGTGTAATTTAAATGATCCGAATTACCCTGCGCCTCAAAGGGTTAAGCAGCATGCATATCCTGTTTTATTTATTTATTTATTTATTTATTTATTTATTTTTTTTAACAAATAACTTTAATTTTATATAAGTAGTTAACTTATTTAAAATACTTAGATGGGAAACTTATTCGGTTAAAATTAAAAGAACAAAGTTAATTTTTATTTAAAGTTCTCACATGTAATAAAATAAAAAATATTAAAATAAACGAAGCATATAACTTGTAGCTAAGAAAGCGAATTTGTAACTAAACAATCTTAAACACTTTGTACATTATTGATTTTTTTTTTTTTTTTTCGTTTTAAAAATTATTTTCTTTTGCAATTTCTGCCTACTCTTCAAAATGTAAATGAACATTTTTTTTTTCTTTTTTTTTCATGTACATAGTTTGTTTTCTTGAAAATACCAGTTTTAAAAAAATCGTTTAAAGTTCATGGTCTACTACTTTTTCATATTTATTGCGCATTATACAAAAAACTCTAAACATCTACACATAAAATTTAAGATAATAATATGTATTAAACTTTAGTTATTATGGTTAGTTTTATTGCAAAGACACAAAACTTGGATATTTTACGGATACTAAAATATATTTCATTATACAAGCAGCATACAGCGTGTGTCCCGGTGGTTTGATTGGGAAGACGCTCGCCTTTGAATCTGTTGGTTGTCGGTTCGATCACCAGCACTGGAAAAAAAAAATTCTAAAAATTACTAATGCTTTTTTTTTTTAATACTTTAGGAGATACTACAATCTATTGATAAACAGTATAACATGCAACTTTTTATTTATTTGTTTATGAAAAATATTCACTGTAGACAGGATCAAAAATTTCGGAATTTCAAACACTTCAAGTGTGGGAAACGGTGTGCTTTTCAAGATACTTCAAGTGTCTGAAATAAATAAGACACTTTTTAGCATCTTAAAATTAAACACCCGCTTGTAGACACATTTATGTCTGAATTTCAGACACTTGTATTTACAGTGCGGCTTTTCACATAGCAAAGATTAAAACATAAAAGGAGATGAGACAAACAAAAAATTTCCAATTACCGCGTGTTTTCACAGTTTACTATAAAAGTACAGAAACATATAATGTAATATATGCTTCTGCTAATATATCTTTCTGAATGTGTGTGTTTCATATATAGCGGTTACAATCAAAGCTCATGACTTTAAAATGAAAGGATATACCCTGCAAATTCACGCGTCTTAAATTCAGACGCATAAGTGTCTTAAATGGGTGTCCTTATTTTCAAACACGAAATCGTGTCTTAAAATTTTAGACACGTAAGATGTCTTAAGTTAAGATATGAATGTGACTGAATTTAAGACACTTGCATTTTGGCTGTAGCATGTGATTAAGTGGAAATTTCTCATTAATTGTATAAATTTTTATGAAACTATCACATATATTCATAAAGATATATATATATATATATATAATATATAACGTAATAAAATTTAATCTTAAAATTTAGCAATTAATAGAACTAAAACAATAACAGCACACTAAAATATAGAACTGAATTTAACATAGAGGAAAGAATGACACAAAAAGTTGCGATATAGATAAGGAACCAATGAGTTACCATAGTAACTTAAAATACTTACGCCGACCTGAAGGGTAATAAAAAAAAAGACCATTAAACTTGTGAAAGAGAAAAAAGATAATAAACCACATAATCAATTGGATATAAATGCTTAAAATTAGAAGCATACTTTTCAAGGGGCGCATACTTCATAAAGCAGAGAAAGCTGCAATGATTTCGTAAAACGATATTGCTAATCATAGCAATTTATATCATCTCACGCCCCGATCAATGCAGCAAAAAACCATAAAGAATGAGAAAAAAGTGAAAAATTAAATTAAAACAAAGAATAAATAAATATTAATTAAAATCTTAAAGGAAACCAAAATGATAACATGAAATAATCAGAGTAACCACATGGAAAACAGTTAACACAAACTGGAAAAATGGTTGATGCCAAAACCTAGATTGAAGTTAAAATAAAAGCTCGACAGATATCGATTAATCGAAATTACTTCAGAACAATTACTTTAAAGATAAACTACACAAAGTAAATATTAAATGATAATGTTAAAATTAATTAAAAATAAAACTAGTAGAGTTAAATTAAATCGTACCAAAAATATTAATAATTAAATATTGAAAAAAAAAAAAAATCCACTTTTTTAATTATAAGACGTAGGGCATTAGACCCAGTGCAAAGATTTTTTTTAGAAAATTTGGCATACTGATTAGACACAGCATACTGCAATCAGAATGCAAAAATGTTAAATATCTTACGGAATATGAACATTTTTACTAAATAATTTTTAACTGCGCATGCGCTGGCATTTAAAAATTTCATTTGCATAATTTAATAGCCAAAAGTATTAAGAAACTTATATGGAAACCTCAAACAAATACTGTGTAAATTCAAAGTGTTATGAGAGATAGAATGAACAGAAATTCGGTTCTCTCAAAATAAAAGCTAAACTATAAGGGGTTTTACTCACATTTTTATTTTAAATCAATCAGTGTCCAGTCGTAATACAGCGTTCACCGATTGTAAATAAATATTGATAAAACCCTCTATCATCTTCCTTTTTTTTTTTTTTTTTTTTTTTTTTTTACTGAAATTCTGTGTATTCTATCCCTCATAACTTTTTGAATTTACACGATGTTTGTTTCAGGTTTTCATGTAAGTTGCTCAATACTTTTGGCTATCAAGGAACGCAGTAGCGTTCCGCTCCGCCAAGCTAAAACAAACATTAAGAGAAAAACCAATGAAATTTACAAAGTAGGAAAGTCAATGGCGAACACTACAAGTGTATATTATGTCAAGGAACGCGGTAGCATTCCGCCCTGCCAAGCTAAAACAAACATTAAGAGAAAAACCAATGAAATTTACAAAGTAGGAAAGTCAATGGTGAACGCTACAAGTGTATATTATGTCAAGGAACGCGGTAGCATTCCGCCCTGCCAAGCTAAAACAAACATTAAGAGAAAAACCAATAAAATTTACAAAGTAGGAAAGTCAATGGCGAACGCTATACAAGTGTATATTATGTCGACGTGGTATCTCGAACTTTTCGACTACCTGTATCTCAGCTCCCTGATCCCCAAGACTTATGATTTTTTTGCACAGACCCTAAGCATACTCCTAAGACAAAACATACAAATTTGCATGTCGCTCCGAATTAAGGGGCCTGAGTTATATAACTTTGAAAACCCGAAATTTGCCGGTTAGATTCATCTTCTTCTTGTAATTGTTAAGACAAAGAATGTTGACGGCGATTGAGCCTAGAGTTCTTTAGCTAATGAGCTGAAAATTTGTATGGACATTCCTTCTGACCTGTACTATAGTGCCTCTTGCAATAAAAAAATTTTTGGTCAATATACGGGGTAGTTATCTTCAATTTTAAGATATTTAACCCAAAAATTTCGTGAATTCGGCTAGAGATGGCGGTCGCATTCAATGAATTTAATTTTGTCATTTAATAAGACATTAAATACTCTTTAACTACATTTCTTGCGAGCATGGAAGCTTCTGCGCAAGTGCGGATTCAACGAGTCCACTAGTAAAGTAGGGGAGACAATCTTTTCGTTAAGAGAAAATAAGCGATAAGGGAATACCGAATCACTGGATGTTTACTAAATTCAAACCTGTTGGTCAACTTGGAAACCCTCCAAGATTTTCGACTCATCCTCACTGCTAGGCGTAGGAAACGTGGTTACACTATAGTAATAAATTCTGTTTTTATTTTTCTTTCTTTACTTTTTTTTTTACAAAAATGGATTGAAATAAATTAAAAGACACTTTTTTCTTAAATTTTTTTACAAGAAACATGTTTATTAATAAAAAAAAATAATTGATAAATTTGGATTTCGTAATAAATAAATGCTTAAAGGGCGCGCTAAACAGACTTTTAACAAAGGTAATGTGGCTGATTAAATAAAAAAGCAATTCGTTAACTTAAAATTACGGATGATAAAATAATACATTTAATTAAATTCCGATCATATATTATATACGATAAATATTATCATGGAAAAATTCAAATTTGACATTTTTGTGTTTCTATGAGTTTTGAGGTCTTCTGAATTCATTTTTTATAATAAAGAGGTATGCATGTATGTGTATCAGTGAATACGATAGCGTCTAAACGCTGCATTTGATATGTATGCTGGAAGTGACCCACTACTAATGATTTTAATGATGTAGAACTCGGTTTTTTTTTTTTTTTTTTTTTTTTTTTCACACTACGTTTTTATTAACTTCGATTCGTTTGTTTGTTTTTCCAGTACAAATCTTGCAATCGATTTTTAACTAACTTCCCGACTAGCTAGACATCTGAAACTTTCAGGATAGCTCAGAACACGGTGAAAATACATTTTTTAACACTTTTAGTCGACTGTTTCAGGTCCCTACTGCCTTCGGCAGCGTTTATATGATTCGACAGAAGATTTATTTAACTAATTTCCCGACTAGCTAGACATTTGAAACTTTCAGACTAGTTCAGAACACGGTGAAAATGCATTTTTTAAATACTTTTAGCCAACTGTTTTGGGTTACTGCTGCCTTCAGCAGCGTTACCAGTACACATCTTGCAATCGCTTTTTAACTAACTTCCCGAGTAGCAAGACGTTTGAAAGTTTCAGGATAGCTCAGAACACGGTGACAATACATTTTTTAACACTTTTAGTCAACTGTTTCAGGTCCCTACTGCCTTCGGCAGCGTTTATATGATTCGACAGAAAATTTATTTAAGTAATTTCCCGACTAGCTAGACATTTGAAACTTTCAGAAAAGTTCAGAACCAGAACACGGTGAAAATGCATTTTTTTAATACTTTTAGCCAACTGTTTCGGATTACTGCTGCCCTCGGCAGCGTTATCAGCACAAAGCTTGCAATCGATTTTTAACTAACTTTCCGACTACCTAGACATTTGAAACTTTTAGGATAGCTCAGAACACGGTGACAATACATTTTTTTACACTTTTAGTCAACTGTTTCAGGTCCCTACTGCCTTCGGCAGCGTTTGTATGATTCGACAGAAAACATGATTTAACTAACTTCCCTACTAGCTAGACATTTGAAACTTTCAGAATAGTTCAGAACACGGTGACAATACATTTTTAATGCTTTTTGTCAACTGTTTCAGGTTTCTGCTGTCATCGGCACCGTTACCAGTACACATCTTGCAATCGCTTTTTAACTAACTTCCCGACTAGCTAGACATTTGAAACTTTCAGGATAGCTCAGAACACGGTGATAATACATTCTTACCTATTTGAAAATCATTTGAGGATAAATGTTCTCGAATTTACAAATTTGTCCTGAAATGTCCTCAAATTAAAGCATAAGTTAACTCTGTCCTCAAATGGCCTTTCAATTTGAAGACGCTGCGATGATTTGTCCTCAAATTGGGCTTGGTCGCCTTAGTTAAACCCAGTATCAACTTGAGTTTCACCTGAAAACGCAGCTTAAATAACATCATATAAATCACAGCACAAACGATACCATAGTCATAAAACATACAGAAATAAAGTACAATTCAATGGTAGAGACTTAGTCAAGCAAAACTTTCTATTCCGTAAAGTCTTAGCGAGAAACTCACCTCAGTGGTCGGAACGGGACTCCTTTTATAGCCTGCCATTAATCCTGAATTTTACAGTAACTTCCGTAATAATCGAGTTACAGCTTGGACAATGGGTCTATCGATAATAAAGGTTATTTTCACTAAGGTCGTCAAAATAGTTGTCAAGGTGCGATAAAGTCGCCAAGTCCATTACGTGCCCTGATAAAGTGTGTTTTTAACGGAGAAGGATCTTTTTTAACGCGGAAACTAGCTAGAAATGCGAAAAATTGACATTTTATAATGTGACTAAACCTTTTAGAAAAAAATCACATAAAAATAACTAATACTATTTAGAAATTTGTAACACTATATTTACATTTATGCATAACACGCACGATATTTATTGATCTATTACACAAATATATTCATTATGCATACGTATTATATTTATAAAAGCACATACATAACCTGCAAAAAGAAGTGATATCTCATAAAAAACCAATACAATACTATTGTAAAAGTCACCCCACCCAGCAAAAACTCTTACCTTTCTTATGCATACGTATTATATTTATAATAGCACATACATAACCTGCAAAAATATGTGATATCTCATGAAAAACAATACTATTGTAAAAGTCACCCCGTCCAGCAAAAACTCTTACCTTTCTTAAGCAGCCAAAAAAAGGAATTACTTATATGAATGCATTCTTTATACGAGTGTTCAGCGTTCAAAGCTGGTAGACGTGATAATAACCGTTTGAAGTTTTCCGTGGTTTTTTTTTCGAAACTTGCGTAAATACGTACTAGAATCAGTTAGAAAGACCCCTACGGAAGGCACTCTCCCTCAAATCTAAATGTGGTAGGACCCCCTTTAAATAAAAATACATTTTATATGACTGTACCCGAGGTCAGACGCCTAAGGTTCTTTCTTCGAAGGGGGAAAGTGTTGGGTTCGATTCCAACTTAGAGTGACGGTGAGTATATTTCTTTCTAAAATTAAGAAATTCTCTTTTTTAAGAATTTTTAAGTGTAAGGAATTCTACAGAATAAATGATTTTCTAGATTATTCAAAAAAAAAAAAAAAAAAAAATTCTGTTTGAACATAAAAAATTAAGAATTTCACAAAAAAATTATATATACATTTAAACACTTATCTTTTTTCTAATTACCCAATCTCTTCATTATTAATTAAAACTTAATTCATTGTTTTTCTAATCTTCCTTTTTCAAAAGTTCTTTTAAAAATCATATTTTCACCGATTTTATGAATGTAACACACTTGAAACAAACAAAAAAAAAGTTATTTATTTCATTAAATAAATAAATAAAAAAAAATAATAATAATAATCATTAAAAAATAAATATTTTTAAAAGTATATTTCTAAATTCTCATGATAGATGGCAGCACATATGTTGTTCTTCACACGAGAAAATCGTATATTTCCACTGATTTTATTAATCTAACACACATGAACGAAAATTTTTAATCATTCATTTTGTTGAACATAAGAAAAATTTTCTTAATATTTCATCGCAAATAATCATTAAAATATTAATTATGCACTAAAAATCTACGAAAACAATGTTATATAACTAAAAAAATTTCTATCTATCTTTAAAAAAAAAAAAAATTACAAGTTTTAAACAATTATTTCATTAATTTCACAAAAATCCTAACTAATATTAATACATTCATTTCTTAAATCGGAAAATAACTTGCATTTAAAATCAATTTCATCGCAAAACGCTAGACTAAATTATTAAAACTTGAGCTGTTAACGCCAGTTGGCTGAGTGGTTAAGACGCTTACCTCCAAATCTGTAGATAGTAGGATAGAGTCCAGCCGATCGCGTTTGACAAAAACAAAATTTTTAAAAATAAAGGAGTTCAATACTTTCTCAACAGATGTCAGCACCACAGAAAAATAAGTTTGAGAAAAATCGCTGCACTAACGATAATTAAAGTTCTCTTAAAATAATATTCATTAAATTCTTTATCATCAAAGACAACAACTTCCTTCTAACCTTCCTTATCTTTCACAAGGTCATGCGTCACCGGAAATCTTTCAAGACCCTCGGCAGGAAGCTGATAAGACATGGTGCGGCAGCAGCACGGCTCGCCCATGCTGGTACCGCGGTCTGATTGCAGTATGTGTGTGTAATGTAGTATGGCAAATTTTCTAAAAATCTCTTTGCACTGGGTCTAATATCCTACTTGTTACTTTCTCTTACCCATAAGGTAGAGAAAGTATTGTTTTTGGGTCAAATTTTAGAACGCGAGATTTTGTTGTATTTACACGTTTTGAGGTCCCCTGAATACGAAAATCATGTTTTTAGCAAATGGTCTGTGTGTGTGTCTGTCTGTTATCAGCATATCTCAAAAACAAATTATGGCAGAAAGTTCAAACTTGGTATTCTAAATGTGTATCATATAGGGATGCTACAGTAAGCTTTTCGTTAAGATCAAGCAAATGGTTCGTGTACAGGGACAATCAAGAGAATTTTAATACATTACGTCTATGGGGGAAATTGCAGGTAAGTAGAGTTTAACGTCTATAGACTGCACTAAACCAAATGAAACGAATATATGTTTTTTGTAATAGAGATAGATAACTGGGAAAATTTTTTTGTGTATGTAGGAGCCTTGCCTCCCCCCTGGAGGGGAGTAAATTATCATGACGGGTATCATTCAAAAGAGCTCGCCAATACCTTTAAAACGAATGGTTGAACTGTAAATCTGTGATCATTTAAAACAAAGTTATAGATTCTTTTACTTTTAACAAAAAAAAAAAAAAAAAAAAGGAAAAAAAATTTTTTTTTTTTTTTTTTAAATATTGAATTGAGAGTAAAATGGACTTTTTTTTGGATATTTTTTAGTGTTACACTACTTC
Source organism: Salticus scenicus (assembly GCA_963930645.1). Classification (NCBI taxonomy): domain Eukaryota; kingdom Metazoa; phylum Arthropoda; class Arachnida; order Araneae; family Salticidae; genus Salticus; species Salticus scenicus. Next base: position 86,728,271 of record OZ005662.1, read on the forward strand.
TCTAATATGGAAATCGTCTGCATTATCATAAAAGATAATTTTTTTAAATAATGATTTTAATAAATTATTTTTTAAAGTCAGAATTATTTTTTAATAACCGAATTAAATTCTGTATAAATGTAGGTGCATTAATGAAACGGGGGGTTGAGGGGGGTGGTAGCCCCCTCACACAGAACTAATTATCGTATAAAACTCTTCTGAAGCCTAATTTGAATTGTTTAGCATAGGTTTACATGACAGTTCTCGTTATCTTACCTCTTAATCTGCAACCTGTATTTATAGTATTAAATTTCAGGGTAAGAGAAAGTCGTGTGAGTGACACACCAGATTATTATAATTAAAAAAGGGAAAAAAATTTGCAATTTAAAAAAAAGAATAAAAAAAGATTATATCTCCTAGAGTATATGTGATAACCTCATAAAAATTTATACAGATTATAAGAAAAATCTTGAGATGATACAGCCAAAACACATTTGAAGTATTACTTTTTACAGGGTGATCCAAAACATTTTGAATTTATTTAATTTTTTACTGGTCCCCTTTTCCTCTTCAGGACATAATTTTTTCTGCAATATATGAGGTATAACATGTTCTTTACACTACCAAAGTTTCAAGATGATTCATAAATAGCTATTTAGATATTTGAGAAAACGTCTAAATTCGAAAATGTCCAAATACTTATTGGTAGATAGTGTAGAAGTCGTTCAGAAAATCTTAATTCAGACAAAAACATCATGAATGAAATGGATTCAGTTATTCAAATTGACATTATTTGTCTATACTGCTTTGTAATTAGTCACTAATATTAGTTTTAATTTTAAATGCATATTTGCAATAATTTTCTTTCTAAGAATTCTTTTATATCCTAGATTAAATTGATCAACTTGGCATCATTTCTGAATGAATAAAAGATCTTTATTAACCCTTTGCCGGACCTAACACTAAAGCGTTCTAAATAGAGTTGCGAAATTCAGGGATTCTTTTATTGAACTATCACCAGTAAATTTTTGGAGTGATATTTCTGTACTGATAAGTATAAAAGATTTAAGTCCAAAAATGTCGATTTTGAGTTAAGTACATAGTCAGACACCCAAAAAAAATTCTCAATCGATTGGTATAAAGGATTTAAATCCATGTCATTTAGTCTTTGAGAAAATCCATTGGTAAAAAAAGATTCAAGTCAGAAATTTAGCATTAATCTTTGGTATAAAATATTTAATTCAATTTTTTTCCCTTTATTAAATAAAGGTTGACAATCACTGAATGGTATAAAAGGTATAAATCAACATAATCTCTTTTTCCTAATCGATTCTTCTGATTAGTTTTTAGTTAAGTTAACTTTATTTTTCGACTCCTGAAAAATCAAGAATATGGACTTAAATCCTTTATACTTATCAGTACAGATTTATAGTATTAAATTTCGGGGTAAGAGAAAGTCGTGTGCGTGACACACCAGATTATTTTTTTCAGCGGCAAAACGCTATTAGTGGTCATACAACAATGAATAATTTTTGAAAAAATAATTAATATTTTTAACAATTAGGTATAGTCACTTTACTATCTTTCACAACAATACTAGAAAACAATACCACAAACTTTTTTAACAATACACGTCCAAATACTTTGTGACTTGTGCGAAGCATTACAGTATTTCTGAAAATATCACGATTTTCTCATAAATAATTGAAATAGGTGATTTTTTTAGTGACTGAAATCTCTGGATAACTTTCATGATGGAAAGTGTGAGAGAAAAGTTTTCTAATGGCCTCATTACCGAAGATGAATTTAGGAATGAAGCCATCACTAGGTCAGTAAATAGTCTGAGAGAGGAAGGTTATGAGTTTCTTAGGATTTTAGGCGAAGGTGCTTTCGGATTTGTGTTTGAAGTGAGAAACAAACAGCGCCAAAGTGTCGCAGTCAAATTAGTGCTGCAAGAATTTGTCAACAGAAGTGAAGCCGAAATATGGCCTGAATTAAGACACCAAAATGTTTTGCCTCTCATCGATGTACAATACATACCATCTGCTGAGACATTTGCATTTTTTATGCCTTTGATTCCGTCGTCTTTGGATTTGGCACTAGAAGATTCCGTGCTTTCCATGAACAAAGCTGCATTCGACTTTGCAAAATCTTGTTTAAAAGATGTAGTAAACGGAATCAAGTACTTGCATGGACAAAAGTTATGTCATCTAGACTTGAAGCCAGCTAATGTGTTAATATCCAACTTGAGAAAAGGAATGATAGCTGACTTTAGTTCATTGACTTTCACAGAATGCGGCACCGACGCTTACGTCTCACCATTCCTGTACCGCCCGCCTGAAGCAGTCATTTCTGAAAAAGATGAAAAAACAGTAGTGAATGGCTTCGCTTATGATGCTTATACAGTGGGCTTTCTTGCTCTGGAAATGTTTACAAATCAGGCTGTCCAAAAGTCCTATCAGTCAGCAAAAGCAGGAAAAAAAGAATTGACTTGGAGCAAACAACTCTATCCCAGAATTTTTAAAATTTTGAAGAAAAATAATTTTGAAAAAGCAGTCCAGAAGACGTTTTTGAAATCTAAGGTGGATAAAGAAGTTATTAACATCTTACGAAATTTTGTTAAGGGGTGTTTATGTTTGAATCCTGGACTTCGACCTTCTTTGGATGACATGCTGGAACACAAAATGTTCGGTGGAAATAGATTGTTTCCACAAAATAAAAATGATGTATGGGAAAATAAAGCTTCGCCTGAAAAGCTCCGTTTCTTGATTTCTTTATTTATTGCTAAAGCTTCATCTTTGACTCTTCCATCCGATTCTGACGACTTTGTTCAGACAGAAGCAAATGAAAATCAAGAACAACAGAGACTGAGTGATGAGAATGATGTAGAGAAAACAAATCATGTTGAGTGTCATCCAAAAGAGAACTTAACTAAAAAACAGACGTTTATGCAGTGGATGGCCAAGAAAAAATCAGGCCTTTCTGATAGATTTCATCGCATAATCACCATGTTTCGTCGCACAAGAAAATGATTGATGTGCAAATAAATCTTAAAAGCATATTTGAAAATAGACCAGCTACCATTTGTGAAGAAATAGTGCAATAAAGAAGCCATATAACAATAGCCCATACCTTGCAATAGCTTTTATCAACCCTCCTGCCAGACGGGGATTTTTCTAAATTCATTGACTGTTACAGATGACTATTGCTCGTTGTTCAAAATTAAACTCCGATATTCTAAATTCCCATCCATATAGTTACAATGTAACCTCATCTTATTTTCATGTGGCTAATAAAAATCCTTGTTCTGGCGATTATTCTGTGTCTTTTTTTTATGCTATGTTCTTTCTGTATTTAAATGATTTATTATTGTGAGAACATTCATTATAGTTATAGCACAGCCTCCTAAACTAGATGCCTGTCGCGTTGCTCGGAAACTTGGCAACAGATGAAGCGGCAGACAACGCCACCTGGTACAGATTTCACGACTTTTTATTCAACAGCCACCAAAAATTTTTAAAAGTGAGATATGATATACATAAAACGCGAATAGAATCAAAGAAACGTCGATTATACATATCATAAATCACTTCTTAAAATCATTGGTGACAGTTGAATAAAAAGTCGTGCAATCAGGTGGCGCTGTCTACCGCATCAACTGTTGCCAAGTTTCTAATCCATGCGACAGGCATCTAGTTTAGGAGGCTATGGTTATAGTTCAAGAAACAATCTGAATTCAAAATTTAAGGGGCAACCTGTTTTCTGGTTTTCTTCTTTTACGCATAACTTTTAAAGAAATGAACATAAAATTGGGGTGGAATGTTATTATCATATCATTAATAAAATTTTATGTAGCTTTATAATAAATAATAATTTTTAAACTATTAATTATTATTTTTTTTTTTTTTCAAAAGTATGCTTTCGAAAAAAGGAAAAATTTCAACAATTTTAGAAAAGAAAACTAAATTAAAAATGATGTTAAGGACGCATTACAGATAAGTGAAGAGGCCTTCAAATGTCAAACTAAAATCCAATTTTCTTTAGATATTTACTTTTCTTTTCTTTACATTTATAACAGACATTTTCAAAAAATATTATTACTAATTTGCAAACTATGTGCATCACCAGTATAATAGAAATGTCGATAAATAATTTTATAATGAACGTCTTATCCAATTTTCATGTTTGTATGTATATATTTTTTAAGTTATTCATACATGAAATAAAGAAGAAACAGAATATTGAATACAGGAAGAAAAATCGAGTTTTAATCTAACACATGGATGCATATAGTACATCTTCACCAATCTGTAATGAATTCGTATGGCTAGTAACAATCGTTCACTTGACATTCACGTGAAGAACGCGGCAGAGTACTCGGTACAGAAAAAGTTACTCCTTACCTCTAACATAAATTTTTATTAAAAGAAAAAGGAACACATCATATTTGAAAAAAAAAAAAAAAATACTGTAAAACAATGAATGTAAGGAAGGGGGAAGTAAACCATTGCTTCTTAGAAATAATATTATAGTTTTAAAAAATTAAAGAACACGCTTTTATAGAAATGTGAACTAAAAAGCACAAAATATCTATCTTAGTATTAAAATGCAGGGTAAGAGAAAATCGTGTGAGTGACACACCATAATATTTACGTACATTTAAATCTTTAATTAAAATAATTTAGAATTAAACAAAAACTATTTTTAAAAAATCTCTCCTGACTGAGATCGAACGCTAGACCTTTAGGTTCGTAGCGCGAAGCTATACCTCAACGCCACGGCGTTCACGTAGGGAAAGTCTTTTTTTACAATATAGATTTTTTGTTTACTCTCAGAGCGGTTACAAACATACATACATACATACATACAGGTGAAGCTAATAAAAGCGTGTTAAAAAGGAAAGATCGATTGTGCTCCACTGAAATTTTGAAAATTCGGCGCCTGTGCTTGTTCATGTTAACCGTTATTATATAAAATATTAAAAAAGTTTTGTGATGGCTAAAGCATACTACGGTTATTATTATTATTATTTTGAATAATAAATAAATTTCGCCAATTTGACCTACAAGTTATAAGTGTGAAATTAAAAAAAAATTAGGATTTATTTCCGGGTACCTTTCAATTACAGAGGACATTTTGTGGAGGATGTTTTCTTCTAGAACCCTAAACTACTAACAAAAAACATACATACAAAATCATGTCCATATTGTATTAACGACCTTCTGTGTACACCACTTTTGGAAGTGGAATTATTATTATTATTTATATATACAGTAGCCGCCGCTTTATAAAATCACGTTTGTTTTCATCAAAATGATTTTATTAAGCGGCTGATTTTTATATCCGGCGAACATGCCCGAACTCAATAAAAGAGTATTCATTACCTAAATATGGAAAGAAATTCTTCTTCGCCCTTCCATCTATCAACTAGCCATCCGTAGGAATGGATTTTTTGCTACTTATCATTCATGTAAAATTTTCAGCTTTTAGGGTTAAAATTACGTAAAAGATGGAAATTTTCTTTGACCAGGCATTGTTGTACCTATCAAGAAGTGCTACGTTGATGATTTCTGCTCTCCTTATTCATTTTCGATTGCGATCCACTCTTCCGTTTGGTACAATTTAGGTACTAATATCATCTTAATTATTATGTTTACATGAAGCAAACTGAGAAATTTCAAGCTTCGATGTGACCTTCCTTTGACTATACATTTGAAGAAAACCATCATACGTTACCAAAATTTTGCGCTTTACCTTCAAAATAAAAACTACCCGCTTTCATATCTTCCAGATAAGTTGCTTCGTAATAAGAACTACAAACTCTATTTGAATATTTTAAGACAGAAAAAAAATACTCATTGGCCAATCATTAGAAGAATTCATTCCTCGAATTCATAACAACACATGGTGTTTTTCTTCGAGGCATATAATTTTCGACAAAGAGTAATAATGTGATGTTTCTCTTTTCCTTTCCAAAAATCCGGTGAGAAAATATAATTCATTGTTTAGCTTACATACATGGTCATTTTTACTGTTGAAGAGATTTTCTTTTTTGAGTTTATTAACCGGCGATGCTGATTTTATTAAGCGGCGGTTTGTACTGATTTGATTCTGGACCCAGAAATTTGATCAGATTATGCGGCTGATTTTATAAACCAGTGATTTTATAAAGCGGCAGCTACTGTATGCATCAGACATCAGAGTAAAGAAATTCTTTTGAAATACTGGTTAGACTTCTACTGATTTGTCAGTAAGAAGTTCATTGCCAGTTGTTGAATATATCTACTGCTGTTGATCTGATGTGATCTAGATTAGCATGTTTTCAAAAACTGTTTAATTTTTCACTTCCTTATTAAATTAAACTATAATAATAACAGTGGGGTAAATAACCTTTTATCTCCTATATGTGACGAAAGAATTGCAGAAATTCATCTACTGCACTGATATCTAAAAACTTTCCCTTTTCTTTAATAAAAGTTCATTGCCAGTTCATTGTTATTCAATATACTGTCGCTTTTTTTTTTTTTTTTTTTTCTTTTTTTTCTTTTTTTTTTTCTGTTATTCAGATATGATGTGATCTAGATTAACATAACTATGTCCTCCAAAATTGTTTAATTTTTCTGCCTTTTATTAAATTCAAGTATGATAATATTCTTTCGCTGTTCTCCTTGAAAGGCATTGATAAACACATTAATTTTATATTGCTGTTTGTATTAGAAGACAAAGAGTTGAAAAACGAACTCTATTAAGAAAGTTGACCTGTGTTCTTTCTTTATAGAAATCTACACACAAGGAAGGTAAAAATAAGTATTATCATCAAATTCATCTGTCCTATGTTCAACGCTTCTTTATAGAAATTCCTATTATGCAAGGAACATTATGCTGGCCTTTATTATTATTTTTGTTTATTTATTTATTTGTTTTGTTTTTTAAAGGTAAAAAATAAATGAAATCTATATATATATATATATGTATCTGTACTGATAAGTATAAAGGATTTAAGTCCAAAAATGTCGATTTTGAGTTAAGTACATAGTCAGCCTCAGAAAAAAATTCTCTATCGATTGGTATAAAGGATTTAAATCCATGCCATTTAGTCTTTGAGAAATTCCATTGTTAAAAAAAATTCAAGTCAGAAATTTAGCATTAATCTTTGGTATAAAATATTTAATTCAATTTTTCTCTTTATTAAATGAAGGTTGACACTCACTGAATGGAATAAAGGGATAAATCAACATAATCCCTTTTTCCTAATCGATTCTTCTGATTAGTTTTTAGTTAGTTTAAATTTATTTTTCGTCTCCTGAAAAATCAAAAATATGGACTTTAATCCTTTATACTTATCAGTACAGATATATTAGCTTGTTAAATTGATAAAATTAGATACAAGAGTTTTTAGAGTCATAGCTTATTTTATTTTCAAGTTTCGGAAAAAAAAAAAAAAAAAAAAGAATCTAATGTTAATTAGGGGTGAGGAATGGTTTCATTATAAGGCTGAGTCATTATAAGTCTGAGTCCTGGGATTCAACACACCCGTGTTAAAATGTGTTCTACGGTAATTAAAAGACGTGAGAAATTGGAGCTCTTTTTTATTGGAAAACGCTGACTAATTTGACTCTGTACCCAGTTGCATGTTTTTAAAGTACTTTTAAAAGGATAAGTTTTATTGAAAATTATCTTACGATACTGTACGATAAATATTTTCAATGAGTGAAAATTTTCTCATAGAATTAATTTGGTGGTGTAAAAATTTCACCATAGTACTATGAAATGCCTAAGAAATATTTTTGACAAAGTCATTGACAGCTTAGTCGTAAATGAAAATGTAAATGTGATTATTTATTTACGTTATCATTCTTTTCACTCGTAATTTGTTTATGATCCTGAAAACGCGTTTTTTCCGATGTTTTTCATTCGGGGAACTTGTATAAGGGCATTGGAAAGTTGTGTAAATCTAATCAGCTTTTTTATCTTGTCATATCTCGAAGACAATGCTTGACTATAATAATAAAGCAACACAGAACTGGCGTTTTAAAGTAATAATTACAGAACTTTGGATAAACTCCATGAAATGTAATAAACTCTCAACAATTGTTTCGGGTCGAAACAACACACGACCCTTCATCAGGCGAACAAACTAGGCACGAGTGCTGCAGCATTGCCGCTTTGACTGCAGCACTCGTGCCTACTTTGTTCGCCTGACAAAGGGCCGTACGTTGTTTCGACCCGAAACAATTGTTGCGAGTTTATTGCATTTTATGGTGTTTATTCAAAGTTCTGTAATTATTAATGCTTGACTATGACTCTCTCGAAGACTACGATACAATGCTTGAAATTTTATACATAAATTTATTTGCAAATGGGGAATATTTCATTCACGGTAAATTTTGTATAGAACAGGGGGGGGGGGGGAGAGATGTAATTCTTAAAAATTGTGTCCTCTAAAAATCTTTTATAAATTTTTATAAAAATTTGCGCTTTTTTTTTTCTTCCACGCAACTAGGGGGCTTTGTCCTCTGCTCGCTTCGCTTACCAACCCCCGTGGTAGCTTACCTAGCAGGCTTTGCCTGTTTCGCTGATTAGAATATTTAAATGAATTTTCAAACAAAACTGAATAATTCAAACGTTTAAATAAATTTATTTCGGTTGGCAATTATTTTCAGCAATTCAAAACTATAACCAAATCCCTCTATATACAGCCATTAATAAAACGTAAATGATATTTAATTATTTGTATTTGATTATATTGATTAGAAACATAGTTAATATAAAATAAAATAAATATGCATTCACACGATGAGATCAAGAAAGACAAAACAGATAATATCATTTGATTAATTGAAATTAATATGTAAATAATAAATAAATCGAAATTGAATTTTTAAAGCTATTATGAAGTCAGTTTTATCAGAAATTTTTAATGATGCAGGTTTAACTTTTTATTTATTTATTATTCAAGTGTAAGAGAATGTTACTTTTCATGTTAAATAAATAATATAAAATAAAATAAAAAGTTGTACACATTTTATTTTTGGTGGTATTTTCTTGAAATTACAACTCAAAGAAAATATATAGGGGAAAAACCGTTATGGAAAAAACACAAAAATCGCATAAAACATTAAAAAATATAAAAAATATAATAATAAAAATAAATGTAAAATTTTGCCAAAATCAAAAAAATTATTACATACTGTAGAGCATAATTAGCTGAGGTAGAGCTTAGCAAATGTGATAAGGCTACCATGAATAGTTTTTGAGTCAATAAAACTTTTATAACTAAAAACTCTTTGCCCTACTTCAACGTTAAGTTTCACCTAAAGTAATGCTTTGGCATATAAACGGTTTATTTTGTCTTGTTTATCACATACTTCTATACAAGGCTGCCAAATTACATGTTTTTATGTGAATTAGTTTTTGTGGCATAAGCTAGACATGTGACGGAGCTCCGTATCCGTATCCATATCCGCGGATATCCGCCAGAAATGAAAGATCCGGATCCGTTTTTTTCGTCAACGGATCTAATACGGATCTTTTTTAGAAATTGTATAAAAATTACAAAGGAACTTCTATAAGTCTTTATTGACTATCTTTAATGCACAAATAAAAGAAATATACTATAACCTCGCTTTTGCGTTCTCACAATTTATGTTTTCTCGCAATTTACAATTTTTTTAGATACCGTCATTTTTTTTTTTCTATATTTGCAATAAATTTCAATTCTCGCTTTCATGTTAACGAAATTTCGAATGAATTCTATCAAGGCAAATAATATTCTTTATCGTCTCCTCTAGAACAAATAAATGATGCATCATTGCAACTGGAGGAAGCTGATTTGTCGATATATAATTAAAGTGACCGTATGTAAGCAGATGTTTACCTGCGAATTATGCCAAGGGGTTAAATTCTCGTTGATTTATAAGTTGAAGCAATGTCTTGTTACGAGACACGAACAAAGTTATTAAAAAAAAAATTGCAACATATAGAAAAATAATATATTTTTAAAAGATCCGTATCCGTATCCGCGGATACAGAAAATGTGATATCCGTATTCATATCCGTATCCGAAGATCACAGGTTTTGACGATCCGGCACACCCCTGGTATAAGCTAAGAAAGTGGAAAAGACGCGATAAATTAAAAAATGGAAATGTTTTTTTTTTTTTTTTAAGAATAGAGAGATTTTGCAAAATATACTGTATCACAAGAAAAGGAACACAGCTCAAAAATATACAGTATTTCAGAAAAATAGACTTAAAAAATATTAAAAATAAAAACTTTTTTATTACGAGACAATAAAACTTCAATTAAAATGTATATTTAAAAACAATTAAAATTATAAACGTTTCGAAACTCGTCCGAGTTTCTTCATCAGTATCAAAACAACATATTTAGCAAAAAATTACATACATACTCAAAGAATTTATAGTAGGATGGAATACTCAGGTGCTATTGCGCATGCTACACTGATAGTGTGGAGATGGCTGGCAGTAAGCCAACCCTCAAGGAAAATACAAAACTTATAATTTCTTATAACCAGAGATTAAAACTTTTATACATATCAAAATCAGGGATATAATCAATTTCAATTGACTGAACTACAAATTGAGTATGTATGCAATTTTTGCTAAATTTGTTGTTTTGCTACTGATGAAGAAACTCGGTCGAGTTTCGAAATATCTGTATATTTAATTTTTATATTTTAATTGAATTTTTATTGTCTGGTAGTATTTTATTTTATTATTATTTTTTTTTTAATGTATATATTTGAGACGATGTGATGTTTGAGTATATTAATAATCTGGTGTCACTCACACGACTTTCTCTTACCCTGAAATTTAATACTATAAATACAGGTTGGAGATTATGAGGTAAGATAACGAGCACTGTTATGTAAACAATTCAAATTAGGCTTCGGAAGAGTTTTATATGATAATTAGTTTTGTGTGAGGGGGGGGGGCGGTAGCCCCCCTCAACTTTACGTTTCATTAATGCACCTACATTTATATAGAATTTAAATCTGTTATTAAAAGTAAAAGTTCATTTAAAATTATACAGACAATTTTCACACGAAACATTCCTTTAAACTTATCAATCTTGATTAAACTTTTCCAGCAACAAACTTATATTAACTTCAAAATACAACATTTGGATCTCCTGAAATTATTCGTTTTTAAGTCACTAAGACACAGACAAAGATCAAACGTTGAAAAACTTGACTTAAAAAACGTGTAAATATACAAAGAACAAGCGATGAATATTTAGCTTATAAACATACAGTATTTACCATATCTCTATGAGGAATTCATTTCAATTCCCGAACAGCTTTCCTGGAAATGGTAAAATAGTATTAGTAAAGCACATCCACTAACAACAAAAAAGAATGTTATCGCTTAAATATTTGCAGCCCTGTATATCTTTCGAAGATTATATACAGACCACATGGTGCATCTAAATATAATCCTATAGTAATCATACATGCCCCAGCCTGAAATATACTTCCATCAATTTGCAACTAATATCGCACTTTTATCTAGTTCACTGCAAACGCACGCGCACAAAAATAACACATTTAAGAACACATTTTGTCCTCAAATTAACAACACTTTTTGGTGTTCTGAGCTAGAACACTTCATAAGAAACATAATTGCAACAGACATAATTGCATAAGAAACATAATTTAGTGTTATGCTTATTTGAAATAAAAATTGCTTGCACTCATCATAGAAAAATAATTTTAATAAGTGATAATTAAAAAAATATAATTATTCGAATAAAAAATTTGCTCTTCATGAATTTTAATAGTAAAATATAGAAGAAAATTTTGTGGTACTAGTTTCTGTTACAACATACTAGTTTCATTTTCTCACCTTTAACAGCCTTCTGAATCTAATCCCCATAATACACACTGCTGAGCAAATTATTAAGAAAACGTCTGCATATTATTTCACGAGATAGGCTATTCTGTTTAATAAGCGTTTCTAAAGTGTTTCAACGTTAAAGATGAATGTCTTTTAGAAATGTTCTAAAAAGCATTTAGAATATGTGTGAGATCTTAAATTTTGGTCGAAACACTATCTGAACACATTTCTTGTCCTTGTAATTGTCAAGAACACTTCCGCAACACTTTTTTTTCCCTCGCGCAACACAATCGCAACACATTCCTAATACAATCACAACACTTTTAGTTAGAAGTGTTTACTATTACGTTCTAATAGCGTTGCAAAAGTGTTTCACGCATTTGCAGTGTTCTTTTGTGTAGCCCTGTAAACGAACAGTGAATGATTTCCCTACCATATTCTACATGAGACATGTTTTTACGCATATAAAAAATATATATTCGTTTCATTTGGTGTAGTGCAGTCTATAGATGTTAAACTCTACTTACCAGCACTTTTCCCCATAGACGTAATGTATTTGAATTCTCTTTGGGCGTTCCTGTACACGAACCATTTTCTTCATCTCAACGAAAAGCTTACTGTAGCATCCCTATATCATACACATTTAGAATACCGAGTTTGGAATTTCTGCTACTATTTGTTCTTGAGATATGCTGATAACAGACGCACAGACACACACACAGAGACCATTCGCTAAAAATGATTTTCGTATTCAGGGGACTTCAGAACATATAAATATAACAAAAACTAACTTTCGAAAATTTGACCCTAAAACAATATTTTCTCTACCTTATGGGTAAGAGAAAGTAAAAAGTGTTATAAAGCATTAACTAGGACAAAACTGCGAACGGTTTTTATTCTTTACTGGTCACGGTTTTTAAAGCAATTTTAAAGCAATGTAAAGCAATGACCATTTTTTTTTTTTTTTTTTAAATGATAAAGAGTGTGATATATTTTAAAAATTTCTGTATAGATTAGTAGCAATATAAAATTAAACAATTCAAATAAATATGCCATTATGAATAAAATTCTAAATGCTTTTAAAAAGTTGTTAAGGGACAACGGGTAATAGGTTGACATTCACCGAGCACAGAGCTGCCAACATTTTTAACTTGTAAATCAGAATTGACACCAGTATTTTTGAATGGAATACGTTATATATATTTTCGACGATTAATATTACCGAAAACAGTTATAAAAATTTTCCCGGTTTGAAGTCTCCCTTGAAAAACGGAAGATTTGGGCACCTATGCGAGCAGAACATGTATTTTGTTATATACTACACAAAAAAATGCAACTTTCAAATAGATAATTTTATAAAATTAATAGATCGGGGCTTCCCAAAATTATGAAAAGTGGGACAAAAGAATAAAGAAATTAATTTAGATGGGGTGAACTTACTTAATGCATTGTTCTTATTGTACAAAAGATAGAACTTTATTTTGAAAATAACTAGAGTAGAGCGCCGATTATCCGAACACGTCGGGACAGACCCTAGTTCGGATAAGCAAAAGTTCGTATAATTGGACAGACAATTTAAGGGATATTGTGAAAATAAAAAAGCATTCACACTTTATCCAGGCTTAAGACTGGCAGCACCAATTTGTGCTGGCGTGTTTAAAAATTAAAAATTATTGAACTAAATTGCAAATACCATAAATTTTATTTTGAAGTTGTCTGATATATTTATGATCCTCAAAATGGAAGTTTGTGCTCAATTTTGTCTTATTCTGCCATATTAAGTAAATCGTAAATTCCAAATGACTTGTGAAATTTTTAAATTAAAAAATTCATAGTCAGGGATGATTATGCCACTATCTTATATAATATTTTAAAATACTATTATTATTACCATTATTTTAACTCTAGAGATTATAATTTAATTATAATTTAAGCAAAAAAGCTTTTGATTGCTGCTTGCTTCAAAGAAGACATTTTTTTCAATGCTGCCACATCTCGAATTCTTCTTAGACTCGGTAATTGAATAGGATCTGCGTCGTTCTGCCGTTCGAGCCATTTCATAGCTGTTTCAAAACATTCAAATGGGAGAAATAGGCTGTTCAGATAAAGAAAAATAAACAGAGAAATAAGCTGTTCGGATATTTGAAAGTACGGTTAATTGGAGTTCGGATAATCGGCGCTCTATTGTATATACAACAGTGTACAGATTTTAGCCAAAATTAATCAATAAGTAATAGGAACATGACAAACACATTTTTTAAACTTATTAGCGCCCACTTTTTAGCAGTAAGTAACCATGTGACCGGTAGCCACATTGTCACTTGCATAGTTTAATAATTTTACCCTATATTAACTAGTCTACTGTAAAACTGAGAAAACTGACTCTCAAGTATATAAATTGCGAGATAGAGATGTGACACTTTTCACACACGTTGGGACACTTCACACATATTTTTCAATGACATAAACTCAAAACTGCCATGTTTGACTTATGTCACATTTGCTTTCGAGGTGCGAAAAGATCAATATTTAAGAAATCAAAACCGAGGCCAAGGTTTTTTGAATACCCTGTATATGCATAGCATATTTTTACTTTTATTTTTCATTCTTGGAAGTAACTCCGATTATATTTAGTTTTATTACTTTCTTCTATATTCAATAGAAGAAAGTATTGGATTCGTAAAAATTTTCGACCTCGGGTTTTTGATGGATTTACACGTTTTGAGAGTTGTAGAACACGATTCGACCATTTTCAGAAAACGTCTGTCTGACAGTCTGTGTGTGTGTGACAAAATTTTGTGGCAACTGTATCTTAGGAACTACTGAGTAACTTAGGAACTACTGAGTACTTAGGAACTAAATTAGTGCCTATCAATATTTGGTAAAAATTGTCTTACAGGTTGCGTTGCCATCCCGCTTTTTCTAAATTTTTAACATAGTGGTATAGGACAAAATTTTGTATAAATGTGCATAAAGAGAATTATTTTTTAATAATCATTATGAAAATTTCCAGAATTATTTATAATAGAGATAGTCAACTGGGAAAATTTTTTTGTATGTGTAGGATCCTCGCGTCCCCCTCCCCTGATGGTGAAGTCCCCCCTCGAGGGGAGTAAATTTACATGATGGATATCTTTTAAAAGAGCTTTCCAGTACCTTTAGAACGAATGGTTAAACCATTGATCTGCGTAATTTAAAATGAAGTTATCGCTTTTTTTCATTTTTAACAATTTTTTTTTTCTTTTTTATGTAATATTCACAACAAAATTGACTTTTTTTTTTTTTTTTTTTTTTTTTTTTTTTTTTTTTGGGGGGGGGGGGGGGGATATTTAGTGTTATACTACTTCTATAACATGGAAATCATCTACATTATCATGGAAGATAATTTTTTTAAATAATAATTTTAATAAATTATTTTTACTGAGTGAATTTGTACAGGAAAATATAGAAGAAAGTCATGTGGTGGCCACAACATACTAGTTTTTTCAATGAGGCAAACCTAAAACCGTTGAGACAAGTTTCTTAGTAAGAAAATCAAAGAAAAGATGTGGGAAATTTTTTAAATAATAAATATTAAAGTTTCAGCAACAGTTTAATATTTCAGTTGATTCGTCGTGACGTGAGTGATGCAATCTCAAAAAACTATTGAGTCTAATATTTCGCAACTCATCAATTCAAAAACAAGGATATAAAATATCTGAATTTCATTTCGATTCAAGTCTTGAATCGAACTGAAATCCAGAAAGAGACCTTGAATTCGTACTTAACTAAATTTTGAATTCAGATATTAAGACTATACTTCCCTTTCTGTTAAACATAAAACATTAAAATACAGACATGCCAAGTCTCCTGCTTTTGGCAGGAGTCTCCTGATTTTTGCTTGTTTTTCCATGCTCCTGATTTTCCACGCATTTCTCCTGCTTTTCTGGGGTAATTTTTATCTATCCCTCTTAGCATAATTAATGCTTAAAATTTGTGGGATTGGGTAAAAAATTTTGAAAGAAAATTAAATTTTTTCTTGCCCTGCAATTCATCAAGTTCAGTTTGAATGTGAATTACTATACAATGCTTTGAAGCTAATTTTTGCTAAGAATAAATTTTTAACTTTCATTTTTGCATAATGAAAAACGTCTTATTATTAAAAGATTTTTTTTTTTTTTTTTTTTTTTTTTTTTAATACCATAACTATTGAAAACTTAAAGAATTCAAATTTCATTAGAATATAGCTGATATTTTCATTTCTTTATTACCTTTTCTTTTACAAAGATAATTAAGATCCTTATTGTTTTATATTAGGAGCAGAATGATCAAATCTGTCTATTTTTACTTAAATTTTAAACAACTGTATGTCTGAAGGTTTTTTTTTTTTTTTTTTTTTTTTTTTGATTGTTTTACTGCAAGAAACATATATTATTCATTTAATTTTAATACTGTAAATACCTCCTAAGCTTATAAAGCTTCACTTAAAAATAAATTTGCATTATTTTACTCATTTTTCTTACAAACTTTCTTGTTGGAAAAAAGTCTCCTGATTTCTGTTTAAAAATCTCCTGCTTTTTTGTCAGTAGAAGTTGGCATCGCTGAAAATAAGAAGAAAGACAAATTATTACATTTTATTCTCGGATCTCTACAGAAGCCAGTCGCGAAAAATTCCGCAGATTGTGGCGGAATTCGAGAAATTTATAAATCGAAAATATTTAGAAATCCGTTAAGAAAAAAACAACATAGATAGTCCCGGAAACTGTCAGTAAAAGCACATTGGAGCTGCAATCTCACGGATTTCTATTGAAAGCTACAAATTACTAATTTATTAATTAAACTTAAACAATATTGTATATATTAGAACCTTTCATTTAAAAATTTTTGTATTTAACGCAATTTAATGTTTGGACTTGCTCATACACACAGGTGCACACTGATCATTTTGTAAAAATAAAAAAAATAAAAAATAAAATCAGACCTTAAAGCATGTAAAATAGGTGAAAAATCGACATCGAAATGTTTCACAGAATACAATACTTCTATTACTCACAGTAGTCGGATAATGGAACTAAAAATATGCTAGTATAAATTAATCAGTATAGAAATAATTGATGCATGAACCTACATGATGCAGGGATTTTAATTATTTATTGGTTCTGTTTGTCCAAGAAAATCGGCTCAACTTAAGGTCCGCAAAATAACACATCGATTTCTCTTAATATTTAATATATGTCAAATATTTTTTTCCCTATATAAAAAACAACTCATGTTCGACGCAATTCAAGGTTCCCAAATACATTGATTTCTCTTGGGATTTAATATATGTCAAATATTTTCCCTTTATATTAAAAGCAACTAATGTTCGCCAGAATTTAAGGTCCCCAAAATAACATATTTGATTTCTCTTTTAACGTAATGTATTAACTATTTTGCCTCTTTATAGAAAGCAACTAATAGTGTTCAAATGAAAGAATTTTTATTGTAAATTTACTGGTGGAAACCAAGAATGGTATTAACAATTACCGTTATATATTTAGATAATTGTTTCATTTCTCTTTCAATTAAAACCAGCGGCCGAGCGGTTCTGCGCTCAAAGCTGGTAGACGTGAGGTGCCGGGTTCGATCCCAGATCGTGCTTGTCGGCCTAGCCGTTCAGCATTTTGTGGTTTTCTCCGAACATTGCGTAAATACAGATTAGGATGCCTTAGTAAGACCCCCATGCAGGGCACTTCCCTCAGACCTCTAGGACCTTACTCCCAAATCCAATCCATCCTTTCAATTAAAATAAATAAATATTTATAAATTAAGTAACTGCGAGTGCGCGAATTTTTATCGTATGTTTACAGAAGAAAAAAAAAAAAGAAAGAAAGAAAGAAATGTAAAAAAATAAATAAATAAATAAATAAAAATAAAAATAGGCATAAATTAGCCTTGATCGGACACTGCTCATGCGTTTCGGCAAAAAGGTATATAATCGTTTTTTACAGTTTTTCAATTAGGTTTTTAATAAATTTGCCAATGGGATCAATTTTTAAATGTTTGAATTTTCCGTGTACTTTTATTGGACTTAATATTTTACGGGCCAATGTTCTTAATCGAGAACATCAAATTAAAAATAATTTAAAAAAAATAAATTTCTTCAATATAGACTTGAAAAAGTTAGCAGACATATTCAAAAGGTGGCTTGGTTTTTACTTATATTACCCAACTATGGGAAAATTGAGAGTATTGTATTCGGTTAAAAATTTCGATATTTAGTTTTCACTTGATGTACGTGTTTTAAAGTCTCATGAGTGGTTTTGGGCCATAATTTGAAAAACAACAAATTTGATTATTAAAATATATTTTTAATAACATTTTAGTGTATTTACCTTTTTCATAAATATTATTTTTTAAATTAAAAACCAATCTTTTCTTACAGTTTTAAAAGTGTCTTACTTTTATTTGAACAAATATGTAACTAAAGTTTTATTTACTATATTAGTATTGTATAAGGTTTTTTTTTTTTTTTTTTTCTAAAATATTTTATTTTTGCCTGTTTTATAGTTACAATAAGTTTTTATAAAAAAAAAATTGTATATTACATGCATACAAGATGGTTATACTCAAATTCTTGTAACTAAAATGGATAAGCTCATATCATGAATCGTCTCAATACAGAGTTTGCTGGCAATCTGCTTGCTCGTTTTAACTGCAGAAAGCTGTTTGCAGCAAAAATTTAATGACTATGTTTATATTTTCATATTTTTTAGTCTAGTTATTAATAAACAACTCTTGTGAATACATTTCTTTCAATAATACATAAAAATAATGAAATTCTTACAACTACTCGGTATTGGCCGAATACTTAGTCCATATTTGGCCGAGTACCGAGTACTCGACAAACTGGCCGAATACCGAGTATATAACGAGTACTCGGTACAGCTCTAGTTCTTATAGTTTTTTTGTACAAGTGCACAAAGGAAAATGCTTTATCATCGTGCCTTATGGCTCTTTTTTTTTTTTTTTTTTTTTTTTTTACGGAGACACAACTGAAAATTCTTTATCATTATGATTTATGGGCTCAAATTCATTAGGGGAGAAGGTGGTAATATGGACCACTTTTTATTTTTTAACAAAAATTGCACTTTTTAATGGAATTTTTTCAACAATAACTACTATAATTTGAAAAAGTATCCTTCCACTGAACATTTAAAGATTTAGAAGGTAAAACATTAAACGATTTAAAGACCATTGATTTTTTTAAAACATAATACAAAAAAAAAAATCTTAGAAAGTGGGGTGGTAATATGGAACAATAAAAAGTGAAACAAAAAAATATTTATTGGGTTATTTATTTCTGAAAACATTATTAAAAAAATGCAAACCTGAACATCTAAAGGAAAGTATTGTAAAAAATACGCATATTTTATCGAAAAACATAAAGAGGAAATATTTTTTTTCCTGTAAAATATTGTTTGTAAAAAAAAAAAAAATAATAATAATCATTAAAAAGTTTATTATATTACATTAATTGTAAACAAAATTAGCTTTGTGGTGAAGTTATGAAATAAATATGATATTAAAATCCAAAGAGAATTAACATTAAGACATAGAAAATAAAAGAGGTGGTTATGTGGAACACCACTGTTCCATATTACCATCAATCACCATTTTATAAACGATCCCATGAATTTTAAGTTTGAAAAATATTTATCCATAATTTAATCCTGCTATTTTACTATTTAATCTTACAGTTAATAAAAACAACATTAACAATATCTTACATTTATCAATAAGGATGTGAAAAATATTCATGAAACTTACCCTGTGAAATTTTTTAGAACTGCATAAACAAAGATCCGCCTGTTACACCATAAACAAAACAAGCTATGCTGATGCCAAGCGGTATAGCAATTATTATGATTCCCATTAATTAAGTTTACTTTAGTAAACACAAATGGTGCCAGTAGAGAAGCAGAAAGAAGCTGTTTCATATTACCACCCTGTTTCATATTACCACCTTCTCCCCTACAGTGCGATAGCGTCTAAAGGCCAGTATCCACTTGGGCTCAAGATCAACGCTCAAAACGTCATTAATCACGCTTCCGACACAAAGAGCCAAATGTCTTGTCTCTTTTTTATCAGATTGCGCAGTTACCTCAAAGGAAAGCATGCAAAATTGACAAAGATATCTAACCCCAGCCCCTCAATTATCTCAGCAGGGGACCCCGTTCCAGGGTTTTGAGCTGGGGTGACCACATCAAAGGATTCTGAATAGAAGCCGCCCAATGAGCTGTAGTGGAAATCGGACTTAAGCGCTTCATCCGATTGAGCTGAAATTATATATTTTTTTATAAGTCACCGTCGAACGTACTGTATAGATTTTAGGGAGTCTAGCATTTATAGATTTTCAGAGGGACATATTTTCTGTTTTGTTTATTCAATGACTTCTCTTACTTTAATTTATTTGTACAACTGTTAATTACTTAACGTTCGAAAAGTCAAGTGAAGTCACTCCAGATTTTTTTCTTCCATTACCGACTACCATATATAATGGAAATGTTATGTTCAATCAAAAAATTCGATATCAAATTTTCTCCTGATTTACATGTTTTAACGTCACCCAAGTCCAAAAAACTATTTTTTGGCAATTAGGGAGTCCAGCATTTGTAGATTTTTAGAGGTACATAACGAAAATTTCTTTATCATTATGATCTATGGGCTCAAATTATTTGAAGGGCAATGGCGTTAATTTAAACAACATACTAAATACTCAGATACCCTATTATAATTTTCTCTTTTGTTTATTTAATGACTTCTCTTACGTTAATTTATTTGTCCAACCGTTAATTACTTAGCGTTCGAAAAGTCGAGTGGAGTCACTCCAGATTTTTTACTTCCATTACCGTCTACCATATGTAATGGAAGTATTATGGTCAATCAAAAAATTCGATATCAAATTTACTCCTGATTTACATGCTTTAACGGGACGGGACGGTGGGCATTATAAATAAATATTTTTAATTTTACAGCAAAAGTTTTAATTTTTTGTATATATATGCACTTAAGTATTACAATATTAATAACATAAAAATAAAAATAAAAATTATTTAATTTTTTTTTAATTTTCAAAAATTTTCAAAATTTTTAAATGTCTCTCGCGTTTATATTTTTCATATATTTTTTATTATTTTGCTTGATTATTATTCATTCATATATTTTAAATAAATTTGGGTATCGGATTTTCTATTCCTTCAGAAGTTTACTTTTAAGAATAATTTTTGTGAAATATACTGATTTTTTATGACAATTTCAATCTCGCGCATAATAAAACAGAGTCTTAAAAATCTGAATATAGGCGAAACTTAAAACGGATACCCAAATTTCACTGAAATGTAACATAAAACATTTTAAAACAATTTTTATTAATTTTAAGCCAAAATTATGACACGAGAGATATTTGAAAGAAGGGAAAATCGTTAAAAAACACATTAAGAGAAAACAGCATTTAAATTGAATTTCACCAGTTATCATTATTTATCAGTCAAACATTTTAGTAGGCTATGTATTTTAAACCGTATGTTTTTTACTATTGTTTTAATTTAACAAAATTAAAGTATTTTAAAAGTTAAAAAGATATATGATAAATCTCCGCCGACTACACCGCTTGTTTTTTTTTTTTTGTTTTTTTTACATTTTAAAGGGGATTTAATCAGATCATTATTTTTTTTAAACCCTTGTAATTTTTGAAAATATCAACTTAGAAGCATGCGGTTTGTTGCATATTGTTCAGAATTAGTTATAGAAAATAAATATAACAAAACGAAAAATAGATGTTTTCCGTTGATTTTTACGGTTTTTAAAGCCCACCATTACCTTAAGGTACCTGAGACCATAAAAGAGTTTTTTTGCAATTGGTCAGTGTGTGTGCGCACTGTGTGTATGTTTCTATGCGGGGAATATTTTGATTATCATAGCTGCGAAACTAATAAGAATTTTTCATGTGTAAATAAAGACGGAACGACGAAACTTCAGAATTGAGACAGATCTGGTGTACATGTGATTTTTGAAGCTTTTTGTGAAAACTGGAAAAACCGAAAGGGAGGCATTGAAAACCGAAAGAGGGACCATAAGTCCGTATCTTTAAAACAGCTTTAACAATTTTCTAAGTTGCTATATAAACACTCTATTAGATATCCTTTCGTGTGTATTAGTTGGTTAGTTCAGGAAAATTGACAGGCGTCCTGTATAAGTAGGTCGATTTGAGATCCCGCACAGTGATGCCAGATTGGAGATTTTGTCCCCATTTTGGGGATTTTAGAGGCTTCTGGAGACAATTTTGGGGACCAAATGTTTGTGGGGACTTTTTTGGGGAATTCTAAAATTTTTGGGGACAAACCTGGGGAGTTCTTCAACTTTCTATCAATGTTGGCAACGTAATAATTTATCCCTACGACTAGAGACTTTCAATAGCTTTATTGTTATTTGGGGATTTTTTTTTTTTTTTTTCAAAAATTGCCTCCATTTGGGGAAAAATCTGCTTTTTTTTTTTTTTTTTTTTGAAAACATTTTTCTTTTTCTTTTTTAGTAGAAATCAAGTTGGGGATTTTTTCGAAAAAAAAACCCTGATTTGGGGAAATTTGAAGACCTGTTTGGGGAAATGATTTTCGACCTTCTGGCATCACTGATCCCGCAAGTGTGTTTCTTCAAAAATGACTGCACGGATTTTTTTCGAACTCGCCATATTAACTTCCTTTTAAATATCCTTTCGTACGTAAATGTTGTTTTCTGGTCAACAATTCAGTTTGCCAAGTTTTAGGTGAAAGTCGGTATCTTAAAAAATGCTACATTTTCTTGAAAATTGCTACAGTCGGTAACAAAAGTATCCGAACACTAGCAAAAATTCCTATATAAAAAAAGTACACTTAATACAGTTTTGTTAAATAAATCCTTGTCGAATCCTGTTCTTAGTCAGTCTAAAAACAGGATTCGACAAGGATTTATTTAACAAAACTGTATTAAGTGAACTTTCTTTACATAGGAATTTTTGCTAGTGTTCGGAGACTTTTGTTACCGACTGTACATTAGGCTGACTATATGTCCTCGAATCTCGAGGACAGGCACGAATTTCGAGGACAAACTACCTTCGTCCCCAAAAAATTACAACACATTTGGGGACGCCAGTTATAAATTTATTAATGTTTTATCATAGTAATTTATTATATGTATAATAAATAAGCTGAAATAAGGTGCTTTATACATAAAAATTACTAAAATTTTACAATTTAAGGTGATTTAATTAATTTTTTATCTTTTTGTCCTCGAAATTCGAGGACACCGCCATCTTTGTTCACAAATTCAAGGAAAAAAATATGGTCACTCTACTGTACATAAACCCCTTTTCAGATATCCTTTCCAAGTATTACGTGGTTATTACAGGAAAATTTAGAGTCATCCTGATCAGGTAGGTCAGTTTTAGAACTCGGAAATAAGTATTTCAAAAAATGGCTCTACCGATTTTTTTTTTTTAAACTCGCTATGTAAACTCTATTTTATATGTCTTTACACATGTATTAGTTTGCTTTTACAAAAAAATTGTCAGCTGTCTGATTGGTTACGTCAGTTTTATGTCTTCTGTTTACATTATTTCCAAAAAGCTTTTTTATTATACGAGTAATAGTGCGTAATGTAAATCATGTGTTACACTCCAATATTTCTAAAAATCGGTTTTTGTGCTCAATGTTTAAAAGATAAAAATTTTTATAATATTAACAAAAAATGCACTTGGCATGATTTGTGAAATACTTATGTTCCCGAAAATACAGTCTCAGACTAATAAAATTTAAAAACAATACACCAAAAAGGAGTTATCCAAATGGGACGAAAATTAATAGATGTGATGTACGCGTAAAGAAAAACAAATTATTGTGCAGTTTCAGAAAAATTATAGATAATTTAATCAAAAGAAAGAGTTTCACAAAATGAACAAGTCAATAACACATTGGACCACCTCTGACCCTTATGTATTCGGCTTAACATTGATTGACAAAGTTGGCAGATGTCCTCCTGCGAGATATCATGCCAAATTCAGTCCAATTGGTGCGTTAAACTGGCAAAATCCTAAGCTAGTTGTAGGGTCCTTTTCATAATGCTCTAAACGTCCTCAGTGGGGAAAAGATCGGGCGACTTTGCTGGCCAAAATAATGCTAGCCAAGCAAGAAAAACAGCAATAGAGACTATCTCCGTGCACGGGTGAGCATTGTCATGCTAAAATATGCACTCAGGATGACGTGGTATGCAAGGCAATACAATGGGCCGTAGAATTTCGTCGACGTACTGCTGTGCTGTAAAGGTGCCGTGAATGACAACCGAAGGGGGTCGTACTATGAAAAGAAATGGCACCGCAGACCATCACTCTTGGTTGTTTGACCAAATGGCTTGCGTCAATCAGGTTGACATCCCCCTTTTTCCAAGTCTTCTCCAGACACATAATCGCTGGTCATCGGGGCTCAAATCGGAGCGGGACTTATAATTGAAGAAAATTCTACTCCGTTCAGTTTCAGTTTAATTCCAGGTCTAATGTTCCCTACACCACTGCAAAGACTTGTTGGTGTACAGAGGTAATTGGTAGTCATACAAGGTGCGCATGAGCTCATCCTGCTTTACCTTAGCCGCCTATTAATTATCTTTGCTGTCATTGTAGTACCAGTTGCACGTAGGATCGATAATAATGATGAATCTGAGCTCAGCTCTGACTATTAATTGATCCACATGTTCTGTCGTCTCTCTAAGCCAACCATTTCGTTTTACTTTCTTCTATATTCAATAAAGAAAATATTGGATTCGTAAAAATTTTCGACCTCGGGATTTTGACGAATTTATACATTTTGAGAGCTGTAGAACAAGATTTGACCCTTTTTAGAAAATGCCTGTCTGTCTGTGAGTGTGTGTGTAGCAAAATTTTGTGTACAGGTTGCGTTGCCATCCCGCTTTTTCTAAATATTTAACATGGTAGTATAGGACAAAATTTGTATAAATGTGCATAAAGAGAATAATTTTTTAATAATCATTATGAAATTTACAAGAATTATTTATAATAAAGATAGTCAAGTGGAAAAAAAAAAAAAAAAACTTGTATATGTAGGAGCATCGCCTCCCACCCTGGGGAAAGGGAAGTAATTTTTTTTTTTTTTTTTTTTAATGTAATGTAATATCGAGAATAAAATGGACTCTTTTTGATATTTAGTGTTGTACTACTCCTCTAATATGGAAATCGTACTGCATTATCATGGAAGATAATTTTATTAAATAATGTTTTATTTTTTTTTATTTATTTTTTTTTTTTTTTATTGAGTGAATTTGCATAGGAAAATATAGAAGAAAGTCATTTGGTGGCCACAACATACTAGTTTGTTCAGGCATGGTCATGAAGATATAGGGAAACCATGACCATATTACTATGGCCATGGTTCACCCATTTCTGCCAACATCGTCTAATAATGGCACCATTCCTATTCAAATGTTGAGTGAGTCACCGATTAGAAGACCCGGCTTCTTTGAGCCCAAATGCACGTTTTCCTTGAAATGCTAACGTTCGCGTACCTGTATATGAGGAATATTTACATTTATTATCCATCTGAGTACACGGAATGAAAATTTCTGAACTAGAATCGAAATTTCTTCACTGTAATATCCTAAGAGCTGCGCAGTTCAGATGCGCTATCGCGTCACCTGTTCATTGATTGGCCGCCAAATTTTAAAATTTGCATTTCCTGTCGAAACCTGTGTGCATATCGATTTGTGTTCAATTTGCATTATTCCTTCTTGGTGAGTCTCTCTTTTTTTTTTTTTTTTTTTTTTTTTTGGGGGGGGGGGGGGGGTCCTAGAGTGTATTTATATTCTCACATTTTAATCAAGAAGCATAATTTTTCTAGGTTAAAATGCCTATATATATATTTAAATGTTGGTAATGTCTTAAGACAGAGGCATACACTGTACTTTTTTGCCTAATACAGCCAAACATTGCGATATTTCTGCTCTAAACGGAGACTTAGATGTCCCCTGATGATGGAACTCTTCAAGTTTTGAGCATTTTCCAGTTTCATTTCAAATTAATTTATTATTCTCCACTACTTATTTAAAACTTGTTGGGATCTTAAGAATTAGTGATTTACTGGGAAATTATTTTATTAATATTATTTCAAAGGAAAAATTCATTCTTTATTGGCATGCGTGAATGGGTTTAATAAGTAATGATAACGTGAGTATTTTATTCACTTTTAATTACCAATTCAGGCTTTATTTATTTAATTTTTTAAATGTAATTGGCCTTAGTAATGTATCTCCTGTATATGAAATTTTATCCTGATTTACAATTCTATATTTATTTTGTGAAGGAAATTGGCAATGATAGTGTTTCTATTTTATACTAAATTTTATAATGATTTACACTTCTCAATGTTATATATACATACAGTCAGTAACAAAAGTGTCCGAACACTAGCAAAAGTTCCTATGTAAAAAAAGTACACTTCATACGGTTTTGTTAAATAAATCCTTGTCGAATCCTGTTCTTAGTCAGTGTAAGAACATGATTCGATAAGGGTTTATTTAACAAAACCGTATGAAGTGTACATTTTTTACACAGGAATTTTTGCTAGTGTTCGGACACTTTTGTTACCAACTATACATAGAAAATTAAATGAGTAATACCTTTAAACTAAAGTATTTTAAGGTAAAGTATCTGAATTCGGCCTGTAGAAAGTTAAAATCGTAACTTCTTGGGGAAAAAAAAAAAAAAAAAAAAAAAAAAAAAAAGGCTACTAATACATTTTTTGTTTATTTTATTGTAGTTCCTAATTACATTAGCATCTATTTTCTAAAACTTCTTACAGTCACCTATAAGCTAATTTATTTAACAGTTGATTAACTGCTGATAACTGATATTATCTATTTAAAAATTTGTTTTAATTGCGATTTGCATGACCATTCTGTATTACTTTTACTGTTCTTAAAATTATGGTGATGGTTCTTATAACTAAATTTCTTTTATTAATTTCACTTTTTTATTTTCTTACTTAGGTTTTATAAAGTCACTTCCTGCACCAGGTATGACTTTTGCTTCTTTTTCCCTTTCTTTCTCTCTCTCTCTCTCTCTCTTTTTTTTTTTTTTTTTTTTTTTTTTTTCTCTCTTTTATTTTTTAAACTTGCTCAGATTTATCTTTCTTTTACTCACTTCTGTTATCCAAAATTGTTGTGAAAAACATATGATATAAACATTAAAAGTATTTTTATACAAGTATACATCTTCTTTTATTGCATACATGAAGGCTTTTATACGCAAACAACACAAGCTCTTTAATTTAGAGATATTTCAAATACAAACTGCCTATGTCTATTTTTTCATTACTATTCTACAAGTATTTATTCTGTGTACATTTAATGAGGTAAATGTATCATAGCCTCCTAAACTAGATGCCTGTCGCGTGGCTCAAAAACTTGGCAAACAGTTCAAGCGGTAGACAGCGCCACCTGGTACAGATTGCGCGACTTTTTTATTCAACAGCCACCAAAAATTTTTAAAAGTGGTATTTGATATATGTAAAAGCCGAATAGAATCGAAGAAACTTTGATTATATATATCATATATGACTTCTTAAAATTATTGGTGACAGTTGAATAAAAAAGTCACGCAATCTGTACCAGGTGGCGCTGTCTACCGCTTGAACTGTTACCAAGTTTCCGAGCCACGCGACAGGCATCCAGTTTAGGAGGCTATGAATGTATAAATAAAACCATTGGGCAAAAGCTGCAGCTTCTCCAGAATTGCTCCCTTTTTTAACAAACATCCTGCGTGATTACGGACGGATACTATGCCACTTGTAAATACAGAAGCGTGGCGAGAGGGAGATCGGGGGCACGGAGGTCAATCGTGCCCTAGGCCCCTCTCCAAAAAGAACAGTTAATGATCCCCAGTTTCATTCTATATATTATATTACTATATATATATTTTTCCAACTCGACCCGAACCTGACAGATGAATTTTAAATGAACCCGAACCCGACAAAAAATTTTAATCGACCCGAAAACCGACCTGAACCCGCTATAAAAAATTTTGACAACCCGAACCCGATTTCTTCATACCTGAGACCCGAAACCTGAATATAAATGAAAATTAATAATTCATTTAAAAATCGTGCAAAACATATTTAAATTCTGAAATAAAGTAAATTTTCATTGTCACACGGATGGTAAGTTTCAAGTTTAGCGTTTTTGTAGTTTATTATTTGAAGTTTATCACCACACACACACCAAAATATAAAAATAAGGGCTGCAGACGCCCACTAAACGTTCGTTCTCATATAAATTTACATACATTTCAATAACTTCTTAAAAATATTTGCAAGAGAAAAAATATTAGTCATCAGTTTAAGTTCACAGTCTATTTCAAAGGATGTGAGTAATCAAAATATATAAATCACACATCTGATTATTCTCGGAGAGGGATCCTGCTTTTCGCAGCTTCTATTATAAATAAAAATAATATTTGATGTTTTTTGTTAATTGTTTCAGTGGAAAATGGATGTTTGTTTTACTATAATAGTTTGAGTAAGCGTGTATTCATTATGGGTATATATACCAAAGAAATTTCTGCTTAATAAGATAATTTGTTTTGAAAGATGTTCTCAACTCGACCCAACTCGTTTAAAACTGAACCCGACCCGAACCTGAACCCGACCTCGAGTAAAAAATATCCAGTCAACCCGATGCAGGACTCTACCCGGGTGCCAGTTACATTCGCTACTCCATTGTGTAAACGGGGTCACGGTCGCCCAGTCGGTAGAGCGCCGGCCTCGTAATTGGAAGATTGCGGGTTCGGTACTCGAGCCGGCCAAAGACCGTCGTGTACACTAATGGTGACTGGTGCACGTAAAATTTGTCGTGGCCGCAATGTCCTCCATATTCCCATCAAAAATTATACCTCTGGGTGTCACCGAAGCGGGAGAGCCATCCCTTCCGTGGAGGATCAAAATTGCGATGGCATGTCTCCGGACCACCTCTAGGGTGAGTCCCAGATCATCGCCAATTGCCCATCTGCGCAGCACTAGTGCGACATAAAACCCAACCAAGCATTGTGTAAACGTCTCCCTAAGCAAAATTCAACTTTTGTCCATCACTGAGCCAATAAAATTATTTCAGGCGAATAAGTAACAAATAATTAGAATCCATTGATCAGAAAAAGGAAATTTATTTAACCTTACCCACTTAACACATTTTCTCCTCGGGACTTCATTGTAGCCTTGGGTAGACAGAACATCCTCAGGATATCCTGGGGGCAAAGATTTGGTACATGAGCAGTAGTGCACCGAAATATTGATGCTGATTATCCGAAATATTGATGTTGTTGCTATATAAGGTCAGGGTTGGCAGGTTTTTGACGCATGACAGTTTTTGACGGTTTAAACCACAGTTTAAACTGTCACGTCAAAAACCCTTTGTCAAAAACCTTATGTCAAAAACCTCCAATTTTACATTTCTTGGTATATTTTAACAATGAAGTAGTCATATTTAGAGAAATAAAATATGTAGTCCTAAAAAAAGTGGTCAGTTTATAAGTTTCCCATGATAAAAATAATTTTTATAAGAGTATTATCTTTTTCTTATGAATGCCAATAATTTCTGTTTAAGTTAAAAAAAAAAAAAAAAAAAAAAAAAAATATTTATTACCTTTACAAAAACAAAAATTTGAAAATAGAAATTTGTCTGTTCTAAAGTGAACTACTTATTGCACTTTAAGTTATCAAAAATTTTACAAAGTCTTTTTTTTTTAAAGTACACCTTCTAAATACATACTGACTGATAATTAAAAGGTGCCGTAAGTATTTTATCCCAATGAATAAAATTACTGTGCATTATTTCATCATGTTTTTTCATTTTGGGTTATAATCAATAGCATGCTTTATGATTAAAAATTTTTGAGGTATTGCATGATTAGTTGAACTAAATTTTTAATGAAGAGGTTAATGGAAAGCATATCTCTCTTTTGTGAATTAATGTCTTAAATGTATGAAAATTTGAATTTATATGCATTGAAACATATATTAAATACATTGAAGCCCAATATTAAATAATACATTAAAATTTCTCAAACTGTATGTGAAAAATAAATAACTGTCCTTCACTTTTTAAAATTGCTAGTATCTAATTAATTTTTAATTTTATATCTTGATTTCACATTATTATAAGTTTAACAATATATTCTAAAATATCTGGATATTATTTTGTGAATTCATTGATATGATTTAATTAAAAATATATATATATATACATATTTAAAGGCTAAAAATTTTATTGAAATTTCAGCATTCAGCATAATTTTAAAAATTAACCTATCATTGAATTCCCAAACCAAGTAATAACATAATATGTTTAGTTTATATTTTTAAATCATGATGTCAAAGTGAGAAGGGGGGGGGGGGGGGGAGAAATAAAAGAAAGCATTTAAAATTTATTTTTTTATTTTTTTTTCCCTTACATAAACCAGGGATGCCAACATTTTAATTTATTCTGAAGCATATTTAGACCCACCTTTATTTTGCACCACTTTTTTTCTTTTTTTATCGTAATCATATATTGAAGAAAAATTTCTATAAAAGTGGCGCGAAATAAAGGCGGGGCTAAAAATGCTCCAGAATAAATTAAAATGTTGGCAACCCTGCATAAACATTTATCTTTTTCAGAATATATATATATAACCAATGTTAACTTATATACTTAGTACATTGCAACTTAAAAATATGAATACAATTATTTTAGATTACAATTTTCACATGACATAGTTTTCGACAGTTTTTGACGGTTTAAACCAGTTTTTGACAGTTTAAACCAGTTTTTGACACTTGTCACGTCAAAAACCAGTTTTTGACGTCAAAAAGCCAACCCTGTATAAGGTACACATATTATAAATCCTGTTTTCATGATTGAGCTTAATTATTTACACCCGCGCGCGAAACAACATTTTTTTTTTTTTCCTTTCCAAATTAAAGTGCTTACGAAGTGCTTCATCATGGAACCTTAATAGCGTTTTCAATTATTGCAATCGAAACTCCTTGCTATATTGTGCATAATAATTACTCAGTCGGTAACAAAAGTACCCAAACACTAGCAAAAATTCCTATATAAAAAAAAGTAGAGTTAATACTGTTTTGTTAAATAAATCTGTGTCGAATCATGTTCTTAAACTGACTAAAAACATAATTCGACAAGGATTTATTTAACAAAACAGTATTAACTCTACTTTTTTTATACAGGAATTTTTGCTAGTGTTCGAATACTTTTGTTACCGACTATACTACGACAACTGTCACAAAAATTATCCAGTTTTAAAAATTAGTATAAATGTTTACGATCTACATGGATTTAGTTATACAGTTTTCTTTTTTCCCGTGTGTGTGTGTATGTTTATGATTTTGGAATTCGTGTACAAACACACAAACTATTTCGTATCACAATGATCTATGAACTGAATTTCCTTTAAGTCCACTTTACAGGAATCGATGATCCAGGCAAAAATTGGGTCTTTTTAAATTTCTTTCATAAAATTTCATTTCATGCAGTCAGCAGCAAAATTATCCGAGCACTAGCAAAAATTCCTATGTAAAAAACTACACTTAATACTGTTTTGTTAAATAAATCCTTGTCGAAGCATGTTCTTAGACTGACTAAGAAATAGATTCGTCAAGGATTTATTTAACAAAACTATATTAAGCGTACATTTTTTATATAGAAATTTTTGCTAGTGCTCGGATAATTTTGCTGCCGACTGTAGAATGGGCCCTTTCGCAAAATTCATATTTATAAAATGGCATGCTTGCCAACTGTACTGTTTTTACCAGTAGACTACTTTTTTTTGGGCCTTCTGTGGCCGAGTGGATATGTCACCACGCTGCTAATCTCCTTCCAGCGTAGGAGAGCGGGTTTGATTCCCGCGCTGGCCCTGGGTGTTTTCTCCAATTCTTCGTACTGTAATTCTGTCATGTGCTATCTGTAGTTATCTGACGAAGATTTACAAGCGGACTATAAGTCAAGCATACAAATCTGATGTATATGTTATCAATAAATAAAAACTACTTTTTTTTTTTTTTTTTAGTTATTTCTACTGGTCTACTGGTTTTTGTTAAAAATCTACTGTTTTTTAGGAACCTACAAGAAAAATCGTAAAATTGAGCAATTTTCCTATAAAATACTATTTGGAGGGAAATGTGCAGAGAATAAATATATTAATGAAATGAGGCTTATTAAATGTGTGTGTAAAAATTGCAATGTGGATTTTAATTATTTCAAAATAATCTGAAATTTTTGGGGGGTTTAAAGTAACGCTTTTGTAATTAAATATATTTACATAGTCATTGTGAGCGTATTTCCAGTCAGATAAAATGATTAAAAGATGAATTTTGATCCTTATTATCTGATAAAAATCTGGAGAATATTTTAATTTCCAAATGCAATGAAAATTTAATTTAAAATTGCTATGAACAACAATATAATTGTTCTTTTCTTAATAAAGCAAAATCTGCTACAAATGTAAAAAATTGTGTTTAAGTAAATACCATTGGCAACATTTTCTTTTTCTTAATTTTTAGGATTTTAAATTAATTCTTTAATATACATAATGTCATTATTTTGTTTTCGTTTAAAAGATGGCTGATTTATTTAAAGAATATTACTATTTAATATAGAAATTCTTTTGTAAATATTCATATATTTTTCTTTTTGTCAACTACATATTTATATAAATTCAATCTCTATTGTTAAATATGTCAATTTATAAAATCTACTGTTTTTTTTTTTTTTTTTTTTCGATAAAGTTTACTAGTTTTTAAAATTGAAATGTTGGCAAGTATGAAATGGGCTCATTCACAAAATTTTATTTCATAAAAACATGCCTTACAGTAAATTTCTTTTTATAAAATTTTTCCATGTTTTCAGTGTTATTTTAAACTAGTCGGTCTGCACTCCCCTGACGCTCGATTTTTACACGAATGTTTAAATTTCGAAATTCATTTCTCCTTGCCAGTTCAAATTAATTAATTTATATTTTTAAGACAAATATCCTCATGTTTTACATCTTTATATTTATACGTTTTGAAGTCCAAACGTCTCCAAGAAATTAAAAATAACATCGTACAGTTGGTAACAAAAGTGTCCGAACACTAGCAAAAATTCCTATTTAAAAAAAGTACACTTTATACGGTTTTGTTAAGTAAATCCTTGTCGAATCCTCTTCATAGTCAGTCTAAGAACATGATTCGATAAGGATTTACTTAACAAAACCGTATGAAGTGTACTTTTTTTGCATAGGAATTTTTGCTAGCGTTCGGACACTTTTGTTACCGACTGTAATTTTTTAATTCAAATTTTAACCACGTATCTGTTTATTTATATTATTAATTTCTCGTGACGTAATTGCTTTTGACATATTTGATTTTTTATTCTTTTTTTCTTTCCCCTGGCGTATTAAAATTTCTCATAGCATCAAAAAGAGTTTATTTTAAAAATAAAAATTGTGTAGTTTAAATTGGTGAAAATTAGTGAATGAATCTTCTAAAACCATGCAAACCGTGGATAAAATTTTATTTTCTTTATCTCAATACATTGTTGTTGATTGTGGTTTAAGTTTTTCCTTTTAATTATTCTTTTTCATTATTTTATTCAGTTGAAATGCACCTACGGAAACCATGTACAGTCGGTAACAAAAGTCTCCGAACACTAGCAAAAATTCCTATGTAAAAAAAGTACACTTAATACAATTTTGTTAAATAAATCCTTGTCTAATCCTGTTTTTAAACTGACTAAGAACAGTATTCGACAAGGATTTATTAAACAAAACTGTATTAAGTATACTTTTTTTATATAGGATTTTTTGCTAGTGTTCGGAGACTTTTGTTACCGACTGTATAAAATTTACTTACTTTATTCCAATACATTGTTTTAGCTGTGGCATCATTTTCAGCGCTAGTTTCGTGTAATTTGGGCTTTTATGATTAAGAAGAGAACTACCATTATTGGTTCAATTAATTAATATTAACTTGATATAAAACATTGAATAGAATGGCTACGAAAATAAGAAGTTTTATATTACCAAAATAAAGAAAAAAAATGTTTATTTTCACAAAAAAGGGCCCAAAAATAAGGTGACCATACGTCCTCGAAATTCGAGGACTGTCCTCGAATTTTGGCCTTTTCTATTTTTTGTCCCCAAAAATTCTTTGACTACTCGGGGACGCTAAATGTCCCCAAATTTAAATATTTGCGGGTATTTCTTTCAAAATCACAGTCCATTCCGTGACCGTGGAGGATCAAAATTGTGATGGCATGTCTCCGGACTACCTCTGGGGGTAAGTGCTAGACTGCCACCAATTGCCCATTGTACAGCACTAATAAGACGTAAAACCCATCTATTCCAATCCAATCAAAATCGCAGTCTAATGCAGAAGTAATTGGATAATCTTGAAAATCAACGGAACTTTGAAATCATACTTCAGGAGCAGAGAAAAAATCATGCACTACTAATCAGTATATAAATTCTATCTTGCCCGATTTATGTTAAGTGAAAAATAAAATTTGCTTAATGAAATTATTTCTTGTAGTTATATAATCGGGAATAATTTCTGCATTTCAGGGAGTGGGGATTCTGAAGATTAAAATGAAATGGTGCTATTTTGTGTTTTCTCCTGTCATCATAATAAAATGTAAATGGGTTCTATAGACTTGATTATTTTAATAATGCTGGGAATAGTTTAATTTGCATAAACTTACCTTAGGCTCAGCAATTTTTCATAGAAAAAAGTGATTCAAAGCATTTTGTAATGTATAAATCAGAGTTCTTTTTATTAATAATGCATATAGATATTGGTCTATTGTGTCCTCGAAAAAGTCCCCAAATAGAGTTTTCAATGTCCTCGAAATTTACTTCGATTTGGGGACAAACGGTAATTTGTCCTCAAATCAGTGTTTGAAAATATGGTCACCTTACCCAAAAATCAAAATCTGGATCGATCCCGATATCGTACATAATGAAATTAGTAACATTTATTATGAACATGTTTAAAAGCATGGTTTCTATTTAGTTTAGGAACAAAAAGAATCTCGTATCATTAAAATATATGGAACTCATTTCTTTTAAATGCATTTAAAAATTATTACATAGCATTCAACAAAAAGAAATTGTTATGTGCTATTGACATTCTTAAGAGCTGTTTCTGTAGAAAATGGTAGGCACAGAATTATTAATTAATTTACAGGATTACTCAAAAGAATTCCGAAAAGTTATGACGCAAATTTGGTAGAAATATTGATTAGTTACGTGAAATTTGCTGTATAGTTTTTACTGATTATAAAGTACGATCTGCAGATGACACTTCATTTAAGCGCATTATAACCTCGTTTTTACTGCATCCAGTAAATTAAAATAATTATACATTATTTGGATGCTTAAAACCATGGTTTCTCTAGAAAATGATGTGCGTAAAGTTACATTTTGATTGCAGGACTGCATAAAGAATTTCGATACATTATGATTATATAATCATCAATTGTCTGTAAATTTGTATACAGGACTGCAAAAATTTATTACAATAAGTTGTGTATTATGCTTTTGCTTGGTAACAATAGAATATTATTTTAAGTAAATTACACTTATTTTGCAAAATATATTCAAAGTTCGGGTGCCCAGTGCTAGCAGACCATTCTAAGGGCATACTCCGCACGCACAATTATTTTATAGCTTGGTCGGTAGAGCACCGAGCTCGTGAATGGAAGATTATGGGTTCGATACTCGAGTTGGCTGAAAACCGTGGTGTATACTTATGGTAGCTGGCGCATGTAAAATCCATCGCTGTCGTGATCACATTGTCCTACATGTTCCCATCCTAAATTACACTTCTAGGAGTTAGCGAAGCTAGGGAGCCATCCCCTCCTTGAATGTTTAAAATTGTGATGGCATGTCTCCGGACCATCCTTAGGGGTGCATAAAGAAGGTCGCTAATGTCAATTGCGTAGCACTAGCGCGACGTTAAAAAAAAAAAAATCTCCCCGTAACACTGCTCAAAATCTTTATTATAGTTTGCGTACGCTAAAAAAAAAAGGAAAGAAAAAAAATTATTTTCTAAAAAAAGTAAAAATTTAATTGGATTCCTGCCAAAGATCCTGAAAATGATATATTATCCATATGTCTAGTACACATCTGATTCTCGCAGGTGACGTCAAAACAATGTTAGAAGCCGTTTCGTATCAGTATGTATCGCTGTAATCTGTGTAACCTTTAAACTGAGAGTTCTGTTGATTTTATTTCTTTGTGTTACATGTGCACGGAGTAGGAAAAATTATCCATGGTGCACAGAGAGCAGTCGATATTCGATTGTATTGATACTTAAAATCGAATTTATCGAACTACAAATAATCGTTATCATTTTCGGAGTCATTTCTGTGTTTTGATAGTTTTGGTTTTATTTGATCCTTTTAATCTTGCTTAAAGAGTATTGTATGTCATTGTTTGCTTAAATTTTTCTTTATACGCACGCCTTTAGATCATAATTTAGTGCAGTGCTGCTTGGAGATCCAATTTTTAAAGCATCATTGTCTGCTCATTTATAAATATTTATAATGGCTGTAAATAACATTTTACTCCTTTTTCAAGCGACAAGTTATGTAGTGGCATTAATACTGTCATTATGTTCTGTTATACCTTTGATAATCAATCTACAGTGTTTTAATGGACACTGTTTGTTATTTACGTCTGGAAATTTTGCCGATGATGGTAATTTTATTGCAGAATGGGCATCAAAAGGATATTGCATTTACACATTGTTTGTTAGTTCATTACTTGTTCTAGTATCCCTCATTCAGTCTATTCGTATGTTCTATATGCTTCGTAAAGAAACTGATAGTACATTTTTATCCGCATTTTTAGACTGCATTCTAACTTTCTGCCTTGCTATAATGATATTTATCGCATCTGTACTTGTTACCATTGGTTTTAAAAGCTGGTGTGATGCTGTTAATCAAAGATTCTCTTCCTGTGATGATGCCTCCGTAATGGAAATAAGTAATGCTTACGATGTGAAAACTAAAGGCTTCTATCTTCAAATTGGTACTTTACAATTTGGTACTTGGAGTTCCTGGGTGTGCTGCGTTTTGCTTACAGTTTTATCTACACTAAAACTTTGTCGGTATCATGAACAAGAGATCATACGA
This sequence comes from Salticus scenicus, assembly GCA_963930645.1. Lineage (NCBI taxonomy): Eukaryota > Metazoa > Arthropoda > Arachnida > Araneae > Salticidae > Salticus > Salticus scenicus. The sequence goes on from OZ005662.1 coordinate 86,765,325, forward strand.
GTAAGCATGGCCAGGCAAAGGCAGAGAATAATCCATCAGTGTGATAAAGATTCATTAAATGAGTAACATGTTGTGTTTTGGATTAATTGTTTAGTTCAAGCTCTTTCAGAATATAACTTTTAGTGCTTGTTGGTTATGCAGAATTTATATACAGTTTTGCTGTGCAGTACTTAGATGGCTTGGGTAGTTTGCATCATAACATGGATTATGAATTTGGTGCATAAGTATATATATATATATATCAATTTTGATACTCCTATGTATATTTTTCTATGTAATATTTGTATTGTGATATGAAAGAATTCATAAGATTATATTTTATATATGTGATGTGTTTTTTTAATAGTAAATTTATTATCATTTGATAAACATTACTACATATTTAAATAGCAATTTCTCTTATACAATTTGAATCATGGGTGAAAGTTTTCAGTCTATTGACTGAATTCAGTCTTTTTTTATGTGTTATAATACAGATTAGGCCAATTTTATGGAATTAATCTTTGATAGGGGCAAATAAAGGTCCCGATTTTTTTCTGAATCGGCCCCTATTAATGTTAATTCAATTATATTAATAAATAATTTTCCTAAGTTTTCATACCTATGCTTATTATTGTAACCCTTGGAAATGTATGTTTTGAATATCTACATACATTATGTATGAATTTATTATATTTTACCCAATATTACAAAAAATATGTATATACTTCAGTCCAGCGAAAATTTTTTACTTTCACCAATGATTTGAATTCGTTATTACTTTTGTATGGTTTTTCTGTTTTCTCTTATTTTTATAATATATATTATTGGTTATGAGATGGTAAAGGGATTTTTTTTCATACTATTTTGGTCCTTGTCAGTCTTAAAATCACTATCTAAATATTTCACAGAATTTTATTTAATTATTAGCTAGTACTGTCAGTTTAATGTACAAAATTTATCGTCTATAACTTATGACTTTTAGTATAATGAAAAAAAGTAAAAATTGGTAGAAGCAAACCAGAATTTTTCAACAATCATGACAAAATAAAGAAAAAGACTAATGTAACGTTAATTTTAACAATAGGAATCATTACTATGTGCCATGGAAAGTAGTATGTGATATTTTTCTTAGTAGTAATTAGTTGAAGTTATTTAAATTAGCTAATTGCACTTTCTCATCTATTGTGTTATACTTTAATACACCATCTTCTTATTTTTTCATTCTTAGTTTTTCTGCAAGGTTCTGAAATTATCAGTGGTTAGACATATTTTGCACCTAAAAAATTAAGTTTGGCAACCATAAAATCACACACAGTCGTTATTTTTGACGTCTAACTTTTGAGCAGATTTAAAAGAAAAATCAATTTCATCATAATATATATATATATATCAGGGTTGGCAAGGTTTCGGACACTATGGTAAAAACCAAGGTATAAACCATGGTATTTACCGTACTGTCCAAAACCTTGGTGTCTTAAACTGTCCTAAACTGTCCAAAAACTATGTTTTTTAGTAGAATTATATTTTAATAAAATTATGCAAATATTTGAAAAATTTACAAAATTATTATAATTATTGTTGTTTTGTAACATTTTCCAGTATATTCCATTAAGTTCTAATAATAATAATGTTTAGTGAAAGATGTATATATTAACAATTATAATATTCAAAAGCAAAAATTTATTACTGAAGCTTTAATGGAAAAATGTGGATAATTTACACACATACACACAGATATATAAGAGTCATTCCATTTTAAATCAACAAATGGGGTGTGCAACACCATTTTTGATTTTGATGACAATTTGCACATGCTTTCCCCATACCTTTTAGACCACAAAAATATATTTTTTTTATTTAAAAAAAATTTACCCTTCGATATGTAGGCTATTTTTGTCGTTGCCAACAGCGAAAATTGGATATTTTGATGCTTTGCGTTATGAACTATAACTTTTTTTCTATAAAAGCTATCAAGCTCAACTATAGCTCATTGGAAATCTAAAAAAAAGATCTTTTTCCATATGGTATCAATAAATTTGAGATTTAAAAACAAAGGTTATTTTTTCAAGGTCAAAGTTTGTGATGCAAAATTAATTTTTTGCCACTTTTGAAAATTAAAAAACCTATGAAGGGCTTGGAATAACAAGCCCTCTTTTTTTTTTTCTTATATACATATATAAGGTTGCTTATTGTATTAAAAAGTTTGGCTTGTTACTCTGCCCCCTTCACAAGATACGACCCCCCAAAGTTGCAAATTTTCTAAAAAATCCAATTTTCAATGCTAAAAAAATGCATGTGGGGGGCAAGGTAGATTTTTTTTTACTTGTGTGATTTTAAGTACTTCTTACCATCTTTCAAACAAAAAAAAAGTTACTTTGTTATTCAAAGGCGTTTGGCAGCTATAAGGGTCTAAATTTTCAAATAATTATACTGAAACAACGCAATTATTTTCATACTTCTTAATCTTAGGTGTTAGTGAAAAGTTATTTTTTACTTAATTGTTAGTTTTAAATGGTGAAAACAACTAAAAAGACTAAGAAGAGTTGTCAAAGAACACATTTAAACTTTGATAAGCTAATTTAAGGTTTCTAACATCTTGGTATATAGAATTTAACTTACCTCTCAAAACATGCAAAACTTTTTTGTTCAGTGGTTTATTGTCTCATAGAGAAGAGTTGACAAATGTTCACTCATCACAGGTGTGATATTATGACCTCTTCCCTGTGCTGACCATAGTTCTGACGCAGTCAGGATTTTCAAAATATCTTGAAACCGAACCCAAGTTTGGTTATCATGACTTGATTTTTTAAACGATGTTCCAGGTCCTTTAGGATGAAAAAAGTGGATCCTGTATTGTTCTTCGACATCAAATACCTTTATTTCTACCACTTCTCCTAGCCACCAGTCACCATCATATACGCAACAAACATAATCGGACAACTTTGGTCGGGTTGTTGGTGTGGATAATCTAAGGTTGATAGGTTCGTCTTTGATGACATGAAAGGTTGTAAAATCTAAAGAAAATGATGTACGTCTGGCATGAATGATATTTCTGTTGAGTGTAATGTAGCTGTGGAAAGACCGAGTTTGGGGTAATGATAGTGCTGTTTTATATCTTTCCTCAAGAACTTTTCCTACTGCATTAACATCATCACAGGAAACATAGAAAAACGTTACACTATTAATATGTTCAGTGCAGTATTCAAAGACATCTAATGGATTCAAGATTTGATTACTGACCGGTCGTTGCAAACTAGCCTTTCGCACTAGCCTCTTCACTGTTCCTCCAATCCCATCGCAAGGGCCTTTCCCGTGGGATGTAGCAAAAAAATGCCACTCTGCTTTTATCCCAAAGTCTTGTTCATGATGGCTCAAGTTAATGAAGTTTTTCCTGTTTTTGTACTGTGCGGCAGATCCATCTGAAAAATAGAATAATTTTGAAATTAAAGCATGATCTGCCTTCAGTTTTTTAACAAGGATCATTTGAAAGGCGTAGAATGTAGTTGTGTTGTGGTCAAGGCAGTCGCTTACAAAGCAAAAACTTTGAGTTTGAATTTCTCCATCTTTTTCCCAGTAGACAACAAAAGGATGAAGCGTACATTGCACACCTGACCAGTGATAGGTCTGCACCTCGTCTTGAACAACACAAGAGAAATTCTCTGAAAAATCTCCAAGTATCAAAAATTCCCCCTTATCCAGATCTTCTTTCTTTGATTTTAGAAATGCTGCTTGTTTACTGGCAATGAAATGGTGGCTCTTTAGATGCTCAAGTTTTTCACAACACTTAACCAAGAATTCTTGTAAAGGTAGCACACATGATGTCAGTTCACATCTGTCTGTGGACATCCACTGCTTATATGAAACTTGCAAATCCTCAAATTCATCATTTTCCAAGTCAATTTGGGTGCTGTTACTTGGAGAAATCAGTGATAAAATGGCATCCACACCTGGACATGCAGTACATTCCGAAAACATACAATTCTCATTTTCAGTATCACAGACCATAATCTGCAGCAGATCTTTGTAGCTATGATCACTTTTAATCGCTGATAGCATAAGTTTTACATTTTGATGGTACAAACAAACGCACACTGAATGTGTACCAGATGCTCCAGCTAACACACAAAATTTTGGTCTAAGATCGGCAAATTTAGATAACCCTACTTTCAAATCAGGATAATTTTCTTTAAAATGTATGTAAAGTTCCTTCAAGTCACATAAAATGAGCCTTTTTTTGAAGGTTTGACTTTTCCCCATTCATTCCTCTCACAGAAATACAGTCCTTTTTTCCAGGCATCATGCGACTACAGGCATCTCTCTGATAAAAATCCTCTATAGCTTTTATTGTACTAGAACTAAGAATATTGCTTGGCTTCTTAGGTTCCAGTTTTGGTAAAACTCCTTGTGTTTTAACTAAATCTTTAGTTTTTCGAATTAAATACTGGCTGACTCCAAATTCTGCTTGAATTTTTGCATAGCTCCAAGTTACAGGCAACAAACTTAAAATGTTTACTTTATCCTGCAGACACTCAGCAGTTTTCATTCTCTCTTTAAGGTCTTCTATTAATTTTTCATAATTATCACATATGTGCTTTTGGCAAGAACTATTGTTTTCTTCATGTGAAACAATTGAAAGGTCAAATGATTTATTTAGTTTATTTGTGACACATTCTGTTATCGCTGAAACTTTTCTTTTTAATGTAGATGATTTACGATCGCGCGATAATTTGGCAACTTTCACAGGTGATACTCCAAGGGCACTACATGCTACATTTACAGACTCAACTAAATCACATTCAGGTATGTACATTTCTTCATTATTATCTTTATAGGTTTCAACTCTCTGATTTTGAATTTTATTTAAACATTTAGAGCACAGAGATTTTCCAGGGATAAGATTCAAATTTGTGTTTTTCAAATACAAATCTTTGCTTATGATTCTCAGCGATTTTGTAATCACCTTATTATGTTCCGAAAATGGGTCACAGCAGGAAGTTCCATAAAGGTGAGAAAATTTATCTAAAAACTTTTTTGCATGGTAAGTACAAACAGTTTCAATTGTTTTACATCCAGTTCTCAATTGCAGTAAAGTTTTATCATCATCATTATACTTAGAAATACTCTCTACAGTTGACTGCTTACTATAACTTAAAATGTTACAATTATCTTTCATAAAAATTCCTATGGAGCATTTAGAGTTATCCATAATTCATTTACTCTTTATATGCAGAAAAACAAACTTATATTTAAGAATTCTAAAAAATAATTTCTTTTTTTACCTTCAACAAGGACAGTTATTCACAAAAATATTCTGTAAATATGTATATTTCTTGACCTTGAAATAAAAAAACCTACATGAAAGACAAAAATTTACAAGATTTTACAGCAAGAACACTTCCCAGCAACCTACTCCTTTCAGAGTTAAAGAAACAACTAAGTTATAAAGCAGTTCCATGTGACATCATTGGCAGGCAGATCATTTGTCTTACCCTATATTATTGGTCAAATTGTATCCAATAATATTCAAGCAGCCTTGTCATTGGCACAGTTCCTACCACAGGTAGGTACTGTTTGCCTAAAGGGAACTGTTCTATACATGTGGGAGCAAGGCTGGACAAGTTGAAATCTGTCTATTCTTGCTTTTAACTGGCAAATAGATTACTATAAATGAGGAAAAGTAGGAATATGATATATTCTTATTTGTGAGGTCAATCTAAGTTAGAGTCCTGCATCGGGTCGGGTAACCCGATTTTACCCGAACCCGACCCGACCCGCGGGTCGGTTTCGGGTCGGGTTGACAGAATTTTTTCTCTTGCGGGTCGGGTTCGGGTCGGGTTGAGTGATCTTTTTTTCATGCGGGTCGGGTTCGGGTCGGGTTGACTGAATTGTTTTTCTTGCGGGTCGGGTTCGGGTTCGGGTCGGGTTTGGTTTTCAACAAGTCGGGTCGACTTGAAAACACCTTTCAAAATAATTTTTACAATTATAAACATAAATTTATAGGCATGTTTAACACTATGTAACTAATTTAAACATTCTGCACGTACTAGACATGTATCGGTTGGTTGGTTGGTTGGAGGATTTAAGGTCGATTGACTCCAGATGTGTCCTAGGCCTATAGGGGGATTGCCTTCCGTTTGAGTCTTTCTAAGGGGTCCTATCCCGTATTTACGCGTGTTTCGGAGGAAACCAAGGAAAACTCCGAACGGCTAGGTCGATGAGCGCGACCTGGGATCGAACTCGACACCTCCCATCTACCAGCTTCGAGCGCAGAACCGCTCGGCTGCTGGTGGGCAGACATGTACCGGAGCTCCCTATTTGTATCCTCGGATATCCGCCGAAAAATAGATCCGTATTTGTATCTGGATCTGTTTTCTTGTCTTCAACAGAACTAATATGTATCTTTTGTAGAAACTGTATGAAAATTAGAAAAGTATTATAAATCTTTCTCTACTGTTGTTAATATATAAATTAAAGAAATACAAATACAGTATAACCTCGCATTTGCATTCTGGAAATTGAAAAGATTTCGCAGTTTAAAAGTTTTTTTAAGCTATTGCATAGCTTTTATCGCGGGCTTTGAGCGCGGCGACCGAATCGAAAAATTCCGTAACGAAAAAAAAACCTAACACAGTTCGGCAGACTTCGGCAGATTTCGGCAGACTGTACGAAGCTCGCACGGATCGAGACGAGCTGCTCCGAAATCGGACGAATACGTAAGCAGCTGTTTGTGAGAAAGTATATAGGTGTATAGGTATCTATAATCTATGTACAACAGTGAATAGCTGTACGCGTAAAATTTGTGTATAAAGTAGATCAGATAAAACTTGAATATCCCCATTCGACTTGCAGGCCTTTAAAACCTATTAAATACCTTTTCTCTATTAAAATTTGTTTTCTTATCGGTCACCACGCTCAAAAAGTGTAACTTGAATTAATATCAAAGAAATAACTTGAATATCCCCATTCGACTTGCAGGCCTTTAAAACCTATTAAAATACATTTTCTCTATTAAAATTTGTTTTCTTATCGGTCACCACGCTCAAAAAAGGTAACTTGAATTAATATCAAAGAAAAAACTTGAATATCCCCATTCGACTTACACGCCTTTAAAACCTATTAAATACCTTTTCTCTATATTAAAATTTGTTTTCTTATCATTATTGTTATCTTATTCATTAATATCAAAGAACCTTGAATATCCCCATTCGACTTGCAGGCCTTTAAAACCTATTAAATACCTTTTCTCTATTAAAATTTGTTTTTATCGTTCACCACGCTCAAAAAGTGTAACTTGAATTAATATCAAAGAAAAAACTTGAATATCCCCATTCGACTTGCAGGCCTTTTAAAACCTATTAAATGCCTTTTCTCTATTAAAATTCGTTTTCTTATCGGTCACCACGCTCAAAAAGTGTAACTTGAATTAATATCAAAGAAAAAACTTGAATATCCCCATTCGACTTGCAGGCCTTTAAAACCTATTAAATACCTTTTCTCTATTAAAATTTGTTTTCTTATCGGTCACCACGCTCAAAAAGTGTAACTTGAATTAATATCAAAGAAAAAACTTGAATATCCCCATTTGACTTGCAGGCCTTTAAAACCTATTAAATACCTTTTCTCTATTAAAATTTGTTTTCTTATCGGTCACCACGCTCAAAAAGTGTAACTTGAATTAATATCAAAGAAAAAACTTGAATATCCCCATTTGACTTGCAGGCCTTTAAAACCTATTAAAATACCTTTTCTCTATTAAAATTTGTTTTCTAATCATTATTGTTATCGTATCATTATTGTTATCTTATTCATTAATATCAAAGAAAAAACTTGAATATCCCCATTCGACTTGCAGGCCTTTAAAACCTATTATATACCTTTTCTCTATTAAAATTTGTTTTCTTATCGGTCACCACACTCAAAAAGTGTAACTTGAATTAATATCAAAGAAAAAACTTGAATATCCCCATTCGACTTGCAGGCCTTTAAAACCTATTAAATACCTTTTCTCTATTAAAATTTGTTTTCTTATGGGTCACCACGCTCAAAAAGTGTAACTTGAAATTATATCAAAGAAAAAACTTGAATATCCCCATTCGACTAGCAGGCCTTTAAAAACCTATTAAAATACCTTTTCTCAAAAAATAGAGTTAGATCATTCAAATGTGGTACATCGAGGTTTTCGATACATACAAATCGATTGCGGATATTTTTGATATATTCTCATTGCGGATATATTCTCATTTATTCAATAAAAGAAAAAGAATTGTTTTCTTATCGGTCACCACGCTCAAAAAGTGTAACTTGAATTAATATCTAAGAAAAAACTAGAATTAATATCAAAGAAAAAAAAATACTGCGTAAATAAAATAAATAAATAATTATAATTGCATAAGTTGATGAAAAATGCTATGCAATAGCTTTACCGCGGCAGTCCCCGAGTGCCACACGTATTTTTTTTTTTTTTTCTTTTTTTACTTTTTCTATATTTAGTAGAAGAAAGTATTAGATTCTATGAACTTTTGGTGTCAAAAACACGACGGGTGGCACTGCTATACAGCGATTTCTGCAATTTCAGGGGAGGCTATATCTCAGGTTCTGTAGCGTATAATCAAACAAAACTTGATATGTGAGAAGACCAATATGAGATATTATGCTGATTCAATTTGAATGCCTATCAGCCAACAGGTGGCGCTGCTACACAGCGATTTCCGCAATTTAAGGAAAGGCTATATCTCAAGAACTACTGCAGATAATTTCATATAAATTTGTATGTAGGTGCCATTTAATATATATTAGCGCCTGTCAATTTTTGGTGTAAACCGCTCAACAGGTGGCGATGCTACACAGTGATTTCTACAATTAAGAGGAAAGCTATATCTCATGTTCTATTGTGTATCATCAAACAAAACTTAATATGTGAGAAGGCGAGATTATGAGACATTATGCTGACTCAGTTTGAATGCTTGTCAGCCAATAGGTGGCGTTGTTATACTGCAAATTTCATCGATAACAGGATGGCTATATCGCAATTTCTATGCCATATAACTGTACGAACCATGATATGTGAGATAACCATTATAAAAACGCATTGTTTAAGAAGTTATTTATAGACGATAAAACTGTCTCTCTTTAGATATTTAGTGAGATTTCCCTAAGATGAAAATTATTTGCATTCATCACGTTAAACTTTTTAATAATAGTTTTAATAAATTATTCGCACTTAGTGAATTTGACAGAAAAATGTAGAAGAATGCCTTGTGGTGACCACAACATACTAGTTTTTTTTTTTATAATTTACCAACTGTGTGACAATGAAAATTTACTTTATTTTATATCATGTTATATCATTTTACCTTGATTTTTAGATGAATAAGTAATGTTGATTTATTTTTCGGGTTTCGGGTCGGGTCCGGGTTAGATAAGTCGGGTTTCGGGTCGGGTTCGGGTCGCAAAAAATTCTCTGTTGCGGGTTCGGGTCGGTTTTCGGGTTGATGAAAATTTTTTTGTCGGGTTCGGGTCGGGTTTCGGGTTGATGAAAAATTTTTTGTCGGGTTCGGGTCGGGTTTCGGGTTGATTTAAAATTCATCTGTCGGGTTCGGGTCGGGTAAAACCCGACCCGCGCAGGACTCTAATCTAAGTCCATCAAATAAAAAAAAATAATAATAAATGACATGTTTCCAAAAAAAAGTACATGAAAAAATTGGATGGTTTTAGTATGATTATTTGAAAATTCAGACCCTTATAGCTGCCAAACGCCTTTGAATAACAAAGTAATTTTTTTTTTGTTTGAAAGATGGTATGAAGTACTTAAAATCACACAAGTAAAAAAAAATTTACCTTGCCCCCCACATGCATTTTTTTAGCATTGAAAATTGGATTTTTTAGAAAATTTGCAACTTCGGGGGGGTCGTATCTTGTGAAGGGGGCAGAGTAACAAGCCAAACTTTTTAATACAATAAGCAACCTTATATATGTATATAAGAAAAAAAAAGAGGGCTTGTTATTCCAAGCCCTTCATAGGTTTTTTAATTTTCAAAAGTGGCAAAAAATTAATTTTGCATCGCAAACTTTGACCTTGAAAAAATAACCTTTGTTTTTAAATCTCAAATTTATTGATACCATATGGAAAAAGATCGTTTTTTTAGCTTTCCAATGAGCTATAGTTGAGTTTGATAGCTTTGATAGGAAAAAAGTTATAGTTCATAAAGCAAAGCATCAAAATATCTAATTTTTGCTGTTGGCAACGACAAAAATAGCCTTCATATCAAAGGGTAATTTTTTTTTAAATAAAAAAAATATATTTTTGTGGTCAAAAAGGTATGGGGAAAGCACATGCAAATTGTCATCAAAATCAAAAATTGTCATGCAACAACTTTTTTGAAAATTTGTTGATTTAAAATGGAATTACCCATAAGCAACATGAATAAATATATAAAGAGAACAAAATAATATATAATTATTATTATATAGTATATATATATATATATATATATTTACAATAAATCATCTTGAAATAAATATTAAAAATGTGCAGCTACATAAACGTATTTTATTTTATTTTTGAGTAAATGAGAAAATATATATGTAAAAATATTAAATAGTACAACAGTAAATTAAATAGTAAAGTATTAAATAGTAAAGTTTTTTTTTTTTTTTTGGGGGGGGGGGGGGCATATCTGCTGTTTTTGAAAACGCATAGACTTTATATGCCTGATTATAACTTTTATATTTTATTTATTTTTGGTATCTTTTAATGTATGTAATTTTAATTTATGAAAGAACTTTTAATAAAATAACTTTTAAACATAATTTCTGTAAAATATTGGATATGTAAGTATTTTGCAATTAAAAATAAAAGACAAATTATTCATTTTTGAATATCCTATCATACAATTTTTATTGTAAGAAAATTTTTTGAGTCATTAAAATAAAAAAATTTTTATAGCTATTATTAAATTGTAAATTTCTTTTAACTTAAAAAGTCTAAATTTTTTGTATAAAGTACTTTTAATTACTACTGAGAAATGTAGTGAATAAAATTTCTTATAATTTAAGGTTTTGGACACTTTCGGACAGTTTTGTACAGTTTTAGACAGTTTAGGACACTTTTGGACGGTAAAAACCACCTGTCCTGTCCAAAACCTGTTTCAGATGTCCTAAACCTTAACCCTGATATATATATATATATAGAAAATGCTTAGTTTTTATAAGTTTATCCTATTGTAATTCTCCTCCCCCCACATTATTTTTTAATTACGCCTGAGTAGACAATTTTGGCAACTAAGAAAAAATAATTAGGTGCCATTGACTTGTGACTTCACATTCTGATTTCTAATCCTGATTTTCTGTGAAACACCATCAAGTGTAAAAATATGAACTTGAAGCACTGGTAAAAAAGCCTTGATTTTTTTTTTTTTTTTATTATTAATATATTTTTTCAAAATAATTTGTATTTGTGTGTGTGTGCAGGTGCACATTTTATATATATGTAATAATAGTAATTCAAAAGGCTTTTTTTTTTTTTTTTTTTTTTTTTGAGATCTCTCATTGTCAGTATAAGCTGCAATCAATTTTAAAAAATCACATTGCAAAAGGTCCAGTAACCCAAATTTCTGCTTTTCTCCTTGTTTTTTTTTTTTTGTTTTTTTTATTTTAATATACATAATCAATATTTAAATGTATTAATGTAATTTTATTTTAAATATTACATGTGATGATGTTCCATTTTCAAGTTTTGATCTGAATTAAAATGTATGTGTTAACTTAATGTTTCCTTTTACCTATCTTTTTTTTTTTTTTTTTTTCTATGAAACATTGTTTTGAGTATTATTGTATTTTTCTCCCATTTCTGATTGTATTACAATTTCTTCTTTATCTTTTCTTTTTTTTTTTTTAATGCTTTGTAGATTTTGAAATGTATGACTTTCTAACAAAAAATTACCTAATTATTAAATTTTACTTTAAAATCTCTTTGTTTTTTTAATGTTTTTATATCTTTGTACACACAATTGCTTGATTTGTAACATTAAAACTTTACAGTACCATAAAAAAAAAAAAAAAATGTGGCACACCCTACTGATTTTCATAGTAAAAATATCAAATAAATTCCCCATTACGTTCAGTAGTAGACTTTATCTGTATAAGAGACAATTTTTATGTTATTTCTTTTATAACATTTACCTTTGCAAATATAAACATTGATTTGGTTTATATTAAATCAGACACTGTATTTCTTACTGTTTTCTTATTTTAAAAAAAGAAACGAAAACTTCCTAAAACTAGTTGGCATAGGTGGACTCTGCTCAGTTCCCCATCATATTTATGTTCTCAGAAATTTCTAGTGCGAAACATATTACTAGTGGATCTGCAGATCAGGAGCCTCAACGTCCTATTTGCATCAGACATTATTCAATAGGTCATTTTTATTTATTCCTTATTATATAATAGTATATATTGATTCGATCGACTTATTACCAAAATCAAATACATTCCTGAGGGGGGCGGCAGCCCCCCTCAACCCCCCCGTTGTATCTCTCTTTGTATACCTATTTGTATATGATATAAAGTGTTACGAAATTGTAAATAATTGCATTTATTTTTGTATAAATTCTTTCAAAGAGGTTTAGTAAGTTGATAAAATGCTAATTTTGTGCCTTTATAGTCGTTTTAGCGTTAAAATAGCCAAATTTTCCTTTAAAAATGCATTAAAAAGCTCCTATAAGGGAAGAAATAAATTTGGCGACTATTTCCCTCCTTGGCGATTTTTTTGGCGATCTTGGCGAGAAAATCCTTATTAGGGATATACCAAATATGGAAGCTCTAATGTCATTGGCTGATGTGATACGAGAATTTTCCAGAACAGTCTGTTTTCGATAGAAAAGTATAAAAGGAGCATTATTTTCGCCAAGGTGGTCAGTCTCAGATCTATATCAGTTTCGTCAAATACTTGCTCAATGGGCTCATTAATATGTGTACCAAATTGCAAGTCAATAGCGTTATTTTGGGGACCGATATCGCGGTACATACAAATTCTTCCCATAGGCCGTAATGGTAAAAAAAACTTTGGCGTGTCCCTGTACACGAACTTACAAACGGAATGCACACCGAAAACTATACAGCTAATTTCGTGGGCATCATGAACATGTGTACAAAATTTCAAGTCAATAGCGTGTTTTTTGCGGCCGCTATCGCATGACAGACAGACAGACAGACGGAATCCAAAATCCTGAGTCCCAACAGAGGGCCTCCATTCACATTTCGGCAAAAATTGGAAGTCAATACATGGTTCGTACAGGTGCTTAAAAAGTCCTTAAAAAATCTAGGAAGTCCTTAAAAACTCCTTACTTTTTAATCTGTTTTTAGGTCCTTAAAAACTCCTTACTTTTTATATTTGTACCTTAAAAAGTACTTATTTTTCTCTTACAGTATTTAAAACTTTAAAAAAAAAAAAAAGGAAATTCGTTTTTTGAAATGACAATTTTATATTTGGAACGATAATAAATCTGAAACACGTAACAGCTTAGCAACAAAGTTGGAAAAACATAAAAATCGTCTGCTTTTCATGCACTACTAAAATGACGTTCTACAAGAAAAATGATTTGTTAAAAAAATGTTAAAAGGAATAATCTTTTTTATTTACTTGAGGACTAAACAAATAATATGTGATGAGGAAGGGGGGAGGAAAGGAAAGAAAAAGCATATATCTGACTAGGTGCTTTTCAATTTTCATTATATATTATTTCGAAAAAGAAAAAAAAAAAATGAATTTTTGCAGTTAAGCTATTTAAATATATAATGATTTCTACTACTTGTTTTATTTATAATTAACTTTTTTAAATAGACTGAAACCTCTGCTCCTCGGCATTTAACTAACCGGAAATCTCATGTAGTCCGAAAATCTTGATATCGTTTTCTATCTCCCTTTTTAAATGGCAAAGAATTGATCTGTCCCTTCCTTTCTAAACAACAAGCAGATGATCAGCCACTCTCTTTCTCTCTCTCAGTTTATTTACTTTCAGTGGTGTGCACATTTGATTTGCCACTGAGAAATACAATCTGGTATTTTAGAGAACTATTTTCATTCTGTAATTATCACAGATGTCCAGAATAGCACTGAGTGTCCCCTTCTTAATAATGATATCATGTACCTTGTCATAATATTTGGAAAAAAAAGGGAGAAGACCCATTTCTTATCATAGATGTTAGATCAGCCAAAACAAATTAATTTATTGACGCTCTGGGCTGATCACAAACATAATAATGTATAAACACTTGTTAGATTTATGTTAAAAAACACACTCAAATGTAATAACACTTGATCCCTGTTCGTGACAGAGATAATCTTTTCTTAAAGCTGGTGGATGGGAGGTGATGGGTTTGTATCTAGGTTATGCTCGTCGGCCCTGTCATTTAAGGTTTTCAGCGTTTTTTTTTTTTTTTTCTCTCTTCTGAAACTCTTAGAAATACGGGCTAGGATCCTTTAGAAAGACCTGAACATAAGGCATTTTACCCAAGCTTAGGTTCACGAGTATATTATCGTCCTTAACCCCAAAACCACGTTGAGTTCTTGAAGTAATTTCGCTTAGTAATATTACCGTAAAGACTCGTGTATAAGTTGATTAACTATTTAGAGAGATATTTTCTTAAAAAAAAAAAAAAAAAAAAAAAAAAAAGACGCACATGTTAAGAATTCTTTTTAAAAAGTATGTTCATACTTTAAATACAAATATGAGGTCATTAAAAATATAAACTTTAGGTATATAAATCAGTCTCAAACCAATCCTACAAGTCTCTAGTGGGGGCCAAAATTATTTAGAAAACTTTTTGATTGGTTATTAAACCAAGATATTGGTCTCATACTTCAGTATTTCTATTGACTTAGAGTATAGCTGGAATTTCAATGCGCTGAATTATCTAGATTTTCACTTCTACTATGCAACTATCGTAAGTAATGGAAATAATGTATTCGGTCAAAATTTTCAAAATCAAGTTTTCACCTGATTTATAAATACAGTAAAACCTTGATTAATAGGCATTGTCGGAAAACGTCAGTTGCCCGATTAAAAAAAAAATAAAAATAAAAATAAATCCGCTGGTTACTTCAGGAAAATTGACAGACATCTTCAATAAATTGGTCAGTTTTACATCTTGTAAGTGGTTTAATAAAAAACAGTTCTACGGATTTTCTTGAAATTTGCCATATTAACATTCTTTTAGATATTCTTTCATATGTAACTGTGTATTTCTGATAAAGAGATGAATAAAGTTTTGTGGAAAAACTGGAAATGGGATTACAACTACGGTGTCTTAAAAACAAATCTTAAAAAAAAAAAAAAAAAAATTCATTTTAGGTGTCCTTTTTTTATTAATACCTGGTATTACTTTAGGAAAAATGATAGGCTTCCAGATTAAATACACTAAGCGACAAAAAAAAAAAAAAAAAAAAAAGCTGCACTGCAGAAAAATTGACTTATACCTTTTGGGTTTGAAATAATTTAAAAACTAATGATTGCAACAGATAAAATTGTTATGTTTGTATAATACGGAAGTCATAACACGATACCTATGTACATTTTCGATTTAATAATTTGTTTTGTTACACTCTACGTAGTATTTAATAAAAATCTACATAAAATTTTCTTTTTAAACGTAATATAATAAACATATACTTTGTATTCTATCATGATTTATTATATGAAATTAAACAAGTGCTATTTTAATGTATGAAATAAAACTATTTATTTGTTAGATCTAAAGAATTATTTAATAAAAATATGTATTCTGGATTGGATAATTCCGCCTTTATATGGAATAACTGCTTTATTGTGCAATGGCATAATATTTTACAGTTTTTTAACATGAAACTCAGAAATTTCACTGTGCAAAATATCATAAATATTTTTTTCTAGTTCTTCCAAAGTTGTAGGCTACAAATTACCTCTTTTATAGACTAAACATTTTCGAGCGGATTAAGATTAGGACAATTTTCAGGTCTAATAAAGAAGAAATTCTGTGATATTCTTTGTGGGATTTAATATTAAGTAAAAAAAGTTATGATAACTTATAAAATTATAGATGCTTATGAGAATGGTTAAGTAATTTTAACAAGTTGAATCAAATAAATGTATCACAAGCGCCATATAATAGGGTGCATTATCATCTTGAAATGCTGATTATGGAAGAGTCTGAAATACCCCCAAAGTATTCGGTCAGGTATAAATTTTTTAATGGCCAAATTTTATTTTGGGTTAATTGATCCCTTGAACATGAAAATTTGCCAGACTCACCGAAAAATTATGCATTTTCGTATCGTAATGTCCGGGGAATATGTTATTGTTTTAAAAGTGCGATTTCCATTAAGTCAGTCACATTTTCGTGATCAGATCTGCTTGTTTCCGTCAGTTTGAAATAAGTTAAATTTGACTCATCAGAGAGAACAACTTCAGCCAAATAATTAATGGATCCTTTTTTAATATTTTTTTAACCCTCTAATGTCTTGATTTTGTAATTCTTTTTGTTAAGAATAAATTTTTTTTTTTCAGATTTTCTGGCAATTAAACCTGCTTTGTTTAATTGTTATTTCACTGCATTTAGATAAATTATGTTACTAAACACTTTTTCTGAATCCCTGTTGTGCTCTAAATATAATACAACTGATTTTTTAAGCGCTGGCTTTTTAACTTGCGGTCATCTCGACTGGATGAGTAACGTGACCGCCTAAGGACAAATGTGCAGTTTAAACAGCCAAAAAATATTATATCTTGCTAAAAACTAGATCACTAATATTTTGTTAACATTTAATCATTTTGACATCCCATGTATTAAATTTTTTTTGATTTTCGCTCTAAAATTTATATTTTTTGTGGTATTGTTAATTGCTTTATTCTTGCCATTTTTGGAACACTTTCTAAAATTACAATTTTCCGAACAATTGCATCTTATTTTTGACACTTGGCTCAATCCTAAATTGTACGCAGAACACAATGTAATAAAATCTGTTTAAAAGTTTACTTTTGAAACAATAAAATTAGCGATTACAGTATGAAAAATTGAAAATATCCAAGTGCGGCTTTTTTCTTTTGTCTTTTTTATTTTTTTTCGCTTTTCTCTCTCTCAGATGTCTTTCCAGCATTTGTGCTAATTAATTAGTTGCTACAAACGTCTGATTACTTAGGTATATTTTATGCCTTCTGACCGCACTATCTTTAAAACGAATTTATGTGTAATAGTAAGCATTAAAAATTGTTACACACCAGATTTTTTTCAGCATACTTATTTTTTTTCTTTTTCTTTCTTTCTTTTTATTTTATTTTATTTTAATTTCTTCTCTCACTACATATAAAAATTGGATTTGTAAAATTTTTCAATCCCCGTTTTCTGACGGATTTAACTAGTTTGTGATAATTTGAACACGATTTAACTATTTTTAGAAAATGTCTGTGTGCATGTATCGCAAATTTTGCCACGCTGTATCTCACAAACCAATGAACGAAATTTAACCAAACTTGATATTTAGTTGCACCCTGACATAAACTGGTGCTGATTATATTTGAGGATCAATCACTCAACAGGTGGCGCTGCCATACTTTTCTTCCCCTAAATTTTTAACAGGGCAGTGTAGGACAAAATTTTGGATAAATATACATAATGAGTGATATTTTTAACGCTGACTGTGAAATTAATATGAATTATTGATTATACTAGTTGTAAACTAGGGGGGGGGGAGTGCATGCTTCTAGGAGCATTGCTCCGGAAATACCCTTCCCTACACCTGGGATGTGAATTTTTTATATGAGAATCTTTCGAAAGAACTTGTCAGTACCATTAAAGCGAATGGTTGAGCCATGGATTTGTGAAATTTTAAAACAAAGTTATCAATTTTTCATTTTTAATGGAAAAAAGAAAATCAGTAAAAAATGCTTTTTTTCTGATGTTGGTATAGAAGAAACTATGTGCTTTCGGCGTTTGATGTTATATTTAAAAATCGTCTGCATTTGTGAGGGAAAGTCGTCTGCATTTATGATGGGAAAATAATTTTAGTGAATAATAATTTAATAAATAATTTGGTATTGCATGGATTTTATAAGATGTATAGAAGAAAGTCTATGCTATAATAGCCACATCAAACTATTTTTTTTTTTTTTTTTTTTTTTTTTTTTTTAATGCTGCAATTTTTATATGGATTCAAGATTTGTTTGTGAAGGCAATCGAAAATTTGCAGTTTATGCCACCGAGATGGCAACATCTGTGGTGGGGATGAGAAGGGGGAGGGACATTTAAGCGGGAAAAAAGTTGATGCATATAAAAAATATCATTTTCCTTTTTACTTTCAATTGTTTTTGTGTTGTCCTGCATGCCTCATGTTCCACTAGTTTCAACTTCATCAACTATTCTTTTTTTTTTTTTTTTTTTTTTTTTTTCCTTTAACATTTGAACTATACATAAAAAATTAGATATGTTTTTAACTTTACTGAATTAAACAACATTCCAGAATCATCTGGTGAGTAACTGAAAAAAATATTATTATTATTATTTTATAAATTAAAAAAGATTGTTTCTCAATTTTCCTTTTTGAATTTGTATCCTTTTTGAACTTATGAAATTTTATTTTATCTTGTGTTAAACTATAATATTAGTTAACAGTGCTCCTTTCCCCCTCTCTCTCTATATATAGGTACATTGGAGGGGGGGGGGGGGAATTATATATAATACATAATGTATAAATTATTATTTTACGTAGTCCTTAAAAAATCTTCTAGAGGTCCTTAAAAACTCCTTACTTTTCTTTATCATAAATGTGTACGAACCATGCAATAGCTTGATTTTTGCGGTGGCTATCGCGGTACATACAGATTCTTCCCATAGGCCGTAATCATAAAAAATCTTTGGCGTATCCCTGTACACGAACTACAAATGGAATACACACCTAAAACTATACAGCTGATTCCGTTGGGCTCATGAACACGTGTACCAAATTGCAAGTCAATAGCATGATTTTTGTGGCCGCTATCGCGGTACATACAAATTCCTCCCATAGGCCATAATGATAAGAAAAACTTTGGCGTGTCCCTGTACACAAATTACAAATGGAATACACACCCAAAACTATACAGCAGATTTCACGGGGCACATGAACACGTGTACCAAATTGCAAGTCAATAGCGTGATTTTTGTTGCCGCTATCGTGATACATATAAATTTCTCCCATAGGCCGTAATGATAAGAAAAACTTTGGCGTGTCCCTGTGTACGAACTACAAATGAAATACATACCAAAAACTATACAGCTGATTTCGTTGGGCTCGTGAACATGTGTACCAAATTTCAAGTAAATAGCGCTTTTTTGGCGGCCGCTATCGCACGACAGACAGACAGACAGACACAGCCCAAAACCGTTTTGAGTCTCAACAGACGGCCTCCACTGACGTTTCGGCAATAATGTTAAAAGAAATCAATTTGACCAAAGCTTCATACAGTGACAGAATGAAATCCCCGCCTAATAGGCTATCCACCGTGCACTTCGATATATTTATCTTATTCTAATCTATTAATTTATTTTATCGGGGTCAATTCCGTTGTTTAGTTTTCATGCTACTATTTCCAATGCAATAATCCTCAAATTCATATTTATATGAAAAATTTACAATTTCGCTATGTTGATAAAATCGTAAATTACGAATAATTTACGAAATTTTCCTATTAGAATATTTGTATTCAATCATGTTCAAACAAACATCATAAACGTAATTTTGAAGTTGTCTAACGTATTTAGGATCCTCAAAATGGAAGTTTATGCTCAATTTTGCTTTATTCTGACATGTTAAATAAATCGTAAATTCCAAATAACTTACGAATTTTTTAAATTGGAAAAATCATAGTCTATGATATTCATGCCAGTATCCTAAATATTATTTCGAAAGTGGTTTGACATCTTTACGATGAAAATATCCCTCAAGATTGACGTTTATGTGAAATTTTGCTCTATTCAGCCATGTTAAGAAATTCGTAAATTTCCAATAACTTACGAAATCTTTATATTGGAAAATTCATAGTCATTAATATTCATGCCAGTGTCCTAAATAATGTTTCAAAAGTAGTCTGACATCTTTACGATGAAAATATCTCTCAAAATTGAAGTTTATGTGAAATTTTCCCTTATACTGCCATGTTAAGAATTTCGTAAATTTCCAGTAACTTGCGAAATTTTCAAAGTAGCATATTTATAGTTACTGATGTTCATTCCGGCATCAAAACTGATATTTTAAAACTGGTCTGACATTTTTACAGTAAAAAGTTTTCATTTAATGCACGTTTAAGTGATTTTTTGTCCTATTCTCCCATGTTAAGAAAATTGTAAATTTTGAATAACTTACGAAGTTTTTAAAATCGAATGTTGCAAATGAATAGGGTTCTTGCCAGTGTCGAAAGTAATATTTTAAAACTGATCTGACCTCTCTGCGACAATTTGTTCTTGAGATATCGTGTACACAGACTAACAAACTAACGGACTGACCCACTAACAGACTAACAGACACCCTACAGACAGACACCATAGAAATTTTGTCATTTTCGGATTCCTCACACCTGAAAACGTGTAGAAAAGTCAAAAAACCGAGATCGAAAATTTTCACGATTAACCTAAGTTCCCCATACCTATAGTATGATGGGGAACTAATAGCAGTAAATACTTTAAAACAACTTATTAAAAATGAGAGAAAAGTGTTATCCAAATTTTTCAGGTTAGTTGAATGTTCATTAACTAAAGTTTACTTTATTTATTTTTATTTCATTTTATTATTATTATTTTTTTTTTTATCATTGCAACATAATATATATATTTTATTTTAGAATAATCTTTATGGTACAATTTTAGCAGTGCAGTTTTACATGTCAGTTTCTATATTCTTGCCAATTTTTATCATTTATTGGTTTCTTCTTCAAATACAGTTGAACCTCAAAAATCCAGAAATCTCTAAATTCATACATTTTCACGATTTTAGTTTTACTTTTAAAATAAGATTTTACTGTACCTTATTTCTACATTTCTTGTGGAATGCAGCTGAAAATTCTTATAATTGAACACTGAATACATAAATATAGTCATAATCTTACATATTTTTATACTATTTGATTGTTAATTAAAGAATTTTTTTTTAGAAACAGGTAAGTTAAAAAGAAAATGGATTAAAAAATATATATATCTCATTATATATATATAGAGTAAAACAGCTTTAAATTGCTGAAATGTTTTTAAAAAATCAACATAAAAATTACTTTGTTTAATAGTTTTATTTGAGTATTTTTTAATGAATGAATAGTTTATTAGCAGTTATTTAGCAGGCGTTATCAGTTGTCCACAACATTTAAAAAAAAACACAAACTTTATAAAAAAAAAAATCCACTTTACAACACGTATAAAATGGTACATTTAATTAGAATTATCCATTAAAATTACAACTTGTCAAGGCCTTTCGCCCTGACCATCAGGGCATCATCAGGACAAAGCCATTTTTTTTTGTTACGAGTACAGCAACATTTGAATTATATATACAAAAAAGATTCATGTTATAGTTGTAGATGAAACAGTTGAAAACAGATGAAACAGCCTGAAAAACTGAATTTAGTCGATCTTCGATTGGTTACCATGGAGACACTTGTGAGACAGTTGAGTCTTTCTTGGATTCAAATCTAGCTGAGACTTTACTAAGTCCCTACGGAGGAGCCCATATTCTGCAGCAAAGGGAACTCGCATTAATTTAGATCCCCAAAGGAAACACAGAGAAAACTTTCAAATACCGCAACGGTTGAGTCACTTTTATGGAGAATTGTAGAGGAAAACTTGCAGAAACTGTAGAAGTTTTTAGATCATTTTCATTAATTTCACTTATTTTGTGGTAGATTATTAATTTTAAATACTTTAAATTGAGAGTGCTAAGTAAACTTTCGCGAAAGCACTTGCACAACTGACAGCGGTAAAGAAGGCCACAGAATCTTAATAGATATGATGGGCCATTATCAAGGTTAATGTCTGTTTGCATGTATTTTCATAGATCTTATTCAATTTATTGTTTACAGTAACAAAAAAACATTTGTTTTCTGGGCCACAGATTGAATGATGATTTTCTTCTTCACTAGTACAATACAGTACAAATATATGTAAGCAGACTGACATTCACGGATGCTTCACCTATTGTCGTCGGCAACCTAACCCCATGTTATTCTGTGGGGAAATTTGTTGTGCAAATCAATCATTATCAAAAGTAGTTATTATTATATTATTTGTACATTCAGAAAAATCAAGCCATTACTTTTTTTCTTATTTTCCAAAAACATATTTTTTAGAATTTTTAATACTTCATTTTAAAGCTCTGAAGTGTGAAAGATAAACTGATTGCATTTTATTACTTCAATATTAAATATTAAAAAAAAATCAGTTTTTGCAAAATTAGAATTAATTTAATAATTGTGAATTTTTTTAATGTTTATGTCTCTTGTATTAATTGTTCCTAAATGTTTCAGATACTTTTACCACATAATGCTTTTTCATGAAATTAATTCTAAAAATAATGGAAATTAATAAAAAATTTTATAACAATTGGGACTTTATACATGCGAGTTGAGTTCATGGATAAAATTTGTCTACTGTTTGTGCACTCTAAAGACAAAGAGTATGTATTACTACAGTTTATCAATTAAAGATTACCATAAAATTTATTTTCTAACCTAAAATTTGCAAATTATCATGTAATTATTTGAAGAGTTTGCTCCAGAATAACTCTGTAGCAATAAAGAAAGTAGGTTGCAAAAAATATAAATCTTATCATTGCTATTGCATATCCTTTGAATTTTGCCATAATTAAAAATTTTGGTTAGCATTTTGCATTCTGTTTTTCGAAGCATTCTGAATAATGAGATTCCAGATAATGGATCCAGGCATCACTCTAGAGCATTTCAACAGGGTGGCCCACCCTGATGCCCTTACATTTTTAATTTTTTGATAAAAATGAAGTAATTGCACTATTTTTTTTTATTATTATTATTACCACTAAGTGCAATAATGAAAACTTCTAAATTGAAAAAAAAATAAATAAATAAGAGGTATTCATTGGAGTATTCTGCATTTCCAGACATTCTTCAAAATTTATTTTAAGCTTTTTTAAATTGTGTATTTACTAACGTTTAAGCTAAGGTCCCTTCTACTCACTTTGAGAGAAATTTTTCGAAAAAAAAGAATCTGCATTTTAAGCTGCTTTTTTTAATATTTATCTGAGAGCATTAAAAGAAGTTTAAGGCTATCTATTATAAGTATGCCTCCTATTTCTTCCGGCCGGTTTTTTCCACTATGGAAGAAACTTACCTACACTGTGTAGCAACTAACCATGGATTTTAAAAAATTAAATAAATAAATAACATAGGAAATTTCAAAATTAGCTTAATCATTTGCTCAACAAAAAAATAGTGTTATGAAGAAAACAGATTGTCGGCATGTCAGTTTTTGTAAAAATTAACTGAACACATAGTAATGTGTTTGGACAATCTTTACAAAAGTTGCTCTTTTTCGTATATGATATGCCCTTTTTATAAAAATTGCCTTTATTTTATAATGTGCACCCTGCCCTTTTTTATGTTCTAGAGTGATCCCTGACGGATCTTATACTGTACACTCCTTCTCATATTTATAAGGACACTTTATATTTTGAAATAACTAATGTAAAAGTAATTGTAAACAAGATTAACTAAGTGCACTTAATATATCTAGTATTCTAAAAACCAAAATTGCTATAATTTTTTTAATATGAAACAAAATTAATAAAAAATAATGCAAAATGTGTTTTTCTCCACGTTTTTTAGATGTTCATAATTATAGGGACAATCCAGATTTTTTCGTTTTATTTAAATTACTAGCGGATAAATTACAGTTGACATGCGAATTTGTTAACTACTGGTCGAGATTAATTCATATATAAGCTTTCAATTTTTCTTGGACGGATATTACTGATAATTCCTCGAAAAAAAGAACGTTCATGTAGTGAAGTATGATAAATGTGTTTTTTAAGTGGAATGATAATTTCAATCCGCCGAATTTCTAATGAAATTCGAAGATCTAAAATTGCTGAAGGAAATGTCATCAAACGTTGAACTGTTGATTCGATAGGAGAGAGATCTGATGCAAAATCAGAGTTGTTTTACAGAGAACGAAGACTCATAATTCCTCTTACTGTTCTACTCATAATGACTGCTGCTGAATTTGCTCGTAATTTTTAACGAAAGGTTGGGGTCCACATTTATGTATGCTTAAAATAATTAATAATATGTTAAAATGATTAAAAAACCTGTAATAATCAATAAGCATTTAATGGGGAAAAGAACGTCTGTGTTAAAATTGAATAAAGACAGTATTAAATGGTAAAATGTTGCATTTTCGGATGAAAAACATTTTATTCTTGATTAACCAAATGGTTTTAACAGTTACTGGCACGATCTGAAGATAGCGAAAGACAGAGCAGATTTTTTAAATGTAGATATGAATCGGGCCTTTTGAAGCTGAATCTATGGTGCTCTGGGGAGCTGTTTCTACTGAAGGCAGAAGGAATTTAGTAATGTTTTTCTATTATTATGAACATCAAGAGAATATCCACAAATTTTAAACGTAGAATTCTCAGATTTTTGTTAGATTTTTGGGGTGTAATAATATTTTTTTCAACAAGACTTACATTTTTGCTCTACTTTTAGAGCAATAGGAAATAGTTTGAAGAAAGAAACTTCTGTATTATTGCCTTTCCCATGGTCTAAAAGTTGAAAAAAACCTTAACTTATGATATTAGAAATGTGCATGCAAGTGGAAAGCAATTTTAAATAGTTTAAATGTATTAAGAATATCATGAAACATGCTATATGAAATGGTATTGAAACAGAATATTAAAAAAAATGTATATGTATATACCAGAGAGAATGTCTGACTGTTTAACCTTAAAAAGAGACCCCATAAAATATTAATTTAAAGAATAACTGAAAAAAATTACTAAAATTCGAGCTGTCCTTATAATTGTGAACACCTGAAAAATCAACTTTTTACCATATTTAAAGTTTTTTAAGATAGAAAAACGATAAAACTTTTTAAATATAGTCTATTAATGAAATTCAAATTAATTAAAAATATATTTGTTTAAATAATAGTGTTCAGTGTTTAGTTAATATAGAAAAACGAGTGTCCTTATAATTATGAGAAGGAGTGTAATATCTTTAAAAGCTTACATTTCATTTGCATGTGCTTTGGAAATATAATTTATTTACTTTAAATTAAAAATTATGATGAAACATTTAACTAAAGTTTAAAATTAATTAATAACTTTACATTTCAGCTTAAATTTTGTTGTGAACTTTAGGTCAAAGTACTTTCTAATTAGGGGATCCTCCCCTCATCCTCAGCACCCATCCACAGTGGTGCTTGGCCTTGGCGACCTGCGCTTTAGCAGGTCAAGCACCACCGTGGATGGGTGCTGAGGATGAGGGGGGATCCCCTAATTAGAAAGTACTTTGACCTAAAGTCCACAACAAAATTTAAGCTGAAATGTAAAGTTATTAATTAATTTTAAGGTATAAATTATTTAGTTTGATAAAAAGGATTTTAAATCATGGAAAATTATTTGCAATATTCATAGAAAATCATGGATTTGTAAAATTTTTATTCATAAATATGATTATGTTAATATAACATCCTATAAATGAAAATATATGTATATATATGTATGTATGATGTAATACATAGAGAGAGAGAAAATATAAAATAATTATATTTAGGAAAAAGGTTTCTTGATGAATATAAATATGAATTAGTAAAAGAGAGTTAAATGCAAATGAGACAGTCTACTGTGATGTATTTCTTAACATTGCTTGGATGTATAGTAGTTTTTTCTTCTTTTACATTATTAACTAAGTTTTGTTAGAGCATTTTGTATTTCTTATATAATTTTCGTTGCTATATGAATCTCTGTCACTATTAAAATATGACTTTAGACATTTTTTTTTTTTCTTTTTTATCCTGATGAATCGTTTTGTAAGTTTATAAATAAAATTCATTATATGTCATAAATTTGTTTTTGTTTGTGGTCAAAATTTCACTCGAGCATGTTTATATAGAATTTTCATACAATAACAATTTATAACATATGTTTTTTAAATTGTGCAATAGTGTTAAAATCTGTTTATTCAATTCTGCAAATAATTCATTTATTTTGTTATTTTTACAAAATAGAGTTAACAAACAGAAAAAGACAACTTAATTATGCCTATAAAAAACAAAAATTAACGCATTTGCTTCATCAAAAATAAAAAGTTCCAATACTGTCTTTATAAATGTACTAGCTGGCTTTGCCCACTTCTCATATCACTATATTTAAGTGAATTTAAAAAAATCATTATTTTCACTTTATAACTAAAAATTAAAAGAAAAAAATTGATGAAACTACTCAAAAATTTGCTTAAAGTCCCTGCTACCTTCAGCAGCATTTTCCTCACCTGCAGTATCTCAGGTCTGTATTTCCATTGCCTCAAGCAACCAATGCCTTACTTTTGAACTTCAATTTGGAAACTGCAATTACATTGAACAACACTATACAGATTACACATAAGCATAATATTTATTATCATGTTATTTCCTATATTTTATTTGATATACCTGGTCAGCCATAAAATGATAGAAATTACACTTCAAATATAGTACTACAATGTGTTATGAATTTTATTTAAAAAAAAAAGAATAAAAAATATCTATTAGCAATTGGAATTTTAAAAAGGCAATTTATAGTGCATTGAATGAAAAAATAGCAGAATCTTTGGTTTTTCCCCTCAGAAAGGAAAAACTTTACAAAAGGAAAAAACTGCAGAATCTTTGGTTTTTTCCTTTGGAATATGAAGGAGAATGTCTTGTGATAAAAAACTTCACAAAAAAAAAAAAAAAACTATAGATATGACTTAACAGTGTACAATACTTACTTAATCTTGTCAACCACAGTTATTCATTACCTAGGAGATTTTTTTTAATTCTGTTTTCATATTCAGAAAATTCACAATCCTTAAATAAGTACCCACTTTCAAAAAATTGATTTTTCCTAATTAAATATATTTTTTAACCAAATACAAATTTAATGGTTGTGAATTTTCTGAATGTGAAAACAGAGTTAAACAAAAAATGATATTAGGTGATGAGTAATTGTGGAAACAAATTTTTTTATGGGATAACATGGGCCTTGACTATAAAGATTAGGTATTGTACACTCTTAATTGATTTCCTGGAGAAAAAAGTACTTTCTAATTTTTCTTGCTCCTACTATGTTGTGACAAATTCTGTTATAATATGTTTTCAACTGAAAATATTTTTATTTAATAACATAAAACACAATCAAGTAAGGAAAACCTATGAAAGTAAAAATAATAATAAATAAATAAAACCTTGAAATAACAAGTATTATGTAAAATATTGAGTTTAAATTAGATGTCGACAAAGAAAGTATTTAATCTTTTTTCTGTGAATGATACTTTAAAGTCGGTAGTTGTAACGACTGAATGTACTGTGTTTGCCAAATTATTATTATTCCCCCCCCCCCCTATTTTCTAAGAAAATACTGAATGAAATGACCTTGAACTTTAAACATGCAAAGAACATTTACAAACTCATATTTTTGACTATCGATTCAATCATAGGTGCAATTAGGGGACCAAACACAAATATTTGGATTACCCTGTATCATAAAATGCTAATGACTTGTAACTTTAACACATAATTTCACTTTCTATGTACAATATTTGTATGATTTTTTTTTTTTTTTTTGTAAGAATTGCATGGTTAACAGATATAATGATTCTTTCAAAAGTTATTAATCTTTTTGGTACTTTTTTTGCTTATAACAAGAATGAATTTTAACAAAATTTTCAAAAAACTTGACAAAACATTAAAGTATCAATATTCTAAAACATAAAATTCACATGTGTAATTTTCACTGAGATATGAGTATTTGCAGTAAATATTGTTTTACTGTGTATGTGCAAAATTTTTTAGTTACATAGGTTGAAAGTTAGATATATTGGGCAACTGATGTCAAAAGTTCATTTGTATAGAGTAAAAATTAACCAAATTATCAGCAAAAACAAGCAAGATTTGAGATATTTTTCAGAGTTGAAATTTCATAACGGGTTTTTCACATGCCATGTATTTAATTATATCCAATTACTTCACCTGTGTTTCTAAACATCTTTTGTGAGAAAATCCTTATGGACTTGTAATTCAAACATAATTTTATTTATTTGCTAAGATTTGTGAGTTCATAAGGGGTTTTTCACAAAAAAGAACTTTTGCAGTGTGGGTGAAATAATTGGATCGCCAAATTAAATATGTGGCATGTGAAAAACCCCCTTATGAAATATCTAAAATCTTGCTCATTCTTTTGCTAATAATTTACTTATTTTTTTCTCTCTGTTTAAATGAACTTTTGACATAAGTAACCCAATACATCTAGCATTCAACCTATTTAACATCATATTTAAAAAATAAACCAACCTATTATCAATCTATTAAAGAAAGAAAAAAAACTATTTTTCGCACACGCACAGTAGAAAAATATTTAGTATAAATACTCATATCTCAGCAAAAATTCCATATATGAGTTTCATGCTTCAGAATAATGAGTTTCTAATGCTTTGTCAAGTTTTCAGCAAGTATTGTAAAAATATGTTGACATCCATTCTTGTTACAGTGAACTCTTGTTAAAACGAACAATCAAGGGCCAGCAGTTTTTGTCCATATTAACGAGAGTCCATTATAACAGGAGTTCATAAACTGATGTTCTATATGAACTCTAAAAGCACTATTATGTACACATACACGATACACAGTATAACACAAATGATAATTTATTTCCTCAAACCCTTTTATTCACTAAAAATATAAAAGCATGAAAACCGATACTTACTTTCAAAACTTCTTTTCTTCATATAGTACAACTTGATAACAAAATTCCACAATTGAAGTCATTGTCAATCAATACTATTTACCTCCCACAGTGTAATACCACAAAGTGAAATTGATTAACCCTTTTATTATTGAACCTTTTCATGTTAAAAAAAAAATATATATATATATGTATTGAATTTGAAAAGATTTTGGGAATTGACTCTTTTTCGAAGAAAGTAAGCTTTGAGGGGAAAAAAAATGTCCGTCTTAATGAATGAATTGTACGTATAAAACAATGTTTATTACATGTAATTCCTATAGGACTTAGCCGGAGATTCTGTTTTTGCACGTAATAACGAGAAATCCATCTTAAACGGGGCCGTCTTAATGAGAGTTCACTGTATAAACAAAAAACATACCGAAATAATTATAATAATAATCATTTTTGAAAGAAAAAAATATCTATATAATATTTCTCTCACGTCAACCAGTTGCGATTATTTTTTGTCAAAACGATACTATATTCATGTAAAATAAGCGAGGATAAAATAATATTTTTAAATGGACGGTATTTAAGCACGCAGACTCAGCTCAATGATCTAATAGGAAAAAGTGACGACATTCGTCTGATGAGAATATTTTATTATGGAAAAATATATTTTTAACAGTTGCTTCTTTTAAACATAACAATGTTTTAAAGATATATGTGCAATACTTTAAAAAATATGAATTATTATCATAAATTGACTAAAAAATGCAATCATAAAAAGTATAATTAAAATAGTAATAATTTTTTTAAACAAAATATTGTGCCAAAATAAATAAATAAAAAATCATCGCCAACAAAGCCACAAAAATTTAAAAGGCATCATAAAGTAGGGGCTATACTAAAACTGTATTGCCAACGGAAGTATGAAAACTGGGTCGTCGAGCAGAAATTTTATGTTGAACCTTCCTTTGAATGATTTTGCTTTCACTATTGCACAATATTAATTTGGCTTCCAGGAAATTAAAATTTTAATTAGGTGGGGAAATTGTTACAATATTTATGGGTTTCAAATTTTAAAGGTAAATAAGAAAACAAATAACGTGCATATATATCTGTCTAAATAACTGTGCAATTCCCAAAAAAAATCGCACAAATATTGTGCATAGAAAATAAAATTATGAGTTAAAGTTTCAAGTCATTTGTTGCATTTTATGATATAGGGTATTCCAAAATATTTGTGTTTTTCTTCAGTTTGCAGTTAGTCCCCCTAATTGTACTCATGCATAAATCAATAGTGGAAAATATAAGTCTGTAAATGTTCTTTGCATGTCTAAAGTTCTAGGTCATTTCATTCAGTTTTTTTTTTTTTTTTTTTTAGAAAATAGAAAAAATGTTAAGAAAAAAAATAAAAAATCTAATAATTTGGCCAACATTGTATAATAAATTTTTATATTACTTCAAGAATCTATCATCTGTCTTAGAAAAAATATAAATGTGATAAAAAAAGAAATATGTTTTACCCCCCTCCCCCCAAAGTCCTGGTCATTTTTTTTATCTCGTGTATAACAGAACTGACACCTAGACGTCTACAGAATACAATGCAGGGAGGGACAAAACATATGTTTTTATATTGGTCTCTAAGCAATTGTGCTCTAGGCGGATGGAGAAAGTACTGCCCTTTCATAAAACTTAAGGAGAGCGCACACTGTGGCGTTGGTCCCTCACGAGAAATGTTGTTAATTATCCATTATAGAAAAGTAACCCTTGAACTTTTGGACATGTTTACAATGAAGCACATTACTTTTTATTGTTCCTTGAAGAATTTTAAGCTGTGTTCAAACACTAGCAAGGATGCAGGCAGAGCGTCATAAGTAATAAATTATCCATTGTCTGAAAGTGACCCTTGAAATTTTGCACATGTTTACAATGAAGGACATTACTTTTTATTGCTCTTTTACAAAAGAGACCCAAGTTCCCCATGCAATTATCACAGTAGGAAGTTTGTCAAAGGAGGAAACTGTTTTCCAGCTTAGCGACGACTCAATTCCCACATCAAAGGTATTTGAATAGCGCCTACCCTTGTCGCCCTGCAGTTGCCAGTACTTGAACACTCCTTTACAAAATAAACCCAAGTTTTCCATGCCAATTATCACAGCAGAAGATTTGTCAGAGGAGAAAATCTCCCTTCTAAGTGCACAGCAGCTAAAAAACCACATCACAAGGAATTTTAATGGAACTGCTTACCGCCTTGGTCTTGCATGTATGTCATAATATTTAATTATTTAAGATATCTCTTTTTTTCCCCCCCAGCTTTATTAATGTGGAATGGCCAAGTATATGGGAGAAAATGAAAGAGATAAAATTGTATGTTTTTAGATGCTAACAGAGTGCATCCATTTAGAAAATGTAGAACCATTCACACTTGTAAAATAAACTGTTAAAATTCCATTTTTATTGTAAAATAAATTGCAGGAATTTGAAGGTCAAATAAAATAAAGGAAAAAATTTTGACCGAGAGAAAATACAAGCATTTAGTTACCTGCTTATAGTAATAGTATTGAAGAAATGTGTAAATTTTACTTTCAAAATAATTTGAAAGCATATAGGGTAGGTGCTCCAGTGATTGACACTTTTAGAACAATTTCTGATGTTTTTAATGGTTTAGTCATCAGAAACTATTTTTGGGAATCTTAAGTTAATATTTACAGGGTGATCAGTTTAAAAGAGTACCTGTTAGTTCTTCTTATTACCCTTAAATCTGACGGATGTGGCAACTATTCTAACATTGAAGTATAATTGTTTGAACCTTGTTTAAGTGTGAGAGACAATTTCTAACACTGTTGGACAGTTACAACTTTATTTGTGAGGCAAAACAGAAATGGAGACGCACAGTGTTACTTAATTCTGGGATAATTTTATTTCTGAAAAACATAATTGAATTTAAATTTTTTACATTATCATCCCTTACAGAAAATGTTCGCCACCATTTTGAATGCAAACATGAACATGTAGAACCAACTTTTTTCACACACTTCACAGCATTGTTGGTGTTATTGACAATATTTCTTCAGTTATGATCTGTTTTAATTCATCAATGTTTGCAGGACTTCTCTGGAAAACCCTATGAAATGATAATGTCAAGAATTTGAATTAAATTTTGTTTTTCATAAATCAAATTATCACAGCATTAAGTAACATTGTGCGTCTCCATTTCTGCTTTACCTCACAAATAAAGTTGTAACAGTCCAACAGTGTTGGAAATTGTCTCCCACACTTAAACAAGGTTCAAACAATAATACTTTTGTGTTAGAAAAGTTGCCTCATTCGTCATATTTAAGGCTAATAAGAAAAACCAACAGGTACTCTTTTAAATTAATCACCATGTATATGGCATGAAAGACTTTCAGAACTGCATAAATGTTAAAATATATGCATTTGATAATATTTTTTTTTTTTTTTATGAATTTTTATTTTACACCCACAGTGTTGCAGTAATTGACACTGCCAGTTCTTCATTTCACCTGTAATTAGCATCCTATGCTCCAGTGTTTGGCACTACTCGTTTTTCATTTTACCATTGGCACCCTATACTTCAGTGTTTGAAATACAGTGTTAAAACTCTTATATGCAAAACATGTGCTTTTATTTTATTTTTTATTTTTCCTTATTTATTAATTATTTAAGGAAAGGTGTCAATCACTGGAGCACCTACCCTATTTATTGTATTTTTATGCTTTAATTGAAAACATTCATTTTCTTTATTTTATTTTAGTATCCACTCTTCAGTATGAAACTGACTTCACTTATAAATACAGTTATCAATTCACAGTTCTTTTGAATGAAGATTCAAACATTACTAGTCGAAGTGCTTCTGTTGGACAAAATGTTGGCTATAAAGTATCATCAGAATTCCTTATTTCTAGTCTTTGGCAAAGCCCATCTAACATTAAAGAAAAACTTCTTAAATTAGAGGTAATTTTTTTTAATACTATATATATATGTAGGAATATATAAACAAATGAATGAAATAAATGAAATTAAACCCCAACAAAACACTGAGGTCTTCATCAGTGTTTTTTGGGGTTTAATATCATTTATTTCATTCGTTTATATATTCCTACATTTAAGTTTTGCTTTTCCTTTTGCTGCAATTTTGCACATTGGTTTGTAATTCTCCTTTTGGTTTTTCTAACCTTTTTGGTTTTTCTAATTAATCTTTAAACTTATATATATATAAATTCATTTCAATAGTTTTCTATATATATATGTACTAGGACTGGGCTTTATATCGATGTAAAATAAAATATCGATTTAATGCTAATATCATTTATCCGATTCAAAATTTCATCTTCCGTAAAATATCGATGCAGAAACATCAAAGCATAGGAAAATCTGATTCCAGATTAAAATCTGATTCTAAGCTGGAATAATGCCAGATTAAACCGATTCTATGCTGGAATAATGCCAGAAAGCTAGTCATATTCATTCAACGGGATAACGATTTAGTCAAGCATGCGCACTCATAGACAATTAAATCATAAAAATCTTGACTGAATGAAACCACAAAAAATCAAGCGAATAATATTCATTCGAAATGCCGTTTCGATTTAGTGTTACGCAGGTGCACTGGAAAAAAGAGAATATCGGTTTAAAAGATGCATTCTTTCGATGAGCCATGATTGCGGTTTTAACGCATGTGCAGAAGCAAAATGAAAACCGATTCTGATTTCTGATAAAAGCATTCCGGTTAAGTTTGGGTAGATGAAATGGGATTATTCATTCATTCAGAATTCGTTTGATTACAAGAGATTTATTTTATCAATATTAGTATTTTCTTCTGCTATTTTTTGTTACATTTTTTGCCAGTTCCTATAATTTATAAATAAGAAATCCCAGTTTATGTCTATTAGATAAGTGAATTAACTATTCTTTATTAATATTTTATGTAATTAATAATATTTCTTCATTAAATTCATTAATATTAGTACAGAATATGACATTGTCATATTGTCAAAAATAAATTAATTCAAACAATGGCATTATTTTAGATATGATTATTTTAATATATAATTTTTATTTATTTGGAAGGTATGCATACTCGAAGGTATGGGTATTTTGAACAGTATGAGTATTTAAAAATAATTTTAAATGCTGTGAAAATTGATTTTTTTTTTTCCTCTTCAAATGCACCAAATTGTTCTTTCTATCAAATTTATTTCCCTATACTGAGCTAGCTATTTAAGTCTTTTGTAATATTTCATGTAATTTAATCTAAAATAAGTAAATATTTTAAAATTTCAACAAAAAAAAGTAAATCTCGTAAACTTTTTAAAAAGAATTATATTATAGAAAATTTTAATTAAGAATTATATTTATTAGGAGATTCATGGCACTAGAAATTTAATAACGTATGTGAAGCGCTTCTCTTAATTAGCAATTTTCTGTTGATACTAACAATTTTGTAATTTATTTGAATGTAAGTGGGGCATATAAATATTTTAGTGCATTACAAAGTAGTACGAAATAGTAAAATTCTGAATTTATCAATTAGTTAAAATAATTATAATAAATTGGGGTGTTTTAAATGTTCTGTATGTTACTCATGAAATGTCACGTCACGAGTCCATATAATATAATTTGTGATAAAACAAAACTACGCTATATTAATTATACTGATGTATAAATTTTGAACTGTGGAAAATAATGAATAATTTTATAATAATTAGTATTAAAGCATTATATCTTTATCAGAAGGCTGTTTCTTAGATGGACTAAGAACATGATTTGACAAGAATTTATTTTACAGAGCAATATTAAGTATACATTTTTTATATAGAAAATATTGCTAGCGCTTGAATAATTTTATATCTGACTATATATGGAGTAATGTTATAAGCAATACCATTATATGGCTCAACCTCATTTTTAACTTTTCTACTTCCTGCGATTGAATTTAAGTTGAACCAAAATTGGAGCTACCATACATCCACTCACAAGGGAAGTATAAAACAGTAAAATTCCCATTGAAACCAAACCAAGATTAAATTAAAAGAGAGGTCGAAAACATAGGCTAAATGGCAAATTTTGAGCAACAATTCACTTATGGGTTAAGATAAGACCCTAGAAAATTTAATCCCTTTTATGAAAATCAACGAAATATAATAAGTGAGAAAAAAAGCGTGACACAGTGTCAGAGTGTTTGACTTGAGACAAGATCTTCAGTTCAATCCCCGTCTCGGCAATTTTTTTTTTTTTTTTTTTTCATTGGTTTATCTAAAATTAACAAATGATGGTAAAGTTAAACCATGAGGTGGTTGCAGCTACTTCAGTACCAAGTTTTGGTTCAAACTAACACCAAACTTTTTATATTGTAACGCTGTACTACTGAGACATTAAACCCAACAAACTAACTATAAACCGTCTCTACATTCTAAAGAAAACTGCTAAAAGTCCTTACGTGTCAGTATTATACCCTACAATTGGTAACGCTGCATTAAATCAATATATCATTATATCGGTATTTTAGACGAACGATATATCGATTTAAGAAATGTCAACATCGCCCAGCACTAATATGTAGATATACATGTTTAAAACCATGTATTTGATAATACTTATGTAATGAAAAAAAATTTAATATTTTAGTAATACTTATATGGATTTAAAATCAGAATAATTAAATGTCATTAAACATCATGTTCAAATTTACAGTGCTGAATGTGAATTTAAGCCTTTCATTAAACTTTCAATAAATTTAAAGTTCCATTTCATTCTCACTGCTAACATTTTGTATTTTTAATCTTTTTACAAGAATTCAGCTTTGCTTTTTAAAGCTAATTAAAAAAATTTAATAATTTTAATTTTTTTTTCCTAGCTTTCATGAAAATTGAAATTGTCTATAAATTTCAGATTCTAATATATATTTTTTTAATTATTACCAAAAATTGTAATACTTTTTATTGTAGTTACTTTTTAAATATTAAATCTTAATGCTAATATTATTATTTTCAAATTGAATCTTCTTTACTTTGGTAATTGTGTTATTTTTCTTATAAAACATTTTAAAATAATGTCATGTGTGATTAAACAATATTCAATTAGTCATTCTCATTATATATTGTATTTGGCGATTTTTTTTTTTTTTTCTTTTGAGCTTAAGCAGTGGAGTTTAATTATCACTGGAGCTCAGTTCTGATATTTCTTCTTTTTTCCAGTTCATTTTCATAGACTAGATGGAACATATGGGAGCTCATTAAGAGCAGTTCTTGCCAACAGCCATGACCCATGTCATGTCATTCTATGGAAAATTTTGTTTCCAAAGTAACTCATTACCTTATGTTTTTTTTTTTTTATTATTTATTCTATTTTCACATTCAGAAAATTCACAATCCTTAAATTAGTAGTCATTTTCAAAAAATTTATTATTATTATTTATTTATTTATTTATTTTAGTTTCATTTTGGGGTTAAAAAATGAGACAATTGCATTTTTGTGAAAATTCATTTTTTTTTAAATAGAGCACTAATTTAAAGGTTATGAATTTTCTGAATGTGAAAACAGAATGTAAAAAATTACATTAGGTAATGAGTAATGGTGGAAACAAATTTTTCCATAGTCTAACATGAGCCTTCACAGTCGGTGATATTAAGTATTCTCCCCTCTTAATATTGTTTTCTGGAGTTCACCAGAATATTCTTTCAGAAAAACAAAAGTCGCTGAATTATCATTTACAATATCCTGCAACATAATTTGGAGGCGTTTATGCGTCTCTTGCAGCTATAGAACTAATAAGGTTCTCACTCAGAATATAGTGGCCATTGAATTGACAAAAGTTGACCACAATTTGTTTTTTTACCCTTTAGTAAGCAACAAACTGCAATTATAATATTTTTCAACTTATACAGGGTTGCTACGGCACCTGGAAAACATGGAAAACTCGGGGAATTTGAAAATCTATTAAAAAACAGGGAAAACTCAGGGAATTTTCAAAATTTATTGCAAAAACAGGGAAAATTCAGGAAATTTTGAAATTTTTTGGAAAAACATAAGAAAATTTTTTCATAATTAAATATTTTTAAAAATTTTAGTGCTTTATAATGAATCAATTATGTTTTTTTCCCCAACTATAGTAAGTTAATAAAATTAATATATACAGTATAGGATCCGTTATCCGGAAACCTGTTATCCAGAATGTTCTAAAAACCAGAATGCAAAATGCCAACTACCAAAATGTTTAATTATCGTATTAAAGTTATACAATAGCAGCAGTCATAATTATAGTTTTACAACCTACTTTCTTTAATGCTACGGTGTTATTCTGAGGAAATATGGTGAGCACAAAATTGTCCAAATAATTACTGAAAATTTTGCAAATTTAGGTTAGAAAATTAATTTTTATTGTATTTTTTCATGGATAAACATTAATAACACGTACTTCTTAAAGTGCCCAATAGCAGATGAATTTTATACTTGAACTCAGGTTGCATGCATGAAGTCCCAATTGTTATAAAAAATTTAAATAGTTTTTATTAATTTCCATTATTTTTAGAATTCATTTCATAAAATACTTTGCATTATGTGCTAAAAATATTTGAAACATTTATGAACTATTAGTATCAGAGCAGAGACACACTATAAGCAAGAAAATATCATAGAAATTTTTACAAAATCCAAATGAAAGGATTTTACTCGCAGGTCCAAAATTAAATTTTATATATGTTTATTTATTTTTCATTTATTATTACTATTATTATTTATAGTTTGAAATTCTAATAAGAATGTTTTTTTATTTTGTGGAAATAATTTATTAAATGAACAAATGTATAGGTAAAATGTTTACATATATATTATTCATGTTTGTCACTGCTATTAATGAAATTATTTTGTACCATTTTTATAATTATAATAAAGTGTTCCGAATTATGGAAAAACCCCTTTTCCAGAATATCCCAGGTCCCAAGCTTTCTGGATAATGGATCCTGTACTGTACTAAATATGTTCAATTAACTTGTAAACATGTTAGATTCTAATGCTGCATGATTGTGTGTCATCTATTTTACTTCTAAAAGGGACAGGGAAAACTCAGGGAATTTATTCTCCTGATTTGTGTAGCAAACCTGATTATATGTATAAATATC
Organism: Salticus scenicus; assembly: GCA_963930645.1. Classification (NCBI taxonomy): domain Eukaryota; kingdom Metazoa; phylum Arthropoda; class Arachnida; order Araneae; family Salticidae; genus Salticus; species Salticus scenicus. The sequence continues at coordinate 86,803,380 of OZ005662.1, forward strand.
AAATAAAAAGTGAAACGTAAGCAGTAAGAATGTATGCTTGTTTGTTTCTAGGAAAAAAATAGTTTAATAAAAAGTTTCATATTTAAAAAAAAAAAAAAAACTTTTTTGTAAAAATTAGGACCAACTCCAAAAAGCAGTTATTATTCAAACTACTAAAAATAAATTAAAAATTTACATAAAATGAAATTGTAAATTGCACCTAAAAGTCTAAAATAAATTCCTTTGCCAGACAACATAAAGACTACTATTAATTATAACGTTTGAAGTTGACCAAAATTAAATAAAACTTGATACTTTTTTAGAAATTTGATTTGAGACTGATAACTACGCTGTTGTCTTGAATGATCAGTCTTCACAGAAATTGATCCACTAGTAACATCCACATAGAGTAGTGAACATCCTTCGCAGTTCAGCATCCTTCCTTTATGTTTCTACAAAGTTACTAGAATTTTTATTGTGAACTTTTGCAAAATCTTAATTGTTTCATTTGAATCGAAGTAGTTTTCTGTTATGTTTTGCAGATGCCAAAGTGAGATGTATATTTTTTGTATATTGAATACAGTGAACTCTCATTAAGACAGCCCCGTTTAAGATGGATTTCTCGTTACTGCGTACAAAAACAGAATCCCCGGCTAAGGCCTATAGGAATTGCATGTAATAAACATCGCTTTATACGTACAATTTTTCGTTAAGATGGACATTTTTATTCCTTAAAGTTTCGAAAAAGAGTCAGTTCCCAAAATCTTTTCAAATTGAACGTTTTTTTTTTTTTTTTTTTTTTTTTTTTTAACATGAAAAGGTTTAATAATAAAAGGGATAATCTCTTTCATTCTGTACTGCTACACTATGGGAGGTAAATAATATTGATTGACTGTGACAGTTGAGGTCAACAATTTGCACCTGTCTCCACTTCTCTTGTGGAGACATAGCAAAGGATTTTGTTATCAAGTTATACTATATGAAGAAAAGAAGTTTTGAAAGTAAGTATCGGTTTTCATGCTTTTATACTTTTAGTGAATAAAAGGGTTTGAGAAAACAAATTTCCATTCGTGTTATACTGTGTATGTGTACATAATAGTGATTTTAGAATTCATATAGAACTTCAGTTTATGAACTCCTGTTATAATGGACTCTCGTTAATATGGACAAAAACTGCTGGCCCTTGATTGTCCGTTTTAATGAGAGTTCACTGTATATATAAAATGTATCAATTTTTATTATAATAAATCTGATAAATTATTTATTGTATTATTGAATTGCTTACATCCATCTAATTTTTCTCATTATTACAGCTGCTTAAACCTACTCTGCATGTATCATCAACCATGCATTCGCCAGAAGGCATAAATAAACATTGGTCAAAGCTTGACAATCTATCTTATCCACCAATTTATATTCATTGGGATGATGGAATGGTGAAAAAAGTTTATATATTACCAGACTCTCCATCTTTGATAAATATCAAGAAAGGTTTAGCAAGTTTGTTCCAGTTACGTGTGTCTAATACACCTGTAAAAGAGGTGGGATTTTTTATTTAACTCTTTAATGTTCATTGGTTTCATAGTGAAACTAAACTGTTAACTATTTTATGCATTGATTTTTCAATATTTTTTCATTGTTTTAATCGGTTTTTAAACTTTGAGTTCTTCTCTGTTTGTTAGATAGCAGCACATCTTAACTCTGTAATTTAATAAACGATATTTCAGAGGAAGCAAAGAAAAGTCACTTTAAATGTCTTAGTATTTGCGAGTGTGTAGTTGATGCGCTTGTGCCTAATATCTTCTCTTGGTAAAAATCTGTACTATATTTTGACCTGAAACAAGTGTTGCAAATTGCTTGTAATTTAGAGTGTTTGCTTGCAAAGCCATTTATTTATTAATTATTGTTTGAATTTAATCAGGTTAATATAATTTATTTTATCATTTTTAAAACTGAAGAATATATTCCCAAACTATCGTGGTACATGCAAATTCTTCCCATAGACCGTAATAATAAGAAAAACTTTGGTGTGTCCCTGTACACGAACTACAAATGGAATACACATCCAAAAACATACAGCTGTGGCTCATAAACATGTGTACCAAATTTCAAGTCAATAGATTGATTTTTGCAGCTGCTATCACTGTATATACATATTCTTTCCATAGGTCATAATGATAAGAAAAGCTTTGGCGTGTCCCTGTATACAAACTACAAATGGAATACACATCCAAAACCGTACGGCTGTGGCTCATAAACATATGTACCAAATTGCAAGTCAATAGATTAATTTTTGCAGCTGCTACCACTGTATATACAAATTCTTTCCGTAGGTCATAATGATAAGAAAAACTTTGGCGTGTCCCTGTATACAAACTACAAATGGAATACACACCCAAAACTATACAGCTAATTCCATGGGGCTTGTGAACACGTGTACCAAGTTGCAAGTCAATACAATGATTTTTGCGGCCGCTATTGCGAGACAAACAGACAGACACACAGACGATACCCAAAATCTTTTTGAGTCTCTACAGGGAGACCTCCTCTGACGTTTCGGTAATTAAGTAAACTTTTGTAAAATATTGCAACTTCTGACATTACTATGGAAACATTTCCTGCGATTGCTCAGAAAGTTAAGTTGAAGAAGTGAAATATATTATTTGGAACAATAATTATTCCTTTATTTTCTTTAATAATACTCTTATTCGTTTTTCTAGAAAGAAATTTTTATATGAATGTATTTACATTTATTTCTTATTATTTTATTACTTTTAGTATTTTTATGTATTTCTGATCATTAATTACTATTATTCTGATAGCTTGATGTATCTGGTTTATGTGAAGTCAAATATAAAGCTCATGGCAATACAATAAAGAAAAATAAAATGAATTGTCATAGAAGTTTAAGTAACAATTATTCAACTACACAACAGAGTGAGGTATGTTATTGATTTATTTTATGACAAGACTTTATTCATTTTTAACTAATAAATAAAAAAATTTATTATAAGCATATTTGTTATAATATATGCTATTGCATACGCTTCAAATGGCTATAATATAATATTGTATGTATTCTTGTAAAGCTTTTTTCCCCCCTGTATTTAATATTGTCATGACCATGAAATACAAATATTTCTGTACTTGACTGTACTGCTCGTTGTAATTTTGACTAAATTTTCCAATTTATGTACAATTTTAAAAATGCTAATAATGTAGATGCTCATCGAAACCTTTGGACAGCCCCTGCCTGCCTGGCCAAGCTTAACGGGTTGGATGCTGTCCGTCGGAGCGAATTAATCGCCAGATCACTGCATGATAGCTTCCTACTACCAGATAGTTATCTAGTTGCTACATAGAATGAGCTGTGTCCGATGACTCGTTCAGGCTTCTGACTTCGAACAGGGAGACTGCTGGCTCCATTTCTGCTAGGCAACAATATGACATCTAATGACAGCTCTGGAATGGCAGGGTTGCGACTTCTGCTTCATGACACATAATGCTCGACTGGCACACCACACCTCCAGATTGCCCAAGGAACGGAGCGCACAGACACGCTTCCTGGGGGGGGGGGGGGGAATCGCAATGGGAGCCAAGTGGATAGTTGTGTACTCAGAATTACGCCAAAAGGTGGAGGCAAATTAGAAGGGGGAGGGGAGCTTAACACCAATAATGCTGAGCAGCAGACATAACTATGAGCTTAAAAAATAAAATAAAAAAAAGCTTTAAACAGTAATTGAAATCTCGCCACATGTGGTAGGAAGGAAATTTTTGTAGCACATAGTGTAGAATTTTCGAAGTGGCTGGGCCAATGGGGGGAATTAAACTATGTACTAAGAGGCCTAATAGGAGATGAAAAGAGGGACCATCACAATTTTGATCCACCACGGGGGGATGGTGCCCCGCGTTGGTAGCCCGATGACTGCTTAACGACCCCATCGAGCACTTGACGGTGCAGCACATTTTTACGAGGATCAGACACCGCCACACCCTCGGGAAGATGGAAAAAAAATAATAAATAAATAAATAAAAAATAAAATAAAATAAATAAATAAAATAAAAAATAAATAAATAAAATATGATAATTAAAGTAATTTTAATTGTTTGACTTTGTTGATATTGAGTTACTGAAAATTAGAAGTTAAGTGATTTTCCCTAGAGACTTCGGGGACCTGCATAGAGGCGAGTGAAACACTGAGGGGCTGGATGGTAGCTGTGAAAAGTTTGATTCTAAGTTGGATTCTGTCACTCTGTCTGAAAGCCTCACAGGGGACCGGTCAGGGACACCCAGGGGTTAAAAAAAGAAAAAGAAAAAATTTGGGGGGGGGGGGAATGAGACACTCAAGCTTGGGTCCCGGTCGCCTTACCCACCTAAGGGTCCGGTTCAGGAAAACCAAGGAGCTCAAAAAATAAATAAATAAATAAAAAATAAAATAAAATGAAAAAGGGGGGGGGGGGAGCCACTCAAGCTTGGCTCCCGGTCACCTTACCCACTTAAGGGTCCAGTTCAGGAGTACCAAGGGGCTCATAAAAATAATAATAATAATAATAATAATGTAGATGCTAGTATTTTTCGCTAAAACATTTAACATATTTTACATGATAATAAAATTTTTATTATTGTTGAAATAGTAAATATTTCTTGTTATTCTCCTTTCTTTCTTCTGAGAAATATAAGGTGTGCCCAAATGTAAAGGAGACCTTAGCTGTAGCGACATTATATCAAATCCCAGTGAGTTAATGTGTTGGACGATATATGGCATGGCAGTATTGTTACATGCACATGCGCAGTTAATGGCTTCGCATCAATATCCTCACTACTGGAGAGTCATTTCCGCAATTCGTTGCATGATGGATTCCTCCAGATCAGCACAAAAGGTGTGCCCAAATGAAAAGGAGACTAAAGTTATATGTGAAGAAATTTTAATAACAATATTATAATTACAGTTCATGTGGTATAGTGCAACTATAAATAATTGCCATTTGATATACTGATCCCATCGCATAGGAAGGGAGTGGATGGCTTAACAGATGGATCAGGCAAACATCCATTCTCTCTGTTGTCTGATTCTCTATCAGATGCTTGGGCACCCATTGTGCACAAACTTTGCCATAATGAAGCTTTTTGTGGATTATGTGATGCGCAGTTCCTTTGTTTATCGACAGTTCAACAGCAATTTCATGTGTGGTGATCTGGCGATTTTACTGTATGAGCTCATCTACAGCCGATCTTTTTGTGCTGATCTGGAGGAATCCATCATGCAACAAACTGTGGAAATGACTCTCCATCAATGAGGGTATTGATGCAAAGCCGTTAACTGTGCATGTGCATGTAGCAATGCCATATATCGGCCAACACATTAACTCACTGGGATTTGATATAACGCCGCTACAGCTAAGGTCTCCTTTTCATTTGGGTACACCTTATACATCAAAAGATGAAAAAGTAAAATTAATCTCAGAAAATTAATTATTATTATTGTGACTAATATTGTTCGTTATAATTATGTTTATTGTTCAAAAGTGTAATCTGTTTATCATGATAGTGTAACTTTTAGTCAAGCTTCCATGTCAATCTTTAAATAGTTATAAGCTGTTAAAGTACTTTTGAGTTCATATCCCAAATAATATTATGAATTTCAGAAATTAAAACTAAATATTTATAGTCAGTTATGGATTTACATATGCATATTTAGTAATTTATTTTGAATGTAAGAATTGCTATTCAGTGCGACTTTATTTTAGCATTTTGAAAAGTTCACCAAATTACTATTAATTCTGTAATATGTAAGTTTACATTATGCAAGAGATCTTTTATATTTCATTTTCTTTGTAGTTTTTTATCTTATATATTCTTTATAAAAAAAAATGTACATATTAAGTTTTTTTTTTATATTTTTTTTTATCATGATAATAGTGTGCTTAAATGTAAACAGTTAAAAAATAGCTAGAAATAATCCCTAAATTTTATTGATGATTAAGGATTTTGAAAGCTCATCTTATGCAAGTGTTACATAGTGTCTAGTGTTTTCATTATTCAAGTATTGCTTTTGAATTTATCTCCAAATATTACATTGTTAAGAACCGCAAATAAATAATTATATTTATTTCTAACCAAGATATTTGTAAACTTTACTTCAAATTGCTATTTTCATGAGGAATATTACTTTTATTTTAGTTCCGTTCCACTACAATTTCTTCTTCTTCTGAAACTCTTACAACGCTTATTCCCCAAGAAAATATTATTCAAACTGTAACTGGGAGAGAAGAGGTTATGATGACTTTGAATTTATGGAAGCAAGCTGCAGTATTTGTCAAAACAAAGTTAGTAACTGTATAAATAACTCTGTCTGTTCCTGTTGTGTATATTTTATTTACTTTGTACTTGCTACTAAAAAGAATGTTTGTTTTTTTTTTTCTTTTAATATAGGAAAATTTTTAGATGTTTAGATTTGCTATTTTGATTTGAGCTATGACTTGTACTTATAATTTTTATTCTGAACCAAGCTGAGCCAAGATTGTTATCATGTAAGCTGGGCGCAAGCTGTATTTTTATTTTTCTAATGGCCAAGCTGGTCCAAGGTTGTTATAATTTATGCCAGGTCTGGACCTGAAATTTTAGGCCCATTCAGACTATATATCTCTATTGTAAAAAAAGTTACTGCTGCTGCTGTTCATTTTGTGTGTCTGCAGGCCTATCGCCTCACAAATAAGATGTCCTAGAGATATCATTTCCAAAATAATTCACGGAACATGTTTTTCTTGGCCTGAAATTTCTATACTAACCTTAATTAACAAAGTTATCAATTAAAAGTATCATGCTAAAAGAATTTAGTTTGTTGCCAACTTGCAAATAGATTCTCCTAATCACTGTTTTTTGTTTTTTCCCCTAAACAACCAATCCCAAATAGCATTGCTTTGATACCAGAAACATTCTTATTTTAAAATTGCCATCCTGTCTCTGTAGAAAATCTCAGACTGAAAATACTAATAGAATTGAAAAATCCAACTTTTACCTTCTTTGACCGTTAATATTTTAAAATGAAAATGTATATTTTTACGATTTTTATTTATTTATTTTTATTTTACTTTATTTATTTATTTTATTTATTTATTTTATTTATTTATTTATTTATTTGTCTTTTTTTAAGCATTTATTTTTAACTGTTTTTTTTTTTTTTTTTTAACGGTCCTTTATATATAAGTAAGTGTTCAATCCATTTCTTTGTTACTATGTTTGAAAGCCTCAATTTTTCTCTCTCTAATGATGCATTCAGACAGGCAGATAAAAAGTTTTTTTTTTTTTTTTTTTCTAAGTGATTTTTTGAGAAAATCTAGAAAAGTTTCACATTAAACATTTTATAAATAAATAAATGTACAATCCTAATGGTTTTATTTTATTATTATTTATTTATTTTCTGATTATGTGTCATTTTTGAGCTAAGTTAAACAAACTTCCATGAAATTTCCTACAAAATTGGACTTTTGAAAAATTATTTTTAATTTTCATTTCAACATTTAATACATCCATAAAATTAAAAAATATCCATTTGTAAATTTGGTGTGGTATATACAAAGATAATTAGAACTCAGTCATAATTTTTTGTGAGCATGCATTTAAAACTATATTAATAATAATAATAATAATAATTTACTATGTAAATTTCATAATACAAGTACAGCATAAAAAAATCATAGAGCTAATTTATTCCCACTAGATCCTGTACTCTTATGATGTAGCTCTTATGAATTAAATAAAGTAGATTGATTTTTTTCTCTTTATAAAGAAGATTGTTTTGCATGATTATGCTGTTTATTTTGAATATTCTCATGTTATTAATCCATTAGATGGGCCTTCCGTGGCCGAGTGGTTATACTACCACACTGCTAATCGCCTTTGAGCGTAGGAGAGCGGGTTCGATTCCCGCATTGGCCCTGGGTGTCTTTCCATTTATTCGTACTGTAATTCTGTCATGTGCTATCTGTAATTATTTGACGAAGATTTACAAGCGGACTAAAAGTCAAGCATACAAATCTGATGTATATGTTATCAATAAACAAGCAAACAAACAATCCATTAGACACCAAAGCTCCGGCTGTGGGAACAATTTTTTAAGAATTTTTACCTTTGCAAGTAGTTAAGATAATATATTTTTTATTTTTTACATTAAATATTAAAGCACCTAGCTTTGTTGGTAATTTTTCAAAAAGTTTGTAATGTAACTTCTTTTTTTTTTTTCAGTTATTCAAACAAAGATGTTTGTTTTTCTGCAAAACATCAGCAAAGAAAAAAAAAATAAACAGCAAAAATAATTCATTCGAGTGCAGGGGTTTAAAACAATGGATATGAAATAAAACAATTCTTTCCTTAAATTATAACAAACAGGATCGAGAAAACTAATTTAAAAGGGTTTTGTAGTTTTTCACCATCTGTTCTACCCCAATTAGGTGTCAAATCTCTCATTTTTGAAACATATCTTGTGACAAAATATATTTTTTTTTTTACTATTTAAACTATATATGATTAGAAATGCACATTAAAACCCAAAATATTCAAAAATTTTCAGTGGGATTCATATAGCGGCATTTAACCCATGACAAGCACACTGGGTACAAAGTACCCACCCCAAAATTTTATTTTGTTATAATTCTCTGTAGGTATTTAACAAAGGTCTTTTCCCTCCGCCGATATTTTGTTGAGACCTTGAGCAAGCGTGTTTAATAGCTGTTGGTGAGATTTAGTTGTTACAACGCAGTGAGCGCGGAACGTTCTGGGTACTTTTAACCCAGTTTGCCAGTTAAGTGTAATCAGTCAAGTGTTCAAGAGTTTTTTCTCGGATCATATGAGTGTTTTTTTTTTTTTTATCACAAAATATTTATACGCTTATGTATATTTATGTATTTATATGCATGTATATGTCATGTATATATTGATTTATATAAGATTTTTAAAGACATTTTATATAGTGTTGTAAATTGTAATATTTGTTTTAGATGAATAAACGAAGGAGAAATTCTACTGTGCTTATTAACGACGAAACACCTGTCCTTTACTGACTTTTTAGAATACGCCACTTAAACGCATTGAAGTTGTAAAATAACTATACTTTTTAAAGCGGACCAAGAAATGGATTTCACCATCATTTAGAGCGCTTTTTAAGCTTTCCAAAACACTACAATTTTTTATATTTTAGTCTATTAGAATCAAAGATACGGCATGAAAACGAAAAAATCTCAAAAAGGCACTTTTTTCAGCTTTGATGGTATTTTTATCTATTTCAATTGACACCAATCAATTTAACATTATATCTATTTTATGCAGAATTGTTTGAGCTTTAATTAAAAAAAAAAAAAAAAAAATCCTCTAACTCTATTAGGGACCGAGATATTTGAAAATGAATTATGTTGGGTACTTTTCACCCCCAATGCCTAAAGAGGTACACCGTTTAGATGTGTGCTTGTCAGGGGTTAATGGATTAAATAATTATAATGTTATATCTTTTTAATAACTATCTTATTAAAAGCCTTATAATTGGAACCTAATATAGAAGTATCGTGAACATATACACCTATATTTGCTGTGCCTGATATTATTCACACACATATAATTGATATTAAATATGGAAAGGGAAAGGATAGATTATGCTAGTATTTAGAATATTAATATTGGTAATTAATTCTGAAATGTATAATTAAAAAAAAATTTGTTTTAATTTTATGTCACTCTTAAATTAAATTAAGCATTTTGTATGTATTTTATAGGTTACATGTTAATTATATCGATAAATTCAAAAGCAATTCTGTTATAGAAGGAAAAGATTTGCCATCAGTTTTGAAAGCTATATCTGTTGGTAATGTTTTTGTTGTTTTTATATATAATTGTGTAAAATTATTAAAATAATATTTTCATTGTGTTTTTTACAAATTGTAATTTACAGTCTACTTATATTTTTTATTGTTGTTGATTTTATTGTTTCAGACAGATTTTTTCTATGTAAAATACATTTAAGTTTATTATTATTATTATTTTAAATGTATGTTTTATAATTTTATGAAAAGTTTCAAATTTGCTGGATTTTTCTATGAAAATTTGAATTTTAAAAAATGTAGCTAGAATTTATTGTTCTGATGCGAAAATTTTTCCTTTCCTCATTTTTTGCTGCACCAGTGGCTGAGAGATTTTGTTCTCAAAGCTAGTAGATGAAAGGAACTGGGTTCAAACTTAGGTTACACTTATTAACTTATTCATTCGTAGTCTTCCATGATTTTATCTGAATTTTTTATAAATATGGGTTAGGACCCCTTAGAAAGATTCCCATGGTGGCTTCCAACCCAGGCCCTGGAACCCTCGTCTTGTGTAATAAATTGGCACCAACCTCCTACACTTTCTTTCTTTTTCTTTTATCTTTCTTTCTCTTAAAATTAAAGAACAATAATTTATTGAAATAAAAATTATATTTTATTAGTGCAATATGCACTGTTCTGATTTTGTTACCTTTCTCCATTCGTCTGGTATTTAAATCCTGCAGTCACAGAATTTCCAAGGATTTTAATCAAAGAACTGTTCTAGATGATTTTTCAAGTATTTTATATAAGTAAAATTTTTACCATCGAATCTGTTTTGAAACAATTTAGATAAATTATACTCAAAACATGTAAGACAATGGGAATATCATATCAAAACACCCCAGTTTTGCTGTTTTGTTTTGTTAGATGCTTAAAATTGAAGTAAGACATTTTCTTTATTAAATAAAATCTTATTTTTAGCTAATCCAGTCTTTTTATGATTAATGGCTCATTTTAATTCTTCTACTTAAGAACAATTGTTCTCTGAACTAATACTTAATAATACTCTTCTCACCTCACCTAATCAATGTGTAGCACATCTTTCTTTAATTGTAAACTGGCTTTTCTTCTGTTTGAAAAGACATTTTTTAAAAAATTAGTTGTTTTGAAAAGTATATATATATATTTTTTTGTCTTAGCTAAAAATGCACATGTGAGGTGTCCATGTTATGTAATAGAAATGCATTTATATAATGCTTTATTTTTAATCTAACTTTCAAAATGCATAAATCAGTTTAATGTGTAAACCTATTTAACAAACTTTTTTTTTTTTAATACTCCTAAACTATAATATTAATAACAGGAGACTTGGCGTTGGAATTTTAAAATCCGAATAAATTACTACATCAGAAACACCAAAGAAAAAATATTGGAAATGCATACAGCTGTTTCGGCAGCCTTAAGCGTGCCATCTTCAGTGCAAAAAGGATTCTGAATCTGCGGAAGTGCTCGTATTTATAGGAGAGGGGCCGAATTTAGTTCAACCAATAGGATTGCGGGAAAGGTGGGGAGAGTCGCCAATAGGAATTTATTAAAGTTAGCTGTGTAAACAGAAGAAAAATTAAGAAAATGTGGACTGAATATAAAATTTCCAACAGTCAGACAAATAGGGAGTAGCGAAATCACAATTTACAAGGTTTTTAAAATTTTTATAAATATGAAAAGCTTCAAAGAAATCGAGTTCATGAAACAGCTGTATGCATTTCCAATATTTTTTCTTTGGCGTTTCTGACGTAGTAATTTATTCGGGTTATAATATTAATTCTAAAATATATTTCTTATAATCTTCTTCTTCTTTTTCTTTCAGAATATTTATACAGTAGGATTTGTAAGTTATTTTTATGTTGCAGTTTTTACAAAGTGAATGTTTTATAGCAATTTTACTAAAAACATTACTCGTAATTTCATCTCTCTCAAAATTTATAACTTCATGACTAAATTCCTGCCATTTGCATCTTTCAGAGATACATTTAATACAATAGTTTATGGATTTTATCATATTCTTAATTATTAATATACAATTTATTGCTTTATTTTAATAGAAATGGGTTTGAACCTCTTAGAAGAATCTTTGGAAGTAATATATGAAGAGAATTCTTGTAATGGGAATTGCAAATCTGTAAGTTTTGCTCTTATTATATGTAGTTATGCTCCAGTAATTGACATCTTTCCTGAAATAATTAATAAATAATAAAAAAAAAAAATCATATGTCTTACATATAAGAATTTTAACATTCTATGTCAAACACTGGAGCATAGGTTGCCTATAACTGGTAAAATGAAAAACTAGCAGTGTCAAACACTGAAGCATAGGATGCTAATTACTTTTAAAAGGAAAAACTATGAGTGTCTAATACTGGAACATTGAGTGGGTGTCAAATAAAAATTCATAAAAAAAAAAAAAAAAAATATTATCAAATGCATATATTTTAACATATATGTGGTTCTGAATGTCTTTCATACCATATGTACTAACTTAAGATTTCTAAAAATATTTTCTGATGACTAGAACATTAAAAACATCAGAGATTGCTCTAAAAGTGTCAATCACTGGTGCACTTACCCTATATTTAATATTTTAAATCAAAAATGAATTAAAATTAATGAACAAATTTAAAATTTTAATTAATCTTGTAAATTTTTAACAATGAAGTTTTAAATTTTTTTTCAATCAAGATAAAATGTTAGTCAGAATTTGAAGTATACAAGAATCTTGTTGAAGCTGGATAATCGTACATAAAAATAAAAATCTATCCTAATCCAAATGCTTCAAATCATGATCAGCCAATAATTTTAAAACATTAAATTCTATTTACTGTGAAGGAATGAAAAATTAGAATTTACTTACAGGCCAGTTATTTTTTATTTCTGATGAAAAATCATGTAATTTGTCATACATTAAAAAAAAAAGGGGGGGGGGATAAATGTTCATAAATTTTTAAAGATTGTGCGATTTTATTTATCCTGCATACACACACACACACACACACACACAAAAAAAAAAAAAAAAAAAAAAAAAAACATTACATTGCAAAGACATTTTTTATTGGTTTTCTTTCTTTCTTTTTTCTGAAGTTATTTAATTGAAAATGCAATTCTATATAAACAGTTCCATACTGTAATTTTATTTATGAAAACATGTAAATAAATAAGTGTTAAAAAAAGGAAAGAGATCCTTCATGTAATTGGTTTCTTTTATTTTTTTACTTACTTAATATTCTTTACTTAATATTTATTTTCTTTATTTTTAGCTTCATCATTTGGTTAAAGAATATGGTCATAACATGTTCCCAGAAAATTTGGGCAAAGTGAAATCTGCTGCTGGCTACTTGAAATTACTTGATGGCTTTCGAAGAGCGAATAAGAAAGAACTTCTTATGTTATTTAAAGATTCCAATGAGAGAATTTTGTAAGTTTGTTTTTAATTGTTTGTTTATACTTCAGAAAATACTTAAAGAACTCATTAAAGTCTGTATTCAGTTTAATTTTTCAGGAGAAAATCGAGATGCATGTACAATTTTCATTAAATCTGTAATTCCCAAAAGTCTTTGATTTTTAGTGTATATTTAGCTATAAACACTGAAATTTGCAGTTGATTTTCTAGGGAGTGGAGGGGGAGGGCAGTATAAGTAAATTTTTGTTTTTCTTTTTACATTAATCAAATTTTTCTTTCACAAACTGGAAATTTATGATTTTTTTTTTTATCAATTTATTTATTTATTTATTTTTATTTATTTTTAGTTTGTTTTTCACTTCTTCCCCAGTATAGCAGTGGTGGAGACAAAAAAAAAAGGATATTCACAATTGAATATTACAATTGTAAATTTTTCATTGATCTCGAATGACATCTTGAAAACTCTTAGGATCCGCCACTGCAGTATAGCAACAGAAATATGATTACATGTAGTTTTACAATTATTCTTTCCATCTATCACGTAAAAATTTAAATTTTTCAGTTATTGAAATTGAATCATCCTAAACTTGATACCAATTTATTAAAATTCTTTATATTTTATTCATAACATCTTCATTGATTTATATGTCAAAACTAATTTATAAATTAAATTTTCATTATAGATAAAAGATGTATTTTTTTAATTTATAATAAATTCTGTTCCATATTTTTTTTTTTTTTTTTTTTTTTTTTAATAGAGTACTTTGACCTCACACTGGTGTTAAAATCAGATTAGTTTTGTAAGGTATAATTGAGGATATTTATTTATTATTAAAAATTATATTAAAGGTAATAATACTTGATTTTATGAGTTAAAAAAGTTTAAATTTTATTGATTTTTTTCCTAAAGAAAACTTTCTTTTTTAACATTTTTTCCCCTTTATTAATGTTTTCTTATTCATTATATTAACAAATATAAATTAAATATATGTGAGATAATAAATATTAAATCCAAATAAATATTTTATTATAAAAGAGAAAAATATTAGTAAGCTCTTAATAAATAAATAAGTCCATTAACTAATTTATCAATTTTAAATTGTCAATTATACAGTGAACTCTCGTTAAAACGGACAATCAAGGGCCGGCAGTTTTTGTCCATATTAATGAGAGTCCATTATAACAGGAGTTCATAAATTGAAGTTCCATGTTAGCCCCTACAAGTACAGTAAAGCGTAATTTTGAATGTTTGCCGCCTATGCATTTTTCTCCTCTAAAGTGTAAACTTTGAGAAGGCTGAGCTTTATAAAAAAAGTCCTGTTTAATAAATGTTAAATATGCTTTTAGCTTTCACAGTTCATATTCCTTGATAAGGCCCGACAAATTCTCTTTCCAGTCTTTTGTGTTTTCTTCTGGTACATTTCGAATAACGAAACCCTTTGATATGTCTCCACAATAGAAGCATAGACAGGTACAAATTGTTGACTTCAACTGTCACTGTCAATCAATACTGTTTACCTCCCATGATATAATAGCGCAGAGTGAAAGATATTAACCCTTTTATTATTGCACCTTTTCATGTTAAAAAAAAAAAAAAATAAATAAACTTGAATTTAAAAAAAAATTTGGAAACCGACTCTTTTTTGAAGAAAGTAAGCTTTGATGGAAAAAAATGTCCGTCTTAACGAATGAATTGTACGTATAAAGCGATGTTTATTACATGCAGTTCCTATAGGCCTCAGACGGGGATTCTTTTTTTGTACGTTATAACGAGAAATCTATCTTAAACGGGGCCGTCTTAATGAGAGTTCACTGTATAAATAAAAATTATTATTAAAATAAGAAACCTTACATGAGTTTCTGTAATTTAGCCAGAGTCTTTTCGAGGGAGCCTCCCCTCATCGTTTGTGTATGGCTTGTGTGGTCTGCTTCGTTCAGCAAACTGCCTAAAAAAAAAGCATTTCGCTGAACGAAGCAGACCACACAAGACATCCACTAACGTTGAGGGGAGCTCCCTCGAAAGGACTCTGGCTAAATTACAGAAGCTCAAGTAAGGTTTCTCGTTGTAATAATGTCTAAAAGCTTCTGATTTAATAAATGCTTCATAATAAATAAAAATGTTAAAATATTAATTAAAGTAAGATAAATAAGAGAGTTAATACAGTCAGTGACTTATTTATTTTCAGACCTCAACTCCTTGATGTATTAGCAGCAGCTCAAACAGAAGATGCCATGGAAGTAGCTTTTCAACTTGTAGATTTTGAAAGTAAAGATATTGCTATAGCTGAGCGCTTTTTGCTTTGTCTTGCTACTCTTCCATATCCCAATGAAGAACTTATAACAAGAACTCTGGTATGTTTGTTCGAAGCATTTAATTCAACACTTGGTTAATGTTCTCTAGAGGCGTAAACATGCTGGTGTTTTGCTGTATACCCCTCCCTTTTCTTTTACAAAGGGATGTTTTAATCTGATTTACATTTATTGGATTAATTTTAACCTTCTATTCAACTGTAATTATTTTGTAAAAATAATTTTATTTATTGTCAAACACTGTTAGACAATCAATAAGAATGTGAATACAGTCGAACCTCGTTAACGTGAACACGCTTAATGTGAATTACTTTTAACATGAACTGTTTCCAGAGTCCTTGCCAAAATGAAGATTAGTTTAGTTACATGAAAATTTGTTACTGATAGCATGAACTACTGATAACATGAACACATTTTTTATTCCCCTTGAGATTCACGTTAACGAGGTTCGACTGTATTAAATCTTTTAAATGACAAGAAATATTAAAGTTTTGTGAGTGTTAGAAGTATGAAAAAAGTGTTATTTCATAGAGAAATAAACAATTAAATATACTGTAGACTCCCAGAAATCTACATTTCTAAAATCTGTAAACTTCAGAATTCCATGCATCACAACTGATGTAAACAGTGAAACTTACAGTTATTTTTTTTTAGGAAATCCATTTCTAGATAGCACGGATATTAGTGGTGATTCATCAGAATCTTAATCTCATAAAGTAAGAAATGTTAATTTTGAGTAAGATGGTAATAAGTTTCTAATACAACAAACGTTTGCGTTTGAAGAGGAAATGACTAATCATTAATTACAAGAAAATAAAATAAATCTTGGGAAAATAAATCAAATAATGTCAAATAATTATAACTTTATCTATGTGTGAAAAGTGTAGTGAAAAATAGTAAATCTAACAAAATGAACTTAAATTGTATAAGATATTTGTATATTACAATTTGGTATTTACTTCTTGGGATAAATTTTAATCCTTTAACACAAGGTAAAATTCACATAAAAATTCATTGTACTGATATGTTTTACAGCTTTAATTGCTTTAATTTCTTTCTTTTAATGTTTTACATATTATATGTATCTACTACAATTTTTATATGCACTACATTCAAATTTTTGTTTATAAATGCAATAATAATAAATAATCTCTTAAAATTTTAAAATTTGCATAAGCTTCATTCACAAGCTGTTCAAATTTTTGGATGTACAAAGGATTACAGTATGTATTTAATCCTTTGGCTGATATGAAAAATTATCAAAATAACATATAGCTATTTAAAATTAGTTTCTGTAGAATTTTGTAAATATTATCTGTCAAATTAACCTCTTGCTTTAGTTGCATGCTAATTATTTAATCATATCTTTTATTTAGTCATATTTTATTTTATTTCAGAAACTGCTTAGTAAGAAAATTAAAATGGAAAAACTGAGGGTTACAATATTAATAACCGTGTCTTCACTTGTCAAAACATATTGTAAAAATAACCCCCAAAATGTAAACTCTTTGGTAAGTCTTTCTATTTAAAATATATATATATATATTTGAACATGTAATTTTATACTCATATTTATGTGTTTATTGTAACTGTAGTGTATGCTTTTAACTATTATATTTTATAAAATATGTTTTAAAAATCATCAAGTCAAAATAAATAAAATAATATTTTAAGAGATAATTTTAATTTTGAGTTCAAAAATGCGAATTTTCACAAAGTGCGGTTTTTCTCATTTTTTAGCCGCAAAATCAAATACTAAAAATTTAAAAAATCAGTTTTTGGAAAATGAGTACTAATTTAACGAGTGTGAATTTTTTGTATCTGAAAACAGAATTTTATAAATGCATTAGCTAATGAGTAATTATGGAGATAAATTTTCCCATAGAATAACATGAACCGTGGCTGTCGGTGAGATTAGGCATTGCTCACTCTTAATGGAATACATAATACATGCATGATCAAAAGTTTGAGCATATTATAACATATGAGTTAAAAGGAAAAATAGTATTTTGGTACATAACATTGAGTGTTAAAAATAAAGGATAATTCGAAAATTTTAGATAAATCTGCAAATTTCGTGGTGGACGAGGTGTTTGAACTCCTTAAAGCCTTCCTTGACTACAACTTTGCTTGTTCAATATGTATATTTAAAATATGTTCAATCGAATATCAAAATACAATTTATAGATGGAGGGAGAGTGGATAGAAAAGGGAAATAATTAAATAAATTTGTTTGTTTAAGCATACTTTGGTTTGTTCAATATTATAAAAAACACCAGAGTTCAATTTAACATGATTTTCAAGCCAATACAAATTTTTAGAAATTGTTAACTCTATATATTATGTTAGAATGCTGTTTCAAAATAACTGATTTTTTTTTTTTTTTTTTCCAATCAAAATAAAATTGTAGCATATATATTTGATAATTATAAGCAATTTTTATAGCACCTGATGATAATGCTCAATAGCATTGAAAAGCTTTATATTTTTTATGTAATTTCAATTTTTTATTGTGTATAAAGACCTCTCATTTAACTTACATGTGTAAAAGTGTTTTCATCTCCAAAATATTAAATATTATACTTGAATGAATCTTGTAGTTTTAGCATCATATCTCTATTGATCAACTTCCAGCATGATTAATTATTATTCTTGTTTAACATAAAATATGAATTATTTATGATCGGTAACTGCAGTTCAAATCTGCAATATTTAAATTCTCAGATTAATATTTTAATTTAATACACTCTTTTCTTTAAAAACTTATCAATGTAAATTTCAATTTATAAGTACATTAATATGAAAATAATATGCTTTCTGTTTGTCTGTAATCTTAGAATTAACCTTTCACTATTTACAGGTTGTACAAAATGTTAATAATTTATTAGTAAAAGAGCTTCAGAGTTGCAGTGATTATGCTTGTGATATGTCATATTTGTTGGCACTGAGAAATGCTGGACTGTCACAAAATTTGCCTATACTCATGGAATATGCAAAACAAGGAGGTGTTGTTGGACTTGTAGCATTAGAAGCTATGAAGGATATAGGAGAGCAACATTTTACAAATAAGGTATTTATTAAGTTTTATTAATTTTCATACTACTAATAATAATAGCGAATCTTTATCACTTCTTATTATTTGGAGTATGTTAAAACCCAATCCTAACATATTCCAAATAATAAGAAGTGATAAAGATTCAGTTCCCCCCACCGAAACAGCTGGTATCTGTAAAATTCCGTTCAAAAATCAAAATAATGACGAATACTGTTATGTAGGTGTAACTAAAAGAAAAATAAAAACTTGTATAAAAGAACATCAAAATGATATAAAATACGATAAAAACACCACTGCTTTAGCCAAAAATTATCATGAAAACAATATCGACATTGATTTCAATAACGTCATAAAAGTTGCAAATTATAATAACCCAACCTACGCATTTTTTAGGGAAACAATAGAAATAGCTCATAACCGTAACGCAATTAATGACACAAATCAGCTAATATTGACGTAATGTGGCACCATCTTTTTGAAAATAGAGATCAGGAACAAAGTAGTCGCCGTCTACTGCAGCAAGAGGCACTGAAGACGCAGAGGGCTCTCCGATGAAAAAGCTTTTTGCTTATGGAACTGAAGCAAGATAAACAGGTTTCTATTTTTTATTAAGGCTTTCTTTCTCTAATTTATATAATAAAGTAAATTATTTAACTCATTTTAGAAAAATGAAAATATTGAAAAAAAAAAAAAAAAAAAAAACTGCTACCACTGCCGTTTTTCAATTTATCGTATTTTTTCAGCTTTCTTAGCTTATACTGTAAAAACTGTTTCATATAAAAACATTAATTTTAAACAGAAATGTGTGCTAAAATGATGAAACAAACTGTTTATATATCAAAGTATCATTTTAGGTGATATTTAATGTTGAAGTGAGGAAAAACATTTCAGGTATAAAAGTTTTATAGACTCAAAAACTATTCATGGAAATCTTGTCGGACTTTGCTAAGATATACATAAGCTAATTGTGGTATGCAGTATGTAAAGTTTTATTTTGACATATTTTTATACAGGGTTCATACTCCTCAGGGAAAACCTGGAAAACAGGGAATACTCAGGGAATTTGGAATTTGTTAAAAAAAGTCAGGGAAAATAAAAATTTTCATTAAAAGTCAGTGAAAATCAGTTATAAAACCTGGAAAAACAAATGTTTTTTCTCTCTCAAGTTATGTTTTTCTTGTTTAGCTTTATATCAAAATTTAAACGATTAACCCCTTCCGCTCCAGGCTAGCTGTAGTGTAAATATGTGAAATACCAGATTATAATTTTGAAATAATGCAATACATAACGAAGTAACAATGTGCATTTTGTTGTGAAATAAATATATCTAATTAATGAAGGTAGTAAATATGAATGCATATCAAAGTATTTCAATTATTTATAGCAATGACTGCTGTAAGTGGTTCATCATCACTGTCATCGCTTTCGCCATCTTCACTTGTTGTAAAGTCATCATTGGAATCTTCAAGTTTGTGATAATCAGGGATATAATCACTATCCGAATCACTAGAGTCGGACATTATTCACAGTTTCAAACACCGGCAAAACACACAAAATCGAGGAGCGAAAATTACACACAACCGCAGCCGCGAGAAATCACGAAACAACTCGCGTAGCCAAAACTAATAGGTCACCGAGACTACTAACGCTATCTAGTTGTCAGTAATGAAAATACAATTTGAAAATACCATATGACAAATAAAATAACTCTCTCTGATACCACTACAACATTGGGCTTATTGTATCGTATACTTTCTTTGGACGTATGCACGTACGTCCAGGGTATTAATGGCCATTAACACTAGGACGTACGCACGTATGTCCCTGGAGTGGAAGGGGTTAAGTATTGTGAAAATACGCATGTAAATAATGATTCCTACCTGAATTTCTATCATGATCGGCAGTAATATGACATCATACAGTGGAAGTAACTGTATTTTGTCCTGTCTAGAAGAGTGTTTCTTGTAATATGTCGCTAATATTTTCTTGAAACTTGTTTGGGAACTCAGGGAAAACTCAGAGAATTTTTTCCCCATATTTGAGTATGAACCCTGTTATATTTATTTTGACTTTTTTTATGTTTTATGCAATTTTTCCATTTTTTCATGACATTTTTCTTTGTGTTGTAATTTCAAGAAGATACCACCAAAAATAACTAAAATGTGTACAACATTTTATTTTATTTATTATTTTAACATAAAAAGAAACATTTTCTTACATGTGAATAAAAAAAAGGGGGGTGGGGGAATTAAATCTGTATCATTAAAATTTTAAAATAAAATTGACCTCATAATAACTTTAAAATATTAATTCCAATTAATCAAATGATCTTATATGTTTTATTTTTCTTGATTTTATCATTTACAAACTAATGTAAATGCAGACATGCCAAGTCTCCTGCTTTTTGCTTGTTTTTCCATGCTCCTGATTTTCCATGCATTTCTCCTGCTTTTCTGATGTAATTTTTATCTATCCCTCGTAGCATAATTTAGGCTTAAAATTTGTGGGATTGGGTAAAAAATTTTGAAAGAAAATTGAAATTTATCTTGCCCTGCAATTCATTAAGTTCAGTTGGAATGTGAATTACTATACAATGCTTTGAAACTAATTTTTGCTAATAATAAATTTTTAACTTTCATTTTTGCATAATGAAAAATGTCTTATTATTAAAAGATTTTTTTTTTTTTTTTTTTTTTTAATACCACAACTATTGAAAACTTAAAGAATTCAAATTTCATTAGAATATAGCTGATATTTTCATTTCTTTATTACCTTTTCTTTTACAAAGATAATTAAGACCCTTATTGTTTTATATTAGGAGCAGAATGATCAAATCTGTCTATTTTGACTTAAATTTAATAAACAACTGTATGTTTGAAGTTTTTTTTTTTTTTTTTTTTTTTTTTTTGATAGTTTGTTTTACTGCAAGAAACATATATTATTCATTTAATTTTAATACCTAAGCTTATAAAGCTTCACTTAAAAATAAATTTGCATTATTTTACTCATTTTTCTTACAAACTTTCTTGTTGGAAAAAGTCTCCTGATTTCTGTTAAAAAATCTCCTGCTTTTTTGTCATTAGAAGTTGGCATCACTGTAAATGCATTTAGTTTATTTTAAATTAACCCTGTTTCTAATCAATATAATCAGAAATAATTAAATATCATTTAAATTTCATTAACAGCTGTATTATAGTAGGATTTGGCCATGGTTTTAAATTACTGAAAATAGTTGCCAATAAAAAAATATTTATCTAAATATTGTAACCAACGAAGTGGGCAAAGCCTACTAGATAAATTGACAAAGGGGGTTAGTGAGCGAAGCAAGCAGGGGACAGAGCCACCTAGTTTAAAAAAAAAAATTTTCAAAGTATGGCTATCTTGCATAGAAAATTCTCTAACATAATATATATTTTTTAAAAGTTGCTTTTTTACCTATAGTACTACAACTGTTTTAGAAAATAATACAATGGATGAAAAATTTCACATATTCTGCAAAAGTTTCCTTTTTGAAAAAACTAGTCACATTGGTTTTACAATTTTGTTGCATGAGAATGCAATATATTCTCCTTCTTAAATCATTTAAAAGGATGAAAAGGAAAATCATGATGATGAAAAGATGATCATGATGATGAAAGGATGATCAGTGAAAAGGATATCAAATGTGAAACAAATACTAAAGATTTTATCTGCATCACCAAAAATTAAAGTAGGCAGAATTGAGATAACAGAGCAGAACATAACAATTTGATAATAAGTGCAGAAAGAAAATTTCATCCTTTCATTATTGCATTGAGGGGGAAATTTGCTTTCTGCTCTCAAAAGAAATCACTTTCATTTTCCTCTTTACAGTATGTCAGTATATTAGATAGATAGATAAGCTAACTTTATAAATAAAATTTTCGTTACAGGTAAAAGACTTGTTATTCCGAATTTATAATCAATTCTGGCCTTATCAAGAATCAGCTGCACGTGTTCTGGCTGCTGAATTATTGATAAAAAGTAACCCCACCACTGAAACTATTCGTAATATAGTGATGTCCTTGTCAAATCAAGAATTCTCTGAAATAAATACATTGGTGCTCTCTAAGTTGCTCAGTTCAATGAAAGAAAATCCAGAAGTTAGGTAATCATATTTTTTAATTCAATACATTTTTAATTAAAAATTTGATATGATAAATTAAATTTTCTAAATTTTATTCATGAGAAAGCTTCAAAGTATTTTGAAACAGACTATACTCTATTTCCTTTACGCAGTCGCCTCAAGGCCACGCTCAGATGAACTGTGATTTCATTTTCCCCGTCCGTTGCTAGGTTACTGAAGAAACAACGATATCTCACTGGATGGAATTGAGCATGTGATCTCATTCACATGATCTCCCTCTCTGAATTCCGTGGCCTTGAAGTGCCTCTGATGAGGAAATGGACTATAGTGAATCATTTATTACAGAACTGATGCAATTCTCCAAACTGTTAATTAAAAAAAAAAATGTCCAAGGTGTTTAAAAAAATTTTTTTTTTTGTTTGTTGGACTTTTATATTATATTCACTTAATATAAAATAGGCACGCTTCACGCACTGTTGCTAGAAGACAAAGCTAATGTTATTCTATGGGAAATTTTCTTTACTTATAACTCATTAAGTAATAAATATTTTTTAATTCTGTTTTCACGTTCAGAAAATTCTCAACTGTTAAATTGACGCACCTTTTTCAAAATGTATTTTTATTTTTTATTTTTACTATTTTATTTTGAAGCTGTAAAATACGAGTTTTTAATATGTGAAATTTTCTGTTTTGTTATTTCAAAATAAAATAGTAAAAATTTAAAAAATACGTTTTTGAAAAGGATGCGTCAATTTAACAATTGGGAATTTTTTCAATGTGAAAACAGAATTTAAAAATGTGTATTAGTTAATTAGTTATAAGTAAAGAAAATTTCTCATAGAATAACATTGGCTTGGGCTTCCGGCGACAGTAAGTGAAAAGGGCTGTTAAGGCATTAGTCACCCTTTCTTCTTTCCCATGTTATCCCAAGGGATTTTTGTTGCTTCGTAGTATAAGGATAGTTCATTTAACAATGAAGTTTTTTTAAATATTACTTTTTGAACATTTTGCCTCTTAACTTAGTGAGCAATTTAAAAAAAAAAGATAGCAATAATAAATTTATAGAGTATTTCTTTTAGATATTGTAAATCAATGCCCTAAGTTTACTTAATAAAATGAAATATTTAAATTTATTAAAATAATAATAAAAAAAAGTGCTCACTAAGCTAAAAAGTGATATGTTGAAAGAGTAATAATCAAAAAATAAAATTCAAAAACTTCATTTTTGAATGAGATATAAAATGAAGCAAAATTGCATTGAAAAACATGAATAGGAAGAAAGAAAGAATCTGACTGACAATATTTAATTATTCAGCTTGTCAGTTCTGTCAAGGAAAAAAGTTAAATAATAATAATAATAAAACGTGGGAAAAATGACTGGAAAATATTTTTTTTTAAATACAGTAAAAAACTTTTAACATGAAACTGAGGGGAACAAAATGTTTTTTTGTGTTAAAAGAATTTCATGTTAAAAGATTTTTAAAAATGTACAAAACCCACCAATATTTTCCATGTCGTCAAATTTTATTTCTATTGCCTGTTAAACTATGGTTACATCCATTGGGATAAAAAGTAAGCAAAAAAATATATATATTATTTTTTGAGGAAAAAATCAGATATTTTTTATTGAAATATCTTTTTCTGCACCATATTGGCCAAGAGTTTTTTTAAACCATCCATTGTTTTATTCAGCTCTCCATTCGAATAAATAACTGCACATACTTTTAATCATTTTCTGCATTTCTGAAATAGAGGGGACAGGAACAAAATCGTTGATTTTGTTCTCAGATTTGTCATCGGAATTTACCTAGGTGAAATCATTTAAAATATGAACAATCTCTAAAATCTCTTTGCCTGTGATAATTAGTGCTACATACACATCATCATCGACTGCAACATATTGTAGCAAACATGCCATTTAAGATCGAAAGCGAAATTTTTCGTGTTAAAAGAAAAATAAATGCCCTGATTGCATAGTACATTGTCTGGGCCGCTATATCGTTTCATGTTAACCGATTGTAAATTGACACATCTTGAGAACATGGAATTCTTTGTGAGTGGTCAGAGACAATCAAGAAAAATCACAGTTAGTCCCAAGTCATTTATTAATATCTGTAATTTGGGACACATCACAAGTTACACATGACAAATATTAATGAATGATGATATGTGTACAATGAAGAAATTTTACAGTTCGGGTTTACATTTTGTTTACAACTACTATGGTCGCTAAGACCAGCACACATCCCAGTCTTTCTTCCTTCACACCCTGACTCCATCTCTCTGAGTGAGTTTTGAGAGCTAGGTTGCCATCTTTTTTATGGTGAATCAGATTTGGCGCACCTTACACCGATTTTTCTTGGTAAGAGTTTTCATGTTAAATGTTTTTCACCGTAATTCAGGAAGCAGGTACTTCAATTCCTACACCTCAACCTCACCTTTCCTTCTCTTTGATGTCTTTGACTTAATTATTTTTTGAGCATATTTTGACCAGTGTCAGTTAACTTTATTTTTTTTTCATACTTGTGATTAAAAAGAATCATCTCTTTTGCCATTTTCTCTTATGCAAAGCTACAGTGATGGCCAGGCTACCCAATTTCATCATCGCTAAGTGAATTCTGTCTTTATTGTATTCAAATACAAGTAAGAGAAAGACATAGAATGCTACACCAAATTATCACAAACATTTTCAAAGAATAAAGGCTGCATCTACAGAAAGTATTTCTTAAAGAAATGATAATTCACATAGAACACGAGTATATTTTATACCGCTTCAGCAGATTTTTATTAAGTACCCTGATATTTCACCAAAGAATTACTAGGTTTAATGAAAATAACTTTATCAGATGAAATATTTAAAATTTATTAGATCAAATGCTTAACAAAATAGTCTTCATATTTAAAAGAAAAATAACAGTTCTGAAATCATTCAAAAAATGTGTAAACATCCTTTCAGCTACATTTCAAAAGAAAATACATTATTGCTATAAATAATATTTGATAATATTTTATTATTGCTATTTTAGATCATGTGTAAAAGACGTTCTTCGCAATGTCACTTATGGTAATTACTATAATTTTGCACAAAATGGATCTTCAACAAGTTATATTGAATTACTTCAAGGTAATAAATATTTCTATGATCTTGATTACTATTTTTTAAAGTTATATTAATAAATAATTAATTGATATTGTTATTACTATTCATATTAAATAAATAATTTTAACTACCTTTTAATACTTTGTAATAATGATAATAATAAACTTATGGGAGATTTATTGTTAGATATTTTCATAATTTATCCATCCATACATACATACTCATGTTGTTTTGTACACCTATAACCTACACAGTACAATACCAGGTACAGAAAATGAAATTTATTGTTAAGTTTTCTTAGAAAATATGTATCAGCCACTTATAATATATATGAAAGGATAAAACAATCAAGACTTTAAATTAGTATTTTAAATTAATATTAAGTGATAACTTAATATTAATATCTCAGAATGAATCTGAATTTTAAGAACAACTTTATGAGAATAATTCTATTTTAGAGCCCAGGTAAAAATAGTTTTCCAACAGAACTTCATAGCGCGGGAATCTGATTTCAGAATAAGTTTAAGAATCAAAATTATGTAATCTTCTAAAGTAAGCGACAAAACATTGCAAAATACTTAATCCTCAGATGTCCGGGTCAACCAATAATAAAAGGTAGGCGGGGTTTAGATTAGCTAATTACCCAATAAGAATTCATAAGAATAGTTTCGGTTCCCGCCAAAATATGCAGTATTTAAGCTGGAACACACGAGAAATCGTGGCTTTTTTCCGATATTCACTTGCCTAATAAATTCACGTTTTAATTAATACTTCATTTTGTAAAAGTTTACAAAAGAGATTCGCACACCCTGCGAGGTCCCGGGGTTGGATAATCGCTGACCATCGGCATTGATTTTCTAGAAGGATCCGCTCAGGATGTCTTTACACTCGGCCCAAGACTGTATCTTTACGACTGCACATCTTTGGATTTAATAAAGGATATTAGTTATATATATATATATATATATATGTATATATACTATTTCTTTTCTTAGAAAATACAGGGTTTATTATTAGGCGAAATTTCATTTATACAAAATAATGTCAGATGAAATATCTGATTTAGCATGACAGCATCAAACATTGGTTTATACAATTTCAAGAAACTGGATGTCTCTGCAACAATGTTTGCTGTACAGTAAAGGGTGGATACATTTAACATTTATAACTTCTGTACACAAACTTTGAAACTTCCTTTTTTCATTAGTATATAGATTGTCCATATATAGGTAGATAGATATATAACGATTTCCACGGACTTATTTTTTCTTGAACTCTCCTTAAACATATATGCTTATTTTGTGATAAAAATTTTGTGGCATAAGGACATTTGTTATGATTTATTTTGTGACAAAAAATGAAATTAGTCCTTGT
Organism: Salticus scenicus; assembly: GCA_963930645.1. Taxonomy (NCBI): domain Eukaryota; kingdom Metazoa; phylum Arthropoda; class Arachnida; order Araneae; family Salticidae; genus Salticus; species Salticus scenicus. The sequence continues at coordinate 86,830,546 of OZ005662.1, forward strand.
TTGTGTGTGTATTTTTGTGCAATGTGATCCTCATGTTCTTTTGGGATGGATAGGCCTGTTTTATAGAATATGCATCAGAATTTCAAAATACACACATCTTTAAAATTTATTTTATTGAAATTAATGCAAAATGTTCCTTGAATCAAATACTTTTTTTTAACTAGTATGTTGTGGCCACCACATGACTTTCTTCTATATTTTCCTGTACAAATTCACTCAGTAAAAATAATTATGAAAAAAATCGATAACTTTATTTTAAATTCTCGCATATCGATGGTTCAACCATTCGTTTTAAAGGTATTGACGAACTCTGTTGAAAGATACCCATCATGAAAATTTACTCCTCCTGAGGGGAGACTCCCCCCCCCCCCCCAGGGGTGAGACAAGGCTCTTACATACACAGTTTTTTTTTTTTTTTTCCAGTTCACTATCTCTATTACAAATAATTCTTTTAATTTTCATAATGATTATTAAAAAATAATTCTCTTTATGCACATTTATACAATTTTTTTTCCTATACCACCATATTAAAAATTTAGAAAAAGCAGGATGGCAACACAAGCTGTTGGACAATTTTTACCAAAAGGTGATAGGCACTAATTTATGTCAATGTGTAACTACATAGCAATTTGTATGAAATTCTGTGCAGTAGTACCTGAGATACAGTTGTTACAAAATTTTGTCCCCCCCCCCCCACACACACACATAGACAGACAGACGTTTTCTAAAAATGGTCAAATTGTGTTCTACAGCTCTCAAAGCGTGTAAATCCATCAAAAACCCAAAGTCGAAAATTTTTACGAATCCAATACTTTCTTCTATTGAATATAGAAGAAAGTAAAAAGCATGATAAAATCATAAGATGTATATTTTCAACTTCTGACAGTATTCTAATTCCAATTTCCCCCTTAGCAACCCATGATGTTAACATATCTTATGGCATAAATATGGAAATGCGACCGACTGGCATGCTCAGAAGAACTAGTTTTGATTTAAATATGGGTTCAGGATCTGAGAATATGCATCTTTTATCAGTAAGTTTATTTATTTATTTCTCTTATTTTTTCTTTTTAGTTATCTACAGCATGGTTATTTTGAATAAGATTTCTTAAAAATTAGAAGAAAATTTATTATGCTTGGATAAGGTTTTTCCTTTAATTAATACTTTAGAGTAAGTTTTGCATTGCAATTATTAAATAACTTTCATCATTCATAACAATTTGATATTAAACAATAAAATAATAAATAATAAAATTAAATAACTGAAGTGCTTGCTTCTCAAATATTATTTTTCTGAGATAATATTAAATAAATTTATTTCAATTATTATTGATAACTTCAAATTAATACAGATTGTTCAGAAAGTCCTTTCATTTTTTATTGCTATGCAAATTTTCTAAATATCTATTTCTGTACACAAAATAAAATATATATATTACTATTTATTTGAAAATCTGATCGTCTTATAAGTCTCGGAGTTGATGAAAATAGTTCATAAAAAGAGCTCTCTGGGGAGGTTATTTATGATAGCAAGCATATTAACACCATTTTGTTTGTTTAAGTTGCCAGGTATTGGGTTCAAGTCCTGTGGTCAAGGCACAATGTCCATTGTTGCTCAAAATCCACTTTAATCTATAGGTCCTGGTCCTGGTATAATGAATGGTCTTTGATGTGCAAAAAATACCAAAAAGGTCACTTCATTTTCTCGAACAGTAAATGACCACTTTCTAATTATTAAAATGATCCCAATTTCATAAAAATTTCTGGTCATTTTCAACAAAAATTTCTTTAAAGTTTTATTTTTTATTTTTTTCCAACTTAATTGTCACAGTGCAAACAATTAGCATTTGGTAATAGAATAAATAAAACTATAATATGCATAAATATTTTCCTGTGTTTATTCATTCAGTTTAGACAGAAATTACTTTTGACTTATGCTTTTTATAGAGAAGACCGGTTATAATCATTATAAAGGTCAAGTGAGCGGTAATTGGTTATAGATCACATATTATAATACAAATATTACATTCATATAAGATATTTAGAAATAACTTTTAATGTGCATACATATATTGGTGAAAGGCACCATCATTTTTAAACAGAACACAATTTACTTCTCTTTACTTTTGTTGGCAAAATATTTTAATGACTATTTAACCATGGAAAACAAAACGCAATAAATAGTTTTGTTACAGGTTAATATATAGTTTTTTCCTTTAGGAATTTACAACAATATACCGTAAAATCCCGAAAGTAAACCCCCCCCCCTTTTTTTAAAAAAGCAAAACGGATAAATTTCAGGTAGGGGGGTTATAATCAAAATTCTTTAAAAAAATTATCAAAAAAAAAAAAAAAAGAAAAGAAAAATGAAGAAAAGGGAGGGGAGGTTATATTCGATGAAGGGGGTACTTTCAGGATTTTACAGTACTTACTTAAAAGAAAATATTAAAGGCTATCATTTCTTACATTAAAGGTTAAAAAAAAATAATAATAATAAAAATAAAAAACTGCGTAATGATTCCATTGATAACGTGCATCCGACACTTTATGAAAAATTAGTTAAATTAAAAATAATATACAAATATTAAAACTTAATTCAATGCCAAACTTAACTTGCAATGCCGACGTACCGTAAGTGCGCCTGAAGATTGGATGGAGAAAAAAAAAAGGGGGGGGGGTTACTTTCAGGATAACGGAGACATTTCACTTTCAGCGAGAAAAGGGGGGGGGTATTTTGGGATTTTAATGTAAGTAGAGAAAATATATTTATATATTAATAACTTTTAAAATACACTTAAATTATTTTATTATTTATAAATTAACATTATACTTAGTTAGGTCTTTTTGTGGAAGGATTTGGGCTGACTGAAGAAGAAACAAAGAATAATCCTGAAGAACATGCAGCTGGTATGCAGTTATCAGTACTAGGTGTTCATTTGCGTCCTTATATATTCTTCACCGGTACCTCTGAACTAATGGGTTTAGTATGGTCTGGAGTTGGAAGTGAACCTACTCCAGCCTTCCAAGTACGTAATTTTATTTTGTACATTTATTACATAATAATAATATCATAAAAATATTCTATCAGGGGTGTTTGCGTTCCGGATTTTTGATTTTATTTACCACCAGTAATTACAAACTGTATTTTTGGCTATATTTAATTGCTAAACATTACTAGAAAACTACTAATAATATCACTATTAAAAAATCACTGGTGGGAAATAAAATAAAAAATCCGGAACACAAACACCCCTGTTCTATTCTTTCAAAATAAGTTTGTGGTATATAAAATAATATACATATATAGTCTATTGTTATAGTAACTCAAAGTGATTAATGTTTGTAAAGAATAGCCACTGTTATTTTAATAATACTAGGTATAGTTAGTTTTATGCTACATTATAATTGTAATTTCTTTCTTTCTTTCCTTTTTTTTTTGTTAATATATGAATAAATGAAACTATTCATAAATTAAAGGTTAATATTACTATTTATATAATATAATATATTTATTAGCACTTTATTTATTTATTTTTTTTTATTAAATAATATTTCTAGTTAACTAGCAATACATTATATCTGCAGTTTATTCAATGTAAATTATTAATAAGTTTTTGAATGGGTAAAAATAAACCATACATATTTATATATAACTAGCAGGCAACGCCCGCTTCGCTGGTCCCTATTTTTAAATGAATCACTATAATGAATTCTCAATATAATTTATAAATGAATATATGAATTTGGGCAGAAACTTTGAGAGTTGATGTATTGGTAAATAAAAAAAAAAAAAAAAAAAGACTTAATTTTGTTATTATTTTAAACAATGACAAAACTTACCATACTCACACCTAAAGTTATATCAGAAATAATACTTGAATTTGATTAAGTTTATTATATTCACTTTATTGTTAAAAACAAATTGATGAAAAGTTATTTTTTAAAAATATTTTTAAATAATTTTTGCACATATGTACAGTCAAACCTGTCTATCTCGAAACCTACTTATCTTGAAAACCTGTCTATGTCGAATTTTTTCAATTTCCTAAATTTTCAATAGAAATTTAACGTATTTTCCAAACCTATCTCGAATTATTGTCTTCCCAAACCTGTCAATCTCGAATTTTCGTAGTCGATTTTTTTCAATTTCCCTACATTTTCAATAAAATTATAACGTATTTTCCAAACTTATCTCAAATTTTTTTCTTCCCAAACCTGTCATCAATTTCGAATTTTCGTAAGAAACACAACATTCCAGTTTAGAGCCTTATTGACCTTGACAATCTCACCAGTCCCCATTTCCGCGAAATACGTGAAGACATCAGGGGTGCTTTGGTCAGGGACTGCGTGGGAATTGTACTAAAAACTGGTTTTCTTCTCTGGAATGATAAGGGATGGGGGAATAGGAGACAGGAGAAGAAATTTTGTAGAACTGTTTCTCAGTCTTAGCCTAACGACTAAAGTATCATCTCGCATTTTGCTGTCTCGATTTTAGAGCTAAAAATGGCTGGTGTGAAAAGAAAATTGAACATTTTAACCATCGAAAAAAAAAATGGAAATTCTGTCTTTTTTCAAGGAAAACCATTTTATGAAGAAAAGCGTAGTCACCGCTAAATTTGGAATTCCACCCATTACTCTTTCCACCATCATGAAAAACAAAAATATCATACAAAAGAACTTCGAAAACAGCTGCAAAACAATGAAAAAGAGCCATGCATGCTCTTTTCCTGATGAGGACAAATGCATTAGAAAATGGTTCGAACAATATTGTGGAGAAGGAGTTCCTATCAGCGGCTTAATGCTTCAAAAAAAAAGCTGAAGACTTTGCTAAAGAACTCGGATTTGGTGGTTTCAAAGCAAGTAATGGTTGGCTTGAAAGCTTTAAAATGAGAAATGGCATTGTCTTCCAAAAACTTTGTGGAGAAAGCGGATCTGTACCAATAAGTACCATCGAAGATTGGCTTAAAAAACTCCCATCTTTGTTGCAAGGATATGATCCAGCTGATATTTTTAACGCCAATGAAACTGGCCTTTTTTTTCAGTGTTTGCCGAATAAAACGGCAATTTTTAAAGGAGACGAATGCAAAGGGGGCAAACAGAGTAAATTGCGTGTCACTATACTTCTAGCTGCGAATCAAAATGGCACTGAAAAACTTTCGCCAGTAATGATTGGCCGTTCAGCCAAACCAAGATGTTTTTCAAAAGTGAAATCTTTTCCATTTGTTTATAAATCAAACAGAAAATTTTGGATGACCAGTGAAATTTTTAGCGAGTGGTTGAAGAAAGTCGATAAATCCATGGGATTGAAAAAAAGAAAAATTCTCCTCTTCATTGATAACTGAGGCTCCCACAAGAATCTTCCTACAACGAAAAATGTTACGGTAGAATTCCTACCCCCGAATACAACTTTGAAACTTCAGCCTTTAGATCAAGGCATTATTCGGAGTTTTAAAGCAGAATATCGTAAAGAACTTGTTCGAAAACTCATCAGTGCGATTGAGGACGGAGAAAAACTTCCAAGCATAACTGTTTTGGACGTAATGAGAATGGTAAACTATGCTTGGAGCTGTGTCATAGAAAAAACTATAAAAAATTGTTTTAAAAAAGCTGGATTTGAGCAATCATGCACAGTCAGAAAGAAACTGAAGAGCAACCGGCCGAGGAAACTGATGAAAACCCGAAGGAATGGATGATTATCAGAGAGAAACTGAATATTGACACTTCATTTAAAGATTTTATAGAAGTAGATGAATCAATGGTAACGAATGGAAAACTATTAACTGATTCCGAAATTTTAGAAAACGTCTGTGGAACTTCGGATGATGATAAAGAGGACAGCATCGATATAGAAAGAGTTGTTACGCCAAAAGAAGCAGAAAAAGCCATTGAAACATTAAGAATTTTTCTTGAATCCCAAGAAAATATTGATCAGGATTGCTTCTCCACTGTGTCAAAACTGCAGAAAATTGTCCAGTCTAAAAAAAGTTTTGCATCAAAAACTCCTAACGGATTACTTATTGTAAGGTATGTAAATAAAACTAAAAGTACTTCAAATTTTCAATCTTTTGTATTGTGTAAAATTTTCTATTTTCATAAAACCTGTGTATCTCAAAACCTGTTTATCTCGATTTTTTTTTTTACTCACAAGAGATTCGAGATAGACAGGTTTGACTGTATATTGTATATCAGCTTGAATTAGTAATATGTTTGAATAAAAGGGGTGTACTTATCTTTTTTTTTTTTTTCCAGGCAAACTTTTTATTTATGGATCAAACATTTTCAACAGTTTTGCAGAATGGAATAAGTGTTGAATTTAATTTGAAAGGTGCTTTATCTGCTGATGTCTCTGGAACAGCTGAAGTTTCCATGTGGAATCAAAACGCCCATGCTAAAGTTTTAAACAGGTTAATTGAATTTTATGTTAACCTAGACATACATGTAATAGTGTGTTAGAAAAGCCTTGGCCTCAGCTTTAATACTTTATATATTGATCTTAGACACATATCTCATTTCATGATATGTAAAATTAATTTATATAATTATACTAGCAGGTCTGTCTGGCATTGGCCATGTTGTAGTAATGTTTATTGAATTTCGCAATCAATGAAAGAACTAAGCAATAAAGGTGTAAGATAGAAAGAGAAATGCATGAAACATTTCCCAAAGTCTTTAACTCTCCAAATGCTGATCGTTTCACTCTTAAGTGCTAAGCATTTTTAAGGCACCATGCAGATATATTTTTCGTGCATATATAAAATCAATTGATATCTCGATTTTACGAGTTGTTATATAGATTTTACAATAGATTTATGTTGTTATAAAGATATTACTTCTTTTTGCATTTTTAGAAATATTATTATTCTTTTAGTATTATTATTATTATTATTATTATTATTTTTCAGTGGTGCTTTTTTAGTTAATGGTTTCTGCAAAGTAGACACATCATTTGTTGAAAGTCATGTTGATTTTGCCTTGGGTGGCAGTTCTACAATGGACATGTTTGTTGATCTTGTCTTTGCTAAAAAACCAATGAAAATTTGTTTGCAGATTGAACAACCAAGTTTTATATTCAGGTAATGTATTCCTGGATCACATATAAGTTTTTTAACAATGTAAACAGAGATATGTTTATTTTTATGTTGTGATAAAATAATTATGAACTGACTGTTGTCAAATAAACCAGCATTTCTTCCAAATATAGTTCTTAAAACTCTAGTATTTTAATTATCATTAAAGGTTCCAAAGAAATTTGTTTACTAAAATATCTTTAAATTACAAACAGCGATAAATTAGTGCTAATAGTCATGTATCCTTCCCCCCCCCCCCCCCATGAAATTCCATTTTAAGGGTTGTTAAAAAATATTGTAAATGCATACCATAAAAGGCAAAAATATGCAACATTTTTGGGGGGTTGGTATAATTAAGCACTTTTTTTTTTTTTTTTCAGACCAAAAAAAGGAAAATGAAACAAATAATTATTGAGTAATTTTTTTTTTTTTAATTCATGATGCTTGCTTAAAAAGTTTTCATTTATTATCATTCAACATGAATATTTTTGTGCATTTTATACAGCAACTTCAATGGGCTCCAGTAATTGACATCTATCCCAAAATAATTAATAAATAAGAAAAATAATAAAATCATATATTTTACATATAAGAATTTTAACATTTTATGTCAAACACTGGAGTATAGGGTGCTAATAACTGGTAAAATGAATAACTAGCAGTGTCAAACACTGGAACATAGAGTGCCAATTACTAACTAAAAAAGGAAAAACTAGCAGTGTCAATTACTGGGACATCGGGTGGATGTCAAATAAAAATTCATAAAAAAAAAAAATAATAATTGTTATCAAATGTATATATTTTAACATGTATGTGGTTCTGAATGTCTTTCATACCATATGTACTAACTTAAGATTTCTAAAAATATTTTCTGATGACTAGAACATTTTTAAAAACATCAGATATTGCTCTAAAAGTGTCAATCACTGGTGCACTTACCCTATTAATGTTAAGAACTGTTTTTGTAAGTGGGAGATAAAGTCTTACATGATTATGACTTCAAAATAGATTTCTTTTTCTTTTTTACTGTATTTAAATTTTTGTTTTACTAAAATAGTAAATCATAGAATAAACCAATGTAAGTAAAGCAAAAAATGTTTCCTAAACTTTCTAATAAATAAACTGATTTAAAATTGAATGAAAAACAAAACAGCAATACTTTTAAAAATTTATTTACATGTTGTATATTTGTCATTATTATTATTATTTAATCTACTTTTATTCATAGATTTGTAAATTCAAAAGAGTTTTTTATGCAAGAAAACTAAAACATTTCAAGTTATTTACTCTAAAAAAGGAAAATACTTATTTTAATATGTTTCTATTTTAGACACAATGTTAGAAAAACTGAAACAATACCTGGCAGTAAACATTTACTAAAAGTAATAAAAAGAAGGAGCATGTATTTCCCTGGTAAATCACTCAATTTACATAGAAAAAATGCTGATTCCTGTAGGCATTTACTTACTCCCAAACCTAAACAAGCCTCATCATTTTGGTAAGACATGTTAAATTTAATAAGAGAAAAATTAATTAATTAAACTGTAAAATTGTAAATCCTTACAAATCAATCCATGTAAACTTAAATTCATTTTATATTGAAATACTTAAAAGAAAAAAGGGTGTGATAATTGTAAACACCTTTTGCATGCAGGCAGTTTCTTCTTTTTATTTATTTATTTTTATCATGTTTGAAAATTATCTAAGATAAGCATTTTTTTGCAACTGAATATATGAAGTACTTATTACAAATTGATTACAATGATCTGTGATTTTTTTCTCTCTCTCTCTTCAAAATGAAAGGATATTTCTAATTTTAATGGATGTTTTATATATATATATATATATATATATATAATAAAATATATATATATATATATATATATATATTTTTTTTTTTTTTTTGTAAATTGCTATCCTAGAATTACAGTGAAGCATAGGTATTCTGGCAGCACCTATAATCTAGCACTGACGACCTTTTTTCCTACTTCCATTATTTTTTCCTCTACCTGTAAATTGTAATGCTCAATGGGATACTCGCAGATGACCTTTAAACAGCATACTTGCTAACTTTTATAAATCGTCAATAAAGTTTACAGATTTTTGTTTAATTTTATTGATTTACGGATTGACTTGAATTTTCAAAATAGAAAGAGGCAGCTAATCCTAAAGTTGACGATATACTGATGCTGTGATTTAACCAATGCCGAAGTGTGTTGTTGGCTATTGGAGATATCTGATAGTTGGCTATTCTTAGATATCTGATAGTGATATCAGATATCTAACTATCAGATATCACCCAAATTAGTTGATAGCTGAGTGGTAATGTGCTAATGACCCAGATGGTAGAAGGACTAAATTAACTTTAACCCAAGGAAAAAGTGACCAAGCTAGAAATTGAACTTGTGAATTATTAATATAAAGTGTTAGTGTAGAGATGAATTGCACAGATAAGTATTTCAAAATTAAAAATTGAACAAATGATGCTACGTCAGATATCACCCACGTTAGTTAATAGTTCAGTGGGCAATGTGTTAACGACCCAGGTGGTCGTTTTCTGTTCTTCTTAAAATTAATTTGGTGTTTCTTAACACAATTCTACGGGGGGGGGGGGGGGGGGGGGGGGGGGGGGGGGGATGGTTTCCATTAGAAAAAAATTGAGTTCATATCACATGGGACCTACTTATGATATCTCATCTGATAGATCATTTGAATGCACAAAATTTTTGAAATCAATATTTTCAGCATAACTGCTTTGTTCTCTAGATATTTTGGTGTGACCAGACATATGAAACACCCTGTATATACAAACAGATAAATAGTAGATTTAACAAAATCATGCAAAACATTACTGTACTTAATTAAATAATTACTATGTTGCTTACACTCTGTAACTTCATACACTGTAATCCAAGAGCCCCTCTTCTTCGTCTGTGGTGCTGCAGTGGGAGCTTTCTTCGCAACTAAATTTTTCTGTCATATGTTTCAAAAAGCAGTGCCACCTTCAATCAATATTTTGGTGCTGGCTCGTTGCCATTACATGATGATAGATTATTTAGAATTTCAATGATTTGTTGTTAAGATTGCATTGGTTTGGTTATTGCAATTAGCTAATTTGCAAACTTTATCGAAATCTACTTTAATATTTTCAGTTGAGGAAGTTTTGTTTATAGCAGTGGTTACTTTACCAAACTTTATGTCTGAAATATGTTCTTTTATCCTATTTTTCATTTGGTCATTCCTATGTAACTGCCAATAGAGTGGTCAGCTTTTTCGAAGGGAATTTTGCATACACCTGAGGTTTTGAGTAGTAGCAAAATTTTTAATTTTGTTCGATATCCTTCTATCCTATAAAATCACAGTAGTGATCTTTGGAAAGTTACCACTGCAATTTCATACGATAGAGGGATATCGCATAAAATTAAAAATTTTACTAACAAATGTCAAAATTCCAATAAAACCTAATAAAAATATATATCAATTCATTAGAATCAATAAACATAAAATAGATCGGCTCAAGTGTACAAAATTCCCTTCTAAAAAGCAGACCACTCTATTGGCAGTTACATAGGAATGACTAAACAAAAAATTAAAAATAGGATAAAAGAACATATTTCAGACAAAGTTTGGTAAAGTAACTAATGCTCTAAGCAAAGCTTACTCAAACAAAAATATTAAAATAGATTTCGATAAAGCTCGCAAATTAGCTAATTATAATAACCAAACCTATTCAATCCACCTAGAAACTATCGAATTTCTGAATAATTTATCATTGTGTAATGGCAACGAGCCAGCGCAAAAAATTCAGCAAAAGTAGTGATGCTTTTTGAAGCACCGGCCAGAAGAATTTAGTCACAAAGAAAGCTCCCACTGCAACACACAGATGAAGAGAAGGGCACCTCTTGAAAGTACTCTGCTGAAATTCAAGAAGCTCAAGTAAGGTTTCTACTAATATAATTATTTTAATGAAATGCTTCTTCCTTTTTAAAATAAGTAAATACAAGAAACTATTTTTCATAGCAATACAGGGTGGGTTATAATTAAACTTCCCCTATAAACAGCATCCTACAGTGCAAACGGGTGAACGGAATGCAATGAAATTTGGTATATAGACTATACACGAGATGCGTTCACGGAATTTCGAAAAAAAAATTTTAGTTCCAAAATGTCCACCAGAGGACACCTTTTCTGGAAAAACATTAAATTTAACACAATAAATGACCAAAACTGAATTCAGAAACAATATTAACAATCCAGAACAAGAATTATGAGTAATAAAATATAAAACCGAGAAAAGCTGTCAGTTCTAGAATTTTTTTTCCCCTCAAACAGCGTACTGTCATTTTTTCATTACCTTTACTTAATGTGGTTCAGTGACAAGGTGATCCGAAACTAGTCAATAAATGTTTTGTTTCTGTATTCTGTTTTGGTCGTTTATTGTGTTAAATTTAATGTTTTTTGGAAAATTCGTCTTCTGGTGGACATTTTAAAAACTAAATTTTTTTTTCCCGAAATTCCATGTGCGCATCTCGTGTTAGTGTATATACCAAATATTGTTGTATTCTGTTCTCCCGTTTGCCCTGTAGGATGCTGTTTATAGGGAAAGTTTTTATTACCACCCTGTATTTTTACCCAAGAATCAAAAATCGAGATTAAAATCTTGATTCTCAATATTTTTGTAGATAAATTAAAAATTAGGATTATTCACTCAAAAAAACATATATATATATATATATAATTATTATTATTATTATTCATACTCCTTTTGGAATACATTCATACATATGTCATGGCATCTTGAGTTCTTTCATGCATATGGTGAGGACCACCTGTGAAACTAGAATGTAAAATTATAAGTTGGTCATTGTTGACAGCATACCTTAGATACTCTAATTTAGTTTTTGCATAAACATACACGGTAAATTGATAAAATGTCTTACACCTTAAAATATTATTGAAGCTTGATGCACAGTATATCAATCTAAAAGCATAGAAGTCCATTACAGAAATTTTCCTTGAAGTAGCAATTCCAGTTGTAGGATTTTTTTCTTTCAATTCAAAATGATATCCATCCTCACCTTGCCAAAACACTAGTTGATATTAAAGTGCATCATAGGATCAATATATTTTTGCAATCCTTTGGAATTCCTCAATTGTTAAACGTAGTTTGATGTCTGCGAAGCTATATTGATCACCAGCAAGAATAACTGCTATTTCTGATGTTATTGGTGTATTCTGATGTTATTGGTCCTTCGTGTTCACTGGAAGGTGGTGTAAGTCCAGCAAAATACTCCTTGGTTTCTGTTATGACCTCATCATTTGATGAGAATTTTTTCCCAGAAAGCCATTTTTTCATGTTTGCGAACAAAAAATAATCTGAAGGGGCTAAATCAGGAGAATAAGGCGGGTGTTGTAAAATTTCAAATCGTAATTCAAACAATTTTGCTGTTGCAACTGCAGACTTATGCGCTGGTGCATTGTCCTGAAGAAGCAATGGCTTTTGTTTTGCAAAATGGGGTCGTTTTTTATTTCTTCGACTAAATTATTTAATAAGGATGCATAATATTCACCTGTTATAGTCTTGCCTTTTTCCAAAAAATCAATTAAAATTACACCTTGGCTATCCCAAAATACGGTGGCCATGACTTTGCCAGCTGAAGGTGCAACTTTGGCTTTTTTGGGTGGTCGTTCACCAGCCTTTACCCACTGTTTTGATTGTTCTTTAGTCTCCGGTTGGTAGTGATGAATCCAGGTTTCATCCACTGTGATAAAACATCTAAGAAATTCATTTGGATTTCTCTGAAAAATTAACAAATTCCCTTTAGAAATGTTCACGTGTTTGATTGATCGTTAACAATCGCGGCACCTATCTTGCTGACAGTTTTTTCATATGCAAATGTTCATGCAATATGTTATGCACACGGTCCAGGGAAATGCCAACAGCCTCAGCAATTTCACGTATCTTTAATCTTCTGTCTTTCAAAATCATATCATGGATTTTTTCGATCATCTCTGGAGTCGTAACTTCAGCAGAATGCCCAGGATGATCAGCATCACTTGTGCTCATGGTCATGTGTCCACAACGAAAGTTCCCGAACCATTTGTAAATAGTTCGTAATGAAGGAGCTGACTCTCCATAATGTTTATCCAGTTTTGCTTTCGTCTCTGCAACAGTTTTGCCTTTTAAATAATAATGTTTCATTAACACTCGAAATTCACTTTGCTCCATTCTTTCAAATATTTGACTACACGTTCTTTCTTTTTTAGAAAAATATTCACAAACAGTGCCCTTTCTCATGATATTATACCTGATACTGGCTATTGAGATTATGCAGTAATCGAAGAAAATGTCATTTTTTGGATAGTGCTGCCATCTAGTGATTTTGTACGGAATTAACGAACAGCCCTCGTATTTCCTGTAACTTTGACCCGCATGTTCCGAAACATTGTTCTACCTCTTTCTTCTTATCAGCCACAAAAGCTTATAAAATAAAAAATAAAACTCACTGCAACCAAAATTTTACGTCTTTTAATAATAATAATAAAAATGTTTTAATATTTAAAAAACTGATAGACATATTCTGAATATATTTATGTACTTTTCTTTTTCAGGTAAGATTGCTAATATAAGAAAGTGCATGAACCATCTTGAAATTTGGACTACAGAAATGAACTTGTTTTGCTCAAATCAAAAAGCATTCTATACTATTATTGTATTTCACTATGGTTAATATATAATTAAATTAATTTAACTTCTAATTCAAAATGTTTGAGAAATTTCTCTTTCATAAAATGTTAAATTATATAGTAACCATAGTGAAAGTTTAATGCATATTTATTTATTTATTAAAATTACTTGTTAATACAATGTGCCAAATGTTGAAACTACATATAAAATGAATAAGTCCTTAAAAACTTCTCAGTTATTTTACTTTAATAAGCAATCCAAATACAAAAACTTCAAATTTTCTTTATACTGAATAAAATACATATGCTAGTATTACATAAAATAATAATAATTTTAACTTGTGAAATTTAGCCTGAAATCCCCTTTCATTCAAATCAAAATAAGTTTTCGAAGTATATTTAAAATTAAAAACCAATTCATTTAATAAATTTCATGCTTGTTTGATGATGTTCCAATATTTAAAAATAAATAGCTTTAATTTTTCTCTGAATAATACTTCCTGAAAGAAATACAACTTTCCTTTAATTTCCAATTTTATTAAATTACTTTTTATACATTGAGTCAGTTTCCAGTACCACATAAATGTCTTTTAATTCTGATTATAAGCAGCTGCTGTTTTTAAAAATAAAAGCTAGTTTTTCACATAATTTCATCATATGTACAAATAATTTGATTTTAAACTAGAACTGTTATCTTTGATGTTAATTACAATAACAGAAAAATTTAAATATTAATACCTTACTTTTACAAGAGAAATTTTTTCAAATAAGCTTGCAAAACTAAATAGAAAAAAATTTTTGTTGTTAATATGAAAATGTGGCACAATGTAAAAATTTTTATTTATTATTGCTTTATTTATTTAGTGATTGAATTTTAAATGTTGTACTTAATATTTGATAAATAAAAGATAGCCAAAGACTTTGTGGAATAGTTTTCATTTTTGCATCATGACTTTATTCATAATATAACATTACTCCAAACATTTTTAATCAACGAGTACAGTATTAAGAACTAATATACCCTCATAAAAAACAGTTTATATGAATGTGGTTCCTTTCAGTCTTAGAAATGATCAAAGAATGTTTCAGAATGATTGAAAACAGATGAGTTGAAATCAAATGTATATAATTTCAATTAACTTGGTGGAGGTGGTGGAGGCGCTGTCAATAAGCTTGGAAGAGCCAATGATGGCAAAGATACATTTTGAGTTGATGGTGTAGTTGATGCAGTAGAAGTTGCTGAACTTGCTGGAGGAGGTGGAGGTGGTTGTGCAGCAAGTGTTTGAAGTGATGGTTGAATAGGTGGTGGAGGAGGTACACCCATAAATCCAGCCCATGGATACAAAGTTGCAGCCACAGCTGGAGGAGGAGGAGGAATGGGTGCTATACCAGGAGGTGGAGGGACAGGCATTGGACCAGCAGCACCCACTACTGTTGGAGGCATAGGCCATGGTGCAGCTTAAAAGAGAAAGTATACAGTTATGTATTACAGTCGAGATTTAAGATACAGTTTATTTCAGTTTTATTTGAATACTAGTCTGAATATTTATAAGGTTGGTAACTATTGAAATACTTTTCATTTTATAGCCATCAAACTAAAAAAAATTAAGAAGCTCAAAAGAGAGGGGGAGAATCTTTTGTTTATATAACTTATTTTTTCTTTGTTTATTCAAATACTCTGTGCCAATGTCACACAGCTTTAATTGCATTACCTTCTAACCAGTGCAAGGATAAAACACTTTATTTGACACATCAACAGAAGTATTTGCAAATATTTATAAAGGCAAATGTTCAAAGTGCCCGCCGTGCATATCAAAGGTATGCAAGTACTGCTGTTGATGCGTCCAATACGATGGTGTTTTTTCCTTGCACCAGCTGTGATGTCATACTTTGTTTTTCATATTTTTCTCGTAAACTATGGATTGTACAGGTACAGTTCACAGCCGGTGGAAGGATAAAACACTTTATTGGACACATCAACAGAAGTATTTGCAAATATTTATAAATATTTTCAAAGTGTCTGCCGTGCATATCGAAGGTATGCAAAAGTACTGCTGTTGATGCGTCTAATACGGTGTTTTTTCCTTGCACCAGTTGTAACATCATACTTTGTTTTTCATATTTTTCTTGAACTATGGATCATACAAGTACAGCTCATTGGACACTTTTTACTCCCAATGAGGAATCTGGCTGTGCAGAGTTTGGGCATTATTTATGAGACACCCTGTATATATGTGTAAAAGTTTAATCGTCTGTTAGAAATGTCTAAACATAATGAACAAGGAATCAATAAAAGCATGGGTTTTCTTTTATAGAACAGGTTTAATTACAGGACATATTATTTACTCTGTTGCATGGGGGAAATATTCCTTGTGATAAAAGATATCAAATCATGGTGACTAACATTAAAGCTTTTCCAAATTCCCTGACTTTTCCATGACTTTCTCACCATTTTCCCTGACCTACACTGTTTTTTTTTTTTTTTTTCCCAAAATATTTCACAAAATTAGTGAATAATTTAGCAACTTACAATAACGCACTTTAAAATATGGCTTATTTCTGCAAAATTTGTCAAATTTCCCTGAATTTACATGAAATTCTATGACTTTTCCAGACTCGTTAAAATTCCCTGACTGATGGCCATCCTACAAATAGGCCAGCACATGAAAATTAATGTTAATTAATCATTAATGAATTAATTCTTCTAATTAATTAAGAAAAAAAATCAGAAAAACAAAGATTGTGTCTATTGATTTATGAAAACTCTAGTTAACAGCAACATTTCTATACAGATATTAAATAATCAGAAATTTAGAAGATTTCTCATGAAATACAGTATATAAAGAAAATAATTCCAAATGAATATACTCTCAGAGAACATTATCTTGGTACAATTCTCAATGAAACTCACCAGGATATTGAAGAGAGTCCCATATGAATTGGGGATGATGAAACTGACAAATGTGGTTCTTTTTGAGCACATTTAGTTCGTGAAAAATTAGATATTGTTCCAACGCATCCCACATCTTCTTTCTGACTTATTAAAATTTTTGAAAAAGCTAATTCCTTCAACAATTTTCAGATTTATATATGATTATTATTGGCTAGGTAAAAACATGTGCAAAAATATGTTGGTTTTTGTTAGTGATGATAATGAATTCTTATATGGTAAAAGCTGTATCATCTCTTGAGATATTTTATCCAAGCATGCTACATATTACTTACTTATTTAACCATTACCTTCACAAAATAGAAAGTTAGAGAAATCTATGCTCCAATAAATAAAATATCTAGTGTTAAGGCTGTACATCAGTCCAATTCCCTTTCTTTCTTCCCATGTTATCCAATGGGATTTCTGTTGCTTTGTTTTACAGAATTATCTTATTCAGAAATGATTTTTTTTTTTTTTTTTTTTTTTTTTTTTTATGTCATTCTTTGAATATATCACCTTTTAGCTTAGTGAGCATTTTTTTGAAAAAATAAATTTAAATATTTTGTTTAGAGATTGAAACTTTCCTAAATTTAATTAATAAAATATTTATCTATTTTATTATTACAGTGGAGCACCGTTTATACGTTTTTCAAGGGACCGTTCCTAAAAAACGTATAACTGAAGAAAACGTACAACTGAAAATTCGTTTTAACATTAATACACAATAAAGTATCATATTAATAATAAAAGTCTAATCAATTTTCATGATTTCCTTTACATTTATTCGAATAAGATATATTTTAATTACATTTAAAATATTTTTAAAAGGTTAAATAAAAATTAAATAATAATTAAAAATATAGAAATTCAGAAATTTTTTCAAGATTTCGATTTTAACCTTTAAAGACAAAGCCTTTTGTTCTCTAAACGAAGATGACATTTTTGCAAACAATTAAAAGGAAGGAAAGAAAAAAAAATGTTTCTTCAACCGTAATGTCAAATAAACATGACAAGAAATCTTCCAAGTTGCCCAACGGAAGTGAGTAATAAATCTTCAAGTTTACAAAATGCCTATAAAGTTGTGGGCTTTTTCCCTTTTATACCCCATTCCTGGAATCAATTAAAATAGAAAGTGGGAGGTCTTAGGACTATAGTCCTGGGGAGGTCTTCAAGTGGTCACTGGCTACTTGGCTTGTCTCTGAAAATTTCTCTAACCCCCCCCCCCTTCCCCCGAGGCTATCGATGCAAGTCGCACTTTGTTCTATAGCCGCAATTTGTTACCATAGTTCTAAGAAAAAATAATTGAAAAGAATAAGAATAAAACATAAAGAGCATTCATCTTTTTTTTTTTTTTTTAAATCCTGGAATGAAACTCAAACTTTGGATTTTACAAGGAGGAAAAAAAAACGTATAAGTGAAATTAAGAATTTACTTGTGTCGTATAAACGAAATATTTTAACATTAGAATTCAATGGAATGATTTGGGACCGAAGTCAAAAAACGTATAAATGAGAAAAACGTATAAACGAGAAACGTATAAAAGGTGCTCCACTGTATTATTATTTTATGTTCATTAACTAACAAGCAACACATTCAAAAAGTAATATTCAAAAAACAGAAATCAAAAAATTTATTTTTGAAACAAAACAAACCAAAATCCCATAGGATAACAGCGAAAGAAGAAAAAAGGGAATGTGACTGGTGTACAGCCTTAAGATAATATTTTTAAAAAGCCTCTGAGAATTAAACTTCACAAAGAAATGTACCAAAACCATACTTTTCAACTGCATATAAATGCTGCTGTATTTCATTTATAGAATTATGATTCCACAAAAAATATTGTTACTGCTTTAGATAGTGCAAAATCCCTCTGTATCGTAACCACGAAAGAAACATTCCATGACATCTGACTTTGAAAAGTTTATCAAATATAAAAACCCACTTTTGTTTCCTAAGTTCAGCTACTATAAATTTGGAAGCTCAGGGCCTTTCTTTAGGTGATGCAATATTTTTATGAATACATTTATTAATATCACACAATCAGCAGATTATGAAGAAAATCCTATATACCAACTGAGTGAAAATAATGCCCAGACTGGGAATCGAACCCCAGATCTTTGACTTACAAGGTCAACGCTCTACCAATTGAGCTATCCAGGCCGACAACAGGTGGGATTTTCTTCCCAATCTGCTGATTGTGATATTAATAAATGTTTTTCTTCTTCCCATTGCTTAATGGTGTTTTCCATTACCTGCGGCTTATTCTGTCGAGCTATCTACATGATAGGCCAGTTGTTTCTGCCTAAAGGTTGTTTAAGTGAGTAATGCCCACCGGCTGTCGGCCTGGATAGCTCAATTGGTAGAGCGTTGACCTTGCAAGTTAAGGATCCGGGGTTCGACTCCCGGTCTGGGCATTATTTTCACTCAGTTGGAAAAACAAATTTTCAATATATATGATTTTTATGAATATTTTAAATGCATATTTCTTGTTTTTAAGTACATAATTCAGGGTTTTTTAGTGCGTAAAAGTGCATATAATCTGCTCTCTACTGATATAATTCAAAAAAAAAAAGGAAAGAAAGAAAAAATCAGCAGTGCCAAAAATAATAACCCGATCAGGTTATCATGTGTTGTTGGAGACACAAGCCATTTTTCTTTTGTCTCATTTTTAGAATCCACATATAGAAAAAATACCTAACCATTGAGACCCAGAATTTTTTCGTAAGAATGTAATTCTAAAACTTTATTATGCAGTTTGAATTCTTCAAATATCTCAATTTGTTCAAAAATTATGAATGTTTTAGTTAATACAGTAACCGCCGCTTAGTCTGATCAAATTGCCTGGCCAGGAATCAAATCAATACAAACTACTTTTAAAGCCGCCGCTTAATAAAATAGGCATCGCCGGTTAATAAACTCAAAAATATCACCTCAGCAGCCAAAAATATCATTTATGCACACTAAATTTTTTTTTTATTTACATTGTGATTTTTTATTTATTTATTTTATTTTTTGAAGATTTTACACTTGCAGCCTAGTTACAAATTAAACACGTCCCATAACTTATCTCCGTAACTATTTTAAGGAACATATTCTTCAAAGTGCAGTAATAAAATACAAATTTGATTTGAAATGATTTTTTCCCCTAATTATTAAAAGAAAATTTCTAGTTCTTATTTTGGAATTACTATAATTCATGAGGTTTAAACAGAAAGATGTTAAATTTATAAGAACAACGTGAACTTTTGGTAAAGTAATGATGATTTTAATCTAACGAAAGTGCACGGGAACTTAGAAAGCGTTTAATTTACTTATATCGAAGACACAATTAGTTAATTATCTACCAAAAATTAATTAATATTGATTACTAATTTCATTATTCGTTACCTTTTAAAGTATCTTTCGAATTCAGAAGTAATACCTTTTCCGTAAGGGCAGGAACATTCGCCGGATATAAAAATCAGCCGCTTAATAAAATCACTTTGGCTCAGAACGAATATGATTTTAATAAGCGGCGGGAGCTGTACTTTCATTTTTGGGGAGTATTTCTGAGAAAAGGTAAAATATTTGTTTAATTTTTTTTTTTTTTTTTTTTTTTCAATATTTATTGTCTGCCTTTAAAGCAGAAATATTCAAGAGTGTTCAAGAATTTTATCAGATTTCTTTAAGTAAAAATTAAAGATTCAAACATGCTTTGGATCTTCAGTGACCCATGATAATCTGACAAGGTGCCAAAAAAAGCGATAAACTGATTGGGATAATAATAACTCTACCATCATTAAAGCTATAATACTAGCCAGACATTGTCCATCTAGTCACACGACCCTTCTCTCATAAATACCACAATTGAAGAAGTGCAAAATTTGCATCTACAGAAAATATAAATTAAGCATATACAATGAGTACAGTAATCAAGAAATAATGCAAATTATATTTGTATTTTTAAGCCTGGCATTTCCTATTGAAATGTATATTAATCTGCAGAGCTTGCTGCCATATTGAACAGTTTCTGTTCTGGGCACTGCAGGGAAGAAAAAAAAAAGGGGGGGGGGGGTGTTATAAATTTGAAGCCTCTCTCTGTCTGTGACACTGTAGCTTCCAAATGAATACAGATTTCAATGCTTTATTATTATTATTAGAATGCTGATTTAATCTAGGTGGTTCATGGCTAATGTCTAATAAAAATGTGTTTGATAGATTTTTATTACTATTATTATTATTATTCAAAATGAGTTTTTTCAAGCCACTTTGCAATAATATTTTAAAATTTGTGACTTGGTGATGTTCTAATTTCCAAATGATGTTACATAAAATCTGCAAGATGGCAATTTTCCCAATTTTTAAATTATGTTAGAATATAAATCACATGGCTTTTAGATAGAAGTATAAAAAAACTTTTTAAGAAATTGCAAATTTTAAACAGATTTTGGCAAAAATTGAAAAATGACTATAAATAGTGATTATGAGTTCATAGTTCAAAAATCTAATTTGGTTAAAAATTAGATATTGCTAAATTTACTAACATTTAATCTTTCAATTTTCAATTCATGTTAGATGATTTTATTTTTTAAGAGATTTTAAAGAAAAACAATATTTTATGGTATTTAAAGCCGGACCTGCATTAATATTTTATAATTTAGGAGCTAGAAATTTTTGCTTGAAAATTGCAGATTTTATAGAAAAATATTTAATTAAGTTTAAGGTCAGACGTTTTTATAAAGCTAAATTTTACAGTTACACTCCTTTTTTTTTTTTTTTTTAATTAACACATTTGCTGCTGATCTCACATGACTGACATTTGAAAAAACGCTCCACATCACGCAATGGCGGAAGATCGGCAGCGAATGTTTTAATTGTTTAATAATAGGAAAATTATATAAAATGAGCATTTCAAATTGGCCGAAAGATTTCCACATATGCTCAAATTGCTGCATTTAGGTCTTTAAAAAATATGTTTAAATATATAGGCTGAAAAATATGTACCTTGAGTAACAGTTGGAGGCGCCCCCCAATTACTTGTAGGTAAGGAAACTTGGGGCTGAGATGTTCCAGGAAGATTTGGTGGTGGAGGTGGAGGTGCAAGCATTCCAACAGGTGTTGTCACCTTAAAGCAAATGATTATTTAGTATTAAATACAAATAAATAACTTTAAAAATTAAAACAATAAAGCCACGAATATAATTTATAATAAAAAACAAGACCTTACTTTCAGCTTTACAGATGTAACTTTTAATTGGCGAAGTACTTTCATTCAGGCCCCCCCCTCCTTATCTTCAGCACCAGTTACTCCATGCTGTGTAGTTTCTGTGAAGATTTCTTTCTGACAGTTTAATTGTCTTCTCTCCTTCAGGAGGTGGCACCAGGACCAATCAACGGCAGCTATTGATGCTTCCTGGCGCCACCTCCTGAAGGAGAGAAGACAAACTGTCAGAAAGAAATTTTCACAGAAACTACACAGCATGGAGTAACTGGTGCTGAAGAAAAGGGGGGGTCCTCCTGAATGAAAGTACATCGCCAATTAAAAGTTACATCTGTAAAGCTGAAAGTAAGGTTTTGTTTTTTATTATAAATTACAAATAAATAAGTTTGATGCAACAGTATTTAAAAAAATAAATTAAAAAGCAGGCAAACAAAAACTGCAAGTGTGTTCAATGCTTCAACACTATACAAAATTACTTAATAGATTTTAAATAGAACCTTTACTTGGATGAAGATTTATTCACAATTTATCATTCAAATTAAATGGCTTTTTAAATATGAAATAGTTATTTTTTATTGAAATTGATCCAAAAACATAATTTATGAAGTGCCCTTCAAAGATTTATAATAACAATTCCTTATTAAGAATTTAAAGTTTTAATTCTTCAAATCTGATGAGTGAAATGTTGAATTTAAAATGTATATCAATTGCAACAAACATTAATTTTATGGTTACCTGACTATATATTAAGATTATTTTAAAACAAAGAATCAATAGTAAAAAACTAAATCAAATTAAATTTTTATTTACTTTTAGAATGATTTTAATTCTTTCACTCCTACTGTCCCTAAATTTATTTATATATGTAGAAAAATACCTGGCCAGCTATAATTAAGAAAGATAGATTACATCTTATGGCTCCAGATGACAGACCTTGGTGGTCATGTAAATAGTGTATATTTTCTTTTTTATTAAACATTCATTTTTTTTTTTTTAATTTGATAATCTTCCCAGACTCTTTTTTGCTCTCTCCTCTCTATATATTAATTTATATAGAAAAATACCTGGCCATCTATAATTAAGAAAGATAGGTTACATATTATGGCTCCAGATGACAGACCTTTGTGGTCATGTAAATAGTGTATATTTTCTTTTTTATTAAAACATTTTTTTTAATTATTATTTGGTAATCTTCCCAGACTCTTTTATGCTCTCTTTCTCTCTCCTCTCTATATATTAATTTTTGAAAAAAAAAATAAAAAAAATCATTAATATTTAAAATCATTAATATTTAAAAAAAAAAAAAAAAAAAAATTATTAATATTTAAAAAAAAAAAAAAAATCTGATTATAAAATATCACATACTTGAGAACCAATGACAGTCTGTTGCATGGTTTGTGTTAGAGTTGTCGGTTGCACACCAGTTTGGAATGTTGTCCATGGAGGCATACCCATTGGAGTCATATTAGATGTCGTTGGTGGAGGAGGCATTTGTGACATCATACTAGGAGGGGGAACAAGAACTGAATTTTGCATAGTTGGAGGAAGAGCAGTACGAATTACAGTTGTGGTTTTATTCTGAACATTGTTAAACATAGACTGTGTGCTCTGAAAAGAATATTAAAAAGAAACATTACAATAAAGCAGAAAATAGAATTATTATTTCTTCCAATAAATAGTAATGGCTATGTTACTGTTACATATAAATATTAATTATTGATTTAATTTAGAAATTTATTCATCAATGGTTGATGAATAAATTTCTAAATTAAAAAGAAAAAAAAAAATCAGCCTTCCAGTCCAAAATTTTCTGAAATGATATTAATTATTTTTGTTTCTGTTAAATTTTTACCTATACATTTCATCGTCAAAAATTTTGACGTCTTCTGACAGAATGAACCGTCATTTCTTTGGATTAACTGTGTTAATCTTTTCATTTTTTGTTTGTTGTGGTTTTTGTTTTTTAATCAAGTGGTTAGTTTAAAGGTATTTTTCAAATTAATTATGATGCCTTCATTACTTGCATTTGTTGCTAAAATGGTTCCAGTTTTATTAAATTTTCTATTTTGCTTGTGTTCTTGAATTTGTTGGTTTAATTTTCCCTGGATAACTCATATCAAGTATCTATTTTTATTTTCCTTCCCCTTTAATGCTGAAATCAATTTTATAAGTAGTGACAGTTTCTCCTGATCTATTGCATTCTATCACATTTTATGCGTTAATAATTATTCAGGTTTGGCTTGATAAATTTCTAGTCAGTAAGCTCTCAAAACAAAAAAAAAAGTTAAATGATAGGGCTTTTTAAAAATTTGTTTACAATCAACAAAGTCTATATTAACATTGACTGAAGCAAAATAAAAATTTGGCTAAAACCTCCTCAGGGTGGCTAGCATTTAAACCTTTTCAAATTCCCTGACTTTTCCCTGACTATTTTTCGAGATTTTCCTCCATTTTTCCCTGACTCTCACGTTTATTTTTGATAAAAATTTCACGACACTAGCAAAAAATTTAGTAATTTAAAATATCATTGATAATTTAATGATTAATATAGCTTATTTTCACAAAATTTGTTAAAATTCCCTGACTTTAAAGGAAATTCCCTGACTATTCCCTGACTTTTCCAGATTTTCTAAATTCCCTGACTTTTCCCTGATTCTTTGATTTTCCCTGACTGCTAGCCACCCTGCTCCTACACCTTTTTTTTTACAGAAAAAAAAAAAAGAGAGAGAATTTGAAATTTAGTTCATTGTAAAAACTTTTCGAATTTTCATGATATTTGCTTGTGATTTTTGTATAAATAGCTCGACACATCTTGGCTAATAAATTATGCAAATTA
This sequence comes from Salticus scenicus, assembly GCA_963930645.1. NCBI lineage: Eukaryota > Metazoa > Arthropoda > Arachnida > Araneae > Salticidae > Salticus > Salticus scenicus. The sequence continues at coordinate 86,855,268 of OZ005662.1, forward strand.
AATTTTGTTATCACTTGTACATGCACAGTTAAAAACCTTAGTAAAACGACTCATATTTTATTAGGTATTTAATATTTTTACATTGTGATTGCATGCACTATGACATGTCAATAATACGGTATGATATGTCATATGGTATGACATACTACTATGATATGTCAGTATGTAGTATGTCATGTTTCCTAAAAATGGCTTTGTATTTGGTTTAATACTCTGCATGTTATAATCAAAGATGGTGTTTTTTTAATTTTTAATTTTTATTTTTTTTAAAGTATTAACTATATCAAAAATTCATCTACTTCCTTTAAAAAAAAATTCTTGATGATTGAACAATGATCTTACATTTTTTAATATACCACACAAATATATCTATAAATATTATATGATTATATAATATTTATAGATATACAGTTGAACCTCGTTAACGTGAATTTCAAGGGGGATAAAAAATTGGTTCTTGTTATCAGTAGTTCATGCTATCAGTAACTAATTTTAATATAACTAAACTAATCTTCATTTCGACGAGGATTGTGGAAGCAGTTCATGTTAAAAGTAATTCACGTTAACGAGGTTCAACTGTATTTATGTAGCATATTAAAATTGTAGAACACAATAAGAATTGAATAATAATTTGTATAATTAGGGGTTATATATATAACAACTTCAAATTAGATCCAAATTCCACAAATGACGACGAAAAAAAAAAAAAAAAACTTACAGTAACCTGGAGAGAAGTAGCCACTGATGGAGGTGGAGGTGCCATAATTGCTCGTGGAGGACCTGGAGGAGCTTGAAGTGCTGACATGGTAGGCTGAGAAACATTCCCAAGACCAGACATTTTATTTGGTGGTGGAGGACCTTCTCCAAGTTCAGCCATTAATGACATATACTATAAGAGAAATAACCAAATACATCAATCAATGAAAATTCCAAGGATGAAAAAAAAAAAATGTCAATAGACATAATTCATAACTTAGTTCACCACAAGTATGAACAATTTAATATTCTGAAACACTTATTTAAAAAAAAAAAGATTTTATGTTAACAAAATGTTAAGTATAATTATTCTTCCTCACTCCTCAAATGAAGAATTAGAATCAAAATTATATTTGTAAAAAACATAAATGTTGAATTCTTGAACCTATTCATAATCAAGATAACCATAACTTCTAACCATATGAAATATACTGGATATTATTTTTTTATTGAATTACATAAAAGAGAACAAAACAGGAAACTGAATTTTAGACAACTTTACATTTCATTACTAACAAATATAATTTTTCCCCTCCTTCCAAAAGGTCAGAAAGAGACATATTTTGAAAAAAAAAAAAAAAAAAAAAAAAAAAAAAGAGGTTTCCTTGTATCATAGATATCATACATATCATGTGTATTTTACTCGGGGAAAGACAGCCATTAGAGTGACTTTTCCCGAGAAAAAAGGTATCACTTTTTCCCTCTCGCTGATCAATCTATGCTTAATACTATATCTATGCCTTGTATTTCTTTTTAAATATCCAAATCTGCACCATCTTTACAAATTCATCGTTTGGGTTTTATAAAATCTAACCTAGTAGTTAATCATTCATTAGCTTTTTTTTTTTTTAACTGCAAATAAGTAAAGAAAAATCAAAATCAGCCTTAGAAGTTTTATAATACATATTCAAAACCATCTCTTTATCAACTTCTTTTATGCAGGAGTCTGTCCAGAGGCAAGCCTGGGTCCGTTAAAGGACCCTTCACAAAATTTAATATCTTAAAAAAGGACCCTTTACAAAATTATTTATCCTAAAAAAGAACCCTTCACAAAATTATTTATCCTAAAACAGGACCCTTCAGAAAATTATTTATCCTGAAAAAGGACCCTTCACAAAAATTTTCCCCTTAAAAACAGATCTTTGATAAATCTGTTTAATTTTCAAAACTAATCTACCATGGAATGAACAGGCTGCCTGAATAATCGGACGTGTTTTGCTGTATTTCTCCGAACAGCTGAAATCAATTGCTAATTTATAAAGAGCTTCTATGCACATAAGTTAATTTAGTTCTATAGAAGTGAGTTGTCACTGTCTAAAATGAAACATTAAATTATAATTTTATTTTGCAAAATGACATTTTTCACAATTTCACAAAAAGAGCACCCTAGCCGAAAAGTTCGGAAGAACTTTATTTTCACACTAAATTTAAATTCACAAAAATACGTCTACCAAATTTTCACAAAAACAGGACCCTGTCTGAAAAGTCTGGACAGACCTATGTTATGGGCATGCCTAAATCCTTGTGTCCTATTAAATAATATTTATTTCTGTTAGTTTCTTTTTTTTTCCCCACAAGAGAAAACAGAACATCAACTTGTACAAGTTTGGTGCCATAGATTATAATGATAAAGAATTTTTCGTTGTGCCCCTGTGAAAATATGTAAGGGCTAGATTCACCAAAATCTATACAGTTTGTGTGATGGTGACTTATAAGACGTGTAAAAATTTCCAGCTCAGACGAATATGGTGTTTACACGCTATTGCACTTTAAAAAATTCAGGTCCATGAATTTTTCTTTGTGGCCCTGTAAAAAAAAACTAAGTCCTACATTCACCAAAATCAATAGGGTTCGTGGTATGGTGATCTATAACATATATACCAACTTTCAGCTCAAAGCGTTTAGGAGCTATCATGTTCACTCATACACATACATACGTTGTAAAAATAGTAAAAATGAATTCAGGGGACCTCAAAACATATAGATACATCAGATTTTTTACATGATTACAATACTTTCTTTACATATGTATGTTTGGAAAATAAAAAATTACGTAAGAAAATAACTACACAGTCAATGCAGACAAAAATAAAAACAAGTAGCTTACCTCTTCATCAATTTTTGCTTTATCTGGCGCTCCTAATGCCCCAGCTAGGTTCTTCTGTTCTCTACAATCTTTAGCAATGTGACCCGCAGATCCACAATTTGTGCAAATCACGTTATTTGTGACATTAGGCTTATCAGGACATTGCCAACTTCTGTGAGTGGTGGCACCACAATTTGTGCACCGAGGTCCATCATTCTCACGCAAGGTACCATTCAGAAGAGCTAACTCACGCAACTGCATTCTCCGCAAATCATTTTGCCCTTCAGGAACTTCAACTCCTTGTCTAATGATCTCTCTGATCTGTAATAGAAAAAAATGGCACTTTAACAGGGTACCCACTCTTAAAAAAGAAAAAAATTCAAGGACTTTTCAAGGCCTATTTGAAATTTTTCAAGGACTAGGGGAAAATCGCAGAAGCCTATGCACAAAACTTTAGTAACTACTTTCATTAGTAATATTTTTTTTTTTTATAATTAGAATAACTTTGCCTGTTTTCACAATATATTTTTATGGATTGACCAAAGTAACTTTTACAAGAGTCAAAAAACAATTAGTTCAAGATTTGGAATCATTATGATTATTCCAAAGTTTTTAGGTTTGAGTCCTGGTTTAGTCACTTTCTGCTCAAAATTAATGACTAGTCCATCAAACAGGTATGAGACTGGCAAAAAAAAAAAATAATAATAAGTTGAAACTATATGCAAAAGCAAAACAATGAAATACGAATTTTATGACAAAATCATTATATTAGACAATGGCGTGCACATATGGAGATGGAGATAGTTTAGCCTTGACAGAATTTGCGCTAAGCCCGTCTACTGGAGTGGAAAATTCAAGGATTTTCAAGGACTTTGCACAAAATTAAAGTACTTTCAAGGGCCCTTGAAAAAGAAAATGAAATTCAAGTACTTCTTAAAGACTTTCAAGGACCGTGGCAACCCTGTTTAAGAATAACTTGTAGGCAAAGATGCACTCTGCTCAATTCCCTATCACATATTTGTTCTTATAAATTTCTACTACAAGGCATATTATATTCATGTTAAGAATAATGAATTTTGCCAATTGCTCAACACAGTTGGACAGAAATAGTAACCACCTTGCTCGTTACTATTTCAATCTGAATAGTAATCACCTTCTTGGTTACTATTTCGACTGTTTCATGCTTGAATGCATAACTGTGATTATTATAATTTGCTAACTTATAGACATCTTTTAAATCTACAGGGATGAGATTAGCAAAAATAGAAAAGCTGAAACTGTATGCAAAGGCAAGACATTGAAATGAAATATCAGAATTTTGATGACAAAATCTATTATATTAGAGTAATAAATATTTATTTTAATCTACAATGTATAAAAAAAGAACAAATGCACATCAGAAACATAAAAAACGCTGAAAAATTGTTTAAAAAGCTGAAAAGTTAAATGTACAAAAAAGCTGAAATCAGCTGAAAAATCTCATCCCTGAATCTAAGTTTATTGGTGATTTACTATCAGTTTTTGATAAGGCAGTAGTGATTTTACCGTATTTTATATAATGTTCTAATGTTCTTTTATCCTAAAAATAGATCTTTCTTTTAGTCATGCCAATATAATAACCTATTTCATCTTTATCAATTTTATAACTAATTTTATAAATACCTGCAGTTTGAAGAGGGTTGATTTTGTATTTATCATTTCTTATCCTTTAAAAAATATTGCTGTTTGATTGGATAGGATATTTATATTGAATTTAGCTGCTTCATTTTTTAATTTAATGGATGTTCCTATGCCGTAAGGGATTGCATTTGTATATGCTGCTTTAGTTTTTTGTGCATTTCCGATTTTATTCAGATTTTTAATTCTGCTTTTATATATTTTATCAAGGGGTGAAACTACCTAACTTGCAAAACCGAAAACTGTTCCTTACATGCAGATAGGGGCCATTTATTAATCATATGGCTACCTATATTAAATAACATTTATAGACTTTGTAATACATTTTAAAGCAAATTAAACATTCAAAGTGAAAAATTTCTGTAAAAACAAAGTAATTTAACATTAAATTCAAAGACAGCAAAATTTTCAAAAACCCTGAATTCAGGGGTAGCCCCTGAAAAGTTTCACCTCTGTTTATTTACTTTTTTGCTGTACCTGGTTTTATTTACTAGCTCATAAATCTTATTCAATTCTTCTTTAATAAACACTCATTTGAACACAAACAGTTATGGCTCTATTAACATGTGATTGTAATGCTCTAATTTTATATTTGTAAGGGGTTAAAAAACCACTTACAGATATAAAATTAAGTCAGTACATTTATAATCAAGGATTTAAATTTTCATCTGCGTTTCACATTTCATTATTTTGAATTTCATAAACTACACAAAAATCTTCATTTTAAATTAAAATTATTACCTTGTTTACAGCTTTCTTTACACTTTCATTACTATTTCCAGTAACAAATGCATGTAAAGGCTCATCTTCCCCAGGTAGAGGTTGCCCATCTTTTCTACCAACTTTCCCTTCTTTAACCGAACCTTTGCCACGTATAATAATCTTTGCTCCAGTCTGTGAAATAAAAAAAATAAACTTATAACATTCCCACAAACAAAATTATTTTAAAAGCAAGTACATAACATAAGAAATTGCAAATAAAGAAACAATGTTTAATTTAATATATAATTTGACATTAAGGGGGGAAAAAGTAAAAAGACATCACCTCTTTTTCCATGGATTTCAAAGTATTTCCTCTTGGTCCTATAAGCAGTCCAACAAAATTTATGTCCGGATGTTCTTCCTGAGGTATCATAACCTTTTCACATACTTTAACCAAAGGAGGCCTAAAATTAAAACAAAAAAACTTTTTATATACCATATTTTTTAATTTTCTGTTGAATCATAGCTATAGAACTGTATTCGCACTTTATCAATGTGTATGAAATTTTTAAAGTGATAATGACGTCAATTTTTGTGAAATGTATAATTTTTTAAAATTTTTTATTGTTCACGTTTAAGTAAATGTATTTATTTTCTTGTTGAAAAAAAAATGAACTCGTAAAATTTTTTTTGGCAACAATTAAATTATAGCTAATATTTGAATCAATGGCTAATTTTAAAGGTATTAGGAGGTTATTATTTTACAGTGTTTTTACTAACTCGCTTTCTTGTTTGTTTGTTTGTCCAGTACAAATCTAGCAATCGAGTTTTGTTTAACTTCCCGACTAGCTAGACATTTAAAACTTTTAGAATAGCTCAGAACACGATGACAACACAATACCTCAAAAATTTGAAAATCGGGTTTTGAGGTATTGCATTGTCATCATGTTCTGAACTATTCTAAAAGTTTCAAATGTCTAGCTAGTTGGGAAGTTAGTTAAAAATCAATTGCAAGATTTGTACTGGAGAAACAAACAAACAAATCAAGAAAGCAAGTTAACAAAATCATGGTAAAATCAATTATTTTTTACGAAAAATATAAAAAAAAGAGTAAAATAATACACTGACCAGCCAATGTGATGTCCAAGTTCTGATGCAATTTTTTAATCCCCCCCCCCCCACCCACCTTTTTCAGCCCACCTTGAACACACTCACAAAAAATTTGCAAAAGTATAATAGTTTTCAAAGGAAAAATATTAATGAAACATAATTATATGTTATTTTGGTAATTCTGATGTAGCGTAGAAGATTTTTCTTAAACAGGGTTCCCACTCTTAAAAAAGAAAAAAATTCAAGGACTTTTCAAGGCCTATTTGAAATTTTTCAAGGACTAGGGGGAAATTGCAGAACACTAGGCCTATGCACAAAACTTTAGTAACTACTTTCATTAGTAATATATATATATTTTTTAACTAGAATAACTTCGCCTGTTTTCACAATACATTTTTGATGGATTGACCAAATTAACTTTTACAAGAGTCAAAAAACGATTAGTTCAAGATTTGGAATCATTATGATTATTCCAAAGTTTTTTAGGTTTGAGTCCTGGTCTAGTCACTTTCTGCTCAAAATTAATGACCAGTCCATCAAACAGGTATGAGACTGGCAAAAAAAAAAAAAATAAATAAATAATAAGTTGAAACTATACGCAAAAGCAAGACAATGAAATACGAATTTTATGACAAAATCATTATATTAGACAATGGTGTGCGCATATGGAGATGGAGGTAGTTTAGCCTTGACAGAATTTGCGCTAAGCCCATCTATTGGAGTGGAAAATTCAAGGACTTTGCACAAAATTCAAGTACTTTCAAGGGCCCTTGAAAAAGAAAATGAAATTCAAGTACTTCTTAAGGGCTTTCAAGGACCGTGGGAACCCTGTTAAACCTTTCAACAGTAATAGTTTTTCAACATATCAGTTTAATGATTCATAAAATTAATACTACACACAGCATGACAACTTGGTACTATATATTACAGATATTTATTAATTTTATTTTCTAAAAAAAAAAGCAATGTATGTTTCAAAATTTAGTCATAAAAGTCTTTTGTTTCGACTAAGCTAAGTTAGATTACTTTAATAAAGTTATAAAAATTAAGAATTACTTGTAATCTGGAGGTGGTTTATATTCAGGATTGCAGCTGTACATCTCTTGAATCAAAGTATGACGATCATCCTCAAGTTTCTTCCGAGTACGATACTCACGTGTATTTAAGCGCTTTCCTTCACTATTATATATAGGTTCCGGAGAAGGAGATCTGAAAATATCAACATGGTATTAAAAATACTTTCTCTTAATAAATATTTTTTACTACAGACCTAGATTTAAAAGAGAAAAAGTGTATAAAAAAAAAATTAAATTTACTGCAATATCTGAATTTCTTAGTAAAAGAAATGCTTGTGCTAAAAAAAAATAGTGTAAAATGTGTAATTTTGTTTCCAATCAACAGAAAAGACTGAGAAAAATTCATTATATATTAAATAGCTAGAGACCTAGAAAAGTAGAATGATAAAGCTGAAACAGATGATTAAATCGAAATTAAGCACTATATTAGGGGAAAAAAATTCTATAAATGCTGCAAAAGAAAATTAGATTGATGCCAAATCAGGCACTGTTGCCTTTCTCTTCCCATGGAACATTCTCACAATTCAGCATCTTCCAATGAAGCTGATACACCAACAAGTTTCGAAAGAGTACTATGGAATACCATGTTGAAGGTTGCTGATTCACAGGACAACTACGAAAATAAAAGAACTGTAGTTTCATCATAGTTTTTGTTTCTGGGTTTTTTTTCCCAATATAAACTTAAGATTAATTGATAATAAGGAAATAAACTTAGACACTAACTAGTGAAAGCTATTTAATAAAAAAGCACCACAGAACTGGCGTTGTAAAAAATATTACTTATAAACTTTGAATAAACACCATAAAATGCAATAAACTCGCAACAATTGTTTCGGGTTGAAAAAACACACGACCCTTCATCAGGCGAATAAAGTAAGCACGAGTGCTGCAGTCAAAGCGGCAACGTTGCCGCTTTGGCTGCAGCACTTATGCTTACTTTATTCGCCTGATGAAGGGTTGTGTGTTTTTTCGACCCGAAACAATTGTTGTGAGTTTATTGCATTTTATGGTGTTTATTCAAAGTTTCTAAGTAATAGTGAAAGCTATTTTAGTTAATTATCTTATATGCTGTTGATTAGTTAATTAGCACATTTCAAAGAAAAAAAAAATATCATAAAATAGTCAAATCATGATTTAGAATCAATGTGAAATAAATCTGGTCCCAACAACAAAAAAAACATAATTATTGGTCCCACAGAAAGAGTTAACTTTAAATTATTAAGATTTGAAGTGCTAACGGCTAAAAATATTATGAAAAGATTTTGTTTGAATAGTATAAAAGTTTATAAATATATCAACAGTCACCGATTATTGTTTTAAAACAGATATTGCCAATTTAAAAAATCTGATATGATTAATTGAATATTACAAAAATTATCTATTGTAATGGTACATACATACTTATATATAAAGATCAAACAAACACTAGTGAGCAAATCTGACAACAGATAATCACGAGTATTTGTTCCCCCTTATTTGAAAGTATATAAATGCACACCTTTAAAAAGATGATATTTAAAATTTAAATTAAATAATTAAATAGAAAAGAAAATACAGATTTAAATGAACTTCTATTTTTTATTTAAAATTAGATTTTATAAAAGATTAAATTATTTTAGAAATAAAAGAGAAATATATAAATTCCTAAGTAAAAATTTTTAATCACGAAATGATAAATATAAATCACTGGACATCCTATAAAAAAGAAAATTAGTTTGAAATTTTACTGTTATTAGCTGCCAAACCTTTCTTCAGGATTTGGTGGAATTCCTAGGTCACCGGTACGGAGACGTCTACTTATTTCCTCAATCTGCAGCTGCACTGTAAGAGAGGGGGTTAGAAAAATGGGGCAATAGCCCCTTATTAACACAATGTAAGCAATACATCAGGCATATTTTTTACAACAGGCATAGTTTTTAAGTCTGCATACATTACCTGAGAGGATAGAATTATTATCGCATTTATATTTAGTAAATAAGTGTAACAATTATTATTAAAAACATAATTAATAAATGATTATCTTTTGATATATTAGATAAATGCAAAGATACATATACAATGAAAATTAAGATAAAAATGCATAAATTAAAGTACTTTTTTTTTTAATATAAAATATAGACATGTATATATTATTTGTTATGTTAAAAATAAACTGGAAAAACTAACACTGACAATAACACTTACTTAATTTATTTGTGTTATGGTGATTACAATTACTTATTTTAAACTCGAATCAGATTTATTTTTAGTATAACTTTTTTTTTAGTCCATTTATAACAGTTAATTTCTAGCACATTGTTTTTTTTTTCAGCATTTTAAACTCACAGACATTGGGCAATTTTAAATCTATTATTATTACTAGAATTAAAAAATAATAATAATAATAATAATTAAATTTTATTTTTCTCCTTGGAAATATGCATACTTACATGTTTAATATACATCAGCAATTTATTTTTTTAACATAAATATTCCTTCTGAATACAAATATTTATATGCTATTTCATGAACATAAAAAAGAAAAAGAAATTCTTCTAAAATGTAACATCAGCTTAAAATTTTACAAAATGCTTAGACTGTTTCTTTAAAAAAAATACAAACTAAAATAAATAAAATAAACTTTTATAAATAATACAGCTCATATAAATAAAATTGTAGCTGGAAATATAAAACAGCAAAAAGATCATTAAAAGAAAATTTTTAATTTTCTTAGAGACATTGTTATCAAAATTTAATGTGCTCTTAGGATATTTGATCTATAAAAATTTGCATATTAAAGATAATTAATTAATCAATTTTAACATTTAATAATGTAATGATTGATTAGAATTCTTTTGATGATTTGAAAAAGTTTATAGTATATATTTATATTTTAAAGCTGCAAAGCAACATTTTGGGCAAAATATATTATATGTTTATAATTTCTCATCCATATTTTGTCATAACTTTTTTTTTTTTTTTTTTTTTTTTTTTAATTGATGTTATCGTATTATTAATATTATCATTAAAAACTAGCTTTCCCACAAAGTCCAATATTATGCAAATATATAAACATTAATTATCAAAGGCAAACTGAGAAAAAAAAATTCATATGTTAAAGAAAATATTTTAGTAACAATATATAAACACACACAAAATAATAATTACTCTAAATTAATGCATGTAATAATAATAATACAATATAAAAAACAGTATAATAAAACTTCAAAAGTGAATGCTAGATCATTTTTCAAACACCATAATTTATAAATAACATATCCAGAAAACAAATAAATAAATAGCAATTTTGGTAAACTGATAACAACACATACTTACCTATATTAATAAACAAAAAATCATAGTTATAAATAAACAACTAATTTATTATAAAAGCTTAAATGTGAATGTAATATAAAAATGAATAAAACAAGCAGCAGAAGTGAAGATTTTTGTAAAATTCAAAGAAACTATTAGATAATATCACTTATTATTATTACTCAATACTAAAATAAATGTTTATTTTATATAAATCAAATATGTTACTTATATTTGAACATCAAAAAACATAGAAGTAAAAAATGAACAACATTTTAAACAAACAAGAAAAGAAAAATGATAAGTTTATTGAAGCAAAGAGAAATAATTAAAAGGAAAAGACACCATGCAAAAATTTTTAACTAATAGCATTACATAATAATAGGAGCCCAATGTAAGACAGATGCATAAAATACCACACATTATGTTGTGAGTAATCTAAACTACAAAACAATGTTTTATCTAAGATACTATATTATGTTCAAATTCATTATTACACCATGTTACACTGGGTTTCTACTATATTTATTTTACATAAAATCAATGCCACAATAAGTAAGTCACATGATACAAAATTAATTCTTGCACATACTGACTTCATAACCTATGAAAGCTGAAATGTTTCTGGAATTTAATAATTTCTGTAACTGAGTCCTTTTTTTTTTTTTTTTTAATAAAAATTCAATGATAATTAAAGTAAAAACAATATCAATAAATATGTTGATAGACATTTTGACAGAGAAATGAATAAAAACTGAAAATGAGAATTGCAAAGGTCCCAATTACTCGGGGCATTAAATTTACAAAAAGTTTTAAAGTAATATTTGGCTTACAACAAATAAAATTTGTTTTAAATGGGGCTTAGCACTTGATAAATCAACAAAAGTAAAAAGATAACATAGAAAGCACCAAAAGTTATAAGCAAAATAATAGACACAGGGTTCATACTCAAATATGGAAAAAAAATTCCCCGAGTTTTCCCTGAGTTCCCAGACAATTTTCAAGAAAATATTAGCGACATATTACAAGAAATGCTCCTCTAGACAGGACAAAATACAGCTACTTCAACTGCATGATGTCATATTACTGCCGATCATGACAGAAATTCAGGTAGAAATCATTGTTTACATGCATATTTTCACAATACTTAATCATTTAAATTTTGATACGAAGCTAAAAAAGAAAAATATAACTTGAGAGAAAGAAAATATTTGTTTATCCAGATTTTATAACTGATTTTCCCTGACTTTTAATGAAAATTTTTTATTTTCCCTGACTTTTTTTAACAAATTCCAAATTTCCTGAGTATTGACTGTTTTCTAGGTTTTCCCTGATGAGTATGAACCCTAAACAACTGTTTCGGCAGCACTACACATAATATCATCTGTTATCTTTCTATATCATACTCATTTTACTTTTGTTAAATAAACTTTATGCCTGAATATGAAATTTTTTTACAAAAAATAATTTATAATTAACACAATTCAAGCTAAACTGAAAATAAAAATTTTTTATACACCATTCAATATTTAAATAGATAATATTAAGCAAATTCTTTTACTGAATTTGCACTTATTTGAAAATATAATCAAGTTACATGCTCTTAATTTGTAAATGTTAATTTTTTGCTTAGAATACTATACAGTCGAACCTCGTTAACATGAATCTCAAGAGGGATAAAATTTTGGTTCATGTTATCAGTAGTTCATGCTATCAGTAACTAATCTACATATAACTAAACTAATCTTCATTTTGACAGGGACTGTGGAAACAGTTCATGTTAAAAGTAATTTCTTTGTTAACAAGGATCAACTGTTCTATTTTAAATTTGATAAAATTTTAAAAGCACAATTGCTGTATTCCAGGCTATTATCAGAGGTGGATAAAATGCAAAACTATCTGCGAACACAAAATTTCAAAAAAAAAAAAAAAAAAATTCTTTAAAAAATGCGCGTAAAGTAAAAAAGATAAATAAAAATATAAAATAACAAACATAAATAAAACATAAAATAACTTAAAATTAAGCATAAAATAACTTAAAATTACGCATAAAAGAGCTTAAAATAAAGCATTTAATTTATATCCATAAAAGGAAGGACGGAATTTTGAGTTATGTTTTTGATACAGAAATTTTCAGAGACATTATTTGAGTGACAACAGTTTAAATTTGCAGTTTTTTTTTTTAATGCAAAAGATAAAAAAATTTCGTGAACAGCATTCGTGTATATTATCCACCTCTTGCTATTATGAATGTTTTAGCTATATTATAAATCATTTCACTGAATTAAAAAATCAATAATCATGTTTATAAATTGCATTTAAAAACTCAAAAGCTTTTACTTGATATGTTATAACCATTTATTTTTTTTATTCAAAACAGTGACAGATCTACAACTCTCGAGGTTTAGAGCGAAAGTCTGAGTGAAACACCACCCGCATACTTCTTCATTTAAATAAGTTTTAACAGGGTTGCCACTCAAACAGGAGAATGAAAGTCCCTGACTTTTCCAGGTGCATTCTAAGAAAATTTCAGTCTAACCATATATTAAGCACTGGTTGTGTTGAGGGCAAAATAATTACGGTATTACTTGAAAACACGAAAAATACATATGACAAAAGTTACATACAGTGATAGCATCTGTCGCTTATAAGCAGAATAAGAAATTTTAAGAGCAGAAAGAAAGGGGGGCGATGTTTAAAAAAATCATGGAAGCTAAGGGGGAAAAAAACAGAAAAATGACCCTACATTGGCGGAAAAATTGTTTTTTCTTTAGCAACCATCGTATGAAATTCCCTGACTTTTCCAGATTCTGGCTACAACATTCAAATTTCCTGACTTTTATAGTCAATTTTCAAATTCCCTGACTATTCCAGGTTTTCCAGGTAGCGTGGCAACCCTGTTTTAAGATTGGTTCAGAGATCCAACCCAATATGGGGGCTTCTATGTTGGGTTAGCTGCATTTACCTCCACTTGCCCTGCCATTGTTAGCCTTGCATAAATCAGTTATTTTGGTTTTCCAGTTGTCATTCTACAGTCATTTTTCATGGCACTAAGGCTCTTTTGACCGGAACCTAAGACTTAAAGTGGAATTGAAGTGAATGTTTTAAGTCAAAATAATGCAGGTGGCTATAGAAATTTAGAAAAAAAGTTCCCAGATTTTTCCATGATTTCCATGACTAATTTTGAGAAATTCTCATGTTACATATTGTATACATTCCATAATTTTGTATATATTACACTCTTGTGTAACATGCTCGCTAAACCACTGCAATTCAAAAAACTATACTGATGGCAAAAATATTTCAATCTTTTTTTTTTTTTTTTTCACTTACAAAAAAGGAAAACAAAATAAAAAATTCAAAATTTTGGAGAAATTAACAAAATTATAAAAATATGACTCATTTTAACTGCACAACGTATTAACATCAAGACATAAAATTATTCCTCAAGTTGTTCACTATTTTTTATTTATTTTTTTGTTTTAAATGTTAACTTGGTGAGGTTCAAAAAGAAAGCAGCCAGTTCTGTGCAATCATATTTAAGATAACATCTGTTTGGTGATCTTTCAGTCATGTTTGTCAGGCAAAAATGAAAATTTCCATGATTTTTGGGTGTTTTTACAAAATTCTCTGATTTTTCCCTGATATTTCCAAATTGATAAAGTACCCTGATTTTTTCATGATTTCCCTGATTGTCACCACCCTGTAATGGCACAACTTCACCAGATATATATATTTAAAGCTAAGTTTCTTTGTGGGCCTCCACATAACCAGAAGCCCAGAATGGTTTGCTGCACCTCCCCTTTCTTTGGTACGCCACTGATTCAAAAGAAATTGGCCAAAGAAATATTTCCTTCTTTTCTATGCAAAATCTTCCAAAAGAATCCTAACTCATATATACTCATTTTAGGAGAAAACAATTGATAAACTGAATCTATATGATATACATATAAATAAAACTATATTGTATGACCATTAAAATTCATTTATACATTAGTATCAAGCAAAAGTTAAGAGAATTAAAAAAAAAAAAAATTGTATACATACTTATATAACAATCTTGAAATTAGTATACAAGTTTTAAATATTAAACATACCCTTAAGACACCCCCACTTTTTTTTTTTTTTTTTTTTTTTTTTTTAAATATGAATCTGGTGAAACTCTCCCAACTTACCCAGAGCCCTCAGATACAGGCTGTAATTTTAAATCTAACATAAGAATTGTTTGAATTTCATATTTTTATATTCTCAGTAGTAACTTAGATTTTAGATATTCATCAAAATATATTTTTAGCAGACTTAATTTAGACATTAAAGAGTTAAGTAGCAAAATGTTCTTTTATCTAACAATATTAATCACAGAAAAATTTAAAGTTCAATGGATTTTACGACACGCAAAAATGTCAAGGTAAGAACTTAAAACTGTTGGCTTAAAACTATTATATTTTTAATTTAATGAAAAAATAAAAATAAATAATGATTAGAAATAGTTAAAAAATCGCTACATTATAGTCATAATAAAATTGCAAAATAAATAATATATTTAAAATAAGGTGACCAAACGTCCTCGAATCATGAGGACAGATCTCAAATTTTGAACTATGTCCTCAGCAATTTGAAAATCATTTGAGGACAAATGTCCTCGAATTCACAAATTTGTCCTCAAATTAAAGCATAATTTAGGTCTGTCATCAAATGGCTCTTCAATTTGAGGATGCGTCGATGAATTGCCCTCAAATAAGGTTCGAAAAATTTGGTCGCCTTAATTTAAAATGTACTTTTACATTATTATTATTTTGTTAACTATAATATGAATGTTGTTAACATCTAAATTGTAGATGCAGAAGATTAAACATAGTAAATCTTGACAGTAGTACTGAATCTAAGCCAATTAACTTGGCTGGATGCAGTACCTTGGTGGCCCTCATTTTCCTTTTCGTTTACCCTCATTGTTTTCAGAGACAATTTCTTTTATGACTAACAAGAACTCCACACACTGTGCGACCCTCCCTCCTTTCCTTTTAACGAACTTGTGAAAAACTAGCTACTGATGCTCTTTATAATGTTGCTATTACACATGATAACTTTTCACACAACTTTCATTTGAGCCAATTTTTGCTCCAATTTCTGGAGGCTGAAATCAGAAAGAAGGTTGCAAAAGTGCAGTCAAAGATCATATAAAGAACTGGTTTTCATGATGGTTCACATGTCAAGGTGCACCAATTTATTGCTCATTTTTCGGTGCATAATAAGAGATGTTTTTTCTTATTGGTTTACCATCATAAAAGAAACTGCTCGTAGAAACAACTTTTTATAACTAGTTATACTCCTAACTCCTATTA
Source organism: Salticus scenicus (assembly GCA_963930645.1). NCBI lineage: Eukaryota > Metazoa > Arthropoda > Arachnida > Araneae > Salticidae > Salticus > Salticus scenicus. The sequence continues at coordinate 86,871,311 of OZ005662.1, forward strand.
CACTGTGTGTTGAAGTGTTTGAGCCAACAAAATTGGCTCAAAAGTTGATGAAAAGTTGTCATGTGTAACAGCTCCATAACAATAAAGTGCCCTTTTTATTTGAGTTCCTCCCGGCACCTTTTAGCCGTAGAGTCGTCATTACTGACTAGGCATCCGGATTTGATCATTATACAGATAAAATTATTGATCTTCCACTAAAATCAAGAAAATCCGCATCACCCTATTTCTTTTGAAAGAAGATTTAACTTATTTTTTAAATGAAATAAAATATAAAATTGTGAGGTTAATCTAAAAAATAAGAGAATAAGTAGCTATATAACAATATATTAATTCAACTGAGCATACAAATACATACAATTACAACTTGAAATTATATAAAATATCTTTGAAGTAAATAATTATAGTTTTACAATAAATAGAATTTAATAAATAAATAAGTTGGTGTAAAGTACATATATTTTTCACTTTTTAGTTCAACTATGCACTTAGATTATCAAAGTCTACTAAGAAATAAATGTGAACAGGATCAGTTTTGTGAAGATTCCTTGAAATCAAAGTATTTAATTTCTTTATTTTTTCTACCTTGAGACAAAGTGATAAAAATAAAATAACTTTTTTTTTTTTTTTTTTTTTTTTTTTTTGTAACCGTTAATATACACAGAACAAAAATCACCAGTTCCCGGATGGTCGTTTTTCTCTTATTAAAAATAAATAAATAAAACAAAATATATAATTCTTGAAATATTTTTTTGATATTTACCTATTTAAAAATTTCAAAAATGATTTTTTTTTAATTTCTAATAAGAATATTTTAATTTATAATCACAGTTTAAAATAATAATAAATAAAATAAATAAATCAACTTTACTACTTGATAAATGAATGATCATACTGAAAAATATTTTTAAGATATGTATTCTCAAAATATTCAAAAATCAAACAAAAGAATTTACTGTATAGTGTTGCCTCATTCACTATCTTTTTATGCAATTTGGTAAGTCTACAAAATTACTTTTAAATATTATATTTTTTAATAAATGATAATTTATGAAAATTTCTACAAAATAAAACCTTAAATAGCAAAGAAACTTACTTAATTATTTATTATTTCTTAAATACAGGCAAGTAATAAAATAAAATGCTTTATATTGAAATTAGACACAATCAAAAGTTAAAAGCAGATCGAAAAAAATAATGTGTAATTATCCAAAAGGCACATGTTAAATTAGCGATTTTCATTAACAGATTCAAACATTTGTAAAGGTATTAATTTTGATAAATAGAAATTTCTTCAAAATTTGCTATAATTAGTAAAACTTAGATAAACAATAGTTTACAAAAGAGGAGAAGTCTGAGTTAGAAATGCAATTTTGGTACTAAATTAAATTCCGTTAATTTTTTTTTTTTTTTTTTAAGTTAACTAGAAGTAACATTTTTCATTTAAGTCTCATTGCACAAATAATAACATTTATTTATTTAAACGTATTTAGAGATAGGGGAAATTGCTCAATGTCTTATAAATGTAGCACTTATTTTTTGTGATTCAAAAATTAACATAATACAAAATAAATACATATATATATATATATATATATCAGTTAACTATTACAATATGTGATCACAAAGAAATTGAACTGTAAAAGTGAATCACAAATGATAATTTGCGCATTTTGTAAAAAAAAAAAAAAAAACACATTAATATTCATCTATATTAATTATTCAAGTTTTTCATAAAATCACCATTAAAATAATTCAAAATTGTTTAATACATTGAGCCCAAACTTAATAAAATCTGATTTAATTATATCTATAAATCTTAGAAAATAATTGCACGCAAGAAACGGAAAAATGAAGTAGAACGTACAAATTAATTTTTCACATTTCTAATCTTCTCAAATGCCACTGGCCAGATACATAGACATTTAGTTTTTTTTATAATTATTACTATCAATAATAAAAATAACAAAAATTTTCTAGTACTAATGAATTTCTCAACAAGAGAAATACAAATCTTACAGTTTAGCTGCACTGATAACAGTAGTATACAGATTTCATATCTCAAGATTTTTTCCCTGAAATGGCCAATATACTCAAATGAAGACAGACTTTTAAGTTTAAAATTAACAAAATTATTTAGATTTAACAATATTTATTACCGTCAGAAGTTCATATTAGTTTACATTTGAAATATTCCTCAAATTATATTTAGTAGAATTAATTTGGGCATTGATTGACTAACAAATTTAAAAGAAAAAAAATATATAAATAATTAAAACTTACTTCAGCTTCACTTTGTGACTTATAGTGGTGAAGTACTTTCTGTAGGGGGATCCCCCTCATCATCGACACCAGTCACATCGACAATGGTGTTCTCTCGTGATATTGTCTGAAGTGTGGTTCTTTTTTCTCGTGTTAAGTAGGTGGTGCCAGTTGGCCTCAATACCTTTCACCGATTCTTCATGGTGATGCCAACTGGCACCACCTACTTAACACGAGAAAAAAAGAACCACACTTCAGAAGAAATTTCACAAGAGAACAACGCTGCCGATGTGACGTGTGTCGATGATGAGGGGGATCCCCCTACAGAAAGTACTTCACCACTACAAGTCACAAAGTGAAGCTGAAGTAGGTTTTAATTATTTAATATATGATTTATAGCTTCATTTTTAAGAAAACTCAAGAAAAATATAGATATATAATATTACTATATAAATATATATACTATATATTTCCACAGATAAGATGACCTTCAGATAAGACAAAATATAAATTTTCATCAAAGTTATTTATAGTATATATCTGTCCTATAAAATGGCCCCCAAACTATTAATTAGCAATACTCGAAAGGCAAAGCCATAGGTCATTATGAAGAGAAAAAATTACTCCTAAAATGAAATTTTTGCCAGGCATTTTCATATATTTTTTTGAAATTGGGTGGATGGATAAAAATAGTGTCAAATTGCAGATGCAAATAGGTGTTGTAGTGACAACCAGGTGCTCCAAAAAATCAGCACCATTTATTGATGTGGAATATGTTTCAGTCATAACTGAGAACACCAAAAATTGCTAACACGGGACAATACAGTAAAATCCCATACAATGCAGGAGCAAGTTTGCCTCATGAATATTACAATTTTATTTTTTAACACCACTAATTTTATATCAAAGCAACTGCTTTATACAAAAACTAAATCGAGTATATGAACCAATAAATTGGTATTCTAAAAATTTAGCGTTGTTAAAAAAAACTGTTTTATTTATTGGTCGTCTCTGCCACCACGTTGTACGAGACTTTACTGTTATGTCTTAAGTGTAATTTAACTTTGATGCTACAACCTTTAACATCTCTCTGAATAAACATTCAAAGATCACATGCATGAGCAATGGAATAATTGATGATGAGTGGCTAAAATACTTATAAGAAAGGCCATAGCCAGAAATAAATTTTTGGAAGGGTTTCAAGTCTTATGACCATATCACACGAGAGACTTTCGTTCAGCATTTTACAAAACACAGCATTATACCCAACATACTCAGCCTGATTTTGTTAAAGGACAGCAAGTTTTTGGATGATCAACTTTTACGAAATCGTTTAGAAAAAGCGGATTATGTTGAGCGTGCTGATCAAAATTGACCAATAGGAAGAATGAACAGGATTTTTTCTTGGAATACCTTTAGAGAAGGGTAACATCACGCTATCAATTCAGGGAAACCCTACGGACAGCTGACCGGTTTCTTGTTCGTTCAGCATAGTGAACATGTTGCGTATAATGTTGTGTTAAGTATATATGCTCCCGTGTGATATGGCTATTAGTGCATAATGTTGAGTGTTAAAAATGAATAATAACTGAAAAACTATCCACGATCTTCAAAATTTAAGATTGGAGGGGGTGTGGGGGGGTCAAATCCCTCAAATCTCCTCTTCTTTACAGCATTGATGGGCTGCATCACTTGATGTGGTGCTTGACTTTGAGATCAAATCATGGGGAAAAATGATAAAATCCTTCAAAAAGTGTGGTAGTTCCAATGCTACAGATGGCACTGAGGACAAATCTTTAAGGGATAAATAAAGATGATGCAGAAATCAACTTGCTGAGTGCAGAATGGGATCCATATGTCCAGATTGTTTATAGTAAAAATGAGGATGTACTTGAGTGGCTATTTGCCTCAGATAATGAATGTAAGGAATATGCAGGATTTTAAATAAATTGTTATTGATCTGTTTTATTGGTACTTTTGCGAGGCACAAACAAAAAATCACCAATTATTAACATTAGAACATATTAGAACATTTTTGTTTTCTAAGTAAAATATATTAACATTCTTTCTTCTACCTGAATTTTTGTTTTACAAAAATGATGAAAATTTGGGATTTGCCCACAACTGAAGAAGATGCAGTCTATTTTTTTCAAGAGAAAGGTTTATTGGTAAAGAATGCAATATGCGATTTGAATAGAAATAGCAATAATAATATAAATGGCGATAATATAAATTGGCGATAATATTGAATTGGCGATTTTTCATTTGCAAACGGAAAAGTACCGTTTTATTTTATAATAGTTTTCAATACTTTTTTTTTTTTTAAATATCTGTCCTATAAAATGACCCTGGAGTTGGAAGTTTTTTTTTTTTTTTTTTTTTTTTTCAAGATTCAACTATCATCTTATCTCTTATCTGCGATAATATATGGTATTCAGTAAATAAGCACAAGTAAAATTTTTACTGAAAACATTATGATTATAAATGAAAAGTATATGAAATATAAATATACAATACATATTAAAAAAGTTAAGCTATCAAAATAATTACTCATAGTTATAAAAAATTACAGTACATAAGAAATACATAGTCAGAAATATTCATTATATGCAAATGCATTAAAATAAAAAAACTGAACTGAAATTTTATTCTATTCAACAATTTACCAAAAAGAAAACTTTGCCAGTAAGAGAGCAGCAGGGGGAATATTTGAAAGAAAAGTAGTGAAAGAAAGGACATTTTGATAAGTTACTTTAACAATATATGTAAAATGCAGAAAAATAAATATGGAGAAATACAAAGAAATTAAATATGAATTATGGAAATGGAATAAGAAATAATACCAAAATTGTAATAATGAACACTATAAATTTGCCAAAGAATGAAGTGATGGCAACTGGATCCGAATTGGTGTGTTCATTGAATTAAATTAGCCTAAACTGGCACACAATTACAGATCGTTTATTTTTTATTGCAAGGCACAAGCACTTTTTACTGCTGCCCTCTTGAAAAAAAAAAAAAAAAATACTGAAACAATTACATATGATGAAAAAAAAAAAAAAAGAAAGAAAAAGAAAAACATTACAAATATATATTAACAATGACAACATTTATTCATTAACTTATTTTACTAAAATTATAAATTTTATTTAATTACAGAAAAACAATCATCGTAAAAAAAAAATAGTATAAACCTGCAAACAATGTAAAAATACTTACAAAGATATGCTCTTTCCTGTTGAGGGTTTAAGTTATTTGGTAAGACAGTTGGCAATCCAGGGATAAACACTTTCTCTTTTTCATCTCCACCCCAACGTGATTTCCGCCTCCTTTTCCTTTCTCTTTCACGCTCCTCTTCATCTCGATCTTTTTGATTAGAATTCCATGGATCTTCAGGAGGCCATTTACATGAGTCTAGAAGAATATATATACATATATATATATAGTCCAAAATAATGGATGCTTTCCTATTTTAATAACATCAGAGGAAAAAATCAGGTGAGAATTTCTCACTCATCCTCAAAAACAAAATGAGACTTTTAAAAACTATGTGAGATTTCTGAAAATTAAGCAAAACCCCAAAGAAACTTTGAATAACGATAATAGGTCTTTTACATGGACACACAGAATTCATATCTTGAATTAATGAGATTTTTTTTCATGCTTTTCGAATTTTGTGTGGTTTCTGTCCTACTCATCAGAGCAGGTTTTACTTCTAGGATAGATTTCAAAATGTGTTTATGAAGTGTTAAGTGTATTTGCATTTTTTAGAATAGTGGAAGTTTTTTAAGCCATACTCTGTTGAATAAGTGGGTGGGGGAAGGGGCACCAAGAAATCGCCTACTTGAGCAGATTAGGGCCCGGCTTGTTTATCACATATTTTTTTCTATCGCAGGCAGGGCTGCCAACCTCTGGGAGTGCTAAAGTGTAGTTAAAAAGCAAAAAAAGTGTAGTTTTAAGCTACAAAGTGTAGTCGCTAAAAAAATTAGAAAATACTTAAAATATAAATAAGCATAAGATCTTTTGTTTACATTATGACTTACTTTCTGAAATTTATTGATTTTTAATAATCAAACATTCAAAAATAATAGAAATTTTATCCAAATTTACCTTTTATATTAACATGGATACATGAAAATACACTAATTCTAATATAATACACTAATATGCAGGGTTGCCAACTTTTCAAAAACAGTTTGAGGAGTATTCAGAGAAATTTTGAGGAGCATTTCGGCTACTTTGAGGAGCAATTTTAAAAATTAAAAAAGAAAAAGAAAGAAAGAAACTACTAACAAAAATAAATTAGCAATAATCATATGAAATTAAGTGAAGAAAAAAAAAAGGTAAGATGTAGGTATGCATCAAATTTTTAGTTATTCAGTATACTGAATATTCATTATTCAGTAATAATCAAACATTTAGTGCATGCCTATTCAAAAGAAACTTGTTTAATTACAAGAACAAGACAATTGATGTGAAAATAATTTCAATGCTATACTTCAAACAGATACAAAAATTGGATTTTTTTAAACAAAATCTTAAATTTTTGGAGTAACAAAAGTCAAAATAATGAACAATTTTAATAGTTTAGATATTAGAAAATGTAATAAAACTGAATCTACAATAAAATAATCATTGTTATTAAGGATGGAAAAGGATTGAAATTGTACAACATTAAATTCAATTTCAGTGCAAACTGACAGCCATCAACTTTTCTGAAACTTTTTTTTTCCCCTTAAGATTATTGCTAAATATACCTAAAAAATCGAGTTTCCGTAGAGGGGGGGGGGGGGGGGAGGTAGAATTACGTTTTTATCATTAATTAAATAAATATGCTATTTTTCTCGTATTTGACAGAATTCGCAATATTTTTACGACCGATTGCCGAAATTCGTAATTATTTCACTGCAAATTTACAAAATCTACGTTTAATAGCAAATAATTGCTAATATATACTATAATTTTGCTCTAATTGATAAAATTCACTCTTCTTTAAAGGTAAATCCTAAAATGCGCGATTATTATGCGGCCGATTGCCGAAACACGCTATTATTTAGCTACTAATCTATGCAAAATACGTTCATCTAAAAGCTGAATCTTAAATACTCAACTATTTTGCCACTAATCAGTGAAATTTCCTTTTCTTTTTTTTTTTCAAAGTGTAATCTCGGAAATCGGGAATAATTTTGAAGTAGTTTTCGCTAATACGGGATCGCTTACCCACTAATAATCAAAAATTTACGTTTTATATGCTATCATTTGGCTGCTAGCCAATAAAGGTTTTTTTTTTTTTTTTTTTTTTTTTTTTTCCCCAGTTGATTTCAGTAAATCGCGATATTTTTGTAGCCGATGACGGAAATACGCAATCATTTCACCGCTAATTAACAAAATTTATGTTTAATCGCTGAAAAAGGCTTTATTTTGATGCTAATCGATGAATTTCTTGCTTTTTTCAAACATGATTTACATTATAAGTATAATTTTGTGGCTTTTTATAGAAATACGGAATTATTTTACAGCTAATTTTTAAAATTACGTAATCGTAAACTAATTGCTAAAATAGATGTTATTTTTCTAAAAATGTCTAATTATTTAGTCATAAATCAGCTTTTTTTTTTTATTATTGAAATGTCATTTTTTGCGGCTGATTTATAAAATACGCAATTTTCTTGTGCTATTTTTGTGATGAATCCATTTTAAATCCGACGATTTTTGTGAAAGTCCCATTTTCAGATATGAAAATTTCTTAGAATCACCCACGCACTATAAAAACTAAGTTATCGCGTATTCAGTTATCCTAAGAAAAAGCACAGGAAATATTCTTTTTCTTTCTCCAACGGTAGATACTTGGTACGATCAGAGCCTCCTTAAGGAGGCTCTGGTACGATAAAGTTCGAAAATTTCCATGATTTTTTCAGAAACTTGTATATTAAAACACTTAAGAAAGTTTCCTATTACATACAGAGGACAATTCCTCCGTTAAAGTCCGACTTTATACTGTTTTCTCCAAAACTCGCGTGATTAAGGCTTCAGACACTTTAGAAAGTCTCCCACGGAAGATAGCTCTTCCTGGTCTTAGTTTCCTTGCGTTGTCAATCGTACTTAAAGTTCAGTAACTTTGAATCCATTATTTTTATCAATAAATAATTAAAATAAACAATTTTTTTCGTTAGAAAGTATTATTTTTTAGCAACTTATTAAGCATTAAGATAACTGAAACATTGATAGAGTTTAAATGAAAATCAAAATACAGCATAATCATAGCCATGAAGATAATCATAGCATTCGGTTTCTTTCTCCCCCCCTTTCAGCTTGCGGTGTCTGTGCTTGCGGTTTTAATTAAGCACACTCACAGCTAATGTAAACAAATACTTGTTCCCATTCTGAGTCAGCAATATTTCGATTACGCAATGCCTAGCAGTAGAATGTTTTTTTATTTTTTTTTCTTTACTATTTATTTATGAGTATTTACGATGAAGCATGTGGTTCTTCAACTAGATTGTAAAAGTTAGATTTGTTATTTTTATATTTTCAAGAAGCACTTTCATACATAAAAAATAAAATTCAAAGAATAATGTTTTATGCGGCAACTGTTGGAAATGCAAAATTAAAAGTTGATAAGGATTGGATTGCGATTTTTGTCTAGATGTGTGCAAGGAAAAAAAAAAAAAAAAAGAAAAAGAAAAGAAAAGAAAGAAAGAAAAAAGATAGGTTTTTTTTTTTTTTTTTTTTTTCCCAGTGTCTGCCACTATTCAGTTTTATATTATACTTTTTTAATCTGTGGTGAAATCGGAGTTCGCTCATTGTAAACAAGATGACGATGGGGAAAGGAAAAGCGTAGCTTTAAGTATACGATGCGTAGAGTGTAGTAGAAGCAGGCCAAAGCGTAGTTACTACGCCAATTGCGTAGTTGTTGGCAGCCCTGCGCAGGACAAATACAATTCTAAAAAGAAAGAATTAAAAAAAGTTTTCAGTAGATTTTTTTTGTTTTTAATTGATTCTTGAAAAATGAAAATGTGTCTGAATTTCTTACAATATTAAAAATTTTAAGTGAGAAAATGAAAAAATATATGAGATTTCCACAGTGTTGTGCTATTACAGTTACCCTGTAATAGCCACATTCATTATTACAATGACAACAAAAATAATTAAAATGATTGTAGTTAAAATAATGAATGGCTGGAATCTAGTTGAGTCTACTTCATGCCACTGGTGTATTTTATGCAAATTCTTAAATAAAATCAATATCAATAAAAGACTCACTTAAACCACAATCTGTAATCTGTGTGGTCATTTTCATGCAAGAATTTGTCACAGCAAAATAGTCTAGTCTATTTTTTTTTTTTTTTTTTTTTTTTTGTCGGCAGAAGCCTTGAGAGGGTGGGAGGGAGAGATTATTTCTATACCACTACCATTTTCCTTTGCCTGTACATCTAAATTCTTTTTTTTTTTTTTTTTTTCTGAATTAATAAATAATAATTATATGTTTATTATTATTTTCATTGAAATCTGTAAGAAAAAAATGACATAAAAAAAAATCTTTTCTTTGATCTCTCCGTTTCTGAGCCTCCAGGTAAGCCTCAAACTGTTTTTTTTTTTTTTTTTTTTTTTTTTTTTTTATAAATGGCATAGCCCATAATAATCTCATTTTCTTTTAATTTCGTAGCTGAATTTGTCAAAAATCAATTTCAGGAGTTGATTTAGGTTTTAATTTTTGTGAAAAAATAAATAAATAAAAAATGTAAAAAAAAAATTCTATTTTAACAGTCATTCTATATTATGCTTAATATATCAAGTTTATTAGAGTTTCGCTGAACCGTATTAAGGTATTAAAAATAATACTGAAAACATGGAAATATTTTATTAAAAAATCATTTTTATATAAACAACATTTTGTGAAGGGACCATTTTTATTAATTTGAATTTTGGAAAATGTCCCCTTTTCAGAAGGTTTTGTGAAGAAACAGCAAAAAAAGAGACTCAATTTTCCCCAGGATCTATCCCAAATTTAAATACAGTGTAGAATCCGTTATCCAGAAAGCTTGGGACCTGGGATATTCTGGATAAGGGGTTTTTCCGTAATTTGGAACACTTTATTATATGTATAAAAATGGTAGAAAATAGTTTCATAAATAGCAGTGATAAACATGAATAATATATATGTAAACTCTTTACCTATATATTTGTTCATTTAATAAATTATTTCCACAAAATAAAAAAAATTCTTAATTAGAATTTAAAACTATAAATAATATTAATAATAATACTAAATGAAAAATCTTATATATATTATAAATGTGAATGTCCGTTTATTTGACTGAGTTTCACGCTAAAACTGCTCGATGGATTTCGATAAAATTTGTTATGGAGATAGCTTATACCCTAACTTAAAAAGTTGGCTACCTTTTATTCCGAAAAAAAACTTTTTTTTTGTTATTTTTATGCATAAAATAGTAATTTTGTAAGCTAATAATAGCAAAAAATTAGCCATTTAAATTTTAACCATAATTTAATTGTTGCCAAAATTAAATTTAATTATCCATAATTTAATTGTTGTCGAGTTTATTTTTTTTCCCAACAGGAAAATAAATACATTTATCTAAACTTGAACAATAAAAAATAAAAAATAAATAAATAAATTATGCATCTCAAAAAATTGACGTCGATTTTAATTTAAAATTTCTTTTACAAAGTGCTAATATAGTTTACGATGCTAATGTGTGTTGTACTAAAATCAGTTTTATTTATAGTAGATCCTCCTGGGTGATTTTTTAAATTGTTGCGTTGAAGTACACCGAACATTTTTCGCCAAGAGGCTTAATTTAGCATTTTTTAATCTAGGTAGTTCAAGAAAAATATAAAAGAGGTTTAATTTAGCAACAGCAATTTTAATCTAGGTAGTTCAAGAAAAATGTAAAATTTATAAAATACTACAAAACGAAAAAAAAAAAAAAAAAAAAAAAAAAACTGAAATAGTAGTCACATAAATGATCTATTTTTATCTGAGTAGATAATTTTATAGAAAAAAAAGTGCAGTTTTAAAAATAGAAAATTTATTTCATTAAGCACTATTTTAAACCTAAAAACCATTAATAAAATAAACAGAATATGAAGGGTTCTTATATGTTAACGAAAAGGTGTCCGATAAAACGCTTTCTATTTTTATGCAAGAAATTATACAAAAAAAAAAAAAAATCGCTAATATGGCTACAAAAATTCAAAAGCCGCCAAGGGAGAGATTCAATAAAGTTGTGTAGCACGATAATGTTTATTTATTTATTTATTTTTTTATATACCAATCACTACGCTAATTGAACATACAAATAAATGAGCTGCTGTGGGTGACTGCACTTGCACGCTGTCGGGCAGAAATATTTGATTAATTCAAATTAATATTTAAATAACTAAATAAAGATATGTTTAATAGAATAGAAAGCATAGTCTTGGTGAAAAATGATAGTTTAGGGTTCCCGATGTTTCGAAGCTCTCCGACACACGGGATCGTAGACCTTGAGCTTACCAAGGGATTATCGATGGAGTCATCTCCAAGCCCCATCGCCAAAAGATATAAGTAGGTGTGAGTTGATTTTTGCGAAAGAGTATGTAGTCACTGCGATCCAGAGTTATTCAGAGACCTATTCTGAGTCATTGCACTTTAGGGATTGAGCTCTAATCAACTGGACATTTTTCGTGAGTGAGTGAAAATTTTTGCTCTGGTGTAGTTGATGTTATTTGCTTTACTCCTGTGGAACAAGTGACTATTTGGTAGACTGTCCCAGATCATTCATCGAATAATGACTTATACTGTACGAGTAACAGCTTCAACTGTTTCCAGAATATTCGAAGAATTAACACCAGCTATTGGACTATTTTCGAAAATATTTGTTTTAATAGTAGTTTTTTTTTTTTTTTTTTTTTTGTACAGATTCGAGAAGTTCAAAAAAGGTTTGATATTGCCAAGGAGGTCCCATACTAAAGCTGTGACGAAAATAGTCGCCAATCGAAATATATTCAGTTACAAAGAAATCATTTAAATATAGTGTCCAGCGAAGCGGGCAAAGCCTGCTAGTAAACATATAAAATTTAATTTTAGACCCGAGAGTAAAATCCTTTCATTTGGATTTTGCAAAAATTTCTATATTTTTTTTTGCTTATAGTGTGTCTCTGCTCTGATACTAATAGTTCATAAATGTTTCAAATATTTTTAGCACAAAATGCTAAATATTTTATAAAATGAATTATAAAAATAATGGAAATTAATAAAAACTATTTAAAAATTTTATAACTATTGGGACTTCATGCATGCGACCTGAGTTCAAGGATAAAATTCATCTGCTATTGGTGTTATTAATGTTTATCTATTAAAAATTACAATAAAAATTCATTTTCTAACCTAAATTTGCAAAATTTTTTTTCTGTAATTATTTGGAAAATTTTGTGCTCACCATATTTCCTCAGAATAACACCGTAGCATTAAAGAAAGTAGGTTGTAAAACTATAATGCTGACCGCTGCTATTGTATAACTTTAATTTTTAAATTTTACGATAATTAAAAATTTTGGTAGTTGGCATTTTGCATTCCGGTTTTCGGAACATTCTGGATAACGGGTTTCCGGATAACGGATCCTATACTGTACTACATATTGGTTTCGAATCAGGATTTTGATCAAAGGGAAAAATTGGGTGAAAATTTCTTACACTTACTCAGATGTAAAATGAATTTCTGAAAGAAAGAAAAAAGAAAAACGAGAACACAAATATATTTTGGATAAAAATTACTTTCTCAACTATTATAAGTTAATTTACACTTTTTTTGTGTGTGTGTGTGTGTCTGACTGCCTAAAAAAAAAAAAAAAAATCTGTAGATTATTAGAATATGTGTTTTTATAATAATAATAATAGTAATAATAAATAAACTTTTTAATTTGTCAAATTTTTGTGGATAGTCAGTTTTAAGCTTACCTCTTTTTTTCTTTTTCTTTTAAGTGAAGTTTTATATTTTGAGTATTCACGAAATTCATTGAATTTTATGAAAAGTCAGCTATAAGATCATCTATTTTTATGAAGGATTTGCTTTCAGATCAAAAATCCCTGAAGAGTGCCCGATTTTCTCACAATATTGAAATTTTTATCAAGAAAATGAACTCTGATATATATGACATTCACACAGTCACACACTTTACTAATGGAAACCTACAACTTTTCGGGTATATTTTTCAGAAATACATTTATTATTTCTTTTCATTATTACTTTTCCTTTTAATGGATACTTCCATGTTACTAACAAATCTTCAAGTAGCCATTGGGCAATTCTATGGCATATGTTACATTAATCATACACTTGGAGGAGATTTCCTCTCCCTGCCCCCCCCCCCTTTTTTTTTTTCTTACTATAATTTTTATACAGAAATATTTGTGGTATTTTTAGAGAAAATTTTAGTAAATGTAATAACATGAGTCAATTCATGTTTTAATTTTTGGGTCTTTTTTTTTTTTTTTGTGAAATTTTTACTTATTTTTGTGAATATATATATATATATATATATATATATTGTGTTAAAAAAACCTTCCATTTTTACAGTCACTCTATATAGTGTTAAATATCAAGTTAATAGAGTTTCATTGAACCAATTATGTAAACACAATATTGAAAACATTTTATAAAAAGGATCAGTTTTAAAGAATAAAATCTTGTGAAAGGGCCCTTTTAATTGTGTGGAATTTTGTGAAGAGTCCCATTTTATGATATGGAATTTGGTAAAAAGGGCAGTGAAAGGGACCTAATTTTTGCCTGAATTGACCTCTGAATAAAAAGTTTAGATCATAGGTAAAAAAAAAAGAAAAGTTTTAAATTGGGGCCCTTCACGAAATTCCATTTAATATAAAAAGCTCTCCCTCTCTCTCTCAAAAAAAAAAAAAAAAAAAAAAAAAAAATTAAAATTATAAGATGGGTTTTTTTTTTTTACGAAATTCAAATTTATAAAATATTCCTCTTCCTACAACAAAAATTCATAAAAACAGCCTTTCACAAAATTTCGTTTTACAAAAATGATCCTTTGATAAATTTTTTCCATGTTTTCAACATTGTTTCAAGTAATTGCCTGTACTTCATTAGATGAAACACTATATTTAAATGTTATATAACAAGAGTGCAAAAATATGAAATGTTTAACATTTTCTTTTTTTTCCATAAATTATTTATTTTTCACCAAAAATTAAAACAGGGTTGATCCCCGATTGTTGACATTTTCTTTCACCTTCACTTTGGAAGTAACTACATAAAATATTGATTTCTTATAGGCCAGATTTGTAACCCAACAAAATAAAAAAAAGAAATAAAATAAGTGGACATTAATATTACATAAAATTGTCTATAAATAGCATTAAATATGAAAACAACATTTTATAATTTTACATAACATCTGTACGTAAGAAGCCATAATGTATACTGCAATACACAATCAGTGATTATAATTGACATCATTAATTGTTTACTTTTTTGTATTATAAAAATAGAGAACAAATAATCTTGAGGATTTGTGAGATTTCGTGACTTACGATAATCAGAATCATCCTCTCTATCCCATTTAATACCTGACATATAACTGGGCTTCAGCATACTAGATGTCTTCGGTCCTAGCATTCCAGGATTTGGACGTCCTAGAGGAGTTGTGTTAGCGCCAGATGTTCTTCCAGACATTGCAAAACAATCAAAATGGACTGTTTCAAAACGAGTGTTTTTATACTTGAATAAAAAGTATACTTTTACTGTTCAATATTTTATTTCAGGTGCTACGAAAACGAAATGACGCTGTAACGTAACATTACAAAAAAAAAAAAATTACACAAGAAAAACAACTTCTGCTATGATTGCAGGATAAGTAGAGAAGAGTTGTGTAGTTTGTAGTAGATTTGCGTTGAAGACTTATCGCGTTGACGTCATAAGCTCAGTTTTGAAGGACTAAAGTGACATCATTCAAAAATCTAACAGTGGTTCTCAAACTTTTTGAAATCGGGGGTTAAACATTAGGAAATGAAAGCCTGCTGAGTGATCTGATCTCTTAAGACGCAGGCACAGTCCCTTAAAAAAACGGTATTTTAAAAAAGCAAATAAATAAATATTAAAAAAAATAAAACAGTAATTTTGACTTTAATAGTTAAGTATTATAACTATTATAAATGCTTATGGAGAAAAGCAAATCGTACGTAGTACGTTAAAAAAAATAACGCAAATTTAAACTATGAAGAATGAGTGACAATTTAGGTAAGAATTGAAACGTGAAACTAACAATCTAAAATTTTTTCGTTTCTTTCATTTTTTTTTTTTTTTTTTTTTTTTTAAAGATATTTTGTGATTTTATTTATTTGTTTTTCTTTCCTGTTGGGAAGGGGGGGGGGATATTTGGAAAATCGGCTCCGAATGGCTTTACTGACGTGCACGACCTGAAAAGTTATTAAGGATTAAGAAACTATACCATGTCCAGGGAAGTTGCTGAGGAATGATAATTACGTTCTCTTAGTTAAATGATAAATACATTATTGGTAATTTAGAAGAGTTTTTGTTATAATTATGCTTTTGAGGTTAACTGAAAACAAATATTGTATTTTCAGCTGTTGATCTTTTGGCCATTTATCAACTTAGCTTAAAAAAGAATAATAAGTTCAAATTTTGTATTTTGAAGACCAAGACCGTATGACAAAATCATTTTAATATTTTCACTTCAGTGCTTCAGTCGCTCAATTTCAAAATTTAGTATGGATAAAAGTTCTAAGAATAATTTAAAATAAATTTTAAAATTTAATAATCTTTTTTTTTTATTATTATTTTTTTTATGAATATAGGTAAAATATTCAAACGGAGTTAGAAGGGGAGGGTACCCTCACAAAGAAATATGTGGTTTAAATTTTTTTTTTCTATAATTAGCATGATAAAAGAATGTTGTATGAGTGTTACCGAATATCATTGCAATAAAAATAAGATCGTTTATGATTCTCCATCATTTTGCTTTGCCTATGTCCGAAATGACGCACATCTTGAGATTTTGTCTTCATTTTTTTCAGAGCATCATTTATTATTATTATTATTGTTTTTCTTTCCAAGTCATTACACCTTCATTTGGCTGAGGTTTTTTTCTTCCACGTGCGACTTACGCTGGAGACACCGCACCATTAATATTAAGTTAAGGTCGTTTATATTATAACATATCCTTTATTCTACAATCGAACGCACGTAAGTTTCAAGATCAGTCGTACGACCGAGACACTGCAAACACAGCCATAATGAACTAAATTGAGCAGTTAAATAATTTATTTTTTATTTTATTAAAATATTATTATTTTTTTTCAATAAGATATACCATAAAAATTATTATCCACATAAAAGGCTTCACTGTCTTTAACCAATTTCGTAAAGTTTAAGATAGCTATTTTTGCTTTAGTATACTTCTAGCCTTATTTTAGTAGGAATTCGCACTCCAGCAAGAAAACTAAAACAAGTCAAGAAATAGTAGTTTTGTGGTTATGCCTTTGAAAAATCTGCATGAAATGCGGCAACATGCACGAAAAGCGTCACAACTCTATTTCGAAACATTTCCCTCTTGTGTTAGTTTTATTATAGGCTAATTCATGTTTTTTAATATTTTTTAAGTTGATTTTTGTTAAATACAGCATTTTTGGATTGTGTCTCTTTTATTTTTATTATTATTATTTATTTATTGGTGTGGTGTGGTCGTGTTCTCCTTAATAAATTATAACTTTATATTTAAAAAATTGCAAATATTGAATGGTAATACATCTCATCAGTTTATGTATAGTCAGTTCATCAATGTCATGTCACATACGTTTGACATCCTAAAACATCGTGCATCGTTTAAAAAAAGAAATGTAAAATTTCATTTGGGGAAAAATCAACTGTGTTCTGAGGAAAAGTCGAAATTTCTATCTGGCAACACTGATCGAATCAGAAATTTTTATTTATTTACTATAAAATATATTAGTGATTTGTATTTATATCTAACTATACTTGTTTATGACAAGACAAGACAAGTTTTAAAATTTTATTATTATTATTGTTATTATTATTCAGAAATAGCAAAGCGCTTAGAGTTTTCATTTGTATTATTTTTATTTTTAACATTTTATAAATTTCAGATTTTGAATTCAGACATTTTGATTTGCTATTTCTGTATAAGTATATGAGAGCTTTTAAAATATTGATTTAGAGAACAATATTAATTGATAAATTTAATTAAATACTCGTAATCCAAATCTAATATTTGAGTTCAATCCTCAAATTATTTATTTGTCTATCATTTGTTAAACTGTTTTTTTATTATTATTATTATTGTAGCGGACGCCATTTCTCAGGATAGATTATCAGATCTTACCAATGGGCAACGGGAACGGATTAACCTTTTGTCCAGAGGGGGGGAGGGTATGTCGTTTGATTTCTAATCCAAAGGACCCAGGATCAAATCCAACCGGTCTCCAAATTGGTGACCCGGACATGCAAATAACACACAACGAACAAAACAACTTCAACCTGGTTCAATAGATGGCAGCACCATTCAACCAAATAAGTCCAGCAATGAAGAGTACTGAAAAAAAACTCATACACGTACTCGTTGGAGGGGGAGTGGTGTAGCGGACGCCATTTCTCAAGATAGATTTATCAGATCTTACCGATGGACAACGAGTTAACCATTTGTCCAGAGGTATGTCGTTTGATTTCTAATCCAAAGAACCCAGTATCAAATCCAACCGGTCGCCAAATTATTTTATTATTAAAATAACGGATTTCGAATAATGAAATTTAATTACTTATTCAAAAAAAAAAAAAAAAAAAAATCAGTGCAAATTTAAATAACTAAAATAAAATAAAATAAATAAATAAACCCTAAATAAGTAAATCAAGAAAAAAAAAGGAAAGAAATAATAGTTTACAATAAATAAATTAATAATTCCATAGCACCTGGAAAATCGGCTACCTTTAGGTGAGCTCCACGGTCTTACAGGCAAGCCTGGGGGATCTGCCTTGGGAGGGGGATATGAAAGGGATAAAAATAGATAAATTTAAATTATTAAAAACATAGTTTAAATTGTGAGAATCGCTAGCCAGAGTTATAATTCGCGAATAACTCGTAATTGCCCCTTTAAAGTTTGTTTTACGGCAAAAGACTTTATCACTCAGAAATCAGAAAATGAAAGAAATTATAAGTAAAATTCTACTAATGCAAGTGCGATTTGCAACTCTCGTGGCATCCGTCATGCATTATAAATGCCCAGAAATTCCCCAGGTGACTGATGGTCCAATGAGGGGCTCAGAAATCACGTATAAAAATCTGAATTATAAACTTTGCCACGGTTTTCAACTGCTAAATAATTCACGCTGCCTGCCCATCCGAAATTACGCAGGAGTTAAATCATCTTACACCCTAACGGATGGCTGCAGCAAGTGCCGCCAGCGCCGGCCGAATATCGGCAAACCATCGGTTGAGCCTTCATTGCCTTCCGTGAAGCCCCGATCTGGTACTTTGGTAAAATAAAGTTGTTTTTCTAAAAGAATCTATAGTGTTTTATGTGTGCCAGCTAATGTCATCCTCTACAGACATGACATATATATAGAGATGCAAAAAACCCGGGAATTTAAAACCAAGGAAAAAACCCGGAAGTTTGGGGGAAAAAACTGGGAACTTTGCGGGGAAAAACAAATTAGAAATCTCTAAAGCAAATAATAAGTTGTTTACTTAATATAAATGGCACTTTTAAGGTGTAAAATAATTCTCGGTTCAGTGGTATTTGAAAATCTAAGAAAAAAGGAACAAAATCGAGATGCCGGATTTCTTTAAGCAAGAGAATGAAAAAGGGACAACGATGCATTATTCTTTTTGAAATTTAATGATTATAATAAAATGAAAGATCTATTTACACTTTAAATTACATTATATACAAAAAAGGAAATACTTAAAGGAACATAGTTCCGAATCTAATCAACTCTCATAGTGAGAGATCGAAAAATTCCATCTTCGAACGCAGTCGAAGAATCAAAATCTAAAACTAAACTAGAACTAGATTTAACTAAAACTAAACTAAACTAGATTTTGGCTGTTGCCAAAATCTATTAACAAAATATAGGTTATATCTTTTTTCTTTCATTGGCGACGCAGCGCCGTCTAAAGGGAAATGATTTTACTACACAACTCCCCGCCGTGAACTCTTACAGAGTTCACAAATCAAAAATCTCGTTAAATCAAAAATAAATCTCAAATTTGAACAACTTCTGATAATCATAAATTGTACAAATTTCTAAATATTCTATTAATACTAAATCACATAATCATTTTTTTTTTTTTTTTTTTTTAAATATCAACAGTTATCTAATATTAAATACAAATGTAAACAATATTTACTAAAGTACTATAACTAAATCAATAAAAGATCAAATCAAAATATTAAATTGAAATATCAATATTAAACATATGCAAACACATTATTATTTAAGCAATTAACTCTTAGTTATCAAATATAAACAAAGTTATCAAATATAAGCAAACTTAAATATAAAGATAAGAACACATGCAAAATTTTAATATTTTCAATTATCAAATAAAATTCACTAAATTATTCAAAAAAGGATATCAAATATTCTGAAAATTAAAGAAAAAGTGTTCATTAAAATGAAGGTTTTGAAAGTTCAAATTTTTCCCAAAAGTTTGTTATTTTATCAGTTCGTAGCATTAAAGTTTTTAGTTAAGTCAATTCCAGAGGGTATAAATGCTGAGCAGTTCGTTTTAAAACACCATTGGCAGTCTTAACCTCATAAGATCGGATGTTGTGATCTCTGCCGACGATTGTTTTCTGGATTATACCAAGTTTCCACAGAAGTTTGTTTTTTGAATCATCACCAATTAAATGGTCTTAAGCCTTATGAATATCCATATGTGAATGTTGATTGTATAGTAAAACTTTTAAATATAGTATTGCTTTATATAAGGTGTGAACCTGATTATGTATAAATGAGTTATCGATTATGAAATAAATTTATCATTACTGTAATACTCACATTAAAAGATTCTCACTTATACAATTTAGCGGTTATGCAAATTATTCAAACTCGTCACCGATGAGTCATCCTTCACGAACTTTCTCGTAAGATGTTGTACATGAACGAACGAGGGGTGACTCAGCTTTTCCGAGAATTCGTCCTTATCTCTAGTAGATAAGGTGTTACAACTCAACGTTTCCCTTCATTCTTAGTTTGGCCGTCGTGTGAGTAGGTTGTTTTACCGTGTGTTATGTTTACCGTCCACTGCTTAGGAGTTTTAGCCGAAAATCCCACCTGTTTTTCCGCGTATTGTATTTCGGTTTTTCCGTACCTGGATTCTTTAAGTATAATAGAATATTCCAACACATCAACCTACCCGTTGGGATTTTTTCTTGGTTTTCTCTAAAACTGACTTAACTATAAGGCGTATATTAAAATAATATATAGTTATTATATAAAAATCTCTTACTATCCGATCATTTATAAATAGTTAAAAAAATTATTACTTAGTTTATAACTAGATAAAATAATTGCTAAAAACAATAAGATTTTTAATTTCTAATTTTATCCTATTAAGTGATTTTAAAACCTCTTTTTAGTTTTTTCTTATAAAGTTAAAGTGATTTCAAAACCTTTCATTAAATAATTACACTTATATTTTAGTAAAACTTTATTTATTTAATCGATTAAATGCAAAGTTTAACACTTAATGAATTATTTAAAATTTTATATATACAGCAATAATATAAAAATTTACATTTATGTGCTAGTAAAAACAATTGTCTCATTAGAAGTTTAGTCAGTCATTAACTAAAAACAATGAATTTCAATACAACTGCATGATTCTAGTATCATCCACTGACCTCACAGTAAGTTATTTTCACTTAGACATTCTGAGCAAATCTTAATGTAATGCATATATTAAAATAATATATAGTTATTATACAAAAAATCTCTCTTGATTTCCGATTATTTATAGATAGTTTATTACTTAGAATTATAACTTGATAAAATAATCACTAAAACAGTAAGATTTCTGTTTTTAATTTTATCCTATTAAGTGATTTTAAAACCTCTTTTTAGTTTTTTTCTTATAAAGTTAAAGTGATTTCAAACCTTTTCATTAAAAATTGCACTTATATTTTAGTAAAACTTTATTTATTTAATCGATTAAATGCAAAGTTTAACATTTAATGAATTATTTAAAATTTTATATATACAGGAATAATATAAAAATTTACATTTATGTGCTAGTAAAAATAATTGTCTCATTAGCTAAAAACAATGAATTTCAATACAACTAACTGCATGACTCACTGACCTCACGGTAAGTTATTTTCACTTAGACATTCTGAGCAAATCTTATTGTAAAGGATAATTTCTTTCTGTGAAAGTGTCACCCAAATTCTCTCACAAGGATTATTGTTTAGTATTCTATTTTTAAATCATATATCCAACTTATAAAATTTAGCTGTTATGCAAATGAGTAATTTTTATTACTTATAGTTCAATCCGTATAAATAAGTTGAAAATTTTACCTTGCGATGTAATGCATATATTATAATAATATATAGTTATTATACAAAAATCTCTCTTGCTATCTGATTATTTATAGATAGTTTATTACTTAGTTTAATAGCTAGAGAAAATAATTACTAAAACAATAAGATTTCTGTTTTTAATTTTATCCTATTAAGTGATTTTAAAACCTTTCATTAAAAATTACAGTTACATTTTATTAATTTTTTGTTTATTAAATATAAAAAGCACGACTTATCGTAAAATAATCCTGTTTTAAACACATTATTTTCTTAGCATAATTTTGAAACCGCAGTTCAATATTTTAATTGTAAAGTTCAACTCTCAATGCATTATTTAAATAAATGATCTCAAACACCAAAAGTCTTCTGCCAAATAGGTATGATTCAACATTCTTATCTTTATGAGTCATCGTCTAGCGATAAAACAGTTTCTCGCACTTGTGTACAAGACTGAAGGTTGCATTTCGCTAGAGGGAAATTTCTTCAGTAATTTTTAAGTAAGTTTCATAATTTATTATTACTATTTGATAATTTATTTAACTTAATATGTATCTCTACTCTATACTATAATAAAATTATTTGTTTAAATCATAAAAATTTTATTAAAACATAACTTTTATTAAAACTTTACAAAAATTATATAAGAAAATTTTTATTGTTTCATTGAAGAGAGATAAATCAATTTAAAAAATATTTTTTATTGGTATTTACATATAAAGAATTTTTTATTGTTACACTGCAAACTATTTTTTTTTTTTTTTTTTTTTATTTTTACACTATAAACTTTTTTGTTTAATTAAAACTAAATTTTGCATAACATATAAAACTACTTTCACAAACGAATATTTATTGCTTAAATAAAACCTACAAAAGTTTTCATTTAACTTGTGTATGTTCAGAAATTACCTGAGTAAAACTAAATTTTGCAATATATATATAAAACTTATTATTTAAATCAACTAAGATAGTATAAATTATATTACTGCGTTAAACTCGAATAAATGTTAAATAATATTTGGGTAGTATCAATATAATGTTTAAATTAAATAACATACTCATGTACTTATAACTTTTTGCTTATAAAATTTATGTAAAGTTTTAAAATTTTCGTGTTAGGATAAATTTAATAGTAACAGCATAAAGTTTAGTTAATTATAATGTATATAAAATTTAATTGTTGATTTTAAACATTGTATGAATTTTTTAAATTAATATTATTATATGATAGTCATTTTTTTAATTTATAACTTTACTGAATATCTTTGTATGCATTTTTTTTTAATTAATATTATTATATAATAGTAATTTTTTAAAATTAATATTATTATATAATAGTAATTTATTTTTTAATTTATAACTTTACTGTATATAAAAATAGTCATTTAAAACTCGTTGCATGATATGCTTTGGGAAATATTATTGCATTTTCCTAATTATTCACTGTATTTTAACTTAATCATTATATGAGATAGTGTTGATTACTATTAGGCACGATTCCTCAGCGTATATTACACATGATTCCTCAAGGGTATGGGTTTTCCGTTGCAGGTGATAACTATGACTCATGGAATATTCCGTATTATTTCGGTCGGTAGGGCGCTGCCTTCCGAATCCACTGGTCCCAGGTTCGAATCCTGGTGCGGGCATGGATGTTTGTGTTGTCTTATGTCTTCAAAATATTGTGTACTTGTATAATAAAAACTTGTAAACCCTTGTGGTGTGGATTTTTCGAGATATAAGCGGTCTTAGAGGCAAGCAATAAATCTCAGTACTCATCAAACCAAACCAAACCGTATTATCTGTTTTTAAGGAAACTGTTTATTTTCATTTAAAATGATGCATTGAATTTTTATGCAATTTATTTCAAAATTTCAAATAGAAATGTTTTATACAAAATAACTTTTAGTAACTAATAGTTTTTAAATATAACTAATCCTTTTTATTATTATAGTTTATATCAATTATTTTATAAAAAATAACTTATTTTTATTATTTCAAGTTTAAAAGTATTTACCTGTTTAATTTAAATCAACTAAGATAGTATATATTATATTACTGCGTTAAACTCGAATAAATGTTAAATAATATTTGTGTAGTAACAATATAATGTTTAATTTAAATAACATACTCATGTACTTATAACGTTTTGCTTATAAAATTTATGTAAAGTTTTAAAATTTTTCGTGTTAGGATAAATTTATTTAATAATAACAACATAAAGTTTAGTTAATTATAATGTATATAAAATTTAATTGTTGATTTTAAACATTGTATGTATTTTTTAAATTAATATTATTACATGATAGTCTTTTTTTTTTTTTTTAATTTATAACTTTACTGTATATCTTTATATGCATTTTTTAGATTAATATTATTATATAATAGTAATTTCTTTTTTCTTTTTTTATTTATTTATAATTTTACTGTATGTCTTTGTAAGCAATTTTTTAGATTAATATTATTATATGATAGTATTTTTTTAAATTTATATGATAATAATTTTTTAAAGTGTGCATGTGTGTTCAATTTTTAACGAATGTAAGTTAGAGTTTAAATAAATGTAAAACTTATTTAGTGTTAACATCAAGTTTAATTTATATAATTTTTATTATATTTAGTTTAATTTATATAAATTTTAGTATATAACTTTATTGTATAAAAAATTTATTGTATTTAGTTTAATTTATAACATATATAACATCATTTACTGAGTTTTGAAACTTTTGTTTATTGTATTTGTTTAGTTATAGCATAAATAACAGTATGTGTTTTACATAATTTTTATTATATTTAGTTTCATTTATATGATAGTAATTTTTTAAAGTGCGTGTGTGCTCAATTTTTAACGAATGTAATAATATTATTTTTAAGTTAGAGCTTAAATAACAGTATGGGTTTTATATAATTTTTTATTATATTTAGTTTCATTTATATGATAGTCATTTTTTAAAGTGCATGTGTGTTCAATTTTTAACGAATGTAATAATATTATTTCTAAGATAGTCTAAATAAATTTAAAAAGTGAAACTTATTTAGTGTTAAAATAAAGTTAGAATTTTTAATGAATGTTAAATTATTTATTATTCGTTTTGCTTTTAAATCTATGTGTTAAACCACAAAATACGAAAATTTCTATTTAATTCTGTAAAAATTTCCTAATATAAATTTACAATGACATCACTAAAAGTATGAACTCCTATTTAAATTCCTTATTTATTATCTTAACGCAATATATTTTTAATCTCTAAAAATGCTAAGTTTCTAAAATACTCATAAATTGTTACTGATGTTAATTAACTTCAGTCATTCATTGTTTCATTCAGTCAAAAATGTTAAGTCCCACCGGAAATTATTTATACTCTTCCAATGGCAACACCTAAATTTTAATGTCTATACCCTTCATTAAATGTTTTTAATTCTATAATACACATCAGCCCTTTGTTTTATCTTGTCAAATTCCCTGAAATACATAGGAAAATTTCTATTTAATTCTGGAATCAATTTATAATCCCCGAATGACAACTCTTCAAAAGTTTCTATTCTTCCGGTGTCAACACCTAAATATTAAAGTCTATACCATTCATTAAATGTTTTTACTATATAATACTCATCTACCTTTGTTTCAGTCAATCAACTTCCCTGTGCATTGCGAAAAATGCAAAATCTCCGAAATTGTGAAAAAAAAATGTTAAGTCCGAAATTTATGAAAATAAATCTAACTCCTTGAAATTCCACAATAAATACTAAGTCTCGAAATTTATGAAAATAAATCTAACTCCTCGAAATTCCCCTTCTCCCCGATAGATGGTAGCACTCATCGTGGAAACCCTCGTAAAAGGTGATGACTCATTCGCTCCGATATCCAAAGTTTCTAGTTTTCCGATGGCAACACACAGTTTCTATTCTTCCGGTGGCAACACCCCTCGTCCAAGATGATGGCTAAGTAGTGAAGAAAGGTGTGTATTCACCGACGGGGTGGTGGGACGGTGGGATGAGGGAATAGGATGGTGGTGTGGCACCATCCCTCCATCCCTCATCCCACCGTCCCACCACCCTGTTGGTGAATCACCCTTTTTACAATACTCATATTATTTGCCAAATAAATCTGTTCCGAAGCCTAATTTGAATTGTTTTAACATAGGTTTACATAACAGTACTCGTTTTCTTACCCCTTAATCTCCAATCTGTATTTATAATATTAAATTTCAGGGTAAGAGGAAGTCATGTGAGCAACACATCAGATTATTTAAGTAAGTTTTGTCAATTATATGCATATCAATGCAGACAAAGCACGTAGTTCAGACAACATTGCGCATTATATTCTGCTAACCTAACTATCAAGTGACACATAAGCATAAGAATTGATATTAAAAAATAAAATAAAATAAAACTATTATGGCTTATTATCCCAATGGTACAGTGTTGGGCATAATTGATTAAAAAGTAATTGAATTACAATTAAATTACAATTATTTTACTGTTAATCGATTAACAAGTAATTGGTTACAAATAAATTGAATTATTTATTCAATAAATTGAATTACTTATTCAATAAATTGAATTACTTATTCAATTTATTTGTAATCAGTTACTTGTTAATCGATTGACAGTAAAATAATTATAATTTAATTGTAATTCAATTACCTTTTAATTAGTTATGCCCAACACTGCAATGGTAATGGAATCCAGTTGCATAAAAACTGAAAATTTCATGAGTACTGGGAAAGGGGATTGCCGGATATCCGGATCCGGCAAATTAAAAAAAATATCCGGAATGCCGGATATCCTTATCCGGTAAAATCCATATCCGGTCCATCCCTACTGAATACCAACCATTATATTTCTGACGAGTTAAGGCCCGTTGCTCGGTCCTATATTCAAGGCCTCCGAAGCGCAATACTTAAGTAGGACAATGCACGATTGCATGTTGTCTTTATTGTCTGAACCTTCCTTGATGCAAAATATGTTAGACTGTTGCTCTGACCAGCGCGTTCTCCTGATCTCGCACCAATGAAAATGACTGTTTAATCGTTGAAAAGCGACTGACCCCCACCACTCATCAGTAAATACGATCGATGAATTGTGGCATCATGTTGAAGCTTCATGAAGCTTATACCCGTACATGTCATCCAATCGCTGTTTGATTCAATGAATGCCTAGGCAGATAAGTGCTGTTATTGCCCACAGAGGTCGCGGCTTTACGTATTGTTTTCTCAGTACATATTACTCCAAATTTCCTGAAACTTTAATCAATTATTCTTCCTACTATAATATATGTGCCCAATAAATATCATTCTGATATTAGCATTCTTTCATGATGTTACAATTTTCCTAAATATGAGTGTATAAAACTGTATCATATTTAAAAGTTTTACTATACAATAAAAAATCGTAATAAATATTCATGAGGGTTAAGGCCGATTGACTAAACGAGGATCCTACAGGTGCAATGCTCTCCATGAGAGCCTTTCTAATAGGTTCTAACCCGTATTTAAGTGATTTTTAGAGGAAAACTCCGAACGGCTTGGTCGATGAGTGAGACCTGGAATTGAACCTGGCACTTCCCAGCTTTGAATATAAAATCAGTTGATTTTTCAAAATCCTTGAAACGACATGTTTATGAACTTCATAATAAAAGCACGTAACATGGTTTGAACTTACAGATTTGCATGAGTTGGACTGTTGGAAGTTGAATGCAGTTGATAGTTGTTAAACTCTACTTACCTACAATTTTCCCCATATAGATGTAATATATTTGAATTCTCTTGGGTGTCCCTGTACACGAATCATTTGTTTGATCTCCACGAAAAGTTTAGTGTAGCATCCTTATATGATACACATTTAGAATACCAAGTTTGAACATTCTGGTATTATTATTTTTTTCTTAAGATATGCTGATAACAGACACACAGATCAACCGCTAAAAATATGTTTTTTGGATTCAGGTAACCTCAAATCGAGTAAACATAACAAAAACTCGATTTCAAAAATATGACACCAAAACAATACTTCTCTCCCATTTACATGGGTAAGAGAAAGTAAAACTAGTACATTGTGGCCACCACAAGACTTTCTTCTGTATTTTCCTACATAAATCCACTCAGTTCAAATAAATTACAAAAACTGTTACTTATTAAAATTATCTGCCATGATGAATGCAGGTAATTTTCATCTTAGAGAAAACTAAACAGTAAATATCCAAAGAAACACAGTTTAACTAACATCTTAAAAAATGCATTTTCATAATGGTTATCTCATGTATGAAGTTTATTACAATTAAATGTATTAGAAATTGAAAAAAAGCATTCCCGTTCTCGGGAAAAACTGCACTATAGCAGCGCAACCTATTGGTAGATATACATCCAGATTGAATCGGCATAATGTCTCACAATGGCTTTCTCACATATCAAGTATTGTTTGATTATATGCATTAGAACCTGAAATATAATCTTCCCTTAAGCTGAGGAAATCGCTGTATAGAAGCGCAACCTGTTGAGCAATTAGTACCAAAAGTTGATTCGCAATAACTTATATATCAAGGTGCATCCACATATAAATATTTATACAATTTTGCACAGTAGTTCCTGAGATATAACCCTTCCTTAAACTCTGAAAAATACTGCACTGCAGCGCCACCTGTTAAGTGATTGACCCTAAAAATTGGTAAGCACTAACATACGTCAAGATACATCTACATATACATTTATATGCATTTTTATGCAGTAGTTCCTGAGATATAGCCTTTTCTTAAACTCTGGAAATCGTTGCATAGCAGAGCCACCTGTTGTGTGGTTGCCACTAGAATTTGATAGGCACTAACTTATATCAAGTTGCATCTATATATGAATTTATATGTATTTTTATGCAGTAGTTCCAGAGATATAGCCTTACTTTAAATTGTAGAAATCACTGCATAGTAGCACCACCTATTGAGCTATTAACACCAAAAGTTGATGGACACTCTAATTTATATCAAGTTGCATCTATATACGACTTTATATGCAATTTTGTGCAGTAGTTCCTGAGATATAGCCTTCCTTTAAATTGTGCATATCGCTGCATAGCAGCACCACCTGTTGATCGGTTGACACCAACTGTTGATAGGCACTATTTTAGGTCAAGGTGCAGTTACATATAAAATTATATGCAATTCTGTGCAATTATTCCTTAGATACAGTCGCCACAAAATTTTTGTCACAGACATAGAGACAGACAATTTCTAAAAATGGTCAAATCGTGTTGAGACTCTCAAAACGTATAAATCCACTGAAAACCGGAAGTCGAAAATATTTACGTATCCAATACTTTCTTCTATTGAATACAGAAGAAAGTAAATAAGAAAAGTTATCAATCGAAAACTGCTGAAAATTCATTATATATATATATATATATATATATATATATATATTACTTTCTTCTATATTCAATAGAAGACTAGTATGTTGTGGCCACCACAAGACTTTCTTCTATATTTTCCTATACATATTCAATCAGTAACAATATTAAAAAAAAATAATAATAATTTTTTTTTTTTTTTCTAATTTTTTTTTTTTTTTTTTTTTTTTTTTTTGTAAAAATTAATACATATTCAATCACTAACAATATTTAAAAAAAAAAAAAAAAAAAAAAAAAAAATCGAATTTTTTTTCTAAGGTTTTTTTTTTTTTTTTGGTTAAAAGTAAAAAAAAATCGATAACTTTGTTTTAAATTATCACAGATTTATAGTTCAACCATTCGTTTTAAAGGTATTGACGAGATCTTTCGAAAGATACCCATCTTGAAAATTTACCCCCCCAGGGGGGGAAGCGATGCCCCCCATGCACAAAATTTTTCTCCTAGTTACGTACTACTATTATCAATAATTCATATTAATTTTACAATCACAAGTTTAAAATAACTCTCATTATGCCCATTTATACGGAATTTTGTCCTATGCTGCCATGTTAAAAATTTGCATAAAATGCGATCACAGCGCCACCTGTTGAGCTATTGATCCCCAAATCTAATGGGCACCAGTTCATGTCAGGGTGCAACTAAATACCAAGTTTGGTTAAATTTCATTCATTTGTTCGTGAGATACAGCGTCCACAAAAAAATGATACAGACACACAGACAGACAGACACACAGACAGACAGACATTTTTTTAAAACTATCAATTCGTGTTCAGGACATCCCAAAACGTGTAGATCCGTCAAAAAACGGAGGTCGAAAATTTTCGCGAATCCAATACTTTCTCTATATTACATATAGAAGAAAGTAAAAGTATTGGATTCGTAAAAATTTTCGACTTCCGGTTCTCGGCGGATTTATACGTTTTGAGAGATCTAGAACATGATTTTACCATTTTTAGAAAATCTCCGTCTGTCGGTCTGTCTGTGTGTGTATGCAACAAAAATTTGTGGCAATTGTATCTCCTAAACTACTGCTCAGAATTGTATATAAATATATATGTAGATGCACCTTGACCTAAACTAGTGCCTATCAACTTTTGGTGTCAAACGCTCAACAGGTGTCGCTGCTATACAGCGATTTTCGCAGTTTAAGGGGAGACTATATATCAGGTTCTATTGCGTACAATCGAACAAAATTTGATATAAGAAGGTCATTATAAGCCGTTATGCTGATTCAATTTGAATGCTTATCGGTTGCTCAACAGGTGGTGCTGCTACACAGCGATTTCTGCAGTTTAAGGAAAGGCTATAGCTCAGGTTCTACTGCGTATCATCAAACAAAACTTGATATGTGAGAAGACCATTATGCTGCTTCAAGTTGGATGCTTGTCGGCCAATATATGGAGCTGCTATACTGGAAATTTTTTCGATAACGGAAAGGCTATATCTCAACTTGTATGGCATATAACTGACGAAACTTGATATGTGAAATAACCATTATAAAAACGCACTTTTTAAGATGTTATTTTTAGACAATAAAACTGTCTTTCTTTGGATATTTAGTGTTTGTTTTCTATACGATGAAAATCATTTTCATTCATCATGTTAGATAATATTAATAAATAATAGTTTTAATAAATTATTTGCCCTCAGTGAATTTTTACAGGAAAATATAGGAGAAAGTATTGTGGTGGCCACAACATACTAGTTTTTTTAATTAAAAGAAATGAATTATGGTAATCTATATCTATAAAAGAAGATCTCCTGACTGACTTGCTTGCTCACACAGAAATGCCCAGTCAAACTAATGGAGATACAGATGTGGAATTTTATGAGATTATTTCTTTAGTGACGTGATTTAAGAAGTTTTTTTTTTTTTTTTTTTTTTTTTTTTAAGTTTTCCCCCAAACGGATGAGCAAAAGTTTTCTTGCATTTCCCACCATATCTCAACCAAAGAAAACACACACACACACACACAAAAAAAAAAAAAAAAAAAAAAAAAAACAGATATTCAAAAGCCGGATATCCGGCATATTAACCGGATATCCGATGATATTTCGGATATTGAAAAATCAGCCGGATACCGGATATCCGGTCCATCCCTAGTATTCAGAGTGGTGGAAATGAAAACAAGAAGTGATCGAGACGTGTATCCGATGGTACCGCATACCATCACAGCAGGTGGTGACCCAGTATGTGGCTACCAAAATTTAATTACCCTCAAAACTACATAACTGACATGGGCGCCTTTAATGTGTGATCAACGATGAATCTGGACGCAGGAATGACATGAAATCGCCTTTCATTTTCAGACAAATCACAATCCTGTTTACAGCATCAAGATTGCCTTATCCGTATTTAAATGCATCGTGAATAATGCACATTGCCAGCTGGGATTTGACATCGTCAAACTGACCATCACCTGCAGTGATGGTATGGGGTCCCAATGCATACACGTCTCAATTACTTCTTGTTCGCATTCCCGGCACTCTGAATAGCAGCCATTAAATTTCTGGTAGTCCACCACTCTGCGCTATATTCAAGGTCTGCATAGCGCATCATTTAATGCACGACCGCAAGTTGTCTGTATTGTCTGGGCCTTCTTTGATACAGAATGTGTTCAACCGTTGCTCCGGCCAGCGCATTCTCCTGATCTCGCACCAATGAAAATGACTGTTTAAACTTTGAAAAGCGAGTGGCCTGCCACCATTCACCAGTAACTACAGTCTATGAACTGTGGCATCCTATCGAAGCTTCATGAAGTGCTGTACCCAAATATGTCATCCAATCGCTGTTCCATTCAATGCCTAGGGAGAGAACTGTAGTTATTGCTCCCAGAAGTCGCTGCTTTATGTACTGTTTTCTCTGTGTATATTACTCAAAACTTCCCGAAAATATAATCAATTGTTCTTCCTACTATAATGTATGTGCCCAATAAATATCATTCTCATATTCGCATTCCTTCATGGCAGTGCAATTTTCACAAACATAAGTATATAAGATGTGTAAGTAAGAATGTGATCCTGTTTATGTATGAACGTAAAGGTATGAATTATCGATCAGGAAATAAATTTTTAAGTTTCTATTTGCAAATTCTATATTGAATTTTACATTGAACTTTTATTGCACATTAAAATTAATTTGATATAAGTAGCACATTGCTTAAAATCGATCAATAACTCAAAAAATAAACTGTTTTCTGATTAATAACGTTAACTCATTTATTATTAATTAACATCCATTTCTATTACGAATTTTCATTGTACACTACAAAATTAGTAAAACGTTTAAATATAGTATTTTTTTACATAAGGTGTTTAAGTATGAATATGATCCTGTTTATGCTTAAATCAGCTGAAATTTCTACTCGCCAGCTCGCCATTGGCGAGTGGAAATTTTACTGTGGCGAGTAAAATTTCGGACTAAATGTACAGTCGGAGAAAAAAAAAAAAACGCAGCACTTGATGGTATTTCGTTATTAATTGACGCAGAAAAATTTAATAGACACCATTCAACAAGAAATGAAATGCACTTTCTGAAAATGTCGTCGAATTTTGAATTAGGGGTCATCTACGTATTAAAAGGAGCGCCAACTTTGATTTTTTTCAATAGCAACACCCAATTTTGACTTCATATTCGAATTTCTGAGAGTCTGGCAGTGCGGAAAAGTATACTGCTTGTATACTTTATCTTTAGTATTCATAGAGTTATGATCAAAAATGTGTTAGGGGGCTATCTCTAAATATAGAAAAATAAAATTAAGATCCTACAAAAACTAGACAAAATTATACTGTTTCACACCGGAAATATTTCAAGAAAAAAAGAGTTATAAAAAGAAATAAAAATATTAACACCTTAGCAGTATCTTAATTATCATGAATTTAGTTTTTTGGATATGTATATACTTTAGTACTTTTTTAGATAATTTTAGGTATATTTAAATACATTACACTTACGATACGTCAGACAATACTTTTTATAAAAGTGCAATATTTTTCAATTAAAAAGTATCTATCATGGATATACTGATCACCAATAAAGCTTAAATTTTCTTTCGTACGTGTAACATAATATACAAACTGAAATAATATAGCTATATATATATATACAACAACGCATAAACTAAATCTTTTCGGATAAATTATTGTAAGGTTTCATAAAGTAAATATTAAACAATTTTAATAGTACTTACCAGTTTTGGGTCAGTTGAATTCTTTGGAACTGTACGATTTGTTTTATAATTTCTATGAAATTATTATTTCTTTGAAAATCTGTAACAATGCCAGTGGGCGTTTTTTTCGTAATTTGTGTGTTACTTATTTCTTAAACATGTACCCAGTATTCATATTTTTGCAATAAAATATACTATGGATAGAAATATATTAATTAGAAAGAATATAGTTATAATGTATATCCATCTGTAATATAATTGTGGTACAGAATTTTTTTTTTTTGAAATATTTTATTTTGAGAGTATTTCAAACATTAAACTCCGCCTATTTAGTTAATTTTTTTCTTCTAGTGTTCATTTAAAGAATTCTAAATTTATCACCAGTAATCGAGGAAGTAAATACCACTTGTGTATATTTTTGTCAATGTAAAATAAGGGGTTTAACACGAATACTCAAAGTCACATTCAATTTTCGTTTCTGTATTGTTTTGTTTTGAAGAACGATAAAAGGCGGGGCTTTAGAAAACAGGAATTCTTGATACTAACACAAATGTCTAAAAATCAACATTTTTGTTTCATTTCTTTGCATTTGACGTTGTTGTTATATAATTTGACCCTTAAATAAAAAATAAAAATATTTTGTTCAATTTTCTCCGTTATTTTTTAAGATTTGCTTCGTTATCTCATTCAAAATTTTTTAAGAGACGGCCCCCTAAACCACCCCAAAAGAAAGATTTATTTATATTTCGAAAACTAATAACTGGAATGAGCTGCAAATTTGCACACCCATATTTTTCAGCATTAGGATTCATTTTATGTAAAAATGAATATAGGTCATAATTCATAATTTTTATGAATATGAATTTATTAATATTTTTCAGAATTAAAAATATTTTTCAGAATCAAAATTAATGCTGGATTATGTTTGGGTTTCTTCACTGTATCTCGTAAAAAAAGAATTATATCGATCAAGTTATTTTTTGGGAAGATATTAATAAAAGTTTGAAATATGAATTTAACATTAGCACCTTCAAACTTTGAACGCTTATAACTCTGTGAAAAAATAAGCAAAATATACAACCAATATACTTTTTCGCATTGTCGCAATCCCAGGAATTCAAATATAAAATAAAAATGGGGCATTAGCATTGAAAAAAAATCAAAGTTGGTGCTCGTTTTAATATGTAGACGACCCCCAAATCAAAATTTCCGTTCATTTTCTGAATCTACTCTCAATTCCCCGTCGAATGATACCTATTACATTTTTGTGCATTGATTAGCAACGGAGTTACATCGAGTGCTGCGTTTCCCCCCCCCCCCCCCGACTGTACATAGAATTCTTACAGTATACAGTGCTACGAAAAAAAAAATGTAATACATAAAATCATGCTGATCTTAGGTAAGATTGACCAGACGTTCTTTTTTTAAGAGAACAGTCTACTTTTTCAACGCTCTGCCCTCTTGGACGAAAAAAAACAGGAATAAAAAGTCCTCTTTTTTATGTTTTTTGTCGTCTGTCCTCTTTTTCAAATGAAAAGTATTTAATCCTTAATTAAAAAAATTTCGCAAAACTGAGAAGCTCAATCGGCTGTTGGATGTATCGAACGGTGAACACTAACTTTTTTCTGCGCTAGGCTCGCAAAAGAAAAACTTTCTAATAAACTTGCCAAAGCATATTATAGTTTATATCTATTCAGATTCTTCGAATCACAAAGAAATAAAAGTATTCCCTATATTTTTACGGTTCTTTGATCCAGAACACGGAATCGCTATTGAAATCGTCATGAAATCTTCAAGAAGGTGCTGCTCTGATCGATACGTGGTGGGTTGAAGTGTGTTCTCACTTTTGCATGAATAATATTCCTTATAAAAATAGGTCCACCAGTGACCAAGAGGTTCTGTCCTCGAAGCTGGTCTACATTAGGCGTTGGGTTCGATACCCGGTCGCGCTCGTTGGCTTAGCTGTTAGGAATTTTCCATGTTTTCTCCGAAACTAGCATAAATATGGGCTAGGACCCCTTAGAAAGACTCCACGGAGGACTCTCCTACTCGTCCCAGAGCCCTAGTGCAGACAATTGGTTTTAATGATAACACTACCACCACCTCACAAAAATATGTAAAAGTTAGTTAAATTCATTTTATGTCCTCCTGGCAAAAACACTCCCACAAAGCGACTGTTTTCTTGAATGAACAAAATGTAGACATGTGAAAAAAATCCCCTTTACATACCTACTTTATAAAATTATTAACTACTAAAACTAATTTAGGTTATACTTGTGAGAACTTTTATAAAATGTTGATAAAGAATGACTGTTCGTTAAAACAAATCGTTTCATCTGCCGAATATTAATTTTATATTTTCGTTTGCCCATTTTTTTTTTATGATTATGATTTCAATAAAAAAAAAATCCCTTTTCGGCAAGCTTAAAGGCAAAGGTAGATAGATTCCTTTACGTTAATTCTACAAAAGTAAAGAGCTATTACGTATGCATTAACAAGTATACTTAGCCAATGGGTTTGTTCTCACACATTCAGGGATGGAACACGGGCGCAGAATTCATACCGGAATCTGTTTAAGAAATTTCCATACCTGTAATATCGTTGATTTAAGAGGTAGACAATTTTCTTACATTCATAGTGGTATGAATTCTGCGCCCGTGTTCCATCCCTGCACATTGCATTATTTACGTCGCTATTCTATTTTTAAGAAATTTTATTATAAACTACTTCTATTCATTCTGCTTAAAATTTTAGGCTAGATTTATTGGTCAGTAAATGTTTCTTTTTTTTTTTTTCTTTTTTTTTTTTTTTTTTAAATCCAAGCTCATAATCATTCAACAAATAGAAGCCAAAAAGATATACAATTTGGTAACAAAACTTGCGACTTATCAATGAAATTTGTGATTTGGCGGCAAAATTTGATATTTGACGACAAAATTTTTGCCTTGGAGACGGAATTAGTTATTTGATGACAAAATTTGGCGAGCTTGGCGAAGAAAAAAGGCAGCTTTGGCGTCATTATATTTTCTTCCCACACAAAAACCTCATATCTTTTCACAGACCAATATCTTGTTTCCACAAGATAAAAAGTCAAAAGAAGCTGTAGCGTTTTACTCTCAATTTCAATCGTAAATTTAAATTTTTGCGTAAACCGATGTTCTAAACTAATCACCACAAACGATGTTTTTACTAAGACAAACGTATTATTTTAATTTTATATTTTTAAATGATTATTTAAAGCTGTTACCATGATTTTTTATATTTTCAGCTACCTTTTTTATTATCGTTTGCACGTGACGTAAGCATCAAATTATAAATTTAAGCAATTAAAGCTAAAGTAATAGTCGGCTTCATTACAGTTGACGAAAAATCACTTTTTAACTTGTAACTTTTAATCAATTGAAGTTATCGAAAAAGTTTAAATACAAAAATTGTTCTTTAGGGTGAGGCGGTAATTTGCCTGATTTGAAGTATTTTCCTATTTTCAATATTTAAGAAATTATGGGCAAATGAAAATTTCCACCCCACCATTTACCCTCTTTGAGCTGGATACCCCATCTACGAAAACTTTACTGTCCTGACAACATAGCCCCAGCTGGTTAAATTTAAATAAAAATTACTCCAGTTACTGTGTTCACAACTTAACATGGGAAAAAGCGGTATATATATATATATATATATATATACTATATATATAACTATATATATGTAAACTTTTGAACGGAGGGTGGTTTTGGGTTCTAGGGGTCATGATCGGTGAAGATATGAAGAAATTTTCACGAAGTCGTGTGATGAGAATCATTGCAATAAGTAGATCTCCTATAAGGAATCTACCTAAAATGTCTACCAACTTTTTTTATGTAACTGAATGAAAGTAACACACACACACACAAAAAAAAAAAAGTTTTTGTCTATAGCAAAAATTAATAATAATAATTGTACACTTCAGTAATCAGTTACATATAAACATAATAACTTTAATAAATAGTTATTATTTTTAATTAATAACATAGATATATATATATATATATTACATGCATGTGTATTGTCCCATTCGTCCCCACCTATGGGGATGAATGGGACAATACTGAAGTTAACAAAGAAAAGAAAACAAAATGGAAAGTAAATAAAATTTTAAAGTTAAATTGGCTTATGTAATTTTATTGCACACTATGAATTCACTGAAATTAACATAAACTGATGTATTGACTCAAATTAACATCAAAAGACAAAAGTTCTTTGGTTCGTACAGTTCCTAGTGTTGTAGGCTTTGGTAATTTAATCTAATAAGACGTAATCTAAAAATAAATAAATAAAACATTGCTAATCTTAACTTGCAGTATAAAAGAAAAAAAAAAAAAAAGATGCATTTTGCTATTACTTATTTAATACTAGCAGGCTTTGCCCGCTTCGCTGGTCACTATATTTAAAGGAAACTATTTTCTATATAGCTTTATGAAAATAAATAAATAATGAAAAAACAGCATCGCTTGTGCTCGCACAACAATTCCCTACAGTTTTAATATAAGAAATTATTCATACGGTAAATATTACTTCTATAAAATTCAAACTATATAACAAAATGCAAACAACACCGTTGCTTTTTTTATTCTATTCTATTTCTTAAAACGATTTTTATAGATGCCACACGCACCACATAAACTTTAAATTTTACATCTACTTTTTTAGATAGCACGCGATCATGTTTTATATAAAAATTAAATCAATGAATTCATTTTTTTACTTATTTTTATTTCATTTTGCATGCGCGCTTTTTATTTCCTAATTAAAAATTATTTAAAAAAACTTTTTTCGACAGTGTTTGTTTCGATACTGATTATTATTAATTTTCTTTTCTGTCTTCAAAAAAAAAAAAAAAAAAAAAATGATTTTGATGAAATTCTGGCAAAAGAAGAATTTAGTTTAGGACGAAGGACTATTTTTTTTTTTTTTCTTTTCTTTTCAAATTATAACATCGCTTTCAAATTATTCAATTATGTTTTCCATAAATTTTAGATTTCGATAAATGTCAACTATCGAAAAATGACACCGCAAAAATCCCAGATTGAGACTAATAGTCCCCAGTCCTAATAAGACGCTAGAAAGCGATAAATCATTATAATATAGTACAAATTATCCAGATAAATTTTTGTTTCCGACTAATCGGGAAAATCAACATTCTATTCTGTATTACATTAATAATAACCAGAATTTATTTAATTAGCTTGATTGAAATTGTGATTTTAATCAAATTATTATTAGTTTATTTATTTATTTCAATTATTGATTTAATTTGTATTGAATATTCTAACTTATAATTTTTACTTCCATTACCCTACTACCGTAGGTAATGGAAGTATTGTATTCGGTCTGAAAATTCGATATCGGGTTTTCACCTGATTTACACGTTTTAAGGTCCCCTGAGTCCAAAAAAGTGGTTTTTGGCAATTGGTCAGTGTGTATGTATGTGTGTGTGTATGTATGTATGTATGTATGTGGAGAATCTTCTGGCTATTATAGCTCAGAAACTAATAAAGATAGAGCTACGAAACTTTAGAATTGAAATACGTCTGGTGTACAGATGAAATTTCCAAATTTTGGTGAAAATTGAAAAACCGGAAGTGGGACATCGGAAACCGGAAGTGGGACCGTAAGTCCGTATCTCAAAAACGGCTCTAACGATTTTCTTCAAACTTGGAATATAAACACTCTGTTAGATGTCTTTTCGAATGATATAGTTGGTTAGTTCAGGAAAATTGATAGGCGTCCTGTATAAATAGCTCAATTTCAGGCCTCGCAAAGGCGTTCCTTTAAAAACGGTTGTACGGATTTTTTTCAAACTCGCCATTTTAACTCACTTTTAAATATGCTAACCAGAAGTGGGACATCTGAAACCGGAAGTGGGACCGTAAGTCCGTATCTCAAAAACGGCTCTAACGATTTTCTTCAAATTTGCTATATAAACACTCTATTAGTTGTCCTTTCGAATGATATAGTTGGTTAGTTCAGGAAAATTGATAGGCTCTCTGTATAAGTAGTTCAATTTCTGGTCTTCTAAGCGCGTTCCTTTAAATACGGCTGTACGGATTTTTTTTTTTTTTTTTTAAACTCGCCCTATTAACTCACTTTTAAATATCCTTTTGCATGTAATTATTGTTTTCTGGTCAATAATTGATTTTTTGTAAAAATTGGTATCTCAAAAACGGCTCTAACGATTTTCTCTTTAAGTCGCTTTTATGTTTTCTGATCACATTATCTCTCAAAAATGCCTATAATACGTGTAATAGTGGGTAATGGAAGTCGTGTGGATGTTTCACACCAGATTTTTTTAATCATAATTATTATAAAGAAAAATCAGAACAATTAATTTCAATTTTTTTTTCTAAGTCTACAAAATGAAGAATCCTGACAATCAATATGGCTAATTTACGTTTTAATATAATTATTGTGTAAAATTTTAAATTAGCACATAGTGGGGAATGTCCCATCCATCCCAACCACCACATGATCATATAAAACAGGAAATAGGCTTAATGAACAATTGTCAATATTCTTCTTGAATATCATAAACACAATAAGAGAATATGCCTTTTCAGCATATAAGAGTTATATTAACTTTAAACTAGTAGTTAATTTCTTAACTACTATCTAACACTGAACCAGTAAAAACTTACTTTGGCAGTTAAAATTTTTTTTTAAATTTAAATCAAATTGAAGTGTAAAGGTTGATATTTTTATTTACTAACTATGTGAAAAATACCAGAGCCGGGTATCGAACCCGGGCACCTCCGCTTAACGCTTTTTTTTGTTTTGTTTTCATGTGTGTGAAGTGTACATACGTGCGTTATAGTGATTACTGCGAAAACGACTTACACGCGTTCTCTGATTCATTGACCATTCATCGAATAGTGACTTTTACTGTACGAGTAACAGCTTCAACTGTTTCCAGAATATTCGAAGAATTAACCTTTACATTTGACTGCTTTCAAGAATATTCGTTTTAATAATAGTTCTTTGCACAGGTTCGAGAAGTTCAAAAATTGTTTGCTATTGTCAAGGAAATTCCATACTAAAACTGTGAAGAAAATAGTCGCCAATCGAAATATATTTATTTAAACGTTTAAATTATTCAATTAAAAAGAAATCCCTTAAATATAGTGCCCAGCGAAGCCTGCTAGTATACAGTATAAAAGAGTAAACTCACTGATCACTGACTCAACACAGTCGTGGTGATTCTATGGGACATAGAGTCGCAAATTTTGGTGAGCACGTTGGTTTTAGGACTCTGACACCCACTAAGACGGGATTTTGAGAAATATCACCCCGTTCCCCCTGGTGGTGGTGGTGGTGGGGGGGCAGAAGACAAAAAACCCTTTATAAGCATAACTCAGCTCCAAATTGCTTCACGGTGAAGAAATTGCAGAGGGAGAAACTAGACTTGAGTATAAAAAAAAGCATTTTCTGCGATTTTGGAATTTTGACTTTTTGAAGGAGGGGAGAGGGGATAAAAACGATTTTCTCAGGCAAATTTAGCAAAATATGGATTTTCGAGCAAAACTCTATCAATAACAGCACAAAGAAAACCGCCAAGAGCCTTC
Source organism: Salticus scenicus (assembly GCA_963930645.1). NCBI lineage: Eukaryota > Metazoa > Arthropoda > Arachnida > Araneae > Salticidae > Salticus > Salticus scenicus. The sequence continues at coordinate 86,912,316 of OZ005662.1, forward strand.
TTGAAAATATTTCTAAAAACTCATTTTTTTTTTTTTTTTTTTTTTGTGATTTTCGATTTTGCTGGAGGAGTTACGAGGGGGCAAATTTGAACCCCTCAGTTAGCGCTAAATTCGTCTGGAGAAATCTATAGGAGCTGAGGTCACAAATTTTAGTGTGTGGCTTATTTATGTGTGTCCAACACCAATTGTAACGGGATTTTGCGAAAGTCCCTACCCCCTTTAACTGAGGTTTTGACTGATTTCAATGATTTTTATTATTATTATTATTATTATTAATGATATGGTATTTTGAGAATTCACTTCAATATAATGAAGCGGGCAAAGTGTATTAGTAAGATAATAAAAATATTTTTTATAGAATCTTTACAATTTTATAGAAAAATATTTTTTCAAATTCAAGTTATATATTTGAGATAGTGTTGAAGTTGAATTTTCAGGTATACTTTTAATGGAAATTACCAAAATGCCACTCCCAAAATCGTGCCGCCTGGGGCAGACTGCCCCCTCCACCCCGCCCTTGTTACGCCACTGCATACGCTAACCGATAATAAAAATTTTTAGATCTAGGATAAGTAAACAAAAAAAATCTCAAATGACTCAAAGTCTTAACAGTAGTCTGATAATGAAATTTGCTAGGTATTTTATAAAATGCATTTTAAAGAGAACTCTCAATTGCTTTTACAAATTACACGATGAAAATTTAAGAGCCATTTTTTTTAAAGCTGGACAAAGTCTATGGAGGTGTGATAGTTGACATTTTCAATTTTCCCGAAACTTTCAGGATATGTCAGTAGTACTGTGATAAGAAAAAGTGAAATTTATTTTTTTCTGAATTTCATTTGTTTGACCTAGAGAGGGGGTCAAAGTCTGAGGCCGTAAATAAAGGATGCCATTTTAATATCATTTTGCTCCTAAAGCCATGAGTGACCCATGTCAATTTTTTAAAATACGGATACTACTTGATACTAAGTACATTTTAGCATAGGGTCATTCATGGCTTTAAAGGCCAGGATCATTCAAATGTGCAGTTTTCGTTGATTTTTGCCATAATTTCAGTCTGAATATCTGCTAAGGCCATGAGTGCCCCATAGAAATAATTATGGGGTTAATTACACACCATAGTACAGAACTTAAAAATATTTAAAATTGCATGGGTCACTCTTGGCTTTAGTAGATAAACGGTCTCAAAGTTGAAAATTTTCAAAAAAGGTCAAATTTGATGGTAAATTACTCCATAAGCCATGAGTCAATAACTATAAGAGAGAGGTTTAATTATACCCTAGATGGTTTAGTTTTAGACCCAGGTTACAAACCTATGGGGCTTGCAAGATTTATTTAGATATAGTCTATTTTATATCGCCAATGTGTACCTGTTGTATGTAGTGCAAAACACTTGAGACCCAATTTTGTAATACATTAATCCTTGTTTAAGGTATCTGTCTGGGTAAAGAGCACTTTTTTCTAAAAAAGCACACTATGCATTAAGTAATTATATTTTCAGTTATAAACGGACATAGAATTATGAAAAATAGTACATTTTGAGCAAATATTTCTTTATTTTGCAGAAAAATAGGTGATTTTGTGTAAAAAATGAGCAAAATTTCATGTTTACGCCAAACCTCATATACTCGATAAAAATTAATATAATTCAATATCCATTGAAATACATAATGATATGACCCTTATCTGTGCATTGAACTAAAAGTTAAGAGATATTCTTAAAATTGACTGAAATATGGTAACTAACAGAGAAAAAACCAGAATTTTCCGAAAAAAAATCTGTTTTTTAGAAAATAAACACATGTAAAATCTTTAAAATAGTACATAGAACATATCTTTTAGTTCATTGCGTGACTGGAAATCTGTTGTATATTGTAAATAAATTTCATAGAAATAACTTGAAAACTTGGAGAAATCAGGTTTATCGAATACACAAAAATCGAAAAATATAGTTTTTCAGAAAACGCATTTAAAGATTTTACTTAATGTGTAATTATTTGTTGGAAAAAATAAATAAATGCATGGGGTATAATAAATAATAAAAAAAAAAAAAAAAAAAAAAAAAAAAAAAACTCTGAATGATTTAAATTAAAGATAAATGTGAAATCAAGCCTAATTACCAGAGTTTACTCGAGCACTTCCTGTCTTAAAGAATCTCACTTCCGGTTTACTTAATTGGCTATAACTTCAGTTCTAATTAGCGTACAGATAAAAGTAAAGGTGTTTTAGAATGCTAAAAGTCTATTCTTTAAAACCAAATAAAAAACAGAAAATTGATTTTTTTGTCAAAAATGGTCATTTTAACCATTTTAACCCCATTTTAACCTTAAAACTTCCCATTTTACATTACAGAGGAACAGAGGTCAGCATCAAAATAAATATAAAATAAATATAAATTTAAAAAATCTGGAGTAACTCCACTCGACTTTCCGAACATTGAGTAATTAACAGTTTTGTAGATAAAGCCTATAAATGCTAGATTCACCAAAATGCTTATAGTTAGTGCAACAGTGATTTATAATATTCATATACATTTTCAGCTCAATTGAATAAGGCATTTAGATGCTATCGCACTTTTAAAAATTTGGTCCCATAGGCCCAAATGATAAAGAATTTTTCTTTGTGTCCCTGTAAAAACACTATAAGTGCTAAATTCTCCAAATTCTATACAGACTGAGTATCTGTAACCTATAATATGTGTATAAATGTTTTGCTCAACTGAATAAAGCGTTTAGATGGTATCGCACTTTTAAGATTTTGGTCCCATAGGCCATAATGATAAACAAGTTTTCTTTGTGTCCCTGTAAAAAATCTATAAGTGCTAGATTCATCAAAATCGATAGGGTTCGTGCTATGGTGACTTGCAACATGCGTACCAGCTTACAGCTCATTCGAGCAAAGCGTTTATACGCTAGCGTGTTCACTCACACACATACACACACACACACATACATATATCATCGTAAATAGAGTGAAGACGGACTCAGGGAACCTTGAAACGTGTAGAAACATCAAAATCTCAAATTCGGATTTTTGACATGATTACAATACTTTCCTCACTATAGTGTTCGGAAAGTAATAACCTAAGATACATCTGAAATGTGCATATTGTTATATTATGTAAAACATATATAGGGTGATGAAAACAAGACTGTATACAAAAAAAAAAAAAAAAAAATAAATAAATAAATAATAATAATAATAATAAAAATAAAAATTGCGCATGAGACTAATTGAAACAAGTGTTTCAAGTAGCTTCCCCTATATTTGTTTCAGCTGGCCCCTGCCCACAATTTTCACTTCACGAGATGTTAAGCTACCAGTACTTATGCACGTGGGCGTTTCAAATCATATGATTAGCAAGCTGCACCTATACACTATAAATGCTGAATCAATCACAAACATTCACCAATTTTTGTTACATAAAATGCAACATCACTTAAAAATTCGAATTTTTACTCACAGTAAAAAACAGTACTCAAAAACAGTTTTATCCTCATAAAATCGACAGATGTTTACATACACATCTTTTTTTACATTGTAAAGTAGGTTTTGTGTGTCTGTACTTCTCTTTATTGGCAATGAATAAGAACTTAAAAATTGTATTTTTTATTTCCATGTTTCAACTTACCCTGTACTTCAACTTGCCCCTGTCTCCCTTATGTAATTTTTACTTTCCGAACACTATAGTGAGCAGGGCCTGATTAAGGGGGAAGCTCGCTCATACCGGAATATTTTTACAATTATTTTTTACTTCATGTCATAAAAATTCCGCGCTTTGACGAGGAAATATTTTTTATAAAAAATGAACGGTGTAAAACAATCCAATTTACTCACCGTTATTAGACACCAGAATTCTTTTAAAATAATTTTTAATGAAAATTTTCTGTTTATTATACGAGGAAAGTATTTGTTAAAAAATAACGGTGTAAGTATAAATAATGTGTGAAGAGCGAGCTTCCCCCTTAATCAGGCCCTGATAGTGAGGAAAGTATTGCAGTCATGTCAAAAATACGAATTTGAGATTTTGATATTTCTATACGTTTCGAGGTCCCCTGGGTCCGTTTTCACTATTTTTGCGATGATGTATGTATGTGTGTGAGTGAACACGCTAGCGTCTAAACGCTTTGCTCGAATGAGCTGCAAGTTGGTACGCATACTGGAAGTCACCGTAGCACGAACTCTATTAATTTTCATGAATATAGCCCTTATAGTTTTTTACAGGGACGCACAGAAAAATTCTTTATCATAATGGCCTATGGGACCAAAATTTTAAAAGTGCGATAGTATCTAAACGCCTCATTCAATTGAGTAAAAAAATTATACACATATTATAGGTCACAGATACTCAATCTGTGTAGATTTTGGAGAATCTAGAAGTTATGGTTTTTTTACAGGGACACAAAGAAAAATTATTTATCATTATAGCCTATGAGGCCAAATTTTTAAAATTGTGATAGTGTCTAAACGCCTTATTAATCTGAGCAAAAAATTTGTACACATGTTATAGGTCACAGTTGCACCAACTGTATAGATTTTGGTGAATTTAGCACTTACAGTTTTTTTACAGGGACTCAAAGAAAAATTCTTTATCATTATGACCTATGGGACCAAATTTTTAAAAGTGCGATAGCGTCTAAACGCCTTATTCAATTGAGCTGAAAATTTATATGAATATTTTAAATCACTGTTGCACTAACTATAAGCATTTTGGTGAATCTAGCATTTTTAGGCTTTATCTACAAAACTGTTAATTACTCAATGTTCGGAAAGTCGAGTGGAGTCACTCCAGATTTTTTAATTTTATATTTATTTTATATTTATTTTGATGCTGACCTCTGTAATGTAAAATGGGAAGTTTTAAACAAGCATTAATGTATTACAAAATTGGGTCTCAAGCGTTTTGTACTACATACAACAGGTACACATTAGCGATATAAAATAAACTATATCTAAATAAATCTTGCAAGCCCCATAGGTTTGTAATCTGGGTCTAAAACTAGACCATCTAGGGTATAATTAAAACTCTCTCTCATAGTTATTGACTAATGGCTTATAGAGTAATTTACCATCAAATTTGATCTTTTTTTGAAAATTTTCAACTTTGAGACCGTTTATCTACTAAAGCCAAGAGTGACCCATGCAATTTTAAATATTTTTAAGTTCTGTACTAAGGTGTGTAATTAACCCCATAATTATTTCTATGGGGCACTCACGGCCTTAGCAGATATTCAGACTGAAAACATGGAAAAAATAAACGAAAACTGCACTTTTGAATGACCCTGGCCTTTTAAAGCCATGAATGACCCACCAAACTGTTTATGCTAAAATGTACTTAGTATCAAGTAGTATCCGTATTTAAAAAAATTGACATGGGTCACTTATGGCTTTAGGAGTAAAATGATATTAAAATGGCACCATTTATTTACGGCCTCAAACTTCGACCCCCTCTCTAGGTCGAACAAATCAAATTCAGAAAAAAATGAATTTCACTTTTTCTTATCACAGTACTACTAACACATCCTGAAAGTTTCGGAAAAATGGAAGATGTCAACTATCAAAAGTGTCCAACTTTAAAAAAAAATGACTCTTAAATATTTAGAACTTAAAATGTCTTTCGAGTTTAGTATCTTATATATACACTGCTATAGTGACCAAAATGCAATACCAAGAAGGAATGCAAACATCAGAATGATATTTATTGGGAACATACGTTATAGTAGAAGGAACAATTGATTAAATTTTCAGAAAATTTGGAGTAAAATATCCTGAGAAAGCAGTGCATGAAGCTTCAACGCAATGACACAGTTCATCAACTGTAGTTACTGGTGAGTGGTGGCATGCTAGTTGCTTTTCAACAATTAACCTTTTCCTTACGGCGGGTCCGACAGTTGTACCCCAAACTTCATGTAGACCAAAGCCCGGCAATGTTACAGCACTTGTACCCTAGATTTTTCTTCCCTCTCAGAGAAACGCTGCGCCAATCACTCGAGATGGACAAAGCATTCTCTATTATTACTGCGGGAGTGTCGCAACGCCTACTCTCTATAGCGATGATAACAAAATTTTTGCGTTTGGCAGTGTGGAGAACTCTTGGTTTATTTATTGGCGACATATAGGCTTTCCTTTTTTTGTGCTGTTCGAAATATCTTTCTTGTACCTTATTCTTTCCAGATTTTAGACGTGTTTGACTGCAATTCATTTTCAGTAATTTTATTTCTTTTATGATTCTAAGATTTAAGGGCCTTATTCATAGGGGGGAGCGGTACACTTCATTGAGATTTTTTACAATTTTCGCACATAATTTTTTAAAATTAATTAATTATTTATTTATTATGCATAGATTTCTCTGTTTCACTTTCTTAATTCTTTTCTTTCATTTCAGTCCTCTGCGTTCCTTAGCAACGGCTGTTTTACTATTTATTTAATTATTATTGTTTAATTAGCTAATTTCGTTAAAAGTTGAAAAATTTTTTTCTTTCACATTATTGTGTTTATCGAAATCAAACTACAATGTAGCAGAAAGGATTAAAAATTTATTAAATTTTAAATTTAACTAAAAAATATAACAAATTTATGCAATTTTTTATAATACAATTAATAGTAATAAAATTATAAATTCATTGTAGCTGTAATTTTATTATTACAGAATGAGGACTAGAAAATCCATATTACTTTATGGTTTCAAAACTAAAATACTTAATGGATGCTATGATATCGCCACCTGTTGTCCAATAAATATCTAAAATAATGTGCTCGGGTAGAAGGTTGCTGAAGGCAGTAGGAATTCGGACCTGAAGTAGCGAGGGTGTGGAAGGCGATACAGACAATAGGTACACAAAGCAAAATTCTAAACGATTTCAAAGGTTTATTTTTATTTATTTTTTATTGTAATTATAGTATATTATATTTATTATCATTATTATTATTTTTTCAATTTAATAATATATAGTGGTCAATGAAGCTGGTAAAGCCTGCTAGTATAAAATAAAAAAATTGTAATTAAAATATGCAAATTTCATAATTCAATTATAATTTTGATTATGTAATTTTTAAGGCAAGCCACTTTACTGCAGAAAGTCTGTATAGACCTAATAATAAATTTAAGAAATTTTTTATTGTGTACAAAATTTCTAACATACGGAAATTTATTTTTTCTCATGTTAACAGTTGTTTTCTTCATGTTAACAGTTGCTGAGAGGTTCTGCTTCCAAAGCTGATAGACGGGAGTTCTCAGGTTCGATACCAGGTCGAGCTCGTCGCCTTAGCCGTTCGGATTTTTCGGTGGTTTTTTCTTAAACCTGCTTAAATTAGGCTAGGGCCCTCTAAACACACTCCCAAGACTAGAATCCTTATGTCCATAACCCTAAAACCAACATCATCCCCCCCCCCCTTATTTTTAATGAATTTTGTTTTAAATTTCTTTTTCTTTTTTTATTTCTTCTTCTTCTTATTTTTTTTTTAAATAAATTCTTGAATTTTCTCATTAAATATTTGTTTTTGGGATTGCTTTAATATGATTATTAATTTTATTAAAATTTTTAATTATTCATAGAAACTTCGAAAATACAAATTGGGTTGTGCAAGATTAAATGCGAATTATACAAGCTGATCGTAAGATTATTATTGCTTTTTATTTAAGTTGCTTAACTTTCCATTATTAACAGACATTTATATTATCTCACCTCCATTCTCTTCATATCTAGCATATGTATATCTTATATAAATTTACCCGCATAAGGGAAAAAAAAAGCTTTTTTGTTAGAAAGAAAAATTTTTAAATGTTTAGTTATTATATAAAATTATTGTCCTTTCAGCACATCTTATGTAACAGCTTATAATGAACGTAAGATAGAAGTGCAAATGAATAAGTGGTATATGAGGCGAAAAGAAGTTCTTAAAAATATAATTAAAATGATTTAAATTACGTAAAAAAATAGCCGCATCATAAATATTGTTTTACTTTCACCAACTATGCCAAAAAAAATTTATCTCAAAAACTGGTGTTATAATAACCCTAACTTCCCCCAGACTTTGCGAGGGTCCACGTGTTTGAACAATAGGAGAGAAATTTTCCCGTGCACTTTCGTTTCTAGAAAGGGGGGGGGGGGGGAATTCTGAAAATAAGCGCCGTATTTTGAAGTTATAACTTTCTCAGATTCATGCCGGAAGGAAAAGGTTAAACAGTCATTTTCATTGGTGTGAGATCAAGAGAACATGCTGGCCAGAGCAACAGTTGAATGCTTTCTGCATCAAGGAAGGTCCTGACAGTATGGACAACTTGTGGTCATGTACTGACCTGCTTAAATGTTGCACTACAGAGGCCTCAAATATAGGGCAGAGCAACGGGCCTTAACTCGTCAGAAATGTAATAGCCACAATTCAAAGTGCCGGGAATGCAAACAAGAGGTGACTGAGATGTGTTTCCATAGGAATCCCATACCAATACTTCAGGTGATAAACCAGTATGATAATGTTGAATGCCAGCTGTCAATGTGCATTATTCACTATGCCGCCAAATATGGTTGCAGCAATCTTAATGCTAAAAAAAGGATTGTGATTTGTCTGAAAAGGCGATGTCACACCATTCCTGCACCCATGTTCATCGTTGATCACATTAAAGACACCCATGTCAGTGATGCAGCTTTAGGATAACCAAAGTTTTGGTAGCTGCATACGGGGTCATCACCTGGCGTGATGGTATGTGGTAACATTGGATACACATCTTGATAACATCTTGTTCGCATTCCCGGCACTCTGAATAGCGACCATTTTATTTCTGATGAGTTAAAGCTCATCGCTCTGCTTTATATTCGAATCCTCCACAGCACAATATTTAAGAAGAACAATGCACGACTGTAAGTTGTCCATGTTGTCCGGACCTTACTTGATGCAGAATATGTTCCGACTGCTGGTCTGGCCAGCAAGGTCTCCCAATCTTGCAAATCTCATTGAACAGCGACTGGCACGCCAATACTCATCAGTAACTACAGTCGATGAACTGTGGCATCGTGTTGAAGTGTCATGGAGCGCTGTACCTGTACATGTCATCCAACTGCTGTTCAATTCAATGCCTAAGCAGATAAAAGCTGTTATTGCACCAAGAGGTCACTGATTTATATACTGATTTCTCAGGATATATTACTCCAAATTTCTTGAAAATTTAATCAATTGTTCTTTTTACTATAATGTATGCACCCAATAAATATCATTCGGATATTTGCTTTCCTTCTTGGTGCTGCATTTTGAACAGCCAGCTGTGTGTACATATTGGGTGAGTGCAAAAGTTCTACCTATTTTTATTACCTATAAAGAAGAGCAAATAAACGCAAAATGAACAGTACCTATTATTGTGCATAATCCCCATTGCTATCTATGATCTCTTGCCATCTTTCTGGTAGGAGATGAATCCCACGGCACTGAAATTTCGGTGGTTTCGAGTCAAAAAGGTCTTTGATGGCAGTTTTCACAGCAATAAGATCATCAAACATTTTCTGACTGAATGAATTGTTCAATGCACGAAATAGGTGATAGTCAGCTGGTGCCAAGTCAGGAGAACAGGGAGGGTAGGTTAAAACCTCCCAACGAACGCCCAGTAACTTTTGGCGAGTGATGACAGCAGCATGTGGCTTGGCATTATCGTGATGAAGGATAACACCACGACAATTGATGAGACCTGGCCGCTTTGCTATCAAATTTGAATGCAGTCTGTCTAATCGTAGACAGTAGAAAGCAGCATTGATGGTTTCGTTGAGTGGCAGGACATCCCAGTGAATTATTCCCTGTCCATCCCACTGCACACTCAATAACACCTTCTTGGGAAGAAGTTAAGATTTCAAAGTCGATGCATGCGGATCAGAAGGGCAACACACAGTTCTACGACACTTTACTTTACGATACATAACCCACTTCTCTTCTCCTGTCACAATTTGTGTCAAGAATGGGTCATTTTTGTGCCAGGTAAGCAAGAAAACACAGGTGGAGATTCTATCATCCCGTTGATTAGCTCTCAGGTTATGTGGAACCCAACGATCCAACTTTCGCATAAAACCCAACTTAACCAGCCGTCTCTTGACCATTGTATGGTGTACATTGAAGGTCTCTGCTAATTCTTGCATAGTTGGATTTGGGTTGTTCCTTATGGCTTGGTTATTATTGTCGTCTCCAACATGTGATAGCTGTCCACTCCTAGCCTGATTTTGGCAGTTTCAGTCTCCTTCCCTGAATTTACGAAACATTTTCATTAACAAAATTTTCGACATGTGCTTTCATCTATTGCATCATCCCCATAAACTTGACAAACATTGTGACATGCTGCAGCTACCGTACTCTTTTTATCAAATTCGTATGACAAACAATGTCTTATATGCTCCTTTGTGCTTTTCATGTTACACCCTCTGATATTTTTTTTTTTGAGATATTAACTTTGTGAGACACGATGCATTTATATGTAAGGCATCAACACGCTTGATTGGCTGATGATTCGCGTCATTACAATGTCATGTGTGACATCAATTCATTGCAAATTTGCATATCCAAAAACAGGTCGAACTTTTGCACTCACGCAATATATTGAAACCTTTCAAATCAAAATTTTTATGAAAATTTAATCATTATGCAGTTTTTAAAAATTATTTTAAAATATATATTTCAAAAGTCTAAATTAAAGATAATGAAAGAAAGAATCTTTGTGTAATTCATACAACTTTCTCTTATCTTGCATTTAAATACTATAAAGATAGATTACAGAATAAGTGGTAAGAAACTGAATATATATACTGTATATACTTCAAAAACAGAATAAAAAATATTTTTTTGGACATGTATTTCTGTGTATTGGGGGTTATCGTCCCCTCAATTCTCATGAATATGGTCTTATACCTTACCTTATTTTGAATAATTTTATTTACATTGCCCACTCATCTTTAATATGTAAAGAATAAAACCACAATAAGGAATTTGCACACATGTGGGATTTGAACAAAATCCTTTTTTTCTGGTAGTTTTAGGCCCATAAATTTCAAAAAGTTTACTAAAAATGCAAAAAAGTTCTCATATAATTTAAAAAATAACTTTGAAATTAACCAAAAAATCACATGACTTCAAAACACTGCCTGACGTCACACTTTATGATGCTTCAATGTTTACATTTTGTTAGCCTGGTTAGTAAGCAGCAATTCGTTTTAACTTTCGTAATTATCAATTGTTTATGTGATTTCTGAGCATTTCTTTTTCATCTTATGATCATTTAATACCATTATCACCATTTTCCATTATCATTATTTTCAGTTGTTTTCTTTTTATGGCGATTGTCGAATGTTTTCATTTAATAGGATCCTGTGGAACACTAAAGAATAACTTTTGCGAAGCATTAGCCGTTGTATTAGTACAAAATGGTACAATACAATATTTATACTACAATTTTTTAATATCCGTCGTTATCATAACATACAAAACCTATTTCACTGATTCAAGAAGTAAAGCAAAGCACGAAATCGAGTGTAAACAACGATTACTTCCGTTTGTTGTCATAAAGAGTGAAGTCATGATATATTATACTGCGTTTTCTCGATAGAGTAAATAATGCGATGTTAAAATTATTATAAATCAGTCATTAGATTTCAAATAAAGAAAATGCATGTATTTATTTTCTTACCTTTTCATTTTCTATTATATAAGAATAAAATCAGAAAAAGTGCAAATTGTCTATTCAATCTTTTTCAGACACCCTGTATATTTCTATAACGGATTACATGCACACAAATTATTTTGTGTGCATGTATTGATAATTTTTAATCAATCAGTTTTAAATTATTTTGTATGCCCCTGTAAAAGAATGATAAATAGTCAGCGTGTAACTTTCAGTAATAATCATAGCAAAATTCTAAATCATATATTTTCATTTAACACTAGAATGGCGGAAGGGGTCATTTTCACCTTTGAGCACCTTTGTCTGTTGATTACTTTCGTACTCCTAATAAATGTGTGTAATTTAGAGTATTTTAAACAGTAAATAAAATTTAAAAAAGATAATTTATTCATTAACCATTCAGCTGCACTTATAAATGAAATAATGAAAACATCAGAACATATTTCTCATTTATGAATTTAAACAGTGAATCATTTTATGAGTAAGTAGATGAAAAATATATGTTATAAAATGTTTTTCATTTTAGTTAGAATGCTAAAGTAACATAACATATTATAAGTACTTTGGTTCTGTTTTAAATAATTTAATAATATTAAAACATGTTTCAAATATTTTGTGTGTATCCCTAAAAAAAAATTTATAAGACATAGTTAAAATGTTGTGATATTTTTTGGTTTTGATAATAATCTAAATTTTTCACATAGTTCATTTAAGTTACATTTCTCTTTCATTTTATTTAAATCATTTTTTTAAAATTTCTGCAATTCCATCGTATTTTCATCTTCCCCCATGTTTATTTGCAGTTTTGCCATTTTCATTTTCTCACTTTTTTGACAGCTATGCTTTCACACATGCTTGTTGCCATTTTGTTTTGTTTTTTCCATTAGAATGCTGAGTTACTATTCATTCAGGTTTCCTCAGTTGCACTTTGGAAATAATTAAATACATAATTTATTTTTACTTTCTGAACATACATATGTAAGGAAAGTATTGTAATCATGCCAAAAGTCAGATTTTGAGATTTTGGTGTTTCTATATGATTTGAGGTTCCTGAGTTCATTTTTGCTACTTTTACGATGATGTATGTATGTGCGTGAATGAACACTATAGCACCTAAATGCTTTGTTTGACTGAGCTGAAAGTTGGTACGTATGGTCACCACAGCACAAACCTTATTGATTTTGATGAATCGAGGACTTACAAGGAAACATTCAAAAGGTGTCATCTTCAAAAAATATTTAAGAAAACATATGTGATTCTATTCTTCATAAAACAACAGAAAGTGAAAAAATTATCGGCTGAAATGAATTACAGCGACCACAAAAAATTATCAAAATGAAGCATTTTTGGTGATTTAGCACTGTTAGGCAGTAAGTTCGCTAGCACCAAGATTGCTATGTGCGAACAGAAGTGTTTTTCTTCCTCGCCAAACACTCAAAATTAGTCACCTAACATTGAGAAATTGCCAAATATGCTTAATTTTGATAATTTTTTGTGGTCTCTGTAATTCATTTCAGCCGATAATTTTTTCACTTCACTTTCTGGTGTTTTATGAAGAGTAGAATCACATATATTTTTTTCATTATTTTTTGAAGATGATACCTTTTGAATGTTTACTTGTTAGTTTTTTTTATATTTTTTTATCATTATGGCCTACGTGCCCAAATTTTTTAAAATGTGATAGCGTCTAAACACCTTATTTGACTGAGCTAAATTTATACACATGTTATAAGTCACTGTCGCACGAACTGTATAGATTTTTGTGAATACAGAATTTTACAGGGACACAACAAAAAATACTCTATCATTATGATATACAGACTTAAATTACTTGAAGTGCAATAGTGTAAAATTAAACAATGGAGAAAAATATTTAAACACCCTATTATAATTTTTACTTTTATTTATTTAACGACATGTCTTTGTTTATACAACCATTAATTACTTAATGTTCAGAAAGTCAAGGGGAATCCCTCCAGAATTTTTATGAATGATATCATAATGCATTTTGGTACAACTATAGTATTTCCCCACAGCTGTATTTGGCGATTTTTCTTTGGCACCGATTTGATTGATAATGATGTCGTTCTGGATTGTTTGCGATATAATATGGCAGCCTGCATGCTATTTATTTTGGATTTATGATTTTATGATTTATAATTTAGCGTATGATTTTATCATTTATGATATATGATTTAGCCATAATCTCCAAAAATAAATCGCCAAATTCAGCTGTGGGGAAATACTATAGTTGTTCCTGCATTTTTATTTTTGTTTATTTAACGAAATGTCTTATTTTAATTTATTTATGCAACTGTTAATTACTTAATGTTCAGAAAGTCAAGTGGAGTCCCTCCAGATATTTTATGAATGATATCATAATGCATTTTTACAATATGTACCAATACAATTTTTTTTTTTTCTTTCTTATTTTTAATCTTACTGATTGATTTTTACCATGTGGTACTAAGCAATGGATTTCCTTAAAAATAAGGATAAATAATTAAATATTTGTTTTGTTTCAAAATGATCTGCATATACGAAGACTGTGTTGTTTACAGATACAATATTCAAAATAAAATAACAAATTCTCTTATATACAATGATCAAAATTAAACATCAGCCATAGCCATATTCCCTCTAGTGATGTCTTTCGACTACTTTGAGGCAATGTGAGGATCTACGTTCAACAGAGTCAGTATGATGTGTAGTTAGAAGTTTATAGATGCTAGTTCTTTTCTGTTTTTTCAATAGACGTAACAGTACTTAAAACAAAACTTGTACTGCACACAGTTCAAATAAATAATAATAATAAAGATAGGGTAAAGCCACTGTGTGAAGTTGACTGCCATTGCCACAGAAAAACTAACTACAGCTGAAATCGTGCTATGGTCACATGACACCAAAAACTCGCAGAGTTTTTTCGCCACGTTTGTGCGAACAATTAGAAATATATTGGTATGCTTCAGATTTTGTTGGTACTGCCCTCATCAACTTTAATTCAATTATTATTTTCAATGTTTGTATTCTAATCTTTTTATACACTACCATAAATTTAATTTCTAATCATTGGAACCATCCCAGAAAGTTAAACTTTGAGATAATCATCAACAGTACTAAATTCCAACAATCTCTTAATAATTGATATTGCAGTAGTTGATTATTTATTATTTTGATATCCTAATGCATTTCTTACATACATGTTTGAAAAGTAAAAAATGTATTTTGTAATGTAAAAATAATTTTTACTTATGTGTAAAAAAAAAAAAAAAATGTGTGTGAGAGAGAAATGAGCACGCATTTTGTTTTAAGATTAAAATCTGGAAAATTTTCAAAGCCTTAACTTCTGATTTTACTTTTCTGTATATCTGTAGTTTATAATAACAAAATTACAGCATAAACAAAGGTATTTTTTTTTTACACAAGAATGTATTAAAACAAAATAACAAAAGACAATTCCTTTTTATTAAACCATATTTATTCAACAAAATTTGAAGACTTAAATTTTCATAAAATTTAACAGATAATTGTATTTACAATTCTATCTAAAAAGAATCTGTAAAATAATAACAAATTAAGCTCTTTCTCAGTCTATTATGAAATGCATGAATATACCAATTCCCAAGTATATATAAAAATATGGCACAAAAAAGACTTTTGGATAACTCAAACAATGGATATGTCACTACAAAATTAAGTTTATAATTTGAAAATATATATGGCACTATCTTCAGGTTAATCAAATTTTGCATAGACCACGCCAACTCTACATGGAATATAAATCTGAAAAAAAAAAAAAAAAAAAAAAAAATTTAACATTCATTCAGAATAATTAATCAATGTAAAAATTGCTTTTATAATAGTGTTCAGCTGATAGTAGATAGATCATATACATTTTGTACAATCAATAACGTTCTTATAAAAAAATACATATGGTAAAATAACTATTAAATTAAGATGATTAAATTAAATAAGAAATTTAAAATTTCTACAACGCTGAAAGTCATTTACTATTTTATTGCACACTAAATATCAAGTAAAATAATTTAGTAATGTATATATATAATAATTTACCAGTAAAATAAAATATTTAACAAATCATAATATTTAATAACAACAGGAGACTTGGCGTTGGAATATTAAAACCCAAATAAACTACTACGTCAGAAACGCCAATTTAGTTCAACCAATAGGATTATGGGAAAGGTGGGGAGAGTGGCCAATAGGAATTTAGGAAAGTTAGCTGTGTAAACAGTAGAAAAATTAAGAAAATGTGGACTGAATATAAAATTTAGAACAGTCAGATAAATAGGGAATAGCGAAATCACAATTTATTAGCTAACTTTCCTAAATTCCTATTGGCCACTCTCCCCACCTTTCCCGTAATCCTATTGGTTGAACTAAATCCGGCCCCTCTCTTATATATACGAGCACTTCTCCTGATTCAGAATCCTTTTTGCACTGAAGACGGTACGCTTAAGGCTACCCAAACAGCTGTATACATTTCCAATATTTTTCTTTGGCGTTTCTGACGTAGTAGTTTATTTGGGTTTTAATAAATCATAATATTGTTAAATATTATCATAATATTTATTTATTATTCTTTAAATCTTCATTTTTCCTATGCTGCAATATACATACCTACCTGCCAACCATTTCATTAATAAACGGAAGAATTTTAGTATCTTTTTTTTTCCACACCAGTCTTTTTTATACTTATTTAATTGTAACTACATTTGGAGATAACTACTCTAAAAATAAAGTGGTGTGGAAAAAGGGGTGAGTACTAAAAATCTTCCGATTCATAATTAAGATGTATAAAAATAAAATAAATAAATAAATAAAAGTAGTGAATTTCTAAGAATACCTTACAATGTAGAAGAAAATGCATCGTTATTAACTATTTCCTTTTCTGAACTTAAATAAAAATATTTGTTACAATGATAAAAATAATATAAAGCAGAAAAAAACATTGAAGTTTGTAGGGTTTAAGGCTGATTGACTAAGTTAGGGTCCTAGGCTTGTTAGTGGAATACCTTTGCCCATATTTACGTGAGTTTTGGTGAAAATAAAGAAAACTCCTAACAGTTAGGCCAATGAGTGCAACCCGGGATCAAATCCGGCACTCCCTATCGACCAGCTTTGAACACAGAACCGGTCGGGGGCACAAAAAAACATTGAAATTATTATTATTTCATATCTTTACAAACCAAATAATTAAGGGATGTGTTTATATTAGGGTTCTCAACAGGCACTATTTTGAATTATGTGATGGTCATAACATACTGGTTTTAATTAGTATTTTGTTTCATGAATCGAAGGAAAAACTTTTTACATTTTTAACGCTATTTCTCATGCCATTTCTATATTAGTCTCTAAAGCAACATGTGAGACAATCAAATCAATTACTGATATAGCTGATAAATAGAAGCTAAGATTGAAAGGATAAAGTGAGGTGAAAGAAGCATTAGTGCAGCGGCGCACCTAGAATTTCTGTCTGGAGGGGGCTGAAGAATAATTGGGTCATGTAGTATAGTAATAGGTTTATGGCCATATACGCAGCAGCGGCACCGTGTGAACCGAAAATAGGTGAAGAGCTGAAAAATAAAACATTTAAGTAGTTTTAATGCATAATTTTTATTAAGCATAACTTTAAAAATACTCATTTTATTTAAATGTAAATTTATACTCTATAAATGAATACAGTGTAAAATATCAGGTGAAATGCCTCTTGGTCCATGAGCCGCCGCTGATACGCAAACACATATAGTAAAGAATGTGTTTTAAATGTTTCATTTGAAATAAATAAACGTATGAAAGAAACTTAATTTAATTTGAATAGTGCAATCAAGGAATTTATCTCGGTACATAACATGCTAAGTTACAGGAGTTCGATCAGTTGGGGGGTTGAATTGAGCTTGCAAACATAAAGTTGTAGGTTCATCTACGATCAAAAACTGCTGTGTGCAATATAACAAGCTGGTGAACATAAAATTCACCAGAAATAAAATCCCCCTCTCCCCCCCAATATTTCCATTGAAAATAAAATTTAATCAAATTTAACTCTATGAATTATAACAGAATTTCTGTGTAAAGTTTTACATGGCTATTTTTATTTAATTATCTGGAGTATAGGGGTAATGCTCCTTCTAGGTTCGGTTAACAGAAACAAATCAGACATGTAGTCTTCGTGGGGGTTAATCAACACAGCAAACAGGAGGCAAAACCTCTTAACATCATAAAGCATTAATTCTAATGAATAATATATTAGAATTGTTTATTCAGTTAGTAAATATTTCAAGCATTACCTTTTTAAATAATATCATTACAGGATATTGTATTCCAATATAATATATATATATATTTTTATGAAATTTGAATTTTTATAACAGGCAAAAAATGCATTATCTAAGAACGGAGCTTAGATCTCAGTGACGTCAGAAGCAAAAATGAAAACTGTGCATGGACCCTACTGTATGGTCTATGTACTGCGATAAAAAAATAAGTGACCTCACCCTCCCATGCATCTGTAAAATATCTTAACATATTGCAATCGGGATATTTTCTTATTTTGAACAGTAAACTATGCTTTTTGGCATTCCTCTAAATCGGTATATTTTTAGAAGAATAATTTTACGTATTTGAGATTAAATCAATTAAATTTTTCTTCAGCAATCGATGCGAATTTCACTAGCATGGTAGCGACATTTAAAGGGTTTAACACGAATATGCAAAGTTCCATTTTTAATTTAAAATATTGTTTTAAAGGAACGACTAAGAGCAGGGCTAATTTTTATTTTATATCAAACGAGAATTTTCATTTGCCGATGAGAATGTGTTAATTTTGCTCAGGGACAATACAAACTTTCACAAAAATGCTATAAATACTCATAAATTAAAATTCAAAATTGTATGAGCCTGGTATTCCATTTTTCTGACAAATACATGCTTGCTTACTTCAACATCAGATTGCTTTTTCTGTCTGATTTTTTAATACTTACTCGATTTCGTGATAACAGTATATGCTTTAGGACCTTAGAAGCCCATCCCTAATAAGTGCAATGGAATGTCTAGGGTATCTTTCAACTAAAAATCAAAGAACTAGTTCATCTTTTTGTGTTTGACAGTAAGGATTTCAAAAATTCCTGATATATTTAATGTATAATTTTTATAAATTCTTTTTTTGCTTACAGTATCTGTGTTTGAGTAATTTTTTTTTACACATATCTGAAAATTTTTACTATGTCAGCTGGTTCTGGAGGGGGCTTAAGCCCCCTCCGTGGGTGCGCCACTGCATTAGTGATAAGAGGATTCAAACGCTTGAAGAGCTTGTTCTAATCAATGTTTTTAACATGAAAGTATGGCTTAATTTTTCTCATCACTTGCATTTATTTAAATCCTACAAGAAATAAAATTGTGAAAATATTTATGCAGTGAATTCTCACTTATACACTGCCTCTTTTATGCGCCTTTCTCATTTATACAATGATTTTTAGTGGTCCCGGCTCATTATATAGGATATAATCATTCGTTTATGCATCGCTATATTTCACTTATGCAGCAAATTTCTTTTTTTAGAATAGCAAAAAGCATAAAATTTTATTTTATTTTGTTTCTTAAATAGAAATTAAAAAATCAGAATTTTTTTTGTACAAAAAATGTTTTGCTCGATCCAGTATTTTTTCATCAGTTTTTACATGTACTCTTTTGACATTTGCTGTTTCTAGGAAGACATTCTTTCAACATGAACATGAATTTTGAGTGGGGTATCTTATCTGTTTCATTCACCACCTACTTTGAAAACCCATCTATCTTGAAGGAAAGACCACATATCACTGCTCATGCCAGAGCTTAGTTCTACCCCTATTGTAACGTAGTTTTACTAGAAAGTGGTCATTCTTCTCTTATCTCAGTAAAAAGGGGATGGTTTGTTTAGTGACAACAGTGATCAACAACCTATCGTGCAGCATGGATGACGTCAAAGATTTTCTTTAAGCTTTCTTTCTTTTCTTTGGGTTCTAACAATTGAGCTGTTCAATTAGCGATTTTTAACTTGTGCTTATTTGCTTGATTTGAGCCTAAACAATCATCTATTATGCATTATTTTGAAAGGAAATAAATGTTAAGGTATGTTCCAATTTTTGTTTTCTTTGTATAACTTACAATAATTACCAAACCATTATTGTATCAGCATATAATCTTTAGAGACATTCTTATTCATGCTCTCATTGCAATTTATGTTGAGATTTAGAATTTTGAATAGACTTTTTCACTTATACATCTCTCTCATTTATGCACTTTTTCTGTTGGTCCCTTGGGCCGGTGCATAAGGGAGAGTTCACTGTAATGTCAAGAATAAAGATATTGTGGTTATATTGAAAAAAATTTATGTTATAATCAAAACTATGAAAATACATAGCTTGCTATATTGAAAGTATACATGTAATCTATTTAAATACACCATTCCATTATTGACAAAAAGATTCTGGAAACTTAAAAGTTAGTTAACAGGAAATAAAAATCTTTTATAAAAAATTTTGAACTTAAATACTACTTACCATCATCGAATTTTGTCTCCCACTATAAGACTCTGGGAAAGTGAAAAATTCGGTATTTGGATCAAGACGTTTGTGCCCACCGAATTCTTCAGCATCACTATCTAACACAATTTTATATCTATTGGTGATATTAAAGAAATTTTTCCTTTAATTTTGACTTTATTTGAAAATTGTTAAATATATAATAATTGCATTTTTTTTTATATATAAACTAAATTTTAATCAATCTATAATATTAAAACACAAAGCACTTTCTGTAAGACCAAAATCGTACGATCTGGGCATGCACGAGAAAATTTTGAACCAATTCAGAATGGGATATTCCTTTCTCTTTATGCAGTGCAATACGAATACCAATGATAGAGATCGAGCAGATGACATTAATATTTCATATGTCTATGGCAGACGACTAATTAAAGCTCAATCATAAAAATAATTCACGCGATTAATTCATTGATTCATATTTTAAAAGGCAGTATATTAAAATAAACCAATTCGCGAATTCTCATCGGTTACCGTCATGTGCATTTTCACTGAAAATTTCCTTACACAAGATTGTATTTCAGGATTTTATACTGTGGCGCCATCTAAGAAAAAAAAAATCTTTTAAAATTGTCAAATTCTCAGAGTTTATTGTTTTTCAAAAATTAACTTTTATCATTTGAAAACTTCGTTTAAAAAAGATAGAAATAGATATTTAAAATCAAAAAAGGTTTTTTTTTTTTTAATTTAATTATTATAATTTCTGATATTTCATTTCCATAATATATTATAGAAAAAATAATTTAGAAAGAATAACCTTAAGATATTGACATTTCATATGAGTAAAAATTTACATAGTATAATTTATTATAAAAAATTTACTGAGCAAATTAACTTGCTAAAATATTACATTCATTCTTATTTTTTATTTATTTATTTAATAGTATACTTTTGTTGAAATATACTATTTTGATAGAATAAATTGTTATAATGTTGTCATTCATTTATTTTTAAGTAGCATAGTCTATTTCTAAATGCAAATAAAATTATAATTATAGAATATAAAGAAAACACAAAACATTATTAAAATTTATTTTAAATTAAATTATTTTGCCTTATGAATTTACGTGATTTAAAAAATATTTATATATAAAAAAAAACACCCTCTGAGATTTTTTTTTAATCGAAAGATTATAGATGGCACCACAGTCATATCGTAATTGAAATGGAATATTATTGTTATCAATGCTCGATTCAAAGAATCTCTAGAGATTCTTTGGCTTGATTGATTTTATTTTCATGTTATGTACAGTCGCCAGCAAAATTATTGAAGCGCTAGCAATAATTAGTATTTAAATGATTTGTGCTTCATACCGTTTTGATAAATAAATATTTGTCGAGTCATGTTCTTTGTCATATGCCATTTGTAGAAAAGTATGTTAAAGATAAAAATTAGTGATCAAATTAAAAAAATATGTATGAAAAGTATTGATGCATGCTTTCTTTCACCATTCTTACCATAATTTATAAATTCTTTCTTTTAATTACTCCTAACATTCTTTTGGCCATATTTAGAGAGAAATTAGGAAAAATCTTGGGATTTTATTTTTATTATATGGAGCACGCTTAAATTTTGTATACTGAAATTTATTCCCCCTTCCCCTCCAACCAAAAAATAATTGATTACAGCAGGGGGTTTAAAACTGGTTAAGAGTAATGCAAAATATTAAATCAGGAATGTTTAAAACTTTATGCCGTGAAAAGATTTAAGTTGCACATGATCCGTTAAATTTTGACGGGTATTAATTAGTAATTTTATAACATACAATAAACACCAAGCCTTTTATTAAAAAGGATACTTTCCAGGTACTTGAACACCAATTTTATAATCAGGAAAACTTTTTGTTGCATGGAAATTAAATACAAAAACAAGATTGGCCCTTTCAAAAACTATTACTTTGTCATCTTCATGTTTCCAACTGACATAACCCTATCAATAAAAATAACAGTTTTAAAAACAAAATAATAAATGAAAAGTACTTTTTTTTTAATTTCACAGTTTTAATTCTGCAGAAATTAAAATTTTATAAAAAGAAAATTTTAAAAAATTACAGAAACAAATAGAACATATAGAATAATGAATACATACAGTACTGGCCAGAATGGATGACTCACCACAAAAAACTGTGATGTTTATGAATGCACAAGAATAATTGCATTTAACTAAGTATTTATTTTATGGGAATTATTAATTTGAGTTATATAAGCACAGTATACATGCATAATTGAGCAAGGGTTCAATATTTGGTGTGGAAACCTTTTTTTTTTCCAATACAGCATGGATACGATCAGGCAGGGAAATACATAATTTTTCGCAACAGTCTGGTGTAATTTCTGTAATCCACACTCGTTTTATAGTTTCTCTAAAGTCCGCGAGTGAAGTGGGGTTACGCTCAGCAACTTTGCGCTTTAAAATTACCCAACAGTTCTCGATTGGGTTTAGATCCGGGGAATTTCCAGGCCACGGCCCAAGGATCTGAAACCCCTGCTTTGCAATCCATGTCTTAACAGATTTAGTCTGGTGGCAAGGTGTTTCATCATGTTGGAAGTGTGTGCACTGGTTGATATTCATAAACGGTGATAACTTCTCTTTTAGCACATCGAGATAAACAGTTCCATTAATTGATGTGCCTTCAGGCATGAACCACAATCCACATCTTCCTTTGGCACAAATGGCTCCCCAGACCATGCGTTTTGCAGCATTCTTCACGGTGGGAATAATGTAGCAGTGACAGTCTCTTTTATTGGAAAGCCGTCGTATGTTTCTACAAAATGCATAAAACTGCGATACTTGAGTCTTGTCTGAAAACATCACATGTTTCTATTGCTCCGCAATCCAATCCCAGAGACTCCAACCTTCCAGGAAGTTTGTCAGTAGTCCCTATGTACAGTATACACGACATTTTACGTCGTTCAGTAATATGCGCACCAAATCTTCGCATAAAAAAAATGTAGTAGCAAAAGCACTGTAATATAATTAAACCAACTTAAAATTGAGCAAAAATACTTACTTTTGTTATTAAAAAATGGTCTTTTGAATAAAGTAAAAAAATAATAAACTATTTAGACAAGTCTCAAGCAGTTCTAAATAAACACAATAATTTAAGTGATTGAACTAAAAACAAAAATTAGTTATGCAAAAATGTGTTACTTAATTATTCTTAACTAAAAGAAATATACTACCGAATAATTACTCAATGACTAACAAAAATTTATTTTGTTTGCTTAAGACAAAGACTATACAAAATAACTTTGAGAGAATAAGCTAAAATGCCCAAAACTGCTTTTTTACATATAAAATATATTTTTAAACATGGTTTAGTTTAAAAAATTAGTTAACTATGATGCTGGTTACTAAAATATATTTATAAAATTAGTGAGCAACATATATTTTTAAATCAAAATATATGTATTTATCAGTTTGAAAAGGTGTAATGAAAAAGTGATTCAATTCAATAACTATGGTATTAAAAAAAAAAAAAGGATTTCTTATTTAGGTTCAGGTTTATTCATTTACTTTGAATTCACTTTCAGGGTTGCTTGTTTAGCAGCCTTGAGTTCACTGTGGGTAAATTGGAAAAACATCGGAAAAATCAGAACACATTTTTAAAAAATCAGAACAATATTGAATAATAATGATAAAAAGAATTTTTACCCAGAGAAAAAGAAAATAAATGTTTTATAAAAAAAAGAATTAAAACTTAATCAGTTAACTAATAATTAATTTGACATTTCTTGAAAGCCAATCACAGAAATTTATTTATTTTTTAGTCTTTTATCAATATCAAGGAATCTAGCATTATCGGAAATTATGTTCGCTTTCTAACAAAATTAAGTTTAAAATAAATGAGATAATAAATAAATAAGCTACATTAAAAAAAAGAAAAAAAAATCGACGAGAATTTGGAAGCGCAAGTGTAAACTAAACAAACAGCAAAGCATTTCCTCCTCTCACGCAAGGCTCTCACGGGTCTCATGCCGCCTGCCGGTTAGAATGCAGTATGTATGATGATCTCCGCTAATGATTCACCCTCTCCTCATTCTAGCTTTTCCATTCAAAAGGTTCCCTTCGCATCCAAGCAGGGCGTGATGCGCAACGAATAGCGAGCGCCGAATAAAAACCTCCCGTGATTAAAGAAAGAGAAAGCTGACCGCTTCTTTTTCCTCCCCCTCCTGTCAAGCGACAACCGCGGCCGCGAAAGCCCAGACTTTCGAATGAGCGAAAACAGAACCACTGCTCTTATCAGTTGTGTTCGTTTCCGGCTTAGAAGCGCAGACAAACGGCGTTCGCTAATAATGTATTGCAGAAATAGAAACCAAAACTGAATAGTAGGCAAATTTTTTGCGAACACCGTTTGCGCTGGCGGCATTCCGGGAGGCGAAATCTGCAGTAAAAAATGCTGAGAATCGGTAAAAAAAATTAAAAAGATTTTTCGAAAAGTTTTCCGTAATTTTCGGAATAGTTTCCGTAATCCGTAGTTGAACATCAAAATCCGTAGAAACTACGGAGAATCCGTAGTACTTGGAGTCTCTGCAATCCTGATACTTTTTACAAAATCTCAGTCGGTCAGCAATGTTTTTGGGAGACAATTTAGGCTTTTTAGCAGACTTCTAGGACCTTAAATTGGCATTGAATAGCCTCCTGCGGGTTGTCCTTTGGCTAGGGATATTAACATCTTTTGGTAAACCAGCTTGGATTGCTCGGGTGACTTCTTCGCTGCCAAAATTATGGACTCATCCATACGCGTGCTTGTGCTCTTGTGATGGCCTTTTGGCTTTAAATATCCATAATTTCCAGTTGTTTTGAAATTAACTTATAGACCTGGAAACTGTCTTTTGTGACAATTGTAATCTGGCAGCACTTTCTCGAGTACTATAACCTTCTTCGCTCAGAATCTTTATTTGTGCATGCATTTCGCGTGAAATTCTTTTACCAGACATTTTTATATTATTTCACCCTTCTGCAAAAATTTGTACGTCTACACACGGCAAACACATCTAATGAACTAACGAAATGCCAAGCAAGAACACCTGCACTTTGGCAGACAGCCAAAACGAACCTCTGGCGCCAATACGTCACTATGAATGGGAAAAAACAAGTGAGTCATCCATTCTGGCCAGTACTGTACAGAAACAATTCAGCACTATTTCTTAATTTTAGTTAAAGAAGTGTATATCACCTTGC
This sequence comes from Salticus scenicus, assembly GCA_963930645.1. Lineage (NCBI taxonomy): Eukaryota > Metazoa > Arthropoda > Arachnida > Araneae > Salticidae > Salticus > Salticus scenicus. The sequence continues at coordinate 86,937,751 of OZ005662.1, forward strand.
ATATTCAGTAGTTCTAATTACAAAAAACAAATCTAGTACTTTATTTATACTAAAAGAAAATACAGTCTATCTTCGAATGTATTTTAGAATTCTTAATCTAAACAGATAAATTATATAAATAAGTTAAGGCTGCAGTAACATTCACATTTTACGTCATCCAGTGGGATGTTCTGAAAATATTCTTCTAATACGATGAAGATTTATTTAACTTTTAATTAAAAAAAAGACCAAATTAAATAACTAATCCCAAAGTTATATTAGTTATGCGACTGAAGTCTTTTATGGGGTAAAATTTATTATTTCAAAGTGAAGCTGCTATAGTGCAATTTTTAAAGTAACTACATTTAAAATTTTCACAAAGAACTGTTCACTAGATTCATTAAAATTAAAGCATTTTTATTTGAAGAAAAAATATATACTATTGATATTTCAGATGACATAAGGGGAAAAAAAAATGGATTTTGTGATTGATGCTACAATTTCAAATCAAATGTTGAATTGAAAAAGTGTGTGTGTGTGTGATAGAAGGAGAGATATAAAATGGTGTATAATTATTATTTAATTCCAATACATGAACAATTTGTCTTAGGGAGACAACAACCAGCAAACTTTTTTTTTTATATAAGTAGTTCTTTTTAGACCTACATATAGTATAGGCTACCATTAGCCTGATCGGCAAAGCAATGGGTTCATAATTGGAAGATTGCTGGTTCGATACTCTAGTCAGTCAAAGACTGTTGTATACTAGAGATGAGACGGGCTCAGCCCGAGCCCGATCGGGCTCAAATCTTACGCAAGTCTTCGGGCCCCGGGCGGGCTTGGATTCAAGCTAGAAGTTCTGTTTATTTTATTCTTCACTAACTGGAAAATGTTAAATTCATTTTGAGAGCTTCTTTAGTAATGTCATAATAGCCATGATAGGTTATAAATTACAAAATAATCTTGCAAACCTTAGTAGCTTTGACTTTTCTTTTTCTAAATAGAACTTTTTTTTCAACGGGATGCATATTATGTCATAGAGTTATACTGTAATCCTTCCTCCTTCGTTATATTGGGCCTCATTATGTCACTCATTCGGATTAATTTTTTGTCCCCCGATAGGCGCGTTAAAAACAATATGCTGCACTATAAATATATATTATGTAAATATACACATGTATACAGGGACACAGACATTATAAATTGTTATAATAACATTTATAGTTATTTAAATTGAGGATTGATAATAAGAAAATTAATTTGAAAATGAAAACGGTATTTAATTTTACTATTGTGTATGCGTTGCATAGCGTACCACTTTCAATATCGGGCTCGGGCGGACTCGGGCTTTGATCACACAAAATTTTTCGGGCTTGGGCGAGCTCAGTTCAAAAATGTTTCGGGCCTGGGCGGGCTCGGATTGCCAAAATAGAGCCCGAACTCACCTCTATCGTATACACTAATGGCAACTGGTGTACGTTAAATCGGTCGTGTTCTCAAAGTCCTCCAATTTCTCATGAAAATTATACCTCTCAGAGTACTACATCAGGGATTACTTGCTCTTGATCTGGATAAAAATTACAATCGCTTGTTTGTTGGTGCTGCTATCTATTGCTAGTTTGTCGAACTACAGTCATGCTTCTACCCTTCACGTGCTCTTTAAAAATAGAAGGTACTTCCCTATTACCATAAATTTGGGTAGTTTCACTACCGTGCTCTGAATGTCTGAGTGGCACATTTTAGAACAACACCAACAGACCTACATTTCCTATCCAAATTTAAGCTACAATATTGCTGTTTCTGGGATTAAAGCTGATCGACTACACTAGGGTACTAGGACTTAGGAATGCAAAGAAACAAAATGTACCCAAGTTAAAATCCATGCTAGTACCAGCAAAGAAAATAGGCTAGTTATTGCTATGTTTTGCTTTGTCTGCTAGATTTTCATGCTGTTATATGCTTTATAATGCTAGTCAGCATAAAATGCTATATTAGCTAGCTTACACAGCAATAGCACGACAAGCTATATACAAGCATTTTATGCTTATTTGTTGTTTAAGCTTTTCCAAAGCCTGGAGAGGTATGTACCTTAACAAGCTATTTATGTGCTTTTCTATGCTTGCCAGCGTAATATGTTATGACGGCAGCTTAAGTAGAAATAGCATGGCATGCTAGATGCCAGTGAGAAGTGAGAAAATAGCAACAAAAAAGCATCTGTTGGTTGTGAATTACTGCTAGTATAGCAGAAATTTCAAGCAAATAGTAGTCATAATTACTGCTGGACCAGCAACATACTATTCAAGCAACAGAAGCTGGATTATGTATGCTGGACAAGCAATAAACTGTGCCAATACACACCATGACTTGCTGGTAATTTTGGTGGAACCAGCAAATATTTTTGGTATTTTATGCTATTTTACTTGCTGGGATACAGCATTTAATGCTAGACTAGCAAAGAAATACCAGCAAGAATTTTAACTTGGGTATGTATCAATTTTAGTTCTTTAGTATTAAAAAAAGAAAATATTTCATTAGTAAGGACTGGCAGGGTTCGCGCTAGAGTGCGGGATCGCGGGAATCGCGCAATATTAAAATAAATCCCACTTAAAAAAATTTCATATGCACGATTTTCCCGCACTTATTTTCCCGCGATTTTCCGCGATCTTTTTTTTTTTTTTTTTTTTTTAATCTAATTCACTGAACTCCGCGAATTTATTTTTTCCGTTTTTAAAAAAATCGCGGATATCGTTCGTTAAAAAATAAATAAATAAATAAATAAATAAATAAAAATGGAACAATGGGCGATCAAATATTCTACAAAAGCTTCTGATTCCTAATCTTTCTCCATCCACAACATAAATGTCAATATCCATTTCAAACTTGCTTTATGAGATTCTAGAACCTGTAAAGAAATACAATTGTTAAATATTTCTTGCTCATGTAATTATTTTTTGCCCACCTCCCACTTTATTTATCTCCATCTAGCGATCAGCAATGAAATGTTCTGCAGAAGTCTTGTTTCCCAATCTTTACCCATCTGCAACATAAATTATAGTTATAATATTCATTTTAAACTTGCTTTATTAGATTCTAGAAGTAGAATTGAAAGAGTTTAATATTTCTTATTCTGTAATTATTTTTTTTTATTCCCCCCCCCCCCTTTCCCATCTCTGGAATATGGATTGTGGTCAATGATCAATTCTAGAAACAATAAAGCATTAGAAGTGCTCAATATTTCTGACATACGTAATTATTTTTAGACCTTTAGTGCTGAACTTAATGAATCTATTTATTTTTTATCAATTAAATTAAATCTTTATGGGGTGTCATATCAATCTATACCAAATTTGTAAACATGGGGGAAATGAAGAATAGATTTTTCAGGTAAGAAATTTTTTTCCAAATCAATTTAAGAAAATTAATACTCAGTTGGTTTTATTCACGTTTGGAACTAATAATTAGCTACTGCTACTTTTATATGAATGATTAATGTACATACATAAAAATCATATTCTATATTTGTGTGAAAAATTTGTTTTACTCTTGGTGTGAAGTTTCAATAAGATTTCATGTGGATATAAAATTTATTGCAGGTATATTGAAGAATTTTTTTTTACGCTAATGAAAAAATCCTGAAAATGCTTAATGTAGATAAAAACTATATATATAAATGTTTATGTCATCAGTTTATTGAAAGTGATGTTATCAATATTCAACTAATCATCCAATCAATCATATTAGCGAAAAATTTTCAGCTAATTTCTAATTTCAGCAATCACCTGTCTGTAATTTGCATATTTCTTGAAAATACTTTTTTTTTCTGTAAAATGTAATTACTGACTTAAATTTCAAAAATCTCACTTAAATTTTCAAAACCCCACTTAAATTTTTTGTTAGAGTGGGAGAATCCCACTCATTTTTTTTCCTTAGTGCGAACCCTGACTGGTGTTGCATGAATTTATGCTGATTATTCTAATTACAACTCATAGCAATGCTTCCTAAAAGATATTCTGAATTCTCAAGAATAATGTAATAAAAATATAACAGATAATAGAAAACAACATAAGACAGAGAAAAAATAAATTGCCAATAATAATAATAATAATAAATAAAGTAAAAAATAAAAATAGATTGGGTATTATTAAAACATTTTGCTGCAAAGAAGAAAAAAGAACAACTCTCTCAAACTTTAATAGAAAATAGATTTTTTTTTTTTTTTTTTTTTTTAAATAGTGTATCTGTAATTTTGTAAATATCAAGATCTTCACAATAAGAATAACCTCATTTCACAGCAACCATAATGTATTAAGAAAAAGAAATGGAAATTTTATCTATAGTTTGAAACAAACAAAAGAAAAAGGAAAGAAAATGAATAAGATCATATCTAAGGTAAAAGAATCCAGGGGTGCAGAATATGTCCGAACGCTCGAACGAGGTTCGGGGGAAATTTTGAATATTTTTTTTAAGAGAAAATAAAAATGTAAATCAAAAATAACAATTTGCTACTTTGAAGTGCTTATACACTAACAGCGATATTTTTATGTTACACTGTATATTTATTCTCTTAAAGATTTATTACATAGAACAAATGACTTTGTATAGCAAAGTAGATTTTTGCATTATTGAGGGAAATTTATACTGTGTTTGGGGGAAATTTCCGAGGTTTGAACATTTTCTGCATCCCTGAAAGAATCATTTGTATTATTGTAAGACTAAGAAGATTTTCTTTTCTTTTTCTTTTAGGCATGTGCAATTCAGTTACACAGATAGCAGCCTCAAAATGTATTTAATCATTTTTGGAATAATTTAATTGAATTTAAAGATTGTATTACTTTTAATTTCTTTGAGTCTTTTGAACTTAAAATATATTTAATTAAAAATTAATCTAAGAACTATTTACCCCAGGAGAACTGAGCCAACCATATTTCTCTTCAGTAAGATTCATGGCTCTATCAAAATTATTTAAAAATTTATAACGTAAAAGTTCATCATCCACAAGATGCCATTGCCTTCTTGCATAATGGTAACTTTCATTATTGCCTTCTCTGGGGAAATCTAACCACTCAGGATGACCAAATTCATTACCTAACGAGAGAGATGGATCAATAAAAACATTTAAAAAACAATAAATAATCAGTTTAAATAGTTCTTTTCATAAAATGATATTTAATCATACTAATACTTTTATATTGAATAGAAGAATAAAATAGAAAAAGGAAACCAATAAAAAAAAATCTGGAGTGACTCCACTCGACTTTCCGAACATTGAGTAATTAACACTTTTGTAGATAAAGTAAAGAAAGAGGATTTGTTAAACAAACAAAAGAGAGAAAACCATAATAGAGTGTTTGAGTATTTTTCTCCATCTATTACACGATGTTTTATTTAACGCTACTGAACTTTGAGCCCATAGATCATAATGATAAAGAATTTTTCGTTGTGTCCCTGTAAAAACCTATAAATGCTAGATTCACCAAAATGCTTATAGTTAGTGCAACAGTGATTTATAATACTCATATAAATTTTCAGCTCAATTCAATAAGGCGTTTAGATGCTATCGTACTTTTAAAAATTTAGTCCCATAGGCCATAATGATAAAGAATTTTTCTTTGTGTCCCTGTAAAAAAACTGTAAGTGCTAGATTCACCAAAGTCTATACAGTTAGTTCAACTGTGATCTATAACATGTGTACAAATTTTTTGCTCAGATTAATAAGGCGTTTAGGCGCTATCACACTTTTAAAAATTTGGCCCCATAGGCATAATGATAAAGAATTTTTCTTTGTGTCCCTGTAAAAAAACTATAAGTGCTAGATTCTCCAAAATCTATACAGATTGAGTATTTGTGACCTATAATATGTGTATAAATTTTTTGCTCAATTGAATAAGGCGTTTAGATGCTATCGCACTTTTAAGATTTTGCTCCCATAGGCCATAATGATAAAGAATTTTTCTTTGTGTCCCTGTAAAAAAACTATAAGTGCTAGATTCACCAAAATCTATAGGGTTCGTACTATGGTGACTTACAATATGCGTACCAACTTTCAGGTTAATTGAACAAAGCGTTTAGACGCTAGCGTGTTCACTCACAGACATACACACATACATACATCATCGTAAAAATAGTGAAAACGGACTCAGGGGACCTCAAAACGTATAGAAACATCAAAATATCGAAATCGGATTTTTGACATGATTACAATACTTTCCTCACTATAGTGTTCGGAAAGTAATATGTTAATACTTCAAAATCAATTTTAGAAGTTGTAAAACTTTACAAATAAAGCCAATCTTATTTATACCTATAAATTCTTACATTTCATTCCAATGTCTTTTTAATCTTAACATACTGATGAAACGTTTCATTAATTTATTGAATAATCCATTAAGACAGAAAAACAAATTCTTATTTATTATTTTGTTACATGATTATATTGGCATGAATATTCAAAAACATGCACACAAAAAGACAGAAGTGAGTGCACGAAAGAAGCGACTAAGACCGCCTGAATAATGTGTAGTCAGGTGAGAAACAATAATTGTTGTATAAATTATCTGTATTTATAAAAGTTCATTTTCTTCCTTTTTACAGGCACAAGAGTGATTGTGAATTCATGAAAAAGTACCTGCAATTTTAATGAGAAAGAGTTTTTGTATGGGTAGAGAACATGTAATTTATTGCAAGGAGAACCAATCCTCTCATTAAGAATAAAAATTTAAGTAAAAATATATTTTTTAACAGTAGAAGCTTTTTAACGTGGAGCCCTAAAAATCATAAAATAAAAATTTATTCTTGCAAAGATATGCTATAAAGAAATGAAAGTTTCAGTACTAAGAAAATTCTAGAGAAAAATATAGATATTTCTCTTTTACAAGCAATGAAAATATTTAAATATTCAAAGTATTTTCAAAAGCTTTTGAGACTTCTGAAATTTATGGCTTAACGAACATTTATACAAAAACTAATAACTAAGAATATTGGTCTTGAACACTTCTTAAAATATTTTGAATATTTAAAAATTTTTATTGCTTCTAGAATTTTTTTAGTGCTGAAGCTTTCACTTCTTTATAGCATAACTTTGCAAGAATAAATTTTTATTTCATGATTTTTCAGGGCTCCACAATAAAAACCTTCTACTGCTAAAAAATGTATTTTCACTTAAATTTTTATTTTGTGTTTTTTAGTTACAAAAAAAGAAAGCTTCTAAAAAAAACTAATCGGAAATTCTTAAGACACTGTGTAGCCAATGAAAGATTTTCTTTTATCATTTGACATCTTTTCAATTAATTACATGCAAAATTTAACTCATAAGCTCTTGTAGGATCGAACCCACAACCATCGAGTTATCTTACATTGTATAGGACTTCAACAAGGCAGTTTGACATTCAATGGTGACTTCCGAAAATGCATGCTTATTATTCGATGTTTAATTACAGTAAAAGTATCTCTAATATTTAATAATAAAATCGTTCGAGTGCTGGTAATACAAATAAATAATTAGCACTTACTATTCTATTACATCTTGACTTAGCTAAATGATAAATACACTCATGCATTTATTGCTGACCTACTTCTAACACATTGCTTTTTAACCTTCAAATAAGCCACAAGCAGATTCATCAAACTAACTCGTTCAATCTGGACATCTTTAATTCTTTGAGGGTAAAAAATGCACCATAAAATAAGGTACTACTAAAGTTTATTTACATTATCAAAAATCACAGAACCTTCTTTTAATTATCTCCCCCCCCACCCAAAGAAAGAGAAAAATACAGGTTTTAAATAAGTTCACAAGTGCATTTCTCCCATTTTACTATGTAATTTGCCAATTTAATCATAGTTTGTTTCAAGGAATAAAAATAGCTTCTTATATTATCATTTAAAAAATCAATTTTTACACACTTCTAAAATCTAGAATTACCGTGATCCTGGCGATTCCGGTTTTTCGAGGTTGAACCATGATAAATTATTACTTTAGTAATTAAATTATTTGTCGTTTTATCGGTAAAAATGTTTTATTAAATGATGAAAATTGTATTTTTGAAAAATATTAATTGTGCGGGTCGCTATTCATCCAGTTGTTCCAGTGAAAGGCATGGACATAGCTACTAACTTCCCTGTTTTTTCTGGGGACTTCACACTTAAATTTTTACATTCTTCTACATTCAGTAGAAGAAGGTATTGGTTTTGTAAATTTTTTCAACTTTCAGCTTTCAATGAATTTACACGTTTTGAGGGGTATAGAACAAGATTTGACCATTTTTTGAAAAATTTTCTGTGTGTGCGAGAAAAATTTGTGACGACTACAACGCAGGAACTACAGCACAGATTTTCATATAAATTTAAATGTAGTTGCACCTTGACATAAATTAAAGTCTATCAAATTTTGTTGCAAATCACTCAACAGATTTAGGGAAGTGCCCTTTGTGGGGTCTTTCTAAGGGGTCCTAACCCGTAAGTGTGTAAGTTTTGGAGAAAACTATGGAAAACTCCAAATGGCTAAGCCGATAAGTGCGACCTGGTATCAAGCCTAGTATCTCATGTCTACCAGCATCAAGAGCAGACTCTCTAAGAACTGGTCGGGCTAATATAATTTTGAACAAAATTAAATAAATGAAGAAGCTGTGAGAGAAAACTTTCACACAGGAAATCCTTAATTTAAAAAATTTAAATCTCAATGGTTAATTTCATTTGTAACAGACTAGACCATGGGTTCTCAATGGGGGCGTGGGACGATGGGGACGTTGTAGGTTGCTAAGGGGGTGGTGAACGTGCTTTGGGTGGTAGGAAGGCGATATGAGCACGTTTTAGTATTCAAACAAAAATTTTAAAATTTTGCGTGTGTTATATTTTTCACTTCTTAAGGGTCGGCAGCTATAACAGTTAAGAATCACTGGACAAGACATTACATTTCTTTCTTGTCTGATTTTAAATACTAAATAACTATTTACTTTAACGGATTTTGGTGTAGTGGTGTATCTGTAGGTCTTTCTTATAAATAATACAGAAATTTTAATTTAAGAAAAATAATTCACATTTAATAAGGTAAAAATGTAGCATGAAAGACATGACAAACTACAAACATGATTTCAGTGACTCATCTTTATCACTCATTTGTTCTAAATTGACATACATTTGAAGTTCAGAGATTATAATTTTTACAAAAAAGACTTTCATCTGATATCTAATTTTGAAAAAGTTTTAAAATTATAATAAATAAATATACACATTTATTTAATAATGTAATAGACCTGACAAATGTGGAAATAAAGAAAAACCTTTTGCTTATTTAATTTTAAAATTAAAATTTTCTTTTTTAATTAACAACATACAGAAAAATTTTCATATTAAATATGTTATATTATTTGACACATTTCATATGTTTTCTATCAAAAAAAATTAAAAATAATTGAGTTAGTTGAAAAACAAAAAATGGTCTTCTTCTTGTTCACTTTTGAATGAAATTAAACCCAATGTTATTTAAATATTTGAATATTTTAAATATTTACAATAAAGCTCTTTCACTTTATTTATTTTTTCAAATTGAAAAAAAATTTGAGTTTTGGACTTAAAATTGTATTTAATAACTACATTTTTAAATGGAAAAATATAATCTATACTAATATTATAAATGCGAAAGTTTGGATGGATGGATGGATGTTTGTTACTCAATCACGCCACAACGGCTAAACGGATCTGGATGAAATTTTGTACAGAGATAGATAATAGTTTGGAATAAGACATAGGCTACAATTTATACCGGAAAAATGTAAATTTTTAATTAATCTTCTATATAATATAGATATTTCTTCTATAATAAAACTTTCAAATAATTTATTATAATTTTTAATTGTTGCCAAAGACGTTTACGAGTTAATTTATTTTTCGACATCTAATAAAATATATTTTCACGCGAATTATAATAAAAAAATTATTAAAATTTTTAATTAATCTTCTACATAATATAGATATTTCTTCTATAATAAAACTTTAAAATATTTTATTTTAATTTTTAATTGTTGCCAAAGAATATTTCACGCGAATAATAATAAAAAAAAATATTAAATATTAAATTTTCTTCGGCACATGACAACATGACATCATTATCAAAATTAAATAATAAGAAAATGAAAGCTAATTCAGATCTGTATTAAAGAGCTTTATTTGTTGATAATCCTGGGTATATTTTTAATTTTAATACTGAAGTAGGACATTTTTCGCCAAGGACTCTATTCTTGTGACAGCAACCTTAAGCCAAGTAGTCCATAAAAAATATAAACAAATCTGTACATATAAAAGAGTAAACTCACTGATTCACTGACTCAACACTGCCATGACGATTCTGTGGGAAAGAGGGTCACAAATTTTAGTGACCAGGTTGGTTTTCGGAGCCTGACCCCCCACTAAGACGGAATTTTGCAAAATACCCCCTGTCCCCCTTGGGGATGGGGGGGGGGGCAGAAGGCATAACTCGGCTCCAAATTACTTAATGGTAAAGAAATTGCAGATGGAAAGACCAGACTCAAGTACAAAAAATTATTTTCTGCGATTTTGGAATTTTGGATTTTTAAGGGAAGGGGGAGGGAAGGGTTTTTCGAAGAATGGTACGCAACACACGAGGAAGTCGAACTGAACACACACTACAAAGGGATTTTGTGAAATTCCACCCTACCGCCCTTTGGAGAAAGGGGGGCAAAAACATGTATTCATGCGTAACACTGCACTAAATTATCTTAGGTTGAAAATTTTTTACGTAAGGGACAATTATATGTATTTAACTCATAGTATGAAGATATTTTGTGAAATTCCCTCCTCCTTCCCTTCTTTAAGAGCGGGGGGAGAGATTTAAAAAAAAAGAAGTTTTAAAGTATAGCTCAGCTTTAAATAATTTCAGGATCTAAATTTTTTGATGTGTCGGTTAGGTATGTGTATGCAACATGCAATATAAAGTAATTTTGGAAACTTACCCCTTCTCTTTCCCCTGGGGGCGGGCGGGGCAAAAACCACATTTTGACATTTTGAAGCTTAAATCCTTTCAAATTACCTAAGAATGGCAAATTTTGGTGTGTGGGTGTTAATTAAGTATGTGAAATATGCACTATGAAGAGATTTTGTAAAACTTTCAACTTTAACCGCAAGGGAGGGGGAGTAAAAAGCAGGTAAGGGACTGCCGAAGGCATTGGGGCTCCAGACTCGACTGTGACGAGCGGGAATATTGCTACAGAAAGAAGCAGGAACTTAAATTTAGATTTTGACGGATTTCAATGATATATATATTTTTTTTTTTTTTTTTTTTTAAGATATTTTATTATTATTAATGATATGCTGTTTTGGGGATTCATTTCAATATAATGACCAGCAAAGCGGGCAAAGCCTGCTAGTATATCCATAAAACACAAGAAAATTGTGAGCTCATAGGTGCTGCCACATAGCGGCAGTTTCGTTTTTTAAGTATTGCCTCGTCTAACATAGGAATTCTGCACTCTTGGAAGACACTTAGTTTAGGAGGCTATGCATGTGTGTGTATGTATATAAAAGATGTAATAAAATTGTAGAATGCAAGAGAAACATAAGATCAAATTAGAAGTGGAGTCATTCAATGACCCAATTATTAAAAAACATCTATTTATTTACCATATCCATTAAAACCCAAAACTTAACTTTTATAAAATCATTTAATAATGTATAAATGGATTGCAACCATAGGGGGGAAGAGGGAACAGAAAATGCAATAACAATTGCAACTACAACAAAATGTTTTAAAAATAAATTGAAAATTAATTCGCACTAAGAATAGAAATTCAAATACAAAATGTTCATTGGAACTCAATTATGTAACCTCATACCTATTGTTGTTGTCACGACATTGATGTGATTTTTACAAACAAAATGATTGTATTTATTACATTCCTTAGTAGCTCTTTGGAAGTGTTCTAGGGTCGTATAATGCACAGATTGCACTTGAACTAAAATGCAGGTTTTTTTTAATCAATTTATTTATTTTTTATAAAGGAAGCAGTAACTTCATAATTCATAATAAAATTGTCTAAAACTTATCTATAAAAATACTGAAAACACTTTATTATTATTATTATTAAATATTCAGTAGAGACTGATATTAGAGTCTTTTCTGACTCTACTTTGTCATCCAAAGGTTAAAGCTTATTTTTATTTAACACATTCACTGCCGATCTCACATGAGTGACATCTGAAACACTCCGCATCACGCGCAGGCACGAGATTGGCAGCGAATGTGTTAAAGAAAAATTTTGCTTGGCATTTTATCATCTCACAGTTCATAAATAGATTATATCACCACATTTTTATTAACTCGCTTTCTTGTTTGTTTGTCCAGTACAAATCTTGCAATTGATTTTTAACTAACTTCCCGACTAGCTGAACATTTGAAATTTTTAGAATAGCTCAGAACATGATGACAATGCATTCTTTTAATATTTTTATTCAATTAATAATAAATATTTGAAATTTTCTTATAATTGCTCTCTTTATTACGCATTTGATCATTTTCTCTCAAGATGATGGAATAATTCGTCAAATTTTTTTTTTAAAAGTATTTAGCATAGGTTTGTCGAGTTTATATGATTCAACAGAAAATTTAAAAATGTGGTATATAAAAAGTTCTTTTTATCTTGTAATTATTTAAACTGAATAATTAACTTAGCACAATTATAAATAAGAACTATCAGAAATATAAAGAAATATATAGATCCTAGAAAACATATATAAAATAATAAATTTTTGTATTATTATAAGATAGAAATAAAAATAATAATATACCCATGAAATTGAGCCAAGCTTCACCTCCTAAAGAATGAGTTAATAATCGAATAATTTTGTGCAGTGCTAAGCCCCTATCAACAGAAGGGATCATTGGACTGAGAACAGACATGAAATCATACATATCTTTGTCCATGAGCCAAAATGCTATAGTTTTATCTCCAACTAGGGCCTATGTAAATGAAAATAAATAAAATACAATCAGATCGATATTAAATGTGCACTCTACTGCAACTTAAATAATTTTTTAAAGGATTATTTGACGTGAATGAAAAATTAAACAAAATAAAAAGCCAATAATAATAATGTGTTTTGTAAATAGCATTACAAAATTCTTTTGTATTATATTCATCACCTTGCTAATGTATTTATAATTTTTAATATTTCCCATGAATTTCAAAACATTACACAAATATATAGATAGTACAGCACCATTTCTAAGTCTCTAGTTTATACATCGCTTTTATGTAGTCCAATTCATTTCTATTCTGTTAAATACAAAATTTATTATTATTATTAATTTTTTTTTATGCAAATATTAGATACATGTCTTTTTCCATCTTTCTAAAGTTCAAAAATTTTGTATTTAAATCTTTTTTCTCTATTCTTTTGCTATTAATATTTTTTTAATTTTGTTAGAAACTTTTTTTTTTTTTGGTTACATTAATTAAATATATATATTTTTTTTCAAAGGAACTTAATTATATTAATCAGATTGTATTGGGTAGTTCACAGACAACCATTATTTTAGATGGTTATTGAAATATTTTTGTAATTACATGCCTATGTGCATGAATATAAATAATTTAATGGTAATCAATGTAGGGACATAGGAAAAGGATGCAATCAAAAGACTCAAGCCCTTCTTCCTATTAGATATTATGAAATTTCCGTTTAATGCCAAATGAAAGGATCACCCTTTTAAAAACAAAATTTATGTCTCATAAATGTATATTATTAGTGATGTCTTTGTAACTGATATTAACAATTAGTAAATATTACTAATTTTTATTACTCTGTATATATGTTTGCAAATATATATAGACTAGCTGGAACCCGTCGAATTCGACGATCACTTTATTGACCGTAATGTTTCAAAAATCGTTGCATCATTATTTAAATGTATTTCATGTTAAAACATCTAATATAATTTACGACATTTCACTTAAAAAAAGAAAGTCGGAAAAATGCTTATAAATAGAAATACTACACTATACATGACATCACTTTCTACAAAGTACTGTCAATGTGACGTCAAACTGACTCCAAATAAACATATGCTTTTATTTTCTATTTCGTTTAATACTAAGACTATATGGTAGCTGACCCGTTCGGTGTTGCCCGGGCCCGTGATACCTTAAATGAACCTTAAATTTGTATTATTTTATACCTTTAACTCGATTTTGTTTGAATTTCTATTTTTAAATAAAAGCATTGCGAAAAAAAAAATAATCAGCTATAACAAAAAAAAATTACCTTGAACCGAACGAAACTCTGCCTTGTGACCCCGGTGCTTGCGGCAGCACATACGCAGGCCACTAATACCATGAAAAAATTCCAAAAAATTAACCTGGAACGGAACGAACCCACCCAGCATTGCCTGGGCCCATGATAATAACCTTAAATTTGTATGGTTTTATATCTTTAACTCGATTTTGTTTGAATTTTTATTTTTAAATGAAAACATCACAAAAAGAAGAAAAAAAAATCATCTGTAACAAAAAAAATTACCTCAAACAGAACGGAACTCGGGTTCGTGACCCAGTGCCTGCGGCACGTATATACAGGCCGCTAATAACATAAAAAAATTCTCAAAAATTAACCTTGAACCGAACAAACCTCTGACTCATGTTACCGCTGCCTGTGGCTGCGGCACCGTATAGCAGGCATGCTACGCACACGCTGCAAAATCCACTTTCTTCCACCAGGGAGCGCAGTATGTTGTATACGAACATCACCAATCGCCTTGAATTTCCAAGACCTTTCAAATAAGGTGTCAAATCATGGTGGTGTCAACAGCAAAATCATTTAGTTACACTTTCCACCGCCAGGGGGCACATCGTGTTCTACACGAACAACACCAACGATCAGGAAATATCAAGACTTTTAAAATAAGTTGTAACATGATAGGGTCTACTGCAAAATCACCTAGTTTCATTTTTAACCACCAGGGGTCGCACTATATTGTATACAAACATCCCCAATCAACATGAAATTTCAAGACCTTTATCAACAATCGCCTTTAATTTCCATGACCTTTCAAATAAGGTGTCACATGGTGGTGTCAACTGCAAAATCCTTTAGTTGCACTTTCCACCACCAGGGGACACAGTGTGATCTCTTACGAACATCACGAACGGCCAGAAAATACCAAGACCTTTAAAATAAGGTGCAACATGATAGGGCCCACTACAAAATCACCATTTTTCACCACCAGGGGGTGCCCTATATTGTATACAAACATCCCCAATCAACATGAAATTTCAAGACCTTTAAAATGAGATGCTACATGTGTGGGTCTAGAACAGATCTCCTTCTCAAACTAATTTCCCCCCCTTCAAACTACTTTCCCCCTTTAAAATTGAAAATTCCAAAATCGGAGATATTGATTTTTTAGTATTCGAGTCTAGTCCCCCGATGTACAATTTCTTCACCGTGAAGTAATTTGGAGCTGAGTTATGCTTGCCAACGTATGTTTAACCCCTTCCCCCCTGAGGGGGGAACCGTTCGACTTTTTATATTTTTCTCTTTTCATAACAATCTACAGACCAAGACCTTTTTTTTAGACACCTCAACCAAATTTTTACACCTAGCCGTTCTCTCAATTTAGTGGAGACAGACAAAAACGCATTTCAAATTAATATATAGATAGATACAAGGCCGTAGACAAGAGGGCAAGGGGGTTCAAATACCTCCCAAAATCTTACAGATCTATCAAAAATTTTTGAAATAAGCTACATTTTTTAACACACTCAATGTGTTTCAAAATTTGAAATCTTATAAAGCATGCTTGGGATGCACCGGTGTTTTTCAAAAGAAAAAAACCCTCCCACCCAAACCATGCAAGAAATGAAAAACACCTTGAGAGAGAGGAGTGAGGTAACATCCCTCAAAGACTATTTAATAGTTTAGTCGACAGCACAAATAACAGATGCAAAATGTGCACTATGGACCTAGAGCAGGGGTCGGCAAGTGATTTTAGGTGGGTCCGGATAGTTATGAAAAATTTATGAAGGCACAGAAAAAAAAAAAAAAAAAAAACTTGTATTCCTTATTTTTTATTTTAATTTTTACAAACAATATGGAATACAGTAGATAGGCATATTTGTATTCAAAAATCAATGGGAGAATTTACATTTGTGGTATTCAGCCAATTTTTTTAAGTTAGGATCATGCGGATAGTAGCTAATGCAAAGAGTGTTTCCGGATGGGCGGCCGTCAATCTTGAGTGATATTTAATCTTCAAAAAATTCATTTTTGAAAATGAAGTTTCAGAAATATATGTGGAGCCAAACATAGTAGCCATGTAAATGGCTGATTCTTTGCACTTTCCATAATTTTCTGGAACATGTTTACTTCAGAATTCTTCGACGGCGTAGTTTTATATGTTTGGAAGGAGATGTCTCCCTGCAAGTCTATTATCTCTATTTGGAGTAAAGGCTTTGAAAGGTGGAACAACTTTGCAGCCACATCAATCCATTTTTTCCTCTGGAGAAACTTCAAAAAGCAATATTAATCTTTACAATGTCTCTATCTCTGAAAAGCGTTGGAATCTTGCAGGAAATGTGTGAATTTCTTCTTCAGATCTAACATAAAATTTTAAAATACTACAATATCTATTTCAGAATTATCTTTATATTCAAAAATTGTTGGAAAGTGAATGAATTCTTGACTTGCAATGTTTTTTTTAAAGATATCTAGCTTACAACATCAAGAAAACATAGATATAGTAATATATATAGATCTATCATCCCCATGTTATCGAGCAAAAAATTTTGATGCCGAAAAAAAGTTCTAAAATCAGCCATTAGAGAGCATTGAAAAAAAGAATAAAAAGAAAAATGAATTTGAAACTGTATCTGGAGTTTTTCATTCACCTTTAGTAAATAAATTATTCATAAATTTTATTTACTAAATTATCCGTGTGTATTCCTGTGTGTGATTTACTAGGGGAAAGGCAGCCATTAGAGTGACTTTTTCCCTCTCGCTGATCAATCTATGTCTTATTACTATATCTATGAAAGAAAACATACTTTGCATCGATCAGATCTCACATTAATTTCCCATTTCCTTGTAGCATGATATGGCCCACATTTAAATGTTTCAGAATGTCTCTCAGTAAAGCCACGGCTAGTATATTGCATTAGTTTGCTAGGAACTTCAAACAGTTTCTTGCATCTTGTGTATCCAAATTTTCTAAAAAGGAAGTTACTTCTTTTATTTGACAGAAACGTTCAATCCTTTGATTAGCTGATGAACACTGTTGTGTTACAGTAAATCAGAAAAAAAAAAAAAAAAGTGAAATAATTTGAATAATTTATACTTAAAAATTTTTTTTGGAGGTCCAACTTTTGACCTTCCGGGTCCAGACCTGGATCATGGGTCTGCCAGTTGCCAACTGTTGACCAAGAAGGTCATATTTCTTACTTGACAGGCTGATATCTTACATCCTTTCACCTCCAAAAAACTATTTTTTTTTTAAGTGTGTGTCTCTAAAATCTTTCAAAGGTGACATATATTTATTTGTATGCTTTTCATTCAGTAGAAGGTTAGTAGTGGGACTAAGTGTTTCGGCTATCTGCGGATTTATAAGGAACCAGGACCCAGCTAGACGAAATAACTTCCCCTGGCTTGATACAAAACACTTTAATAACAATTCACTATACTACATACAGATATACGAGTACTTATTTAAATATATACATTGCGTGCAGTAAACAGAGCAGTTGAATGTAGGTTACATAAGAGGACTATAACTCCATACAGGACACTGCCTGTGGCCCATGGCCACTGGCAATTAATACGAAAACAGTTACTTTTTTTAGCAAGAACCGATTAACTTTTGACTGACTTCTAAAATTAAAATGTTTTCACTTCACTTTGTGGATTGGCAAAATATCATTAGATATTTTGCCAAAAATGGCAACAGTGCCGTGTATATTATGTTTTAAAAGATAGGGAAGATGGCTCAATATCGATAGGCTATTTAATATATTCGTAAGAGTTTGAACTTAGTGCGTTACATTCTCCCCCTCTGTTCCCGAGCTTACGTCTCGAGGCGGGAACAGCACTTAAAACTTTCCATGGATACCACAGGAGATTGAACTTTTGTAACTATAACATTTTAACATGAATGTGAGGGTCGATGTGCAACAGATATCTAAATTTTAATTTAATCAGGGTTGACTATTTCAAAGGTAGTACAATCTCCCCCTAGTCGGAAGATATGATTATTTCAAAACTTTTAGATAAATTTATAAATGTATTTAATGCGTAATAGAAATATGCCTATTCATTTAAACAACTCTGAGCCAGGATGATTCCACTTTGCAACAGAATCGGGACAATTCTATCAAAATAAATTTGAACCAGGGTGGTTCCATAATGCACCAGAATTGGGACGATTCTATCAAAAAACATTGAACCAGGGTGGTTCCATAATGCACCAAAATCGGAACGATTTTATCAAAATCACCTTGAACCAGGATGGTTCCGTAATGCACCTGAATCAGGATTATTCCCAGAAAAATAACTTTGAACCCGGACGGTTCCACAGTACATTGGAATGTATGATGATTCCTTCAACATAACTTTGAATAGTACGCACATTTCATAAATCGATAATTTATTTTCGACAGTAACTTTAACCCTGAGTTCTAATGAGAAATTCTCTCTCTCTCTCTTTTTTTTTTTTTTCTACCTATATCTATTTTAAATCAAGTCAATTATTTGCGTCCACCTAGCATAAACACAAAATGAACTTATTTATTTAAAAAATATATATATACTACCCCAGTGGCGTATCCAGGATTTTTCCAGGGGGGGGGGGGGGGTTCGTCCTTCCGAATTTTAATTAAGTTTAATTAAGTTTATTTAAGTTTAATTAAGTTTATTTAAGTTAAATTAGGTTTAATTAAGTTTATTTTTAATTAAGTTTAACAATCTTTTAAAATATCATAATTACTTGCTGAAAATAAGAGTAAGAAAATGAAAAACAGTAAAACAAACTCACCAATTAGAAGATCAAACTAAAAAATCTTTAATTAGCGATGAATAACGTAGAGCCTGTACAAACTGCTACACAAAACATAAAATTCAATACATAGTTAGGCAAAATATTTCATTGAATTTTCTTATTTACAGAGCGAAGTCTAATCGACGAGAAGTTTTCGCTAGTTCATTTAAAATGTCTTCTACTGTTGGGGTATTGTTAAGGTCACTACTTCAATGGTCACCCCTTCCCCATATGGTCGACCCCTCTTGTCCTTGACTATGAACTCGTAAAGGTGAAATCCTTTCAGAGAAATGTTTTCAGGGGAAACATGTTTCGCGCCGCGCAAATGATGTGGTTTAGTTATTTTCAGGAGTGTTTATCGCAGAGTAATGAAAAAAAAAGTTAGTCATAATTTTAAATCACTTCGTAGAAAAAAATATTCTACGCTTGCCATACATTTTTTCCGAATTTTTTTGAAATGTGAAAAAAAATGTAAGGAACAGCCTAATTTTTCTTATCATACATTTTGTCAAGGGGGGGGGGGTTAAACCCCCCCCCCTTGCATACGCCACTGTACTACCCATACTATCATTGTATAATTTAATAACAAATACCCAATTACTGTTAATAATATCGTTAAATTGTCCATCTTCCCTTTACAATGAAATATAATTAAAATCAATTTTCAAAATACTAATAGAAATAAAATAAAATAAAATAAATGAATATGCAGAATTCTTAACCATATTAATTTCAATGAACATTCAAGAACTAAAGTATTAAAGGACATAAAAATGAAATAATAACTCGTTTAATCCCTATTTTCAAATAATTATTTGAAAGTAAATAATAAATACTATTCCTGAAACATTCCAACTAAATTAAAAATACAATATATTTCAAATTGATGTAAAAATTCCACCAAAAATTTATTGTTAATGCAAATGATAAGAATATAATTATCAATTCGATATTTAAAATCTCATATTTAACAAAACAAACAAGATGTCTGTTTAATACATCTTTATTTAACAAATCTGTTGAAAATTCGTTTTATTAAAAAAAAAAAATTGTTTATTCATTCTTTTTTATTATTATTATTAGATACTTATTAACTCTATAATTAATAGAAATCAATAGTGTTCAATAGAAAATAATATTTATTCTATATTCATCTATATATATAAAAGAGTAAACTCACTGATTCACTGACTCAACACGGTTGTGGCGATCCTATGGGAGATAGAGTCACAATTTTTGGTGAGCAGGTTGATTTTAGGACCCTGACGCTCACTAAGACGGGATTTTGCGAAATACCTCCTGGGGGGGGGGGGGGGGGCAGAAGGCAAAAAAAACCTTTATAAGCATAACTCGGCTTCAAATTGCTTCACGAGGAAGAAATTGCAGATGGGGAGACTAGACTTGAATACAAAAAAATTATTTTCTGTGATTTTGGAATTTTGGATTTTTAAGGGGGGTAGGGGTAAAAATGAGATTTTCGGGGGCGCATAAGGCAAAATCACATTTATAACTCGGCATCAAATTACTTCACAGTGATGAAATTGCAGATGGGGAGACTAGAATTGAATACGAAAAAATCATTTTCTGTGATTTTGGAATTTTTGATTTTAAGGGGGGAAGGGGGTGAAAATAATTTTCGGAGGTGCAGAAGGCAAAAACAACTTTATAAGCATAACTCGGCTTCAAATTGCTTCACGAGGAAGAAATTGCAGATGGGGAGACTAGACTTGAATACAAAAAAATCATTTTCTGCGATTTTGGAATTTTGGATTTTTAAGGGGGGGGGTAGGGGTAAAAATGAGATTTTCGGGGGCGCATAAGGCAAAATCACATTTATAAGTATAACTCGGCACCAAATTACTTCACAGTGATGAAATTGCAGATGGGGAGACTAGAATTGAATACGAAAAAATCATTTTCTGCAATTTTGGATTTTTTTATTTTTAAGGGGGGAAGGGGGTGAAAATAATTTTCGGAGGTGCAGAAAGCAAAAACAACTTTATAAGCATAACTCGGCTTCAAATTGCTTCACGAGGAAGAAATTGCGGATGGAGAGACTAGACTTGAATACGAAAAAATCATTTTCTGCGATTTTGGAATTTTGGATTTTTAAGGGGGAAAAGGGGTGAAAATGATTTTCGAAGGCACAGGAGGCAAAAACACCTTTGTAAGCATAACTCGGCTCCAAACTACTTCACGATGAAAAAATTGCAGATGGGGAGACTAGACTTACGTACAAAAAAATCATTTTCTGCGATTTTGGATTTTTAAGGGGGGAGAGGGGGTAAAAAGGATTTTTGGGGGGAAATTCAGCAATATATGGATTTTCGAGTAAAATTCTAGCAGTAATAGCTCAAAGATATTTAAAAAAAAAAAAAAAAAAAGCCAAACGTCTACTTGAAGGTATTTGCAAAAATTGATTTTTTCCAATTTTTCGATTTGGGGGGGGGGGGGGGGGGGGGGGGGGGGGGAGAGTAACGAAGGGGCAAATTCGACCCCCTCCCCTTTTAGCACTAAATTCGTCCGTGGAAACTATTGGAGCTGAGGTCACAAAATTTAGTGTGTGGCTTATTTACGTGTGTCCAAGGGGCATGGTGGGGAATAAAAGAGTAAAATCACTGATTCACAGATTCAACACAGCCGTAGCAATTCTATGGGAGATAGACTCGCAAATTTTGGTGAGCACGTTGGTTTTAGGACCCTGACGCCCATTAAGGCGGGATTTCGCAAAATATCCCCCCGCTCCCCCTGGGGGGGGGAGGAAGGCAAAACCACCCTTATAAGCATAAATCGGCTCCAAATAGCTACACGGTGAAGAAATTGCAAAGAGAGGGACTAGAATTGAGTGCAAAAAAAAAAGCATTTTCTGCGATTTGAGTTTTGGATTTTTAAGGGGGGGGGGGGGGGTAAAAACTGTCTTCGGAGGCAAATTTAGCAAAATACGGGTTTTCGAGTAAAACTGTTCCAATAACAGCACAAAGATATAGAAAATCGCCAAGAGTCTTCTTGAGGATATTTCCAAAACATCATGTTTGTTTTTTTGTGATATTCATTTTTTTTTTTTTTTTTTTTTTTGGGGGGGGGGGGGGGGGAAAGGGGGGGAGTTACGAGGGGGTAAATTCGAGCCCCTCTTATAGCGCAAAATTCATCCGGGGGAAATCTATAGGGCCTGAGGTTACAAATTTTAGTGAGTGGCTTACTTACGTGTGTCTGACACCCACTGTAATGGGGTTTTGCGAAAGTTCCCCCTTTTCCCCTTGGGGGGGGCAATATAAACCCGTTTTCAAGTATAACTTTGCTTCAAATTATCTCAGTAAGATTAATTTGTATATGTGGGTTGTTTATGCTTTTCCAACACGCACAGTAAAGGGATTTTACAGATTTTCACTCTCCCCAATTCAAAGGCGGGGAGAGAGGCAAAAAACGCTTTTAAGAGTAACTCGGCTCCAAATTATCTCATAATAATGAGTTTTTGATATGTCGATTGGTTATGCGTACTCAAGACACACACTACTAAGGGATTTTGTAAAATTCCACCTTATCCCCCTCGAGGGTGGGGTGGGGCAAAATCATGTTTTCATGCGTAACTCTGCTCCAAACTACCTTGATGATTTTTTTATGTGCAGGCTGGTTATGCATTCCCAACACGCACTATAAGGGGATTTTTGTGAACTTTTAATTTTCCTACCTTTAAAAGCGGGGTGGGGTGGGGGGCAAAAACACGTTTTAAAGAGTAACTCTGCTCCAAATTATCTCAGGAAAGCGATTTTTTGATAGGTTGATTGGTTATGCGTACTCAACACAAACTGCAAAGGGATTATTTGGAATTCTGTGCTATCACCTCCTTGAGGGTTGGGGGTTATTTAAAACATGTTTTCATACGTAACTCTGTTCCAAACTATCTTAGAATGGCAATTTTTGATGCGTGGACTGCTTATGAGTATTCAACACACACTACAAATTGATTCAATTAATTTATATTATGAAGAGACATAAATATATCACTAATAACAGAAACGGGGAGGGGGGAGGGGGTAACTTTCATAAATGATACTAAAGAAAACTACTGTCTCTTTTAGATTTAGATCGCATGCGATATTATTTGTAGGGGAAAAAAAAACAAAAAAAAGAAAAAAAAAACACTCGCTTATTGTATATTCTTTTTACAAGTAAAACAGAAATTCACTTTCTACGATAATAACTTGAATAAAGCAAAAATTTAAAAGAAATAAGAGACTTACTTATACTGGATTATTACATTAAAATAATGTTATTCTTGAAAATGCTCTTAAAAATAACAACAATAATCATAATCAAATGTTCTTGACAGTGCACAAAATTTGTTCTCAGAAAAAAACACAAATTATCGCAGAACACAAACTGATTTTCAGTTTTAAACAGGCAGGTTTGCCACTTTTATAAAAGGTGAAATTTTGTTCTCAAACAAAACGGAAACACATTTCACAACACTAATACTACATTTAAACAAGCAGATTTCTTCACGATAAATAAGAACACTAATATTTATCTTTAAACAGGCAGGTTTGCCACTTTTAAAAATGCCTATTTACAACAAAGTAAAGCACTTTTCTTCTTTTTATTCATTTTAATTTGAAAAACACAAAGAATCTGGATGATTCCATAAAGCACTAAATCAGGATGATTCAGATTCCACACATAACTTTTAGAATACATTTCTACACCAGGAACAATGATGGCTCCAAAACAGATTTAAATTGGCCATTAAATCCATATTGACGAGGCTGGCAAGTGCATTCGTGCCACTCGATTGGGCGCCACTTTTTATAAGGAACCAGGACCCAGCTAGATGAAATAATTTCCCCCAGCTCGATACAAAAAACTTTAATAACAATTCATTATACTACATACAGATATACGAGTACTTATTTAAATATATACATTGCACGCAGTAAACAGAACAGTTGAATGTTGGTTACATAAGACGACTATAACTCCATACAGGACACTGCCTGTGGCCCATGGCCACCGGCAATTAATACGAAAACAGCTACATCTTTTAGCAAGAACCAATTAACTTTCTGACTGACTTCTGAAATTAAAATGTTTTCACTTCATTTTATGGATTGGCAAAATATCATTAGATATTTTGCCAAAAATGGTGACAGCGCCATCTATATTATTTTTTAAAAGATAGGGAAGATGGCTCAATATCGATAGGCTATTTAATATATTCGTAAGAGTTTGAACTTAGCACGTTACAGATTGTTAAACTGATTATTAATATTAACGTTAACAATGTGCTATTTCTTTTAGATCTATGGAGGGGAACAAGTTAATGACATTAAAACTGATATAACGATGATGATCTTTGATTGCAACTTCACGTATTTTCTTTATAAAATCTTCAGTGGAATTTTAAATTAGGCTGTGAGGGGGGGGGGGTAATAGATCACTATAAATTTTAGCTACGTATTTTTCAAAGGGATAGGTGGGGCCTTCAATTTTGCTGACAATTGGTCTTTTATTTATTTATTTATTTGTTTTTTTGGGGGAGGAGGGGAGGATCTTTGTAGTCTCTAAAATGTCCAAAAATATGGGGGGGGGGGGGGGTGTTAGGCCTGTGGTTATGAATAGCAGAGGGTTTTTTGTTTGGCCATTTTCATTCTTTAATAATTTTGTGGGGGTTTTCAATTAATTTGCCATTGGGATCTTTTTTAACTACAATGGCACCTATTTCTTTTGTTGTTTATTCCATTTTAGTTATGTTCATTTCTATTAAGGATGGTGATTTTATGTGTTTTATCGGTAAGGGTACATGTTATATTTTTATTGGCTTTTAGATTTCTCCTTTTATTTTGTTTTTTAAAAATAACTACTTGTTCATTTACACTTTGTTGCCAATGTTAAATTCATTGAGTCTAAATTTTTCCATTTCCTTACCTGGTCATGTGATTCAGCATAAGCAACAGTTTTTTCCATCCACCGACGATTACTTAATGTGTGCACGACATCGCCCATATTCCAATCTTCATCTCTTTGCTCTTTAAGTAACTGAAAAGTAATTTTCAAATTCAGATACACAATAAATCATACTCTAAAATTATTAAAAGTGTTTTGAAAAACTGGCAAATAACTACTGAAATGTAATTTAAACAAACCAATAAATTATGCATTCATCTATATATATAAAATCGTTCTTCCTGACTGACTGACTGACTGACTGAGTGGGTGATTCATCATCGCCCAGACCAAACCCCTAGACCTAGAAGCATGAAACTTTGTGACAATGTTCTTTCTATGACATAGGCATCCACTAAGAAGCGATTTTACAAAATTCGTCCCCCAAGGGGGGGAGGGGGGCAAAACGTGATTTCACAAAATCCTTCATATCTCAAACAAAAAAACAGATATCTGTAAAATTTTTGCTTTAAAATATAGCTAATACAAACGTCTAAAAACCAATTTCTGGAATTTTTGAAATTCGGTCCCCAAGGGGGGGCGGGGCAGAACGTGATTTCACATACGTACAACGTGATTTCGCATAATCCTATATATCTCAAACAAAAAAATAGATATACGTGAAAATTTTGCTCTAAAATATAGCTAATGCAAATATCTAAAAACCAATTTCTGGAATTTTAGAAATTGCGCCCTCAGGTGGGGCAGTAAGGGGGGGGGGCTATGGGGCAAAAACAAATAGAAATGCAGTTAGGGCGTTCAAAATTGGTACAGATAGGTTTTAGAGGCCTGCAAGTCGAATGGGGATATTTTTGAACGTGTAAAGTTATTAGGAGGGGCAGGAAGGGGGGAGGGGAGAGAGGGGGGGCAAAAAAATAAAAATAGAGTTAGATTGTTCAAAATTGGTATGTAGAGGGGGCTATGGGCAAAAAAAAATAGAAATACAGTTAGGCCGTTCAAAATTGGTACAGATAGGTTTTAGAGGCCTGCAAGTCGAATGGGGATATTTTCGAAAGTGTAAAGTTATTAGGAGGGCAGGGAAGGGGGGAGGGGGGCAAAAAATAAAAATAGAGTTAGATCGTTCAAAATTGGTATATAGAGGTTTTCGATACTTAAAAATCGATTGTGGGTATATTCGAATTTGTAAAATTATTAGGAGGGGTGGTAAGGGGGGGGCTATGGGCAAAAACAAATAGAAATACAGTTAGGCCGTTCAAAATTGCTACAGATAGGTTTTAGAGGCCTGCAAGTCGAATGGGGATATTTTCAAAATTTTAAAATTATTGGGAGGGCTGGGAAGGGGGTTGAGCGGAGAGCCAAAAAATAAAAATAGAGATAGATCGTTCAAAACTGGTGCATAGAGGTTTTGATACTTACAAATCGATTGCGAATATTTTCGAATTTGTAAAACTATTAGGATAGACGCGAGAGGGGGGAGGGTCGAAGGGGGAAAATAATAGAAATAAGAGTATAGAGCATTTTGGGAATTTTTTCCGAAGGCAGTGAGAACCTGGTGCAACAGTTTTTCTAATCAGATTTTTTTTTTCTTTTTTTTTTTCACGTGATAAAAATTAATGCAATTTTGGGAATTCAGTAATTATAGTGATTCATTTAAAAATAGGGACCAGCGAAGCAGGCGTTGCCTGCTAGTAATTTATATTTCTCTAAATGCATTTAAGTCAAGAAAAATATTGTCTACAATAATAAAGTAAATATTGTAATTACAATAATAAAAAGAGGTAAAAAACTAAAAAATCATGAAACAGAAGTACATTTAAAACAGTATAAAAATAATGAAATGAAATCTTTCAGCTCCAACAAAATTATTATAATTTTTTTTTTTTTTTTAAGTCAATTTTACATTTAAAGCATACAATTTTTAAACTTTTATATTTCCCCTAAAAGGGAGGTTCCTTGTTAAACAGTTTTTCATAACGAAATGAAAAATAATAATAATATTTACTTCAATCCATTTGTCTGGAATGGCCATTCCCAAGCGATAATCAAATCCTCCTCCGCCCTCAGTAACAGGTCTACATAAAGCAGGCATACCAGAAACATCCTATTTAAAAGCAAATTACAATTTAATTTATGCAAACATTATATTGAGTTAAATTAATGATACAAATTAATAATAACTTGAGATTTTTAAGATTAAACATAATTTCAAATTAATAAATGCAAAATAAATAAATAATTTTTTAACACCATTAACAGAAAGTGGGAATGGGAATAAGCGATATTATTCAAATGAATATTTCAATTTAATGTTTCAGGGTAACTACATAAATCTCAATATATATATATATATAGTAAACTTTCTGAATGTCTTTCAAAGCCAATCCTATAATAAACATTTTTCAGACATTTTTTTATGATATTATAATGTACAAAATCAAACAATTTAATTTAAAAATTAATAAAAAGCCCAACAAATTTAAAACAAATACTCAATTAATTGTGAATTTTACAAATCAAATATTGAACAGTATTAACATTACGTCTATCATTAATGACAAAGAATGTATGTTTCCGATTAAAGATTTAAATCTATCTCGTACCTTCAAATATCCTCTTCCTCTTGGAAGAAAGATATTCAATTATAATTCTGTATCTAAGTCTACCTCTTTTACTAACACTGTAACCTGTAAATGCAATGATCCTTCTTTCTCAAAATTTATTGACAGAGACCATGGACACATTATCACAGGTAATCTCAATATTATTGACAATTATCAATTAAAAAAATTCATGAAATTTGGCACCAAATTTAGACTTCCAGTTAAAACTAGCATTCCACAAATCTTACAACAGTTTTCTTATGACCTAGATTTATTTATTTATAAAATATCTATTATTCATAATAAACCTATTGCCTACTTCACTCAATGGAAAGTTTTAGTGTTACAAAAAATCAAAAATGCATTATTTATCAATTCTTCAAATCTGGTGTTATTTAAAAAATCTGTACTTCTTAACTCAATCAAATCACTACAGGATGACTTTGTGATCACTTATGTTGACAAATCACCTAATAATTATGCCATTATTTGTAAATCCTACTATCTCTCTATTTTAAACTCTTCAATCAATAATAGTAACATCTTCAGTTTAATTAATAATAACCTTATTATTAATAACCGAAAAATACATAATTACTATAAACTACTTCAACTTCCCTTCAATAACTTTAATTATCCTTATATAGTTCTCATACCTAAGTTTCACAAATCTCCAATTAAATTTCGCACTGTCACTGTTGGGTGTAACACTTATAACAACAATGCTAATAAAGCTCTACTGGATATTCTAAAACAAATTTACAAATGTACTTGCAAAGTTGATAATTTACACTGTCTTAAAAATAGCTTTCAATTAATTTAATACATCAAATCGCTCGATTCAATAGACAATATTATGACTTTTGACTTTCAAGATCTTTTCAATAATATTGAGTTATCAGATCTTAGTAATATCATTTACAGTCTTTTTCTAGAATATAAAGCTCAAATTAATCTTCCTTACAATTTTAAAGAAGAAAAATTTAAAACACTTCTTAACTTTGTTATCCATAATAATTATATCTTCCACAACAACGATATCTATTTGCAACAATTAGGCATTCCACAAGGAGGTTGTAGCTCCAGTATTTTGGCAGATCTCTATCTTTATTATTATGAAAAGCAAATTTGCAATGATGATGTTCGATTTTATCGTTACATCGATGATATTATTGTATTTTATCTCAACAAGAACTCACAAAATGGCTTTTCCTTCAATTATCCACCTAATTTAAAGCTAACTCAAAATACTCTGACTAATCAATCTATTAACTTTTTAGATCTCAAAATAATCATTGATGGTAATAAACTTTACACAGATATCTATGACAAACGGCAAGATTTTTGTTTTAATGTAAACTTATTTACACATTTTAATTCATGTCTGCATCTTTCGGTATTTAGAAACATCATCATTAACCATTTATTTCGAATTAATAATTTATGCTCTGCAAAGTTTAAAAACAAGAATATTAATAAACTGATCACAGCCACTGCTAAAATGGGTTTTCCTAAAAACTTTGTATTTTCTATTTTATATCCTTAACCATGTCTCTGTCAGTACAAAAAAAAAAAAAAAAAAAAAAAAGCTGTGTACACTCTTGTGTATATCAACAAAAAAATTATAAAATAATAAAAGACAATAAAAAAGGTGGTGGTTGGGTGGGCAGATGTTTGATTACGGAGGTGGGGTGGTGTTGTAAGACTGGATGGTTGGGTGGGTATGTGAAATTAAATTAAAAAAAAAAAAAAAAAGTAGAAGGCTTGTTGCATTTGCTTTGTATTACTATGCAAACTTTTATTTTCCATTAAAATTTCAGTTTTTTTCTTTTTGAGTTGTCAACTATATTTAATGTTCTAATTATACTGTTAAACACAATGTGATCAATCGGTGAATTTCATTGTGGCTTCGTGGTTTCATTGTTGTTCATCTGCTTTGAAATTTGCATTTTTAAATCCATATGGTTCCTGTTCTGGTTGTGGCAGGCTGGGGGAGTGTTGCCGGCATAAAACTAGTGTAACCCCACAAGCAAGTCACAAGTCTTGCCGCCTGCCTCCTTCTTCCTATCTTGTGTTTCTTAGGTTGTTTTTTCATTAATTTTGATAAGTTTATGGTTTTAAGTTAAGATTTGTTGTTTTACTTTATTGATTCGTTTGTTTTGCAGGCTGCTAATTAATAGATCTGGTTTCTTTACATTAGTGTATTTCATCCACTGATGATTTTTTTTTTTTTTTTTTTTATCTTATTGGTCATTGGTGTTTCAGTGATCTTCTATCTGTTGCTTGGCTTCTACTATGCTTAATAGATCATCTTTATTATATATATATATATATATATATATATATATATTGCATGAAAGACTTTCAGAACCACATATTTGTTAAAATACATGTATTTGATAATAATTATTATTTTTTTTAATGAATTTTTATTTTACACCCACTCAATGTTCCAGCAATTGACAGACACTGCCAGTTTTTTAATTTTACCAGTAATTAGCATCCTATGCTCCAGTGTTTGACACTGCTAGTCTTTCATTTTACTAGTTATTGGCACCCTACACTTCAGTGTTTGACATACAATGTTAAAAGTCTTGTATGTAAAACATATGCTTTTTTTTTCTTATTTATTAATTATTTTGGGAAAGATGTCAATTACTGGAGCCTGTCAATCACTGGGGCTCCTATCCTATATTCCCTCCCCCTCTTTTTTTTTTTTTTTTTTTTTTTTAATGCAAAATAGACGGTGGTGAGAATGGCAAGAAGGCAAAAAAGCTGAAGCTATATGCAAAGGCAAGACATTGAAATGAAACACTAGAATTTTGTTGTCAAAATTATTATATTCCAGTAATAAAAATATTTTTTAATCTTACACTATTAAAATAATAATAATAATTATTATACCTTAGAATTCAATTTTTAAAATGGATAAGTAAAAAAAGTTTTATTTGATTATTTTTTGTTTTATTTAATTGTGATTTTGCGGTACCCCCTTTTTCTGGTAGTTGTTAATTTTACATTTAATCTGCACTTTCTTCTTCTCATTTTTTTTTTTTTTTTTTTACATTTACCAAAACTATGGGCTAATACCCCCACATTCTGCCTAATTCAATTGGTTTATTTTATTAAACAGTTGTAAAATCTGATTCTTTCCTTATATGCACCAATGGCAATATGCTAAATGCTACCGAAACAGCTCTCTGCCAGTTTATTATTTCCTTTGGCATTCAAGATGTTTATTATTCCTGTATTTAAGCTTCCTAATTGTCGATATCCTGCTATTATCTCATTATAATGATTTTCTTAATAATATGATGAATAATATATCAATACATTTTATTGTAAACAAGCAATTTCGTAGAATTTTTTTTATTTTATTAAAACCAAATTACCTTTCACTTATTGGATTAGGAAATACTCAATTTTATATCTGAAGTCAGTTTATTTTAAGTCAAAAGTTATCATTTTCATATGAGCCCTACTAAAATAATTAGCAAGAAATATACAGTGGTTTGCCAAATTAATGTGGACACTCGTGAAAATCAAGTTATCTGGGTTTTTCTTTTACATAAAAACACATTATATGCTACAATTGGTATTTATTACTTTATTTAATGTTAATAAATATATTTAATAGCTATATAACAAAATATGTATAATGGAAATGAAAAAAAAGTAACCTTTTTTAAGGATTTAATATTTGGTGACATTTCCTTCGACTGATATTTATGCTTCAATCAGGGACGAGATTAGCAAAAATACAAAAAAGCTGAAAATGTACGCAAAGGCAAGACGTTGAAATGAAATACTAGAATTTTCATGACAAAATCTATTATATTAGAGTAATAAATATTTATTTTAATCTTCAGTGTATAAACAAAGAACAAATGCACATCAGAAACATAAAACAAGCTGAAATTTTTTTTTTTAAATCTGCGAAGCTAAATGTACAAAAAAGCTGAAATCAGCTGAAAAGTTGAAAAATCTTATCCCTGTTCAATGCATTGTGGCATGCTTTCTATGCAGAATTTTGCATTTTATTTAATTAAAGGATTGTGATGCCAGATATTTATAAGTTTTTCTATCAGTTTTCTCTTGGTTGTCATCATTTTCTTGGCAATTTCCCTTTTTACAATTTCTCATAAGTTTTCTATGGGATTCGTATTGGGTTAATTTCCAAACCACGGTAATACTTCGATATTCTTGGACAGTAAATTCAGTAACACTTTTGCCTTTATGGCAAGGGGCAGAATTGTGTATAAAAATGCCATGCTCACCTTTCGGGAACCATTCTTCCAGCTGTGGAAGAAGGCGAGTTCGTAGAACATACTTATTTTGGTCCTGTTTCTTAGTTCCTTGAACAATGTACAAACGCCCTACACCCTTGATGTTTATAGTAGAACAAACCATGAACTTTAATAGATGTTTCTATTATGCAGTCAGGGTGGAACTGCTCTCCAGGGCGCCCCCAGATGAAATTGCTTTTATAGGCTAAAATTTCAAAAGTTTACTCATCTTAGAAACACACCTAATTTATGGTTTAATTCTAAAACAAGACTTAGTAATCATTGAAACTATTAATAAATATCATGTATTTGTTTATTCCAATCTTCCACAGTCATGTAGTGATGGTTTCGAGCCCAGGCAAGTCGTTTCTTTTTCATAGCCTCTGTAAGCTTAGCCTTGCGAACTGGACGATGGCCTGCTAGGTCCTCTTCTGCCAATCTTCGCTGCACAATTCTTTTCGAAACGGCAATACCTGACTACTGAATAATCTGAGTCAGTGTAGCAGCACTGTTTTTCCTGTTTCATAAGCAAATGTCCCCAGTGGCGGATTCAAAGGGGGGGCTCTGGGGGCTCGAGCCCCCCCTAGAGCTCGAGTGTGTGTGTTTTTAAGTCAAAATATGCAAAATCCAGAAGCTTTACTTTTTTTTTTCCTTTCAAAAAATTGATTTTATACTTGTTGTATGTAGTTTCTATAAAAGAAAAGAAAAGTTTCTTTCTTTCCTTTTTTCTCCTATTTCCTTCTTTCCATCGAAAGTCTCATCACATTCGTGATCTTTTCATAGAATTAGGTGGAAGGAAGACTATAGGCTTTTGGAGAACGGCTATTTTTCATGGAAAATGCTGCTTTCTTCTCTTTGTAATCTGAATACACTGATAGTGTAGTGTGGTATTTCAGGGCTTGTTTCATTTTCACCTACGATAACAAAAAGCAGGGTATATTTTAATTGAAGGGGGGCTGTGTAACCCGGTGCAAATCATTCTATCCCAAACTGTTAAGCAGCATGTTGTTATTTTAAAATGAGAAGATTGGGGTAACATATAACTTTTGAATAGATTTACAGTGAAAGGATTACTTAAATCCCTACAGCATAAATGATTTTTTCGGAAGAAAGAGAGATATCTTTATGCCTGTTATCAGTCTATGCAATTTTCGTTTCTTGTCGTGAGAAGAGAAAAAACACTTGCAAGTATCCCATAGTTGATACAGTTTTATTTTATATATACTCTTATTTTATTTTATTGCGCATATTAAAATTAGAAGTATTTTTTGTTATGGCAACAAAAATAAAAAATCTTAAAAAAAGCCGTATCTTTCAAAAGAAACCTGCTACAGAAGGAAAAATGGTAATCATTTTCATTTTCCTTCTTTTCTTTCTTTTTTTCTTTAAATAATTGTGTTTTAAAAGTTTTTTTTTTTTCAAATCATTTAACTGTGTATAATGTTAAATAATTTGAGTACAAAATTTATTCTGCAATTGAGAATATATATCTGTATGTAAATTTAAAATTAAGCAAATATTAATAATAATGAGGTTTTTATATGCATTTTACAACATATCTATTTTCTGAATTTTATATAATTTATTTCGAATTACTGTTTTAAAAATGTCAAAACTTTTAAGCCAAATATTTATTTTTAATTCTGTTTTCGAATAGCCTTTTTTTTTTTTTTTTTTTTTTTGTTAGATAAATGTCATTTTTTTTTTAAAGCAAATAAGCTAGTTTTAAAATTCTTATTAAATAACTTTAAATTATTCTTACTCAGTTCCCTGTAAATTGTTTCTTAATAATTTAGTTATAAAAAATAACTATGGTGTGGCACTCACACTACTTCCGCTTTCGAACCCAATGTTTTTCGATGTGATAGTGAATAATCTTTCAGAAAATTTTGTTTAAGATGATATTTCTTACTGAATTAGGAAGAATTAATAATAGATCTTTCTCGGATATCAATCATTTGGAACTCTAGATGAAAATTATTTATAAATATATAAATAAAAAAATACAATTCCACATTATTTGAATAGCAATTAGCAATGTCAAAAAATTCTATGCATTTCTATTTATAAAAATGTTATATGTTGCATTGAATGTGTGAGATATTTTCGTTTTTGAAGGGAGATTTAATTTAAACGTTCTTACGAAAAATTTAAATGGCCACATCTATATTGGTAATCAATTACGTTTACCGTTTAAAGAAAAAGTTAATGTTTAATATTGATGTTGCCTTGATTTTCTTTTCTTTATATTTCTTTCTTTTATTTTCTTTTTCTTTTTTTTTTTTTTCTTTTTTGCTTTCTCTTTTTCATCTCCCACTCCTTGAAAAAAAATTCTTTGTTTGTATTTAAATAAACAAATAAAAATAAATAACAATTAAAAAATAAATAAAAAATAAACGAATTTAAAAAAAAAAAAAAAAAATTAGAGCTAGTGTGAGAGAAATTCATTGCAGATGTGAGATGAGGATTTGGTGCCTCTTCCTTTCTATTGAACAGCCTAAAAATAATTAATATTTTTCTTTTCTGTCAGCAGTTTGCCAGATGGTTCAAAGTGAATTTCCCCAAACAGTTCTCAAATTTCCCCAAAACAAGGTTTTTTTCCAAAAAAATCCCCAACTCAATTTATACTAAAAATATAATTTTTGGGGGAAAAGTTAAAAGATATTTAATAAATTTAAGCTCACATTTCCCCCCAAATTAAGGTCTTTATAGAAAAAAATCTCCATTTACAAAAGTATATTTTAATAAGCTAGTTTTTGAAAAATTTTAAATTTGTGTAACTTTTGTCTAACTTTCTGAGTTTCCTCATCTCTAATCATTTGTATTTAACCCATAAGTATATAAAAGTTTTTTTTTTTTTTTTTTTTTTTTTTTTTTTAATACAGGAAAAACAAGGTATACCCAGGGAGCTTAAAGAACTTTTGTCAAACTGAATATTCCATCCCTGCAAGTTTAATTCAAGCTAGCTAAGACAAACATCCAAATTTATGCTAGTCTAGCTTACTATAAGTTCGATTATTCAAGCGAAGCAGTAATCAATAAGTATTTAGCATTCACTATACTTGCTACAACACATACAAACCAAATAATTCCTGGAATCAGAGATACAAATGGAAAAAAAAAAAAGAATAAATTTTATAATGAAAAAGTTGCTTTTCTATTTCTGAAATACAAACAGCATCCAGAATTGCCCTTTTTTTTTTTTTTTTTTTTTTTTTTTGAATTTTAGGAAAATGTCATCTTTTACTAATTTTAAAGAAAATCCCCGTGTATTTCCCCAAAATGTTTCTTTTCCCCAAACTGTTCCACACAAAATCTCTGTTCCCAAATATTTCCCCTGAAGCTTCAAAACTCCCCAAAATGGGGAGAAATCCCCAAGTCTGGCAACACTGTCTGTCAGATAATGGAGATAATGTCACATGTCCTTGCACCCGGATATGGCTGGGGGCTGAGGGAAAAAAAAAAAAAAAAAAAAATCCCGTTTCCTTATTGTAAAAATTGTTTGTTTATGCATTACAAAGGAAATTATTTTGAAGATAAGGAATAAAAACTAGTGGCCAGTTGTTAATTATTTTAGTAATCACTTTTTTTAATAAGTAAAAATTACCATAAAATGAAAAAAAAAAAATAAATAGAATAATTATTTAGGGTTGAAAGGAAACACATGTTACCGCCTTGTCTGCAGCACATGTGCCTATTTTGTTCGCCAGACGAACGGTCGTGTTTTCTTTCAACCCGAGACCAACTTTTTTTCCCCCCTTTGTATTTTATAGTGTTAATTCAAAGTTTTTTACATATTACTTTTCAACGCCTGTTTAACAGCTACATATTACTTTTTAACGCATGTGCAAGTGCAACGGTTAACATATTACTGTGTTTCTGGTTATTTATTTATTTTTCTATTTGAAATTTTCATAACATTAAAATTTTTCTTTAATGTTATATTTAAACTTCATTATTTCATTACATTTAAATTAGTTTTCAATTCAGAGATCATGCATATGTTTCAATGGTATTTTATTAATTTCACTCTAAATTTCTTTTCTTTATGTAATTATTTAAATACAATTTTAATATAAAATTAAATATAATTTTAAGGTTTTCGTAACTATATTTATGTATTAAAAATGTGTTTTATTCATATGATCTAGAAGTTTTGTTTAGAAGAATTTTATGTATATTTATTCTTTCTTTCTTTCTTTCTTCTTCTTTTTTTTTTTTTTTTTTAAATCAGAATATTGTAATTTAAATTTAGACTTATAAAAATAAACACGGAATATTTTAAACGATAATTTCTTAAAATGAAAGTGCAGTAAATATTTTTGGACAAATATCAGGTAAAAATTTATTATGTATGAAATGCACTATCTGTAGTGCATATATATGCAAATTTATATATTTATAGCGCTTTGGCAAAAAAGGTGATGCAACTGAGAAATGCAGTATTTGAGAAAAAACAACTTATGTAACTATAAAGAACTGACTAACTTATAGTAAAACTAATACAACTGCTTTTTCGGGTGGACAATGTTTGAGATAGAGACGCGATGCTTTTTATGTAGGTCAGGGAACTTTATACACATTTTTTAACATTATTTTTAAAATTACCATTTTTTGACTTGTGTCACATTTTTGTTGGGTTGCGATATATATATATATACACATGTGTGTGTGTGTATAAAGTTGAGAATAAAAATAAAAATATAAAGAGAGAGAGAGATGGATAGATAAGGAAAAAAAATTATTAAATCTGTGCCCCCCACTAGACTGTTTGTCTGGATCCGCCCTTGAATGTCCCCCCTGTTCTTGGCGTAGTTATACGTTTTCTACCACACTTCCCTGTTCTTGTCGGTGAAAGGGACAGGTTTTTGTCAAAATTCACTTTTATTTTATTAACAGCTTATTTAGAAACCCTAACAATATCTGCAACTCTTCCTACGAATGCTGTGCGTGCTTGAGGAGAGATTTTATTTCAGATTTTTTTTCGGAGAAATGTCACTTCTGACAATAATGAAATTAAAAAACAAAACTAATTGAGTTATAAAAATGTAGTAAAAATGAAATTAATTGTAATTCAGTAGTCAAATTTTACTTATGTTACTAAAGATTTGTCAGAATGCACATTAAATCTCAGTTCGAAGGATCCAAAATGAACGTTCAGTGTTACACATTGAGAGCACTCTGCAATATAAAATGAAGTGACTGTCATAAAAATGTCGCTAAGCTCAACATGCTTTGTTTAAATCACTGAAAATAATGTGTAACACAATAAAATTTGATAAAAATGCCTTTCAGTAACGTAAGAACCACTTCTAGGAGTTTTAAGTGGCATAAAAACGCGAAAATGTAAAAAAGGTCAAGTGTCCACATTAATTTGGCAATCCACTGTATATAGCTATTTAGACAAAAATAAGAAAAATGCCATGTGAACTTTGAGAATGCATATTAATTGAAATACAAATGTATTCTTCAAAGTTTTATTTATTTTACTTTTATGATAGGTATAAAGAGAGAGAGAGAGAGAAGTTATGCTGCTATTTAAATTAAAAAAAAAAAAAGTAAAATTATTAAATACATAAATATATACCAGTTTTAAGTTTGAAATTATTACATATGTTATTTCAGTAATACCTCAGCAATAGTCATGCTTTCAGGATATAGAGTTTTCAGAATAAAATTAGCCATCATTAAATAAATCACTGATTCTGTATCAGTGCTCAGTCCAAAGTATTCATTATAGTCTCCACTAAAACCAGTTCCAATACCATGATGATGATATAACATTGATGTGACACCATCGAAACGGAAACCATCAAATTGATATTCATCCATGTACCAGCACAAATTAGAAAGTAAAAATCTTAAGACTTCCCACCTTTAAAAGAAAAAATAATTCTTTAAATAAATAAGTTAGGACAGAAAGATAATAAAATATGATTGAAATATATATATATATATATTTAATTTATTAGCTACAGATAATAATATAAAAATCCTGCAGGCAAAAAAAAAAAAAATAGTTTAACAAATATTTTGAATACGAAACTTAAAAGTTATACTTAAAAATCTTAATTAAAATTTCCTAAATTACTAAACAAGTACAATAAGAAGGCCTACAGGGAAATTTGCAGCATAAATATTTTTCGGTGCAGGCCCATTGTGCTTGCTTGTACAGCTCTAGCACTGAAGTCACTCTCTTCTTCCTTCTACATAAGTGTTGCCACCTATCGATGCCTGCTGATTCGCTCTGATTGGTAATAATTT
This sequence comes from Salticus scenicus, assembly GCA_963930645.1. Taxonomy (NCBI): domain Eukaryota; kingdom Metazoa; phylum Arthropoda; class Arachnida; order Araneae; family Salticidae; genus Salticus; species Salticus scenicus. The sequence goes on from OZ005662.1 coordinate 86,975,814, forward strand.
CAACGGCTTTGTGATTCACTGCGTAATGGTAGTTATTGTAGTTTGCTAATTTTTTAACGTTATCAAAATCAATTTTTATGCTATTATTTTGAAATTTTTTTGTTAATGCGATGGTAGCTCTATTGAATATGTCAACTTTATATTCTTTTATTCGGGTTTTTATTTTTCTTTTGGTCATGCCTTTTCAAATATTAAGTAATTAATGGTTGTTTAAAAAAAATAAAGTAAGAAAAGTCATTAGATAAACAAAAGAAAATTATAATAGGGTATTTGAGTATTTTTTTAAAAATAGTATGTTGTTTAAATTAACACTATTTCACTTCAAATATTTGATTCCACAGGTAAAGAATTTTTCACTGTATCTCTGTAAAACTCTAGAAATACTAAATTCACCAAAATTTATACAGTTTGTGTGATGGTGACCTATAACATGTATATATATTTTCAGCTCAATCAAATAAGCTACTTAGATGCCCTCACACTTTAAATAATTTGAGCCCATAGGCCATAATGATAAAGATTTTTTCTTTTGTGTCCCTGTAAAAGAATTATGAATGCTAGATTCCCCAAAAATCTACACAATTCGTTCTATGGTGACCTATAACATATGTACCAACATTCAGCTCATTCGAACAAAACTTTTAGACACTATCATGTTCACTTACACACATATATCATCATCAAAATAGCAAAAATGAACTCAGGGCACCTCAAATCATATAGATACACCAAAATCTCAAAGTCAAATTTTTGTAATGATTACAATACTTTTTTTTACATATGTATGTTTGGAAAGAAAAAAAGTGTAGTGCTTTTCGCAATGACTCAAGATTTATTTCAGTTCAAAGTTGTAGGTTTATTAAAATTCACAGTGTATATCCAGTTGAATTTTTCAATGATACTACTTACATTTTAGTATATCAAAACTAAACATTTTCTAAAGCTTCTTCTTAATTGAATGCTTCTATCTTTTCACAAGTTAAAAGAGTAAATAACTTCTCTTAACAGCTGTTTATAAAAGTTTTACTCTCTTATGTCATCCAATATAAAGATAACTTTTATAAATCAAAAGAAGAAGAAAAAAAATCAAGATTTATCAGTTTTATTACAAAAGTTTAAGTTTCACATTAAATTGAATTGCATAGTAAAACTTGTTTGTAATTTAATAAAATTAAACATAATTTATATGTCTCATTAATATGAGGAGCAAACATTCAAACCGTGTTTTCTCCAAAAATAAAAAAAAATGAGTTAGTGATTTTTCTGTGAACTCAACATTAAATAGCACAAAATTATACTATTCTTTTAAACCAAAAAATTTTTTATCACATTATAAACGCTCTTAGAAAGTTGGGGTTTCAATCAAACAGTGTTTCCTCCAGAGCCTGTATTCAGTCAAACTGTGATTTCTCCAGCCGACCAGTCAGAACTGTTCTTTCTGGTCGCGTGACTCATACATGTACCAGCTTTTTATCTTTGTTTATTTCGTTAGTTCTATCTTGTTTTCTTCATTTTAGAGGAGTGTGTTTTTTTAATTTCAAATGGAAGAATTAATAGGTGGTGTATTAGTGAGTACTTCTAATTATAAAACTAGAAAAAGACAGAGATTTGATGGAAAAAGAAAAGAAGCGAAAAAGAAACGATATTCAGCATCTTCAGATAACGTTTATGCTCCATGCAAACATTCTAGTAATACTTTTTCCTGCACTGATGTTAGACCTAATGACATTAAGAAGTTTCGGGATAGACTTTACAAATTTGCGGACAAACAGCGACAAGATTCTATTATAGCCTCATTGGTTGTTACAAAAAATGTAACTCGACGTAGACCTAATAACCCAACCCAAAATAAATTGCAATCATCTGGCTCACAGCATGCATTTTCTGCTTCTTATTTTATTACTAGTAGCAGTGGTAGGAGAATTCCTGTGTGTAAAAACAATTTCATGGCTATAACTAAAATAGGTCGTACAAGGCTAGCCAATATTGTTGCTAAAGTACATGCTGGTGAGCCTGTTGAGGAAAAGAGAGGAGGCGATAGAAAAAGCCACTTAAGCATTAATAAAAAAAACAAGGTAAGAGAATTCATCTCAAATTTAAAGGCATCAGAAAGTCATTATGGAAGACAAAAAGCGATTGTACTTGCACTGTACATTAAGTATAAGGAAGTTGCATGAAGTTTACAACAAGAACTGCAACGATGATCTGGACAAAGTTAATTTCGCTATGTTCAGGAGAATATTCATAAATGAATTTAATATAGGCTTTAAGTCTCCTTCTAGTGATATTTGCAGCACATGTTCTTTACTTGACCAAAAAATAAAGTCCTGTCCTGCAGGGTCTACAGAAAAAGTTGATCATATGACTGACAAAAGAATTCATATACTAAGAGCCAATGCATTTTATTCCATTACTAGCCGCCTTCGGCGACCAGCTGGTTCGCGATCCCTGAAAATTCCGACTTTACGAAACTTCCGCTCGGTTGCGCCTGCGGCGCCTTTTTCCCGTTTTAGGTCTAATAACAGCTTATTGATATATCGTGAAAATCTGAAAATAGCTTATTGAAATCGCAGTAAATTCCCGTGCGGTAGCGCCTTCGGTGCCCTCATCCCTTTTCAATATCTGAAACAGCCTGTTCGCTAACCATGTTATGATCTTTCAAATTTCTGACTTTAGCTAAGTCCCGCTCGGTGGCGCCTGCGGCGCCTTATCTCCGTTTTAGAACTTACAACACCTTCTTCGCTCATTAGAATTTGAATTTTGAAACATTGAAATTTTAAAATATAGCAGCGCCATCTGGCGGTAGAAATTTCTGTAATATATTGTACAATTCCAAATCAACAAAGCTTTCAAATGATGTATTACTTATGAAAATATTTTAATTAGTAGCTGAGATACAAAAGAAAACCTAAACAGGAAACCTTAAAACGTGTAAATCGGGTAAAATCTCGAATAATACTTTCGATAATATAAAAAAACTTTAAAATATCTTTCGAATGATGTATTAAAAATAATATAATCATAATTAGAATTTGAAATATTGAAATTTTAAAATATTTCAGCGCCATCTGGCGGTAGAAATTTCTGTAATCTACCGTTCAATTCCAAATCAACAAAGCTTTCAAGTGATGTATTACTTATGAAATTATTTTAATTAGAAGCTGAGATATAAAAGAAAACCAAATACCTTGCCTTAAAATCTTAATATGCCAACCAATTTCAAATGCTGTAACTCTTTTTTTTTTTTTTATTTAATTTTTGCCTTTTTTCCCTCTCCCTCAAGCCCTCCCTAATAATCGTACTCTTTCAAAAATATTCACAATCGAATTATCAGGCAAATACTGCAAAGTATAAAAGAAGACAATCTTTTTCCAATAAATATGTCATTTTTTTAATTATTCATATATTTTCATGAAAATTGAACAGTAGCTTTATAATATGCTGTCTAGGCCGAATATTAATTCAAATGTAACGTGAATGAAAATTTGAAAAAAATTTAAAATTGCAATTTTTCCCCCCAGTATAAAACACATGATATCTTAATTGATTACAACCATTTCCGTTTTCATCACAGACATCACAGACAGTTGTCTCGTATGTGTTTTGTTTCCGATCGAGACCGCTTAGAAAATCGTCTGCCTGTTGAGATCGCTTTTTGATTAAGACATAGGTCTACATTTTAATTAATTTAGAATTTTACTTAGAATTTTACTTAGAATTTTTATTAATTAGAATTTTACTTAGAACACAGGGTAGTGTCCTGCTGGCAGGGGACTTCAATGCCCACTCCACCCAGTGGGGATATGGAGACATAGATACTCGGGGAAGGCAACTGACAGATTTCCTAGCGCAACACTCGCTGCTAGTAAGAAACGAGCAGGGAGCACCTCCAACGTTTCAGGCGGGCAGGTTTAGGGGCTGGCCAGACCTCACCATCACAACGGCCTCACTATTGAACAACATCAAAAACTGGGAAGTGAGTGACGATCACTCAGGCAGCGACCACAAATTCATCAAGTATACACTCGACTATAGCAACCATAGCTACCGCCGACACAGGCTAGAAACCAAACACGGCAAACACGCCAAATTCGAAAAACAGGTTAAAAAACTGAGTAAAAAGTATATCGTTCAAATTGACAGCACAACTGATAGGGCCACGTTAGACAAAATTACGGAAGACCTCCTGAGTGAAGTGAAATCCCTAGCCTTTACCTGCTACAAGCAGCGGAAAACCCCAGAACTAAAAGAGCCGAAATGGTGGACGGATAAGATTAAGGCAGCCAGGAATAGCGTGAGGGCGTTCCGCCGTAGGTACCAATCCCAGCCAGACCCCAGCATTAGAAGTCAGCAACATATCCTATACAAGAAAGAGCGAGCAATATACAAAAAACTAATCAAGAAAGAAAGGTTGAAGGCATGGGTAGCTTTCTGTGAGAGCGCCAAAGATACCTACGGCCCACAATACAAAATCGCCTCAGGCAAAATGTCAGCCCCCGCTAAACTCTGCAACATACTAGAAAACAACGACCAAGTAACAATAGATCGCACACTAAATAAATTCTTAGACTCGCTATACTTAACAAAAGAAGACACCTCGCACAGACTAGCACTCTACCCCCCCGCTTCGACGAAGGTAGCCCGCGCAGAATCACATCACAGGAACTAAACAGGATAATCAACCACATAAAGCAAAACAAAGCCCCGGGTCACGACTATGTAGACTACAGATTAATCAAAAAAATCAACCACGTAAGCCAGAACCTCCTCCTCACACTTTTTAATAAATGCCTCCAGCTGGAACATTTCCCCAAACAATTCAAACAAGGTATAGTAGTTCTGTTCCACAAAGAAGGCAAGGATCCCAAAGACCCAAAAAATTATAGGCCAATATGCCTCCTTCCAGCTATCAGCAAAATACTAGAAAGAATAATTCATGGCAGAATTAACCACCACCTAACAACTACAAACTATTGGAACCCAAATCAATACGGCTTTAAACAAGGCACCTCCACAGAAAATGCACTACAAAAACTGATAGACAACATAAACAAGGACAGAACAGATAGGAAACAAACACTGCTAATCTCAATAGACATCAAAGGTGCCTTTGACAACATTCGTTGGCCGACTCTGATCAACAACCTCAAAAACTCCAGCTGTCCAACATATCTCGTTAACTGGATAGTAAGCTTTCTGGAAGACAGGTATGTGACACTGGAGGAAAATGGAATAATAGTCACGAAACAAACATTCGGAGGCTGTCCGCAAGGAAGCTGCCTAGGGCCCCTCCTTTGGCTATTAATAGCTGAGACAGCACTCAACCATAGCTGGGGGAACAACACAAAGATCCAAGCCTTCGCAGATGACTTCATACTAACAATCTCAGCAAAAAACAAAGAAACACTCATAAACACCGCAAACACAGCAATACATAAATTCGGAACTTGGGCAATACAAAACGACCTAACCATTAATTGGAGTAAAACGGAACTGCTATACCTCAACAGACCACGACTAGGAAACCTCCCGACCGCGTGCTCCCACAAACTAGAAGGGATACACTATAATGGGACAGTGCTAGAGACTCAAGAAAAAATGAAGTATCTAGGTGTAACTATCCACAAAAACCTCAGATGGCAACCCCACATAGAGAACCAAACGAAAAAAATCTACAAGTCCTTCAATCTGTTTGGTCGTATGGTCTCAAGGGGATGGGGACTAAAGCCAAACCTGGTAAAAACCTGGTACAAAACAGTAGTGGAAAAGACACTGACCTATGCATCCCCGATCTGGGGGAACAATCTAACGCAGCAGAACAAGAACAAACTGCTCAGCTGCCAAAGGCACTTTGCGCTGGCCATCGTAAGGGCATATAGAACAGCCCCAACATCGGCACTTCTGGTTCTCTCAGGCCTGATTCCAGTACACCTCCAAGTACAATACGAGGCAGCATATGGCACAATCACAAGGCTCCACAAGAACTACAACCTACACAACAAAATGTTCAACCACACCGACTATGTCGCGAAGCAAAACATTTGGTGCAAGCACCCAGCCGACACACCAGAACCACAAATCGGCTCTTCAGAATACGACATACAAATTTACACGGATGGTTCGAAGCTGGAATCAGGAGCTACAGGCTCGGCCTATGTAGCCTTTGAAAACACTTCCAAAATCTACGAATGGTCAGCGCCCCTAAGAAAGTGCAACAGTGTCTTCCAGGCCGAACTACTGGCTATACTCAAAGCTGCGGAGTGGGGAAATACAAAGGGCATTTCATATAGCATCCACTCGGACTGCATGTCAGCCATACAGGCCCTCTCTAAACCATTTACGACAGATAGCATGGTCCATAAAATCCATTCGGAAATCATAAGATCCAACAACACCTTCAAAATAGAATGGGTTAAAGCCCACGTAGGAATATACGGGAATGAAGAGGCAGATAAACTAGCAAAAACAGCAGCGGAAAACAAGACAAACCGCAACTACATCCACCTTGAAAAACCGATTTCCCACTTAAAGAGAAGCCTAAAAGGGTTAACATTGGATCAATGGCAGTTCGAGTGGGACTATGGGGACACGGGCAGGCTAACACACAGATACTTCCCAAAAGTGGACACAAAAACACTGGTCAGCTGCAAGCTATTAACACAAGTCTACACAGGACATGGGGCCTTTCCGGCTTACCTTCATCGCATTAAGAAGAAGAGAAGCCCGGACTGCGCTTGTGGTGCACTAGGCACAACAATTCATTATCTAACAGCCTGCCCTCTAACGGATAAACACCATCTGGCCCAAATAACACAAGTAAATGAAACACTATGGTACAAACAGCTAGCACAAAACACACATGTACAGAACAAGGCAAAACACATAGTCAGATGGCTCACGAACAACATAGATGACATCTCACAATAACAACAAAGCAGTGTCAGCACCTCCCACAACTAACTCCTTCTAATAATGTCTACAACCTTCAGAGGAAATAGTAACAAACAACCGAAAGAAGAGGACCTCCCAGCCAATGAGGCACCTACCGCTACCGCCACTTTTTGTTTATTTTAGGTCATGAACGAGGCCCTTGTTGTTAAAGCGGCTAGCATCGATATTACCTGAGGCCCGGTAAAAATAAAAATGTTAATATCATAAAATCTTTGTAAAATAAAAATTATTAAAAAAAATAAAAATGTATAAAAAACTATTATAATAAAAAAATGTATAAAAAATTATAAAAATAAAAATTGTATAAAAAATGTGCATATAAATGTAAACGGTCCTCGGTCTTAATTGGTCTGTAAGTCCGCACCAAGCTCATGACCGCGCATGAATGGGTTATGTAACCAAAAATTAAGTTAGTATTTTTTTTTTTTTTTTTTTTTCTTTTTTTTTTTTTTTCCTCCTCTTCTCATAGAATCAACAAAGTAACTAAATTAATTATTCTCAGTTAAGTACAAAATCCAGTTTTTTTTTTTTTTTTTTTTTTTTCTCTCTTTATAGCTGTATGATTGGCGTGACCAAGAAGCTAGGCACTACCGCTCAGCACACCGCTTTGGATTCGCCTATCAGCATTCTTAGGTCCGAACAGAAGAAGAACAAAACTCCAGATTCCCAGGAAGGGTCCCAAAGGTTGAATCCTCGCATCGGGCCTCGCAAGCCACCTTACGTCCGTAGTGCCTCATTCGAATCTTGGTCATGCACATTTTCCTTTTTTTTTTTTTTTTTTTTTTTTTAACTGAATTAACTAATTACTTAACTGTTAAAAACCATTAACAAAATTAATATTTTTTTTTTTCCCCTTAACTCTCCTCCCTTCCTTCGGCGGGTTAGTTTGGATAGGTGCGGGGAGCGGTCAGAGCCATAGTTTGCAGCTCAGGTCCCCGGGCTCGCCCCCTCGTGGGTGCTTCCCCCCCTTTTTTTTTTATTTATTTATTTATTTATTTTTTTTTTTTTTTTTTTTTTTTTTGAGCCCCTCGGTTTTCCTGAACCGGACCCTTAAGTGGGTAAGGCGACCGGGATCCGAGCTAGTGCGGCTCTCTCCCCTTTTTTTTTTTTTTTTTTTTTTTTAGGGCCCCTTGGTTTTCCTGAACCGGACCCTAAATGGGTAAGGAGACCAGGAGCCAAGCTTGTGCGGCCCTTCCCTCACCCCCCCCCCTTTTTTTTTTAAGGGCCCCTTGGTTTTCCTGAACCGGACCCTTAAATGGGTAAGGAGACCAGGAGCCAAGCTTGAGTGGCCCTTCCCACTCCTCCCATTTTTTTTTTTTTTTTTTTTTTGTTTTGAGCCCCTTGGCTATCCTGAACCGGACCCTTAAGTGGGTAAGGCGACCGGGAACCAAGCTTGAGTGGCTCTCCCCCCAATATTTTTTTTTTTTTTTTTCCTCTGGGCCCCTTGGTTTTCCTGAACCGGACCCTTAAGTGGGTAAGGTGACCGGGAGCCAAGCTTGAGCGGCCCTTCCCACTCCCATTTTTTTTTTTTTTTTATTTATTTATTTATTTATTTATTTTTTTTTTTTTTTGAGCCCCTTGGCTATCCTGAACCGGACCCTTAAGTGGGTAAGGCGACCGGGAACCAAGCTTGAGTGGCTCCCCCCAATAATTTTTTTTTTTTTTTTTCTTCCTCTGGGCCCCTTGGTTTTCCTGAACCGGACCCTTAAGTGGGTAAGGTGACCGGGAGCCAAGCAAGAGCGGCCATTCCCTCCCCCCAATTTTTTTTTTTTTTTTTTTTTTTTTGTTTATTTATTTTTTTTATGTTTTATTTTTTTTTATTTTTTTTTTTTTTATTTATTTTTTTTTTTCCCCGGCTCCCTGCAAGCTCCGCTGTTCTCTCCTCACCTCCCCGCAGTTCTCCGAAGCTCCGAAGGTTTGGTTAACAACAACAAACCGCCACAACAATAATTATAAATTAATTCCATCTTATCATCTAAATTTTTTTTTTTTTTTTTTTTTCTCCCTCTCTTTATAACCAATATCGTTATTTATATTACCTCATTTTATTTATTTATTTATCTATTTATTTATTTATTTTTATTTATTTATTTATTTATTTATTCTTTTTATTTTTTATTTTTTTTTTTTTTTTTTTTATTAGTTATCTTATCATTATTATTCATTAATTCATTTAACCATTTATTATAATTTTTCTACTTTACTATTATTATTATTATTATTATTATTTTTTTTTTTTTTTTTTTTGTCAACGTTCCGAGGGTGTGGCGGTGTCTGGTCCTCGTAAAAATGTGCTGCACCATCAAGTGCTCGATGGGGTCGTTAAGCAGTCGTCGGGCTACCAACGCGGGGCACCATCCCCCCGTGGTGGATCAAAATTGCGATGGTCCCTCTTTCCTCTCCTTTTAGGCCTTTAGCGCATGGTCCCATTCCCCCCCCCTTTTTTTTTTTTTCTCGCCCCAGCCACTTCAAATCTCTGGACTATGCGCTACAAAAGTTTTCCTTCCCCCCACCAGTGGCAAGAATTAAATTCCTTAATTTTTTTTTTTTTTTTTTTTTTTTTCCTTTCTCTCACGTTTGTCGTTCAGCAGTCTTGGTGTTTAGGTCTCCCCCCCCCTTACTCTTTTTAGCCTCCTCATTTTGGCATAATTCTGAGTGCACAACTTATCATTTTGGCTCCCCCTGAAGTTCCCCCCCACTCCAAAATTCAAAATCCTTTTTTTTTTTTCCTTTGGCTCACGGATAGTGTGCACATATTCAAAATTCTCGCATCCAGGTAGCGTGACTGTGCGCTTCCTACCTTGTGCGATCTGGAGGTGTGGTGTGTCAGTCGAGCATTATGTGTCCAGAAGAAGATGTCGCAACCCTGTCGTACCAGAGCTGTCTTGTGATGTCACCCTGTTCCTTAGCTGAAGAGTGGTCATCTCCTGATTGACGTTAGAAGTCTGAACGAGCATAGGACACAGCTCATTCTCTGTTGCGTCTAGATTACTGTCTGGCAGTAGGCGGCTATCATGCAGTGATCCGGCGATTTATTCGCTCCGGCGGACAGCATCCAACCCGTTAAGCTTGGCACGTCCAGGCAGGCAGGGGCTGTCCAAAGGTTTCAATGATATCTTAATTGATTACAACCATTTCCGTTTTTATCACAGACAGTTGTCTCCGATCGAGACCGCTTAGAAAATCGTCTGCCTGTTGCCAACTAAATTTTATAGTTTAGTTAATTTTAAAAAATCTAATTGATGTATCGATAAGCCGCTTGCACTCTTAGATTCGGAAAAAATTCCCCTTTTATTTGGTACCAAATTCGTAATGATCGGACTAATATTTCTAATTTATTTTCCATTTTTTCTGCTTTTAACTCCGTTAAAATATCTACTTTTATGGAATCTCGGTGATCGCTCTTGAGATCGCTTTTTGATTAAGACATAGGTCTACATTTTAATTAATATCTCCGCAACTAATTAAAATTTTTAAATTCTGTTTTGACTATCCCCTCGGGCAGGCTTCTGAGCACCCGTATGTCAAATTTTGTAGTTCTGCGTTCAGTAGGGGCTGAACGTATAGATGCTCAGACAGACAGACAGAGAGACAGACAGACAGACAGACAGACAGACATCTTCTTTTATTATTATAGAAAAAATTTAAAATTGCAATTTTTCCCCCAGTATAAAACACATGATATCTTAATTGATTACAACCATTTCCGTTTTTATCACAGACAGTTGTCTCCGATCGAGACCGCTTAGAAAATCGTCTGCCTGTTGCCAACTAAATTTTATAGTTTAGTTAATTTTAAAAAATCTAAATGATGTATCGATAAGCCGCTTGCACTCTTAGATTCGGAAAAAATTCCCCTTTCATTTGGTACCAAATTCGTAATGATCGGACTAATATTTCTAATTTATTTTCCATTTTTTCTGCTTTTAACTCCGTTAAAATATCTACTTTTATGGAATCTCGGTGATCGCTCTTGAGATCGCTTTTTGATTAAGACATAGGTCTACATTTTAATTAATATCTCCGCAACTAATTAAAATTTTTAAATTCTGTTTTGACTATCCCCTCGGGCAGGCTTCTGAGCACCCGTATGTCAAATTTTGTAGTTCTGCGTTCAGTAGGGGCTGAACGTATAGATACTCAGACAGACAGACAGACAGACATCTTCTTTTATTATTATAGATGAAAGAAAAAACAGATGAATCAGTTGTTAGTTTATGTTTTGATTTACAACAGATTCAACATCTGCCAAAAACAAATATTCAAGATGCCTATTACTTAAGGCAATTCAACTTTTACAGCTTATGCATAATGAGTTTGGATGGTCTAATTACAACATTTTATACTTGGTCTGAGGAGTTAGCAGGCAAAGGCAGCACTGAAATATCGTCGGCTTTATATTGTCACCTAAACAAAATGGACCTTGAAGGTAAAAAATCTTTGCGGCTCTTTAGTGATGGTTGTATTGCCCAAAATAAGAATAACATAGTTCTTCAAATGCTATTGCACTTTCTGTACACTACAACGTCAAGCATTGAAAATATAATATTGTACTTTCCTGTCAGAGGACATAGTTTCCTTCCAGCAGATCGTATATTCGGTCGTGTTGAGAAGATCCTCAGAAAAAATGAAACAATAACATCAAAAGAACAGTACTATGAACTGTATCAGAAAGTTGGTGATGTAAAAATATTGGGGATTGATTGGAAACTTTATAATACGAAATCACTTAATGCTTATTTCAAAAATTTCCCATACATATCAGAATTGAAAAGAATAGTCTTAGAAAAAAATAGAGAAAGTGTGATGGTCAAAGGATTCAAAAACTATAAATTCGAAGATATAAAAGAACAATCTGGAGCAAAACTTTTTAGGAAGGGGATTAATACTGCTATTATACGAAATGTTGTCTTACAATGTCTTTCTCTGAGTCATGGAATATCACTTGAAAAGAAAAATGACGTAGACAAACTTTTAAAATTGATGCATGGTGAAGAGTGGAAAAATCAGCCTGATTTTAAATGGTATAAAGATATCATTACTAATAACTTTCATGTAGAATATGAAGAAACAGAGGAAGCATGCAATTGCTTATGTGAAGATATTGGTTTAAAAATTTAAATTTCAAATTGGCTTAAAAATTTTAGTTCTTCCCTACAATTTGCAGGATGATTTTTCACGTGTAAATATTTAATTTAGTTTTATAATTACATAACAAAGTCTGTTCTGTTAATTATTTGTATTTCATTAAGAATGTTATTTCATCAATATGCGAGTTACATATTTTTTCATTCAAAAAATGTTTTGCCCACATTGGAAACATTCAAAACATGTTTTCTCCCCTGTGTTTCGGTCAAAACATGCTTTCTCCAAAAATCAAATGCATTTTTCTAATTAACTCTAAGTTTATTAGGTAAAGTATGACTACAGATCTTTCTAGTAACCAGTAATACGACTAAACAAACGATAATTAGGGTCTAAGAAGGGTTATTTTTTAATTTATCAGTTTTTTGTGTTTTCTGAAAAATTGTATTTGAAGGAGAAAACATGGTTTGAATGTTTGCTCCTCATATATTAAAACCAATGTAACATTTAAAATGAGATTTAAAAAAAATATATACAAAAATTTAAAACTTTAAAAATACATTTTAATTAAAAACATTAAAATACAAGACAGACGCTTCGGCTAGAACACTAGCCCTCCTCAGTGTCAAACTATGAATCCCATATTTTTCGAGAGGGCGCTTTTACCAAAATGCAACATTCTGCCTTGAACGAGGCTAAAGCTATTCCTTCTGAATATTTAATCTTGCTATGATGTATTATGAATTTTTGTAAATGTTGTTTGTGCTTGTATGTTTGACACTGAGGAGGGCCACTGTTCTTTTACGAAACGTCTGTATTGTGTTTTAATGTTTTTAATTAAAATGTATTTTTAAAGTTTTAAATTTTTGTATTTTTTATCTCATTTTAAATGTTACATTGGTTTTGTTTGTAATTCATGAATGTTTATATTGTTTGAAAGAAGGAATTTGAACGAATAATTATTGAGTGGGAAAATATGATATTTAAGTTTTGTTGAGCATTAAAAATAAATTATTTATTTTTTATTTTTTAAATTTATTTGACAACTTACAGATCAATCTATATAGTGGCGATGATGAAAAAAAAATATATATATATATAGATATATTATTAGTATACTTACTGTGAATAATCAAACAATCTACTGCCCCAAAGGCTATGTTCACCTCTTCCTCCATCATGAAAAAAGCAAGCATTTGTACCATCAAACTGATTTAAACCATCAAGGACATTCTTAGATGCATGACTGTGGACAACATCTAATAACACATATAATCCATTTGCATGAGCATTATCAATGAGCTCTTTAAGTTGTTCTGGAGTTCCATAACGACTAAAACAAGAGAATAAAAATATTATTTTTATTTATTTTAATGTAAATTGAACAGGGGATATTTACTAACCTAACTTCTAGAGAAAATGAAAAGACAGTCGAACTTCGTTAATGTGAATTACTTTTAACATGAACTGTCTCCATCAAAATGAAGATTAGTTACTGATAGCAGGAACTACTGATAACAGGAACAAATTTTTTATCCCCCTTGACAACGTTAACGAGGTTCGACTGTATTTAGTATCTAAGAGCAAGCAAATTAAACACACACATTAGCGCATAAAATTTCTGGGGTATTTGTTTATCAGGATATTGTTTACCAAGGTTTCTTTATGATACAGATAAAATGATTATTTTTAAAACTTCTTATTCAAATATATATGAACAGAAAATTTTATGCGAGTGCCATGTTAGGCTTAATAATAGTCATGTAACTGAAAAATGTATTCTTTCAGCTATGTTTTCATATTTTATTTAAAAAATTCAGCTGTTAAATTAAATATGAAAATACATGACACCACTTGGCCATTGAGTTTATTATAGTGTACGGCCCAGAATCAAATAAAATTTAATTGTGATTTGTAGAGAAAATAGAAATATCAGTATAATTAAAGTTAAAATTTTAAATGATTTATATACAGATAGTAGAAGAACACAGAAATAAAATAATTCAGCATTCAAAATCAATAATTTTTAAACAGAATCTGAAATTAATAGGTTGAAATTTTTATAAATTAAGATGCAAAAGGTACAGATCAGATCTGAAAATTAAATTAACCTAAACTTGTAAAGTACTAATAGAAGTGATCTAATTTTTTTTTTTTTTTTTTTTTTTTTTTTTTTACTTCAAATTCAAGAAGAAATCATAATAAAAATGAGATAATGTACAAAAGTTTTGCACTAGTTTACTAGAATGGTAAAATTGTAATATCAACAATCTGGAGATTTCTCAATTGTACAATAGGATATGTCATTCAGAATGTTATAAGAAATCGTCGAAAGAGAGTTTTATGTTTAGATGAAGCTTCTAAAGATACTGAGATAAGAAGAGCAAGGAGAAGTCAATTAGATAGAAAATGTTATTTTCAAGAAAATTTATGCAAGCATCAAATTATGATTGCCAGCCCGAATGAAAATGTGCCAGTCTCACAACAGAAATTCAAGTGGATGCCCAAGAACATAATTAAACTAAATAGAGTATTTAATTTTGTGGAGCATTTTATGAAAGGATGAACTAAATATCAAGAAAAGATAAGTGAAATGCTGTCATGACAGCAAAATAAACTTGAGAACCGTATCAGAAATACCAAATTTAATTAAAGATTTGCTCACAAATGGTTCATTTGAGCATAATTGTGAATATAACGTCACTTTATCTTTTGCCTTAATTGGAGCAGAAATCAAATCACCTTAAGATCTAGTTCATACTGTTTCCATATATAGGGTCAAGTCCCTTTCCGACACGAAACATTTTTACCTTAAAACATTACATTCTTCTGTTTTTGCAAACTGAAAGAAAAATATGGACTATAACCGACATTTGTTGATTGAAAATTGTACTTTACACTTTCTGCTAATTAGCTCGATCGTTCATTTTCTGATTTTATTACATATGACTGTTTCAGATGCAAAAACGTAAGTGGATGTTATGGATGTCTAACCTGCACGATTGTACGGCCTGGGTCAGAAATGACTATCAGATGGTTAAAATTGAATAGAAAAGTTGGTATAAGATTTATGAGTTTCAAATTTTGAAAGTAAAGAAATAAGAAAAGAAATAAAGTGTGAAATTTTTGCAAGGGTTCCTAGTAAAAAGAATTTTTAAATAAATGAATCAATAGTAAAATTTAACAAACCTTGACGCTGCATAGAAACTAGTCACTTGATAACCGAAACTACCATAATATGCATGTTCCATAACAGCCATCAATTGAATTGCAGTGTACCCTAAAATGAAAATAAGTTATCAGATTTTTTTATGGAATACAAATATACTCTTCTACGTTATATAAAAGGGGCGATTGTGAATGCATGAAATTTTAGCAAGAAAAAGTTTTTGTAAGGGGGAAGAACATACAATTTATTGCAGAGAGGTGAGGTCCAATCTTCCCATTTTGGAAAATATTAATTCTAATTAGGCTTGGCAGTTATATGAAATTGACACTGTAGTCTTATTTCATGAATTTAACTATCTGAACACAATCATCCTTGTAATAAAATGGAATAGTAAATAGTCATTTGGTGGGTAAAATGACTAGCAATAATAGAACATAGTATAAATGTAATGGCATAGTATAAATTTTAGTTAAAATATTTTGGTTTTAGCTTATAAACGTTCTGTGCATTTATTTTTAAACTTTCAATTGTCAGTAAATAAATTTAGAATAGTAAATACATATAAAATTAAATAATTAAAGTAAGAAAGAAATATTAATTTAGTAAGTTTCTATGTTTATGATGAAACAACTAATTACATGTTGCTCAAAACCTGTGGCTATCAGGGCTCGAAATTACCAGGGGTCTATTGGCCCCTCCACCACAAAACAGACCAGCAAAATATAAATTTAGTGGTTCGCCCATAGACTTTATATACTAGACCACGCATTCCCCCTCGTTATTTGACTGCATCATGAACGAGCTTCCCCAGCAAAATTGTCACGTGATGTTGGCCTAGAGGAAGAGTGAAGAATGATCACTATGTTATTTTTCTGTAGGAACGAATTTTGTGTTTTTTAATATTTTTATTGTGCACGCACTTTTTATTTTAGCATTTAGATTTATACATGGATGGAAAGCTAAACTTTCATAGATTAATTACATAGAAAAAAAAATTATGATAAATCATTTTGCAAGTGAAAAAATTGCGTTTGAATTCTTACTTCGGTCAGAGAAGTATGAGATTATGCTTGCATACGGGAAAAAAAGAGAGAGAGAGAGAGAGGAATCACCCCTAGGTCAAGTTCACGTGACTTCCGAGACTCAGAGCAAAGGATGGAGGTATCAGATTACACCCTCATGTTGAAGACATTCGCTGTAATGGTCAGTCCTATTGATGGCGTGGTCTAGTATATAAGGTCTATGGGTTCGCCAGACCAGTAAAGCTTTTCAATTTATTTTGTTACTTTTCTCTAAAATTGCCTGTGAATCTGTCACAGAACAACATACACAAATAGTAAGTGTACTTCTCTATAATTTTTTTTTTATTTAATTTTACTTAATAACTTTTTTCCCCTTTAATACTTTATTTATTTTTAATAATTAATATAATACTTTACTTACAGTAAATATGGCACATTCAACTCATTTATTAAAACAAACTTTTGATTTATATAAGACTTCATTTGTATTTTTAAATTATTTTACAAAAATTTAATTATTATATTTGTTATATAAATTTATTTCGTTTTACAAAGATTTAAATTTTTTTTGAAAATCTAACAAAAAGTGTTAATGGGCCACTGAAAGTGTGTATGAATCAGTGACTTAATTTTCTTAATTTCTACCCTTTTATACTGTTATTTATCTGTATTTGTACCTATACCAGCATTTGTTATTTTGTTCTTATCTTCTTATTGACTGACTGAAACTGTAGAAGTAAAATGATACAGAGATGCCAACTTCTAATGACCAAAAAGCAGGAGATTTTTTAACAGAAATCACGAGATTTTTCCAAGAAGAAAGTTTGTAAGAAAAATGAGTAAAATAATGCAAATTTAACTTTAAGTAGAGCTTTATAAACTTAGGAGGTATTTACAAAGCATCAGTATTAAAATTAAATGAATAATATATGTTTCTTGCAGTAAAACAAACTATCAAAAAAAGAAAGAAAGAAACCCTCAGACATACAGTTGTTTAAAATTTAAGTCAAAATAGACAGATTTGATCATAATTATCTTTTTAAAAGAAAAGGTAATAAAGAAATGAAAATATCAGCTATATTCTAATGAAATTTGAATTCTTTAAGTTTTCAATAGTTATGGTATTAAAAAAAAAAAAAAAAATTATTTTGATAATAAGACATTTTTCATTATGCAAAAATGAAAGTTAAAAATTTATTCTTAGCAAAAGTTAGTTTCAAAGCAGTGTATAGTAATTCACATTCAAACTGAACTTGATAAATTGCAGGGCAAGATAAATTTCAATTTTCTTTCAAATTTTTTTACCCAATCCCACAAATTTTAAGCATAAATTATGCTAAGAGGGATAGATAAAAATTACATCAGAAAAGCAGGAGAAATGAGTGGAAAAGCAGGAGCATAGAAAAACAAGCAGCAGGAGACTCCTGCCAAAAGCAGGAGACTTGGCATGTCTGATTTGATAGTATATAAAATATTTGAACTCATGTAATATAAAATTTCTTGTTTTAACCCTTTATATTCATACAAATTGTAACATAACAAGGACTTTAGGGGTTAACGGCCCTCTCCACTTACTGTCGCCGGAAGCCCAAGCCAATGTTATTCTATGGGGAAATTTTCTTTACAAATAACTCATTAACTAATACATATTTTTAAATTCTGTTTTCACATTCAGAAAATTCCCAACTGATAAATTGACGGACCTTTTTTAAAAATGTATATTTTTAATTTTTAATATTTTATTTTGAAATTGCAAAATGAAAAGATTTCACATATTGAAAATTCGTATTTTGCAGATTCAAAATCAAATATAAAAAATTTAAAAAAAAATAATTTTTTAAAAAAGGTCCGTCAATTGAACATTTGGGAATTTTCAGAATGTGAAAACAGAATTTTAAAATATGTATTAGTTAATAAGTTATTTGTAAAGAAAAATTTCCCATAGAATAACATTAGTTTCAGCTTCCGGCGGCGGTGAGTGAAGAGGGCCCTTAAGGCCAATTGACTATGTGAGGATCCTAGTCCTGGATTAGTGCCCTCCATGGGAGTCTTCCTACGATATCCTAAATCACATTCACACAATTTTCAGAAAAGACATAGAAAATATCGAATGGTTAGGCTGAAGAGTGTATTATCGATGTGAACCCAGCATATCTTGTTTACTAGTTTAAAGTGAAAAAAATTTTACAAGGTTCTGACTGAATTTTAAAATTCCTTGACTTCTCCAGGTCTATTTTTAGAAAATTCCAGGTCAAAAATTTGGTTCACAACATAAAAAGATAGTTCATGATATAAAAGATAACATTGTATATTTTAAATTGCATGCCTGAAAAAACACTTCCCAGGTTCCCACATCATTTTTCCAGGTTTTGGGGTAATATTTACAATTTCCCCTGACATTTTCCTGTCTTTTTTTTTCAGTAAATTTCAAATTCCTTAACTTTTCCAGGTTCTCACTGACTTGTGGGAACAATGTCTTGATTTTTGATAATTATAACAAAGAGGGGATAAAGCACTAGTAAAAGAATGTATGATTTTCAGATTGCACTAATTTAAATTTAATAATAAGATCAATGTTATATTAATTGTGATTGAATATTGATCTCTCAGACAATGTAGATAATATCCTATCATAAGTTAAAGATTTAAGGACAGTCACCAAGATGCAAATAATTCGTAAGTAATCATGGTGCAGACACACATGAATTGAAAACATTTCAAGACTGTAGTCATTATGATAATTTACTGATTTATTGATTATAAATACTTTCAAAATGAAGTTAACTAATAATCAAAAATAAAATAAAAAATCAACATAGTTAATTTACGTTCCGAAAATAAACAATAAGAAAAGATAATATTGCACTCATTAATAAAATCAAATCAAAGAAAGAAACTTCGACAATGCAGTTTAAACCAGCAAAAATTCTAAAGTTTGATAAAGATGGCATTATTTAAAAGTGCAATGTTATTGTAAAAAAAAATTTCTAGTTTGCATTATTGCAATTTGAAACTCATACCATATGTGAAGATAAATTGCAAAATTTACGATTTTAAATATCACAAAATTTCATTTTGAAATAGAGTTAAAATTAACACTAGAAACACAGTCAACTCCCTCTAATCCGCAATCCATTTCTGAATGTAAACAACGAAATCTTTCGTAGCAAAGCAATAGTGGTAACTCTTTTTTTCTGGACCATACGTTACAATGCAATTTTTTATTTATTAATGCAATATGTAAGAACATTAGCAGTTCTTTCTATAACTTACAGAATAAATTTTCCAAACATAAGTGCAAAGGAATAAAACAATAATTACTTCAATGTTAAATAAAATAATAATGCAAACTGATAAATTAATAATAACTAACTCTAACAAGTTGAATTTCTATGTTTACAATAAATAATAGATACTTTATATGATTATTATTGATGTTTTATTTTAATCGAAATTGTTAAAATTTTCTAATGCTCAGAGTGGACATTTCATTGTTAAGCTTAATTGAAATATCATACATTCATTATATAAATTACTAGTATATAACCCCGTCAAATATGACGGAATGTGAACGATAAATCTTGAAAACAATGTTTAGATCATGAAGATTAACACGTGATCATTTAAATGTATTTTCAGTTTTTGTTTATAAATCAAATGTGTTTCAATATTTTATAATTTTCGTTCTGAAATTAAAAAAATTCTACCCGATCAATAAATATGAATGACAATAAAAAAACTGCTGGTTGACAAAAAATATAGGCCCGAAAACACAACAGCAACAACACATCCCAGTATTCCGTTAAGTGCTCTATTTAAAGTCCTCATAATAAGAATAATCTAGTGTGTCGCTCACACGACTTTCTCTTACCCTGAAATTTAATGCTATAAGTACAGGTTGGAGATTAAGAGGTAAGATAAAGAGTACTGTTATGTAAACCTATGTTAAACAATTCAAATTAGGCTTCGGAAGAGTTTTATATGATAATTAGTTCTGGCCCCCCTCAACCCCCCGTTTCATTAATGCACCTACATTTATATAGAATTTAATTCGGTTATTAAAAAATAATTCAGTTTTAAAAAAATAATTTATTAAAATTATTATTTAAAAAAGTTATCTTGTATGATAATACAGACGATTTGCATATTAGAGAAATAGTATAACACTAAATATCCAAAAAAAAGTTGAATTTATTCTCAATATTAAAGTAAAAAAAAAAAAAAATGTTAAAAATGAAAGAAATCAATAACTTTATTTTAAATTATCGTAGATCGATGGTTCAACCATTCGTTTTAAAGGTATTGGCGAGCTCTTTTGAAAGATACCCATCATGAAAATTTACTCCACTCGAGGGAGGACATCTACCCCAGGGGGGGAGGCGAGGCTCCTACATACACAATTTTTTTTCTTCCCCAGTTGACTATCTCTATTACAAAAAAATATGTATTCGTTTCATTTCGTTTAGTGCAGTCTATAGATGTTAAATTCTACTTACCTGCAATTTCCCCCATAGACGTAATGTATTTGAATACTTTTGAATGTCCCTGTACACGAACCATTTGCTTCATCTTAACGAAAAGCTTACTGTAGCATCCCTATATGATACACATTTAGAATACCGAGTTTGGAATTTCTGCTACTATTTGTTCTTGAGATATGCTGATAACAGACACACAGACAGACAGACAGACACAGAGACCATTCGCTAAAAACGTGATTTTCGTATTCAGGGGACCTCAGAACATGTAAGTATAACAAAAACTCACGTTCGAAAATTTGACCCTAAAACAATACTTTCTCGACCCTATGGGTAAGAGGAAGTAAATAACGATTCACTTCATTTTACCAAAATACTTTTTTTTTAAGACTATCGAAGATCCTGTTTCCAAATACGTAAGCGAAGTGTGACCGTCCGTGGATGCAAGAAAAAGATTCCCTATGTTAATCGCCCATTGTATTTTTTGTAAAAAATTATTAAAAATCGAGGAAAATTATTTCCCGATTTTAATACCCGTATTTGGGTATAGATATGCTATCGTATCCATGTGTTAGATTGAGTTATTTTGCTGTCAAATTGACAAAATTTTAAATTTCAAAACTGTGACATATGTCATTGTCAGTGTTGGCGTTTTTTGTATTTGGCGATTAAAGACATACTACGAAAATATACATGCCAGATGTTTATTTTCATAATATGTATTGTACGAAATATTGTTTCATATAATTCATCGCTCTCTTAATATAATTTGTTAAAATAACCATGATTTTTGAAAGGAATGGAATATGTTCGCCAAATAATTTGGCGATATATTTTTTCCGCCAAGGATGACAGATATATTAAATCTATTCCGCTGCAATATATGAGTATATCAGACACTTTATTTAGACATTTGAAAACAAATTTGACTTCAAATTATGATAGAATATTTATCATTTTCTTTTTAATTAGTATATTAGTTGGATATTTATTGTGTAAATATCATCCTTTGAAATGAAATGTTTATGTTTTCAATCGAATATGGAAGTTTGCTATTTTATTTTTCTAAAGTTTTGAAATTTAAAATTCAAATTTTATCAATTTTACAGCAAAAACAACTTAATCTAACGCATGCACACGATAACGAATACATATCTATACCGAAATATGGGAATTAAAATTGGAAAATAATTTTCCTCAATTTTTAATAATTTTTTACAAAAAATCCAATGGGCGATTAACATAGGAAATCTTTTTCTTGCATCCACTGACGTCCAGTGACGTCATCACTTTGCTTGCGTATTTTCTAACTATCTAATAATTACAGACACTCCATGCTAACCCAAATTCACCTATACTCTATACTCCCAACCAGCTATCTCCCCCACAACATCGCCAAAATATCCATGATCCAGCTAGGGACTTTCTCATTCACAACCGAACATTTTATCTTGACTCGACATTATCACCTTAGACTACCCTACTTTCAATACTCATTTCAACTGGTGACCTTTACTTGCCCAACCAAACATTCTATCCCAACTATAACTTTACACTAATTTCAAAACTAAAATCAACTGGCGACATTTACGTACTGAACTCGACGCCAATCATACCTTACAATGTAAACATATAATGAAGCTTGATAAAAATATTTAAAGACTTTAATATGTTTTTACAAATATTTTAAGATTTTTAAGGCTTTAATATGTTCTAGAAATATTTTAAGCGTTTTTTTTTTAATGAAACAGTCAAAGAGTCGTTCATTCGCAATTAAAGAGTTGTCCATTTGGAATTTGTATTTTCTGAATGGCAACAGTTTTGGTTTGTTTTTATTTGGCTTTGCGTTGTTTATAATCATGAAGTTACATAATTCTATTTATAGGTTCATGTTTATAATAGCCAGTGATCCGTTATATTTTTTTAAACATTTAAACATTACAATTGAATAGTTTTTCAAGGTTTTAGGGGGAATAAATAATATGTGCGATACAAAACATGTATGAAAATGATATGTATGTTTTCGTAAGTTGATGAATTGAACAAACGGGAAAAAAAAAAAAATGGCTGCCAAAAGTCTCTGTTTTGAAGTGGTGTAAACCGGAATCGTGAATGACAGATGAGGGTCATTATATATATTAATTTTATGCATTAATAATGATAACATAATTTGTATCTGCAAAAGTTAATCAAAAACAAATAATGATCTATAGCTATATAATCCACAAAAAATTTAGTTCCAAGCTCTTCAGATTAGTTGACTTTAATATAAAAATATAATGTAATAGAGAATCAACATTATTATTTATATCTAGTTTTAGTATAATAACAATTTTGAGCAACTGTTGTTTTGTATTCGTAAAAGAAAAAATCCTCATTCTTAAAATGTATTTAAACTCAGACTGGTATGATATGTGCGTTCTTTCTTTCTTTCTTTTTTTTTTTTTTTTCCCATTAAAAAATAAATAAATAATAATAATTTATTTACAATCATTTATTAAAACTAAATCTCATTATGTACATTCATATGGAATTTTGTCCTAATACTACCATTTTAAAAATTATAAAAAAACAGTATGACAGTACCACCTATTGAACGATTGATCCCTAAATGTAATCAGCACCAGTTTAGATCGAAGCCCAACTAAATATCAAGTTCGGTTAAATTTTGTTCATTGGTTCATGAGATACAGCGTCCAAAAAATTTTTGATACACATGCATAGATAGATAAGACATTTTCTAAAAATAGTCATATTGAGTTCAGGACCTCGCAAAAAGCGTAGATCTGTCGAAAACTAGAGTTCTAAAAATTTTCTAAATCCAATATTTTTTTCTTATACAAATAGAAGAAAGTAAAAAAAAAAAAAAAAAAAATCAATATTTTGAGTTATTTCTCTTTTGAACAGGCAAGGGTTGATCCAGGTTTTAATATTTGGGGCCCATTTTTGTGAAAAACAAATTATTTTTGTGAAATTTTTATTCATTTTTGTGAAAGTTAAAGTATTTTTGTGAAAAATTATTTCTTTTTGTGAAAAAAAAAAAAAAAAAAAAAAAAAAAAGAACTGTCTCCAGAGACCTTTCATTTTAGAAGTTACTCTATCTAATGTGTAATATCAAGTTAGTAGCATTTTATAAACACAAGTATAGACACCCATTAAAAATAACACTAAAAACATGGAAAATTTTTACAAAAGTATTATTTTTATGAAACAAAATTTTGTGAAAGGGCTGTTTTTATAAATTTGAATTTTGTGAAGGGACTCATTTTCTGAATTTGAATTTTGTGAAGGGGCAACAAAAGGGCCCCAATTTTTGCCTGGATCGACCTCTGACAGGACTATTGATTTAAGAAGTTTGAAATTCTTATCATGGATAATCTTCTGATCATTACAATCAAAAATAGTCTCTGGTGTTTAGAAAAGTATCAAATTAAGATAAAAAAGAACGCCAAATAAAAACATTTTATATTATCTGAGATATAGATCATAAAAAAAAAAAAAAATAATAATAATAATAATAAAAATAATTACCTTGTTTTTTTATTCTTGGTATAATGTTCTTGCTAAAGTATGGATAGCTGCCGATACCATATTCTTCAGTGGATACACCAACATGGCACTCATATATTCTTAAGTGAGAGGGTCTCTTTGGTTTATTATTTTTGAACACATATTTCTAATTAAATAGTAGAAAAATAAATGTAATTACACACATACACACACACACACACACACACACACACATATATATATATATATATTATAGCTTTAAATATAGTAATAGTTTCATTTTATATTTATGCATAAGTACAGACATTGTAATGAAATATTTGATAATAGTTTATTTTAAATTATTTTATATTGAAAACGTTTTTTTACCTCTTATCACAAAATCTGGTTATATCAGCATCTTATTTATCCTGTCTAGTTTTAAACAAATACAATTTTTGATTCAACCTAATATTATCTAAATAAGGACTGGAGCATTGTATATATACAGTGCCGGCAAAAAAAAAAAAAAAAAAAAAAATCTTTACACTTGAGTAGCAAAAAAAAAAAAAAAAAAACTTTACATGTCAATTGCTGTTCTCTCCATAAAAATATGTCGAACACCAGTGATGGTACGTGGTATTAGTTGATCACAGACGAGCTTTCCCTATCCTATCAACACTCATTTCACCTCCTGGACTTTTTGAGTAAAGCTGTATGCTCTTTGCTACCGCCAGCCAGTATTTTGTTCATTTATTAAAAGTTTGAGAACCTACATCGGTGCTCCCACTCCACACAATGGATCGGATTAAGCTTAAAATAAAAGAGAAATCTGATGCCTTGATTCTGCTAGAGAAGGAAATATCTGTGATTGATGTAGAAAAAGATCTGACAGATCATTCTAAATGCAGCCAGTTGTAGCCATCTGGCAAATGTAGCCAGAGATATGTGCCTAAACAGCTGCAGTTGGTAATACAATGTAAAGATGAGATGACAAAATACTGACTGCCAATGTGATATTTACAAAAATGACTAGAATGTTAAGATTTTGTCTCAAATGTTTACATTTTAATGACCTTGAAAAGATTTTCTACATCTGGCTACATCTAGAATGATCTGCCAGATCTCTGGCTACATCAATCACAGAGATTACCTTCTCTAGGAGAGTCAAGGCATGAGATTTCTCTTCCATTTTAAGCTTAATCCGACCCATTGTGTGGAGTTGGAATACAGATGTAGATTTTCAAACTTTTGGCAAATAAACGAAATATTGGTCAGCGGGAGCAAAGAGCATATAAACTAATTGTAAAAGTCCACAAGACGAACTGAGAGCTGATAGGATAGGGAAAGGTCATCTGTGACCTACTAACGCCATGTGTCATCACTGGGGATCAATACATTTTTATGACAGGAATGGCAATTGACATGTAAAGTTTTTTTTTGCTGCTGAAGTGTAAAGATTTTTTTTTTGCCAGCACTGTATATATGTATTTTATAAAAATCAGAATTTCTGGTTTACTTTTAGTTATTGTGACAATACAAATTTTATTGTAATCTAATGTCGCTGATGAGTGATGAATATATGATAGATAAATATATATTTGATATTAGAACTGAAAAAGCTATGTGTAAAATGGGCAAAATCCAAACAAGACAAATAATAAGTAGCAGAGGCTACCATGGTTTAAAAATTTGTTTTCTTATTAAAAATGTA
Source organism: Salticus scenicus (assembly GCA_963930645.1). Lineage (NCBI taxonomy): Eukaryota > Metazoa > Arthropoda > Arachnida > Araneae > Salticidae > Salticus > Salticus scenicus. Next base: position 87,001,722 of record OZ005662.1, read on the forward strand.
AAAACCTTACATACTTTCTCACAGAACGCCTCAGTTAACTTGCGAGGGGTCCTCCCCCTTCATCAGAGGCAAAACTGTGGCTGCTTGCTCCTTTCTGCAGGCAACTTTGTTTTCGTTTGTTCCAGAAACTTGTCCAGTTACGGTTCATGTCTTGTGCTGGGTCATTGCCATTACAAGAAAACGGATTCAATAAGATTTCAATTGTTTCGTGATTTGTAGCATAAATAGGGTTATTGTAATTCTATTATGCTACAAATCGCAAAACAATTGAAATCTTATTGAATCCGTTTTCTTGTAATGGCGACGACCCAGCACAAGACATCAACCGTAATTGGACAAGTTTCTGGAACAGACGAAAATAAAGTCACTGGCAGAAAGGAGCGCCACAGTTTTGCCTCTGATGAAGGGGGGGGGGGGGGGGGAGACCCTCCTGCAAGTTAACTAAGGCGTTCTGAGAGAAAGTATGTAAGGTTTTTACATTTTTAATAAGTTTTTGTGCTTCTCGTATAAAAATATTAAAATAATTTGTTTTCTTGTTTGTTCTGCTTAACATATGCACATCCTTTAACAGATTCAAAACAAAATTAGCACTCCTTAGTACCTGGATGGGGTCAGTATGCTATTAAAAAAACTGCTCCTCCTTTATCCAGATATATCCAGTAACTGAGCTGTTCTTTTTTCCACAATACACTTACAATTAAAATTTACATTTTTTTTTTTTTTTTTTTGAAGTTTCAGATTGTTTTTAAGTTTGAATGTCTTAAATTGTAGTCATAAGGATTATAATCATGTGTACAGTTAAATTTTTAATCTCATGTTGGACTAAATATTATTTTAGAACAGTGAAAAACTATGCAGTGAAAAAAACTTAACAAAATTTATCCTTTTCAAAGGTGGTCAGATAGTTAAGGGAAAATGCAGTGAAAAAAAAAAAAAAAAAAAATAGTATGTACTGTACAGTTGGGAACTATTTGAGATAAAAACTTGATATTTAGTATAAACATTTTTCATTTAAGCTCATATTCACTACAATATTAAAAAAATTACTACTCCTGAAAAAAGGGTTGAGGTACAAGTAAAATGGTGTATGCTGTGCTATTTAGAAATCAATTGAGCTAGAGACTTGATATTTGATGTAGAAATTCTTGATTGATGTCCATATTTATTATCCAATTAAAAATCTACTTAATTCTATAAAAGGAGAAGGAGTAAAACTGGAATAATAAAATAAAGGGAAAGTTGCTATAGAATTCATAAACTGATCGAGTTTGTTAGAAACAGATTTTGTTTGAAAAATTTTCATCCTAATTCATATTCTCTGCACTATTAAGAAGTTACTCAAACATCTAAAAGGGTTAAAATGGGACATATGCTATGCAAGTTGGAAACAGCTTATGCTAGAAATGGTACAAGGATTTTTCATTCATATTCATATTTACTAAGCCAGAAATTTCTAAACTGTGGGCCACAACCCACCAGAAGGTCATTTCATCCACATCTACATATTTGCCAGTATAAAAGAGCAATGTGTAAGTCTCTTTTATAGTGGCAAAAGGTGTTTTCTAGCAGTACATGGGAAAATCAAATTCTAGCAGCCTAGCCTGTTGTTCTTTGAAGTGTTTTTGCTCCATAACAGTGCACAGCCATATATGGCCACCCTTACATACAACATGTAGACAAAATATTGGTTAACAATATTGGAAATTCGAATACAATAAAGTCTTGATCATTCAATATGAGACTTTCAAAATCTTTAATTTGCTAAACACAGCATTGAAAGGTAATTGATCTATTCAGATAGCAAAGTCAAAGACACTGTTAAAAACTAATTCTAATATGAACCAAAAAAAAAAATCTACGCAGAGGGTATTCATCATTTGATAAAATTGTGAGACAAATGCTTGAGTAATTTTGGTGATCAGCTTGAAAAATAAACTAGACCATTTCATTCTGTGACTCTGATTACAGTAAAAACATAATAACTATGACAATTAATAGATACAGTGATGAAAATGTGGAAAATTTCACAAATAAATATTTATAGCATATAGCACACATAACGTATATTTCCGTGTATAAGCCGAGAATCTTTGGAAATTTTTCGGAAGCTGAAGTCGGGGGTCAGCTTATATACGAGTACACATTTTTAGGAAAAAACGTACATTACAAACAATGATTGAATACATATATTTTAAGCTTAAAAACTATATATAAAGTAAAATAGTGATATTAAACCTTATTTTAAAATAATTATCATCTTAAATTAGCAATTTTAAATTTATTTCACGAAACGCTCGATGTAGTCAGTGTGTTTACATTTCTTCTTCTTCTTTTTTTTTTTTTTTGACTTGCCGGTAACTGACGTCATTGGCAGATTGCACAAATGGAGTAACTTCTCTGTCTGATTCAGAAATAGTATAAGAGAAACTTGAAAAAACAGGACTCCCGATTATATTTTAAATTTATACAATTAAATCATCTTTGTTTAAAATGTTTCTAGGCTTACACTAGCAAAAGAAGTGGCAAATCTTCAATTTTTTTTTGTTGAAGATTGCCTTGAGGCACTGATAAAAATACTCAAAAGTAGAAATATACAAAATAATTTATATACATCATTAAAAAAAATCGATGCAATTGGTCTTTAGACGGCTTATTTATGTAAACATCCAGCAGCTGCATCATCGATGTTAGGGTTAGGCCTCCCGATATTATGGCAACCATCATTTTCAGCTGCCGGGAATTGCGTCTGTGAGTGCGTCTGTGCTAGCCTCCCTTCTGATAGGGTCGCCAGAGTTAAAACTATTGCCGCTGGCGAACACACTGCGATCGTTTTATGTCATAGCTAAGTAAGGTAAGGAATTCCATTGGATAAGCATGCATTTCGTGCAATTTCATTGAACAGATTATCCTGAAAGTTGTATAGATTGGCAATATTTTCGCCATTTTGGCGATATAATCGAACTTTAAAAGAGTATTTTTTCAATTTGGCTTATACACGGGTTTGCAATTTTGGGCAAATTTCTGCAGGGAAAAGCATACTTTCGGCTTATATTCGGAAATATACGGTAATATTTTATGATTCCTTTGGCTTTTCCTTTCTTTTGGCAAATAAAAAAGCTAAAAAGTATACTAAAAATGCAATTAAATAAATGTAACGTATAACATATTGAAATAGAAAATTTAAAATAAAAAATTAAATGTTAAAAAAAATATATATATAGAATTATTTAAATATTATCAACATCTTTAAATATAAAGCATAAAAATAAATATATAAAAAGAGCCAATACTCACCCACCTCATTTGAAGGAGGATTCCAAAACCTTTGATCATAGACTACCGAATCTTTTGGCTGCACTACGTATGTTGCCCAAGGCGATAATCTGTCTTCCATTTTCCCAGATGGAGTTAAAATTACAAGCTAAAAAAAAAGTATTCATAGATATATTACACAGAAGTGAGTGAGTATGAATAGTAAAAACACACAAATTACAAAAAATTACGAATAAGAATCTGGAGGCGAGAAAAGAAAGAAAGAATTAATAGCAATATAATGCTTATTATTTATTTAATTTGAAATCATAATGCTCTATATAGACAACTGAGGTGCCAGGTTTGATCCCAAGCCATGCTTGTCGGTCTAGCTGCTCAGATTTTTCTGCTGTTTTCTACGAAATTTGCGTAAATACAGACTAAGACCCCCCCCCCCCCCCACTAGAAAGACCTCCATAGACGGCACTTCCTCCTGGCCCAAGACACTGGTGCATTCAATTGACTTTAATCCCAACAACACCTATGAACTAAAAGAGCTTGTATAAAAAACTAACTGAAATGTTATAAAGTTGGGTAAGCATTATCTGTTGAATAATTAAAAGTCTTCCAATTAAGAAATTATAAGACCAAAAAAAAAAAAAAACTTTTTAAATACCATGTTTTAAATTTTCTGATGAATCATAGAGCACAACTTTTTATAATTTTTCAATGTTCATGTTTAATTAAATGCATTTATTTTTATGTCGAAAGAAAATGAATTCGTAAATTTTTTTTGGCAACAATTAAATTATAGCTAATATTTTAATGGCTATTTTAACTCTATTAGGATGTTATTATTTTCATATTTTAATTAATTATAAGAAAACTAATCATAAATTCGGAAATCAGACTTCAAAGTATTGTGTTGTCACCAGGTTCTGAGCTACTGTGAAAGTTTCAAATGTCTAGCTAGTAGGGAAGTTAGTTAAAATTTGATTGCAAGATTTGTACCAGACAAACAAACATACAAACAAGAATAGAAGTTAATAAAAACATGGTAATAAATATCGCAGAATATAAGTGAAGTAACATTTCAATAAGAAGTAAATGGGATTTCTATAGCAAGTGAAAATAAACATTCATATTTAATCAAAAACTTCCGTCATAATGTGATCAACGCAAAAACAAAGCTATTAGCTACAATCATGAATAACTGGTGAAAGGAGGAAGATAAGAGAAATTGATATTAAAATTTCTAAATTGCATAACATACTGAGATACTGGAAAATTGTAATATAGCAGCACAACCTGTCAGCCAATATGCATCCACATTCAATCAAGTATAGTTTTTCTTACATACTGGTTCTCTCACATATCAAGTTTTGTGCAATTAGACACTATGAGAAGTAAGAAAGATTGACTTTTCTGCAAACAGGAGAAATTGTAGCATAGCAACACTACTTATAGAGTATGTACCAAAAGCTAATAGGCACAAATTTCTGTAAAAGTGCAACTAAAAATATAAATTTTTATGAAATTCTGTGCATTAGTTCATGATCTAGAGTTGCTAGAAAATTTTGGTCACACATAGAAAAATAGACATTTTCTAAAAATTGTCAAATCATGTCATGGCAAGTAAATTCACTAAAAACCAGAAGTTAAAACTTTTTAATTTTTACTTTCTCACCCATAAGGTAGAGAAAATATTGTTTTGGGGGGTCAAATTTTCGAACACAAGATTTTGTTATATTTACACGTTTTGAGGTCCCCTGAATACAAAAATCATGTTTTCAGCAAATGGTCTGTGTGTCTGACTGTTATCAGCATATCTCAAAAACAAATTATGGCAGAAAGTTCAAACTTGGTATTCTAAATGTGTATCATATAGGGATGCTACAGTAAGCTTCTCGTTAAGATCAAGCAAATGGTTCGTGTACAGGGACTATCAAGAGAATTCTAATACATTACGTCTATGGGGGAAATTGCAGGTAAGTAGAGTTTAACGTCTATGGACTGCACTAAACCAAATGAAACGAATATATATATTTTGTAATAGAGATAGTTAACTGGGAAAAATTTGTGTATGTAGGAGCCTCGCCTCCCACCCTGGGGGGGGGGAGTAAATTTTCATGATAGGTATCTTTCAAAAGAGCTCGCCAATACCTTTAAAACGAATGGTTGAACCATCGATCTGCGATAATTTAAAACAAAGTTATCGATTTTTTTACTTTTAATGAAAAAAAACTTTGAAAAAAAAAAAAAATCGTATTTATTTATTTTTTTAAATATTGAGAATAAAATGGACTTTTTTTGGATATCTGGTGTTATACTACATCTCTAATATGGAAATCCTCTGCATTATCATTAAAGATAATTTTTTAAAATAATAATTTTAATAAATTATTTTTTAAAAACAGAATTATTTTTTAATAACTGAATTAAATTCTATAGAAATGTAGGTGCATTAATGAAACGGAGTGAGGAAATTGCCCCCCTCACACAGAACTAATTATTATATAAAACTCTTCCAAAGCCTAATTTGAATTGTTTAACACAGGTTTACATAACAGTACTCGCTACCTTACCTATTAATCCACAACATGTATTTATAGTATTAAATTTCAGGATAAGAGAAAGTCGTGTGAGTGACACACCAGATTACTTTTAATGAATAATGAAAGAAAAGAAAAATTCACTATAGATAAAATGACAGTTGAATGTATAGCTTAACTGCAAAATATTGAATTAATTTTATAAGCACTGTGGATGTTGTGCAAATATTTCTAGGCAATTTTCAATTTTCTGGACTAAAACATACTTTAACCTAAAAGAATTACACAGTCTTATAATAATATCGCCAATCAGCTGACAAGATCCTGTCAACGTCAACAACATTCACATTACCAATTAAAAATACTGAATGATTTAAAAATGATTTTATATATTTCAAAATAAATACAGACCTTGATATTACTGTTATGCGGTATTGGGCAGGATCCATCAGGATTAGGAGGAATAACTAGTTCCCACTTGCCATATTCAAGCTTTTTAAAAGGGTATGTAGTTCTTTTCCAATCATCTGTAATTAACAAATTGTAATATAAAATATTGATATAAAAAAACATGGAGCAGGGAAAACAAATTTCATAATTTAACTGAATAATTTAAATTTTTACAATAAAGGGTAAAAAAGTTCAATAATCTTACAGGGTTGTTACACAAATCAAGAGAAAAAATTCCCTGAGTTTTCCCTGTCAGTTTTAGAAGTAAAATAGATTACACACAATCACGTATCATTAGAATCTAACATGTTTACAAGTCAATTGAACATATTTAGGGTATATTAATTTTATTAACTTATCATAGTTGGGGAAAAACCATAATAGATTCATGATAAAGCATTAAAAATTAAAAAAAATATTTGATTGTGAAAAAATTTTCCGATGTTTTTTCAAAAAATTGGAAAATTCCCTGAATTTTCCCTGTTTTTGCAATACATTTTGAAATTCCCTGCGTTTTCCCTGTTTTTTAATAGATTTTCAAATTCCCTGAGTTTTCCAGGTACTGTAGCAACCCTGCCTTAACAATGAAATTATTCTTTGGCACAAACAAATAACAATAATTTTGCCCTTCACCAAAAAATCTCACCTTTATTGCCTTTTGTATTATAGAATTTCCACTGAATGCATGCACTGCACATCGTATGTTTTTTATTCACACATTCACTTTTAAATCAATCTATTAGATTTCTAATGTATTCTTCTATTTTAAACTTTTCATAAGTAACCATTTTTTGCTGATGTCTTATTACAATGGAAGAGTTACCTAACAATATATTAATCGCCAAATCAATCCTTTCTTTATAAGAATTTTAGCATATATTTACTAAACAGCTACTAAATATGGAATTTTTTGTTATGACTAATTATTATCTATTCATGAATATGGAACAAATGTAATGTTTTCCTATATGTGAAATCTTTCTAAAGGATTTTAACTCATATTTATACAAGTTTAAAAGAAAACCTTCAAACTGAAGAATAATGATTTATTGAAGATAAATGATTTATATTTAAAAAAAAAAAAAAATCTCTTGTGTTTAACTACCAACATTTATTTATACATTAGTAACAAGCAAAAGTAAATAAAGTTATAAAAAAAAAAAAAAAAAAAAAAAAAAATCTCTTGTGTTTAACTACCAACATTTATTTATACATTAGTAACAAGCAAAAGTAAATAAAGTTAACAAAAAAAAATAAAATAAAATAAAATAAATCTCTTGTGTTTAACTACCAACATTTATTTATACATTAGTAACAAGCAAAAGTAAATAAAGTTAAAAAAAAAAAAAAAAAAGAAAAAATCTCTTGTGTTTAACTACCAACATTTATTTATACATTAGTAACAAGCAAAAGTAAATAAAGTTAAAAAAAAAAAAAAAAAAAAAAAAAAAATCTCTTGTGTTTAACTACCAACATTTATTTATACATTAGTAACAAGCAAAAGTAAATAAAGCTAACAAAAAAAAAAAAAAAACACTAGTATTTTATGGTAGTATTATCTTATACAAATTATGTATTAATTTTTTTTCCCCCCTGACGAATGCAGACAATTTTTATATCAGAGAAGTATTGCCGAAATAAAGTCAATTTTTGGCCAACATCAGAAGAAATGAGATATTTTTTCTAAGTTTTTTAAGCAATTCTTTTAACATGCACACAATTTGTTTCCTAGTTTACTACTACTATTATCAATAATATTATTAATTTTACAATCATTCATTAAAAATAATTCTCATGTACATTTATATGAAATTTTGTCCTACACTGCCATATAAAAAATTATTTTTAAAAAAATGGTATGATAGTGAGTGCCACCTGTTGAGCAATTGATCCCCAAATGTAATCAGCACCAGTTTAGGTCAAGGTCCAACTAAATACCAAATTTGGTTAAATTTCATTCATTAATTCGTGAAATAAAGCATCTACAAAATTTTTGATACATGCACATTTTCATAAATAGTCAAATCGCGTTCAGGACATCTCAAAACATGTAATCAAAAACCGGAGTTCGAAAATTTTCACAAATCCAATACTTTCTGATATACATAGAAAATAAATAAATAAATAATTCTATGCATCTAGGCACATTTTTACAACTAAATCTTGAAATGAGTGTTTGGATATTAATGATCCAAAACTGCAATCAAGAGTCTAAAGATTGCCTTTTAAATCTGCAGAAACTCTGTATTTTATAACTTTGAATTCACTCTTAATTAAAATTTGTATGCACATAAAGATATAAAATAATACACAATATGGTCAAAAAATTAAATAATTCAGATATAATGCTTTTAGTGCATGTAAAATATGCTTTCAGTACTAAAATAAAAATTTGTTTAAATACTGACAGGCCAGTGAATTAGAAACCTTAGATTAATACTTTATTGGACATCCTTTTGAGCAAATAACAATCCAAATTCGTGAAGACATCAATTCTACAAGCTTCTAGAGTGCATTTATGCCCAGAAATTATTACAATGTGGTTATATGTACTAAATCAGGGTGGCGACAATCAAGGAAAACAGGGAAATCATGGAAAAATCAGGGAATTTTGAAAAAACACCCAAAAATCATGGAAATTATCATTTTTGCCTGGCAAGTGTAACTGAAAGATCGCCAAACAAGTGTTCTTATCTTAACCATGATTGCACAAGATTGCCTGCTTTCTAGCTGAATCTCACCAAGTTAACATAAAATTAATAAATAAATATTTTCAGTGCAACAACTTGAGGAATAATTTTATATCTTGTTGCTAATATGGTGTTCTATTAAAATGAGTCATATTTTTATAATTTTGTTAATTTCTCCAAAATTTTGAATTTTTTATTTTATTTTCCTTTTTGTAAGTGAACAAAAAAAAAAAAAAAAAAAAAAAGATTAAGGTTTTTTGCCCACCAGTATAGTTTTTTTGAATTGCAGTGGTTTAGCGAGCATGTTACACAAGAATGGGATATATACATAATTATGGAATGTATATACAGTAGACTCCTGATTATCGGCGGTCGGATTATCCGTGGTCCTCAAGGGCCTGCATTTAAAAGGGAACTTAAAAATACAGAACAAACTTATTACAAAAAAAGATCGAAAAGAGTAATGACCTTCAAGGCTTTTGGAGATATTACACGATTCTTGACAGCATTTATGGCATACACACTGCTTGGGAGGCAGTTAAGCAGTCTACACTGGTAAGGTCTTAGAGAAAAATTTTACCAAATGTAGAAAATACTTTGATAGAGTTTATAGAGGAGGGAGAAATTTCTGCTCATGATTTGGCAAATTTAGCTAAATCTGTTACTGGAGGAGAAAAAGTCAATGAAGGAGACATTGAAGAGTAGATTAATTGTGACGCCAATGATCCAGGTATTGAACACCTTACAGATGAACAAATTGTGGGCCAAGCATTAGACCCAGTTTCAGAAGATAGTGAAGAAGAGGAAGAAGTAGATAAAACTCAGCAGATCCACGACGCAACCCTAGCACATGCACCTAGGACATATAAAATTTCTCGAGGAACAGGACGATGTATCACTTTGTGACAAAATGCTGATAAAGAAACTGCAATCGCAAATTAAGAAAGAGTCTTTTAGTACAAAAAAAAAAAAAAAAAATGCTTGACTGACTTTTTTGTTAAAAAATAGAGCAAAATGTAAGTAGAAATTTTTATTAGTATGTTAAATTGTATATGTAGGCCATGCTTAACTGTTAATTAAATAGTATTGCTCAAAAGGCTTTATGTGTTGATTTATATCCTTTTTCTGACCATTTTGCGGATTATCCGCTGATTCGATTATCTGCGGTTGTCTCTTCCCTGTTCCCCGTGGATAATCGGGAGTTTACTGTAATAGGTAACAGAAATCATGGAAATTTGTCAAAATTAGTTATGGAAATCATGGAACTTTTTATCCAAATTTCTGTTGCCACCCTGTAAAATGATTCTGTAATTTGGATGGAAGAGGAGACTATCAGATGTGTCTTTTCAACATAGCACATAGTAGTATTAAAATAGGAAACAAATTGTAGATTGATGTTCATTGAACCAATCTCGAATGATTTTGGCACTTTGTATAATTGCCTTATCATTCATGAAGTATCCATCACTTTTGGAGTAAAAAAGTAACATTCCAGGATGCACTTGATCTGTCAATATGTCCAGGTATTGCATGGATTTTTGTTTACTCTCAAGTAACACCAGGGGACTACTTCCAAACCAGCAAAATATTCCCTACATCACGATAATAGGTTTTACGCTGCTAACAAGCATTTGTAGAAACTCTCACAGGTTTCTAATTCATTGACTGGTGTGTGTATATCTTTATATATATATTTCTTTTGTGCGTGTGTAGGTCACTGAACTCCTCCTAAACGGCTGGACCGAGTTTAATGAAATTTTTTGTGTGTCTTCAGGTGGATTCGAGAATGGTTTAGATTTACAATTCAGTCCAATTTAAATTGTTTATTTAATTAATTTAGCACTTATAAATTGTTGTTGATTTTGGAATGTTTCACATTGGATCCGGCAGACTGCGCTACAATCGTAGTATCAAATATTCAATAATACGCAAGCGAAGTGATGACGTCACTGGCCGTCCGTGGATGCAATAAAAATTACTAAAAATCAAGGAAAATTATTTCCCAATTTTAATCCCCATATTTGGGTATAGATATGTATTAGTTATCATGTGCATGCGTTAGATTGAGTTGTTTTTGCTGTAAAATTGATAAAATTTGAATTTTTAATCTCAAAACTCTGTCATCCTTGGCGGATAAAAAGAATATCGCCATATCATCTGGCGAACATATTTAACTTCTTTCAAAAATAATGGTTATTTCAACAACTTATATTAAGAGAGTAATGAATAATATGAAACAATTTCGTACAATACATATTACGAAAATATACATCTGGCATGTATATTTTCGTATTACGTTTTTGATCGCCAAATACAAAAAACGCCAAGGAAGACAGAGTTTTGAAATTTAAAATTAAAATTTTGTCAATTTGAGAGCAAAATAACTCAATCTAACACATGCATACGATAACTAATACATATCTATACCCAAATACGGGGATTAAAATCGAGAAATAATTTTCCTCAATTTTTAATAATTTTTTATAAAAAATCCAATGGGAGATTAACATAGGAAATCTTTTTCTTGCATCCACTGATGATCAGTAACGTCACACTTCGCTTGCGTATATTTTATTGTAATTCCAGTTTGTCCCGACAGTTGGTGCTGCGATCAAATTCAGGAAAATATTTAGTAACTTCGTGTTATTATTGTTATACAAAAAATTGTGTCATAATTGAAATATTACATCAAGATGTAATTAGTGTTTGAAGAGTTTTGTATTGTGCATAAAAAAATATACATTTTGCAAATTTAGTGCGGAATTGGAGTGAGTATTTTATATAATTTTCTATCAAATTTACACACGCGTTGATTAACAACCACCCTAACCTACAAATTTATTTGTGTAGCTAATTTATTATATTTTATTTATTTATTTTTTGAATGGAACACATTTAGTATCGGATCCCTTTGGCAAAATTTGAAATTTGGCACCGAAGTAGCTCAAACGCTTCTTGCCAAGATCTTTAGTTCCACAATTGCGATAGCCATTTCAATTCATCGCAAAAATGGCTTAAAATACTTAAAGTCACCAGTGGGGTCCCATACTTTTGTGCATGTGTATGTCACTGATATTTTATTTATTTATTTTTTGTATGGAACACCTTTAGTATCGGATCCCTTTGGCAAAATTTGAAATTTGGCACCGAAGTAGCTCGGACGCTTCTCGCCAAGATCTTTAGTTCCACAATTGAGATAGCCATTTCAATTCATCGCAAAAATGGCTTAAAATATTTAAAATTACCATTGGGGTCCCATACGTTTATGCGTGTGTATGTCCCTGATATTTTATTTATTTTTTTTTTGTATGGAACACCTTTAGTATCAGATCCCTTTGGCAAAATTTGAAATTTGACACCGAAGTAGCTTGAACGCTTCTCGCCAAGATCTTTAGTTCCACAATTGAGATAGCCATTTCAATTCATCGCAAAAATGGCTTAAAATATTTAAAGTCACCAAAGGAGTCCCATACTTTTGTGCGTATGCATGTCACTGAACTCCTCCTAAACGACTGGACCAATTTTAATGAAATTTTTTGTGTGTCTTCAGGTGGATTCGAGAATGGTTTAGATTTACAATTCAGTCCAATTTAAATTGTTTATTTAATTGTTAATTATGTCTTTTACATTATAATCTGAATTCACAGTCACCGTTCACAGCGCTCCATACCTGTTTTACTTATATTCCACATCCTTACACACTTACAATAAGTTAGTTATTTTTTTTCTAGCAAAATATTCTCTAGAAATAATTTATAAGACAAAACAACGTTTGTCGGGTCAGCTAGTACGTATATAATTTTTTCCTCATATATTTACTTTCTCAAATTAATAATACAGTAGAGAGTCAAAAATCTGTACAGCTCGGGACCAGAAGTTGTGTGGATTTTAGGATTTGGCAGATTTCGGGGCCCTTAAAAGATGATTATCACTATTAATAATAAAAGCAGAATATTAGTCAAACTAAACACACACTAGTGAATAATGACAATATTTTCCTTGAGTTTTAAATTATTAGGTGCATAAGAATAACACTGAACATTAAAAGAACGTACATAATGAAAATAATAAATAAAAATGAAATTTATTTGTCAAATTTCAATAAAATCACAGTTCACACGTAGTTTGTGCGTAGTTACATCAATGAGACTTTTTCCCTTTGTATATTGTAAATGGTCATCTATTCTTATTTTGTAACACAAATTTATTGTTTTAAGAATTTAAGTTTAGTTTTTTCCTATGTTTATGTCCTCCACAGATAACATTAAAAAATTATTTTGTTATTGTATGTATACCTCACTGACGGATTTAATATACTATCAGTAATTTCATTATCAGTAACATGGTTCTGAGAGTCTTTTATGTTATTGTTATTTTTATAATCATAAAATGCAAGTACAGAATCTGCATTCACGATCATTTAAAAAAATTCTGATTTGCAGTTTGTAATTTATTAATTTAGTGAATTTTATTGTTTATATCTGACTTGCTGTGTGGATTTCAGACTTTGGTGGATTTTAAGTCAGCGGATTTCTGGCTCTCTACTGTAATAATATTTGAAAACATGATATACAAAGATAAAATTTGTCAGTTGAAGCAATTTTTTTGTTTTATCACTTTTTTAACATGAATCTTGATTTTTAGCAAATACAACACTTCTAATACAAATTAAGCTGAGAAAGAAAAACATACTAAAATCTCCTCGGAGATAAACTGCTTCTGCTCCTGGTGCCCATTCGAGACATCGAATTCCATTATCTTTTGTCATATGAATTCCGAAGTGTTTATAACTTCTACAAAATTCAGCCACTCCTCCTTCATATTCAGCGATTTTATCATATAAAGTTTTAAAGCATCCATATCTAAATAACAATAAAATTTGATTACAAGTCAAATTAAAATATTTGATATAAATGACAAATTTATATGTAAAGAATATATAATTTACTTTAAGGTATTAGTAGGTATCTTCAGTTATTTCTATGAATAATTTTTTAAGATAGCAAAAAAATAACAATACAAGGGTCAATTCTATACTGATAAGCATAAAGGATTTAAGTCCAAAAATGTCGATTTTGAGTTAAGTACATAGTCAGACTCAGAAAAAAATTCTCTATCGATTGGTATAAAGGATTTAAATCCATCTCATTCAGTCTTTGAAAAAATCCATTGGTAAAAAAAGATTCAAGTCAGAAATTTAGCATTAATCTTTGGTATAAAATATTTAATTCAATTTTTTCCCTTTATTAAATGAAGATTGACAATCACTGAATGGTATAAAGTGTATAAACAAATATAATCTTTTTTTCTTAATCGATTCTTCTGATTAGTTTTTAGTTAGTTTAACTTTATTTTTCGTCTCCTGAAAAATCAAGAATATGGACTTAAATCCTTTATACTTATCAGTACAGAATTCAAGTTTTAATTTTTGGGGCCCATTTTCGTGAAGTATATACAAGGTGTTCCTGAATTCATGGGCCAAACTTGTAGGCTAGGTAAAACACATATAAAGAAGCATTTTTTGTATAACAATAAGGATTCAGAAATGAAAAGTGTAGGCGGGAAAACAAATGTCTCACACTTTAGAATTGGGGGGAAAAAATGAAAAACCTATAGAAAGCAGCATGAAAAGGAAAAAAACACACAATCACAAGTGTGATGAAAAAAAATACTAACACCAGTCAGAAAATAAAGGAAAAGTAGAGAAGAAAAAGAAACAAATGACAAAAGGATGTGCTCAAGACTCGTTGAAGATTTTCATTTCTGACACCATAATTCTATACAAAAAGTGATTCTTTATGCAGGGCGCGAAATTTCCACTCGCCAGCTCGCCATTGGCGAGTGGAATTTTTACCCTGGCGAGTAAATATTTGGTCTCGATATATATATATATAGAATTCTTGCACGATACGGTAACAGAAAACATTATTTTTATAAATTTAAATATGGCAAAATCTTGCCATCTTATAACTTCATATTTAACCTCTCCTTTTTAGATTCTCGGAGAGCCGAGTCTGTGTGTACTGTACGCAATAACTCCATCCTGGGAAAGGAAAAATGCTTAGTGCATATATAAAAGTTTTTATCTCTTCGGCAGTTTCGTTTTTCCAACTGTTATTTCTCCAAGCAGAGTGAGAATAGACGAGCAGAGAGCATCTTTGCCCGTCGCCCACTATCCGAGAGAAGAGATATGCAAAAGTTTGCCTATGCGATATCGTCACATGAAAATGAGCCAGAGCACTTTTAAATATACTGCCTATGTTTATTATATTTTCCAGTTTTTTACTGAAACGCCAATGATTTGCGCTTGTAATGATTTGTAAGCAAAGATTTTATCGAAAAAGTGATTCCGAAATGGCTATTTTACATGACAACAATGAAAAAGGTATACACATCGACATTCCGTCTGATTACAAAAATAAAATGGACGAAAAAGACATTTCTAATATAAAAAGTTAAGTAAATAAATAGATAAATAAGGAAGCTTAATATTTCACAATAAAAAGATTTTCGCAGGATAGTGTTTGACAAAGATTTTTTTTCCCCTTCTTTTTTTCTTTAATGACTTTTTGCATTTATGTTATTAGATATTTTAATATTTCTCAAATCTCATACAATACACTATAATGATTTTTAATTATAGATGATTATGAAACATGATGATATATAACACACTTTTAATATATATAATTTTAGACATATTTGTAAAAGCCTTTCAAATAATTAGATAAAATAAAACACCCAAAATGCGTTAAAGAAGAAGAAAAAAAAAAAAAAAAAATTGACAACCCTATTTTGTGGTGAGTAAAACTTTTTTTCGTCGAGTGTAATCTGAGTTGAAATTTCGGGCCCTGCTTTATGTATATATTTTACTTAACCTTAAAGTTTGACCCACGAATTCAGGCATATCATTTATATATATCATTTACAGGAACTGACAAAAGTTCCAATATCTTAAGGGCCAGAAAATATTTCTAGAAGCCAGAGATAAGGTAAAATACCGTTCAAGCACCACCCTCAATCTTCAAGGAAAATTGAGATATATTAGGGGAGAGAGCAAATAAACGGTAAAAAATATAGAAATTGGCATGTTGTATTTTCCTGCTAAAATTATGTTTCTTAAAAATGATTTGAAAACAAAACATATATACATTTTTAAGTTGCAGTGATAAAAAAAAAAAAAAAAAAACTTAAATACAGTTAACTCTGAATTAACTGACATTTAACTAACTGGAAAAATACAAAAAACTTTTTTTTCGCATTTCCAATAAATTTACAAATTTCATTGCTATTTTAGGAAGCTTATTTTTGGAATTTTCAAATAATCACACTGTCTGATTTATTATAAAATAAAAATAATGTAAAAAACTGTCTCCTACTCATATAGAGTTTTCAAATGAACACAAAGGGGGTGCTTAAGGGCCCGCTTCACTCACCACCGACGGAAGGCGAAGCTAATATTATTCTATGGGAAATTTTTCTTTACAAATAACTTATGAACCAATACATATTTTTAAATTCTGTTTTCACATTCTGAAAATTCCCAGCTGTTGAATTGACGGACCTTTTTTAAAAAATTATTTTTTATATTTTATTTTGAAGCTGCAAAATACGAATTTTCAATATGTGAAATTTTTTCACTTTGCAATTTCAAAATGAAATATTAAAAATTAAAAAAATACATTTTTAAAAAAGGTCCGTCAATTTAACAGTTGGGAATTTTCTGAATGTGAAAATGGAATTTAAAAACATGTATTAGTTAATAAGTTATTTGTAAAGAAAATTTCCCCATAGAATAACATTAACTCGGGCTTCCTGCGATGGTACGTGAAGAGGGCCGTTAATCGGTATTTTCAGAACAAACAAAATTCAGGTGAAAAACAGAGGGTGTTATTAATCAAGAGAGGGGAGGCTTTTGTGGTATTTTACAGTACTGAACTATTTCCAGGACAGCCAGCATTCATGGTAAAACATAGAAAGGTTAGGGTTCATATTCTATAATTAATTCTATAATATATTATTTTACATTGAGCAAATGAACTATTCAATTAAAAAAATTTAAACTAAGGAATTTTTTAAGTAAATAACTGATTTTTAATTATAAACTATGGCTATGGGGAAAACAATTATATATATAAAAAAAAAAAAAAATGAATGGAATATTATTTATAATTTAACATAGGTTTCAGATAGATATATTAATAGTGCCTTTGGGTTTTCGATTTAAAAAACTTTGTTTCTTGACTTTTCAGGATTGAGAACCTTTAAAGAGGGTTATTTAAATTGATGAACATCAGATTATTCGTACTTTATAGCTTAATGTTGAAACAGAGTTTGCTTTTGATAGTATTCACAATGCTAAAACCTCTTTCACACAAAGATGTTGGCATGGGAAGTGTCAGTATAACTGTAAGAAGATTTATTAAATATGGGTGTGTGTACAGGTTAATGCCAATTGACTGCAAGGGAATTTTGTTTTAAAGGGAGATGTCTCTGCATCAAATATAAAAATTTATTTTTATTAAAAACACGTAAAATTAAATTCATTTAAAATTTTTTAAAAATATTATCCTAAGCTTTTCGCTTTGAAATTCCAAAGCACCATCAGGGATTTTTATTACTGAATTCATTTAATTCAGTAATAAAAATCCCTGATGATAAATTTAATTTTACGTGTTTTTAATAAAAATAACCAGGGGTGCAGAAAATGTTCAAACCTCGGAAATTTCCCCCAAACACAGTATAAATTTCCCTCAATAATGCAAAAATCTACTTTGCTATACAAAGTCATTTGTTCTATGTAATAAATCTTTAAGAGAATAAGTATACAGTGTATCATAAAAATATCGCTGTTAGTGTATAAGCACTTCAAAGTAGCAAATTGTTATTTTTGATTTACATTTTTATTTTCTCTTAAAAAAATATTCAAAATTTCCCCCGAACCTCGTTCGGACATATTCTGCACCCCTGAAAATAACAAATGACACGTGTTTAATTCTTTTTTAGAGATATTGTTTTATAAAAATTTATTTTTGAACTAAATAAAAAAATTATAAATGTTTTTTTTTTTTTGTCATTCTACAATAACTGGTCGCTAATGTAATATTTTTAGTTACTCGGGCAACTTGGCGTTTCAATTTTGTCAAACCCTGGGTATCTATTTTCCGACCCAACTATATCTCAATTCCGATTGTGGCAGTCGTTATTTTAATCACGTGACATCACATTCCGACTTTTTCATATTCTCCCCTCTGCGCTGTAGAAATTTGCAGTGAAGATCCAGTTTGTTTCGTCCCTATTATCCCGACTACCTCGGTGCAGTCGTTATAATGACGACTCATCGCTATTTCCTTCATTTCTCATGAATGATTTTTTGGGAGCGATCAGTTTATCAATATATATATATATATAAATTGTTATTGTGAGATTAGTTCATCCTCCCCCCCCCCCCCCAATATTTGTAAAAAAGCAGACGTATATAATTAAGGAAATTTTTAATAATAATATAAAAGAATAAGCTTTTCAAAATTAAAAAGTAACCTAATAGAATGCTATATTTTAATCCTAACTGAAGTGATAACATGAAAATAAAATTTTCCAACTGTGTAATGTGGCTATATGCTTAAAAATGCTTATATATAATTATAATAGTTTTAACTAACAGTTTAATAGTTTTTTAAATAAATATTTTTTCGCTATTTATAGCACAAACTGAGCATAATCGGAAAATAAGAAAAAAATTTCCTTTTTAAATGATCATTGTTTAGAAAATGTGTAATTTATTCATTGGATTTCTTTTTTCTTTGTTTTAATAATGTTAAACTGAATTTACATTATTTTTTAAAAGTGTTTTTGCTGAAAAGTTCTTGAATTTTACTGTTTTTTGGAATGTTATTTTCAAAAAATGGAAATGTTTTATGCAATTTCTTTTAATGATTTTTATTACTTGTTAAGGATAAACATTTTTCAATTGTAATAATTAAAATTATGTATAAATATTCTATATTTTGTTGATATAAAAATTAATTTCCTGGTGTATTTAATATAATTAAAAAAACAATAATAATAATCTATCCTTAATCGTATGACAAACATGCATATCACGTGATTTTGAAAAAATTGCATAAAATTGAAACATTTTATAAAAGGATCATTTTTATAAACAAAATCTTGTGAAGGCTGCCCCTCGTTTTATAAATTTTGTGAAGGATCCTTTTTTATAGATTTGAATTTTGTTTTTATGGATTTGAATTTTGTGAAGGGCTCCTTTTTATGAATTTGAATTTTGTGAAGGAGCAGCAAAAGGGACCCAAATTTTGCCGATCGACTCCTAGAAAATATCTTGCATATAATTCTTAATTTTATTAAAAAGAAAATAAGTGAATAAGATAACACTAAATATCACACTATTCAGATTGTGACAATGTGAACTAATTTATGTTCACTAAAATTTTATATACAAAGGTTTCAGTCTAAAATAATTTTCTGATCAAACCTTAGTTAATGGGAAGACATAAAAGGTCAAGCCATGGCAAGACAACTTGTCTTGCCATGGCTCTAGATAAAAACCAGAAGTTCTAATAAATCAAATACAAATAATACATTTGTTATCTGGGGTTGATTGATATAGGCAAACTATGGGTCCCTTTTGCGGCCCCTTCACAAAATTCAACATTGTAAAAAGGAACTCTTCATAACACTCAAATTTATGAAATAAGCTCCTTAACAAGATTTTGTTTTATTAAAAATGATCATTTTATAAAATGTTTTCAGTATTATTTTTAATTAATGCCTTAATTTGGCTCAACGAAACTCTATTAACTTGATATTAAACATTATATACAATAATTGTAAAAATGGAAACTTTTACACAATATCTTATTTTTTCAAAAAGATATTTTATTTTTCACAAAAATATTTTGTTTTTCGTAAAAAAGGGACACTAAAATTAAAACCTAAATCGACCCCTTGTTATGAATATTTAAAAAAGGGGAGAGAGAGAGCAAAATGTACATTTAAACTTCAAAGAATATCCAGTTTAATAAATATAAATTATGAGCTTTAACATATAGAAATATATTTTATTAAAAATTAACAATTATTTAGAAGCAAGGGGAGGGGGGGGGGGGGGATTGCTACTCTCTTTAAAATGGGTAACATAATAAAAGGCTGATGATAACTACACACAATTCGATTAATTTCACAAAAAATAAAATTTCATGCTTGTGTGATACATGACATATGTATATCATTACTTGCACAAGCACAATATTTATAAAATGATATGCTGTCATTTTTTTTTTTTTTTTTTTAACTATCCTAAAACTGAACCATATGAATCATTGAAGACAAAAATTTTGATTTTACCTATTTCCACATAGTGTTTGTAATAATAAACTAATGTTACATAAGCAAGGGATGTTTATTTAAATTTCTAAATAATAAAAGCTGGTGACAATACGCAAGCTTTATCTTTACTAGTTTTAATGTTATATGTGCATTTATAATTTTTTTTTTTTTTTTTTTTTTTTTCAAATTCTAGCTTAACTGGTTGTTATTTGGTAATATGAGGATAGAATGAAGAAATGCTAACATTAAAATTTTAATCAGAACAAGCACAAGCTGTAAAAGCATAGCTATATTTAATGATTATAAGTGCATTATTAGACACTGTGCAGAGAAAAATTCTAAAACTTTTCTTTTCTTTTTTTCAACTGCGAATGAAATAAGAATGATAAATTAGCATATGTAAATTTGCAAATAAATACGTAAACAATTATTATGCATATACTTTAAGTTACTTTTGTCCTTACTAATTAAATTCATCCACAATCAATATACGCTAATCTATATTTCAAAAATTCATCTAATTACAGGCTTAGTTCTAATATTTTTTTGAAAAAATGTCTTATTTTGAATAAAATTTAAAAGATAATATCAGACTTTTACAATATATCAAAAGCTTCATGTCAGTAACAAATCCAGTTACATTATCACAAATTCTAACGGTATATTTATAAACATAATTAAAGTAAAATTATGAAATAAACATACGAATAAATAATAAAATCAAATTAAAATTTTGAAAGGGTATGATGTATGTGCGAATGAAAAGCTGGAAAGCAAACTTTTATTTGTTTAAATAAAATCAACAACGGGAATAGCAGGTTAAAATTTATGGATCACCAAAATCTAAACAAAACTAGGGCATGTTTACTGTTACTCACCGGCGACGGATTTCTTTTTCATGAGGCTTGAGATATGGGTCTAATTTGAATAAATTTTCAATTTCTGGTACATCAATATTAGAAGAATCTGAAGAAGACATATCAATAAAACTAAATTAATTTATATTAAACGTTAATAATTTCTTACTAAAAAAAATTAAAAGCGTACTCTCCAACCTTGAAGTCGGAGCGGCGAAAAAATGGGTTTATCTTGTCCGCTTTGCTCTCACGTGTTTATCTTATGTTTGTAATCTTCAAGGTCAGCTGAGGTTTTTATTTTTATTTTTTTATTTAATAATTTTTTTATGTTGTTTCATTTAATAATAATAATAAAAGAAAGAAAGATTCAAAATTGATTATTTTTATTTATTATTGTATTAAATGTAAGTTCAGGTTCAGATAGAAATAAATTTTTATTTGAAATTTTTATTACATTGTTATTGAAACTTAAAAATTGAGCTATTTTTATAACTCTCAATTTGAAATTATTTTATGTGATTCATTAATATCTTAAACGTTTTACTAAAAACAAATACATACGACATGAGTAACAAAATATAAATTTCCATCCATTATTTAGGCGAGCTAAATCTACGACCTGTTCTTTATTCAAAAAATACATGTTGTTGGACCCTTTTCTTATGTTATAGAATAGAAATAATAATAAAAATAAAATAAAATAGAAACAAATTTAGCTTCCCGGATTGATTTAAGATTAATTATATTTTTTAGATCAGTATTTTTAATCCCCCTGTAACAAAATTAAAGTTTATTACATTTCTGAAGATATTTGCAAAAATAAATAAATTAAATATTCTAAAAGATAGAAACATGAATAGAAATTCAATGTTAGTGGAATATAAAAACCAAGACCCCATTATTATATATTTATGATAAGGGGGTCTTGATAAAAACAAATCATCCTTAGAATTTTTTCAAAGATCAATGCAAAGATATCATCAAAGAACCTATAACATAGTACCTAGTTATAGGTTCTTTGATATCATTTTCTAACGTTCATCTTTGCTTCGCCATGTCTGATATCTCCCATTTTAAAGATTACTTTGATATCTTATTCAACTTTTAAATTTTCTTTCAATAGTACGTATATATAGAGAGAGAGAAAGAGACTACTCTTTAATTTTTACTTTTTAATCTGATGCTTGTTATGTAATGTTGGTTTGACAAATCAAGCTGGTTATAATAAGAAAGCAATACAGAACTGGCGTTTTAAAGTTCGAGTAATAATTACAAAAATTTGAATAAATACCATAAAATGCAATAAACTCGCAAGAATTGTTTCGAGTCGAAAGAACACGCGACCCTACGCTTTGACTGCACTCATGCCTACTTTGTTCGCCTGACGAAGGGTCGTGTGTTCTTTTGACCCGAAACAATTCTTGCGAGTTTATTCATTGCATTTTATGATGTTTATTCAAAGTTTTGAAATTATTACTTGTAATCAAGCTGATTATCTAGTTATCTTACCATTCTGCAACCTTTTCGTTGGCTATTTTTTCCTCTAGATTTTTTTAAAAGCAAACTTCATGAAACATATTTTCCTTCTGTTGTTTATAATTTCATTAGTGTAGTAATTAATGCTCAATTTCATGCAGTTTTTTTTTCTCCCTCTAATTGTATCCCCCACCCCCCACCCCTTGATATGATTAAGCAGCAGCCAATCTCCATATTTACTTGTCATTATCGAAGACAAGCTTGTTTTGTATTTGTTGTTGTTTGTGTTTGAATTTTGATCGTGATGAGTGAGAAGTTGTTGTAATCTTTTATTAAACATTTTGAAATGAATATTTAGTTCATAGATATATAATAATAATAACTTATGGTTCAGTTTTAATTCCTACAATTTAGTTTTGAATATTCGATTAATAATGTATATGGGAAGGTTCCTAAATTTTTGTGTGTAAAAGTAATTCCTCTGACGGTAGGTACTTTGAAATACGTCAAAATCTATTATATCCATTTTTTATTTTCAGCAGAATATATACCGCTATATGCGCCTAATCTTATTTAAGCAATAAATTGTATCATTGTGTGCTTATTAGGCATTTACAACTATTTACATATAACTGACTTTTTAAAGCTGAAAAATTTATAATTTGAAATGCAACATGCGAAATTCATTATCTTCAATTTTATTGAAACGTCTTACAGATACTCTTTGTTTATGCGTAAATATTAGCCACTAGAAATAATCTTTTCAAGCCATTAAAATGCAAAAGCTGTTGGAGTTATCATAGATTTTAATTGTCTTTTATTGCAAAATGTTTTTAAAAATCAGATGCATGCATTTTTTAAGGTTTTTCTATGAGATATGATGAAAAATCCTGGTTGATCCAGGCAAAAAATTAGGGCCTTTTTTTTGCTGCCCCTTCACAAAATTCTGTAGAAAAGGCTCCTTCACAAAATTCAAATCCATAAAATGGGTCCCTTCACAAAATTCAAATTTACAAAATGGGTCCGTTTACAAAATTCAAATATACAGAGATGAGATTTTTTGGACTTTTGTTAGAATTTCAGACTTTTCTTAAAGTGATTTTCATGTTTTTTATTTCTCAATATTCTTGTTTTTGTTTAATTTTCTTTCTTTTGACTATTTTTGAACAACTTGATTTTCGTATATACTCCATTTTTGCCTATAGAAAGTATGATTTTGTGTATCTGTTTCTTCTTTTATTGCAAAAATTAAATTAACCTTGAGATAATTGATTGATTGTTCATATTTTCAGACTTTTTTGTTTATTTCCTCCTCTTTTATCTGAATGTATAAAAATGATTCCTTCGCAAGATTTTGCTTTAAAAAAAATGATCTTTTTTACAAATGTTTTCCATGTTTTCAGTATTATTTATAATAAATGCCTATATTTGGTTCAGTAAATCTCCTTATTAACTTTTTTTTTTTTAAACAAAAATAAATAAAAAATTTCATAAAAATGGGTCCCAAAAATTAAAACCTAGATCAAACGTTGAATAGGTTTTATTCTAAAAAAATAAAGGTATAAATTCTGTAAAGATTTTGAACGCCTTAGAGGATTATCTTATATTAATAATGCTTTTTTAAGTAGTAAACTTTTGTCTTCAGAATAGGGTGTGGGAACTGATCTGTAAATATTAGCATAGTAAACCAGGCTTATTTTATATTTCTAGATCACTGAAAGGAATATTTTAAAATATTGTGATAAACCCAGTGGCAGAAACACGGCGACATAGTCGCGGACACAGAAAAACAGCTCGTGGACAGTTTTTGTCTGCACTAATAAAAAAATTAGTCTGCAATTTTCGAATAACAATTCACTTAAAAAAAAATTTCTGTATCAAAACTAAAAGTAATACTTTTATTATTTATAATTATTTATATTGTGTTGTTCAAACATTGCTATAAAATATATAATTGAATGAGATGAATTGAATGAATACACACAATTGTTTATACTATATTGTTCTGCAGTAAAATTGTATTCGTGTATTGTTGCACGAGATCCCCACTGATGTTAAGCCCCCCCCCTCCCCCCCCAATCAGCTTTCAGGCTTTTTGAGTGTAAGCCATTTTCGCCCCTGATTACACACAAATTTTGCAGACAGATTATGAAATTTTAAAATCCTGTTGCAGACAGCTACAAAACTTTCTGCCACTGGGGTGATAAATAGTACCTATATTATGCAAAAGTTGACTGATGCCTGTATATAGTAAGTTTATAATACAGTTGAACCTTGAAAATCCAGAATCGACAGGACAGCGACTATTTCGAATTTTCCGGATTTTAGAGATTTATTAGAAACTAATTTTTTAAGATATTATAATAACATACAAAATGCAATTTTTATGCTAATGAAAGTAAAAGACAATCATATTAGCGAATTAAAAAATAAAATAGAATAATAAAGCACTTACATTGAATTAAAATATAAACATGTTAAACTAGCATATAATGAACAACTAATAATGTCTACTAAATAACTGCTAATAAACTATTTACTCATTAAAATATATTCAAATAAAACTATGAAAACAAACTAATTTTTATGTTGATTTTTTTTTTTTTTTTTTTTTTTTTTTTAACATTTTGGTAATTTAAATCTGTTTCATTTTAAAGGATTTTTTTTTTAACCTACTTGTTTTGTAAAAAATAGAATATTTAATTAAAAATGTTAGATTATATCCATATTTATGTATTCAGTGTTCAATTATAAGAATTTTAAATTGCATTCCACAAGAAATGTGGAAATATGGTACAGAAAAGTCTTGTTTTGAAAATAAAATTTAAATCAGGAAAAATGCCCAGATTTTAGAGATTTCCCGATTTTGGATGTCTGGATTTTCAAGGTTCAACTGTATTATTTTTTATAAATTCTTTATAATATAAATTTTAATCTTTAACTTTTTGTTTTGCTTAGGATTTTCTAAAGTAGGATGATGTATTCAAGATTATTCTTACAGAAGTCGTGCATTTTTTCTTATTTTAAATACTTTAGGACCACAGTAGCTTTTAAAAATATTCATTCTGTGAGTATCGGATATTTGCTTAATTTCTTGTTTCTAATTATAATTTCTTATGCAGGGCCTGATTAAGCTTTGAAGCTAGGGAAAGCTCAGTATCATTTCGAGGGCCCCTTTCATTTCGCAAAATCTTGTTTTTCTGTTACATATTGTAATTTAAAAATGCTATAGACCAAAAATTAGTGTGTGTTTATATATATATTTTCCATTCATATATCTGAGTGGTTTCTTTCTACACATAACATTAAAATCGTATAACTTATTAATTAAGAACATTAAGATTTTTTGGGGTTAAATAATAGATTTTTTCCGAAATAGTGAGTATTTTATCTTGCTTTATGCAAACTTTCTTAGAAAAAATTCAACCTCGGTGTGAAAATCTGAAACAGAAAATTCAAGATACTGTTTTTAGTCATTTTGGGGCCCCCTCTTAAATTTTAGAGGGGAAGCTTGTACTTCCCAAGCCTTTTGGGTAATCAGGCCCTGTTCTTATGCTGAGTTTATCTTCTAAAATTTAAAATATTTTATTCTTTTCATTTACATAAAATTTGAGTACCAGTCCAGTATTTTGATGGAATCTTAAAAAAGAGGTTTTATCTTTGGTACTTTATCTTTTATTAGTGTAATTCACCAGGGCAAGAAGGCATATAATCTGAAATTCAAAATACCTATTATTAAACAATTTTTCTTTGTTTAAGAAAACTTATTTTTCTTTAATTATGAATTTATAATTAAAGAAAATATTCAAACTTGATTTTTTTTTCTTTCTTTCTTTCTGTTTCAAATATGTTCCCTTACCCACCTGCACTTATAGGAGAAGCAGAGAGTTGTTTTAAAACCATTTCTCACAACTGTAACAATGGACATAGGATTAACCCAGATAAATTGTTGAAACACACACTTAGTATATATAGTATACTTAGATACTATCTTCTAAAGCATCCTGGGAGGAAAAGGACTTATGCAGTGTTAGAAATTCGAATTTTGAAACTAGGTGTCAAAATAACACCTGGATTAAATTTTTTGGGCGTCCAAATTAAAAATCTAGGTGCCATCTATAATTAAACATGTAGATTTAAACAATAATAATAATAAAGCATCAACTTGTAAATAATATATGCAAGATTATGTAAAAAATATTTATGTAATGAATATAATTACATTGACAATATTAAACGTACACATTTAAAATCACAAATTCATTCTTCGCCCAAAAGATACATCATTCCACCACAATTTAATAGCATTTTCTGGGCAGAAATATTCCAATTTAGGGCTGTTTAATTTAATCATTAACAAATCGTCAACTACTTTCATAGAGAAATTATTTCGTAAATCAGTTTTTATTGGGTTCAAATTAGGTTTTTATTAGGTTAGGTGAAATAGACTTGTTTGCTGTGTAATGGAATTGGGAAAAAATCCAGGTGTCAAATATGGCACCTATAATTGGAATTCTAGGCGTCAAAATGAAAAAACTGGTCGCAAAATACGACTAACGACCGCTTATTTCTAACCCTGGTCTTATGTACAGACATTCATTAAAAAAAAGAGAAAAACTCTATTTCACACAAAATTTTAAAATGTAGTATAATTCATGTGGGAGTCTCTTGATTGAGTCTCTTGTTACTGTTTGATTACAGCATATTGCTGTGTGTTAATTTAATGCTATGATACAGTTTATGCTGTGATTTTTATGTTGTCAGCTGATATTTAAAGCTGTGTTCTCTGGTGAAATTGAAGTTGATACTTGCTTGACAGACCTGTAATTTTCTGGAATATTTTATAATTAAACTTTTAAGCCTTTCTAAGACTCTTAGTTATCCTTCATTCACAAACCCCAAGTACACAACAATATTTATGGAAAAAGTTCCTTTAAAAAATTATATAGAAAATTGCCCCTTTTTATTGTAACATGCAGAGTATCAAACTTACTGCAAAACCATTTTTTGGAAATTTGATATGCATTAGACACAACATACTGCAATCAAAATGTAAAAACACCAAATATCTAATGAAATATCAGCCTTAACATATTTGGCTGATAAATTATGGGCTGAAATTTTATTATGCTTGTCCATGTGCTGTTAAAAATTATTCAGAAAAAATGCTCATATTTCATTAAATATTTAATATTTTTGTACTCTGATTCCAGTGTTTTGAGTCTAATGCTGTATGACAAGTTTTCTAAAAATGTTTTTGCATTATGTTTAGTATTCTGCATGTTAAAATGAAAAAAAGGGCCTGTTTTTTAAAGAAACCTTTATATATCCATGAAATATGTGCTAGTTTCATACACATGATACTGCTAAGCCATATTCCAAAGACTGATCTTGGCAGGTGGTAAAAAAAAATGGATTATTCCAGAGAGAAGGAAACATACATTTGAAGGGTGAGAAAAGCCCCCCTCTCACCAAACCAGTAATGGAACATCCTGCCATTTCTCTCCTACCCTACTTTATAGAATAGATTTGTTTTCTCCCCTCCTCTCAGTCACATGACCCGTTTGCAATCCTTGGCCAGGCAGTACAGACAATTTTAAAAAGCCTGATAATTACATGTTACAACTAGAACACATTGTAGCATTACTTTTTGCAGGGTAATGGTAATACGAAATATTGTATATTTTTTCTCTAATTTTTTACTGATTCCCCTTTTCATCCTCTGGACTAAACCTGAAATATACAAGGTATGACTTATCCTTTACTTGCCTGAAGTTTCAGGATAGTGTATTGAGACATTCTAGACGTATCTTATTCTAGACATTTGTTGAAGTGTCTGAAATCGAAAGTGTCCATTCATTTAAAGAAAGGTAGTGTATGTAAACAAATAAGTATTTTAAAGTTTTTCATATAAAAATTATATTTATTGCCTCTTAGTGCTTTTCCTATTGACAATATTCAAATATTTTAATAATACAATATTTAAATTAAATTATTAAAAAAAAAAAAAATCAGTTGATTAAAATTGTTTAGAGAGCATATTTCACATAGCGACAACAACACTTGTATCATTCTAAATTTATAAAAAAAAAGCACTTTTAAAAAACGTAAAAGTTTAAAAACATATTTAATTAAAAAAGAAACATATATATTTTTAAGCTTTTCGCCCTGATCAACAGGGCATCATCAGGAAATCTACACAATTTGGTTTTATGAAATGTGCAGCCATGCGTTCAAGCATATATATATATATATTATAATATCAGGTGAAAATTACAGTCAAAACACTGCTTTAGCTCAAAAAATTTCGGAGTCCGTTGGTTGGAGCCGCTCTGCGTTCACAGTGAGACAACATTTGATAATTGGAACTATTAAGTAACTTGTGTAGAAAAAGTCAGTTGGGTGGTAACCAGAAAAGCTGGCCTGGTGGTAACAGCTGTGTGAAAACACTTGTAGGGAACTTGCAGTGAATGGGAGTCATAGTCTTTTGGAGAAGTCAGTGGATCAGAACTGGAAACACTGGACTGGCAGTAACAACTGTTGGAAAAAACTTGTAGGAAACTTGTAGTAAAAAGAAATCAATCTTTTGGAGAAATCAGTGGATAGGAAAGTTGGACTATATTTCAGTAGATTATATAACTCCTTATGGCTTTCAAGTTTCATACAAGTTTCTGTGGACTATGCTGCATCCTTCTCCAACAGTTGTTACCGCCAGTCCAGCTTTTCCAGTTCCCATCCACTGATTTCTTGAAAAGATTGATTCCTTTTCACTACAAGTTTCCTACAAGTTTTTTCCAACAGTTGTTACCGCCGGTCCAGTAGTTTCCAGTTCCTATCCACTGACTTCTCCAAAAGACTATGATTCCCATTCACTGCAAGTTTCTTACAAGTGTTTTCACACAGCTTTTACCACCAGGTCAGCTTTTCCGGTTACCATCCACACTGACTTTTTCTACACAAGTTACTTAATAGTTCCAATTATCAAATGTTGCCTCATTGTAAACGCAGAGTGGCTACAACCAATGGACTCTGAAATTTTTTTAAACTGAAGTAGCGTTTTAACTGTAATTTTCACCTGATATTATAATATATATATATGCTTGAACGCATGGCTGCACATTTTGTAAAACCAAATTATGTAGATTTCCTGATGATGCCCTGTTGATCAGGGCGAAAAGCTTAGAAATATGTATATATCATTTTTTTTTTTTTAGAAATATTTATTCATGAATTCATCAACCGTGAATGTTCATTTTAAGTAAATTGGAGTGTAAAGGTTGATATTTTTATTTACCAACGCGTTTGCAGACTCGGTGACTTGGCCAACGAATATTATGTGAGAAATGCCTAGCTGGTTGTCAGCCAGGGTAGCTCAGGGGTAGAGCATTCGTGCGTTAAGTGGAGGTACCCGGGTTCGATTCCCGGCTCTGGTATTTTTCACATAGTTGGTAAATAAAAATATCAACCTTTACACTCCAATTTACTTAAAATATGTATATATCTTTTTTAATTAAATATTGTTGCGTACTTGGGGGTTCGTAAGTTGTCAGAGAATGAGAGGCGAAACTTGCAAAAATTCAGGAGTTTTATTTACAGAAAGTTCCAGAAAAATACAGGCTAATGAACTAGGTATCAATTCCAATTCCACCAATAAACACAGCTTAAATAACAGCTGTCAATAGCAAATCCATGGTACAAACTGTATAGCAATAACACACTAAACAAGGCTCATTCAAAGAGGCTCAAAGCTCTCGATAGTAATGCAACATTGGCGGAAGCTAATCTCAGACTGACTCTCTGGGTTTGGAGCTCCTTTTATACATCTCTGCTGAACCCAGAATGTTTGAGAAATTTCCCGTAACTCCTTAACCAATCACGCTAGAGCGTCCATCTTAGATATATTGATAAGGATTTCCTCGCCTAAAGTCGCCAAATTCGGCACAAAATCCATTACCTGCCTTAATGGAGCTTTTTAATACGTTTTAAAGAGAAAATTAAGCTATTTTAACGGGAAAAGGAGCTGAAAATGCAGAAAATTGACATTTTCTCTTCTTACTGAGCCTCTTTGAAAGAATTTATACAAAAATAAATACAATTATTTACAATTTCGTAACAATATGTTTTTAAACTTAAAGTGCTTTTTTTTTTTTGTAAATTTAAAATTGTTTATATACTATGCTATGCTGGTAAAGTATTACCAATTTTTACCAGGACATATTTCTATTCCACCTTGGCAAAAAGTGGCCACCCCTGTTTAAATTTGTTACTTTTTATTGTGAAATATTTTAATAATACAAAAATCGTTTCTTTTATTTTATTTCTTTATTTATTTTTTCAGGTTTCCAGCAAAAGCTTACTCAAGTCTTATACTCCTACCGTAACACATGTCCGTGCTTTTTGGGAAACTTTTCCTTCATTTCGTCCATTATTTTATGAAAAAGACGGATTAAGTAGGGACAAATATGAACTTATTTATCATGCTAGAATTTTCAACTATGTATTTTGGGCTCAACTGGGAGCTTTTACATTTGGAGCAGCAGAAATTTATGGAGGTCTTAAATATATTTACAAATTATTGTTCCCACCTGAAGCTGCAGATGTTGTAACACATCTTGGTTTATTTGTTTTAGATGCTACTAGTTTACCTTCTATTATAGCTCTTACGCTTTTCAACATACAAGGTATTATTATGGTTATCACTGCTCAGAATGCTATTTTGCGTGTTTACATCTGTGAAGAAACTGGAAACTTTGTTTTTGTTAAATTAAGATTAAATCCTTTTAAAACAAGACTTTTGCACTGTAAACCAGGTGAATTATATCCGTTAGAAGAAAGTCCTTTCAGTTTTTTCTTTGGAAATCATAAACTGAATCGAGAAAAATTGTTTATAAGAACAGATAATTTCAAATCAACGCATTTATATAATACTTTATTGCCTAAAGATCACAAATAAATATTTATTAGAAAATGTCTTGGATTTTATTTATGAAATATATAGAATTACAAATTTGAATATCAAAATTATCTTCAAACTCTAGAACTCTATTTTAATGGATTAAATTTCACCACCAGTGTGAACAATGAAAAGAAAAAAAGACACAGGAATATATGAGAATATTTGCGTTTAAACTTAATCTTTTTATCACGAGGAAGAATATATTGCAAAAACAAAGTCATAAATCAATTAAACTTAAACATGGTGCAAATAGTAACACAATAATGAGTCTAGCAACAATAAGCAAAGGCACAACCAATCTTCAACACTAAACTATGTTATTTCAAAATATGTATTGGCCTGTATCTTTTTACCATAGGTCCTGATTTAATAAGCTTTAGTGCAAAAAATGGCCAGAGAACAACACTCAAACCCTGTGCATGCTGACAATTTTGGCCCAGTCTTTTTCAGCTTGGTCCGAAGTAAAAAAAAAAAAAAAAAAAAAAAAAAAGACTCAAGCCGACCCACATCATAACAATCATAGTTTGGCTTTGCTCAGCTTGAAGTAAAAATAAAATTAAAGGAAAATCCAAAATCGAAACCCATCTC
This sequence comes from Salticus scenicus, assembly GCA_963930645.1. NCBI lineage: Eukaryota > Metazoa > Arthropoda > Arachnida > Araneae > Salticidae > Salticus > Salticus scenicus. The sequence continues at coordinate 87,033,892 of OZ005662.1, forward strand.
CTACAGATTTTAGTAATTTCACTGCCATTCCTCACAAATATGAAAAGTGTTTCATAATTTATATGATATACAAAGTACAATGTATGTGTAACTATATACATAATGTATATTATGGGATATATTTATTACTATATCCCATAATATAAGGCATAATTTTATTCTTTTTTTTTTTTTTTTTCTTGATTTTGGCTTTTAATGCTTTTATTGTAAATTGAAAGCAGTAGTCTCTGTGGCCTAAAACATAGGGCCAGGAGACCTGATTAAAAATAAAATATAAAATTAAGCTTCGACATACTCAAATTTAAGTTATTAGGACTAAGGACTATTGGTCTCAATCTGCGGATTTTTACGATACCAGTTTTACGATAGTTAAACATTTATTGAAATCTAAAATTTATCGGAAATATAACTGAATGATTTGAAAAATAAAATAAAAAAAAAAAAAAAAAAAACTAATAGTTCTTCATCCTAAACTAAATTCTGCTTTTGCCAAAATTTCATCAAAATCTTTTTTTTTTTTTTTTTTTTTTTTTTTGAAAGAAAAGAAAATTAATAATAATCAGTATCAAAACAAACACTATCGAAAAAGTTTTTAAAAAATAATTTTGAATTAATAAATAAAAAGTGTGTGTGCAAAATGAAATAAAAAAAAGAAACAAGATAATTAAGTTTGAATTTGAGTTGGTAATTTAAGGATGCCATGCCATTGATGTAGTAACTTTTTTGTTGTAAATTGTTATTATTTTAATTATTATTATTTTTTTTTTTTTGAGACTGACCTCGCCCATTCAATTCAGCTATTTGTGCATAGCATATAAGAAATCTATCTCTTTTACCATTACTTTAACATTTACAGATAAGAAAGTTTAATTTTTATTATATTGGGGAAAAACTATATCTACAGTTACAGACGAAAAACTGCATCACCTAAAAAAAAATAACATTTTTTAATGTTATTCATTATTTTGTTTACATAAAATTATCTTAGTTGCTGCAAAGCAATATATGATGTCATTCCACATTCATATTGTATCGCTTCTGAAATATTGCATTATCCGATTTCTATAACTAGCATGCCAAAAGGGGACAATGGTTATTTATCTCATTCTTTAAGTGATGAAAGGATGGCTCCTTATGTGCAGTTGACAAAAGAGAAAAAATGTGTGGCATTTGCTTTAGCTAAAGAAGGATATTCAACACGTATGATCGCTAAAGAAATTTGCTGCAATCAATCGACAGTCTCGATAGTGATTAAGTTGGAGCAGGAATCTGGTGATGTTGAAAGGAGGTCTGGATCAGGCTGAAAGAGGGTGACCACAAAATCTGATGATCGACATCTCAAGTGTATGTCTCTCCGTAATCGTCATGCAAGTGCTTCTGATTTAAAAGTCAGGTTTGAGTAAGAATGTTGTGTCAATTTAAGTGCACAGACTGTCCAAAGATGCCTTACAGAATGCGGTCTGCATATCTGATGTAGTTAAAACTAAGTTAAGTTCGGTTCCAGAGCGATTCTCTTTTTAAATCTTATTTAAATTAGTTTTCTTTTACTGCCATGCATTATGAGGATCATTAATTGTAAATTTATTATATAATGGTTAAGTTTAAAATACTAAGTTATAGAATTAAAAGTTACAGATAAACATTGTTTTCAATTTATATTTTAAGTATTGAAATATATAAGTTTAATCATATAATATAGGAAGTTAAGTGCGAATCTTTTTATTTAAAACTTACCTTTTCCATTTTTATATTTCATTAAAAGTATTTTCTTCAAAAATCATATTAAGTTAAATTGTGTTTATGTTTTCAAACATGACACGTTAACAGTAGAAGTGGAAATGAAGTTTTCACATTTGGCTTCTAGATGGCGTGATAGTGTTGGAGTCGTAGCATTGCTACGGTGATTAATTATGTGTGGGATGTTGCTGTATCAGCAGCGTTGTCTCAATGTCATTGCTAAATGATCATTTAATAATCCTACCTGTAGAGTATAAAAAAGGTTTGTTACTTCGTTTTTTTCTCTCTTGTTCTCAATGCTGTCTTGTTGACATGCATTAAAGATTTCTTATAATTTCTTTTAATTGAACTCAAAGTTATGATTTCGTGTTTTGTTTAATTTGTAGTAAAAATGTCAAAGTTCTTTAAATGAAGTCGCTAAGTTTTAGATAGTCAATTTGAGATGTCGGCAATGTTTATGCCTGACGATAATTTAAATCTTGTTGATAACCGACTTCAAAAAATGACATTATTGGTATCTTCATTAAGTTCTTTAAGTTAATATGGTTTTGATCCTCTGGGCAGTATATGAATTATGATTGCTGGCAGTAATATAATTTATTTAATTAACTTATGTTTTATTTCAATTTTTGTTGGCTTATTCACATTCAATTTTCATGCTTATTCACAGTCGTTATTGTTAAGTTTTAATGTTTAATAAACTTTATTGTTGTTACTTTAAACTCTCTGTTTTAATTAAATAGCAACACTTTAATATGTTTAGAGCAAAGTTAAAGAGCTTTTCCACTTGCATTCTGCTAATATATATGACTGACTAGTTTTGTCAGCCATCAATATTGCCCAAAGAAAAAGCCATTACTTACAAAAAAAAATGATACATAAGAGACTTTCTTGGGCAAAACAGCATGTTTCATGGACAAAGGCTCAGTGGGGCTCAGTAATTTTTTTGGATGAATCTAAATTCAACCTACATGGGTCGTACAGTAAGCGGTATGTTTGGAGATGTAAAACTGAAGCTTATCATCCAGATTGCATATCGCCTACTGTTAAATTCCCAGTGAGCCAAATGGTCTGGGGATGCATATCCAGCAAAGGGGTTGGATGCCTGAAACTTATTTCTGGAACTGTGAATGCATCAGTTTACACTTAGGTCTTGGAGGAGTGTTTAAGGCCAGTTTTTCAGGATTCTTTTAAAGGTGCTGGAAATTGTATTTTTCAACAGGACTCTGCACCCTGTCATACAGCAAAATTGGTAAGTATGGTCCAACTTATTCATGCAGGATTTTCTTTACCTTAATTACAGGTTTTTATCTCCACAACAGTGGCGGATCTAATCGGGGGGAGGGGACTAGAGGGCTGAAGCCCTCCCCCCTCCCCAAAAGCACTGACTTTCACAATTAATGTTACAATTGTAAATTTTTCATTGATCTGGAATAACATCTTGAAAACTCTTAGCAACCCGCTCTCCCCCCCCCCCCCCCCCCCCCCACCAAAAAAAAAAAAAAAAAAAAAAAAATTAAGTTTTGGATCCGCTACTGCTCCACAACATAAAGGATATTACAAAAGTGTTTTCCCCCTTTAGGTGAAGGTCTATCTGACAAAATCTGGAATCAAAGTTTTGGACTGGCAGGGGAATAGTCCCGATCTGAGTCCCATTGAAAATTGTTGGCACATAATGGGTACGAAAATTGCTGCTAAGAAGCCTGCTACTAAGATTAAACCACAGGAAAGCATTATTAGGGTTTGTTTCCATGATATTGGCTGGGATTACATTCAGAAGTTAATATCTTCTATGCCAGACTGCTGCAAGGCTGTCGTTGCAGCTCATGGAGGATCCACTAAATAATGAAGTGATCCTTATGCCTGTATACACATGTAAATAAATGTAATATGACTGCAGTTATGCAGAATTTGTATTAACTACAAAATTTATATATCAATTACTTTGTTGCATGTTTTATTAAATATTACATTTTTCACTCTTTTTCATTTTTCTGAGTAATTAAGTGTAAATAATTCATTAAGTCTGGTAAAACTTGATTAAGATTAATACACATTATTTTCACGCTTTTCCATTTTTTTCGCAGGTGATGCAGGTTTTTTTGTCCGCCACTGTATATATGAATTAATATAATATTCATTTTTTGAAAGAAATTTCAATGTACAAAGTTTTTATACTATACACACAATTCCTAACATTTAATTTTGAAAAAAAAATTCATTTATAAACATTGAAATAGTTAGGTTGTTTATGATTTCTGACCCTGGTCACTTGAAAATTCATTTATTGTGCTGACCCATTTGAAAATTCATGTTTGTTATTTCGGGCTGATAGAAAAATTTGGCCTGTGCAGGCTTCTAGCTTGGTTCCCATTAGAACAATGAAAATCAAGCAGCACTGATTACAGTCATTACTCGGGATGAAAAGGAACCGAGTGACAGTGTATGGCTAAATGTTTATCTCAGTGGCACTGCCAAGTACTGCAGTTTGCATGCAGGTCGCCAGTCTACCAAAGGAGGAAGCCATTAATTTCTTTTCATCCCAAGTAATGACTGCAGTCAGTGCTGCTTGAATTTCAGTGTTCTATAAAAATCAAAATTATAATGGCATGCTCAGGACCAAAATTAGTATTGACTCCTAGACTGTCAATTAAGAACACACTCTAGTTTTTAGTGTAAAGTTAATCCATATAATCTTAAAATACATACCTGGATTCGGCAATATTATAATACTGCAAAACAGAAAGATCTTAAATCATTATCCAAGGTGACAGCAAATTTTCGAGGTTAAGTGGGCTTAATATTGCACTAGAGCTTTTCAGGGAGCAATTGGCTAGGGGGTGATCTAGAGATCCTGAATGGAAATATAATGTAGAATTTCTAGGGTGGTCCGCACATATACTGTCATAATTTTGATCATCTGTTGAAAGGATAACGTAAATATAAAACAAAAAAATAACAAAGATAATTTTAGAGAGATTTTTTTTTTTATGATTACGATACTTTCCTTGCATAATACAAAGAAAAAACAAATCTAGAATGACTCCAATGACTTTACAAACTTTTAATAATTATAGATTGTTTAAATTTATTTAAATACACTCTAGAACAAAAAAAAAAAAAAAAAAAAAAAAAAACACCAAGAAGGAGTAATGCAAATTGGACACAAATTGGCATGCATACAGGTCTCGATGGAAAATGCAAATTTTTAAAGTTTGGCGACCAATGAATGAATGTGTGACGCTACAGTGCATTTTAACTGCACAACTGGCAGGACATTAAGGAAGAGAAATTTTGATTCTAGGTCATAAATTCTTTGAGAATTTTATTCTGTCTACTCAGATAGACAGTAACTATGCCTGCCATACAGTTGCATAAACAATATGTGCAGATGTCAGCATTTGAGAGAGTAGTTGGGCTCAAAGAAGCCGTTTCATCTAATCTGGAAATTCTTTGACATTTGGATAGGAGCGATGCCGCTAGTAGATGATGTTGGCAGGAATGGGTGAACCATGGCCGAACATAGTGTTAAGAAGGAAGTAGTCAGCCTAGAGATAGGACAGAATGTAAGAACTGATCAATCGTCAGAGCGGTACTAAAAGCCCCAAATTCGTCATCGTTATTGATCCTACATGCTACTGGTATTTCAGTGACTTTAAATACCATTAATAGGCGGCTCAGAGAAATGGAGTTGAGCTCACGGAGCCCCTTGTGCCAACTGATATTAAACTTTGTACACTGACAAGCCCGTTTGCAGTGATATTGGGCACATTTGACTTGGAATGTTTCTGAATGGAGTAGAATTGTCTTCAGTGATGAGTCCCACTCCAATTTGAGCCCCAATGACCAGCGAAGACGCGTCTGGAGACGCTCCGAAAAAAGGGGGGATTCCAACCTGACTGTCAACAACCATACGGCCCAACAACCAGGAGTGAGGGTCTTGGGGGGCCATTTCATTTTATAGCAGGACCCTTTTGGTTGCCATTCTCAGCATCTTTAAGCAGAGTGGTATGCTGACGAAATTCTACGTCTCGTTTTGTTATCCTTCATACCACGAAATTTTGAGCGTATATTTCAACATGATAATGCCTGCTCATGTGCGATGATAGTTTCTACTGCTTGTTTTCTTCCTTGCCCAACATTATTTTGGCCAGCAAAGTCGCCGGATTTCTCTACCATTGAAGACGTGTAGAGCATCATGAAAAGGGCCCTACAACCAGCTCGGGATTTTGTCTGTTTGACACACCAATTTTGCAGAATTTGGCAGTATATCTCGCAAGAGGACATCTGCCAACTCTATCAATCAATGCCAAGCCGAATAACTGCTTACATAAGGGCCAGAAGAAGGCCAACTCGTTATTGACTTGTTCACTTTGTGAGGCTCTTTTACTTGATTAAATCCTCCTAAATTTCTGAAACTGTAATCATTTGTTTTTCTCCACATGTACATCACATCCACCAATTTTCATCTCATTCAGATAACTCCTTTTTGGTGCGTCTTTTTTTTTTGTCTTAGAGTGACATTTTATTAAAGAGTTAAAATGTCGTTAAAAAGACAAAAACGAAAATCATAATATAGAGTTTGAATGTTTTCCTTCAAGTAGTATGTCGTTTAATGCATTGTAATGTATCCAAATTCCGTTGTATGTCTCTGTGAAAGAACTATAAATAATAAGCTTGAATTGAAATATTAAATATTTATCTTTTTTTTTTTTTTTTTTTTTTTTAAGTTTTAAACGATTTAACATAAGTAAAGCGAACTTAAAGTAATTTGAACCCATAGACATCAATGTATAAAAATTCTATTTTGTGTATAGGTAAAAAATCTATGTCTTACACTCTTGTAAATCTGTACAGTTTTAGCGATAATAACTTAAACATGCATACCAGTTTATATTTTAATCAAATGTAGAGTTTAGATGGAATCGCACTTCAGATATTTTGAGTTCAATGGCCATAATAATAAACAAATTTTCTTTGTGTCTCTGTAAAAATCTCTAAAGTCTAGACTCACCAAAATCTGTACAGTACGTGTGATGGTGACATATAATACGCATACCAACTTTCATCTCAGTCGAGCAAAGCATTCAGATATTATCGTGTTCACTCGCATACATACATACGCATACAGACTGATGTCAGTCTGTATACGTATGTACACACATATATGTTTTCCGCTCTGTGAAGTTAATTATTTAACAGAGAATGAAAATGATATCTGTATCAGAATTATCCGTACTTACGTTATTTAGTGAATAGTTCTTTTACAGAAATTCACAAAAGAATTCGGATACGTTACGTACAAACATACGAACTTGGAAGAGATACTCAGATACACTATTATGATTTTCCCCTTTGTTTACTTACTGTTTATACTCTTATTAATTATGAAACGTTTGGAAAATCGAATAAAATCTTTTCAGTTTTTAATTCCCCATTGTACTATAGGCGTGGGGGGAACTACCCAACTACTAGGTGATCCTGAAAAATTTCCACCCCCCTTAAAAAAAAAAAAAAAAAAAAAAAAAACGTTTTGAGGTCTGGGAAATCCGAAAATCACAAAATCGGTAGGTTGTTTGTTTGTTTGTATACACGATATCTTGAGAACAAATGGATCTCAAAGAGGTCGGGCCAGTTTTAAAATATTACTTCTGACACAAGCAAAAAATCTATTGATGTTTAACATTCTAATTAAAAAACTTCGTAGTTATTCGAAATTTACAATTTTTTAGCATGGGAGAATAGTGCAAATTTTCGCTTCAACATACATTAAAAGGAATATTTTTACTGTAAAGATATTAACTAGCTTTAAAATTAGTTGGCATACGTGAAATCTGATCAGTTCCCCATCATGGCATCATATTACAAGTTCTTACAAATTTCTCGTACAAGAAATATTATATTCAGGTAAAAGAAATAAATTTGTTCGATCGCTCAACATGGTGACAGATTGAAGTTCCCTAATAGATGCTAAACACCTTTCGTTCTATACATTTATCTTCGCTTAATTTGTTAATTTATTTATTGGGGTCAGTTTCGTAATTAGTTTGCATTTCTCATGCAAATTCCATGCTATTTCCAATGCAACGGCCCCTACAATGTAAATTTATATGAAATGTTACTCTATTCTGCTATGTTGAGAAAGTCTTAAATTTCGAATAACTTTTCAAATTAGAATATTTGTGTGTCAGTCAGTGTTGGGCATAATTGATTAAAAAGTAATTGAATTACAATTAAATTGCAATTATAATTATTTTACTGTCAATTAGTTAACAAGTAATTGATTACAAATAAATTGAATTATTTATTCAACTTATTTGTAATAATTCAATTCATTTGTAATCAATTACTTGTTAATCGATTGACATTAAAAAATTATAATTGTAATTTAATTGCAATTAAATTGTAATTCAATTACTTTTTAATCAATTATGCCCATCACTGGTGTCAGTTATGTTCAAGCCAATATCATAAATGCTTTTTTAAAAGTGGTTCTGATGCATTTACGAGGAAAATATTCCTCAAAATGGACGTTTATTCCATATTTTGCCCTATTCTGCCATGTTAATAAAATCGTAAATTTCGAATAATATTCGAAATTTTTTAATTATAAAACTCACAGTCAATGAGGTTCATTCCAGTATCCTAAATGATATTTTAAAAAGGTCTGGCACCTTTTAGATGAAAATATCCTTCAAAATGGACATTTAGGCGAAATTTTGCTCTATTCTGCCCTGTTAAAAAATTAGTAAATTTCAAGTAACTTCCGAATTTTTCAACGTTGAATTTTCATAGTTAATTATGTTCATGCTAACATCCTAACTGATATTTTAAAGCTGGCTATGATATCTTTACTGTTAAAATATTTCTTTCAATGCACGTTTAAGCAAAAAGTTGCTCTATTCTCCCGTGTTGAAAAAATCGTAAAATTTGAATAACTTACGAAGTTTTCAAGTTAGAATGTTGTAAATCAATTAGGTTAATGCCAGTGTCATAAGTGTAATATTTTAAAACTAGTCCGACCTCTCTACGATAATATGTTCTTGAGATATCGTGTACACAGGCTAACACACTGACATCCTGCAAACGGACACCATATCAGTTTTGTTATTTTCGTATTCCTCACACCTCAAAACGTTTAAAAAAGTCAAAAACTCGAGATCGAAAATTTTAACGAATGCCTAAATTCCCCATACCTATAATGTGATTGGGGAACTAATATCATGAGTTATGATGCTGACATGAACAAAATTTATTATGAAAATTCAACTTGAAAACTTCGCGAGTCATAGTTCCCCATCACACTATAGCTATGGGGAACTTAAGTAATCGTAAAAATTTTCTGCCTTGGTTTTTTTACTTTTTACACGTTTTGGGGTGTAAGGAATCCGAAAATCACAAAATCAGCATGGTGTCCATTTCTAGAGTGTCTGTTAGTATGTTAGTCTGTAAACATGATATCTCAATAATAAATGATCGCAGAGAAGTCAGGCCATTTTTAAAATATTACTTATGACACAGGTACATTCTACTTTAAAAACTTCGTAAGTTATTCGAAATTTACGATTTTCTTAACATAGGACAAATTTCTGTTTAAACGTGCATTAAGGCAAAAAAAAAAAGAAAGAAAGAAATATTCTTACTGTAAAGATATCAGACCAGCTTTAAAATGTCAATTATGATGCTGGAATGATCATTATTAAACATGGAATTTCAACTTTAAAAACTTCGTAAGTTATTTTCAATTTACAAATTTCTTAACATGGCAAAGTAGGGCAAAATTTCCAATAAACGTCCATGTTGAGATATCTTTACAACGTAAAGATGTCAGACCACTTTTAAAATATCTTTTATGATACTGGCTTGAACATAATTAGCTATGACATAACTTCGTAACTAATTCGAAATTCATGATTTTCTCAATATAGCAGATTAGAGCAATATTTCAAATAAATTTGCATTATGGGAATTGTTGCATTGGGAATAGTATAGAATTGCATGAAAGCTAAACTACGAAACTGACCCTAATAAAACAAATTAACAAATTAGGATAAGGTAAATGTATCGAATTGAACGGTGGGAAGCCTATAAGGTGGGTCATTTCAGCGTGTCACCGTGTCCAGTGATCAGCCAAATTCTTTCTTTTAATAAACGAAAATACAGCATGTCCTGTACTAGAAATTTACCAAAACATATATATATGAGGAAGAACTGAGTAAAGTCCACCTGCGCTAGCAAATTTTTTTTTTTTTTTTTTTTTTTTTTTTTTTTTAATAATAATCTTTTTACTTTCCGAACACTATAGTGAGGAAAGTATTGTAATCATGTCAAAAATCCGAATTTGAGATTTTGATGTTTCTATACGTTTCGAGGATAACTGAGTCCGTTTTCACTATTTTTACGATGATATATGTATGTGTGTGAGTGAACACGCTAGCGTCTAAACGCTTTGTTCGAATAAGCTGAAAGTTAGTACGTATATTGTAAGTCACCATAGTACGAACTCTATTGATTTTGGTGAATCTAGCACTTATAGTTTTTTTACAGGGACATCGGGAAAAATTCTTTATCATTATGGCCTATGGGGCCAAATTTTTAAAAGTGCGATAGCGTCTAAACGCTTTATTAATCTGAGCAAAACATTTGTACACATGTTATAGGTCACAGTTGCACGAACTGTATAGATTTTGGTGAATTTAGCACTTACAGTTTTTTTATAGGGACACAAAGAAAAATGCTTCATCTTTATGGCCTATGGGACCAAATTTTTAAAAGTGCGATAGCATCTAAACGCCTTATTCAATTGAGCTGAAAACTTATATGAATATTATAAATCACTGTTGCACTAACTATAAGCATTTTGGTGAATCTAGCATATATAGGTTTTTACAGGAACACAACGAAAAATTCTTTATCATTATGATCTAAGGGCTCAAAGTTCAGTAGCGTTAAATAAAACTAAACATCGTGTAATATATGGAGAAAAATACTTACACTCTATTATGGTTTTCTCTCTTTTGTTTGTTTAACAACTCCTCTTTCTTTACTTTATCTACAAAACTGTTAATGACTCAATGTTCGGAAAATCGAGTGGAGTCACTCCAGATTTTTTTTTTTTTACCTATTATAAAAGACATGGGGAAAAAAAGGAAACATTTTTTAAAGTCTCTTACTGTTCTAATACCAGTTGTCATGTTATTTTTGAAATGTTTGAACTTCTTACAGTTTATTTATATCTTGGCAGCTTGCAGCTACTCTAGTTGACATTTATAAAACAATGTATCAAGTGTCTGGAAGATAGCCAAAGCGATCAGAAGACCGAAAACACTTTTAGAATGTCGATCGGTTTCTTTTAAGATAAAAAGATAATTGAAAATCTGGAGTGACTCCACTCGACCTTCTGAACATTTAACAGTTAACGGTTGTTTAAATAAATTTAAATGAGAGAAGCATTTAAATAAACAAAAGAAAAAGATAATAGGGTATTTGAGTAATTCTCGCCAAGTTGTACAGTCGGTAACAAAAGTCTCCGAACACTAGCAAAAATTCCTATGTAAAAAAAGTACACTTAATACAGTTTTGTTAAATAAATCCTTGTCGAATCCTGTTCTTAGTCAGTCTAAAAACAGGATTCGACAAGGATTTATTTAACAAAACTGTATTAAGTGTACTTTTTTTTTTATAGGAATTTTTGCTAGTGTTCGGAGACTTTTGTTACCGACTGTATGTCGTTTAATGGATCGTAATGTATTCAAATTCTTTTGTGCGTCCCTGTAAAAAACTATAAAAGGCAAGCTTACGATATCAAACATTTATATGTTTTTTGTGTTTTAAAAAACTATAAATCCTACACTCATGTAAATTTGTGCAGTTCCTGCTATGATAACCTATAACATGCCTACCAATTTATATCTTAATAGAACGTTTGGTCATTCCGTTTTGTTTAGGTGAGCTTACACTGTACTTACCAGAAATTTCCCCATAGACATAATGTATTTGAATTCTCTTGGATGTCCCTGTATACGAACCATTTGCTTGATCTCAACGAAGAGTGTTGTGTACTATGTAGCGTCCCCTATATGATGCACATTTAGAATACCGAATTTGGATTTCCTGCTACTATTTGTTCTTGAGATATGCTGATATCAGACAGACATGCACACGCTACACACAGACCAATCGCTAAAAACATGATTTTCTGATTCAGGGGACCTCAAATCGTGTAAATATAACAAAAACTCAATTTGAAAATCTTGACCCAAAAACAGTACTTTCTCTAACATATATATGGGTAAGAGAAGTTAAACAGATTGAAAGAAAGACGTTCAAGCATGAAAATAACCAATTAGGATAAATCTTTGTTCAAATTCACTGTAACGTAAATAATTAAGTTATTATTTAAGGAAAAAAATAATAAAAGTAGGGAGAAAAAAAAGCTATTTCTATTCTTTTGATGAAAATTCAACCAACTTGACATATTTATATAGATAAACTTTTAACTCAGTAACGTATTTATCAGTTTTAGTATTTCATTATCTGTTTAAAAATTATCTTTTGATTCTCTTTCTCACCCTTATCTTAACTGAATCAGTGCGTGTAGAAAGGGCTTCAGTCCTTATTTATTTATTTATTTATTTTAAATTGAGATAGCAATGGTTTCAGTGTTTTCGATGGTACTTACACCCATCATTGTGGTTTAGAAAAGACGTCAGTGTAATAATTATTTAGGGTGAGGCTGAGGGGATAATTTTCTTGTTGCGAACAAAAGGGCTTCAATCCTGGACTGAAACCCTTACTTCTTACTGATATGTCCACAATTAATTGAAAAATATTTGTACAAAACTCTTTTTTACTTCCTTATACAAAGTATAAGGAAGTATTGGGTTTTAAAGACAAATAAAATTACCCCTAGTCAGCCTAACAACAGATTTTATTTTAAAATTTTATTCGTGTATGTAAACACAGTTAAGTTATAAAACGAAAAAAGAAAGAAAAAGGAATATTTAGGTCATATATTTTAACCATAAGTAAAATTTTGTTCCCCTCAGAAATTTCGTGCCCAGAGCTCTAGCCCCGGGTGGCCGTGCGATAGTCAGGCCCTGCGCATCACCAGTCAGAAACCCCTATTTTATATACATATATGTTACGTGCGTGCACCAGTAATTGACACTTTTAGAGCAATCTCTGATGTTTTTAATGTTCTAGTCATCAGAAAATATTTTTAAAAATCTTAAGTTAGTACATATGGTATGAAAGACATTCAGAACCACATATACGTTAAAAAATATACATTTGATAATAATAATAATTATTTTTTTTATGAATTTTTATTTGACACCCACTCAATGTTCCAGTAACTGACACTGCCAGTTTTTCATTTTATCAGTAATTGGCACTCTATGTTCCAGTGATTGACACTGCTAGTTATTCTTTTTACCAGTTTTTAGACCCCTATGCTCCAGTGTTTGACATAAAATGTTAAAATTCTTATAATGTAAAATATATGATTTTATTATTTTTCTTATTTATTAATTATTTCGGGATAGATGTCAATTACTGGAGCATGCCAATCAGCGCTCAAATCTTACGCAAGTCTTCGGGCTCCGGGCGGGCTCGGATTCAAAGTAAAAGTACCGTTTATTTTATTCTTCACTAACTGGAAAATGTAAAAAAAAAAAATTATTCATTTTGAGAGCACTTTAAGTAATGCCATAATAGTCATGATAGGTTATAAATCACAAAATAATCTTGCAAACCTTAGTAGCTTTGACTTTCCTTTTTCTAAATGGAACTTTTTTTTCAACGGGATGCATATTATGTCATTGTTATATAGTAATTCTTCCTCCTTCGTTATATTGGACCTCATTAACACGCTTTTATTAGCTTCACCTGTATGTATGTTTGCTTGTATGTTTGTAACCGCTCTGGGAACAAACAAAAATCTATATTGTAAAAAAAAAATGTCCCTACGTGAACGCTGTAGCCGTGAGGTAAAGCACCGCGCTATGAAGCTAATGGTCTAGCGTTCGAGCCCAGTCTGGGGAGATTTTTTAAACGTGGTTTTTGTTTAATTCTAAATTATTTTAATTAAAGATTTAAATGTATGTAAATATTATGGTGTGTCACTCACACGATTTTCTCTTACCCTGCATTTTAATACTAAGATAGATATTTTGTGCTTTTTAGTTCACATTTCTATAAAAGCGTGTTTTTTAATTTTTTTAAAACTATAATATTATTATATCACTCATTCGGATAAATTTTTTGTCCCCCGATAGGCGCGTTATAAACAATGGGCTGCACTATAAATATATACATGTATACAGAGACACAGACATTATAAATTGTTATAATAACATTTATAGTCATTTAAATTGAGGATTGATAATAAGAAAATTAATTTGAAAATGAAAACGGTATTTAATTTTACTATTGTGTATGCGTTGCATAGCGTACCACTTTCAATATCGGGCTCTGATCACACAAAATCTTTCGGGCTCGGGCGAGCTCAGTTCAAAAATGTTTCGGGCCCGAGCGGGCTCGGATGGCCAAAAAAGAGCCCGAACTCACCTCTAGAACCTACCCTACTAGAAGAAAAAAAAATATATATGAAAGACTTAATTTTTAAATGAGCTATCCTTATCATACGAAGTAACAAAAGTCTCATAGGTTAACATGGGAAGAAAGAATGGAGGAAATCTGACTGATGTTCAGTTAGATTCACAAGATTCATCTGAGCAAATGTTTTGTTTGCCGAAACAAACTCATAAAATGCTTCATAAAAATTATAGCCTATCGATACAACTATTGAATTTATTGTTCAAACAACAATTTAATAAGTAAGTTTAATATATGTGAGTGAGAAAACCAGAGAAGAAAAGAATATAACCAATTTATCAATCATCGCTTTAGCAGTTCAAGGAATGGGTCAAGAAACTGGTTTCGGTTCTACTTTCAACCGGAAATCCTTTCTTTTCATTCACCTTTGCTCTTGCTCTTATAGGTTACATATTTCATCCTCATCCGCCGGAGGCTAAAGAAAGAACCAACTTTTGTTTATATTTCAACTTCATAAAAGTATTGAGTTTCAAAGTTCTTGAGAAAAATGATCGTTTACTACATAATTGACCGTTTCAAAATTTATTTTTCCTTCCTTTCGCAATTTGTTTTGCATAGATAATTATTGTGCATATGGAAAATTATTTCAGTTTAGCCTATATTTCCTGGCTCTTGCAAATTTCCTGAAACTTTCATTCGTTTTGTTTATAAATAAAGTTTTTTTTTTTTTCTATGTGTGTATGAAGAAACAACTCAATCTATTCATTCATTCAATTAAATAAACGTATAATGTGGGTAATTATTGAATTACTTCGATATCAGTTTATTATTATTATTACCAGGACTAGGAGGACTATTAGTTTCAATCTGAGTCAAAACGTCGTTGCCAGTTTTTGTAGACCAGTTTTGTGTAACACCAAAATAAATTAGAAATATCAGTTCTACCGTTAGAAATTTGGTACCAAATAAATGGGGCGATTTTTCTGAATCCAGACGTGCAAACAGTTTTTCGACACGACAATTAAATTTTTTAAAATTAACTAAAGCATGAAATTTAGATGGCAACACTTCATTTTAAGTCATTTTGAAAAGTACGTAGCCCAGTTTTACGGTCAAAAAATGAGATAATAATTTATTTAAAAAAACTTTTAAAACCCAAATTCTTAATGTATCGTATCACAAGTTAGAATAACCTTTAATTTGAAAAAGAAAAAAGTAACTTTTTTGTTTATTAAACAAAAAAATTTATGAAATTTGAAATGCAAGTTGATCTTGTGGGGTACAGGCTATATATTATATTTTTGCGTTCGTGAGAGAAAATGTAAAAAAAATTGAAAACTACAATTTTTAATCCCACGTCAAAAACATGTGACTTAATGTGAAGCAATTTTTTTTTTCTCCTAACGGTTTCCATACAATCTTCTAGTGCTGCCACCTAAAATTCATACTTTAGTTAATTTTAAAAAATCTAATTGTCTGATCGATAAGCTGTTTCCATCGGATTCACAAAAATTTTTCCTTTCATTTGGTACCTTATTTGTAACGATACGACTGATATTTTTTCTAATTTATTTTCCTCATTTTAAATAAATGTACTTTTTTTTTTTCTTCTGTCGAAAAAAAAAAAAAAAAAAAAAAAAAAGAGGGCAACAATTAAATTATGTTGAGATTCATAAACATACCGTAGCGAATGACAGTAAGTTACATAAGAATTTGGAGGGAAAATAATTAAAAAATAAAAATTTTACAGATTGAAATTAAATCCTCCGTACCGAACAGAATTCTGTCTTTGACAGAATTTTTACTTTTTTTTTATTATTACATATTATTTTAGAAACTTATAATAAATATTAAAAACTTATAAAGGAAATTTAATAAATCTGTATACATTTAAAAGCATTGTTTATAAAGAATTAATGGAATTAATTCTTTATATTATAAAGAATATTAATGTATAATTATTTATACATAATTATTATAAAGAATATTTGAAAAATGGTAAAACTGTTGTTTCCATTAAAAAAAAAAAAATAATAATAATAAAATAAAATAAATATTTTGAACTTCAAATTCGTGTTTTCTTTAAATTTTGATATGAACAACGATTACAGGGGTGAACCACCTAACATACAAAAGTCCTGAAAACTGCTACTCTCATAAAAAAATAAAGGGCGAGAGGATTTTTATTAATGATATATCTCTATTATTGAATGTATTTACTCATATCTATAATTAGTGATATTTGAAGGGTTCTTCAGTACATTGCTTGGCAAATTAAACATTCAAATTAAGAAATTTATATAAAAATAATCTGGTGTGTCACTCACACGACTTTCTCTTACCCTGAAATTTATTACTATAAATACAGGTTGCAGATTAAAAGGTAAGATAACGAGTACTGTTATGTAAACCTGTGCTAAACAATTCATATTAGGCTTCTGAAAAGTTTTATATGATAATTAGTTCTGTGTGAAGGGGGCTATCGCCCCCCTCAACCCCCCGTTTCATTAATGCTTATATAGAATTTAATTCGGTTATTAAAAAATAATTCTGTTTTTAAAATATAATTTATTAAAATTATTATTTAAAAAAATTATCTATTATGATAATGCAGACGATTTCCATATTAGAGAAGTAGTATGACACCAAATATCCAAAAAAAAGTCCATTGTATTCTCAATACTTAAAAAAAAAAAATACGATTTTTTTCTAAGTTTTTTTTTCGTTAAAAGTAAAAAAAAATCGATATCTTTGTTTTAAATTATCGCAGATCGATGGTTCAACCATTCGTTTTAAAGGTATTGGCGAGCTCTTTTGAAAGATACCCATCATGAAAATTTACTCCCCTCGAGGGGGACCCCCCCCCCCCCCCCAGGGGAAGAGGCGAGGCTCCTACATACACAAAAAATTTTTCCCAGTTAACTATATTACAAAAACTATATATTCGTTTCATTTGGTTTAGTTCAGTCTATAGATGTTAAACTCTACTTTCCTGCAATTTCCCCCCATAGACGTAATGTATTAGAATTCTCTTGATTGTCCCTGTACACGAATCATTTGCTTGATCTTAACGAAAAGCTTACTGTAGCATCGCTGTATGATACACATTTAGAATACCGAGTTTGAAATTTCTGCCATAATTTGTTTTTGAGATATGCTGATAACAGACACCTAGACAGACACACACACACACATACACACAGATCATTTGCTAAAAACATGATTTTCGTATTCAAGGGACCTCAAAACGTGTAAATATAACAAAATCTCGCGTTCGAGAATTTGACCTAAAAACAATACTTTCTCTACCTTATGGGTAAGAGAAAGTAATAAAATATTTAACATGAAATTCACAGACAAAAAATTTCCCATAAACCCTGAATTCAGGGATAGGCTTTGAAAAGTTTCAAACCTGCTATTAGAATCTTCATTCTAAATTTGGTAGCGGTTTTCTCATTATATATTTGGTGCGAAAAGGTAAACATGGAATGGCATGTCTTTCCGGCAATGACGGTTAAAAAAAAAAAAAAAAAAAAAATGAAGTGACCCTCACGGTATTTTTTGTGATTAATAGAAAAAACATTTTAATATTCTTATTTAAGCCTTTCTTTTCAGCTGAAAGTTTTTGTATTCATAGCTTCTTGGATATAATATAATTTAGTAAAGCACTTTAATCAATTACGCAGATAGAAAAGAATGTTTTCGACAAATATTGAGTTTTGAGAAGCCTTGTATATTGTTTAGATATAGCATGTACCTCGTATAGTGTATTTATTTAGCATTTCGGGTTATGGGAAAGAAAAGAAAAAAAAAACTTTAAATGCGCTTTGTTCATCTTTCTGCTCTAGTCGTTAATACATCCAAATCTAAATTAATTTAATGCCTCTGTAAAAAAAATACTTTTTTTGCTATATTCTATCGAAAGTACATTTTCGTGTATTATAAAATATATAATTTCATTATTTTTACTGCAATTTAAAGAGGATAAATATACCAACGTGAAATCCTGCTTATGTAGACGTAAAAATGTGTCTGAATTCTTTTGTGTGTCCCTGTACACGAATCATTTGTTTAACCTTAGTAAACAATTTCAAGTAATATCACCATTTAGAATATGAATTATGGACTTCCCGCTGACATCTGTTTTTAAGTTATGCTTACAACAGATACACATACGCGTAGACACACACACAGATCTAAAGACCTGATTTCCGAAGATTCAAAAGACCTCAAAACGTATAATTATAATAAGAACTGAGTTTTTAAAATTCCATCTCAAACAATATTTTCTCTAGCAAAATTGGGTAAGAGAAAGTAAAAAAGACTAAAAAAAAATTTCCTCAGTTAACAAAGATAATTTGAAGGGACCAGGAAAGTGAAATTTGATAAAAACTAGTTGGCATAGGTGGACTCTGCTCAGTTCCCCATCATATTTATGTTCTCATAAATTTCTAGTGCGAGACATATTATAATCATGTTAAAAGAAATGAATTTGACCAAAGCTTGATACAGTGACAGAATGAAATCCCCGCCTAATAGGCTATCCACCGTTCACTTCGATATATATATCTTATTCTAACCTATTAATTTATTTTATCAGGGTCAGTTCTGTTGTTTAGTTTTCATGCTACTATTTCCAATGCAACTTTCCCAAAAATGCGTATTTATATGAAATATCGCCCCATTTTGCTATGTTGATAAAATCTTAAATTTCGAATAACTTACGAAATTTTCCTATTACAATATTTGTAGTCAATCATGTTCATACAAGTATCATAAATGTTATTTTGAAGCTGTCTGATATATTTATGATCCTCAAAATGGACGTTTATGCTCAATTTTGCCTTATTCTACCATTTTAAGTAAATCGTAAATTCCAAATAACTTACGAATTTTTTAAACTGGAAAATTCATTTTCTATGATATTCATGCCAGTATCCTAAATAATATTTCAAAAGTGGTCTGACATCTTTACGATCAAAATATTCCTCAAAATTGATGTTTATGTGAAATTTTATTCTATTCTGCCATGTTAAGAAATTCGTAATTTTCCAATAACTTACGAAATTTTTATATTGGTAAATTCATAGTCATTAATATTCATGCCAGTGTCCTAAATAATATTACAAAAGTAGTCTGACATCTTTACGGTAAAAATATCTCTCAAAATTGACGTTTATGTGATGTTTTGCCGTATACTGCCATGTTAAGAAATTCGTAAATTTCCAATAACTTGCGAAATTTTCAAAGTAGCATTTTTATAGTTACTGATGTTCATTCCGGCCTTCAAAATTGACATTTGTCTGACATTTTTACAGTAAAAAGTTTCCATTTAATGCACGTTTAAGTGAATTTTTGTCGTATTCTCCCATGTTAAGAAAATCGTTAATTTCTAATAACTTACGAAGTTTTTTAATTCGAATGTTGCAAATGAATAGGGTTCTTGCCTGTATCAAAAGTAATATTTTAAAACTGATCTGACCTCTCTGCGATCATTTGTTCATGAGATATGGTGTAAACAGACTAACAAACTAACGAACTAACACACTAACAGACACCCTACAGACAGACACCATACAAATTTTGTCATTTTCGGATTCCTCACACCTGAAAACATATAAAAAAATCAAAAACAGAGGTCGAAATTTTTCACGATTACCTAAGTTCCCCATACCTATAGTCGTGTATTCCCAAATTTCACAAGCTCAAGTGATCGATGAAGATTAATAGTTTTTTTGCCCTCCTCTGTAAAGAGATAAAGGATTTTTAACGGAGAAGAAATTGTCCCTTTATTTTCTTCTTTTAAAACTACAGAAAACCCCTTAAACATGATTTTCAGGTGCGTAGTGCGTTCTTAGAAAAAGGACAACAGATAAGAGAAGGATAAAAGACACGTGTTATTTCTAGTTTGAGACCATATACATTTTTCAAGGAAATGACATAAAACGATATTTAAAAAGACTTAAAATCAAAATATTCGTGTTTATGTTTATTTTAATTAATTATTTAATTTATTTATTTATATTAAAGATAGTAAATAAATTTTAAAATAAAAGTACTAATTATGATTGCTTAACTTGAACACGAATAAAAATATATTATTAATAAATATTAAACATTAAAGATAGGCATTAATTGCAAAATAACTTTAATAAACAAAAATTCACTGCTTTTATAAATTGCTAAAGCTTCCATTTAATAATTTTAAATATCCTTATATTGTACTTATCCCTAAATTTCACCTTTTTTATATCATTAAATAATTTAAACTTTTATCTTTCCAACGATGCATCACATATGTTTATATATATATATATATATATATATATATATATATATAAGAAGTGCTGGAATTTTTCATTCTTTCTAAGAGTACTTTATAGCTTACTGTTGCCAATTAAATCTTACAATGAGTTTTTCTTAAAACATGGTTTTTTCCAGGTTCGTGTTTCTTTTAACCATATATATGGTAAAGAATTGCTTTTGGGTAAAATCTTCGAAATTGAGATTTTGTTAATTTACACGTTTTGAGGTCCTCTTAATCCAAAAAACATGTTTTTGCTTGTGTGTGTCTGATATCAGCATATCTCACGAACAAATTGTAACAGGAATTCCAAACTTTGTTTTCTAAATCTGTATCATATAGTGATTCAGTGATGCTGCACTAAACTTTTCGTTGAGATCAAGCCGTTCGTGTACAGAAATTTCAAGAGAATCTAAATACATTACGTCTATGGGGAAATTTCTGGTAAGTACCGTGTAACATCTACAGGCTGCCCTAAACAAAATGGAATTAACATATTTATTTTATATGCATAAAAGCATGTTTTGTGTAGGTTGTGGTATGGAAATCATTCACCATTCATTTACAGTGTTACCCAAAGTATTTGGATATATTTGGGCAATACTATGGAAATTGCTGAAAATTTATTTCATTTTGTGTCAGATGTTTTTCATATAAAACTAAATTTAAGTACACAATGTGATGTGAATGTAGTTTATAGATAACATATAGGGCTTCTCAAGTTAAGCTAAACGTTCTTTTCTATTGAATGTAATTGATGGAATGTTTTGCCACATTTTACTATGTCGACGAACACTGCTCAAGAAGGAAAATAAATTTTTCATACCCAAACCACAAACAAAGTTTTATTTTGTTAATTTATTTATTTCTTTAACTCAGTTTTTTTTTTTTTTTTTTTGGTATAATTTGACGTTTTGAGGTTTTTCTGATTCAGAAATCCAATTTTTAGTGGTTAATCAGTTTTTATATCTGTTATCCAGCATAACTTAAAAACAAATAACTGCTGAAAATACAAGTTTGGTATTTTGAAGTTCGTATTAGATTGTCACTTGAAAAATTTGAACAAGATTGGCAAGTTTCAAGGCAAATTAGTACTAGCTTTTAAAATAAATATATATATGAACTGTAATTGAAGAGGGGTTAAGGGGGGGGCGCCCCCCCCCTCCCCACAGAATTATATGACAAATAAAACTGTTCCTAAACCTATTTTAATTTATTTTTAAAGTAGATTGGACTTTATTATCTTACCTTATTCATCTTATGACTTAATCTGCAGTCTGTCCTTATAGTATTGAAATACAGGGTACGAGAAAGTCGTGTGAGTAACACACCAGATTATTTTCAATATCTATGAAACTTAAGAACTCTGATTTTTAATGACACGTTATGTTTTAGTGTATAGAACACAGGGGTTTGATGATTTCTTGAAAGTTATTTATTTTAGGCAGTGAAATTTTACAAAAAAAGGTCAAAGGGGCGGTTTTCAATAAATTATTAATAATTTTAGTTCCCCATCATACTATAGGTATGGGGAACTTAGATAATCGTGAAAAATTTCAACCTCGGTTTTTTGACTTTTTTATACGTTTTCAGGTGTGAGGAATCCGAAAATGACAAAATTTCCATGGTGTCTGTCTGTAGGGTGTCTGTTAGTGTGTCAGTCCGTTAGTGTGTTAGTCCGTTAGTGTGTTAGTCCGGTAGTTTGTTAGTCTGTTTACACGATATCTCACGAACAAATTATCGCAGTGAGGTCAGATCAGTTTTAAAATATTACTTTCGATACTGGCAAGAACCCTATTCATTTGCAACATTCGAATTAAAAAACTTCGTAAGTTATTAGAAATTTACGATTTTCTTAACATGGGAGAATAGGACAAAAATTCACTTAAACGTGCATTAAATGGAAACTTTTTACTGTAAAAATGTCAGACCAGTTTTAAAATATCAGTTTTGATGCCGGAATGAACATCAGTAACTATAAATATGCTACTTTGAAAATTTCGCAAGTTATTGGAAATTTACGAATTTCTTAACATGGCAGAATAGAGCAAATTTCACATAAACGTCAATCTTGAGGGATATTTTCATCGTAAAGATGTCAAACCACTTTCGAAATATTATTTAGGATACTGGCATGAATATCATAGACTACGATTTTTCCAATTTTAAAATTTGGTAAGTTATTTGGAATTTACGATTAACTTAACATGTTAGAATAAGGAAAAATTGAGCATAAACTTCCATTTTGGGGATAATAAATATTAAATAAATTAGACAACGTCAAAATTACATTTATGATAATTGTTTGAACATGATTGAATACAAATATTCTAATAGGAAAATTTCGTAAATTATTCGTAATTTACGATTTTATCAACATAGCGAAATTGTAAATTTTTCATATAAATCTGAATTTTGAGGATTTTTGCATTGGAAATAGTAGCATGAAAACTAAACAACGGAATTGACCCTGACAAAATAAATTAATAGATTAGAATAAGATAAATGTATCGAAGCGAACGGTGGATAGCCTATTAGGCGGGGATTTCATTCTGTCACTGTATCAAGCTTTGGTCATATTCATTTCTTTTAACATGATTATAATATGTCTCGCACTAGAAATTTATGAGAGCTTAAATCTGATGGGGAACTGAGCAGAGTCCACCTATGCCAACTAGTTTCAGTTTCACTTAGAAAGAAAATGTCTTGTTAAAGTACATAAAACATGTTATTCTAAAATTTGTAACTATCTTTCACCATTTATCAGTAAAGGTGCATAATGTTGGAGAATTTAACATGGCAGAGACAGGGCTTTAAATGATTAACATTATTTTTTCAGTTTCAAATAAAAGGAAAATGGCCTGTTTAAGAATGTAAAACATGCTATTCTAACTACTATAAAAAATTCATAACTCCATCTTTCACCATCTCTGAAGTTGTTGAATTTAACATGGCTTTTTTTCCCAGTCCATTTAAAAGAAGTTCGTCCATCTAAAATTTATTCAAATGTATACAGAGAAAAAATAATATAAAACTGCAGGATGTTTCGACGACCATTATTTTCAATCAGACTGTTTTCCTGTGCGCCTAGATAATACTTTAATATAGACGGGTTATTGCAAATCTTATTATAAAAAACTTATCAACTCTTCACTTTTTCTTACTGTGGTCTTTGGTCACTAGCAAATGCTTATCACATCAGAACTTTCACTAAGTACGCTTATCATGAGTTTCGAAAAATTATTTTCGTGTGGCTCTTATATGAGATAAAAAAGGTCATGCAAGTATCTTTCCCGGTGCTTCATGGCTTCTTTCATTTGTGATACGATGGTTAAATAAATTTGATAAATAAGAAGTAGGTCAGATATAAAAAATGTATCAATCAAAAACAATCGAAGATTATAATCATGAGTAGATCAACTTCAGCTTACTTATCTGATACAGGAATTCCAACTTTTTACTTAAGGGTAATATATATATCAATAAAAATTTTAAAATCAATAATTACACACATACGTGCACACACACACACATATATATGTATATATATAGCAGAAATATTAAAACACAGATTATAAAAAAAAAAAAAAAAAAAAAAAATCTGGAATGACCTTAGCTTGACTATCCAAACATTTATAGTAATTAATAGTTGTTTAAATAAAAGAAGTTGTTAAATGATTATAGGGAAAAATCATTATAGAATTTATTTAAATTCTTCTGTTCATCTTTGTAAAATAACTATAAATGGTAAGCTCGTAATATCAATTTGTTTTTTTCTGTTTTAAAACAATTTAACAATACTAAAACTATTTTTAAATAGTTTGAACACATAGACCGCAATGAATAAAAAATCTACGTTGTATACCAGTTAAAAAAAAAAAAAACATAGGTCTTGTATTAATGTAGAAATCTCTTGTACCGATCTTGCGACAATAATCTATTTTTAATTAACTAAGGTATATACCCTACTATAATTTGAGTCCATTGGCCAAAATGATGAAGAAATTTTCTTTATGTCCCGGTGAAAGAATTATGTTCTTCACTCATAAAAATCTATAGAAATCGTGCTACGACGACCTATAACGTGCCTACCAGTTTTTAGTTCATTTAGATAAAGGAAAGGTCTTATCACATTTCAAGTAAATTGAGTCCATTACCCTTAATGATAAAGATTTTTTCTTTGTGTTCCTGTAAAATAACTGTAAGTCTCACGCTCATCAAAATCCACACAGATCGTGCAACTATGACCTATAACATACTCACTAACTTTCAGCTCAATCTATCAAAGCATTGACGCTATCGCACTTTAAATAATTTGAATCCATAAGTCATAATGATAAAGACATTTTCTTTGTGTCCCTGTAAAAGAATTATGTTCTTCACTCATAAAAATTTATAGAAATCGTGCTTCGACGACCTATAACGTGCCTACCAGTTTTTAGTTCATTTAGATAAAGGTCTTATCACATTTCAAATAAATTAAGTCCATTACCCTTAATGATAAAGAATTTTTCTTTGTGTTCCTGTAAAATAACTGTAAGTCTCACGCTCATCAAAATCCACACAGATCGTGCGACTATGACCTATAACATACCCACTAACTTTCAGCTCAATCGATCAAAGCATTGACGCTATCGCACTTTAAATAATTTGAGTCCATAAGTCATAATGATAAAGAATTTTTTTTTTGTATACCCTAAAAAAATATATATATAAAATAAAAATAATAATAATAGTGATCATTAATCATAACTCATCAAAAACTATGCAACTCGTGCGTTTCACTGCTCATATTTGGTTCTTTTGCTAAATGTGTTTGCTGACCTCTGTACTAAAGCAACAGAAAAACAATCCTACTATTTGGTCTTCTAATTTTTTTTTTTTTTTTTTTTAATATAACGGGTGTGACATTTCATGGAATCAAATTCCCTAAAGCACATGCAGTACAAGAAGTATATATTATTCATAGGTTAAATTTTCAAAGCTGAGTTTTTGTTATAATTTCACGTTTTCTGGATCCCTGAATCTAAAAATCAGGTTTTCAACAATTCATCTGTGTGTATGCACTCCATCTGGTGGTAGAATGGTTCGTTAGCGATCTGCTTTCGGTTTCTAGGTTCAGAGTTCGAGACTGAATTCAAGAATGGATGTTCGTAATGGTACAGAATCCGCTTTAAACCGTATGTCCCACCCTCGTGAGCCTTAATATGAATAAATATATAAATAAATGCCGTAGAGCGACAACCCATCCCCGTCTCTAAACCCCATGTATTCTTCGACCAAATTTGATGAAACCATGGAAGCATATGCGCAAGCGCTAACTCAATGAGTCCAATGTTGGAATAGGGGTGACAGTCAACTGACTCGGAGAAAATGAGCTTTAACAGAGCACGGAATGACGGAATTGTTGGATGTTTTCCACATTTCAAGCTGGCATCCCTCCAACATTTTGGACGCGTCCTCACTACTAGTTTTACGATATGTGGCTGCACTGTATTTGTATGTCTATTTACAATTTAACTCAAAAACAAATATATTAGCAGAAAGTCTAAATTCGGTACTCTGAGTCTGTATCATATAATGATATTACTAATGAGATCGGATAAACGATCAGTATACAAGGAAACACAAAAGAATTCAAATACATTATGTCTATGAATGAAATTTTTGGTTGGCATATTTCAACATCTTTAGACTGCGCTGAACATAAATTGACATATATTTTTTTATATGCACAAAAACATGTTTTACATAGAATATGGTATGAAAAGCATTTACTATTCGTTTACAGAGCCACACAAAAGAATTAGTACATATCAGTGCTATAGTTGACATTGCTTTGAAATGCATTTGTGTTATGCATTTTTCATATTGTGCTAATTTTAAGTACAATATGCAATGCAAATTGTGTTAGGTATATTATATTGACAATTCCTAATCATATACAAGGTCAATATACCTTTTTACTTCCTCTTTCTCATATAGATAGAAAAAGTGTTGTTTCTTTAAAAAAGGGGTCAAATTTTCTTAAATTGAGTTTTTTTTTTTTTTTTTTTTTTTTTACAGTTATACACTTTGAGGTTTCGAATATGAAAATCCAGTTTTTAGCCGTTGGTCTGTCTGTCTTTGTATTTATCTGTCTGTTATCAGTATAACCCAAACTCAGATAATAACAGGAAGTTCAAATTCGGTATTCCAAATCTGTATTACATGATGATGTCACTTGTGACATTTTATTATTAGAAAAATGGTTCGTGTGCATATATACACGGCTATACTATAGACGAATTTCTCATGAACACGTTTTATTTTAACATTTTCAGACTGCAATAAATAGAATAAAATTAGCATGCATTTTTATTTTCTCTTACCCATAGGGTCGAGAAAGTATTGTTTTAGGGTCAAATTTTCGAACGTGAGTTTTTGTTATATTTACATGTTCTGAGGTCCCCTGAATATCAAAATCATGTTTTTAGCGTATGGTCTGTGTATCTGTCTGTGTGTGTGTTATCAGCATATCTCAAAAACAAATAGTAGCAGAAATTTCAAACTCGGTATTCTAAATGTGTATCATACAGGGATGCTACACTAAGATTTTCGTTGAGATGAAGCAACTGGTTCGTGTACAGGGACACTCAAAAGTATTCAAATACATTACGTCTATGGCGGAAATTGCAGGGAAGTAGAGTTTAATATCTATAGACTGCACTAAACCAAATGAAACGAATACATATTTTTTGTAGTAGAAATAGTCAACTGGGAAAATTTTTTTGTGTATGTAGGAGCCTCGCGCCCCCCCCCCTCGAGGGGAGTAAATTTTCATGATGGGTATCTTTCACAAGAGCTCGCCAATACATTTAAAACGAATGGTTGAACCATCGGTCTGCGATAATTTAAAATAAAGTTATAGATTTTTTTTTTTTTTTTTTTTTTTTAATGTAATATTGAGAATAAATTCAACTTTTTTTTTTTTTTTTTTTTTGACATTTAGTGTTATACTACTTCTCTAATATGAAAATCGTCTGCATTATCATGGAAGATAATTTTTTGAAAAAATAATTTTAATAAATTATTTTTACTGAGTGAATTTGTATAGGAAAATATAGAAGAAAGTCATGTGGTGGCCACAACACACTAGTTATTTGTTGTTAGTGGATGTGCTTTCCTAATAATATTTTACCATTTCTAGGAAAGCTGTTCGGGAATTGAAATAAATTCCTCATTGAGATATGCTAAATAATGTACGTTTTAAGCTAAATATTCCTCGGTTGTTTTTTGTGTATTTATACGTTTTGAGGCTTCCTGATTACCGTAGTCAAGTTTTTTAACGTTTGATCTTTGTCTGTGTCTCTTAGAGTAACTTAAAAACGAATAATTTTAGGAGATCTAAATGTTGTATTTTAAAGTTAATATAAGTTTGTTTCTGGAAAAGTTTGATAAGTTTCAATTTCAATGAATGTTGCGTGTGAAAATTGTCTGTATAATTTTAAGTAAACTTTTAATTTTAATAACAGAATTAAATTCTATATAAATGTAGGTGCATTAATGACACGGGGAGTTGAGGAAGAAGAACTAATTGTTATATAAAATTCTTCCGAAGCCTAATTTGAATTGTTTAACATAGGTTTACATAACAGTACTCGTTATCTTACCTCTTAATCTCCAACCTGTATTTATAGTATTAAATTTCAGGGTAAGAGAAAGTCGTGTGAGGGACACACCAGATTATTTATATGCATAAAAGCGTGTTTTCTATAGAATATGTTATCGAAAACATTCATCATTCGTTTACAGGGACACACAAACAAATTCGTATATATCAAGTATAAATTCATTTTAAATAGCATAAATACATTCTTTTATACACATTCCAACAAAGTTGAAGAGTGTTTATAATTTCGCTTTGTCTGTGTGTCCGCGCTTTAACTCCCCCTAAATATTAATCGAATTCCTTGAAACTGATACATGTTATTCAAGTTCATTATTAGATGGTCTCTATTAAAAATGGAGTAAATACCACCACTGGTTTGTATACAGGGATACCGAAAAAAATATTCCAAGGCATTGCATTCTATGAGAAAATATTTCTATAAATCATATTTTAATACCTTCATTTTTCACAAAATTGAATCACCGACATTTATTATTCATGTACATATGTATATATATAAAAAAAATGTATATAGTAGAATTAGCATTAACATTTACAGGGCCACACAAAAATATCCAGATATATTATGGGCTGTAATGTGAAGTTACTAGAATTGCATTTTCCTATTTAGTAAGCTTTTTAATACTTTCTAACAATGTTTATGAATGATTACGATTTGAAATTTGTCAATATTTCTGTCCGTCTGTCTGCCTCTAGCGTCCATAAACACTTTCAGAATTTCGTCAAAATGATATATGTTATTCAAGTTCATTACAGAACATTCTCTATTTAAAATAGCATCAATAGCATAACCGATATACAGGGCACCCGAAAGAATGAAAATACATTGCATTTTATGAGAGGTATTTTTATAAATCGTATTTAGATAACTTTCCACTGCAAAAATCATAATGAAAGTTAATAAGCTTAAAAAAAAAAAAAAAAAAATGTATAGAGTAAATGCACCAGTGATTGACACTTTTAGAGCAATCTCTGATGTTTTTAAATGTTCTAGCTATCAGAAAATATTTTTAGAAACCTTAAGTTAATACATATGGCATGAAAGACATTCAGAACCGCATATATGTTAAAATATATACATTTGATAACAATTTTTTTTTAGGAATTTTTATTTGACATCCACTCAATGTTCCAGTAATTGACACTGCCAGTTTTTTCCTTTTATTAGTCATTGACACCCTATGTTCCAGTGTTTGACACTGGTAGTTATTCATTTTACCAGTTATTAGCACCCTATGCTCCAGTGTTTGACATAAAATGTTAAAATTCTTATAATGTAAAATATATGATTTTATTATTTTTCTTATTTATTAATTATTTCGGGATAGATGTCAATTACTGGAGCATGCGAATCACTGGAGCACCTACCCTATAATGTGGTTTGTTTAGCATTCATCTCACGCAACATTTTATGTCAATAATTTAATAAAATATTTTATTATTTAGCATTTTATGTCAAACACTGGAGCATAGGGTGCTAATAACTGGTAAAATGAATAACTACCAGTGTCGAACACTGGAACATAGGGTGTCAATTTAGGTACATTAAGGGCTAAAATTGTAAATTTTTAATTGTACTTCCGTTTGTGTTAAGCGTTTTTAACATTTTCCAACAATTTTTAAGAATGATTATGAATTCAGTTAGTTTGTCTGTTTTTCTATCTGTTCGTTGTGTGATAACGTGATTAAAGACTTTGGTGGTTAAACGAAGCTATGAGTACGTATTATTGGAAAGTGTGCGCATAATCAATGCGAACCGTATGATTTTTCGTTCTTGTTTTATTTATTTAAGTGCACAGTATGTGGAGCGTATACAATTCTTTTCTTCACCGGATGTAATTGATGGAAGTATTTTACTAGTGATGTTCAGAAAAAAAATCTGGAGTGACTTCACTCGACTTTCCGAACATTGAGTAATTAACAGTTTTGTAGATAAAGTAAAGAAGGAGGAGTTGTTAAACAAACAAAAGAGAGAAAACCACAATAGAGTGTTTGAGTATTTTTCTCCATATATTAAACGATGTTTTATTTAACGCTACTGAACTTTGAGCCCATATAGATCATAATGATAATGAATTTTTCGTTGTGTCCCTGTAAAAACCTATAAATGCTAGATTCACCAAAATGCTTATAGTTAGTGCAACAGTGATTTATAATATTTATGTAAATTTTCAGCTCAATTGAATAAGGCGTTTAGACGCTATCACACTTTTAAAAATTTGGTCCCGTAGGCCATAATAATAAAGAATTTTTCTTTGTGTCCCTGTAAAAAAACTGTAAGTGTTAAGTTCACCAAAATCTATACAGTTCGTGCAACTGTGACCTATAACATGTGTACAAATTTTTTGCTCAGATTAATAAAACGTTTAGACGCAATCGCACTTTTAAAATTTTGGCCCCATAGGCCATAATGATAAAGAATTCTTCTTTGTGTCTGTTGCCGCTCACCTTAGTTTGGCTATATGCGCAACCTTGGCGCGCATCTCTTGTTCACTTGCATTCCCGCCTTAGCGGAGTAGTTGTATTGTTTTTCGTTATAAGAGTAACATCTCTCTTGTTTATCTTGTTCGGTGATATGGTTCACCTTTTTTATAGTTTGCGTTGACTATGGTGTCAACATATTTGAATACGTTAATAATACGTCCTCTAATAACTGTAAATATGTACATACGATATGTAAATAATACTCTAATTAAATGTTTGTGAAGTAATAGCTTCAGAATAGTAAATATTAAATTGATATACAGTCCACTCATAAAGTATCGTCAACATTTGGTCTAGTAGAACCGGAGGAAGATCAATCGTAATATAATGAAAAATAGTGGTGCTCATTGATGAAAATTAATTATGGATAAAAATAAATTAGTTATCCTTAATCGCCAACGCGGAACCTTGAAAGGCCAATTGACTAAGATAGTGACATATTTAGAGACTGTTAGTGACGACAATAAAGACATTATAACTCTAGAAATAAAGAAGGATAATCTGCAAAAAATAGTAACAAAACTGGATAATTTGAAAATCCAGTATTACGAAATAGCTGATGAATCGGAACTGGAAGTTCAATTGAACGCCTTCGCAGAATTGGAAGAAGAGACAGAAAAATTAGAGGTAAGGCTTCGAAAATTCTTACTCTCCAATAACATTAGTAAAAATGAAAGTGTTTTAAATGAATCTAAAGATAATCCTATTATCAATTTTCGTTTACCTGAAATTCCTTTACCCAAATTTAATGGTCAATATAATGATTGGTTTAATTTCAAAGATCAATTTATAACCTTAATTGATCAGAATGATAAACTTTCAGATAATCAAAAATTATATTATCTAAAATCTACACTTTGTGGAAGAGCACTAGATGTAATTACCGAAGACGATTCATATATTTCGCTTTTTAAAGCATTGGAAGATAGATTCCAAAACAAAAGAATGATTGTAAATTCTCACTTAAATGAGATATTAAACGTAGAGAATCTGTCTCAAGATTTAGTTAAAAATTTGAGAACAATTACAGATAGTTGTCAAAAAAATATTCGAGCACTCAAATGTATAGGATTGGAAATGAATCCCTTTACGGAGGCCTTACTCATAAATGTGATTCTTAAACAAATAGATAAAGAATCCAAAAAACAATTTGAATTATCTTTAAGTTCTACAGAATTGCCAACATGGTGCGATTTCATTAACTTTTTACAAAAAAGAAGTTTGGTGTTAGAAAATTTACAATGCGTTTCGAATACGAAACCGAAAGTAATGAATGCGGAAAAGAGTACTAGAATAAAAACCTTCTTTTCTAAAAATGATTCCTTTAATGATCAAAATTGTCCCCTTTGTAAAGGAAATCATTCTTTATCTAAATGTTGTGAATTCTTAAAATTAAATGAACACGAAAGATTCCTAACAATAAAAAAATATTTGTTATGTATTAATTGCTTGAAATCCAATCATCAGGTATCAAATTGTAAAAATAATCAAATTTGTAATATCTGTTCTAAAAGACATAATTCACTTCTACATCGAACTTTGCCGGGAACAAAAAGTAATAATTTCCCATCAAAACAACACAAACAAAATCCTGACTCCCAGACGGCGTCAGAAAAAGGCTTGCACCTGCTGCAATCAAATGATTCATATCCTGAATTGCAGAAAGAAAAAAATAATGTTTCGATGACATTATATAACGAGATTAATAATCCCATCTTAAAAAGTAAAAAACATGTATTGCTGTCAACTGCTATAGTTTATTTGGAAAGTAGCAATAAAAAAAAGATTCCGGTTCGTGTAATTATTGACAATGGTAGTCAATGTAACCTGTTAGACAGAGAACTCGCTCATTTATTGAATTTGCAAAAAAGGAAATGCGATATTCATATTTCAGGAATTAATGGTAAGATGACAAATGTGAAATCTTCAGTACGTACCATTATTTCCAATAAAGATGATTCATTTAGTGAACCAATTGAATTTTTAATTACACCTAAAATAACAGAATTCATACCTTCACACAATATAAACATAAGAAGTTTAAATCTACCACATGACCTTGAATTAGCTGATAGTGAATTTTGGAAAAAATCTAAAATAAATGCTTTAGTTGGTGCTGAATTTTTCTATGAAATATTAAAAGCAGATAAATTTAAAATAGGACAATTCACCTTTCAGAATAGCGTTTTTGGGTATATTGCTGCGGGAACCATAGACCGCAATGTATCTGAAAATACTTTTTGCGGTTTTACTGCATGCCATGATTATCTTAATGAAACCATTCAAAAATTCTGGAAAATAGAAGCTCCTGAAATTGACTTACGTCCAATTAGTCAGGAAGAACAATTGTGTGAGAAACATTTTTTAGAGACTTATCGGAGAGATAAATCGGGAAGATTTATGGTAGCCATGCCTTTGAAGGAAGATGCTAGTGTCCTTGGGGAGTCTAAATCTATCGCAGAAAAACGGCTCAAGCAGTTATGGAATCGTTTAGAAAAGAATCCAACCATGCGAAATCTTTATTGTGATTTTATTAAAGAATACACTAATTTAAATCATATGACAAAAATTGTTGATAATTTAAATGATTCTGGCTGTTATTATCTACCGCATCATGGCGTTTATAGGCTCGAAAAATCTACTACGAAGCTTCGCGTTGTATTTAATACTTCGAGTCCGACAACTAGTGGAATATCATTAAACGACATAATTTATAAAGGTGTCGTTAATGAAAATTTGTATGAAATCATGTTACGCTTTCGACAACACCGATTTGTGTTTTTGGCCGATATTGAAAAAATGTATCGCCAAATAATGATTACCGAGGATCAGAGAAAATTATTAAGAATTTTATGGAAAGATAATGTGAACTCAGAAATTGAAACCTATGAACTTAATACCGTAACATACGGTACCGCGTGTGCCCCTTTTTTAGCCATTAGAACGTTGAAGCAATTAGCCCTTGAAGAAGCCGAGAAATATCCGAAGGCATCCGATATTTTGCTACATGATTCGTATATGGACGATATAATAAGTGGGGAAGAA
This sequence comes from Salticus scenicus, assembly GCA_963930645.1. Classification (NCBI taxonomy): domain Eukaryota; kingdom Metazoa; phylum Arthropoda; class Arachnida; order Araneae; family Salticidae; genus Salticus; species Salticus scenicus. Next base: position 87,067,692 of record OZ005662.1, read on the forward strand.
TCGCTAGAATCTACTAGGGAGCTTCAAAAACAGCTTATACACTTGTTAGAAAGCGCTGGAATGAATTTACATAAATGGAATGCAAATCATATTTCCTTACTTGACTGTTCTAAAGAGACATACCCTGAGTACACATTCTCTGATAAGGAAACCAAAGCCCTAGGGGTTGCCTGGAAACCCAATTTAGATGCTTTCACATTTAAAATAAATTTGTGTCAGTTAAAGTCTATGACAAAGAGAAGCATTTTATCAGACATTGCTCGCATTTTCGACCCATTGGGTCTCATCGGTCCTGTTATTGTCAAAGCCAAGTTGTTTATGCAGGAACTATGGAAATTAAAATTGGACTGGAATGACCCTATTCCAAGCCCTATTGCTCAAAATTGGCTAGAATTCGCCACTTCGTTAAAAGCTCTTGAACAACTTAGAATAAATCGCTATGTTTTAATTCCTGAAGCACAACAAATAAACTTACACGGATTCGCCGACGCATCGTCATTAGCTTTTGGAGCAGCCGTGTATATTCAGTCTATTCATAATTCTGAAATTGTCTCCAATTTGGTTAGCAGCAAATCTCAAGTTGCACCTCTAAAAACTGTTTCTATCCCTCGACTCGAGTTATCTGGTTGTCTTTTGTTATGCAAATTAATTGTGAAAATTTTGAAATCTTTGAGGTTACAGATCAATAATATTTATCTCTATACAGACTCTCAAATAGCTCTTGCCTGGATCCAAACCGAGCCTTTGAAATTGAAAACATTTGTTGGCAACAGGGTTGCCAAAATTCAAGAACTGTCTAAAAACTTCACATGGAACCATGTGTCCTCTGCGGAAAATCCTGCAGATTTAATTTCACGAGGTCTAACTACCACCGATTTAATGGATAATCAGTTGTGGTGGCAGGGACCAGACTTTCTAAGTAAATCCAGTAATATCATAAACAATGACTCTGACTATCTGTCCCCCAGTGATAATAGTATTGTGATTAGTGAGTTGAAAAATAATCACCAGTGTGACGCTAACCCTGCAGTGTTGTGTGGATTAATCCAATCCACGGATTCTTCCCAGAACTTTTATAATCATTTGTTTTCATTAACAAATAATTTTTGTAAATTAATTAGAATATGTAGTTTTATTTTTAGATTTATTAGGAATACAAGAGCAAAGGTCAATAGAGTAACTGGACCACTCCGAAGCACCGAATTAAACGACACTGAAATACACTTAATTAGACAGGTACAGTATACACAGTTTGCCGCAGAATTGATCTGCTTAGAAAAAGGGAAGCCCGTATCAGGCAAATTAAATTGTTTTAATCCAATTTTAGATTCTCAGGGACTCCTAAGAGTCGGTGGAAGGCTGGAAAATGCTAATTTAAATTTTGATAGTAAACATCCCCTTTTGTTGCCCCACGACCATAAATTATCTTCCATGATTATGGAACATTTCCATAAAAAATTCTTTCATGTAGGACCTCAAGCCTTGTTATACCACGTTAGAAAAAAATATTGGATAGTTAGTGGGAGATCTTTAGCTCGGAAAATATTTCGTAACTGCGTAACGTGTTACAAAATTAAACCTTTAACGGTCAATCAACTTATGGGAAATTTGCCAAAGGAACGAGTAAATGTGACTCATCCATTTTATTGTACCGGTATAGATTTCTGTGGCCCTTTTTTAATTAAATATCGGGGTCAAAGAAAAGGAATCTATAACAAAATTTTTGTTTGTATTTTTATTTGCATGCCTACTAAAGCCGTGCATCTAGAGGTAGTTAGCGATTTAACATCCGAAGCTTTTATCGCAACTTTAAAAAGATTTTTTGCTAGACGAGGCAAAGCCCAAACATTATTCAGTGACAATGCAACAAATTTTGTTAGTGCAAATAATGAATTAAAAAGGTTACATAGATTAGCTACTCAGCCTGATGAAAACCTTACTAATTTTTTAAATTCAGAGAATATTAATTGGAAATTTCTGCCACCCCGTGCCCCAAATTTTGGAGGGCTATGGGAGGCAGGCGTAAAATCGTTTAAGTATCATTTGAAACGCGCAGTAGGAAACGCTAAATTAACATATGAGGAATTCTTAACCGTTGTTTGTCAAATTGAGGGAATCCTCAATTCTCGACCCCTTACCCCCCTTTCAAACGATATCGAAGATTTGGACGTCTTGTCTCCCGGCCATTTTTTAGTTGGTCGACCCATCACAGCGGTGATCGAACCCGAGTTCTCTGGCATTCCAGATAATCGATTAGATACCTGGCAAAAATTAACTAAAATAGTTCAAGGAATATGGAAAAAGTGGCAATGTCATTATTTAAATACGTTACAACAAAGAAACAAATGGAAATTTGAAACAAATAACATTAAAAATGGGGATATGGTATTATTAAAGGAAGAAAACTTGCCCATATGTAGTTGGATTTTGGGTAGAATAGTAGAAATTATTCCAGGAAAGGATAACAAAATACGCGTAGTCTCAGTTAAAACAAGAAATGGGACATATAAACGACCTATTTCCAAAATTGCTCTTCTGCCTTTGGAAAAGTAAAAAAAAAAAAAAATTGTTTGAAAATGAATAATGTATTTAGTTAAAGTTAATTTGTTTATTGTATTTCATTTGTATTATTTTATTGTTTACAATGTTATTAATATTTCTCTTGTATAAGTTTTATTATTTAAATTGCATATATAATATTTTTGTATAATTAATTATAATTAGGCTATTACATATTAGAACTGTAATTTTGAAACAATGTTTCAAGGTGGGCCGGTATGTTGCCGCTCACCTTAGTTTGGCTATATGCGCAACCTTGGCGCGCATCTCTTGTTCACTTGCATTCCCGCCTTAGCGGAGTAGTTGTATTGTTTTTCGTTATAAGAGTAACAACTCTCTTGTTTATCTTGTTCGGTGATATGGTTCACCTTTTTTATAGTTTGCGTTGACTATGGTGTCAACATATTTGAATACGTTAATAATACGTCCTCTAATAACTGTAAATATGTACATACGATATGTAAATAATACTCTAATTAAATGTTTGTGAAGTAATAGCTTCAGAATAGTAAATATTAAATTGATATACAGTCCACTCATAAAGTATCGTCAACAGTGTCCCTGTAAAAACTATAAGTGCTAGATTCTCCAAAATCTATACAGATTGAGTATCTGTGACCTATAATATGTGTATAAATTTTTTGCTCAATTGAATAAGGCGTTTAGATGCTATCGCCCTTTTAAGATTTTGGTCCCATAGGCCATAATGATTAATAATTTTTCTTTGTGTCCCTGTAAAAAAACTATAAGTGCTAGATTCATTATAGGGTTCGTACTATGGTGATTTACAATATACGTACCAACTTTCAGCTTATTCGAACAAAGCGTTTAGACGCTAGCGTGTTCACTCACAGACATACACACACACAGAGATATACACACATACATACATATATCATCGTAAAAATAGTGGAAACGGACTCAGGGGACCTCGAAACGTATAGAAACATCAAAATCTCAAATTCGGATTTTTGACATGATTACAATACTTTCCTCACTATAGTGTTCGGAAAGTAAATAATGTAAGACAAAATATTCTTTTAAAGTCCAATGAATTTCTGCAAAATTACACGTTTTGAAATCCGAAAATAAGATTTTTATAGTGAGTCTGAGTGTCCTGTCTGCCTGTTTTTAGCATATTTTAAAAACAAATAATTACAGGAAGTTTAGATTTTATATATTTCAAATGTAGTGGCGTAGACAAAATTTTTCTAATTAATCTGATTTTTTTTTTTTTTTTTTTTAAATTAGTAGCCTTGAATGTTTTATTAATGTAGGTACAATATTAAAACGGTGTATTTAGATAAAAATATATGTCAAATCTGAAAAAAGTTTAAATATAAATGTAGTTTTGTTAATAATAATGTTAAATTATATTAAAATACATGGTAAGAGAAAGCAGCGTGAGTATCACACTGTATTATTTTTTGTCATAGAAATAAATTTTTATTTCAACTTGCAAAGCTTTTCAATCCGTTGCTGCTTTTATAGTGCATTCGTCCCCACATTTTTCTTTCTATTTTCTTTCTTTCTATTTTTTTTTTTTTTTTTTTTTTTTTTTACGAAGTTGTAAAGAACATATTAATAGATTAAAACTAAGTCTAGATTATGGAAAATATGGATAAAGTAAGCTCTCGGTGCCTCTGTAACAGGGCAACTGGTGGAAAAAATCTGATTTATTCTTTACCTATAAATAATAGCGGTATAAACTGATGTACTAATGAAATGTCAGTCTAGCTTAGTGACTGGTGCCTATAGGTCAGTGTTGGGCATAATTGATTAAAAAGTAATTGAATTACAATTATAATTATTTTACTGTCAATCGATTAACAATAATTGATTACAAATAAATTGAATTACTTATTCAATTTATTTGTAATCAATTATTTGTTAATAGATTCACACTAAAATAATTATGATTGTAATTTAATTATAATTCAATTACTTTTTAATCAATTATGCCCAACACTGCTATAGGTCCCTCTTCTGCAGCTTTCAATATAAATATTTTATGCAGAAAACTTTTAAGTTAATCTGGTCCTTATTCGTTCCACCTTATGAGAAAGCATAAACATAAATACATAAAAAGCAGACAATTGCTTCTCCAAGCTTCACATATTCGATTCACGATATGCATGACTTGATAACGTCGCATTTTAATTTTATAACAGAAGTCAATTCTAAAGAAAAAAATCTCCCTTATTAAAGGTTTTTTTTATATAAAAATCAAACTAATAGTAAATATATTCGTAATTATTTATCTAATTATTTTCATACATATACACGCATACAATTATTATTATTATTATTATGAAAACCATTTAAGACTACCCCCATTTAAATACAGTTATTTAATTCTATTTTGCAAAACACGTAATAAGATTATAAAAGAAGTTATGACATGAGCAAACTGACATACTGACCTTCGTAAATTTCACAGAGGCTCGAGGCACAAGAAGGGGGTGGAAAAAGAAAGAATCAGTAGTTAGTTTCAGTTTGTATAGTATAAGACAAAACAAGCTGTTGCCGTTGCCGTTGAAGGACATACAGATCATTTTTTAAACAATATATTTCAGTCACTCCCATTTCTATACTTTTCATATTTACATCGTCAAAGGAGAGTTCTTATCCCATAAGCATCTCTTGTCCTTCAAATTATTTTGAAAAAGTCTAAGGGATCAAAATGATCATAAAGAGCATGATTTTCTAATCGTCAATTCCGGTTTCAAGCCATAGTGAAGGACACAAATCGTAACTGTTATAATGTTAAGAGAAAAGTTACCCAGGTTTAGTAACCATTAACTGGCATATTGCTTGCGCCCTCAATTTCTGTGTGTGTGACCTTGTGAGAATATTATAAAAACTGTGATTAAATGGAAAAATCATTTCTGTAGGGAGACCAGAAAATTTTTCGAATATGTTTGCTCAAGTGAGTACAATATTAATCTATTTATTTAAGAAAATTTCTATTTTTAACACGCTTTTATTAGCTTCACCTGTATTTATGTTTGTAACCGCTCTGGGAGCAAACAAAAAATCTATGTTGTAAAAAAATACATTCCCTACGTGAACGCTGTGGCTCTGAGGTAAAGCTCCGGGCTACGAACCTAAACATCTAGCGTTCGAGCCCAGTCAGGGGAGATTTTTTAAAAATGGTTTTTGTTTAATTCTAAATTATTTTAATTAAAGATTTAAATTTATGTAAATATTATGGTGTGTCACTCACACGATTTTCTCTTACTCTGCATTTTAATACTAATAGATATTTTGTGCTTTTTAGTTCACATTTCTATAAAAGCGTGTTCTTTAATTTTTTAAAACTATAATATTATTAACACGCTTTTATTAGCTTCACCTGTATATATGTTTGGTAACCGCTCTGGGAGCAAACAAAAAACTAATATTGTAAAAAAAGACTTTCCCTACGTGAACGTTGTGGCTGTGAGGTAAAGCTCCGGGCTACGAACCTAAAGGTCTAACGTTCGAGCCCAGACAGGGTAGAATTTTAAAAAATGGTTTTTGTTTATTTCTAAATTATTTTATAATCACCCTGTAATATGGTGTGTCACTCACACAATTTTTTCTTACCATGTATTTTAATACTATAAAGATAGTAGATATTTTGTGCTTTTTAGTTCATATTTCAATAAAAGCGTGTTCTTTAATTTTTTTAAAGTATAATTTTATTATATACATTTATTTAATAAGTAAAAAGCTTTGAATAAAAATATTAAAATGCAAGAATTCGCAACAATTGTTTCGGACCGAAGGAAAACACGACCCTTTGTCAGGCAAACAAAGTAAGCACGAGTGCTGCAAACAAAGCGGCGTTTCAAACATCTTCATTTGAAATGTTCTCTCTTTCTTAATCACTTAAATCTTCTTAGATGCAAATGTGCTTAGATAATTCCTAAATTTATTGACATTAAATACAATCTTCTCACATCCTTTTGCGTTAAAAATGCTTTGAAAAAGAGTAAGTTTGTCATTCTCAGGGCTGTTATGCAGGATATTCGTCAGTCTGTCTCATCTATTGAGTCTGAACTATCATGAAAAACGGCAGTTTTTCTAGTGACGCAAGCGCAAAAACAAACGAACGCCACGACACTCAGCGGAAACGGAAAAACGAACGAAAACTGCGACACTTATATATACAGGAATTTTAAGATCAAAGTAACCGCTGAAAGCCGACACTTAATATCTCAGGAAATATGGGAGGTTATGTTCTGATATTTTCAAAATAGACTTTCACCTTCTGTCTGATCCTACCCTGAAATTTCTACATTTCTGCGTGCAATATATTTCGAGATATGAATTGGCTCATTTAAGTTGTAAATGGACGGCGTATGTAAGGAACAAATTTTTCTCGAATATGGCTCGAGCGAATTTAGTTTAATTGATATATGATATTAATCGCTTTTATCTGATGTGCCTGACATCTCCCTTTTCCCTAGGAAAACTCTTGTTTTTTTTATAACTCAGTTTAAAAATCGAACTATTTTTTACTCCGAAAATACCGTGATGCGGCAGTTTCGCGGACGAATTTCTTCTCTTCCATCTGAAATACTGAATATCAAATAATCGTTTTGGCTCCATCTATCGGGGAGCGTCAAAAATAAACACAAAAAATAAAATAAAAAATATTTTTCTTTTTTTTAATATATATATTAAATGAGTTATTTATTTAGGTACTTGTATTTTATATGACATTTGTTTATCAAAAATATTCTTTGTATTTACATTGTTTTCATGCTGATACGTTGTTAACTTTCAAAATTGGTTCTATTTTAAAAGGTGATTGCAACAACAAAAAATTTTTCCTTTATTTTCATAAAAATGACAAATAATATGATAATCATATGCAAATATTTGTAATTTTTTCAAAATTAGGTGATAAATCACTTAAACTACGGATTGAAAAAATTCTTAAAACAGAATTTGAAAATAATTAATTTGCTCATTAAGTTTCTAGTATATATATATAATATATAAATTACAAAATGTTAAGCTATAATAAAATTTTGAATAGATTAAGATTTTTTTTTAAATTAAATTCATAACAAACTATACTACTTAAATATTTACCAGTATAAAATTTTCACTTTTTAAAGATTTTTCTATTATTATTTATTTTTCTCTTTTAAATCAAATCTATACCTAAAACATTATAATAAGAAATAAATATAAATAAGAAATTTTTGTCATTTTTAAAATGTACTATATTATGCCTTTGTGTGTCCATCTTTTTTATCACTTTTTATAAAATTTTGAAATTTTATTTAGTTTGTTATTTTGTTCGAGTGTGACCTATAAAACAACACTTTTAATACAGTGTTATTACCATGCTCCTTTAATTTTGCGTTTTGATCATTAACCCCTAAAAAGTAATGATATCAATACAAAAAACCCTTAACGGGTTAAAAGTTTGTGACGCAGCATTGTACTTTATGGCTATAAGAATTAGAAATACGGGTCTTAAAAATAATGATATCAAATTTTCAGTGACGCTTTGATATTAATTAAATTATACATAGATTTTCTTATTTGAATTTGCTTTTTCCTTTTATTTATATTTACAGTGTAAACGTTATTTTCAACATAAAATAATATATAGCATTTACTTATTGATACCTTTCCATTCACATCTCTTATACTATGAAAGCATGTGTTTTAAAAGAAATTATATGAAATTCCAGTAACGCAGTGGTGTTACATTAAGTGATTTGTTTTTAAATTTCTCTGCAATTATTTTGTTTTGCACATTAAAGTATATGTGCACATTGAAATATTGCTTTTAATTTTCAAATACGCTGTCAAATATATCACTTTCATTAAGCTTATATTATGTACTGAAATATATTTATTTCAATGAATTATTCTATCTTTTGCGTCACGCCATCAAAAACTGTAAGTAAAATATATGGAAATGTTTACTTTGTGTCATTTCATCCAAATAAATTGAAAATGCATGCAAATAGATATCGTGATGCAAAGAAAAAAACTGTGAAATTTTTTTCAGTTTTGAATGGCGTGACGCAAAAGATAGAATAATTCATTGAAATAAATATATTTCAGTACATAATATAAGCTTAATGAAAGTGATATATTTGACAGCGTATTTGAAAATTAAAAGCAATATTTCAATGTGCACATATACTTTAATATGCAAAACAAAATAATTGCAGAGAAATTTAAAAACAAATCACTTAATGTAACACCACTGCGTTACTGGAATTTCATATAATTTCTTTTAAAACACATGCTTTCATAGTATAAGAGATGTGAATGGAAAGGTATCAATGAGTAAATGCTATATATTATTTTATGTTGAAAATAACGTTTACACTGTAAATATAAATAAAAGGAAAAAGCAAATTCAAATAAGAAAATCTATGTATAATTTAATTAATATCAAAGCGTCACTGAAAATTTGATATCATTATTTTTAAGACCCGTATTTCTAATTCTTATAGCCATAAAGTACAATGCTGCGTCACAAACTTTTAACCCGTTAAGGGTTTTTTGTATTGATATTCATTACATCGATTTCTTAGTAATTCTGTGCATAATTTTTTTTCCTTTGAAAAAAAAAAAAAAAAAATGCGGGGCAGTGTTTGGGGACTGCCGATAGAAGTGAAAACTAAGTAACTTGTGAATTGTATCGTCGAGCTATTATATTATTATTTTTGGTTTATAAAGAAGTGTTTATGATCAAGGATTAAAGTTTAAATTAGTTACAACATTTGTAGCTACTCAAATTAAAAAAATCAAAAGAAATTGCGTTATATTGTACTGACCTTCTCTATTCTTGTGGCGTGTACACTCTCCTGCACAAGTATGGAGTATTATATGATTCGGCACAATATTTGTATTAGCTATACCCAAATTAAATGAACTAAGCCTTATATTAGGTAAAAATATTGTAATATGACTAAAATAATTTTCTTTTTTTTATTATTTATTTGAAAAGTTATATTGAAAGCAAAAAGAAGAATATAAGTCTGCATAAAAACACGTGCTTGTACTTTGTGAACTATGGATATACTGTGGAAAAAGAACATACATACATAGAGTATAGAACTAGAAAGAGACAGATGCCAGTAGCAAGTATACTACTCGTTAAATATACATTTTATACATATATATATATATATATATATATATATATAAGGCATGAAGCGCCGTGCGCTACATATATGGATATATATGAAGGGCCCGACTTAGACTACCTGGAGCCCCGGGGCAAGCCTATTCTGGGGGGCCCCCTTGCAGTGGCATAAGAGCTCTTTAGGTTGCAGAATTTCTGCATACGGTTGTAGGGGGCCCAGGGCATTTGCCCCGTATGCCTTGCCGTTAGTCAGGGCCTATATATATGTAGAGAGATATACTCTTTGTATATACATAATGTATACTAATAACGCACAAAGGTATATCTATGTATATATATATACACAGTATACATAGAGCTCATGGAAAGCCTTCGGTGACGATGACGCGAGTTCCATGATTTTTGTTCACCCAAAAAGTGCTCAACGCGCCTAAAGAAGTTTTCACTTCAAAGCTCATGGAAAGCATTCGGTGATAATGATACGAGTTCCATGATTTTTGTTCACCCAAAAAACGCTCAACGCGCCTAAAGAAATTTTCACTTCACTTCACTTCACTTCACTTCAAAAAAAAAAAAAAAAAAAAAATCACACATGTTGCGATCAATTCTTTCGTCACAAAACTAACCTGAATAAGAAATTTTCCTCGTTTCTTAAGTCTAATTCCGTTAATTCACCTGTTTCCCTCCTCGTTCAACACTGTTTTTAATCTTTCTTCGCACCCTCCGATTGGTCCTCAACGTAATGTGTTCTCCTATTAAATACCTGTGCCTAATTTGTTTGCCTAATTTGTAAATGGAATTTTCAAATGTAATTAAAAGCAATCATTTAAATATATTTATATAAATTCATTTTAAAATATTCCTTTTTACCATGTTTTTATTAACTTCGATTCTTGTTGTGTTTGTCCGGTACAAATCTTGCAATCGATTTTTAACTAACTTCCTTATACTAGCTAAACATTTGAAATTTTCAGAATAGCTTACAACAATCTGATGACAACACAATACTTCTTCGAAGCCCGATTTTCGAACTTTTGATTAGTTTTCTTTTAATTAATTAAAATATGAAAATAATAACGATTTTCTTGAAAATTGTTATATAAATCCATTTTTTTCTCGTGTATTACGTGGTTATTAGAGAAAAATTAACAGTCTTCCTCCTCAGGTAGGCCATCTTCAAATCTCGGAAATTTGTGTTTAAAAAAAATAACTCTACCATTTTTTTCTCTTATTTTTTACCTCGCTATATGTAAGCTTCGTTTTATATGTCTTTATAAGTTTCTCTTACCTGAAAAGTTTTAGGTTTCTACTTCTTTAGGTAACTTTTATGTTGTCTGATCACATTATCTCTCAAAAATGCATATAATACGTGTAATAGTGGGGTAATGGAAGTCGTGTGGTTGTTTTACACCAGATTCTTTTTAATAAAAAAAGAAAATCGTCTTTTTTAAAAATTGATAAATTAAACTAAGGGTGAACTGGATCCAACGTGCAAAGCATATTCCTTGACTTTCCGGTACCGCCTTGAAATTTATAGCTGAATGGTGAAATGTTTGTCCAAAATTAAAAATTTCCGCCAGAGAAAGTTCCACAAGCGGATTTTTTTCACTCCCGAAAAATTTATTTCTCATTTTTTTTTTTTTTTTTTTTTTTTTTGTGTGTGTGTGTGTGTGTCATGATAAAATGCCAGAAGATTTTTCAAATACGGATACAGTTTTACAATGATGAAGGAAATGTAAACGGTGCAGGACGACAATCTAGGAAAATCTTGGGTTAAAACAGGGCCCGAAATTTCAGCTCAGATTACACTCGCCGAAAAAAAGTTTCACTCGCCACAAAATAAGGTTGTTATTATTTTTTATTTTTTTATTTTTTACGAATTTTGAGTTTTTTATTTTTGCTAACTATTTGAAATGCTTTTACAAATATGCCTAAAATTATACATATTAAAATGTGTCGTATATCATCATGTCTCATAATCATCTATAATCAAAAATCATTATAATGCATTGAATTTGAGATTTGAAAAAGATTAAAATATCTATAAATGCAAAGAGTCATTAAAGAAAAAAAAAACTTTGTCAAACAATATCCTGTGAAAACCTTTTATTATGAAAGATTAAGCTTTCTTATTTATTTATTTAACTTTTAACATCATAAATGTCTTTTTTGTCCATTTTATTTAAATAATCAGACGGAATGTCGATGTGTATAACTTGTTAGCTGTTGTCATTATAAATAGCAATTTCGGAATTAATTTTTCGATAAAATCGTTGCTTAAATATCATAACAATCGCAAATTCTTTGCGTTTCAGCAAAAAACTCGAAAATGTTAACTGTTTTTTGATCATTGTTCAACAAAATAAACATAGGCAGTATCATTAAAAGGGCTCGGGCTCATTTTCATGCGCCAATTTCGCATAGGCAAACTTTCACGTTTTTCTTCTCTCGGATAGTGGGCGACTGGCAAAGAGGCTCTCTGCTCGTCTATTCTCATTCTGCTTGGAGAAATCACAGTGTGAGAAACGAAAGTGCCGAAGAGATTAAAGCTTTTATGCATGTACTAAGCATTTTTCCTTTCAAAGGCTGGAGCGATCATCGGGCAGCGCGCACACAGACTCGGCACTCCGTGAAGAGAATAAAAGGGAGAGGTTAAATATGAGGTTATAAAAGATGGCAAGATTTTGCCATATTTAAATCTATAAAAATGTGTATTCTGTCACCGTATCATGTAAGTATTCTATCTATAACTAGACCAAATTTTTACTCGCCACAGTAAAAATTCTACTCGCCAATGGCGAGCTGGTGAGCAGAAATTTCGCGCCCTGGTTAAAATATATATATATATATATTTAAAGGGGACTAATGTGCAAGTTGTACCTGACGGGACTAAAGTGAAAGTTGTACCTCAAGGGACTAATGTGAAAGTTGTACCTCAAGGGACTAATGTGCAAGTTGCACCGAGCGAGCAAACTATTCCTTTCAACGAAAATGCCTACTAACCCTGGACGATAGGTCTAATATATCGTATCATATTATATATCGTATTTATCGTAATATAACTCAGTACTTATTTCGTTTCCTTCTTCGACTCGTTTTAATACGCATTTTTTATATGCATGAACAGCCCCCGAAAAACAAAAACATTAAATTCATTTTTTTACTTATTTTTATTTCATATTATTTCACGCGCACTTTTTATTTCCTAATTCAAAATTATTAAAAAAAACTTTTTCGATATCGCTTGTAACGATACTGATTATTATTAATTTTCTTTTTTTTTCTTTCAATAATAATAATAATAATAATAATAAAAGATTTTGATGAAATTCTGGCAAAAGCAGAATTTAGTTTAGGACGGAGGACTATTAGTTTTTTTTTTTTTTTTTTTTTTTTTTCTTTTTTCAAACTATAACATAGCTTTCAAATTATTCAATTATATTTTCGATAAATTTTAGATTTCGACAAATGTCCAACTATCGAAATCGACAACGCAAAAATCCCAGATTGAGACTAATAGGCCCTCAGTCCTAAACAAAAAAAAAAGACCCTTCACAAAAATCCATAATTGAAAAAGAATCCTTCACGAAAATCAATGAATTCAAAACGAAAAAACGTATATTTAAAAAAAATTTCTTGAAAAATTCGGATGAGAAAATTACATATTTTGGTTAATCTGCCGCAAAAATGATTTTCTGTAATCGGTCGTGTATTTCAGAAATCAGCTTTGAAAAAATGAGTTACAGATGAAATAATATTCTGTTTGAACAATCATTGGTTAAAGAAATGATCAGATATTATATTTGAGCAATTAGTTTCGATTAAATCCAAATTTGAACAATGGTAAAACAATTCCGCTTTTCGGCGATTAGGAATGAAAAAAGCAGAAATTTTATTAGTTTATAGTGAAAAAAAAATCGCGTATTTTAGGAACCAGCTTTCAAAAAAGCACAAATTTTGTGGATTATCAAATTCTGTCGATCGTATGAAAGTAACGTAATACAAAATAAATTAAAAAGCAGATTAAAAATTAACAGCTTACAAATTTCCTCATGATAAATTTGAATAAAACGGGTTTAAATGATATAATCTTCAAAGATGTATTACCAAATGGTATTTTAAAACTTAAGGATGTTAGGCCTATTGATGGCCATAAAGTTAATGTGTAAAATAATGCATGCATTTTATTATTATTATTAAATGTATTTTAAAAATTGTAATGCTGGTATTCTTTTTGTTTGTTAAATTTTCTAGCTTGGCGCCTAACGTTTTAAGATTTTTCTACCCCTCTTCTAAGGTATAATAGCCCAAATTCAAGCGAGTTTCGGAGAAAACCACGGAAAACTCCGAATGACTTGGCTCATGAGAGACAGTTTGATTAGAACCCGGCACCTCCCTTCAACCAGCTTCGCGAGCAAAAGCTCTCAGCTACTGGTGGGACCCTAATCGTTCGGAGTCTTTTATGGTTTTCTCCGAAATTCACGTGAATACGGTCTAAGATCCCTCAGAAATATCTTCACATGGAAGGCATTCAATTCAGCCTTCTCTCTGAAGCCGACAATCGTACTTAGCACAACAGCACCACCATAAGAAAATTCACTACTGTTAAATAACCTCGAGTGTTAAACTAGTATGTTGTGGCCACCGCAAGACTTTCTTCTATATTTTCCTATACAAATTCACTCTGTAAAAATAATTTATTAAAATTATTATTAAAAAAAAATATCTTCTATGATAATGCAGACGATTTCCATATTAGAGAAGTAGTATAACACTAAATATCCAAAAAAGTCAATTTTATTGTGAATATTACATTAAAAAATTTTTTTTTGTTAAAAATGAAAAAAAAATCGATAACTTTATTTTAAATTATCGCAAATCTATGGTTCAACCATTCGTTTTAAAGGTATTGGCGAGCTCCTTTGAAAGATACCCATCATGAAAATTTACTCCCCTCGAGGGGGGACTTCCCCCAGGGGGGCGGGGACGAGGCTCTTACACATGCAAAAAAATCTTCCCAGTTGACTATCTCTATTATAAATCTTGTAAATTTCATAATGATTATTAAAAAATAATTCTCTTTATGCACATTTATACAAAATTTTGTCCTATACCACCATGTTAAAAATTTAGAAAAAGCGGGATGGCAACGCAACCTGTAAGACAGTTTTTACCAAAAGTTGATAGGCACTAATTTATGTCAAGGTGCAATTACATACGAATTTGTATGAAATTCTGTGCAGCAGTTCCTGAGATACAGTTGCCACAAAATTTTGTCACACACACACAGACTGACTGACAGACAGAGATTTCTAAAAATGGTCAAATCTTGTTCTACAGCTCTCAAAACGTGTAAATCCATCAAAAACCCAAGGTCAAAAATTTTTACGAATCCAATACTTTCTTCTATTGAATTTAGAAGAAAGTAAAAAAGACTTTTTTAATTTTAATTTTTAATATTTCAAAGCGATTTTACTGAATTCCCCCTCCAACTGTAAGCGTAAGATTTTTGCTTTAAAATATAACTAACACAAACACCTAAAAACTAATTTCAGAAATTCAGCCCCCCATTTTTTATTTCATATGAGTCAAGTGCAAGTTGGACATCTTTTGTGAGTCAAATTTAATGATTTTCTTTTTCTTCAAGTCGAGTTTGGTTTTTAATGAGTCGAACCAATTTGACAACATGTTTAAAAAAATCCCAACCTATAAACAGAAATTTGTTTGACAGAAATACAAGTGCATAATTGACAAAAGCATACGAAATACAAATAATTATATGCATATCCAAATTATTATAATAAATTTCCCATACTATACATCCTAAATATCAGATGTCTAAAAGCACACTTTTTCAATTTCCAGTGTAAATTCTTTTAAATTTTCTTATTTTTCAGAATTATTAATATTATTTTATTTATTTATTGGGGTTTCAGATTGGGTTTAGGTCAGATTCAGGATGATGAAAATCTGTTTTGGAGTTTGAGCCCGGTTTCAAATTAACTTTCAAGTCCAACTGCAGGACTCTTAAATGAACATGGGTATTTCCTCTACATAAACATGAAAACTATTGTCACAGGATTTTTAAATTAAATTCACCCTTTTTCAAATTGAATTCATTCTTTTGCAAAAGAAATTCCCCATTTGTTATATTTTTAAGAAATCAAATGATAATTAAACGGTGAGAAAACAAAAAATTTTATTTTAATTCATACAATTGCATATGGTGATGAAGGTATGTATGAAAACTAAGCGTATATATATACTCTATAAGAAAAAAAGTGACACACCAAGAAGGAGTAATGCAAACTGGATACAAATTGACATACATACAGGTTTTGATGGAATCAAGCACCAATTCATCATTATCGTCGACCCTACGTGCAACTGGTACTTCAGTGACTTCAAATACCCTTAATAGGCGGCTCAGTGGGGTTGAGCTCAGTCCCCGGATCTCTCTTCCACGGAGAACGTTTGGAGCATCATAAAAAGGGTCCTACAACCAGCTCGGGATCTTACCAATCTAATGCAACAATTGGACAGAATTTGGCACGATACTTCACAGGAGCACATCTGCCAACTCTATCAATTAATACCAAGCCGAATAACTGCATACATAAGGGCCAGAAGTGGACCAATGTATTATTGACTTGTTTACTTTGTGAGGCCCTTTCTCTTGATTAAATCATTCAAATTTTCTGAAACTGTAATCAATTGTTTTTCTCCACATGTACATCACATCTACCAATTTTTGTCCCCACTTCTTCTTGGTGCGTCATCTTTTTTTTGTTATAGAGTGTAATTCTAAAATAATAATAATTCAAGGAGAACCATTTTATAGACTAGGTTTACATATGTACAGTACATATAATCTAGTCTTTAATGGTTCTCTTGCAGCAGAGTTATTAATTTGGTTCTACTAAATTTTGCCTATTTAAAGGATTAGCAAACACATTCTTGCAAAACTTAATTTTGGATATGATTTTTGTCCATATTGGATTTCTGATATTTTATCAACTTAAATTTGTTTTTTTTTTTAAATATAATATATATGTAAAAGTACTTAATTTGCAAAAGTATGCATTTCATTTGCAAAAGAGTGAATTTAATTTGTAAAAGGATGAATTTAATTTGCAAAAGGCTGAATTTAATTTGAAGAACCTAAACTGCATTTTTTTTTTCCAAATTTGTTAAATGAGGCTAACTTTGAAAAATAAAAAGAAAAGAAAGAAAAGAGAAATTTTAAAACACAGTAAAACTCAAAAATTTCCGATAAATTTGCAAAATTTTGGGGGTGTTTGACCTTACTCATCCTGGCTACAGCCTTCATCTGCAGGTTAATAAATTAGTTTTACACCTGAAATTTAACATAAGCAAAACTATATTTATGAGAAGGAGAAGCAATATCGTGCATAAATACAGCTTTGTCTGTTAATTAAAATTTCAAGTGTAAAACTAATTTATCTTATCTGCAGGCTATATGTGGGAAATATGGTATTATATTTAAAACCATATATTCGTCGTACATATTATTGATATTATCAAAGGCTATTTATCTTAAAGAAGTATTAATTGCTAACTTAAGTAGTATGTACACAACTTACTGCAGAATTCAATAAAATGTTTTGTAAGTGAAAAATTATTGGAGTTTACAAAAAAATTTTATAAACATTCCTCCAAAAAATACATTAAATAGAGATATAAATCATTCCATCTTATTTTGGTTGTATTTAATATATATATTCTGCTGTAGAAGATTAAACTGATTTTACAAAATAATTTTACTCAATTTATTAATTTTATAATGTAAGAAATCCTTATGTAGATCAGATAAAAGGGTGGGTAGCAGGGTTTAACCTGGCAAAAAAGTTTCTTTAGCATTTTAGCTAAAACGTACAATCAGTATTTTAACTTTTTCAAAAATTAATTCTTTGAATAGTATTGATTCCTTTTTCTTAACTTAGTTATCCCCAATTTTGTTTTCTGTTTATTTTCTTCACTGACAACTTTAACCAAGCATATATTGCGATTTAAGAAAAATGAATCAGCAACATTTTGTTTCGATTTCAACAAATGCAATACTAGCACTGAGAATACATCTATGAAGCAAATTCTTAATTATGTTTAGAAATATTTTTGCATTTAAATTCAACCATTAGAAGTCGAAATTAAATCTGAATATACTAAATAGCTAATAATTCCCAATATTTTCAGTGATTTTGTAATTTCTGTCCATGAATATTTGTATAAAAACTAGAGGTAGTTATATAAAGATATTTTATGAAATAATCTAGTTTTAGCTTTTTAGTGAAATTCTTACTGACTTACTTTAGCAAAATACAATATCTTTTAGCAAAATGCTAAAAAAACTAATGGCAGTTTAAACCCTGGTGGGTAGTATCAGAACCTTTTCAAATTCCTTGAACATTTTTCACCATTTTCCCTGATTTATGCTGTTTATTTTCCATGAAAATCTCACAACATTAGCAAACAAATTCAGCGATTTCCAATAACGAGCTTTCAAATATGGTTTATTTTCATAAAATTTGTAAAAAATCCCCAGACTTAAGAAATTCCCTGTCTTTTCCATGATTCCCTGACCAGGCCACACTGGCTAAAGAATTATTAAAATCTATATTATTAATATTAAATTAATGGACTCTTCCCAGTTTCGTCTGCTCAATTATGTGATAGAGGAAAACGAATAATCGAATTCAGTTAAATATTGTTCTTAAGAACAAAAATGTTAATATTTAATATAAAATAAAAGTAAAATTGTGCATTTGTAAACAGTAGAATAGTTGTATTTGTAAATTTAATAATTTTTTAAAAACACTGTGTGTTCATTTATTTTCAACTGTAAGAATCGATTTTTGAATATTCTAGTGTAACTGTTACATTAACTGATTTAGCAATAAATAATAGCTTGTTCTTGTGGAATGTTAATGGATTATAATTTGAAATTTTAAAATGTTTTCATTTAATTTAATTGCATAAAGGTGTTACAACAAGTTAATTAACTTAGTTACTGGTCTAAAAGGATTTACGCAGTACGATATTGCACTGTCACTGATTTAAGTACCAAAAATCAGAGTATTTAACATGTTCTTCATAAACGTCAATAACAAATATAAACAAAATGATGATTGTAAATGTATACAGCAAACAAAAGATGATGAATAATGATATAAAATGGATTAAAAATGATGATGTATAAAAAAATAACACAGATTAAATACGATTGATCAAAAATAAGAATCGAAAATATGTTATTTCAGCAATCGCTATAGATAAACAAGACTTCGTCTGCTATTTGTTTTTCCTCTATCATCTGACCTCTGACGTCAGGTGGGAAGAGCCCATTTATTGATTTAATCATCAGGGTATATCAATGCTTGCTTAAATGTATATGGTGATAAGTTTGCAATAAGAAAATGTTTTTCTTTATGTATAATAGTTAAAATTAATAATTATATAAAATTTATTTATTGTGCAACTTCAAATAAGCAAGGAAATTTTAGGAGATTTTCTAATGAATAATGCAGTGAAAAGTAATTCTGTAATATTCTTCATTAAATTTATTCAGGGCAGAAGGAACAGCCAGGCCCTGATTACCCAATAGGCACAAGAAATGCTTCCCCTGGAAAATTTTGAAAAGGCCCCAAATTGTAAGCTTGTGGTCTAGAAGCATTTTCTGATTATAAAACGTCACAGTCCGACCTGACTGCACAACTATCATTTCTAGATTATATAGTCTATATGCTAATAAAGCTTTTACACATTCATTTACAATGGAATAATTTCATATGGTGAATGTAGACTTTCACCAGTTTATATCTTGGTACAAAAATCAAGTGAATTTGCTCGTCTATATTTTAAGCGAATTTACTTGTCCCCAATTCAAGGTAACTACAAAATTTAACGAAACATTTATAAATTTTTCAAGATGTTTGTATGAGTCTTTAAACCAAGAAGTCAGTGGGGGTCCCCAAATGGATTTGTGCTTCCGCTCAATTGTAAGGTTAATCAGGCCCTGGGAACAGCTGATAAAAAAGCTGATTAGTGGCTAAATATTTGTAACATTCCTACTAGAAATCTATAAATCCATCTATGGATGGATAATAAAACTGCTGAGACACATTTTAATTGTAAACATTCTTTGTAATTGTAATAACTTTCGTAACAGAGTCAACTGCTCGCTGCAATAACTAGGACTGCAATATGATGTTGAAAATCCAAATTCCAGAATTCAGTTGATAATGGACTTTTAAATATTACTTAAGTATATTTAACAAGCTGAAATAACAGTAATAATATATATATATATATTGAAACATTAAAATATATTAAGTTACTTTTTTTTTTCCAAAATATTTCTTTTGTGACTATTCATAATGAAAGAAAAAAAAAAATCTGGAGTGACACCACTCGACTTTCCGAACATTGAGTAATTAACAGTTTTGTAGATAAAGTAAAGAAAGAGGAGTTGTTAAACAAACAAAAGAGAGAAAACCATAATGGAGTGTTTGAGTACTTTTCTCCATATATTACACAATGTTTTATTTAACGCTACTGAACTTTGAGCCCATAGATCATAATGATAAAGAATTTTTCGTTGTGTCCCTGTAAAAACCTATAAATGCTAGATTCACCAAAATGCTTATATTTAGTGCAACAGCGATTTAAAATATTCATATAAATTTTCAGCTCAATTGAATAAGACATTTAGATGCTATCGCACTTTTAAAAATTTGGTCCCATAGGCCATAATGATAAAGAATTTTTCTTTGTGTCACTGTAAAAAAACTGTAAGTGCTAAATTCACCAAAATCTGTACAGTTGGTGCAACTGTGACCTATAACATGTGTACAAATTTTTTGCTCAGATTAATAAGGCGTTTAGACGCTATCACACTTTTAAAAATTTGGCCCCATAGGCCATAATGATAAAGAATTTTTCTTTGTGCCCCTGTAAAAAAACTGTAAGTGCTAAATTCACCAAAATCTATACAGTTTGTGCAACTGTGGCCTATAATATGTGTACAAATTTTTTGCTCATATTAATAAAGCGTTTAGACGCTATCGCACTTTTAAAAATTTGGCTCCATAGGCCATAATGATAAAGAATTTTTCCTGGTGTCCATGTAAAAAAAACTAGAAGTGTTAGACTCACCAAAATCTATAGGGTTCGTACTATGGTGACTTACAATATACGTACCAACTTTTAGCTTATTCGAACAAAGCATTTAGACGCTAGAATGTTCACTCACAGACATACACACACACATTTCGGAAAGTAAAAATGTTTACTTGCTTAAAAAGTTATAAAATTTAGTTTATATTATTTTTTCAAACTTTGCTGCTCCAGTAGTCCACTTAAAAATGGAAATATATATATATATATATATTTGAAAAAAGAAAAATAGAAGATTTTAATTTCAAATTTTTAATTCCTTTAATTTTTTGTAATTCAGATTTTTGGCTTTCTAGTATATATATATATATATTTGAAAAAAGAAAAATAGAAGATTTTAATTTCAAATTTTTAATTCCTTTAATTTTTTGTAATTCAGATTTTTGGCTTTCTAGTATATACAACTAATATATAATACACTAACTTTCTATAAATGACCGAACACTTTCGATTTTAGATGCTTTGTCAAATATCTCAAACAGTACTAGACAAATCATCTTGAAATTTCAGGGCTGTAAAGAACGTGTTATACCTCATATATTTCAGAGAAAGTTTTGCCTCCAAAACAAAAGGGAAAACAGTAAAAAATTAATAAAATTGAAAATGTTTGGGATTATTCAAAAGTAATGCTTGAAATGTGATCTAGCTGTAGCATGTGATTATGAGGTTTTTTTCTTGTAATCTTGCGAGATTATCACATACATTCATGGAGACATAGTGATTTCTTAAAAAAAAAAAAAAAAAAAAAAAAAAATGTCATCTTTTCAATTATAACAGCAAGGTATTAAATCTAGTGCAAAGCAATTTTTAGGAAACTTGACAAACTATATATTAGACACAGCATACTGCAATCAGGATACAAAAATATTAAAAATCTAATGAAATATAAGCATTTTTAATGAATAATTTTTAATGCATATGCAAGTTATAATGAAATTTCATTTGCCAACAGTATTGAGCTACTTGTATGAAAACCCCAAATAATTATTGTGTAAATTCAAAGAGTTGTACATGATAAAATAAACTGAATTTCAGTTCTTCTTGAAAATAAGGAAAATGTTATGGGGCTTTATCAACATTTATTTACAATCAACAGAACACTTTATTACCATTGATTAAATCAAAATAAAATTGTGTGTAAACCTCTTTAAAATTTAATCCCCCCCACCACTTTTTTTTTTTTTTTTAGAGGAGCTCAATAGCAGTTTATTCTATCGCGTACACTTTAGGAATTTATACGATACTTGTTTGGGGATTTTTTTTATAAGTAGCTCAATACATTTGGCTATTAAATTATGAAAATGAAATTTCGCTAAATCTTGCACATGCACAGTTAAAGATTTTTTAGTAAAACCACTCATATTTTATTAGATATTTAATGTTTTTGCATTCTGATTGTAGCATGATATGTCTAATGTTGTACACCAAGTTTCCTGAAAATGGCTTTGCACTGGGTTTAATATTTTGCGTGTTATAGCTAAAAACGCAAGTTTTTTTTTTGCAATTTTTTAAAGAAACCATTATATCTCCAAAAATATATGTGGTAGCCTCATAATAACATGCTATAGCCGAATTACTTTTCAAGCATTACTTTTCACAGGGTGCAGTGGCGGATCCAGAACTTACCTTTTTTGGGGGGGGAAGGCTAAGATTTTTCAATATGTTATTCCAGATCAAAGAAAAGTTTACAATTGCAATAGTCAATTGTGAATGTCAGTATTTTGGGGTGGGGGGGGGCTTCAGCCCCTAGCCCCCCCCCTTAAATCCGCCACTGACAGGGTGATCCTAAACATTTTAATTTTTGTTTAATTTTTTATGGGTTCCCCTTTTACTTTCAAGGCAAATTTTTAACTGAAATATATGAAGTATGACATGTTCTTCACACTTCTGAAGTTTCAAGATAATTTGCCAAGTACTTTTTGAGATATACGAAAAAACGTTTGAAATAGAAAGTGTCTGGTCATTTATAGAAAGGTAGTATAATAATCTTATTTCATAAATATTTACACATGTCTCTTAATTTATTTCAGCTTTAAAAAAAAAAAAAAAACTTTACATTTCAAACAGTATTAATAATGTAACAAAACTTTCTATTCTAGAAATTTGTCTTAATTTTCTTTCTAGGTTGCTATTCTCTGTGCTGCTCTGAGTGTAGCCTATGCTGTAGCATATGTACCAGCACATGTTGGATATGCAAAGGCACCTTTACCTTATGCAGCAGTAGCTAAAGCTCCTCTAGCCTATGCTGGAGTAGCCAGAGCTCCTCTGGCTTATACATCTGTTGTGAGAACTGCTCCCCTGGCCTATGCTACAGTAGCCAAGGCTCCTTTGGCTTATACATCTGTTGTGAAACCAGCTCCTTTAGCCTATGCAGCACCATTTCATGGACATGTAGCCCATGGTCATGCTTATGGTCATGCTTATGGCCATGCTCCGTTGGCTTACACTGGTCTTCTTGGACATGCACATTATGCTCCTCATTTTGGTAAAGTTGGATATGGAAAGTACATTTGGTAAATTTACTGTATATACACTTGTAAATAAACTATGACATAAAGCACTTGATCTAAATGTTTTGTTATTTGATAAATTTTACATATACATTTACAAATTTCGTGCTTATAAATTTAAAATGATGATAAAAAACAAAATTGTAAATACCTAAAAAAATATTTGTTTATTATTCCAGTTGTAAATAGTGTCTGTTTACAATTGTTCAATAAAATAGGTTTGTAATTTTCCTTTCTTACCTAATACATTGTATTGAAATGTTTGTCTTAAAAATATTCTTCCCCTCCTCTCTCTTTTTTTCTACGTAGGGATGCATGCCCAAGGCCATATCTAGAAACTTTTTTTGAAGGTACTCAAACTTCAGCCCATAACATTGAGCGATAAAAATAAAGGGAAACTCAAACTTTTTTGACAAATCTGTAAATTTTGTGTGCATGCGGGGGAGGGGAGGGGCTTGATTATGGCCTTGTGCATGCCAAATAATAAAGGAATCAAAATTTAGTTGGGATCTATGCACAAAAAGAATTTTAAAAATGGCATTTTTTATATTAAAATAGGGTTTGTCAATTTATTTTGGACCTTGTGCAGTTATTTAGATTAAATACAGAATTTGTCAGCGAATTAATGTGCAGGTAAATAGCTCACTCTGAATGATTTTAATTTTAGTTGATTTTATGAATAAAAATTGACTAAACAACAAAAGTGAACAGTGGTGGATCCAGAACTTAACTTTTTTTTTTTTTTTTTTTTTTTGGGGGGGGGGGGGGGGCTAAGATTTTTCAAGATGTAATTCCAGATCAATGAAAAGTTTGCAATTGTACTATTCAATTGAGAATGTCAATACTTTTTTTTTTTGGGGGGGGGGGGCTTCAGCCCCCTAGCCCCCCTCCCTAAATCCACCACTGAAAGTGAATTATCTTTATTCAAGGATCATTTATTTTTAATAATTTATTAAAAGATCATTATTGTAACATGAGGGGGGTGTCCATCAGGCACACAATAAATACTAGGAGATGTTCAACGAAACTGCTTTATTTTCTATTACATGGCAAGGCAAGGGGGTTCATGGCAAGGCTTGGACTATCTCCGGAAACTTCTGTGATTGCCGTCCAGGATTTTATGTCTCCCGGCGTACGTTGTTCGGAAAGCTATCACTCCTTTGTAATTTCGGAGGAGGGCTGCAGCGTGGAAGTGATTAACAAGTCAAAATTGTGGAAAGAAGTGTCCATTTGTTTAATGTTTGGGCTTTTATACCCTTTTCCTTTTCTGAGTTATAAAGTCTTCTGCTGGAAAACAAACTTTTCGATTAGCGATTTTTATATTTTTAAATTGGGTTTTTTAATAATTTAAAACTATTTATTTTTATCTCTTTCATATATATATATATATTTCTGAATATTCCAAAGGGACACTATCTTTTGAAAATTGCATAGGAATACGTCCATTCAAGCAAGATTTTGAATTTTCGAGAAGGTTCTCAGGAGGAAATGATGACATCATAGCAGCAGTGCTAAGAAAGAAACGACGTACTTGAAAATACAAAATATCAAAGATAAATATATTATTCAGATGTAATTACGAATAATCCAGAACATTTTTTAAAACAATATTCATATATTTATTTATTAATTATTTTTTGGGCTCATTAATTAATGTTTTAGAGCTCATTAACTGAAAAGTTAATATTTTATGAATTTTAAATCAATCATTTTCGATTTTATTTCAAAGTCCCTTGACCAATTTCTATTGAAAATATTCATGATGATTAAACTTGGGGGGGGGGGGGGAGTATATTTTAAATTGCTGAATTTTTAAATAAAATGTTAAAAGTTTTACCTTTTAACAACAATCAAAATTTGGTATTGGAAAATGGTAGATGGTTCTAACTAAAAATGGCCATTATATGACACACAGTCTCAATCAACCAGCTAGATCCCCTCACTTAAATCTCATTAAATATTTATAGAATAAACTTGACAACATAGTAAGGGAGCACAATGTTCTGAATGTGGATACTAAGAAAGACATGTCCTAGAAAAATGGTACAAAATTTCTTATGAAACAATGAAAAAATTAGTTAATTTCCTGCCAAATAAGATTAAAGCTGTATTAAAAAACAGGGACTTTTATAATAAATTTCAAGATTACACTTTATCCTGATATTTCTTTTTTTTTAATGGGTCAAAATGTTTGTAAATTAAATTAAAATTTAAAATTGCATAGATATTTTTATAATACTCGAAAGATTATACAACATATATATATATATATTGACAAAAAAAATAATAATTTTTAAAAATTCTCTCCTTTTTTCTTGGCAAATGCAAAATCTGTCTTCACTTATTGTTCATCATTGTATGTTTTCAGTCCATGCAAACTCTATGTAATTTCAGTTTTTAAATTGTCATTACAAAAATATTAGTTATTAAGAAAAACATTTAAAGTCTGAAATAATCTAAATATAATTAATATTTGTATTATTAAATCATACTTTTGGTTTCTTTCTTTTTCTTCTTTTTTTTTTTTTGAGGCATTGGATAAACAATATAGTACAAAAACGTGAAGAAATATTTATATATATATATATATATATATACACTAGAAAACCTGTGCAAAATTTTTGCACTTTATTTCTTTTCTTATTTACTTTTAAAATTTGAAACTCATAAATATTATGACAATATCATCCTCTAATTAAAGTTTTAATTTACCAGAAGGCAAATTATTATTAGAACCAAATTAATATTGCACAATAGTGAAGCCAAATTCATTCAAAGAAAGGTTTCAGAATAAAATTCATACATGATGACCCAGTTTTCATACATCTGCTAACAGTACAATTTTAGTACAGGACCTCCATGATGACTTTTAAATTTTTGTCGCTATGTTGGTGATGACTATTTTTTAAATTTATTTTGGTATAATTTTTTGTTAAAAAAAAAAAAAATAAATAAATAAATAAAAAATAATTCCTATTTTGATTATACTTTTAATGATTGCATTTTTTAGTCAATTTATGATAATAATTCATATTCTGTATACATATTTGAAGTATTGCTAGGTTTAAAATGACGCTTGCAAAAATTCTGAAGATGCAACTCTTAATAATACATTTTTTCATAAAATAATCTCATCAAACAAAAGTCGTCATTTTTTCTTATTAGATCATTCAGCTCAGTCCACATACTTAAATATTGTCCATTTACAAATATTATTTTTTATCCTCGCAAATTTTATCAATTACATCACTATCATATCATTTTGACAAAATTTAATCGTAACTGGTTGATGTTAGAGAAATATTATATATATATAATAAAGATGATCTATTAAGCATAGTAGAAGCCAAGCAACAGATACAAGATCACTGAATATATATGTGAATTTATTGTCATTCATACAGGGTTCATATTCAAATATGGGGGAAAAATTCCCTGAGTTTACTCTGAGTTCCCAGACAATTTTCAAAAAAATATTAGCGACGTATTACAAGAAACGCTTCTCTAGACAGGACAAAATACAACTACATCTGCTGTATGATGTCATATTACTGCCGATCATGCTAGAAATTCAGGTAGAAATTATTTATATGCATATTTTCACAATACGTAATCATTTAAATTTTGATACGAAGCTAAAAAAGAAAAACATAACTTGAGAGGAAAAAAAAAAATGTTTTTCCAGGTTTTATAACTGATTTTCCCTGAATTTTAATGAAAATTTTTATTTTCTCTGAGTTTTTTTTAACAAATTCCAAATTCCCTGAGTATTCCCTGTTTCCCAGGTTTTCCCTGATGAGTATGAACCAGGTCATAGGTTTTCTCTTACAGTTAATTATAAAGAGACAGTTAAATATACCAGGGAAAAATATCTATTCAAGATGCATAACAAATTAAAAATTACAACAGTGCAACAAAAGTCATGATTCAGTACCAGGAATATAATGCCCTTCTCCCTCCTTCCCACAAAAAAAAAAAAAAAAAAATTATGTGGACACCACGACTTCCTTATACAGCCATTGGAACATACATATTGTTATGAAAACATTGACTTTTTGTGTGAGGTAACTGATGCGTAAATAAACAAACAGGTTACAGCCATGAAAAAGAAAAAAAATAAATAAAAAACTGAAAAACTGCTACTCCAACTTCAAAAGTCATGATAATAGAATTATATATACCGCCAAACAAATATGCTAGTTCTTTCAAGAATGGCTTATTACAGATTCTCTCATTGGCAAATTCATAGCTTAAGAGTTTAATGAAAATCACTCGAGTACAGATTGCCTACTTTTGTTCTCTTTGCTGAAAATTAGAGGTGAAAAACGATACATTTTACCGAAATAATTAATTCAGTTAAAATTGAGAAAGGATTTAATATTTGTGGCTATCCTGAAACAATATTTGTCGCCAAATTTGACCACTAATACCATGTTGCCACATTTGTAGCCAACACTGATTTTTGTCTTCACATCAATTTTGGCAGTTTTGTGTCACATATGGTGACTTGGAAGCCAAATTTGGCAAAATTTTGTAGTTTAGGGTTGCCAAAGTTTGGAAACTCAACTTCAATAAGAACAAAATTCTTCGAAAATTCTTTAAATGACAAACAAGACAAACAAAATAAAGTGCATTCATTGACTAGAACCTACTTATATATTAAGAATTACTTTTTACACTCAAAAATGTCGGTAACTTTCATAACAATATCATTAAGTACTCTATCTACATGCTGAATATTCATTAAAGTGCATTCGTTGACTAGAACCTGTTTATGTCTTTAAGAATTACTTTTTAAATGCAAAAATGTCAGCAATTTTCATAAAAATATCATTACAGGCACTATTTACGGGCTGAATATTCATTATTTTGAAATCTCTATGATGGTAGGTCATATATAATGGCCAAAACCTTTGTATATTTGGTCATCATGAACATAATTTTCGTAAATATCTCCAAAACGGGAAGTCACAGAAAGACCAAAAAGGGATGTGCACAACTAGATGCTATAACAAAACTACATACCAATTTGCAACATTCTACATCCAACCATTTTTGAGTTATGCGAGATACACATACACACATCATGAAAAATTGTGTAAAGTGGCTTTTATCCCTAAAACGAGAGTTCGTATTACGATGAAACTTGCAGGCGTACAACTAGACATCATGACAGTCACACATATAACTTTGTAACATTCTACGATGATTTGTTTTCGAGCTATGCAAGATATAAAATCGATTTCATAAATCGGGATTACAATACTTTTTTATACTTTGCATAAGTAAGTAAAAAAAGGTCATGAAAAATCAAAACATTAAGAAGTAAATAAATTGAATATAAGTAATTGAAATTTGTAATTGAATAGAAGTAAATAAATAAAATAAACATAATATAATAAATTATTTTTATTTTAATCTTTTGATTCTGAATTAATGCTGAAAATGTACAATGAAAATAAAATTCTACATATACTTTTTTATACTGGTCAGTTTTTTATTTATTTACTTTTATGTTTTTATTTATTTAATTTGTTTTACTTAAGATACAAAATATATTTTTGCTATGTACAATTACTGATTTGAAAGTTAAAAAGCCATATAAATCAATTTTTAACTCAATTATGACTTGTATACGTAAAATTCCTATGCTAAAATTAAATTTCAACTGATCACTGACACTATACTAAATATGAAGAGAAAACATCACAATTAAGTTTTTGAAAATACCGCAGAGTTAAAAGCTTCACTGACCAATGTTTATAGCTGCAACAGGCACTTCAAGAAGGGAAAAAATATATAATTCAGTTTCCACAGAAGATTTCTTTTTAACAAAATATAAAATTTTCCTAATACACAATGATAATTATAAAAACAGTAATAAAATATACTTTCAGCATATCCCACATTTAAAATATCTTTATTTCGACATTTCGGTTAATATTCCATTTTTAACCATTGTCAGGGAAATGATGTTCAAAAACTATAAACGTAAACATTTTAAGCCATTCTTGGATTCCTTATAGCAAGTTTTAAGTTCTTTAAACCACTTTTGGTTACTGAATGAGGGCAGTTCTTTTCCATGAAAACATTACGTACTTGTAAGAAATTAGGAATAATGGCTTTCTTTTGGCATTTTTTCAAAAAATTTATATCAAGTAAAAGTTTACTTAATTTTAAACGAATTTTAATGAATGGACTAAATCTATGTTTAATAGCTTGTGGAATTTCTAAATTACCCAGAATTGGCATTATCAATAAAGAAATATATTCCCCTTATATATGCTGTTAAATTGTTTATGTTTATAGTTTTTAAACATCATTTCCTTGAAGATGGTTAAAAATGGAATATTAACCGAAACGTCGGAATAAAGATATTTTAAATGTGGGATATGCAGAAAGTATATTTTATTACTGTTTTTATAATTATTAACAACATATATAAGTGGACTATATTTCTTTATATATATACACAATGATAAGGTAAATAACAATAAACATTAAATAAAAAATATACTGAAGTAACAATGAATAGTAGTTATCAATAAAACAAAAATACTAAATATTTAAGGGTATAAATAATTTATTTCAGAAACTATAAAGGCTTTTTTAATTAATAACAGATATTATTATTATTATTTTTTGATTAAAAAAGTAGACTCCTTATTAAATTAAATGGCAATAAAACACAGCAAATGCCAAATGCCCTCAATCTTGAGATCAAATTAAGTTCTCTCACAGGAAGGATGAGGATACTTGCTAATTTTCAATCACATCACACTGCACAATGACTCAAGCTTTTATATGCTATAATGAAAATACAATAAAATCACATGCTATACAAAGAATAAATATGTAAATTAATATATATATATCTCCATAAATTACATACATATTATATCTGTACTGATAAGTATAAAGGATTTAAGTCCAAAAATGCCGATTTTGAGTTAAGTACATACTCAGACTCAGAAAAAAATTCTCAATCGATGGGTATAAAGGATTTAAGTCTATGTCATTTAGTCTTTGAGAAAATCCATTGGTAAAAAATGGTTCAAGTCAGAAATTTACCATTCATTTATGGTATAAAATATTTAATTCAATCCCGTTATTAAATGAAGGTTGACAATCACTGAATGGTATAAAGGGTATAAGTAAATGAAATCCCTTTTTCCTAATCGATTCTTCTCATTTGTTTTTAGTTAGTTTAACTTTATTTTTCGTCTCCTGAAAAATCAAGAATATGGACTTAAATCCTTTATACTTATCAGTACAGATATATACTGACTGACCCAAAAATTAGTAAATTTAAAAATTCAGGAAATTTTAAGGAATTGATATATTTTAATAATGTGGTTTGCAGAAAAGTTAATCTCTCGAAGGGGGATACAGAACTTCTTAAAATCTTGAACTATAAAGAATACTTATATATTAGTTATAAAATAAGAATATCTTTAAATTCTTCATTTTGAGTACTTTTGATCCTGATCTGGATCTTTTTCAAGATTATATTCTGGAATTTTTCTGTCTGGTTTTCTTATGTTCTTCTCCATTAGAAGGCACTACCTAATAATAAATTTTATTAGCTCCATTGCTTGCATACTTGCAACATTATTGCAAGCATGCTTATTGGCTAATATCTCCACTGTATCATGTTTTAGGACATATTAACAATTATAGTAATTGGCTAGCTTTCTAATATCAGTAAAATTGATCTTTAAAGACTTGCCCAGTAGCACAACAATATTGGCTAAGCCGCCCAGGCAGTGTAGTGGTTAGCGTCCCTGACTCCTACACGGTTGGGCCTGGGTTCAAATCCCTGAGAAGACATGGATGCGTTGTCCCTATTAGGGGTAGCGATGACCACTCATTGGGTGCCCCTTCACAAATGGTCATCAATTTGGCGACCCCTCGGACAATGCCGTAAATGTGCAAGTGGCATAATATATATAGGGGAAACCCATGTACCTAGGGCCACCCCACTTTATTTGAATAATATTTAATTTTAAGTTTTAATACTCAATTGGGCGAGTAACACCACCAATTGCTACTTTTACAACTACTTTGGAACTTTTGAGGAGAAAGTTTTGAGAAGTTACATGTAGAAAACGAATTTACATGGTTTGAAGTAAAATTTTGCAGCTCATCTCTTTTGCTATTTTACAAAGGCAAATCAAATATTTTTCTTTCATTTTTAGTGTATAATGTTGCTTGTTATATTGAGTAATAAATGAGATATTTACTTAGTCCTCTCTGCATGTGGATTTTTTAGTGGAGGGCATTTTGAATGGAGTTACCAAAACTTGTACCTAGGGCCAGTGTGTTTGGACCATTTAACACTTTCGCGACTGCATGTTTTTGTCTTTTTGACAGTAAGGTCCACCTGTGGGCATTTTTCTCATAAGTTACAATTTTTCAAAACAAAATTTTCCGTATTCGCATTTATATTACAAATGGATATTCATTATAATCATACTCTCTCTCTAATTAAAATATTTGCATCCATAGTATACTGATTGTACAAATATGAATATTGTGTATATTTTTAGAAACAAATAACATACAAATTGTAAAAGAAACGCCCACTGGTGGAGTTTCATATTTTCAAATGACGTAAATCTACATCAGCGGTCGAGAAAATGTTAAGAAACACTGTACAGCCTTTAGTAATTGGATGCTGGCAAACCCTTGTAAACCAATCACTATATATGACGTTGCTGAAAGTGTTGGCATGTCCTATCCGTTGGCCTTTACTCCTGTAAACATTCTATCAGGCTTTCGTGTATCCGGCATATAGCCAATAAATCAAAACACATTCACTGAGGATGAATATTTAAGTTGAAATGTGACTGAAAGACAAGACCCCTCCATAAATTAATAATGATAATAATAATTAAAAAAAAGATTTTCCAGGAAGAACCAACAGTGATAGAACTGGATGTCTCTGTTTTCGAGTCATGTTGAAATTTCAAAACCTTCAACATCTAACATCTCGTGTTTTAACTTAAGGCAACAACATGATAAATATTATATGATAAATAAATATTACTTGATATTGTTTTTTTTATAAAATACATGTTTATATGCTTATTTTTTATTCATTACAAAGTGAAATCTAAATTTGACAGAATGGCCCTAGGTACAATGAGGTCTGGCCCCAGGTACAATGAGGGTGTTGTACCTAGGGCCACGAGTGAAGTTTTTTAAAAAACCTTCTATTTGTCGGAATTTATTATTTTAGTTATTTATATTAATCCCATCTGGAAGTAATTAGTTCTGAAGATATGTACATATCAGTTTGATAATTTTAAACAGGTCAAGGGCTCTGTTTTTGGGCATTGACAAAAAGCAGCCCTAGGTCTCCCCTATATATATATATTGGCCAATGTTGGCCTATTATTAGCCAACATTGCCAATGTTGGACTGCTGTTAGCCAAAAATGGGCCATTGTCGGCCAATGATGGTCTGACATTGGCCAGTACTGTTGTGCTATTGGGGTTATTGGTCCCAGTGTACATACATAATTAAAAATTTATAAACTCATAGACCTTTTATTAAAACAAATAAATAAATAAAAATAAATAAATAAAATAAATAAATCAGCTACTATATCTGTACTGATAAGTATAAAGGATTTAAATCCATATTCTTGATTTTTCAGGAGACGAAAAATAAAGTTAAACTAACTTAAAACAAATCAGTAGAATCGATTAGGAAAAAGGTATTTCGTTGACTTATATCCTTTATACCATTCAGTGATTTTCAACCTTCATTTAATAACGGGAAAAAATTGAATTAAATATTTTATACCATACATGAATGGTAAATTTCCGACTTGAACCTTTTTTTACCAATGGATTTTCTTAAAGACTAAATTACATAGACTTAAATCCTTTATAACAATCGATTGAGAATTTTTTCCTGAGTCTGACTATGTACTTAACTCATAATCGACATTTTTGGACTTAAATCCTTTATACTTATCAGTAGAGATATATTACATTTTTTTAAAATAATTATTTCCTTAATTTTACCACATATTTAAATATATATATTATAAATAAGATTATATGTAAAGTTATAGCATACATAAATATAAATTCTATAAATTTTTTATTACTATAGACAACACAAATAAATAAATAAAATAAAAACCTTTAGCTATTAGCATTATACTTTTAAAAAATAATTATTTCACTAGTTTTGCCCCAGGTAAGTGAGATAAGACAATTGCATTTAATATATATACGGGGTGATTATAAAAAAACTACCCCGATATATGAGACCATAGCTAACATACTGTTCACAGTAACTGAATAAAATTTTGGTGGAAGGCATTTTGAGGTATGCGCTCAAGAATCATATAAAAAATAATACTTAAACTCTAACAGTTACGGTTACAGTGACAAAAATTCAAAAACTTCAAATGGCAACCCCTACTTTTTTTTTATTGGAATGGGATCTCCATGCCAAAAAAACATAAATAGCATTGACACGGTACCTGTAGCACAAAATTTGTAAGCGCTAGAAGAAAAGAGAAAACAACTGTGATGTGCCTACCGTAGCCAGACTAATGATGTCAGATTTCAGACTAATGATGTCAGAGCTCCTATAAATGCAAGCTGACTTGTGGAGGCAGGTTTACAACTTCAACGTGTGGATTATCTTCCATCTTAAATAAGAAGTATGTAAAGGAGTGAATTGAAGACAACAACTTAAAACTAATCTTGTTCAACCTGACACTTTCACCGAAACCATTGCCATCTAACACTGAAATCAACTTTTGACCTTGACACTTCCAATGCAACACTTCTATGCTCAACTCGACATTATCACTGAAAATCACCCCTATCTAACGCTGATTCCAACAGGTGACTTTAAAACTTCCAACTCAATACATCTATGCTCAGCTCGACGCTGTCACTGAAACTACTACTATTCAACACTAGATCTGACTGGTGACCTTCACTCTTCTAATTCAACACATGTTGTACCTTACAGACACATCGAAAATGATGCCCAAATAAAAGTTTAACAAATTAAGTTCTGAGTCAGCTTCTTTTTTTTTTTTAGGAAGTGTTGCATTGAAAGTGTCAAGGTCAAAAGTTGATTTCAGTGTTAGATGGCGATGATTTCGGTGAAAGTGTCAGGTTGAATAAAGATTAGTTTTAAGTTGTCGTCTTCAATTCACTCCTTTACACACTTCTTATTTAAGATGGGAGATAATCCACACGGTGAGGCTGTAAACCAACCTCCACAAGTTGGCTTGCGTCTATAGGAGCTCTAAGCCGAAGACAAAGTGGGAAATCTGACGTTATTAGTCTTGCTCTGGTAGCAGGGCCGGCTCGACCATATAGGCAAACTAGGCGATGGCCTAGGGCGCTCAAATCTAGAGGGCGGCACAATCCAGACAACAAGATCTATTTTATTTATTACTATCTAACGGAACTTTAGAATAGATAAAATGTAGTCTTGGAAACACAGCACTCATGTTGTGGGAAAATTTTAAACACTTACAATATTTGTCTAGAAAGGACTAAAAGGTACAAGTCTGCTGCTATGACTTGGAAACATTTACTGAGTTTTTCTTGGCGTGTTTTCAATTGGACGTGTAAAAATGAAGTAAATGCATAATCCTCGAATTGACTTTTCAGGGCATCAAAGTCAATCTAATTTATCTGATGCGCTAGAGAAAGAGTCACAAACAACTGGCTTGATTTTACCATAATAACGATCTATTTATTTCAAAAACTCACAACGTCGAATTGAGTTTTGAAAACAGTCCGTCATTAAATCTGTCCATCTAATTGTTAACAGCTTTACACTATATCTAAAAGTCACCGAGTCATTATTTAATGGGGCTGTACTTCATTGGAACTATCCCTAACAACACAGTTAGGCTTAACTTATCCACAGTACATCTTAAGGACGTTTCTGGGATGTCTTTTCATTCAGAAGACATCTTGAAGATATCCTGGGGAGGCGATGTGCTGTCTGGGATAAAGCTTTGACTTTCCATTCAAGAGTCTAAATTGTACATCATGTTTCATCTCATGAATCATCCCTTCCACATCTTTTATGTTTCGGTCTTTCCTTTGTACATATTTTCTTATTTTTAAATACTTTCCCCTTCTTTTATTTCTGGAGGGTAGGAAAGTGAGTTTTATGTCGCACTAGTGCTACATATGGGCAGTTGGAACCTTTAATTTCTAGAAACTTTGCTTGAATTGTCTTTTCAACTTTAATTTTCGTAAATTTTATTTTTCCTCAAAAATTTCTCTCGTTCTTGCATTTTCTCTTGAATTACTTTAACTTTTCAACAAATCTCTTCTTATATCGCTTCTATTTTCATCCTTATAACTCCTCTTGTCAAGGTTTCAGCTATTCTCTCAATTCATGTTGTCTAGCTTTCATCTTCTTTTATCCATCCTTCATCTCTTCATGTCTGATTTTCATCTCATGTTTTGCTGCTATCATATGATTTTGACCAGCTTTCAATTTTTTTAACTAGACAGTCTAAGTGTCTTTTGCAATACTTCTAGTCAAAATCATTAAGTGTATCTGCCTTACATCAGGTGCCAAATCAAATGTTACGAAACAGCGACTTTCTTGTTCAAGAAAAGAAAATCGTGAATGCATAAATAGGTTCAAGTTGATTAATGAGCTTTTTTTAACTCATATTCTCGAAACAGTCCAGCAAAACTGTCAATTCAATGAATATTCTCGAAACAAACAAATAAAACTAGGATTTTAAAGAGTATTTTCGAAATAGTCCTATTGGACTGTTTCGAATCCTGGGGCAAGCAGTCACTTGTATCACAAAAGTAAAGTAAAGAGCATTAATTACATTACACTATAGAGCAGGAATTTTACTTATTCAGTATCAGGAATGATAATCAAATGATTGAAGCGCAATCTCTATGAAACGATTGCTCAGAACAATTTACTGAATACAATCGACTTCTCAGGAGTTAATCAGCCTCTTTTTAAATTCTTGACTACAAATGGTTAATTCTGTGCTAAAATGTAGCTGGAAATTCCAGAACTCGGCTTCTATTGAAATTAGAACTTCGAAACTTTGGCAACTCGAAACTACCATTTTTTACTGAATACTCATCAGTTTGTCAAGGTCGACCTTAATAGAAATGTATAGACTGTCATTTTTGTTTCCAGTTTAACTGTAAATTTGCTTTTGCTGCAAGAGCACATTTTATGAAGCGAAGAGGTTTAATGTATTGGCACAATGTTGAGTTTAATGGTTATAAAAAACTGACAAAAAAGATGAAACTTCAGATTTTTTTTTTTTTTTAATTTTGAGTGTGTTTTGCACGCAAAAGATATTTTTTGATTCGAATTTTCTCAGTTGCTCAGCTCGTAGAAAAGCAATTTTACCAGGGTATAGCAATCGAAAGAAAAAATGATTACTTCAGATTACCTTTGTATACACGTCTGACGCAGATGATTGATTGAAAAAGATTATAAAAGCAAGAATGTGTATAAGTATTACATTTTTATTTATCTTACTACTTTTTGTTTTATATTTACTTTATATACGAAAAGTTATAAATATTTTAATTTTATAATTTTGAACTGACATAAAAAGAAAAAAATAATAATAATAAGATTTGAAAGAAGCTAGCTCTAACCAGAAAGAAGTTTTAGCTCTTTAAACTAGGTAACTTTGTAGGGGCTATGCGTGGGTGATTTTTGGAATTTTACAAAGTGATTCTGTTATAGTTTCTTTTTCTAGTAGCTCAACTTAGTAACAAAATGTGAAATTTCGTTTTCAGTACAGTTGATACTTGAGACTAGCTGTTAACAGAAAAAAAAAAAATTTGGAGTACAATTTTGTCAGTGAAAATTAGAGAAAAAATATCATTAGCAAAGCAAATTAGGCTCATTTGAAAAGTTATTTTCGTCCGAATTCTAAAGAAACACTATCAGAATGAAAATTTGAAAAAAAAACAAAAGATTTTTCCACCTGAATCTGAATAAGCAAAAATCTTGCTTCATCTTCCAAAATAATTAGTAAATAAACAATAGTTTGATATGAAAGAAATAAAGATTGAGGCTTTGATAAACAGAACATGGAAAATGCTTCCGGTTTCACTTTGAGTTTATGTATCCTTGCAATGTGAGAAAATTCTATGGGTAATCTGCAGCGAATAGACGACATGACTCTCTGACGTCATTCAATGTCCTGACGATTTTCTTTTTTTTAACCTGTAGGATAAGGCACCTATATATCTTTATAGGGGCTCTATGTAGGAGTTTTCTTTTAACCCACAAACAGTGGAATGTAGCCTATCATAGCACAGCTTTTTCCCACAAACGTTGGAAGCTCCGCCTCGTTCTAATTGTCCATTCTCGACGAACACAAGCCAGATCATGTATAAAAAATGTTAATTTCCTATTAGAAAATAAGTGAAGAAAATTTTCGACAGTACATAACAAAAAACGACGCGCCAATGGTAAAAATGTGACCCAAACTTCACTACTAATGCACTACTAAAAACAAAATTATTTTTCTTGGAAACTGTAAAAGTGATTTCGGATTTGATAAACAGGAGGCATTTTCAGAAGAAATTAATATTGCGGTATCATTCCCATCGGAGTCAGAGCCAGCCTGATTACGAAAAATGAAAAAGAAGTTTAATTATGCAGTCAGCTGATAAATCAACAAGTGATGCTAAACATCATTTTAAGATTAATTTTTATATTTCTTTTCTTGATACAGCAAGAAATTCGAATGATGAAAAGTTCAAACAGACAAAAAAGATAAATCATGTTTTCCGATGCCTTTCTAACGATTGTGAGTTGCAAAAAAAAAAAACTTTCAAAGTGATGTTATAATGAATTATAACTGCTTGTTCGTTTTTAATATTTCATAATTAAAATCTCTATTCTGTAAAAAAAAAAAAAAAAAAAAAAAAAAAATAAAGAAAGAAAAAAAAGATAGGTTTTCTTAGCTATATTTATTTTTAGTTTCAAGACGCTTTGTAATCACATGTATTGCACGGTAGGAAGATATTCAATTCTGAAAAGTATTTTTGGTCAAGAATTCTTTGTATATATATTTTTTCTCTTGAGAATTGTAAGCAAACAAAAAAAAAAAGGGAGGCTTTTCCCCTCGCATTTTTCTTACAACAAAGAGGTGTGTCCCTCTCTTTCTTTCATTCATTGCTTCCGTGAGAAGCAGTTCTGTGTTTTCTTGTTTCCAAGCGGAGTGAAACGTGTCTTTCTTAGGTCGCTGAAGGTCAGCGTGGTGGGTGTGGCGGTCACAGATGTTCCTCTCAGCTGTTCAGTTCTCGGTTACAGTGGGGGAGTGAAATGGAAAAATTCTCTCGGAGATTAAAATACCTGTCTACCTGAGGGGGCGAATTGAGGTCGTGCAAGTTTTGCTGACTGTATGGGCGTGTGTATTTTGTTTGAGAAATATTTTTAAATGAGGGCGTATTAATTTTTAGTGGGAGTGACCAAGGGGGATATTTTGGGGTAGTTATAGCGAATGAGACTCTCTTTTTTTTTAGCCGAGTGGAATGGCAACGAATCAGAGGTTGGTTTTTGTTCAGAGCTTGAATGATACAGTTTTTCGAGTGGTTGTAAGATACTTTTTTTGTTTTTTTTTGTGTTTTAGGGAGAGGGGCTTTGGCCCTCTCCGGTAGAAAACGACTTGAGATGTTTTAGTAGATGTTACCTGGCGTCTCGCTGTGCTTTTTTTTTGTTGGAGTCTTCTTCTCTGGGATGGCTCGTGTGATGTTGCACCTGGCAATCGAAGGCTGACCGGTATCCCCATCATCGCTCCCGTGCCCTGAATTAGTTGAGCTAAGTCGTAGTGGCATGACGAAAAACCACGATACGCTGCAATTCTTCAGTGAGTGTTCGGCGAGATGTTTGAATAGATTTGTAGAACAGGAGTTTCTTCGCTCTATTTCTTGACGGCTGATAATCGAGAGGTTGAAAAACCTAGAGAAAAGGAAGTAATGTGACTCCTCCTGGCAGCCTGTTAAGTAGTATTTTTGTTCATTTTGCTTTAACCCCTTTTCTTCGTAACTACTTAAATATGTGTGAAATTATCATTTATATGCATCTTCTATGTTTTGTGGAAATCAGTATTAAAACCTTGAGATATGTTTTAGAGAAAGAAAAAAATATATATATCACTGCCTTGTCCGCGTCAGTGTTTAGTGATTGTTAGAAGGTGTTATATGTTATAAAGAGGAAACCTTTGTTCTTTGATTGTGACTAAATTATAATTAATGATTGAAAATATATGATGCGTGTAAATCAAAATTCTACTTCTAAAATAAAACTATTTCAGTTTTAAAAGCTAATTTTTACTTGTATGTTTTTATTTAGATATTACATTCCTGTTACTGTGTTAATTGAAACTTACTTTAAAAAAAAAAAAAAATATGAGGTTTTGTTTTTATAATTCAGGATTAGTCTTTGGGGAGCTAAAGGAAATAAAAGCGTAAAATGTCTCTTATTGGAAATGATTGTTTCCATTCGAGCTGGGTTTTTGATTTTTGTACTCATTAGATCCTAAAAAAAAAAAACAAATGTGAGAGAAGCTAAATTAAGAGTTAATTCTTTGGTTGAATGTTAGTCCATAGGTTTTATTTCTTTTTATTTTCCTTTGTGTTTGGTGAATATACTTACTGTATAATCTGGAATGCTACTGTTTTAAAATCTGCATTTAGTTTCTTGTGAGTCAGTATTTGGGACTTGGGTGGTTCTGTATATTCACCAACTGTTTATTTTTTTTTTATTTGTGGGAAGTGAAAATTTAATTCAAAAATTTTCAATATAACTGGACTTAAAATGCTAAGTTAGGTATTTTGGGTGACTAATGAGTACTTGTAAACGTTTTGTACTAAATTAATAAAAAAAATTATTCTAACCACTATACGATCTGTTTGTAAAAATTTAATGCTAATAAGTGAAATTATGAAAG
Organism: Salticus scenicus; assembly: GCA_963930645.1. Classification (NCBI taxonomy): domain Eukaryota; kingdom Metazoa; phylum Arthropoda; class Arachnida; order Araneae; family Salticidae; genus Salticus; species Salticus scenicus. The sequence continues at coordinate 87,108,019 of OZ005662.1, forward strand.
TAAATATTAATCATAATAAATGGTGCCTCTGGGAAAATGTAAGGGAATTTTTTTTTTTTGTGCTTTTTAGGGTTCTTTTAGTGGAGGTGCCTTCAAAATTTTTGTTAAAGTCGTTTTTTTTTTTAATTAGCTCTCTTATTTGTGGTATATATGATTATTTGTATTCTTATATGTGTTTTTTTTGTTTCAATTTCTATGTGCCATGCTGTCCCTGGGGAGAGAAGTGACTGTAAGAGATACACTAATTACCATAGAATCTAATGTTGATGAAAATGCCTTGGGCGATAGTTTACTTGATGAGGTCAGCGGTGGTGAGTTACCACTTCCTTTTTTCACTATCAATAATCTGAAAAATTTCTTGAATATAACTGTCTCATATGTTTAAAAAAAAAAATTATTTTGGATTTTATTAACTTACATGTGTGAAAATGTGTTAAGGAGGAATTTTTATATTTAAGTAAATGCTATTAATTGTCTGGGAATAGAAAATTTCTGTGGATGTTTCACACATTGAAAATAGGGTGTGAGCAATGTATGTGGAAAATTTTCAAATTTTGTAAAAAAAAAAAAAAAAAAAAAAAAAAATTGGCTTGGAAGTAAGATAAAAATCCCTCCTTTATAAAATTTTTTTTTTGGTTTTGTTGACAATGGTGATATATGCATATAGTATTTTGGTTTTTTTTGTCTATACACATACATATTTCTTCTGTTATCTTTAAAAATTTTTATACATATACATTATTTTGCTACTTTTTGATATACACACATTATTTCATATTTTTGATAAATATACTGTATTTTTACCTTATGAACTACATTTTATCCAAATTAAGTAATTTGTATAATTTATGGGTGGTAATTTCAAAACAAATTATATGTGAGGTGTCTGCCTCTTTTATGGAATTTAGGAATTTTTTTTTTTTTGTAGAAAAGAAATTTTTTTTTTGGAAAATCTTTGTGAAATTTTGAGCTTTTTGTGAGACAACAAATTAAACAAAAAAAAAAAGAGGAGATAGGAGTTATGATTGAAATTTTGGTCTCCTTGGGTAGAAGTTAAAAATTTTTTTTTCTTATCCCATAGTTTTTTTTTAGAGTTAAATTGAAGGTGTTTTTGGTGTAAATTTTATTTTGCAATTTTGCGTTTGTATTTTGAAATTGCCACTAGATATATATATATACACATATACATATTCTTATTAATTTATATACAAATAAGGTTGTTTACACTTTTTACAACAAAGTAGTCTGTATTTTACACAAGATTTATGAAAGAAAAAAAAAAATTGTTTTTAAGTTTGCAAAATATCTTACATAGTAAAAATTTTTTTTTTGTGTGCTATTGTAAAATTTGTTTGGACTATACATACTTGTGTGAAAAATACAATTGCTAGGACTTTATTTGAAGCTAAGCTGCAGTTAATTATTAGAGACATTTGATGACAGCTACCAACTGTGTTTTTATAAATTTTATGGTATTAGTAATTTTGGTTTAGGTTAATATTTTTTTTTTCTTGTTGTGGTCAAAAAAAAAAAAAAAAATGGTTGTAGAGGAAAGTACAGATCAAGGTGGGGCAGGTGGGCCGACTAACACAAATGGCCCAAAAGGTTTGGTCGGTGCAATTGTTGCACAGGACCCCGAAATCGTTACGTCCCAGAGAAGGGGAATTCTTTTAGATAAATTGTCGTTTATACCAATTTTCACCGGAGGTGACCCTAATTTTAGTGTAAATGATTTTTTGGCAAAAGTTAAGGAAATTGCTACATTTTTACTTTGGAAGCCGGAAGACTATGTCTTCGCCGCATCTCAGAGATTGGCTGGTTCAGCCCTGCGGGTGTTTAAGACACACCAGGACAAAATCAAAACTTTTGCTGACTTCGAAAAATTTTTGAAGGACAGGTTCGGGGAGAAAAAGGATATAGGTGAAATTTTCAAGTCTTTTTGGAATGTCATGCAGGATGACAAAACACCGGTCGCCGATTTTATCGCGAGTGCGCGGTGTAAAGCTCGTCAAATTGTCAAGGCTCAGAAAATTCCTGAGACTAGTTGGACTGACACCGAAAATGAGTGGTTAATGGCTATGCTGATGAATAATTTGAGACCTGAAATTAGGCGCGGAGTTGTTGCCAGGGCGCCAGTAACTATTGAGGAACTTGAGGCGGTCGCTTTGGCGGAGGAAAAGGCATTTAAGGCGGTGCAAATTCAGCATTCACCCCAAGAATTTGAGCTGGCTTGTGCAGCTCAGTCCTGTGCGCAGCAAACTGCGTCGGAGGCACAAGCGCAACAGCTAAGCAGCCTCACAAGCATTATCGCGGATCTCACCGACCAAATTTCGAAACTTAGCACTAAAGTGCAAAATTTAGAGTCAAAAAATCTGTCCAGGCCTTCGCAAGAAAATATTAGACCAACCCGGCGAAGTAAAAGTGAGGTCACATGTTACAATTGCGGCTACAAAGGGCATTATAGCAGGGAGTGCCAACTTCCCAGGCGTCCGCGAAATAACAGAGAGGATAGGAAGATAAGTGGTAGAGGTGGATACAGTGGTGGAGTGCAGGATAATAGGGGGCAGCAAAATGACAGTAATGGGTATTTAAACTAATAGGGGTCTCGCCGAGCAGGGCAGAGGTGAGAGACCCTCTTGATGAAAATTTACTGCCCAATACTAGGGAGGTGTCTTTTAGCAATTGGTCAAAAGGGGTTCAGGGAAAACTTCCTATAATCGAATTTAACTTTAACCAGCATAACTACTTCGCTTTGGTTGACTCGGGTTCATCTTGTAATTTGATCTCAGAACATACTTTAGAGGGGATCAGTGTAAATAAACAACCATGTTCTGTGGGATTGAGATCCTTGTTAGGGGGCGAGGTAGCCTTGAGGAACAAGTGCAATATAAAATTTAATTTGGGTGAAAAGGCATTCGAGGAGTCTTTCATTATTAGTGACGGCGCTTTGTCGCCAAATTTTCAAATCATCTTGGGTGTCCCTTGGCTCATCAAAAATGGTATTAAGATGGATTTTAAAAATAAAATATTGGGGAATGGGGAATTTGAAGTAAATTTTATGGCAAATCAGTTTGAGTCTGTAAATTTTTGTGAAACTCTGTATAAACCTGTAAATATTTATGCGAAAAGCAAGTATGTTGTCCCGGCTAGGTCTGAAATGTTTGTAAATGTAAAATCTCAGGGTATTAATAATTTTTCTTCAGACTTAGTGTTTTTGTATTCAAACAGAGTAATAGCAGATGCTGCTTTAATTGGAAATGCGGTTTGCCCAAATAATATGAATGAGTTAGTAGTTAAAATAATTAATGTTAGTGACTCCCCTGTACATATCAACAAAAATACGCATGTGGGCTTTATGGAACCAATTTTCGAGAGTCTAGAGGAGACCTCTCATTGTGCAGAAGTTACCGAGGTTGGGGATGTTGATCAAATTAATTTAGAATGGAGCACAAAATTTAATCTTGAACATTTGGATGAAAACTTAAAAGCGCGAGTTAAAACCTTTTTAGAGAAAAACAAAGATGTTTTTGCAGCGTCGGTGCTCGATCTTCCCGGTTGCGATACGGTGATGCACAACATCAGAGTAGCTGATAATGTGCCGGTTAAGTGTAGTCCGTATCGTGTACCATACAACCTTCGTGCTGAAATGGATCAGCAAATCAATACCTTAATGGAGGCAAATATTTTGGTCCCGTCAAATTCTAATTACGCATCCCCAGTTATTTTAGTAAAAAAAGCTGACGGCTCTTTTCGGCTCGCGTGCGATTTCCGCCGCCTCAACAAAAAAATCTTAAGTGACAACTACCCCTTGCCTAATATCAGTGAAACCATAGACTCCCTGTCTGGCGCCAAATATTTTACGACATTAGATTTGACAAGTGGGTTTTTTCAACAGAAAATCCCGGAGGAGCAACAACATTTAACAGCCATTGTCACGCACGACAAATTACTCCAGTGGACCAGGAGCCCTTTCGGATTAAAATCTTCTCCTGCGGCATTTCAACGGCTGATGAATGTCGTTTTGAGTGATTTAAAAAGTTTAAATATTCTTATATATATAGACGATATCTGCGTTGCCTCCTCTGATGTAGAGTCCCACTTGCACAAATTAAATTTAGTCTTTAATCGCCTCAGAGAAAATAATCTAAAATTAAAGCCATCAAAATGTAATTTTTTTCAATCAGAGATAACTTTTTTAGGTTTCAGAGTCTCAGACGGTAAAATTTTCCCGGCTAAGAAAAATGTCGAGGTTATTGACAAATTTAAGCGACCTACAAATCGTAAGCAAGTGAGGTCTTTTCTGGGCTCTATTGGTTTCTATAGGCGTCACATCAGTGACTATTCGAAACGGACCATTAACCTGACCAACCTGACTAAAGAAAAAAATAAATTTGTCTGGAATGAGGAGGCTGAGGCAGAGTTTAGAGACCTTAAGGAAGCACTTGCTGAGATTCCTTCCCTTCGTTTGCCTGACATGTCAAAGGAATTTATTATTTATACCGACAGTTCTGCAGTTGCAATGGGATCTGTCTTGTGCCAGGAGGATGAAACTGGTTTTCCACACCCTGTAGCTTTTGCTAGCCGGAAACTTAAGGAGGTTGAGAGTAGGTACTCAGCTACTGAAAGGGAGTTGTTGGCGGTGGTTTGGGCAGTACAATACTTCAAGTGCTATGTTTTCCACCGAAAGTTTATAGTGTATACAGACCATGCCGCACTAACGCATGCTCTAAAGTTAAGGGATCCCACGTCTAGGATTGCCAGATGGTTGTGCGCACTCAGTGAATTTAACTTTGAGCCGAGATACATTAAGGGAAAGTGCAATTCAGTGGCGGATTTTTTGTCCAGGTATGTTGACCACACTTTGGAATTTAGCAGGAATGAGGATGTTGCTGAGTGTAATTTTGTCGAGAATTCTGGGCAGGAGATACAAATTTTGGGGAACAGCTCATTGTTGAGTGAAATTCAGTTAGCTCAGGAAAAAGATCATTTTTGTAAATATGTTAGCGCGCGTCTTTGTAAAGAGTTAACTGTAAAACCTGTTACGTACAAATTTTTTGTTAGAAATGAAATTATAATGTGTCAAAAATTGTCGTCAAAATCAAAACGTGAAGCTGGTGAAAAAATTGTTCTGCCGAAGGCTTTGGTGCCAAAAATTTTCAGTTTGACGCATGATTCTGCCCTAGCATGCCATGCTGGTTTTTATAAAACTTTTAATCGTATCCGTGAAAATTTCTTTTGGCAAGGCATGTATGCAAATGTAAAAAGACTTTTGGCCTCTTGCCAGTCTTGTTTGGAGTTGAGAGCTCATAAACCCAAAAGGTTAGCCGAACTCCAAAGGTTAGAAATCCCCGACGCCCCTTTTTCGACCATACACTCAGATATTTGTGGGCCTTATCCCACTACTGAGAGGGGAAATAAATTTGTAATTGTGTACATCGACAGTTTCTCGAAATGGCCTGAAGCATTCGCAATCCCTAACATAACCTCGGATACCATCGCCGATACTCTGGCTGAATTTATTTGTAGGCACGGTACTCCCGCAAAATTTGTTACTGACAAAGGTAAAAATTATATGAGTCAAGCCATCGCTCAGGTCTATAAACAGTTAGGTTTAACTCATGTACACACGTCCAGTTTCCACCCAGCTTCAAATTCTCAGGTCGAGCGGAATCACTCAACAATGAATTGCGCCCTTGCTCACCTTGTAAATGATCACCATGACGATTGGGATATAAAGTTAAAGTTTGCTTTATTAGCTTTGAGGTCAAGTGTCCATTCCACAATTGATGAGTCTCCTTTCTTTGTAACTTATGGTCGTGATATTAGGTTGCCTTACAACACTCTGTTAGAAAATAATGTTATAAATTATAATGACCAGCCATCTTATTGCGAGAATTTGATCCCTACTCTAAGACAGGTGTATGCACGAACTCGGAATTTGTTAGAACAGGCGGCTTGTAAGCAGGAAAAAGCTCGCAGTAAAATAGCCTGTGATAAGAAACTTAAAGTAAGTGACCTGGTAATGCTATTTACCCCTACTATAAAGCCTGGTCTTTGCAAAAAGTTTGTTAAATGCAATAGTGGTCCTTTCCGTGTTCTTAAAAAATTAAGCTCAGTAAATTTTGAGATACAACAACTTTGTAACTTAAAAAATGTGCAGATAGTTCATGTCGACAGACTGTCAAAAATTGTAGACAAACCAGTTTTCCCGGTTTTAGAGAGTTTGGATCAAATTGCTGCAAATCCTAGTAATAATCAGAATCAGCAAGTCAATTTAGGTCAACCTGAGGGTGGTATGGATAATTTACTGGAAAGTAATCAGTTTCAGGGTGGAAATTATGGTGGGTTTAGTTCCGCAAACTTTTATAATGTTTTTTTGCCCACAGATCAGGGGCAGGGTAGTGAAATTTATGTTCAGGAAAATCAACCGGTTCCTTCTTCTTTTGATGCCAACTTAGTAAGCCCCGAGGTCTCTCACCCTGTGCCCTGTCCTGCTCACATTGAACAAAGTGTATCTCCGACAGTAAGCGAAGCCGAGCGCGACAATTGTAATATTGAGGAAACTACTCCAAAAAGTCTTAGGACAACAAAAAATGAACTGAGTGTGGAAACGGTTTCCAGGCCAACACATGATTACAATCTTCGCCCACGTAACAACCTTCGATTTTGAGATACATTTTGGGGGTCAAAATTTGTAAATAGTAATTTTTTTTTCTCTCTTATGATAGTTGTTCGCATGTATATGTTTAGTTTTGTATTCTTTTTGTTGCAGCACCGTGTAATTGTTAGCATTCATATCAGTATTTTTCTTTGTAAATATTTATTTGTAATGTACATATGTATATATATTTGCCGGCATTGTACTGTGGTATCATTTTAGTGTCAGAAATTGTTCTTTTATGCGCATGCGTAGTACCTTAAGGTTTTGGGGAATTTTTTTTTTTTGGTTCGGGATATCATGTAGGGGGATTTGTCTCAGTCACAAGGTTGTAGGCTAAAAATTCTTTAAAATAAATTTGAGGTGGCAGGTCATGTTTACAATAAAAATTGCAGTTAGATTTTTTTGTTGTTGTTCTCTTTATCTCTCCGATACCTTGTCCTTCACAAAAACTGGTGGGGGGTTTTCATGTAAATAATTTAAGTTAGGAGGATAATGTTAATGTGTTTGTACCTGCCTCTCTGTGATCTGTGTTTTTCGGGCTTGCCTACAATTTGTGTTATAATTTTTGTTTATGTGTGAACATACCTTTGTTTTTTAGTATAAAGTGTATTTGTATTTCTGTTTATTCTGCATGTGAGACAGTGTATATTCTCTTTCATGATTATTAATGGTTTTCCTTGCAGTGATAAGTACAAATTGACGAAATTTTTTGTTTAGAAAAATTAGAACTCTCGAAAAAAAGGGAAAATTTGGCTCTAATCTCTTTTTATATCACAGTCTTTAATGATTGATGCTTGTAGAGAAAGGTGTCTCTTCTGCGTCGATAGGCGCGAGTCTTGTAGCATTGTTTTCTCTCTCCCTAAGGTTTAGTTGTGGTGTATATGGCTCTCATGGGTCGTATAAAAATTTTTTATGTATAAAGATAAAAAAAAAAAAATAAGGTTCTCAAATGTTGTGTTGTAAAAATTTATCATGTAATGGTTTTGTTTATTTGTATGTATATTTTTATATTTTCTGCATTTATGTATATTTATTGTTTTTTTTAATTGTATTTGGGTTGCCAGGAGTGTTCATGTTGTCCCTGTTTTGGTAGTGGTTTATAGAAAAAAAAAAAAATATGTCTAATCATTGCCCACTCTGGTCGTTAAGGTAGTTGGTCCAGGGGAATTGTGTCTATTCTGTCTGATAGTTAAGGGCGGTATAGGTGGCAAGTGTTAAGGGTGCATGTCAAGGCTGGTTTGGTAGAATCTGGTTGCGGTTCGACTGGTGCGGTATTGTGAATGCCTTCGTGGTTAAAAGTTTTGTGCCGTGCTATGTCATCTGTGATTGGCTAGATTTTTTTTTTGGAGTTTAAAAGTGTCGATTAGGCTGGTGCACGTGTCCTTATGCTCTGCCATGTGGTTGTGGTTCAGGTTGGAGTTGGAAGTTGTGTCTGTGTGGATGTGTGAGTTTACGGAGGTCTTGAGGCTGTGTTAATACTTTTCAGGGAGGATTTCTGGGTTCAGGCAATAGCTATTTTCTAGTTTGTAATATAAATGTCTTTGAGAGTGGCAAGTTCGATTTGCAGATAGAGACGTCTGTTTGCGGATCGAGGAAGGTTTGGGGCCTTAGCTGTCTTCTGTCTTAGGGTCGATGTTTGACTTTTTGATGGTTGGTCACTTTGCCTTTGAATTTTCAGCGGCTTTTCAAAAAAAAAATTTTTTTTGCAAAATTTTTTTTTTCATTGGGGTAACGGGGTGTTGTTATAATGAATTATAACTGCTTGTTCGTTTTTAATATTTCATAATTAAAATCTCTATTCTGTAAAAAAAAAAAAAAATAAAGAAAGAAAAAAAGATAGGTTTTCTTAGCTATATTTATTTTTAGTTTCAAGACGCTTTGTAATCACATGTATTGCACGGTAGGAAGATATTCAATTCTGAAAAGTATTTTTGGTCAAGAATTCTTTGTATATATATTTTTTCTCTTGAGAATTGTAAGCAAACAAAAAAAAAAAGGGAGGCTTTTCCCCTCGCATTTTTCTTACAACAAAGAGGTGTGTCCCTCTCTTTCTTTCATTCATTGCTTCCGTGAGAAGCAGTTCTGTGTTTTCTTGTTTCCAAGCGGAGTGAAACGTGTCTTTCTTAGGTCGCTGAAGGTCAGCGTGGTGGGTGTGGCGGTCACAGATGTTCCTCTCAGCTGTTCAGTTCTCGGTTACAGTGGGGGAGTGAAATGGAAAAATTCTCTCGGAGATTAAAATACTTGTCTACCTGAGGGGGCGAATTGAGGTCGTGCAAGTTTTGCTGACTGTATGGGCGTGTGTATTTTGTTTGAGAAATATTTTTAAATGAGGGCGTATTAATTTTTAGTGGGAGTGACCAAGGGGGATATTTTGGGGTAGTTATAGCGAATGAGACTCTCTTTTTTTTTAGCCGAGTGGAATGGCAACGAATCAGAGGTTGGTTTTTGTTCAGAGCTTGAATGATACGGTTTTTCGAGTGGTTGTAAGATACTTTTTTTGTTTTTTTTTGTGTTTTAGGGAGAGGGGATTTGGCCCTCTCCGGTAGAAAACGACTTGAGATGTTTTAGTAGATGTTACCTGGCGTCTCGCTGTGCTTTTTTTTTGTTGGAGTCTTCTTCTCTGGGATGGCTCGTGTGATGTTGCACCTGGCAATCGAAGGCTGACCGGTATCCCCATCATCGCTCCCGTGCCCTGAATTAGTTGAGCTAAGTCGTAGTGGCATGACGAAAAACCACGATACGCTGCAATTCTTCAGTGAGTGCTCGGCGAGATGTTTGAATAGATTTGTAGAACAGGAGTTTCTTCGCTCTATTTCTTGACGGCTGATAATCGAGAGGTTGAAAAACCTAGAGAAAAGGAAGTAATGTGACTCCTCCTGGCAGCCTGTTAAGTAGTATTTTTGTTCATTTTGCTTTAACCCCTTTTCTTCGTAACTACTTAAATATGTGTGAAATTATCATTTATATGCATCTTCTATGTTTTGTGGAAATCAGTATTAAAACCTTGAGATATGTTTTAGAGAAAGAAAAAAATATATATATCACTGCCTTGTCCGCGTCAGTGTTTAGTGATTGTTAGAAGGTGTTATATGTTATAAAGAGGAAACCTTTGTTCTTTGATTGTGACTAAATTATAATTAATGATTGAAAATATATGATGCGTGTAAATCAAAATTCTACTTCTAAAATAAAACTATTTCAGTTTTAAAAGCTAATTTTTACTTGTATGTTTTTATTTAGATATTACATTCCTGTTACTGTGTTAATTGAAACTTACTTTAAAAAAAAAAAAAATATGGGGTTTTGTTTTTATAATTCAGGATTAGTCTTTGGGGAGCTAAAGGAAATAAAAGCGTAAAATGTCTCTTATTGGAAATGATTGTTTCCATTCGAGCTGGGTTTTTGATTTTTGTACTCATTAGATCCTAAAAAAAAAAAAAACAAATGTGAGAGAAGCTAAATTAAGAGTTAATTCTTTGGTTGAATGTTAGTCCATAGGTTTTATTTCTTTTTATTTTCCTTTGTGTTTGGTGAATATACTTACTGTATAATCTGGAATGCTACTGTTTTAAAATCTGCATTTAGTTTCTTGTGAGTCAGTATTTGGGACTTGCTGGTTCTGTATATTCACCAACTGTTTATTTTTTTTTTATTTGTGGGAAGTGAAAATTTAATTCAAAAATTTTCAATATAACTGGACTTAAAATGCTAAGTTAGGTATTTTGGGTGACTAATGAGTACTTGTAAACGTTTTGTACTAAATTAATAAAAAAAATTATTCTAACCACTATACGATCTGTTTGTAAAAATTTAATGCTAATAAGTGAAATTATGAAAGTAAATATTAATCATAATAGTGATTTTGAAATTATGTAGAAGATTAGGAGATTATCTGACTCAAGGAGACTCTAAGGATGTTTATGAAAGTACACTACAGGAAGTTTTGAATAATTTTTGTGAAAACGAACTAGTACATTGCGTATTGAATTTAGTAACAGCAATAAAATTGTTGCTGGCACTTCCTGTGTCTGTGGCCAGTGGAGAACCCAGCTTCATATAATTGAAATTAATAAAAACTTACCAGCGTTCTATAGTGACGTGAGAACAGTTTGTTGGTGTTGGAACTAAAAGAAAACTTTAATATTAATTTAATTTTTACCCGCGTTAAAAATCAGAATTTTATTATTCCAACAAGTAAAACTCGGTCGCCTATCAGACGACTATAGCAGGCTCTTTGAAAACTTGAAACTTATTTATATTTCAAAGAATATATACATTTTATTTTACTTTTATTTTTCTAGTGGAGAAATTATTCCAGTAAACCAAAATATCCATACAAAAGGTTCTTACCTTGACCAGAGATGTGGACGGCAGCGGAGAAAATATCACTTTTCAGACACAAAGAAATTTACTATCTTGACATTTCACATTTTTTAATCCGTTCAGACACACAAAAAACTATTTACACTTTTTACATAATTTAAACATAAATTGGTTTATGACCTATTTTTTTTGGCCCGTTATTTCTTCTGAAAAACTACATCATAAAATTTCACAAGTGACATTCGAATCAAAAAACTCACTTCACTACCCATTTTATATCTTACATTTTCATTTTTTCAGAAGCAAAAGCGCCCTCTATTGTGGACTTTCTGAAATAATTTTACCTTTTTCTCAACACTCCCACCTTGATTCATCGGCAGGTGAATCAACTAAAATGAAAAAAATAGTTATACATGAAAACATATAGATATATGGAAAAAAGAACACAAATGCAATTAATTAAAATATAAAAAGTTTGACAGAAGTGAATGTTCAAAGTTTTTTAGTCCTATCGGATAGGAGTTCTAATTATTCGACCACTCCTGGTCATTTTTGACACACTCTCAAGATGTTGTTGTGTCTTGGGCAAAACTTTATTCAATGTCTCTGGATCATTAGGTACAACTTCAGTGTCCTGTGATTTAATTTTCATGATAGGATCACCTTTTGAGCACACTTCCAATGGGAACACCTTTTGTACTGGCCGTACTAAGGTTCCACTCTTGACTCTCAGCTTGACAACTCTTATACGGCCATCTTTTCCAGGATAGACTTCTTGTATTACGGCTAGTGGCCAATTTAGTCGTTTCTGATTGTCACTTTGGATGATCACCACATCACCCACTTTCAAGTCTTTATTATCTTTACCAGCTTTCTGGATCAACTGGCTTAGGTATTCTTTACGGAATCTATTCCTGAATTGCTGTCTCACTTCTTGACAATAGGCATGTCTTGAGAGCCGCTTTTTTCGGTCCAAATAGTCCAAATCTGGAGTACCCGATTCCTTCAAGTCAGAAAGAAAATCGGATGGCTTTAAAGGTTTGAAATCACCCAAGTCATTGGATATATAAGTAAGTGGGCGATTGTTTAAAACAGCCTCGACATCACACAGAACAGTAAGTAATTCTTCATATGTCAATACAGACCTTCCCATTACACGAAGAAGCAAATCTTTAGTGGAGCGAATTAAGCACTCCCACCAACCGCCCCACCACGCAGCGGTGGGCGGAATGAATTTCCACTCTATTGGATGTAGTGGATCGTGACATATCTTTTCCCATTCAATTGTTCTCAAAGCTGCAGCAGTACCAGTAAAGTTAGTACCGTTATCCGAGTATATTACGGAAGGACGACCTCTACGGGCGATGAACCGTCGTAATGCTTGTATAAAAGATTGCGAACTCATGGATGACAACAGTTCCAGGTGCACTGCACGATATACGGCGCAGGTAAAAAGTATTACCCACGATTTTGTCCTATTTCTTAAAAACAGGGGACCACAGACATCAATTCCCGTAACTTCAAATACGGATGCATCTTTAACTCTGTCTTCTGGCAGATGGGTAGGGGCTGTTGCTGTGGCTTTACTCATAAAGCGTCTGCACACAGCGCATTTTCTTATTACTGATTTTACAGTTCTTCGCGCAGATATTATCCAGAACTCCTCTCTGAGCATACTCAACAGTGTCTGAACACCAGCATGTGAATTGTGGGTATGTAATTCCCATATCAGGCACTCTACGACATGGTGCTTAGGTGGTAGTAAAATCGGAAACCTGAATGCATAAGTGTCTTCTCTTTCAATTATTTTGGTTTTAACTCTAACAAGTTTATTTTCATCCATGACTGTGATAAGACCCCTAATGGACTCTCCAGTCACTGGAAAACTCTCCACTTGAATAATAGAAAAAAGTTTCAATTTTGATTTTTGGAACTCTGAAGCTGATAGGAATGGCTGGATATTCAGTGCTCCCCCTCGACAACTCTGAATAAATCTCATTACCCAACCTAAAACTCGCACCATTTTAGAGAATTTAGAAAATTTCTTATACCATTTTTCACCGACCTCTGTTGTGACATTAGTATTTACACTTAAGTCAATAACTCTCTTTCTTTTAATTTCTGCTGCAACTGACTCCTCGTCTGGCAAAACTTCAGAGTCAGGCCATGATTCAGGAGGAAGTCTCAGAAATTCGGGTCCCTCCCACCAATCACATTGCAACAAATGTTTAGGCGTACAGCCACGGGAGGCCAAGTCAGCGGGATTCAATTTGCCCGGAATATGTCGCCAGCATTCTCCTTTCGACAAACTTAAGATCTCTTTTACTCTGTTATTCACGAATACACCCCAACTCTCATCTCGTTGTATCCAACAAAGTGCCACAGTGGCATCTGTCCAGTAAAAGGTTGGAACGTCAGTTAAGAACAGGGCTGCACTTACATATTTTGCCAAACGTGCACCCAAAACACAAGCTAATAATTCTAATCGTGGTATTGTTATCCTTTTCAATGGCGACACGCGTGTTTTTGCTGCAACAAATTTCACAGATACATTTTTGTCACTTTTACTTCTCAAATAAATAACCGTGGCATATGCCCTTTGGCTGGCATCGCAAAAAACGTGCATTGACCACGAATCTTTGTTTCCATATCCTATTCTACGAGGCAATTTAAGCTGAGAAATACCAGAGAGTTCTCTATACCATTTTAAGAATCGATTTTTCAGGTCATCTGGTAGAGGTAAATCCCAATTTGTTTTAGTTGCCCAGGCCTCTTGAAGTATTAATTTCCCAGGTAACATTACTGGTGCAATAAAACCTAGCGGATCAAAAACAGAGTGAATTAAAGAAAGTAATTTTCTTTTTGACAAATCTTCTACGCTAATATCATTTTTGACTGGAATGAAAAGTTTGTCCTCTCTGCGGTCCCATTGTAGACCTAAAACCGGTGAGACCGTATCGCAAGGGTTATCTAATAACTTATTTCCACTTGTTGGACTAAATGTCCAAAGACGCAGTTCCATTTTGGCCTCTGCCATAATCTCAGTTGATTGACTCATAAATAATTCAGGGATCAGAGTGGAAAAAGGACAAAAAGTCTGAAAATATGTGCAAACTTTCAAAGATATTTTAATTTTTTCAATAAAAGAAGAAACAAATACAAGAAATTATACATTCCATAAGCAAATATGAGAATGTATGAAAATAAATTGTTCAAGAACATGACAAAACAAAGAAAATTAAACAAAAATAAAAACATTTTAAAATAAGAAGTTTTTTAAATTGCTTTTAAAAAATTAAGAAAAGTCTGAAATTCCTACAAAAGTCTGATGAATCTCATCCCTAATAATTCTAATTCTTCTTTATTATCAACTGAGGTCACACAGTTGTCGACATAAAATGAATCAGCTAACTTTTTCGCCACACTTTGATATTTTGGTGCGACGTGTGACAAATGATGTGAAATGACTGAGGCCAATAGGTATGGGCTACTAGTTACCCCAAAAACCACTCTTTTATGCCAAAATTCTTTAATTTTGTCATTTACCCACCAAAGAAATTTCAAATAATTTTGATCTTCCCTCTGTATGCCAATCTGCAAAAATGCTCGTCTTATATCGGAAGTTACGCCAATCGATTTTTCTCTAAAACGCATTAAAATAGCTGGGATTTCTTCTACTAGGTTAGGACCTTTCATCAAATAATCATTTAGAGAAAATGAACTACCCGATTTACATGAGGCATCGAAAACTGGTCTAATTTTGGTGGTTAGACTATCTACTTTGATAACTGGATGATGTGGCAGATAATGTCCTACTTTACTATTTTCAGATTCTGAAATTATCTCCACAACATCTTCAGAAAGCCACTCACTAAATACCTTATCATACTCATTAAAACTATTTAATTTTCTCAATTTTCGCGTGGTGGAAAATAATCTCTTTTCTGCAATATGCCTGTTACAGGGAAGGTCAACTGGGAAATTTTGGACCCAAGGTAAACTCACGCAATATCTACCATCTTCGGTTCGGTGAAGATTCTTCAAAAATTGTTCCTGTGCTAACTGATCTTCTATATCCTTAGAAAAGGTCTGCACCTCATCCCTAATACCGATGGATTCTAAATCCCACATATCAGAAACTTTCATATTTTGAACAAGGAGGTTGGTCACTAGCATGGACTGGGTACCCTCAAAACTTTGGACACGAAAATTATTCTGTTCCCCACACAAAGTCCACCCCAATTTGGTATTAATAGCTGTCAGACCTCCCTTTAATTGAACTACTTCACCAGTGAGAATTTGTCCATAAATATCACTTCCTATTAGAATCTCAATTTCAGGATAATCATCGCCTATATCTGAAATCCAAATTTTATGCCTTTTTAATTCCCCCAATAACGGACCTTTAGATATGCGTGGTATTGTCCCGCAAATAGTATCTTGTTCGAGAAAATTGAACCGATGTTCATTGCTCTTCCCAACGGGTCTAAGTCTCATACTATATCTATTATGACATTTTGATTCAGTTCTAGCTCCCCCAAACAGCGTATGAGTTAAATTCTCAGTGGAAATAATTTTCAAATTTAAGGCTTCGGCGGTGGATCTTAAAACATAAGATCTCTGCGATCCACAATCCAAGAGACACCTAACCTTTTTTCTCAGACCACCTGAGACTACTTCAACTATTAATGTCATGAGAATGACCTCTTTCATACATGAAGGAGTAGACACAGTACTCTGTACAGCAATTGACCCTTTTTCACTAACTATTGTCTCGTCCTTATTCTCTGGAGCCTCCGGGCATAAAATTATGGGATGAGAACGCTTACAAAGACGACACTGAATAAATTGTTTACATTGCTTCGCAAAATGACCAGATTTTAGGCAACGTAGGCAGCATTTTAACTCTTTTAATTTATTAAATTTCTCTTTTAAAGATAAAGACCGAGCTTTGAAACATTCTTTACTTTCATGATTTTTTCCGCAAAAGACGCATGATAACTCCTTAGTCGCTACCAAACCAGCAGCACTCGCAATAGGTTTTTTATTTTTGAATTTAATCTCTTTAGGCCGCTCTTCACGCGAAGGTGTCGTAACCTCGAACCCAGAACGCGCGAGTTTAACTCTTTGTTCCCCCTCGACTTCTTTACGCAAAAACTGCAAGAGATTTGAGAGACGGGATCCCTCCTTACTAAATAGAATGCTCCTCTGCCATACCCTAATCATCTCAGCGGATAAACAAGACTCAACCATGGGATATAGCCAAGCACCATTGGAGTCTGGGCTTATGCCCAAAGATTCGAGAGCTCGGAGGTGGGACTCAATTTTGTCAAACAGTGACACCAGAGATAGCTTATCTTTGCCCTGTGAGCGTACATTTTGAATAATTAATTTCAGTAACTCTCTCACATAAATTTCTGTTAAAATTTCCTTATTTCCGAAACGCTCCTCAAATGCCGCAATAGCTTTCGGATAATTTTCCTCTGTTAATGGGTAACTTTCAATTAACTCACACGCCCTAGTTCCGGGTAACATAGATTGCGTTAAATAATGGAATTTATCTACGGCATCAAGATCCTTATCTTCGTGAATTTTTTTGAACTGACCCCAAAACGAAAGATAATTTATTAACTGACCATCAAATTTTTTGATCTCGATTTTTGGTAACTTATACCTCTTTTCATTGAGATTAATACTACTATCTGGTGTTACAGCAAAAACATTAACTTTTGAATCCATAAGATTAATTTTTTCCTTTACTCGTCGGCTAAGCGAAATAAATTCATCAGAATATTCCTCACAAGCTATAACTTCCGTTTCCAGATCCTCATCGGAAGTTTTCCCTTTTATCAATAAATCCAGTAATTCCGAATCGTGAACCTTTAATTCGCTTACTGCTGTTTGTAACTTTACAAATTTATCTTCTAAAACCGACCTATCGGGTTGTTCCTTCTCTAACTCTTCTTTTATCACATTAGCCGTTCTAGTAAAAGCAGTACGTGCAATGGCACGTTTCTTCTTCGATAACTCAACACTCATTTTTTATTTACTGAATGTCCTAAAATGCCTAACAAAATTTTAAATTTAAACTAAAATGTTCTTAAAACTCTAATATTTTTTAACTCAAACTTCAAATAGTTTAAACTGTAATTCAAATTTAAACCCTAACTAAATTATTTAAGAACAAAACTCAGTTTAATTTAAAACAAAACTCAAATTTTAAAACCATAACTAAATTATCCAAGAACAAAACTCAATTTAATTCAAAACCAAACTCAAATTTTAAAACCATAACTAAATTATTTGAGAACAAAACTCAATTTAATTCAAAACCAAACTCAAATTTTAAAACCATAACTAAATTATTTGAGAACAAAACTCAAATTTTAAAACCATAACTAAATTACCTGAGAACAAAACTCAAATTTTAAAAGCATAACTAAATTATTTAAGAATAAAACTCAAATTTTAAAACCATAACAAATTGATTTAAACCAGAATTCAATTAATGCAAAACCGAAACTGATTTTTAAAACCAAAACTCAAACAGCAATTGAATGATTTAAAATTAAAACTCAATATTAAATCATAACTGAAATAATGTAAAACCAAAACTCAAATTAAATTCAGTCACAATTTAAATATTCTTAAAATAACATTACTCAAATCATTCTAATGCAATAACCTTTTTGTTCTCAAATAATCACAAAAACATTAACTCAATTTAATAAATAAATAAAATGATATAACCTTTAAAAATATCAAAACAAAAAGTATTAAAAGCATAACCTTTAATTATATAACTCAACTGACTCAGTAAATAAGAATATAAAATGTCACAAGGAAAGAACTGAAACAGCCACCATTCCCATCTCTGCTTATTCATTCGCATATTCAATAAAAATTAAATAGTTTAACCATTAATTTTAACCTTTAATAATATTATGAACACTCTAATTATTTATATTAATCATCAAATTATATTACTATTTCATAATGTTCTTAAAAACGAAAACGAAACTTCTAAAACAGAACAAAAACAAAAATAATCATTACTGTTAATTTTCAAAGATCCTGATAGCGGACGCCAGAACTTGTTGGAACTAAAAGAAAACTTTAATATTAATTTAATTTTTACCCGCGTTAAAAATCAGAATTTTATTATTCCAACAAGTAAAACTCGGTCGCCTATCAGACGACTATAGCAGGCTCTTTGAAAACTTGAAACTTATTTATATTTCAAAGAATATATACATTTTATTTTACTTTTATTTTTCTAGTGGAGAAATTATTCCAGTAAACCAAAATATCCATACAAAAGGTTCTTACCTTGACCAGAGATGTGGACGGCAGCGGAGAAAATATCACTTTTCAGACACAAAGAAATTCACTATCTTGACATTTCACATTTTTTAATCCGTTCAGACACACAAAAAACTATTTACACTTTTTACATAATTTAAACATAAATTGGTTTATGACCTATTTTTTTTGGCCCGTTATTTCTTCTGAAAAACTACATCATAAAATTTCACAAGTGACATTCGAATCAAAAAACTCACTTCACTACCCATTTTATATCTTACATTTTCATTTTTTCAGAAGCAAAAGCGCCCTCTATTGTGGACTTTCTGAAATAATTTTACCTTTTTCTCAACAGTAGGACTATCAGCATTATCATTAGATCAAGATGAAGGTAAAACAATTCATTTGAAGGATATTTTGTTTCTACTACCGCTAAAAGTAGCGCCGAAAAAACAATAATATGCAATACGTAATAAAAATAAATAGTGATTATTTATTACAGTATTTGTATGTGTATAATTGTCTGCATGTCTTACATTTTTAAAAAATTTGTTTTAATGGGGCGCGACGAAAATTTTTCGCCTAGGGCGCCAAATTTGCTCGGGCCGGCGCTGTCTGGTAGGCACATCACAGTTGTTTTCTCTTTTCTTCTAGTGCTGGCAATTTTTGTGCTACAGGTACTGTTTCAAAGCTATTTATGGTTTTTTGGTATGGAGATCCCATTCCAATAAAAAAAAGTAGGTGTTGCCATTTGAAATTTTTATAATTTTGTCACTGTAACCGTAACTGTTAGAGTTTAACTATTATTTTTTATATGATTCTTGAGCACATACCTCAAAATACCTTCCACCAAAATTTTATTCAGTTACTGTGAACGGTATGATAGCTATGGTTTCATATATTGGGGTAGTTTTTTTTTTATAATGACCCTGTATATATATTGCTGTCTATATTAGAACACACACATCTAAATTTCACAGTCATTCCAATCATCGCATTAAAACAATAGATGACTTATATGATAACTATTAAAATTTCCTTAAAAAAAATAAAATAATAATAATAATAATCCTTTATATAGTGACTATTTTTGAAATGCAAATTAGAACATAAACTGTCACAACTTATCCAACATTTTGAGGGAATTTAAATTATTATTATTTTATTTTTTTAAATATAATAAAATAGCACCATCCATCTTAAGACCACATCCAACATTTTTAAAGATGGCCAATTTTACAGCAATTTTATAAACCCAAACAAGCAGATAAGCAAACATGCTTGTTTTAAACGATAATAAAATTTAATTATATATGCAAGTGGAAATTTTTGAAGAAAAGACCTAACTAACTTTTACAAGAGTGAAAAAAAAAACCCACTGGGACAGGTTTTAAAACTGAATCTCTGACCAAATCTGTTAATACTGTACTAACTGAGCTAATACGGCCGATATCTGAGCTAGAGGTCTGCACAGGCCTGGTCTGAGGCCCATACTGGCAGGCTGGACTTTTAATCTTTAACAAAGAGGATCTAATTAACATTGGGTACTTAAGCACTAATTTTTATTTTTTAATTGAAACTTTTATACTTTTAAAAAGTATTTACAGTCTTATTACTGAATTAGTCAAAATTTTTATAGTGCATTTAAAAAATAAAAATAAATAAATAATAGAAGACAAATACTACCACCTACACACACACACACACACATTTATTTCTTTTTTTTTTTAAATCAAAACAAGTTTTTATAAAGTATTGTTATTCTTATTAAAAATTAAATACATAATCCACAATACAAATGTAAAATATACTTTGTATTATTTCCACAGAAAAAAAATTCTAAATTAATATACTTTAGTAATTTACATTTAGATAATTTTAATTACTTCTAGAAATAAAAACACCAATTATTTCTTTTTGGGAAAAAAAAAAAAAAAGCATTGAAATGAAATGTAAATATATTATAGATAATTACTTGTAGGATAGTTGAACCCATTTGAGCTGGTGAACGTGTTACAGTAACACCAGCAGACATCAGAGCTTCGATTTTTTCCTGAGCTCCACCTTTCCCACCAGATATAATTGCACCAGCATGCCCCATTCTACGTCCTGGTGGGGCAGTCAAACCAGCAATAAAGGAAACTACAGGTTTGGCTTTTGAACCCTGTAAGAATATATATATATATATAATAAAGATGATCTATTAAGCATAGTAGAAGCCAAGCAACAGATACAAGATCACTGAAACACCAATGACCAATAAGATTACTTTTTTTTTTTTTTTATCAGTGGATGAAATACACTAATGTAAAGAAACCAGATCTATTAATTAACAGCCTGCAAAACAAACAAAGTAACACAACAAATCTTAACTTAAAACCATAAACTTAACAAAATTAATGAAAAAATAACCTAAGAAACACAAGATAGGAAGGAAGGAGGCAGGCAGCAAGACTTGTGACTTGCCTGTGGGGTTAAACTAGTTTCCTGCTGGCAACACTCACCCAGCCTGCCACAACCAGAACAGGAGCCATACGGATTTAAAAAAGCAAAATTTCAAAGCAGATGAATAACAATGAAACCATGAAGCAACAATGAAATTCACTGATCGATTACATTGAGTTTAATAGTATAATTAGAATTTTAAATATAGTTGACAACTCAAAAAGGAAGAAACTGAAATTTTATTGGAAAAAGAGTCTGCAAAGTAATACAAAGTAAATGCAACAAGCCTACTGCTTTTTTTTTTTTTTTTAATTTATTTCACAAACCCACCCAACCATCCAGCCTTACAACACCACCCCACCTCCATAATCAAACATCTGCCCACCCAACCGCCACCTTTTTTATTGTCTTTTATTATTTTATAACTTTTTTGTTAATATACACAAAAGTGTACACAGCTATATATATATATATATATATAAAGAAACATACAAATATCCATGTTTTGTTTAATACACTATTTCATATTTTATTGAAGCAGTTTCCTTATTTCACTGAAATTTTTTAATAAACGTCATTATTATCTTTAATGATTCTTACATATTTATTGCCACTTTTTTAGTCTATGCTTTAGAACAGGGCTCGCCAACCTTTGCTACTTCATAGACCACTAAATTCCCAATTTAAAATGCCACAGAATACTAAATTTCTCGAATTAAAAATACTGTAGACCATTAATATGATTTATTAAGAAACGTAAATATATCATGTTGATATATTTTAAGTAACACTTACGTATTTTTTTAAATCTAATATTTAATTCCCTATTCTTTTTTTAAATTGTAATTTAACCTTAATCTTTACTTAATTATTTATTTATCACCTATTCGCAACATCGATCAATCTAACTATGCTACCTTCATTATTGCAGTGTCGTTTACATTACAAGTTGTCTCTATTACACATCAACTCTAATTATTTTGTGAATGCAACAACTGATGTATGTCATCTGCTTCCCTATGCACTCATATCTTCATAACCTCCATGATTATCATAGACCTATTATAAGAGTGGACGAAGCATTCCATATTAAGGGAATATAAGAAAAGGTGAAACCATGTGAATGTTGAAAAAGGTTACCTTTTTTGTCATTTATCGCGTTATTGGGAATTTTTTGTTTTGAATATAAATATATTATTATTATTATTATTATTATTAAAAGATACAACAAGCAAAACTAGTGTTAAATATTACAACTGCTGAAATTTATTTTTACCTTGTTATTAACATCTAACAAGGTTCAAGTTCAAAAGTTTTTATAACTTTGGTTTGTCTATACTCCTTTTAACTCTCATTAATAATTATGGACATTTTTGAAATAATATAAGACATAATATAGTTAAATTAATTCAATATAGAGAAATAAGTATAGCAATTAGAAGCATTTTATAAAAATAATTACTTAAAAAGAACAAAATAATAAAATATTAAAAAGAATCTTACCTGTGAAATAAAATCCTTATTTTACATAAGTTTTAGGGTTTTAAAGTACATCTAATTACTATTTCTTGCTATAAAATTCTTTTTAAATTTAAAACAATCTAACTTTTAAAGTGAAATAAAAATTTAAAAAAGAACTTTCAAAGAAAAAGGGGAAATATCGTCCTCTTAATAAAAAGCAGAGTTTAGAGCATGCATGGCGAGTAAATTTTGTTAGGTACAAGTGCTATTTATAGAATTTCATGGCATTTTTTAGCCAAGTCAATATTTAATATTTTTCCCAACTTAAATTAAAATTAACTTTCTAAGTATAATATAATAATTAAACTCTATGTAATGTTAGTTTTTTCTACTATAATTGAAAGTATAAAAATAATTAAATACCTCTACTCACTTAAACTAATATAAAACGATCTTTTGTTTATTTAGTTTTTGTTCATCCTTTATTTTTACAACCTTCTCATAGGGCAGCTAAGTCTGCAACTGACCTAACTTCGTTTTTCACCATCAGGCGGCGCACCGTACTTCCGGTGACGTCATATGACGCCTCTTCCGTCAACGTTGTGCAATCGCGACATGTGCCGTTCTCTGATTGGTTGTGCTAGTGGGCGTTAGCTCGTCGTTCATTTCGCGAGTGATATAAATACAGTTTTCTAGCTGAAGAGGTTGCTTCTTTTTGCTTCCTTCTGCCTGTTATTTTTGTCAGCCAGGTCGGCTGTTGCTGTCCGTTACATCGCGGGCGATGTTTTATTTTTCTTTGAATAATGTTATCAATAGTTAAATTATACTACAGCTATGTGTTTTTGGAAATAAGTTTTGACACCATGTTTGCTGTGTTAACAGTGGTTTTTCAATGGCCAGTATGATATGTTTAAGAGTTTGTTTTTTTGACGACTTGAGCATGGTTTATTTAAACGTGAGTTGACAATTCGAAAGTAATTAATTTAATTAATATTTAAATTTCGATATATATATACATTAAATTTATATTTATTTATTTTGTTAAGTTTGCTGTTTATGTTTGTTATTGTTATATACACAGTCAATAAATGTTAAGTTTAAAATGTAAAACTTTAGTCATTCTTGTTGTTTACACATGCACATATTAGTTTTTCTCTTCTCCATAGACAAGTTTTAAGATAGCTTCCTCTAGTTCAGCACTCTGCTCATTTAAAATATCGTTGGGCTTATAATTGACCCAACATTTGGGTTATGGGCCCAGGGTTATTTGTTTTTTTTGTTTTATGGAGAGAAAACTTGGATAGAACTTGTGTGCATTGTGTTTTTGGCTCAATTTTTTTTTATATATCCGATTTTTAAGTCGGGGGGGCCGCTGTTTTTTTTACTGAATAGTGAATTTTTCCATTTATAGTAAATTTTTTTTGAGTTTAAGGAAGTTTTTTTTAAAAAATTAGAAATTTACAACTTAGTTTTTTCCCATCTTAAAAATGGCATATGTAACATATAATATTGAGAAATTAAATGCAAATAATTACAGTAGTTGGTCATCTGATATTAAATATTTACTAATTGATAGAGGATTATGGGACATTATTGACAAAAAAATTGTTGTTCCTAAGGAAGTGACAGATACAATAACTGAGGCTGATATCGCTAAAATTAAAGCCCGGTCAGATAATGCCTTATCTACCTTGTACTTAAATGTACAACCTGAATATAGAAAAATAATTGAGAATTGTGACAGCCCTATTGAGGCATGGGAAAAGATAAAGGCTAGTTATTGTCCAGATTCCAGGTCCTTCCATATGAAAATTTTTTCAGATCTTTTAGATTGTAAAATTAAATTAAATGAAAGTGTAGCTTTATATGCTGCTAGGTTACTCAGATTATCAAACCAGCTCAAGTCGTTAAATCAAAATTTTGATGATGCAACATATAGCTGTTTTCAGCTACTTCGGTATCTACCTAGCAAATTTGATAGTATTGTACAAACGATTTTGCGGTGGCCAGACGATAGGTTTACCTTTTGTGAGATATTAACTGAGTTGTCTGCAGAAGAGTCGAGATTATGTTTAAGAGATGTAGACAAACAGGTTTATAATAAATTGCAAGCGAACATGACTGGATTAGACTACAATAGTGCTGGGAACAGTAAAGAGCGTTTTAGTGAAACAAGATGCAGTCGAAACAAGAGCCGAAATCAAGAAGGAAACTCCAGGGGACAATCGTATCATTGGAATGACCGCTTTCGGAGCCAGCGTCGTCGTCAGAATCGTTCTTCTTCCCGATCCAGTAGATGGAGAGACTCTTCCCAGCCAGACCAGAATTGGCAAGGTAGAAGAGACCAGAGTCCGGATGCCAGGAGGAATGTCAATAGACGTGGACGTGGACAAAGGACTTTTAAGTCAGGTTGTAACTTTTCAAATCTTTTACTTGTAACCCAATCTTGTTTATCTGAATCTAATAGTGAGGGTTCTTGGATTTTCGATTCCGGGGCCTCACAACATTTTTGTTATGATAAAAATTTGTTTTGTTATTATAAACCATTATTTAATGAAAAAATGTCTGTTGCAGTAAAAGATGTAAATGTTGATATAGAGGGAGTAGGAAAAGTTAAACTTAGAATTGGTCACAGAATTTGGACTTTTGAAAATGTTATGTATTCTCCTAAATTACGTCGAAATCTGATCTCGGGTCCAGCTTTGGATAAGAAAGGATGCCGGTTTATTGGTGGCAATGGTGGAATTAAAATATATAGAAATAATTACTTTTTGTTTAAAGCCCATTTAAAGAAGGGTATATATCATGTTTTTGCTAAGCCTGTTAATTCTAAACGTAAAAATGTAACTTTTGAAACCTCCGTAGTGGAGAAAAATAGTGTTAATGTATGGCATAAAAGATTTGGGCATATTAGTCCAAGTATACTTGAACATACTTTTAAAGAAAAAAGAGTTAAGGGTTTGGATAGTTTAAATATAAAGGACTTTAATTGTGAAACCTGCCAGTTAAATAAGTTTAAGTCTGTTTCACATAAGCACTTGGGACAAATAAGGTCAAGACGTCCATTAGAACTGATATATGCTGACTTGTGGGGTCCATGTAAAGTTGAAGGCAGATGCGGAGAAAACTACTTTCTTTCTATTATAGATGATTTCTCGCGCCATGTCAACCTTTACCCACTTAAAGTTAAGTCAGATGCAGCAGATGTCATTATACGGCATATTAATCGTGCTGAAAAGTTTTTGGATGTTAATGTCAAGTTTTTTCGTTCTGACAATGGGGGAGAGTTTGTAAATAGTCAGCTTGAAGAATTCTTTGAAAGTAAAGGTATAGACCATGAACTGACAAATATATACACACCCCAACAAAATGGAGTTGTCGAACGATGTAATCAGACTGTGGCTGACGGAATGAGAACCATTCTTAGCGAAAGCGGAATGAATAAAAGTTTTTGGCCTGAGGCTGCCATGTATTTTGTATACACATGGAATAAAATTTGTCCTAAGACCTTACTTAAAACTCCTTGTGAGCTTTATACTGGATTCATGCCATCTGTTAAACACCTAAAGCCTTTCGGAGTTACTGCTTATGTTGGCACACCGAGACAGAGAAGAAATAAATTGGACCCTAAAGCCACTAAAGGATATATGGTTGGATATGCATCTCGAACAAGAGGTTATAAAATTTGGTTACCTGACAAGGATAAAATAATAGAAACTCTTAATGTAAAGTTTAATGAGTCAGTTTTTTACAATCCAAATGGTAGCGACAGTGGAGCAGTGCTAGAGCCCGAAGAGTTTTACATTGTACCACCTTTTGACGCTGACCGCTATAATCCTGTCTTAAGTGACCAAAAGGATAGCGAAGTTTTCAGTGACATAAGTGAAGAAGATGAAGAAACTTGTGGTAAGACTCAAGATGCACAAGGTAGCTACTGGATTAGATATGCTTCTACTCGTCCCATGGGAAATAAAACTGACATTTATTACTATCCTGAGAATAAAGGTGACCGTTTAAGATCGTTAAATGACGTAAAAGTTTATTGCCAGAAAAATAACATTTATTTTAATCCTGAGGACTTTGACTTTAGTGGCAAAAATAAATTCTGTGGGAAAATTTTTAGTCCTGATCCATCAACTAGTTCTACTTTAAATCCAGTTTCACATTTTGCAGCCAGAAAAGTAATTTGACTAGACAACATAAGAATTCCTAATACTTTCAATCAAGCCATAAAGTCTCCTGAGAGTGAATACTGGCAAGAAGCCATGAATAAAGAAATTGCAGTTATGAGGGAGCGTGAAGTGTGGCACTTAGAAAAATTACCTCCAAATTGTACGCCTGTAGGCAATAGGTGGGTCTTTACAATTAAAAGAGACGAAAAAGGCCAGATAGCTAAATTCAAAGCCAGATTGGTAGCGCAAGGCTTTAAGCAGATTAAAGGGGAAACTTATGAAGAGACATTCAGCCCAGTAGTTAATTTTGCTGTAATTCGTTTCTTTTTTTCCCTATTAGTTTCTTATTTAGGCTGGACCCACATACAATGTGATGTTGCTAGTGCTTACCTTTATGCTCCACTCAGTGAAACGATCTATATGAATCAACCTCAGGGATTTATTGAAAAGGATAAAGAAGAATATTTTTGTAAATTGGATAAGGCTTTATATGGCTTGCATCAGTCTGGTCGAGAATGGTTCTATGAAATGCATAAAGTTCTTGTTTCTATTGGTTTTAAAAAGTTTGAATCTTGTAATTGTGTATATATTCTTAATAATGAAATTGTTTTATTACTATATGTGGACGACATCGTAGTCTTTGGTCGGAACATTGAAATCATTAATAAAACTTTAGATTTATTGTGTAAGCATTTTGAACTAAAAGTCCTAGGAAAAACTAGAAAACTTTTAGGTGTAGAGTTCGATGAAACTGGTGATTGTCTTGAAATGCATCAAATGCAATATATAGAGGATGTTTATGAGAGATTTAAAAACTTTAATATTCCCGTTTCATCACTGCCCATTGCTAAAGGTACTGTTTTTTCTAAGTCAAATTGCCCGACCAAGGATTGCGAAGTCCGTGAAATGTCAAAGATTCCTTATCGTAACTTATTGGGATGTTTATCTTTTTGTGCAACCGAACTCGACCAGACATTAGTTATGCAGTTAATATCTATAGTCAATTCCAACAAAATCCAGGTAGAATTCATTGGGAAGGTTTATTAAAGCTTCTTGGTTATGTTAAAAATACTCAATCTTATAAATTAAAATTTAATTGTAAAAAGCCCCAATTATTTGTTTATTCTGACGCTGACTTTGCAGCCAACCGAGATGATCGTACTTCCTTAGGAGGACAACTAGTTTTGTTAGATAACTCTCCGGTTGACTGGCGAACCTTTAAAGAGAAGTCAGTAAGTCTTTCTACAATGGAGGCAGAATTTATTGCCATGACTGAAGCATCTAAAAATCTCTTATGGTTTGATAGGATAATCACTGAGTGTAGCATTTTTCATTTTATTAATAATAAACCTAAGTCAGTTTTATATATGGATAATCAGGCTGCTATAGATTTTGTTCGTTCTCCTATAGAAAATCACAGGTCGAAACATATTGATGTAAAATTATTTTTTGTTAGAGACCTTGTGAAAGATAATATATTTGAATTAAAATTTGTAAAAAGTGAACATAATTTATCTGATATCTTTACTAAACCATTAACTAAGCAAGAATTGATAAGTTTTATAAGTACTCTATTTAGTAAATAAAATTAAATTTAATTATACTTACCGTTTAAAAATTAACTTTTTGATAAATATAAATTTTTCTTGAACTGTTCATTACATTAGTATGAACATGTTTTTTTGCTTATGTAACTAAAGTTACTAAGTTTTTTTGATACCACTAAATGTGGTGATATGGGGGTTTGTCAGTCTTGTGTGAATTACTAGAATTTAAATTTTCGGCACATTGTTTTAGATTTTTTATATGCAAATGATTTAGTACATTGTCTTAAAATTTTTCTTAAATGCACATTGTTTTAAAATTTTCTTGTTTTGCATAATGTAACTTTGTATAAATTTTGATTAATAGTATATATATATTGTGAACTTTTTCTAGACTTTTCTTAGTCTTTTCAATGTTTTTTAGATGCATTGGATGGACATTCTTTCTTTAAAATGCATATTGGTTTTTTGTGGACTTGATGAACTGGACATTCTTAATGTTTTTTTGGATGAAAACTTGTACCTTGATTGGACTCTTCACATCGTAGTCAAATGGAAAACCGAAATACTTGCTGTAGTGGTGTTGTGCATTATTGAAGTTAAAAAAAAAAAATGTGATGTTGAAATAAGTGTTTGTGTTAGTTACTAAAGAAAATTTTTGTTATAATCTTTAATATTCTAATGAGATTAATATGGGTTGTTAAATGTGTTCTTTGTTAGCCATGCTCAAGTTTTTTTTTACCTTAAGTTTAAGGTATGGCCAGTCTTTCTTGGGAATGTTCGTGCTTGTTCTAATAAAAAAATGGCCATGAGGGGGGGCCTCTTGTTAGGTACAAGTGCTATTTATAGAATTTCATGGCATTTTTTAGCCAAGTCAATATTTAATATTTTTCCCAACTTAAATTAAAATTAACTTTCTAAGTATAATATAATAATTAAACTCTATGTAATGTTAGTTTTTTCTACTATAATTGAAAGTATAAAAATAATTAAATACCTCTACTCACTTAAACTAATATAAAACGATCTTTTGTTTATTTAGTTTTTGTTCATCCTTTATTTTTACAACCTTCTCATAGGGCAGCTAAGTCTGCAACTGACCTAACTTCGTTTTTCACCATCAGGCGGCGCACCGTACTTCCGGTGACGTCATATGACGCCTCTTCCGTCAACGTTGTGCAATCGCGACATGTGCCGTTCTCTGATTGGTTGTGCTAGTGGGCGTTAGCTCGTCGTTCATTTCGCGAGTGATATAAATACAGTTTTCTAGCTGAAGAGGTTGCTTCTTTTTGCTTCCTTCTGCCTGTTATTTTTGTCAGCCAGGTCGGCTGTTGCTGTCCGTTACATCGCGGGCGATGTTTTATTTTTCTTTGAATAATGTTATCAATAGTTAAATTATACTACAGCTATGTGTTTTTGGAAATAAGTTTTGACACCATGTTTGCTGTGTTAACAGTGGTTTTTCAATGGCCAGTATGATATGTTTAAGAGTTTGTTTTTTTGACGACTTGAGCATGGTTTATTTAAACGTGAGTTGACAATTCGAAAGTAATTAATTTAATTAATATTTAAATTTCGATATATATATACATTAAATTTATATTTATTTATTTTGTTAAGTTTGCTGTTTATGTTTGTTATTGTTATATACACAGTCAATAAATGTTAAGTTTAAAATGTAAAACTTTAGTCATTCTTGTTGTTTACACATGCACATATTAGTTTTTCTCTTCTCCATAGACAAGTTTTAAGATAGCTTCCTCTAGTTCAGCACTCTGCTCATTTAAAATATCGTTGGGCTTATAATTGACCCAACAAATTTCAATATTGGCCAGTTTGGCTTCCTGTAGATCAACATTCACATGACCTTTTTATGAGTTATTTTTGCCACTAAAAAAGGTTGCCATTGTCCCGACCACTCTCATAATAAGTGTATGGTGATTATGACATTTTTTCACTGCTTGCTTCGTTTACACATGGCGGCACAAGGTGCATCTTAACTTGCACTGATAATGAATTTATTCATTTGAGCTTCAGCTGCATTGATGCACTGGTTTGCATGTTGTACACCTGTACTATGGCTGGGAAACAGACACAAAAGAGATGAACAGTCCTTTTTCTTCTTATTTCTTATTTTATTTTATATATTTTTTTATTGCTATGATTATGGATCTACGTTTTGCTTTTTTTAAATGTCAAGAAACTTATAGTGAAATAAATTCTGAGTCTTAAAGAGGAAGGAGTTCACCAGTGTCTCAATTCAACATATTAAATATTGACAGTTAACTTCAACACAAGTACAGTATAAAGATTTTGCATTTAACATCGTTTCATCATTGAAAATTTTTTAATCTGATTAAAACTAAATAGATATTTCATCATTCCTTTAACAATAATTATGTATCTAATTTCACATTATACAAATATTACATGATAATAAATATATTTGTAGAATAATAATTGGCGAACACCCATTATATAAGAGAAACCTTTTAATATAAAAGCATCACAAATGTCTATTTTATCATAAGGAAATTGTAAATACTTATTTAACCAAAAGAACAATGTGTAACGGTCGTTTAATAGTAACAAAATTATACGGAGACTAGTATGTTGTGGCCGCCACAAGACTTTCTTCTATATTTTCCTATATAATTCACTCAGTTCAAATAATTTACAAAAACTATTATTTATTAAAATTATCTACCATAATGAATGCAGACGATTTTCATCTTAGAGACAACTAACACTAAATATCCAAAAACTTTTTAATTAATTTTATTTTATTTTATTTTATTTTTTTCAGAAGTCTTCTCATTTCAATATTTTAAAAATAAAAATTATTTACAAAAATATAAAACAATAATTCAAAGGAATACGCTTACAGTATTATGCTTTTTCAAATAATCAGCAGCTTTTTCTTCTTCGACACCACCAATTTCTCCAATTAAAATAATACCTGTAGAATTAATAACAACATTATTTGTAATTCAAACAATATATGCATACTATCCAACACTAGAGCATACCTATTAGAAATTTATATAAACAGTAATTATAAATAAAATTCATCAAAGAAAATGAGATACAGAAAATGCTATTTTATCACCCCATAGAATTTTGATAACAATTTCCTGTGATTTCGAGATTTAACTGTATATTTTTCTTTATTTATACTGAAATATTGTCTTCTCGCTTCAAAATACTAAAATTTTTATTTCTATGCTAAGTATCCTAACTTCCAGATATAGGGACGCATAACAACAGGCACGCATAATATGCACCAACACTGTTTGTCGAAAATTTTTCTTTTTTGCAGAAGATTTTTTAGCATTTCTAATAAGAAAAATAGATTAAAAAAAATAAAAATACTTAACTGTAAGTATACTATTGATTAAAAAAGCAACACAAAAATTAAGACATATGTATTTTTATTTTATGCTTTATTAGTATGATAGGGTTATTGTTTTCAGACAGTGATTTTAACATTGCGGAAATTTGCAGAAACCAACTTTGAATCAAGCATAGAAATAATATGTTAGGTTTTAATTTGATGTACAAAGCTACACCAACAACCAATCGCTACAAATATTGGTACTACACTTATTATAATCAGGACAAAATCTAGCTAACTCTGTATTTTTTAGTTCAATCAAATAATTAGTTCAAAAGATATTAAATAAAAACCTTATTTTAAAATTATTCAAAAGAAAAACAAGTTGAGGTAATAAATAAAATAATAATAGTAATAAATAAAATAAATAAAAATAAAATACATATGCATATATGTAAATGTATAAAATAAATTTGAATATTTTAAGCAGAAGACACATTTCATGATTTTTTCACCAAAACTATGAATGAAAACAATTTCTATGGAAAATATTTCATTAACATTTTATAAAAGTTTTATTTTTTTCATTTTTTGTAAATGTATTTTTAATTTTAGATTTTTTTTTTTTTTTTTTTTTTCTTTTTTCCAAATCATCATTTGCATTCAAAGGTAAAAGGAAGGGAGGAAACAAATGAATAATAAATTATGTTTACTAATAATAACAAATTTGTATCTACAGATTGTCTGCTTTTTCAAACACATTCATCTATGAGACTTTACAATGGGATTAATTAATTTGAATTACTACAAAAATCATTTTCAAAAATTTATGTATTTCTCGTTTTCACTGCCAAACTTGTTTCTTTCCTTATGAGTTAGTACAGTGCCGAGGCTTGTGTTAACACTTAAAGCTTTCCCAAAAAACATTTCAGGAGATCCTCCTTAAAAAAAAATTATGCCTGATGTTTTTGAAAAACTTACTTCCAGCTATTTATAATTTATATCAAATTATAGATTTGAATTACATTGTTTCTTTTACAATTTTATTAGGAAAACTTTTACACTTAAAATACAAAGTTAGTATGATGAATAGCATACTATAATCTATTTCCTTTACGCAGTCACCTCAAGGCCATGCTCAGATGAACTGTGATTTCATTTTTCCCGTCCGTTGCTAGGTTACTGAAGAAACAACGATATCTCACTGGATGGAATTGAGCACGTGATATCATTCACGTGATCTCCCTCTTTGAATTCCGTGGCCTTGAAGTGCCTCTGATGAGGAAATGGACTATAACATACAATACATAGTAGCTCATAATTATTTTTAATTTTCCTTTTCTTACTTGCAAAAATCTTACAACTTGGTCACCTATAAGGAGTTTCTTAAGTCCTACGGTTCTCCCACTCTGCAGGCCCTTTATTGTAGCAAGCGAATGAATAAGTTATTAAATGAAAATTTCTTATGATTTTAGTCACATTGTTCGTTAGCATAACACTCACATATGCTGTTAAAAATTTCTGTAAATTTCTTGTAAATATTTATCCAGAGTCTCTGTAAATTTACAGTAATTTTTAGTTAAAAGTGAATAATCAAGATTCTCAATCTTTATTCTATATTTTTATCTAATTTTATTATTAAATTTTTTAATTAAAATTAAAAATGACTGTTT
This sequence comes from Salticus scenicus, assembly GCA_963930645.1. Taxonomy (NCBI): domain Eukaryota; kingdom Metazoa; phylum Arthropoda; class Arachnida; order Araneae; family Salticidae; genus Salticus; species Salticus scenicus. Next base: position 87,140,937 of record OZ005662.1, read on the forward strand.
CTACTTTAAAAAATGCATTCTAAGTCCAAAATATATTCACACCAATAATTAATTAAATTAATATTAGTTATTAAAATGAATGTATAAAATAAATTTTTTAACATCTCCGTTTATTTTTCTCTGTAATTTTACATAAGACTTAAGATAATAGATTACACAGAGTTTTCTGTCCAAATTTTTAACCGTGTAGCCTGCCAGTTTTTGGTAAAACATTAAATAAATATCAGAGTTCTCCCTAGACTGAAAAAAGGGCAGGATACTGCTACCTAGGTAAAAAAGAGTAAGGTGCCACTAAAGAAAGAGAGCAAATTTGTGGACGTATATTTTACAAATATATATATATTTCACTGAGCAGGCAGCCATATTGCAACAGTTTCACATCATATTTATAAATACAATCCTTAAACAATTATAAGTGCCACCACAATTGGCAGTTTTTTAGACATTAATGAACAGTTTTTCATTTCTTTGTTATTGTTGGAGGTTGCAGAAATTTGTCACCAGTTCAACACCTGCTAAACATCAAGATACCATTGCAATATCAAGCTACCTGGATTCACAAAAAATATTTTGTTACAAAATGAATACGAATGGTAGCTTCTGAGAAAAAATGAAAGTTCATACTTAAATTATGACAAACTATGATATACATTGTGCATATAAAAGTTAAAGGATATGAATTAAGAGTATCTAAAAGGAAAACAATTAGAGTGCTCTTTTAGGACACATTTTGGAGGAAGGAAGGGCATGCTTTCAGAGTAAGTGGGGTATGTTTCGGGAACGAGTAGGGCATGTTTTCTGACTAGTCAGGGGTTGATCCAGGTTTTAAAGCCACTTTTTGTGAAATTTTTATTTATTTTTGTGAAAAAAAGAATTGTCGCTAGAAACCTTTCATTCTAGCAGTTACTCTATCTAATGTTCAATATCAAGTTAATAGCATTTTATTAAACAAGTATAGACACTCATTAAAAAGAATACTGTAAACATGGAAAAATTTTACAAAAGTATTATTTTTATAAAATAAAATTTTGTGAAAGGGTTGTTTTTATATATCTGAATTTTGTGAAGGGACCCTGTGTGAGTGTTCTCACACATATGTCCTTTAAAAGTTTATTTATTTATTCAAATTTAATATATAACAAGAAGGAGGGATTAATAAAATAATAAAAAAAAATCTTTTTAAATTTATCTAATTCAAAGGGATTAATAAAATAATAAAAAAAATCTTTTTAAATTTATCTAATTCAATTAATTAATTATATAGAATTTCCCGTTTTATTTAGAAATCAAAATTTGTGTTCTTTGTCCGTTTTGTTACAAACGCATTACTCTCATAATAAAATAAAGCAATTTTTATATCGGGGTTTTTTGAAAAGTAGTTTTGTTTATACATTTCCCCGAATGGATTAAATCAATTTAGCTATTATTATTTATTTTTCAGAGGGTAATTTAAAAATTCGTATCAGCCTACTTCTAGCACAAGTAGCTATTAATAAAATAATAACAGTCATTTCAATTCATATTTATTACTCTAGTGTTTACATTAAATCAATTTAGCTATAATTATTTATTTTTGAGAGGGTAATTTAAAAAGTCGTTATCAACTGGTTTCTAGCATATACAGCTATTAATAAAATAAAATAATCATTTCATTTCATGTTTATTACCCTTGTATGTTTACGTTAAAAACCTATTATTATTTCAAGCGGGTCATTATAATTCTAAAAATAGATTTATAATGGATTTTTACAGTCTAAGCATCGCCTTTTTTTATGTACGTTGAGAGTTGAAGGTCATTTGGTGTTGCTCCTCAATGTCAAATCGATCTAACTTTATAACGACTTTTTGATATTCAAAAATTATGTATTAATATGTTAGAAGGACAAAGAAACTGTTTGGCACTCTTTTGGCTGTATTTTAAGGATGCCAATTTTTGGGGTTGCAATTTTAAGCTCTCTGTGGCTGGCAGATTTAGGTAAGTTTTACGATTTTGACGTTGTTAGAGTAAGACGTTTTGCTGTTGCGTTCCTCCTCTCCTCCCGTCTCAATTTCCGTATGAGATTCTTCCTGTTCTCCGTAATTGTGGAAATGTAGTATTTTTCTGAAAATAACCTTTTTTTTCAAGTAACCAACAATAAAATCCTAGTTAATGTAATTCTGTCTGCCTTCTTTTTCTGCAAAGGAGATTTTCTTTCAACAGGTTTTTATGAACTTCTACACAGCCCTCACAGTCATGGACCTGGTTATTGCGTTGACGAAAAACTCCGTCATAGACCCATTTTCTGAATTTGAATTTTGTGAAGTGACTCATTTTAAGGATTTGAATTTTGTGAAAGGGCCCATTTTAGAAATTTAAATTTTGTGAAGGGGCAGCAAAAGGGTACCAATTTTTACCTGGATCGACCCCTGCTAGTTTAACAAAGCTTGACAGAAAAAAATGAATTAAGAATTTTAACTTAACATTATTAAAGGAGCAAATTTAAAATAGCTACTTTTTTTTCAAAGTAAATGTGACAAATTAATAAAATAGTGAAAAAAAAAAAAAAGCCACAAACTAAATATTACCTTCAGTTTCAGGGTCATTTAAAAATATATCTAAGCAGTCAATAAAATTTGTTCCATTAAAAGGATCTCCCCCTATTCCAACACACAGAGACTGGCCTAATCCTGCAACAGTTGTTTGATGCACAGCTTCATATGTCAAAGTCCCAGATCTCGATACGATGCCTATTTTTCCATTTTGATGAATATGACCAGGCATAATTCCAATTTTACAAGCACTTGGCTAGAAATAAAAAAAAATCATAAGGTGACTTTTAAATGAAATTTTTTATAGTTAAGCAAAATTTTGTATATTTTATCATATTTAAACATAAACAAGTAATATAAAAGAAAAAAAAATTAAGTCAATTCCTACTTACAAACACTATCAAAAAAGTTTTTTTAAAATAATTTTGAATTAGGAAATAAAAAGCACACGTGAAAAAATGAAAAAAAAATAATTATAAGATAAAGAAAACTTTTTACATACCATGTTTTAAATTTTCTGATGAATCATAGAGCTCTTATCAATGTGCATAAAATTTTTAAAGTGATAATGACGTCAATTTTTGTGAGATGCATAATTTAACTTTTTATAATTTTTTAATGTTCACATTTAATTAAATGTATTTATTTTTATGTCGAAAAAAAATGAACTCGTAAATTTTTTTTTGGCAACAATTAAATTATAGCTAATATTTTAATGGCTATAATAATGCTATTAGGATGTTATTATTTTCATATTTTAATTAATTATAAGAAAACTTATCAAAAATTCGAAAATCGGACTTCGAAGTATTATGTTGTCACTGTGTTCTGAGCAATTCTGAAAGTTTCAAATTTCTAGCTAGTCGGGAAATTAGTTAAAAATCGATTGCAAGATTTGTAGAAGAGGGAGAGTGTGAACTAATGGTAGGAATGGAATAAAATTTAGCAATCAAAAATGGTATAATACATTTATCTATATATACAAAGCTGATTGTTTGTTCGTCCGTATTTTTTGTTCGCTATACAAAGCTACACGATTCAACTGGCAGCAGTGTTATGTGACACACTTATTAATGAGGAAAAAATCTAGCTAACTCCATACATTTTAGTTCAATCAGATAATCAAAATATATTAAATAAAACCTCATTTTAACTTTAATTAAAAAGAAAGGAATATTTGATACCAAAATAAATCAATAAAATACACATTTATTTTTTCCCCGGAAATAAAGCGTAATATTTTAATTTTGCATGAAAAATAATAAAAATTAGGGAAAAAAAACTCAGTTACACAATAAAAATTGGTACACTTTTTCACCAAAAATTCATGTGTAAATAAATATTTTCTTAGAGATATTTAGCATTAGCTTTAAATTTTTATTTAATTATGTAGTACTTTTCTTTTCTATGGTAAAACAAATTTTTTTGCCTTTATTGATACTTTATGTGTAATTTATGAAGTTCTTTTATGCTCTCACCTTGATTTTACTGAATTTTTTTTTTTTTTAATTTGTAAATATCATAAAACTAAGTTTTTTTTTTTTTTTGTATTGGACTCCTTTGGTAAAATTTGAAATTTGGCACCAAAGTAGTTCGGATGTTTCTTGTCAAGGCCTTTTGTTACACAATTGTGATAGTCATTTCAACTCATTGCAAAAATATTTAAAGTTGCCAAGAGGATCCCATACTACCTTTTATATTTATTTATTTGTAATACAGTAGAACCTCGATTAACCGAAACTCTCCATTAACCGAAGTCGGTTTCTTCTTCAGTTTTTTTTTCACTTTCTACTATCATGCAAAATTTTTTCTTAATAAACATGCATTTAAAATCCCCCCCCCCCACATTCCTTTTGTATGCTAGCTGTCCTTTTCAAACTACAAGTGCAGATAAATATTTTGGAAATCCCTTTTATAGAATTCCTTCTCGCAAGCTCAATTCTCGGTATGAGTGTACTCTTCCCCACTTTCAAGCGTCCCTGTTCTAAACAAAAACACACCCCATTTCGAAATTTGGAAGGTCATACTGCCGAGTCCCAGAACAATCGAATGTTATTGTAACCTCTGATTGTAAGCAAGTGCAAAGAACCTAACCTCTTTAACTTCGGGATAGAGCTGCACGGCAAAGGATGGCCAATTTACACCAGATCAAGCTTTCATTTAAACTATTGTAAGTTTTTGTTTCAGAAATAAATTTATTTTCATTTATAATTTTAATATATTGAACAGATAAAATAGTCATAATAACAGTTCAATGACGATACTACATATTAAACTAGATGATTATTGATGAATTCTTGCTTACCCGAAGTAGGTTTGGTTCCAATTACTTCGGATAATTGAGGTTCTACTGTATTTTCAATTGAAGATTTTGGGAAACGGAAATAGCTTTGATATCTGTCATTCCTGGCAGTTTTTTTGATTTGGTGATTTCTTTTTTTTTTTTTTTTTTTTTTTTACATTTTGCCAAGGACAAAAGATATCAAATTCCTCCCATTAAGTGTTTCATGCATTTCTCTTTCCTTTTTCCTTCAGTTATTTCACTGATTTCAAAATTCTATAAATATTACTTCAACCTGGGCAAAACCAGGTAGACCTGCTAGTATATTATATAACTGATGATAATTTATTACAATAGAATTACAATGTTGAATAGGTTAAACAAATTTTTAACTACGTAAAGTATAGGTGATTTTTTTTTTTTTTTTTTTTTTTTTTTTTTCACTGAAAGGATGTTGATTTCTTGAGTTGGTAAATTTCACCATGAGAGATATGCTATGTGTCATTCTGTTATGCTACAAAACTACATAACAATTCTCTCATTAATTATTTACTTCCAAAGTTTATATATATATACATAAAGTGGGTGATCAAATTATTAGAATTTTTTTTATTTTGATATTTTTTCAAATTTCTGAACAAATATTGGACAAAATATAGCCTTGAACTTCAGACATGCAAAAATCATCTCACATTTTCTACTATCGATTTAGTCCAAACTTCAATTAGGGGACCAATCACAAATTGATGAATAGCAAAAATACTTTGGATCACCTTGTATCATAAAAAGCTACAAATAGTTTGCATATCTAGCATGTTGTTGCACATACCAAGACTTCCTATATAATGTCAGACTTGCCATTCCGGCGGTCTTCTATTGGAGAAAATGTCCGCCTTTGAAAGTGTATTACTCACTAGATGGTGCTTAGAGTGTATGATGGAATTTCTTAAATGCCCATAGATAGCATGGTATTGTAGACAAAATTGTAAGAGCTGTTTTTTAATACTACATAAGTATTTTGTAAAAAAAAAAAAAAAAAAAGTTTACCTCCCACAATAATCAAGTAATTTTTCGAAATTCTAGAAAAAATGAAAGATTTAATCATAAAATAAAATATAAATTGCGTTTAAAAAGACTCACAAATCCCTACAGTGTTGCCAACTATAAGAATTTGTCCCTAGGTGTAGGGACTTTTAGCAATATTTTCAGGATGTACAATGGGTTTTAACTTTGTAGGGACTTTTGTGTGGCTGTTTTGTAAGAAATTTCATGTGATTCTGCATGGATTAGGCTACTTTTTCCACAAATTTCCCTAAAGTAGGGATATTCATCATCAGTATAGGGATATTTTGTAAACAATATCTCTAAAAGACCTGGCTGGTAGCGCCATCTATCACAACTCTTTGCGGACAAGGGAAAATCAGTGAATGGGTAGCCTGTATAAAAAAGGAAGTCTTGGCACATACTATGTACAATATTTGAATGTTTTTATTTTTGTTAAAATTGGAATTTCTTACCTATAGATTTTATTTCTGTAATTATTAAGTGAATTTTCCTGTGTAGAAAATAAATATTTATGTATTCTGCAGAGTCAAATTTAAAATGGGAAAATATATTAATTTACTTCTGTATGATACTAACTTTATTAAAATTCTACATGTGAATAAAAAAAAAAAAAAAAAAAAAGAATTAAATATATTATCATAATAGTAATAAACTATACCTTTATGATGCCAGGACAATTAGGACCAATAAGACGAGTTTTGCTTTGACGCATTAGTTTATGCCTCACACGGACCATATCTTGTTGTGGAATGCCTTCAGTAATACAAACTACTAAGGGAATTTCAGCATCTATTGCTTCAGAAATGGCTGCAGCTGCCCCAGATGCAGGCACATAGATCACAGTTGCAGTAGCTCCAGTTTTCTCGACAGCCTAAAACAAAATCAATGACAATGAAATTAGTAAAAAAAAAAGTTTTCAAAAATAGCATTATTCACATATAACATTACAAAAACTGAATTCTTTTTACTGTTATGATTGTAAAATACATAAACATATGTATTTTTCTAGTAAATTAACTTATATACAGTGGGTGATCAAATTACAGTGAAACCCCAATCTATCGTTCACGCATCCATCGTTTCCCCACATTGATAATTTTATTTCTATGGTCACTGCATTTAAAAAATGTTAATGAAACCTGCATGTATCGTACTTCAAAAAGTCGTTTTTCTGCATTCACTGTTGTAAAATTTTTCTCCTGAAGGTCAAACGGTTCCGTATGGCATACAAACTGGAATTACTTCTTTCATCCAAAATAACACTTTTCCCCATTTACATTGGGGATCAAAAACTGCGATGCCATGTCTCCAGACCACCTATTCATTTTGTACTTTCAGTATGGCAGGAAGTAACTCTTTAGTAATTTAGAAAATTGTTTTATGAAATGCGATTATGTGCAAAAAAATTAGGAAGGATATCAAACAGAAGGTCAAGAAAATGGTGATGCTGATACTGCAGTTGAAGAATGGTTGCATGTAGCAAAGGATGCATCTGAAACAAAATTTAGTGATAATATTTGCATTAATAAAGGCGTTGCGATGTGCAGTATCCTAAAGCATAGAAGAAATGTGTGTTTAAAAAAAAAAAATGAAAATAATGGTGAAGAAATGGAGAATAATTTTGATGCCATTGACTCATTTATGGCGATTAAAAATGCAAGAACTTTTATATCATCATAATTATCCATTTCAGCCTTTATCAATTCCAGGATGAAAGCTTCTCCTAGTTAGTTCCAAACTGCCCTATTTAATGCAACTTGTCTCTATTCTGCTCTTCCAAACTATAAGCACATGAAATTACAGAAAAGGACCAGAAAAAATTTACAAATTTGGAAAAACCCCAATTTAAATTATAAAAAGAAAAAAAAAAGAAACATATATATACATATATATAATTTTTGATTTTTAAAAATTTATTTGACTTAATGTTCTACAGCATTGATTTATTTCTTTGACAGCTTGGAAAGTAACAAATTAATTTTTATTAGTAGTATATTGTATACATTGTGTGTATGCCTACACAAACTGACTAACCTAAAGTTGTAGTAAAACACACCAATTTCATGATTTTTGAGTTTCACACACCTCAAAATGTAAAAAATAATTCCTGAAATATTTTTTATTTAAAGTTCGTCATATCTATAGTATAATGTGGAACTTGGGGAGAAGAAGAAAGAAAAAAAAAAAAAAAAAAAAAAACAGAAGCAGATAGACAGCTTGTGCAGTGAAGAGCATTAAAAAACATCATTTTGAACAATGAAGATGTGAAAACAAAAGAATATGTACTGTTTTCATATAAAAGCATTAATATTTACAATAAAAATACACTAAAAACTGTATGCTTGTGTATGTGAATTGTTTCTTAATTTAGTATTGTCTACCATTTTATATTATTGAAAATTGAACTACAAAATCAAACCCCAGGTGGTCTTTTTTGGACCACTTGAGTGAGCCTTAAAATCTATTACATTCAAAAGCACTAAATGCAAACTACATTTTAATTACAAAATAATATTACATATAAATGTTCTGTTAAGAAATTTGAATTCTTTCAAAAAGATTTCTGGATAATTCTAAAAAATAAAACAAAGCAAAAACAAAATATAAATATAAATGCAATTAAAATTTTAAAAAAAGTATGATAAATGCAATTAAAATTTAAAAAAAAAGTATGAATACCTCTTTTACAGATTTGAAGACAGGTAGTCCTAAATGTAAAGTACCAGCTTTATTAGGAGACACTCCACCTACTAGATTAGTTCCATACTCCAGAGCCTGCTGGCTATGAAATGTTCCCTACAATATAAACAGTCAAAATTAGAGACACACATGCATACACCATGCAATAAAGACCAATTTTTAAAAATAACAACAGTAAACTAGTCTTACTTTTAAAAATTAATTGTTAATATTACATTTTTAATATTGCTTGGAATATTATATTTTAATTTGGAATAAAATATAAATAACAAAAAAGATTTAAATACTGTTTTCTAAATATTTAATGCATTCTTATTTATTGCATCTAAAATTTTATATTGATAATTTTGCCTGATTTTTTTTATGTTATGAAGCCAGTTTCTCTCTATCATGTACAGATTTTTTTCAATACAGGATGTCTACCGACACAACTTCTTCTGTGACTCTTTTAAATTATAAGGTAACTTTTACAGAGTTGCCAACTTTTATAATTTATTCCGCAGCATTGTTAGCCCCGCTCTTTTCTCACACCAGAAATTTTAAAGAATGATTTTTCCGTTATTTAACCGTTGTCACATATTAAAGAAAAATAATCTATAAAATTTCTGGTGCGAAAAGAAAGCGGGGCTAAAATTGCTCCAGAATAAATTATAAAAGTTGGCAACTCTGCTTTTATAGTATATTTCCATGATTAATCATAATTATGGAAACATACTAGAAACTGCTGAAAATGAAAAAAAATTATTGGCAGACACCCTATTGACAAAAATCTACATGCAATAGAGAAATAGCTTCATTTTCAGCTCCAGCACACCAAAAAATATATGTATCAGCTAAAATTATCAAATCAAATTTTGACAAAATTATTTTTGAAAACATGAGTTTTAAAGCATTTTGTTTCCTCAATTTTTAAATAGCCTTTTTTAGTTCTTACATTATAATGAGTAAATTGTGTTTGCTGTTAGGCATGTTTTAATTTTACTGTCAGTTCATACACACAGATACACGAAGTGAATCAAAACTTTGAGACCACATATAAAACCGTCATAATATTAATAAAAATAAGTATATATATATATATATGAATAACAACATAATAAATCACTGTAAATTTTAATACAATTTTATAATTTTCTATGAAATGCTTGGATAAGAGAAAGTTGTGTGAGTACCACCCCAAATTATTTTCATACGGGAAGTAATAAGTGCATATAATAAAAGAAGTGTGTATGTCCCTCACTTTGTAGGAAAAGGGCTGATTGCAGAGCTATAGAATTTTGTAGTAGGTCTTTACCGACCTATCGTGATGCACCTCAAAGCCTAATTTCTGAATATTTGATTTTTTTAAATTAATAAAAAATCTATAAATTTCTGAAATGATCAAATTTGGAGATAGAAACTGTCAAGATACGGGACAGTCAGATATTGACAATCGGACTTCCATCGGTAAAATGTAACCATCTAGTCTCTTCATTCTGACTCCATGTTACAGAATCCGTAATGATCGCCAGCAGCTTCATTTCTCTTGAATTCCCTTCCTCCAACGCAAGCCGCAACTACAGTGAATCTAATCCATGAATAGTTCTTCAACAGAATTCTCCAGAGGGCGCATTGCGTCAGTATGCAAATACAAGTACTTGGAAGAAGTATAAATACTTCAGGCAGACTCTGATGAGTCGCTTGCTTCCTGGCTTGGTCCCTTCGATTCTTCCAGACCTGCAGATAGAGAGTATCTTGAGGCTGATGTTCTTTTTCAGAAGGAATTGATAGCACTAAGCTGTTGCAAAAGCTGCATATGTTTTGTAAAAAAATGCCATAATGGCTTTTCTTTTTCTCTTTTTATTTAAACAAAATTTTTCGTTTAGATTTAATAAACTAAATTTTAATTTTTCATTCTGTTTTATTTCCTTTACCATATGTGTGTAAATTATCTTATTTAAAGATCCAGCTTAATTTAAATTTCTGAAAGGATTTAAAGTTTATGAATAAGGTAAAGTTATTCAAATTCTGATTTAAATATTTTTCTTTTTCAAAGCTCTTCTAGATTTAAATTAAGTATAGCTAAAAACAGTGACCACGCTCCATTGTTACTGGATCTCTGCTAATTAATACATTTTATCGCCCAGGAGCAGAATTATATCCGATGTTCTGCAACGAGACATTAAAATTTGCAAATGTTCTGCAGGTATTTTGTCCAAATTTGTCAAAGCACAATAAAATGCAAAATAAGCATAAAAATAATACTTATTAGTAAAATATTTATTAGAGCTGTACCGAGTACTCGTTATATACTCGGTACTCGGTCAGTTTGCCGAGAACTCAGTACTTGGCCAAATATGGACTAAGTATTTGGCCAATACCGAGTAGTTGTAAGAAACTGAGTAGTTGTAAGAATTTCATTATTTTTATGTATTATTGAAAGAAATGTATTCATAAGAGTTGTTTTTTAATAACTAAACTAAAAAAATATGAAAATATAAACATAGTCATTAAACTTTTGCTGCAAACAGCTTTCTGCAGTTAAAACGGGCAAGTAGATTGCCACTAAACTCGATATAGAGACGATTCATGATTTGAGCTTATCCATTTTAGTTACAAGAATTTAAGTATAACCATCTTGTATGTGTGCAATATGCATTTTTTTTTTTTTTTTTTTTTTTTTTTTTTACAAAAACTTTGTACATAAAATTGTATCTATAAAACAGACAAAAATAAAATATTTTAGAAAAAAGAACCCCTTATATAATACTACTATAGTAGATAAAACTTTATTTACGTATTTGTGCAAATAAAAGTAAGACATTTTTAAAACTGTAAAAAAAAGATTGATTTTTAATTTAAAAAATAATAGAGTATAGGATCCGTTATCCGGAAACCTGTTATCCAGAATGTTCCGAAAACCAGAATGCAAAATGCCAATTACCAAAATTTTTAATTTTCGTAAAATTTAAGAATTAAAGTTATACAAGAGCAGTGGTCAGAATTATAGTTTTACAACGTACTTTCTTTAATGCTACGGCGTTATTCTGGGGAAATATGGTGAGCACAAAATTGTCCAAATAATTTTACTGAAAATTTTGCAAATTTAGGTTAGAAAATGAATTTTTATGGTATAATATAATAGATAAACATTAATAATACATACTACTTAAATTGCCCAATAACAGATGAATTTTATTCTTGAACTCAGGTCACTTGCAAGAAGTCTCAATTGTTATAAAAATTTTAAATAGTTTTTATTAATTTCCATTATTTTTAGAATTCATTTCATAAAATTTTAGTATTATGTGCTAAAAATATTTGAAACATTTATGAACAATTAGTAACAGAGACACACTATAAGCAAAAAAATATCATAGAAATGTTTGCAAAATCCAAATGAAAGAATTTTACTCTCAGATGCAAAATTACTTTTTATATATGTTTATTTATTTTTTATTTATTATTATTATTTGTACTTTAAAATTCTAATTAAGAAATTTTTTTTTTGTTTTGTGGAAATAATTTATTAAATGAATATAGGTAAAGTGTTTATATATATTATTCATGTTTATCACTTTCACTGCTATTTATGAAATTATTTTGTACCATTTTTATACATATAATAAAGTGTTCCAAATTACGGAAAAACCCCTTATCCAGAATATCCCAGGTCCCAAGCTTTCTGGATAACGGATCCAATACTGTAATTATGAAAAAGGTAAATACACTAAAATGTTATTAAAAATATATTATCAAATTTGTTGTTCTGCAAATTATGGCCCTAAACCACCTACCTTTTTACTCTTCTAGAATTTGAAGATTAATGAAGTCTATCATGTTTGAAATGATGATAAAATATTTATTTTAATGTTTTCATTTCATATGTAAATTTCATGCATCTTAAATTAAGCCTAAAAAGAACTTTTATATTCTCTAAGAATTATCTGAGAATGATTCGCATCTGAGAAAGACTATATAATAAAGAATGAAGTTATCAGTTATTATGGTTTTAATAATCCACTAAGCTGGAAGTATCAAATATAACAATGAACCTAATTGTGTATATACACTACAAAAGTTCTGAAACGTTTCATGTAAACATGCTGTTTACCATTTAACTTAATTTTGTGTTCAAAAAGCCTTTTTTAAATTTCAAGATGTGCAAAATTCTTTATATAACATCAATTTCAATTATTCTTTCTTACAACTACTCGGTACTTGGCTAAAGTGCTACTCAGTGCAGCACTAATATTTATTACACATTTATAATAAAACATGGTTTAAAATTTTTATAATCTAAAACTGAGGCATACACCCAGAATTTGCAATTTTTTCAATGGCTTTTGGCATTAATATTGTCACATTAATGTGAATATACTACTTACAAAGTTTACATTAGTTTATAAATTTTGTCTATACATTGAAACAAAGACTGTTTCCAGCAACTTTCTAGTATGCTAACAGATTTACAGGTCAGTTGAGCATATCTAGGTTTTATTAATTTTAAAATGTTAGCTGTATCAATCAACATCATCCAGTTAGGGGATAGATGAAATGTTCTGCAAAAGCCTCAATTGTTCTGCGATGTGCGTCGCAGTTTTAAGCACTTTCTGCTCCTGGGTTTTATCGGATTATAAGATTAATGTTAACCCATAATTCAACAGAAACCTAAAAGTGGTTAGACTTTCCATGGCCCATTAGCTCAGTTGGTTAGAGTATCATGCTCAAAACGTGAAAATTGTGGGTTCGATCCTCCATGGGCCGATGTGTAATTTTTTGAAGATAATTAATAGAAAAAATGCCAATTAATAAAAGATATTTTTTAGTGTCTTTACAGTATCTTAAACTGTAAAGATGATGAGAAAGTGACAAAAGACAAAAGTGAAACTTAGAAAGTGTTGCTCACTTTGTAGGCAAACGGCTTATTGCAGAGCTATAGAATTGCGCATGGAGGTCCGTTTTGACCTCTCTTGATTCATTTTGAAGCCCAATTTTTGAATTCTCTTTTTATTAAAAAAAAATTCAGGTGGAAAGATTGTCTGGTACTGCCACCTGTTTTCATAGAATGGAGGTGATAATCTGTTCAAGAAATATTTGTCCAAAAAACATAGTTCTTGAATAATAGCAGCTCCACTTATCAGGGGGTCTGTCTAAACTTTTCAGACAGGGTCCTGTTTTTGTGAAAAATTTTACATGGAATTTAATGAAAATAAAGTTCTTCTGAACTTTTCAGCTAGGGTCCTGTTTTTGTGAAATTATTAAAAATGGAATTTTTTCAAATAACATTACAATTAAGAGGCCTCTCCACTTATCGTCCCCAGAAGCCAGATCCAATGTTATTCTATGGAGAATTTCGCCCCATTCTAACTTATTAACTAATATATATTTTTAAATTCCGTTTTCACATCATCAGAAACTTCACAACTATTAAATAATTTATCGCTTTCTAAAAATTGATTTTTAAAAATTTTTAATGTTTTATTTTGAGGTTGTAAAATGCAAATCTTTGCAATCTGAAAATTTCCATTTTTGAGCTTAAAAATGAAATCTTAAAAATAAAACAAATCAATTTTTAGAAAGCGATAAATTGTTTAATAGTTGTGAAGTTTCTGAATGTGAAAACGGAATTAAAAAATACACATTAGTTAATGAATTAAATTGGGGCAAAATTTCTCATAGAATAACATTCGCTTCGGCTTTCGGAGACGATAGGTAGAGAGTCCCCCTTAAGGCTTCATTTTAGACAATGACAGTTCACTTTATAGAGCTAAACTCACACATATGCACAGAAACCTTTTATAAATTAAAAATGGAATATCAGCTTTATGGGGGAAATACAGCAATACACATCAAATTATTTAGATGGCCTGTTTTTTTCGTGGAAGATTAGCTTTCAAAATGAAACAGATTTATCAAAGGTCTGTTTTTATGGGGGGAAATTTTGTAAATGGTCCTTTTTTAGGATGGTCCTTTTTCAGAAAAAAACTTTTGTGAAGGGTCCTTTTTTAAGATATAAAATTTTGTAAAAGGTCCTTTAACGGAGACAGGTTTTTTTCTTGATAGACCACTGCTTGCCATCCAGTTAACACCTAAATTCAAATGTCCAGTTAAAAGGAACACAATAGTATCTCAGAAATGTTATTAAAATTTAATTTATACCTGTTTTCCGGTAAAACCTTGACAAATAACTTTAGTATTTTTGTCAATCTTCAAATTAGAGCGTGTGTTTGCATAACAACTACGAACACTAAGATGATTTAGTGCTAAAAAACAAAACAAAATAATTACACATAAGAATAAATAAATATACATAAGTGAATAATTAAATAAATTTCCAGTTTAGTAAACTGAGAACTATTAACTTATAATTTACAGAAAATTTTTTAAACAAAATTATGCTAAAGTCAAGTATTTGAGATTTGAGTTTTTTTTTATCACAAATTGTTTTAGCAGCAATTGCAAAACTGATAAACAGAAAACCTTTATTTTGTGAAGAAAGGTCACTGATTTCTGTATAAACTACTTTAATTAATTTTTTAAATGCCCTCTTAACAAAGACTGAAAAACACTGAAATGAAATAACTTTATATCTTTATCATATAAAAGTGAAACTTTGGCAGTATATTTATTAAAATGAATAAACTTTTTCCATAAAATTATTTAATGAAAATTCTTAAGTTCTATTTATTAAATTTTCATTAGATATCTTTCAACTCCAGGCTCAAGGCATGTTCAAATGCTTCTGTGACATTGAGATTTGTTTCGCTTCCACTTTGCCTCAAATTGAGCATTATGTACCATGTAGTATCAATAAGGGTTAGATAATTTTCATTACATGCAATTTGTACAAAGATCAAATTCATATGCGATTGTAATTGCTGCAGCTGCAGCACAAGGTTTTACGTGTTTTAGATTTGTACAGATTAAATAACTGTATTTAGATATACAGTATATTCCTGTGCTTTTCATGTGAGAGAAACACACAAATGCTTAGTGTTTACTGCAGAACCAAATTTCATATTTATGTAATACATAAATTGCAAAGTCTATGCTTGAGTGTGTTTTTTTCCCCTTTTATTTCACTTGCATAAATGTTAGTTTTAGTCATAATAGTAGTACCAAATATGATGCAATCTAAATAGTAAGATAGCAGTATCCATTGTTATAAATTATTTTTGGTGAGGGCACAGCTTTAGTATTTGAGCCCCTTGGTGATTTTGAAGATTTTTTGCCAATTTGGTGATAACTGAAATGGACATTGTAATTTCTCAAGTAAAGATCTTGGCGAAAAACGTCCGAACTACTTCGGTGCCAAACTTTAAACTTCTCTAAGGAAGTCCATTCTAAAGCTGTGCCTTAGCGTGTAAAATATTCTCGTAGTACTGAATTTCGTGAATTTTGAGATTCATAGACATTGATGTAGCTGAATGTAGTAGGTTTTTTTTGTTTTTACGAGTGCAGGGGTGATTGTGACTCAAAGGTAAAAACCCTGAAAATTAAAGCCTTGAATAAAAAAGACTCTGTAATATCAAATGATACTCAAATTATTTAGACCACAAGCACTCAATCTCTTTAGTATTTGTCCACATGTCACCTGGATGACAAATAAACAACTGATAACAACAAAAGATAACTTTTTAGGAAATATGAAAATACAGATAGGTTCATTAAAAACCCTGAAATCAGGGGAAACCCCTGAACACAAACACCCCTGCGAGTGTGGAATGCTCTTATATTTTTTGTAATAGATGTTTTCATTGAGTTTGTTGAATTTTCAGATTGCTGGTTTACAAGGATTTAAGCAAAACCACAGGGCTTAACCCATTAACCGCCAAAACTAGAAATAATGATTTTTTTCTAAATACAAACAGTAATACTCCTTATTTTGATCATATATAAAAATAATTTAAAATAAAATTATTAAAATTAGTCTTATCTTACTAAATACAGGGTGTTGTATTTGTACAACTTCAGTGGAATAAGAGTATAGAATAAATACAAATAAACGTTTGCGGAAATTTCCTTGAGGAAGCATAAAACAGCAAAAACTACAGATGACTTCAAAAGTAATTATTTTATCATGAAACTGTTTTTTACAAGTTATGTAAACTTATTCAAATATGAAGATTTTCAAAAGTTTTGGATTGTGCTTCGAGTTTGAAATTTATTTTTAAATATAAAATTATTTTGTATTAATATAAACATCTATCCTTTCCTTACTTAAAAACAATAGTTAATATAAAATATCTTTTTTAGTTAACTGTTAAACGCAATTACATCTGGTATGGGTTAATATATATACATATTTATATAAGTCTAAAAAATAAGACAGAGAAATTAAATGAATGTAATCGATGTGGAACTGTACCAAAAGTTTTCAACATTAATAATTTATAAGTGTAATTTGATGAATGATCAAAATGAAAACTAAGATTAGCAATAACTTTATACTGAAAAGAACAAATATCATAAGAACTTCCACGAGAGCAGTAGTTCCTAAAAACATATATAATGGAAGCGAAAATAATAAAAATGTAATACAGATTTCACATTAAAAAAAAAATATATATAGAAAAACATAAATATAATGACAGATAAATTGACGAAACTTTTAATTTAAAACTTTAAATACCTCTTGATTTTAACAAAACTCGAAAAACACAAGCAACCATTCTGAAATACGATAAAACTTAGGAATCAAAAAGTTTATCTAACTTAACTTTCTTAATATCAGCTACAACCAGCCATTCGACGAAAAGTAAACATAGAGTTGAGAGTCACCTTCATCATAGATATAAAATTTTCGCATTAAACGACAGATGGCGTTTTAAAATAAGGAAGTTCAATGAGCTTTATGTTGCACTAGTGCTACAATATGACGACAGTCTGGAGATTGATTCTTTGGTCTGGACTGGTCTGGGACTGGGACTATGTGTAAATGTTTGACTCCATATCTTCGCCGGTCTTCGTAATTATTTTATGTAATTTCATAACCATAATTGGCAACACAATATTCTTTATTTTTGTGGAGCACTGCTTGTTGTTCTGAGAAATATTATTATAACTTGTGAAAATTATTATGCTATATAATAAATCTTTAATTATAACGTGTCTGTAACTTTTACATGATATACAATGCATTCGTTTGAAACGAATAGTCCTAGTGTCCCAGCTTTTCTCATAAAATTATGGAAATTAGTTGAAGATCCTT
Source organism: Salticus scenicus (assembly GCA_963930645.1). Classification (NCBI taxonomy): domain Eukaryota; kingdom Metazoa; phylum Arthropoda; class Arachnida; order Araneae; family Salticidae; genus Salticus; species Salticus scenicus. The sequence goes on from OZ005662.1 coordinate 87,158,705, forward strand.
TATGCGATGATTTAATTGCATGGAGTGATGTAAGACTAAAAAAAAAAAATTATGTTAAAATAATAAAATGTTTCTTGACATTTGATTTTGTATTACACTTGTAGCATAATATGCATTATTAATATTTAATGAATTGTTGATTTTTAGTTTACGATGTCGTAGTTTAATTATCATATTAATTCTTATCAATATGAATTTTTATGTAGAATTGAGCTGTTTAAAGTGGGAATTCAGTAATGTCAGTTTATTTCATAATTTAGAAATATGCTACTCGTGAGAATTTTAATTATAAATTGTAAATTTTTACTTTAGTATACCTTTGTATGCCTAATTGCGCAATGCTTGTTATGCCCTTTAAAAGACTGAATGAACGATTTGGCATCGATCTTATCTTTATAATTTTTTGGTATTAATTATCCAATTTCTGTTTCACAAAATGATTGATATTAGCTTTCTTTCAGAAAGTTTTTATTTACATAAAAAACGATTGATTCCTAAATATGAGAATAAATTGACAAACACAGTGTAACCTTATTAATTTATTAGTGGTATAGTTTTTAAATTTAGAAAGTGAGAAGAACAGGAAATAACGTAATAAGATTCATTACTGTTGTATAAAAATATTAACCCCATTATTGCTATATTATTTTTGAAGAGAACTTTATTGTGGTTTAACTTAATTTGTTCTTCTCATTACTGCGTTGTATAGTGTAAAAAATTCAGGAAGAGGGGGCAAGACATGGAACAACTGTAGTATTTCCCCACAGCTGAATTTGGCGATTATGGCTAAATCATAAATCTAAAATCATAAGCTAAATTATAAATCATAAATTCCAAAATAAATAGCATGCAGGCTGCCATATTATATGGCAAACAATCCAGAACCACATCGTTAGCGATCAAATCGGCGCCAAAGAAAAATCGCCAAATTCAGCTGTGGGGAAATACTATAGTTGTACCCAAGACATTCTTTTTTTTTTTTTTTTTTTGTTCCTAAGTTTCATTTTAGGAGTTAGAGAGAAATAACATGATACTCTCATGCAGAGTGTCGACAATCAGGGAAATTTATCAGTCTGGAAAAATCAGGGAATTTTGTAAATGTACCTAAATATTATGGAACTTTTTTGTTTTTGCCCACCTAACATGATTTAAAAATCATCAGAAAAATGATAAGGTTAATTGCATTCTAGTTGAATCTGTCCAAGGTAACATAAAAAAAAACTTTTTTTTGTTTACCAAAATTTATAATAACTTGACAAGTAAATTTATGTTCTGGTGTTATTATGTTGTACAGTTAAAAGGATTCAATTTTTTATATTTTGTAGATGTTTTCCCATATTTTGAATATTTCATTTGCATTTTATTTTTCTACTAGCAGGCTTTGCTCGCTTACAAATTAAAACTAAAAAGAAAATACACTGAAATTGCTTTAAAACTTCGCTTCAGGCCCTGGCTGACTTCAGCAGAGACTCCTTCACAACGTCTTGGTACTGGATAATTTAATTTATAGAAATGTCAATAATACAGGAAAAACTGCATTAGTCATTTTTTTTTTTTATTTTATAATAAACAGAACGGAAGACGCATAATATTTTACATAGAGATATTTTGTACAATTAGACCAATTTTAAAAAAATGCTTTTTGTTTTTTTCCCATTCACATAACAAAAATATTTAAAATAAAATTGAGAAAAATTGTGCAAACACATTGAAACAGCTTGGACATCTTGGTGGAATTTGAAATTGGACACTGAAGTAGCTCGGACATTTCTCGCCAAATTGTTTACTTATGCATTTGTGATACCCATATCAACTCATAAAATAAAATTGAGAAAAAATGTGCAAATACGTTGAAACAGCTTGGACCTCTTGGAAGAATTTGAAATTTGGCACTGAAGTAGCTTGGACGTTTCTCGCCAAAATTTTTACTTATGCATTTGCGATACCCATATCGACTCATAAAATAAAATTGTGTAAAAGCATTAGAACAGCTTGGACCTCTTGGCGGAAAATACATTGAAATTGCTTAAAAACTTCACTTCGGGCCCTTGCTGACTTAGACTAGGACTTCTTCACCGCAACGTTTTTTTACTGGATAGCTTAATTCAATTTAGTTCATTGAAATGTCAATAATACAGGAAAAACTGCATTAGTCATTTTCTTTTTGATAATAAACAGAACGGAAAACACATAAAATTTTACATGGAGATATTTTGTATAATTAGACCAATTAAAAAAAAAATGCTTTTCCTTTTATTCCCACTCGCATTAGAAAAATATTTAAAATAAAATTGAAAAAAATTGTGCAAACACAATGAAACAGCTTGGACATCTGGCGGAATAAGAAATTTGCCATTGAAGTAGCTCGGACGTTTCTCGCCAAAATGTTTACTTATGCATTCGCAATACCCATATCAATTGATTGCCAAAATGACAACAAAATTATAAATAATTTAAGATTAAAAAAAAAATTATGTACCATATCTTTACATTTTCTGTTGAATCTTATAGCTATAGAACTACATTAGCATTTTATCAATAAAAGAAAATTTTTGAGTGATAATGAAGTCAATTTTTGTGAGATGCAGAATTTATTTTTTTACAATTTTTTAATGTTCGTGTTTTATTAAATGTATTTATTTTTATGTAAAAAAAAAATGAACTCATATTTTTTTTTTTGGCAACTATTAAACTATGACTAATATTTATTTTCATATTTTAATTAATTAAAAGAAAACTCATAATATCTTTAATAACTTGATATATATAATGTCCGCACAAAAAATTAACAATTTTTAGAGCACTTTTAAAGAAGTATAATATCTATGCAGTATCTTTAAAAAAAAAATCATCAGTTTTTACTAAAGAGGAAAAAAAAAATGGCCAACGTTCATCACCAAAGTAGTTAAATCTAGACCAATCAAAAATAGGAGTGGTCCACCCGGAAGTGTTTCCGACAAACTCTTTGCTTTATTTATAAGATTTGTGCATGTTAATGACCAAATAAACAATGAAAAATCATGAGGTTCACTTAATAGAATGCAGTATATACAATAATAGGTAACAGGATTCATGGAAATTTGTCAAAATTAGTCAGGGAAAAATCAGGGAACTTTTTTTTCTAAATCTTTGTAGCCACCCTGTCATAAAACTTTGTAATTTTTACTTGTGGGAGAACCTAGTTTAAGAGTGCTTCTTGGTGAATTTTTCAAACTTTTGCAAGACGGCAATATTTTGCATTATGTTCTGATTTTTGCAACTCTTGACTGACTGAATAAAAGGCGCTTTTTTCAGTGAACCAAACGAAATGCTTAATACATCAAAGGTTTAGATTGGTTTATGTTGCACTGGTGCTGCACTATGGGCATTTGGTGATGTAAATGCCTTGGAAATAAACAATTCAACCAGAAACTAACCAAATCATCATCATATACACTTTTAATAAAAAATTCAGTTTAAAATTACAAAATTATAACCATCACATTAAAACAAATAATTTAGTAGAATATATAAAAGAATAAAAAGTTTTTCCTTTCTTCTTATGCTCCCAAACCCCTCCGGCTGAAAATAGGTAAGATGTAAAGGCATGAGAAACATAATAATAACCAATTGGCTTCAGAGCGGTCAGTTTTAGAAGCTTGTAAAAAATAGTAGTTTAGGGCCCAGGAGCAGAATTTTCTATATCTATCTGCAGCAAAACAAAATTTGTCAGCAATCCAGGAATGCTAGACCAAATTAAGTAGCACAAGAAGTATTAGCAATTCACAAAATATGCAAAATTTGCATCTATAAAGAAAATAAATTGAAAATATACAACAAGTACAATAATGTACAGACATAAAAATAAATTATATCTGTATTTTTTAAGTCTGGGTATTTCTTATTGAAATGTTAAATTAATCTGCAGAGCTTTAAACAATTTGCAGCGCTCGCTGCCGTGCTGCACTGTTTCTGCTACTGGGGTTTAGGGTTGCCAAAATGTGAAGTCCTATCTTAATTTTAAAAAGTTAACTTGCTTTATTTAATATAATCTACAGATTTCTCGCTACTTACCTTCACCAAAGAGTATAAAAGAGGCCATTTGTATTCAAGTAAATTTCATTTTAGAATCTTTTATAGGTTATAATGAAAAACTGGATGAATTCTTGTTTATAATATTGAGAGGGGTATTTAACATAAAATATTTTAAATTTTAAGTGCTACTGTATAATTAATGCAATTGAGCAATTCTAAAAAGCAAAATAAGTCAATATTCTTTTTTACTATGACTCAAGCTATTTAACTCAATTGTTTTAACATAACTAAAAAACATCAAATGTTTTTTTATAGTTTACTTCTAATATCGTTAAACTTTTTTTTAAATTCTTAATTTAAATATATTTAATTGTATTTTTTTACTTCCATTGCCTGACAATCAAAAGCAATAGAAATATTGCATTCAGTCAGAATTTTTGATAAATTAGTGTATTTATCATACAACAGATAATAAGTTTTCATTTTAGAAATTTTCTTTAAATTGCAATTCAGTGATATGTTATTTAAAAACTGTGAACTGACTTCCAGTATTTTAAATTTTTTCAAACAGAATTTTATATAGTTTAAAACTTGCTTTAACCCTCCGAGTAGTTAATATGTATTTTTCCATACACTGAGCAGTAGTTTTTCCCTAAATATGCTATTTTAAATTCTTAGCTTGTTTTTAAAGTATAAAGTCACATATGATATAATAGTCATGAGGATTATCTTAACACCCATAATCCCTTTAATTTCAAGCTGAAATAATTATTGTTTTGGGACATTTTAAAATCCTTGCAGTTGAAAACATTAAAATTTTGCCCATTTAGAAGATGCTCCGTGGGTTGAATGATCATATAATGAAGATATAAAACACTTTTTTACCTTAGTAAACTCTGTATTGAATATACTCCTTTGCAACTCTCTGTAATGTTGGCTTTGATTCTTTAGCTTTAAAAAGCTTAATGTCAACACTCAAATGTCACCTTTATTGCTGTAATTTTTTTCAGTTGCAGCTATTGTGGAAAGCATCATTTATCTTATACTATCAATATTATTGCAATTTTTGTCAAGCTATTTCCAGTGCATCATATCATTTTCTACCATGTAACAGCACCTTTAGTTTCAGCTGACTTCAGGACATTAAATTTCCCTAAAGCATACTCTTTTGAGCTCAATATTCAGCTAATTCTGATAGAATTTACTCTCTCCACATATTTTGTACAACTTCAGACCTGCTAACATTTTAATTTATTCTACCCCATATTTATTGAAGGGTAATTTTTTTTTTTTTTTTTTTTTTTTTTTTGTTGTAATTACATTTGAAGAAAATCTCATTTTGAATTATAAGTAGGGTGAGGGCGGGTATGAACCGAGATCCAGAATAAATTGAAATGTTGGTATGTTACAACTTCTGTGAATTAAAATGAATTACAATTCAATTACTTGCTTTTCCGTTGTTAGATTGGCATTTTTTTGAATTCAGGATAGGAAAGGAAATATTAACTGCATAATAAAATCAACTTCAATGTTATGTCTTTTCTTCTTTTTTCCTGATGTTTCAAATATAGCTTCCTTTTTATTCTTAAAGAATTGGGCTACTGAGCTGAAAAGTTTAATGACATTTTGTTAATAATAATAATAATAAAGAATGCACCAGCAATCATTGATTTTTATTGATTTAATCTGATTCAATTTATTATTATTCACTTTTCTGTTTATTCCTAATATATATATATATTTAATCTTAGGAATTTTAGAATAATTCATATATATATTATATGTTTAAAATGACATCATTAATATTAACACTGTCTTAGAAGAATATTCTCGAATATTTTCCTTGATGAGAATATTAAGGGTGTTTGTGTTCAGGGGCTACCCTGATATTTAGAGTTTTTAATCTAATCCATCTGTATTTTCATATTATTCTACAAAGTTATATTTTGTTTTCATTGGTTGTTCATGTTCATTATTCATCTAGGTGATATGTGAACAAATTGTAAAAAGATTTAGAGCTTCTAGTCTACATAATTTCAGTGTCATTTGATGTACTAGATTTTTTTTTTTTTTTTTTTTTTTTTTTGAGGCTCTAATTTTCAGGGTTTTTAACCTTTGAGTCACATTCAACCCTGAAATATTCTCTAAAAGTTTATTACCAAGAATTTTATATCTCTATACACTCATGATTTAAAAAAATTATTATTGAAGGATATTTTATTTTTTTGTTTATATTTATTCATTTATTTATGTTTTAGTCTGGGACAAGTTTTATCATTAAAGACCAGATAAAATTTTCGAAGGAACTTTTGCCGCAGTATTTTAAGCATAACAATATGGCAAGCTTCATTCGACAGCTAAATATGTGTAAGTATTCTATATAAACATTTTAGTTTTTTTTTTTTTTTTTTTTTTTTTTGCTCTTAAAAATCTAGTCTTGTGATTTAATAGATAAGATTGTTTAATTTTTTACCCATCTTATTTTGTAAAAACCCTTTTGCAGTATCTTGTATTGGGGAGACTTGCGCAATTTCATTCTGTTTTTGCAAATTTTATTTTTATCTTGATAAAATATTTGTTTTTAAATGTTGAATCAATATAAATGGTATAACTGTATTCTCTGATATAACATTTATTTTTTATAAATGGGTTTTGAATTATATATATATATATATATCTAGGGGAATGTTTCTATTTCTGGTGGCTTATAAGTTATAACCTTTAATCGAGTAGATATTATGTGAACATATGAATACCAATGGAAAGTTGGAGTCCTTAGCTAACTTTTTGCTGAAGTAACTGTATTTATTCTTACAACCAGAATAATTTTATCACCAATTTCGTTAAGTGCTCATTTTCGGCCAAAAAAAATTGCATACCTAGTTGTAGGCACACTTGAAAAACCTACCAAAAATGAGAAGATAATAAGAAAAACCACTATAAATACAGAAAATAACAAACTTTAATCATTTTGTAAGGTTTCAGTGGCCAAAATAACAACAGAAAATTATATTGTTCCGATTTTATTCGTCATCTTCATCTTTTAACCAGTTCATTAAGATCCATTTTTTTTTTTTTTTTAAATGCATAAAAATACTAATAAAATATGTTAAGTTGACATAAACGACAGTATTTGACAATTTGTAAGTCGAACATATGCATTAAATGAAAACAAACGAGGGTACCCAGAACCGGTTACATGAAGTTGTCTATAACCAGGAATGGCAGCTATTTTCATAATGACAGAATAAACAATTTTTAGTCCACATTTTGGCTGTATTCAATATTGCATCACAAAATATAATGAATATGCATTACACTCACCTTTTTGAATGAATTCACTTTGATTTATTGCACACTGAAAATATTCACAAATCACTTTTGTGTTGCTTTTTTTTTTTTTTAAATGCTTGCATATATTAAGCAAATGCATCTGTTCACTTCAGTGTTAGCACAAAAACTGTGTACTGTCAAAATACAAGTGTGACAGAACTAAAATATACCATATTTGCTTTCTATTTAAAAAAAATATGGTGGATTGCATATAACCGGAGTGTGCCCACAACCAGAGACTTCCCATAACCCTACTTTTTTTTTTTTCCCAAACAATGTGGGTAAACAAACACAACACCCCCAGTATGGGGACTGTTTATCCTCCATTAGGGTAGACTTAATCCTATCCTGGAAACAAATGTGCTGAAACCAGGGTTGTTGATTTTTTTTATTTAAATCAAGATTTATTTGATTTTAATGATTTTTATTATGTATTCATACATTATTGTACAACATTTGTTTTTTATTATGTGTCTGTGTGTATATATATGCACAATATCCACACTATCAATCATTTTACTTAAATTATAAAAATATAAATAATATTCTATTTCTATAGAAAAAATCCATGTAGGCATTTATTACCAACATTTTTATTCAACATAGTATCTTCATAATAAGAAGTAATTTTATAACAATCATAAATGCTGTAGTATTAGCCACTCAACTTCAGACTTTGACTTTGTAGCTACAATAATGTATTGAAATAAAGCAAAATTTTACTCACGGTACTAAACACATGAAATAATTTTGGAAAAGGATAATTTAATAGGAAATATGACATCAATGTATTAAGAGAAAAAAAAACTTTACTCATAGTTTCTAATCAAAATTTAAAAAAAAATAAAGAACTAGGGAAGATAGAAAAAAAAATATATAAAAGATGATATCTTAAAAAAAAAAAATTTCTTAGGTTTAACAAATATCATTTGAATCAAGAAAATTTTTTCACGCTTTACCCATTAACAAAATTCATATTTTCATTACCATTTTAATACTTTCACTATTTTTTTTATCTTTTTTTTTTTTTTTTTTTACATTTAGTGGGTAATATTCATTAAAACAAGCAGTGACAGCAGCCTCAAATTGTATTTAACTGATTATATATGTAGTTAAATTAAAATGTTATTATTTTTTAAAAACTTTTTGGAGCCTTCAGGGCTTTTTAAACAGTACAATGTAAACTGTGCTATTATTTTTTAAATATCATATGAGCCAATGATAAATGACATAAACTGGTATGAGAGCTAAATAAACTTACAAGGCGAAATGCTTCTAATTCCATTGTATGATGTCATATTACTGTCGGTCATGACAGAAATTTACATAGAAATCATTGCTCACATGCGTATTTTCACAATACTTAATCATTTGAATCAATATGAAGGCTAAGCAAGGAAATTATATTATGAGAGAAAGGAAATTGTCGTTTTTCCAGGTTTTATGATAAATTTTTCCTGATTTTTTTTTTTTTTTTTAAACAAAATCCAAATTTTCTGAGTATTTCAGGTTTTGCCTGATGAAGTATGAATCTTGTTAAAAATATTTGTATTTATCTAAAGAGAAAAAAAAAAAAAAAAAAACTTCTTTATTTAATGAATAAATTTTTAAAATATATAACATTGCATGACTCTATAGGCCTATTTAAAGCTATCAATTAACCTTGCTGTGGTAAATGTTCTCATAAAAAAATATTATAACTATAAAACAATTGATTTGATACAATAATAAAAAGTAGTAATAACTGCCACAATTGCATTTTATGTTCAATGACAAACTTATAACAGTGAAATTTTAATAAATATCATCCATTAAAATTTTTGAAAATGTGTTCCAAAACGCCAATAATATATACTATGTACGGAATACACACAATCAAAAGAAAAGGTTATTTAAGTATATATATTAAATATATATATATATAAGTTAGTAATGCAATAAAATACGAAATACTATAAAACACTTAAAAAACAGCATTTTCTATCTCTAACAATCAAAATAATTTACAAAATTTGGATTTATGCAATACAAATAATGAAAATAAATAAATAAACTTACTTCAATAAATTAAATCAAGATCATTCTTTCACTAGAATATCATATTCAATATATTACTATGATTCTTTAATGGATTACATTCATATGTATCATTCTTTTCAATAAAATCAACGAAAAATTGGAATTCCTTATAACAGTGGGGTACAGTTTAAGAAAATAAACTTACTGCAATGCTCTAAATTATTGCATAATGCAGTAGACTTATTCACTTTAACAATTTACCCCATCTCCAAGAATCTCTTAATCCTGACGATCACTTTTCACAAACTAAATTTATGGCAGCTTTTCATAATATGCGTTTTAAGAGTTCATAGAAAAAATGAAAATCTTTCAGAACTATATAACGAACATATTTTTATCATAATGACATATCTCCGTTTCTTCTTATCCTCTCTTCACTTGCAATATTTACTTATACTTCCATTTGCTTGTTGCACGGAGGTTTGTTGTTGTTTTCATATCCGCGTCCTTTGTATGAATAATGCTGATTGGCTGAAAGAAGGGAGCGACGTATGTGTGCGAAAAATTGCGCAAATGCGTTTTCAGAGTCTTGATGCGGAAGACGCTTGTAAACAAGCAGTGACAGCAGCCTCAAATTGTATTTATTTGATTACATATGTAGTTAAATTAAAATGTTATTATTTTTTAAAAACTTTTTGGAGCCTTCAGGGCTTTTTAAACAGTACAATGTAAACTGTGCTATTATTTTTTAAATATCATATGAGCCAATGCTAAATGACATAAACTGGTATGAGAGCTAAATAAACAAGGAAATATTTTCTTTTTCAAATATCAACTGCTAGGTCGGCAAAGGCGAACTAGAATATGTATATAATATTAATCAATGAATTATACACTAATTAAATATTTACAAATTCATACACCAGTCATAAGGCTGTACTTGTATAAATAATTAACCCATTAACGCCCAGCGTCCTCATTTGAGGACAGCTAATAAAATGGCATGTATATTTTTGGGGGTTTGTGGGAATGATTTCTGCTTTTTAGTGACAGTTTATAGCATCACTTCGAATGATCCCAGAGAGTTTTATGTGTCTACTATTAATTACTATTTCGTAATTCGGATAGTTATTTTATGATTTTTCATTCGTCGCACATATATTTGCTTTTTGCACAGATATATTAACTTAAATCAAGTTGAATAATATATATTATAATACTTTACTTTCGAGGTCTTTGTCAGCATATAATAGAAAATTGATCTGTTATCTCAATGTTTTTTTTATCTGGAAGATTTTTCGCTAGAACACTAAATGTCCTCAAATGAGGATAGGTTGTTAATTTAAAACTATTAGAAGAGTTTTTTAAATTTAAAATATTTCATTCTCAGTCATCCATATTAGTTTAAAATTGAAATATTCGTTAAAATATATACTTCAAAATTATTTCAGGCATTAACGGGTTAAAATATAATAAGTTATTAAAATATATAGTAATAAAATTTATAAATAATTAAGAAAGTTAAGATATAACTTATTTTTTGTGTTTATTAATGTTGCTTTGTAGAGATGAATCTAAAGTCAAGAAATGAGTAATATTAGCTCGTCTAATGACATATTTTGTTATATTTTACGAATTGTATTTTTAAATTTACATAAGAAATACAGTAGAACTTGGATAATTCGAAGTTGAAGGGACCAGAGAAAAATTTGAAATATCCAAAAATTCGAATTACATATACTATTTTGTCAAAAAGAAGAGATAAATAAAAAAAATAAAACTCTATGATCAAAGATTTAACACATAAACTTTATATCTAAGAATATTGCTACATTCACCCCCCCCCCCTATTAAATCAATATTTTTTTTTTACGAGCTTAATTATTCAACACTTTTTTAAAAAATAGTCAGATAATTTTGATTGCTTCTTTAAATACAATCTTTGTGTCATAGCATATGGCTTCCACTTATCAACTGATACAAAAACAGAATCTTCTACATTAGACATGACTTTCAATTAAAAAACCCTCGAAGTTCATGTATATGGACCATATCTTCTTCTGATGCACTAGGTAGGAAATACTCTTGTATTTCCTTATCTTGCTTTTGAAAGACTAAAAAAAAAGTAATGCACTTTAGCTGAGAAAAATCTCGGGAACAAATTTTACTGTAATATTTTAAAGGTAATCGTATGAAAAATTCGAATTATCCAAAATAGAATTCGAATTATCCATGATTTTTTAACATTGTTTTAATACAAAGTTCAAGGGACTGAGTAGAAAATTCGAATTATCCAGAATTTAAAATTAAACAAGTTCGAATTATTCAAGTTTCACTGTAATTAAATATCTCATTTTTAAAAGTTAGATTATCAATTACATTCCATTAAAGCCAATAACTTTGATATTTAAATCACTACAACCCTGGCTGAAACCTAAGTGAAAGTAGAACTTGAATTACATGTCAAATGTGAAATATCAGAAAAAACACTACATTTACTACAAATAAAAAGATCTAGGCTCAGGCTTTTTTATAATTAAAAAAAAAAAAGTGGATATTTTAGAAACTAGAAAATTCAAACATAAATGTCTCAACTGTTAGCATTCGAAGCATTTCACTTAATATTATAGGTATTTGCAACTTTTTTAACACAACCCTCTTTATCCACAGTTCTTTTTGTCAGATTTTCAGGCAATAACATTTAATTTTTTTCCCCATCAAAAATTATACCTCTGGAGGTACCGGTACATGGGTTTAACTCGGCCTTGATCCGGATCAAACTTCGAGTTCCTGTTGTTTGGCTGGTTCTGTCATCTTTCACCAGCTTCTAGCTTCTAGAGCTAAAAGTCATTCTTCCTCCCTATGTGGCGCTCCTAAAAACGGAAGGCGCAACCCTCTTGCCTTAAATCTGGTTAGTTCCACTACCAGGGCTCGAAATTTCCGAGTGGCATACAACAACAACAACAGTTATCGTCCCTCTACATTACTTAACAGTGTTGCATTGTTAAAGTTTTCAGAAATTTTTTAAAATTTGATTTTTATTTATTTATGTTTTACTTTCCTCGAGTCACATAGTTTTCTTTACATTGACAAACAACTCTGTTTTTTCTTGCATATATATATATGTATATAATAATGATGATGATCTATGAAGCATAGTAGAAGCAACAGATACAAGATCACTGAAACACCAATAATTATAAATTTTTTTCATGGGAAATTTTTCAGGATTTTGTTTCTATAGAACAATTTAAGCACCTCAAATATTCCTGAAAATTCTTTGTTCATGTTGTAATAATGTATGTAATATTTGTTTTATATTTACATGTTTAATGTAAGTTAGATAAAAGGGCAATTTTAAATAAGTATCTTTAAAAACCTACCTAGGTTTTTTCGGGTCAGGCGAAATCAAGCCAACCCTGGTATACATAATATTACTATATATATGTAACATAATAGTAATTCAGTTTCTTAATGAAAAGAAGTAGCTTAATTAAAATATATATATATTTCATTTCAGATATTAATAGAGGGTGTCCAAGAATTATCTTTACAACTTTGAAATTTAATAACTTTTGAAATAAAAAGGATATTCACATTCTGTGTTCTGCAGTTATTAGTGCAACTCATAAAGTTTTTTTTTTGCACCTTGTGGACTGTTGATCTGGGTATTTCTAATTGTGTAGCAGCCGAACGAACTGATTTTTTTGGACTGCGCTAGAATGCTTCGCGAACCCGCTCAACAGTTTCATCACTTGTGCTGGGTCGTCCTGCTCCTTTCTTATGTAACACTGTGCCTGTGTTCATGAAGCTGGTGTGCCATGCACGGGTGGTGGGTCTGGATGGTGGCGCCTTGCCAAATTTGGTCCTGCAATTGCGTTGAACTTGTGTTTCCGATTTGCTCTCAATGAACCATGCCACACATTGTGCTTTCTCCTGTGGGATCCACATACTCAGTTACAACTGGCTAACTAAAACAGAAAAAAAACTTTATGAGTTCCACTAATAACTGCAGGACACAGAATGTGAATATCTTTTTTATTTCAAAAGTTATTAAATTTCAAAGTTGTAAAGATAATTCTTGGACACCCTGTATATTATGTTAGCAAATAAAATATTTTATCATGTAGGCATTTAATTAATTCACTAGTGGCTTTCAATGAACAGCTGGTTTATGACCCCTGAAAATTCTGACTGTAGCGAAGTACCACTCCTGATGAGTCTCAAAACGACATGTTGCTTTAAATAATCAGTATAAATGATAACAGCTTAAAAAGAAATTAAAAGTTAAAGTAGTTGCCTATTCAAACACTGTTCATGCTCTTGGAAGGAACTTTTTTTTTTTTTTTTTTACACCATATTTTGACGATTTTACTATATTGAATATTGGCAATGAAACTGACTTTAAAATACACTTGCCATGTCCGAAAAATTACTCACCAGTGGCAAATAAATCAGCCATTTTCACGCCCTTGCCCTCAACCCTATCTATTTATATGCTTTAATTTATGAGTTTTCAATGTTTTCATGAATTATTAGTAGATAATAATCTGATTGGTTTGAATTTATTTATAGATGGTTTTCGTAAGGTTATGAATTATGAAAAATCAGGACTGCGAAATGAAAATGATGAAATGGAATTTCAGCACACATTTTTCTCCAAAGGACAAAGTGGACTTCTTGCTCACATTAAAAGAAAGGTAAAAATATCTTATGTACCAAAGTAAATATTATTTTAGATAATTTTCAGCCAAACACATTTTGTGATATTTTATTTTCTTATGTCAATAATCATTCCTAAAACCTGTTGATGAAAATATTTCTAAAAAGTATTAATTCTGTAAATTTTAATTTATTTTATCGTATTATGTACCCAGCAAAATAAATTTAATTCTGTTATAAGGACACTTAAGGGAGGCATTTGTATTTTGTTATTAAGGTATTGAGATGATTAAATTCAAAGCCAATGAAATTAGAGAGGGAAAAAAAAATATATATTTTATAATAAAAGTCTTAGAAGGGATTATGTAATTTTAATCAACTCAGCAACATCCTCCATTCCGTAAATTCTATCATGAGACCCAAGATTCCTTTTGATTAGTGCAAAGGCTCTCTCACATGGTAGATATGAGTGAGCCTTGACTGGGAAGAATTGTTCTGTTTCAGTAAAATCATCAAAATATGTAAGAACTAACAAAAATCTAGAAAGGCAATGATTTTATTTTTGCACTCTGCAATTGTCAGAGAAAAGGCAAATTGTATCTTCTGGTGGTACACTTTGCAAATAATAAGTGCACCAACTCAACCGATATAAAGATTGATTAAAGTGGAAGCGAGAGAGAGGGGGAAGAGTCCTATACCAGTGGTAAAATATAAACAATATAGAAATTGATTAATCTCCATTAGAAATTAACTTCATTATGTATGTCAGTTTCATTTGAGAATACCAGTTACAGTACACTCTCAAAAATCCGCACAGCTTAAAACGAAGTGTTTTGCGGATTTCTGAATTTTGCAGATTTTAGAGTAATTTCTTTTATTTACATCTAAGAACCTCATTTAAGTAGAAAATCTTTAAGAAACAATTTATTTGTTATACATACAATGCTGAAATAAAGTGTGCCTATTAAAAGTACAAATATTTCATTAAATTTTAATTTAAGGAGCAATTTTTATACATCATATTATAGTTACAAATTATCTAGATTTTTTAAAAGTCTGATCAATAATAATTTAAGTAAGAATATTCATACGTATTTATTTTCCTATAACCTGCAAAAAAGTCAGCAATTCTTGGTCAATCACATAAGTTTGTGCTATGAGAAAGTTTGAATATTTATCTTATGTGAGAAAATCTTTCATGAAACTTTCTCCTCCTTCCTCTAAATTAATATAATTTATTTTTTGATAATTATACATAATTACACTTATCGTTTTCTTCTCTGCAATATGCTGAGTGATTGGTGATTCATCAGCACCAGTTAATAATTGATTTACCTTTTAATACAGTTGAAGTTTTGCAATCCACTAATTAACAAATCAGTTGTGACAATGTTTGTTTACATTGCAAATGATATGCGGAATTTAGAGAATTGCGGATTTTAGGGTTGCGGATTTTTGAGAGTTGACTGTATTTTTATATTACTCCAGTTTCTGAGAAAATTAGATTTCTTCTGTAATTGAGTAGATGTCTGAATCCAAGCAAAATAAATAAATAAATATGTAACCTGTTAAATTGAATCTACTATTTTGGGATAAGTCTATAAGAAAATTGGGTCTGTGTTGATATCATATAACATTCAGGGCAGATAACTTCTATATTTTTACCTATTATTACTGTATATATATATATTTATTTTTATGGATTCCTTTGTTATGTTTTATATATTTAAACATGATCGTATAATTTTATTTTAGATTCCAAATACAAAAGTATCAGAGCCCGCTGTGAAATCAAATGCCAGAGATATCCTCACAGATCTTACTTCTATTCGAGAAAAGCAAGAAAATATGGATAACATGCTATTAAAAATGAAACAAGAAAATGAATTATTATGGAGAGAACTTACAAACATGAGGAAAAAACACAAAGCGCAGGAACATGTTATACAAAAAGTAATAAACTTATTTATTAATTTTTTTTTTTTTAATGTGTATGTATACAAGGCTTAAAAATTGTGTGCAGAATTTCAGATATTGTGCGGAAAATTCACTAGAAAATGTAACAGAAAACTTAAATGCATTTTGCTTGAGTGATCTAAGTAATCCTGGAAAAATCTTTGAAGGTAACTTTCAAAAATGCCAAGGTGGAAAACCTTTACCATACTTATGTACAATTTCATACTAAAGTCAAGGCGAATAGTTTTGTCAAGGTAAATCAAATTAATGACAAGCAAAACATGATATTTTTATTTTTACACCGTACATGAAAAAATATTATTTAATTTGATCAGGTGTATACTACCTGTAATAACTTTATTATTTGGAAAGTTTATTTGGAAAAATCTAAAATTTACACCCACATATTAGAAATTAAGTTTTGGAAATGTTTGAACGCTACTTTTCTCCATTAAAAAGTAAATAAAAGTAGCGAGACACTCAAATAGAAAGTAGTATAGCATTCACTCTACTTTTGCTTATTCTGCTAATTTTAGAAACTGTTTTATATTTACAGTATGGAGCCATTTATCCAGAAAACTGGTTATTTGGAATCGTATTTTCAATTGACAAACTTTATATAGTATTTAAGTGTTTTTAATATTTTTTTTTACAGTTTGTAATGTAATTCTTTTTTTTTTTTAAATATGAATATTTTGCATTTTTATGGATAATAAATAACATGAATTTTTGTAGGAAGTAAAAAAAAGAAACTATAAGTAAGCCCTAATTTTTCAGTTCTTCATAGTAAGTAGTATTTAAAATTATAAAATCATTGGCTACACAGGATTTTGAAGCATTTGGATTACTGGTCAGTTTTTTAAGTTTTCAAGAGAGATTCTTAAACATTTCGAATTCAGATTAATATTTTATTTTTGTTGAAGATAACTTTAATTTAAAACACAGGGTTCATACTCCTCAGGGAAAACCTGGAAAACAGGGTATACTCAGGGAATTTGGAATTTGTTAAAAAAAGTCAAGGAAAATAAAAATTTTCATTAAAAGTCAGGGAAAATCAGTTATAAAACCTGGAAAAACAAATGTTTTTTTTCTCTCGAGTTATGTTTTTCTTGTTTAGCTTCGTATCAAAATTTAAATGATTAAGTATTATGAAAATATACACGTAAATAATGATTTCTACCTGAATTTCTATCGTGATCGGCAGTAATATGACATCATACAGTGAAAGTAGCTGTATTTTGTCCTGTCTAGAGGAGCATTTCTTGTAATATGTCGCTAATATTTTCTTGAAAATTGTCTGAAAACTCGGGGAATTTTTTTCCCATATTTGAGTATGAACCCTGATTTATTAATTAATTTAAAATATTAATTTTTGTTTGTAAATACTGTTTTCAAATAAAAAATAAAGACATAACCATGTGCATTCTACGAATTTGATTAAAAGGTCTTCACTTCAGTACAAAAAAAAAATCATCCATAATTATCTCACAATAATCATTCCAGATAATTAGTTCTCTGCTGTATTATATTTGTTTGTTTGAGGACTTCTGCTCCTTCTCACAGAATGAAGGTTTCCGGTTTAATTATTTTGACAAAATCTGATTTTCAGATTCAGGAGACTTTAAACATGTAAAATATATCAAAAACTCATTTCCAAAAATCAACCTCAAAATAATACTTTTTCTCTATGATATATGGGTAAAATAAACTAAAAAATCATTAAAAAATATCAGTGCCTATAAAGATCTACTGATCATTCTAAATTAGCTGTCTTCATGTATGTAATTACAGGATGTCAGTCATTTTTTAGGTTTGAGAAAAAAAAAAAATATGCCCCAATTTATATATCTTTTAGCAGGGAAAGTGTATTTAGCAGAGTTTTTAAAGAACAAAAAAAAAATATTAAAATTTATTCAATCTGTAAATTATTGTATTTGGATTTGTGGCAAAAATACTTCCTTAAAACATCAAATGTAAATTTGAACTGATGAAAATTCAGAGAAGAATTTCAAAAAAATCTTTCTAACATATGTTGAAAAATCTACTAAAATTACATTTAGCTTTGCGATTGACTAAAGTTGTTCTTCTGCAACCAGCCAAGGTTTGATACGTATTGATGTTGGACTTAGAAAAATTACCTTCTGCCAGAAGACAGAGAGTTGATATGAGGGGGCAAAAGACTTAATTTACAATTATACTTTGTCTCAATCAAACAAGACTTAAGTATATTTTCATTGCTAATGTTAGTGACAACAAAGGACTTGATGAGATATTATTCAGTAATTAGAAACAAAACTTTCTATAAATTAAGGAAAGTAATAAAAATTATTTTCATGTATTCCAAGAGTATTCATCCAAGAGATTTCATGTATTTTCATCCTTCCATTGAAAATAAATTTCTTTTATCTGCAAGAATAGTTTTGCTAATAACTAGTAAACAGTTTGGAAGGACAGTTTCGGAGAGAAAAAAAAAAGAATATGCAGAAGACTACCCAGTTCTATCAGAAGCTACAGTAAAAAATATCAAATGTGTTTAGAGAAGAAAAGAGAAATTGTTAACTGAAGAGAACAAAAAAAAAAAACTGAGAGTTCCAATGTTTCCAAAAAAAGTTCCAAATGTCTGAGCTCCAATCTAGAAGGAAAAAAATAATTACTCAAGGATTAACTCTTAATCTGTTAATTTTGACAACCTGAAAAGTTTTGTTTAAAGTCTGGAAAAATCTGAGAATAAATTCTCTTACATGTTTGAGTAAACACCCTGTTGATACATTGCTAAGCACAAATTTATGAAATTTTATTTACTTCAGAGTTTGCATTTAATTTGAAATTTTGTGAGTTAGTTAATCCAAAAATGCAAGAAGAGAAAAAACTGCAAATCTGTTTAACCTCCCCCCCCCCCTCAAAGAAGGGGGAAGGGGGTCATATAAAAACGAAAGAGATGTGTGTAAAGGGGATAAAAGGTTAGGAAAAGTAGGAAATTATTAAAATATTTCTATTTTGCAAATTTATTTATTTGAGTGGATGAAAATTCAACGAGTACAAAAGTGGGTCAGTTGTTGACTCACTGTTTTAATATTTGCAGGTCACTAACTATGTATATATATATATATATATATATATATATATATATATATATATATATTTTTTTTTAGATTTATACGTAAGTTTGAGTCAACATAAACTCTGTTTAAATGATAATATCGATTGATATTTGCTACAGTGAAGTCTCTTTTTTGTTTTCTTTCAATATTCTTCTCAGAACAAAAACATATTGATAATGGTAAAAGTCAAGATGCATGTGACATTCTTATTTTTTAAATTAATCACAAATAGCAGGAATGCAAAATCAGTTATAAAGAATAGTAATAAAAGTCTAAATTCTTAAAAAATGAATTTTAAAAATATCATAAGCATTAAATGTATTATTCCCTTTTTCTTTTCTTTTCAGGTTATTCAATTTTTGGTATCTATTGTTCAGAGGAGCAACCAAAATATTTCTGTACCGAGAAAAATACCTCGTATGTTGTATGATAGCTCAGAAAACCAAGAAAATTCTGAGATTTCTGGGGCAGTTGAAGTCCTTCGAAAGAAAAGTCCTAATATCATAACTGTAAGTAACAGTGATGACTTTTGTTTAAATGGTTATAGATAATGTTCTGCAGGATTTTTACCAAAAAAAGTCAAATCCCACCAACCTGAGATGAATAAGTTATTACACCCTTACTTATAAAAGGGTAATGGTGCGTTATCAGAGGTTAATCCAGAACAAATTTAGTGACGCATTGAGGCACTTTCACAAATTCAACTTTTAGCAAAGAGGTACCTTCACAAATTCAACTTTCAGCAAAGAGGTACCTTCACAAAGTCAATTCTCAGCATTATAACTGAACACTAAAATATTTTATAAGCTTCACTGCATCGAACACAGAAAAATACCCTCAATTTGAATATTTACTGGAGACAATGATAAATATCTAAGTAAACACCTACTTATCTTACATATAAGAAACAACTTAACTCGCCCATATATATATTTATTTTTACAACTGTTTCATTTTATTTTTTAAATGTATTTTAAAATTAAAAAAAAACTGCTTTATGTATTTTAGT
Source organism: Salticus scenicus (assembly GCA_963930645.1). Classification (NCBI taxonomy): domain Eukaryota; kingdom Metazoa; phylum Arthropoda; class Arachnida; order Araneae; family Salticidae; genus Salticus; species Salticus scenicus. The sequence goes on from OZ005662.1 coordinate 87,178,799, forward strand.
TAATTGTTCTGAAGTATTAATTTTCCCAAACTTACTTGATGTTTTCATAAATTATTTTATAAATTCACAAATGGGGTACCATTTTTAAAAAGCTGGATTAATCTCTGGTTATAGTGCACCAGTGCAAATCCTGGTTATACATTGTTAAGGTTCCCATTAAAGCACAAGATTCAAGAATCTCACATGTTTTTCTTTACTTCACATAAAACTCTCAACATTGAGAGAAATTCGCTCTCTCTTCTGGTACCAATTTTAAAATTTTTGGTCCAAAAGCAAGTTATTAATAAAAATGAACAGTCTTGAAATAAAAAACCTTTTATCTTTTACAAAAATCAGTAGATTTAAACACACCCTTCACAAAAGTTGAATGATTTTAATAAGTTTTCAAAAAGTTTGGATAAGAAAATTATGTATTTTGTAAGTTTTATCAATTTACAATACAAATAACTGCCTATTTCAGTAATCGGCATTGAAAATATTTATATAGTTAACCAGTTAAATGCGATTAAACTCAAATTATATCAAGGAGCTGTAAAATTAGACATCATTAGCAATTTACATTAATCTTTATTATTATTATTAAGTACTTTTCTGTTCTCACATTCTTTTTAGAAATCACCCTTTATTTCTGAGTAAGGGTGTGAAATTCTCATCCAGTTTTTATGTATGATGAGAACTCTGATTGTGATCTATGGACTCAAGCTATTTTAGATTTGCATTAATAATGTTAAATTGTTTAAAACGTTAAAAATAAATTAATGTTTGCTGTTGTGTGCTTACCTTTTATAGTTTTTTTTTTTTTTTTTTTTTTTAAGGAGAGGCACAAAAGAATTCAAATACGTCGTGGTCCATTTTATAACATAGAAATATTCAAACACCTGTTTCTGATTTTTCCTGTTCTATAAACTGTTAGTGACTTATCTGATTTAAATTTATCTAAACATTAAACACTCATTATCTCTAAATGTTTGGTAAGTCGGGTGAAGTCATGCCAGATATTTCCATTATGTATAAGCAGATTAAGTGTGATTACAATAAGTTGAAATCAACCTAATAATGTAGGAAGTGATGTAAAATAGTTTTTCTTAAAAGTAAATATTAATTATATTGAAATTTTTATCTCCAAATTAAAAAATAAATAAGTAAATAAATAAATAAAATCAGTTGAAAACTACTACAACCCTATTTTTGTTGGTGAATTATTTTGTATAGCTTCTCTATAAGATAATAATAGAAACATAAATCTTTCAACATATTTCTAAACTTTACATTATGTATTGGAGTTACTCTGTTATTTACAAAATATTTTTTAATTTTTCAGGTATCTGGAGATAAACTTGTGAGCCCATTAGGTCCTGTCATTCATGAAGTGACAGATTTAGATCATGATAATCTAGAAAGTCAATTATCACCTCCTTTAGTGAAATCTCCTGTAGACAGGATAGAAAAAAATAATGTGAATAATTCAGAAACTGAAAACCCTGAAAATACTTGTCCACTTGAAAATTCTAGCCTAAATAGCCCAATTAATGTGTCTACCAACATGGAACCATTGAGTATATTGGAACCATTACAAACCAAGTAAGTCAAACTATTATTCAGCCTAACTTCTTTTGCTCTGTCCCCCCCCCTCCCTCCTCCCCTAGTGTTCTATTGTTATTATAGATGTGTGTACTTATTGTATAAATCACATCAGAGGTCATAAACCTTTTCTATTTCACAGATGATTGAATTCACTATTTAAAATGCCTTCAACCATTAAATTAATAATTTAAAATTGTGTGAACTCCTAATGTTTTTTTTTTTTTTTTTTTTTTTTTTAAGAAACATAAATTTATTTCTAGAATAATGATCTATGAAAACTCATTTTGTAATTATGAAGTAAACCTATACATAATATAAAACACTACAAACATGTATTTTATAATATATATATATTTATTCAATCACAAAAAAAAAAAAAAAAAAAAAAAAAAAAATGTTTAAAGGTTGATTGTATTATGGAAAATTATAAGAGAAAAATATGAACATCTTATTATTCATCCAACATTATTAGAAACTTAGATGAGCAATTTTAACTGGAATGATAAACCACTACTTCCACATAAAAAGCTTTATTTACTAAATCTAGTAGTATGTATGTTGTTATGCTATAAAATTTAATGTAAAATTATATATTTTTATGTACATTTTAAACCTTTGAAGAATTTTAATAATCTGATAAATTTGGAACAATTCTAGCTAAAAATCAAATGCAGATCAGATATTTTATGCAATAATTATACCATTAAAATAATATTGATATAAGTCGTGGGGGGGAGGGGATGCTTCTACATGCACACACTTTTTTTTCCTAGTTTACTACTACTACTATTAACAATAATTCAAATTAATTTTACAATTATGCATTGGCAATAACTCTCATTATGTATATTTGTACAAAATTTTGTGCTATACTGCCATGTTAAAAATATAGAAAGAATGGGATCACAGCACCACCTGTTGAGTGATTGAACCCCAAATGTAATCAGCGACAATTTGGGTCAGGGTCCAAATAAATACCAAGTTTGGTTAAGTTTTGTTAATTGGTTTGTGAGATACAGCATCAACGAAATGTGTGGTATACACAGGCGATATTTTCTAAAAACAGTCAAATCATGTGCAGGACATCTAAAAAATGTATAAATCCATCACAAAACTGGAGTTTGGAAATTTTCATGAATACAATACTTTCTTATATATATACAGTGAACTCTCGTTAAAACGGACAGTCAAGGGCTGGCAGTTTTTGTCCATATTAACGAGAGTCCATTATAACAGGAGTTTATAAACTGAAGTTCTATCTGAACTCTAAAATCATTATTATGTGCACATACACAGTATAACAGGAATGAAAATTTGTTTCTTCAAACCCTTTTATTCACTAAAAATATACAGGCAGGGAAATTAAAACTTCTTTTCTTCATATAGTACAACTTGATAACAAAATCTTTTGCCACAATAGCAGTGGAAACAGGTGCAAATTGTTGACCTCAACTGTCACTGTCAATCAATACTATTTACCTCCCATGGTGTAATAGCACAGAGTGAAAGAGATTAACCCTTTTATTATTGAACCTTTTCATGTTTAAAAAAAAATATATATATATATATATATTGAATTTGAAAAGATTTTGGGAACTGACTCTTTTTCGAAGAAAGTAAGCTTTGAGGGGGGAAAATGTCCATCTTAACGAATGAATTGTACGTATAAAGCGATGTTTATTACATGCAATTCCTATAGGCCTTAGCTAGGGATTCTGTTTTTGTACGTAATAACGAGAAATCCATCTTAAACGGGGCCATCTTAACAAGAGTTCACTGTATATACAGATGAAAGTAAAATTGCTGAAAGAAAACAATTTATGGCAAAGGCCAATGAAGGTCACCCTAGTATGATTGTAGAGAAATCGGGTTTCAAAGTGTGTCTAACTTCCTTAAATGGCGAAAAACTATACTATTATTAATAATCTCACAGTTATATATTTAATGGTACTTTATCAAGTATATTTAATTAAATCATGGATAAAGTCATATGAAATCAGACACGAATGTATGTGTATCATATATGTATTTCAGCATAATGTATATATAGATTTTTTTTTTTTTTTTTTTTTCAGTACTCCCATTTTAAATGCTAATGATGGGACTGTAGAAGAATCTGTTCTTGGTATTCCACTGGAATATGTAGCTGCTTCTCCGTGCAATGTAATTTCTATACCTGATGATGAACCATGTGATAAAATTATACCTTTACCTGTTAGTAATAACTCATATTCTGGTGTATCGTATGCAGTAAATTCTACTCCTGGCATGTTGGTCTATACAACATCAAAATCAGACTTTGATGATACTCTGTTATCTGAATCTCTCAATACTCCTAAAATTCCAACAATTCATATAGAGGATTTGTATACATCTGATACAGAGACAGATAAGAAAGATGACAAAAATCAAAGTATAAATACTGAGAAAAGTGAAACAGAGTTGGAAAAACAGCAGCAACAACAGCAGGAGCAGCATGAACATAATTATCAGTTGGCTGTTACTGATCCTTCAAATGCGTTAAAATCACCATCACTCACAAAGTAAGTGCTTAATCTATGATTAATTTATTCATTGTGTTAATTAATGTAAAGTGTTACTGTGTTATGAAAACATATTCTCTGCATATTTCAATTAATTTTTTTTAAGTTATTAATTTTATAATGGCATAATATAATTACAATCCTTTCATTGTGTTATTTATTTATTTTTAATCAAAAAGTATTTTAGCTTGTTTTTAATACACGATGCTTCTAAATTAATTCTACAAACTTTAGGAGGTGATAGATTAAATTACTGCAAACATTTTTTACTAAAGATTCCAGCATCAAAATTCGCTAGTAATTAAATTAACAGTACAGGGTGTCTCCAAATAAAATTTTCTCCTTTTAACCTTGATAATTAAGGATGATGATATAACATTTTTTCCTAAATCAATTTTCTTTGAGCAAAGGGACATCATCATAAATTAAAAATACACAAAGTGTCGTTTAGTCAGTGAAGCTTTTTTTTTTTTTTATGTGAGTGTACAGTCGGTAACAAAAGTCTCCGAACACTAGCAAAAATTCCTATGTAAAAAAAGTACACTTAATACAGTTTTGTTAAATAAATCCTTGTTGAATCCTGTTCTTAGTCAGTCTAAAAACAGGATTCAACAAGGATTTATTTAACAAAACTGTATTAAGTGTACTTTTTTTTACAAAGGAATTTTTGCTAGTGTTCGGAGATTTTTGTTACCGACTGTAGATGAGTGCTTCTTATCATATTATGTCTTCTGTAAATAAGTTGTGGTTATTAAAAATTTTACCAATTTTTAATATTATTAAAATTATAAACAAACAATCTATCATTAAATACTTACTTTCTAAGCACAATTTTTCTTTACGATGTTTTTTTTTTTTTTTTTTTAATCAGAAATAATGAAAACTACCAATATTTTGAAATGGCAGAGCATTTTTGAGCTCAAAGCTGGTACATGGGAAGTGCCGGGTTCGAGCCCAGATCATGCTCATTGACCTATCCGTTCGAAGTTTTCCATGATTTTCTCTCAAATTCATGTAAATATGAGCTAGGACCCCTTTAAAGACCCCCATGGTGGGCTTTTCACCCATAGGCCTAGGATCTTGGTGTAGTCAATCGGCCTTAAACCCTACAACCAACCCAATATTTTGAATTCACTATGTCAATTTTATTTTATTGCTAATTAAAATCAATTGTTAATTGCTCTTAATTCTGTTTTATTTTATGTATTTATTTTTTGTTAAAGTGTAAATAATATAGTACTGAAAGAAAATTATATTTTAGGAAGTATTATGTTACATTTATTTACAGTAATTTATTTAAAAAGATTTATGGCTAATAGATAAAAATTTTATAATGTTGGCTTTAATCTATGAAGCGTATTATAGTTTGAGAAAGATTAAAATCAGTTTCACACTGGCATTTAGATCAGGGGTGGCCAACACGCAGCTCGCTGTGTACATATATATATACCATAAAATTCCGAAAGTAACCCCCCCCCCCCCCTTTTTTTTGAAAAGCAAAACGGATAAATTTCAGGTGGGGGGTTATAATCAAGATTCTTTAAAAAAAAAATTATCAAAAAAAAAAAAAAAAAAATGAAGAAAAGGGAGGGGAGGTTATATTTGATGGAGGGGGTACTTTCGGGATTTTACGGTACTTACTTAAAAGGAAATATTAAAGGCTATCATTTCTTACATTAAAGGTAAAAAAAACTGCGTAATGATTCCATTCATAACGTGCATCCGACACTTTTTATGAAAAATTAGTTAAATTAGAAATAATATATAAATATTAAAACTTAATTCAATGCCAAACTTAACTTGCAATGCTGACGTACCGTAAGTGCGCCCGAAAATTGGATGTAGCTTTGTTGGATGGAGAAAAAAAAAGGGGGGGGGGTTACTTTCAGGATAACGGAGACATTTCACTTTCAGCAAGAAAAGGGGGAGGGGGTTATATTCGATGGGGGGGCTACTTTCGGGATTTTACGGTATATATATATTTTTTTTTTTCGGCCTGCGAGATTAACAATATTTAAAGTTTCACAACTTTGGTTAACAGATTAAAAACTATCAAATCTGTTCTGACTTTTCAAAGTGAAAATGCCATTCAACGATTATGGTAGCTAAAGAATCACAGTGTTGAAATGAAATATGACTCATTATTCATTCTTTTTATTATAGTTATTAATGATCAGTCATAATTTTTTCACGATTCTATTGTTAATTTATGAATAAAAAAATTTAAATTAATGTATTCTGCTTCAGATGTTTACTCTGCCTTCCCCGAGAAAAAGTATTTAAGTACTTGATTCATACACTCAAAAACATATACATATGCATAATATAGATACGGTGCGACCCACCTGAGTAAAATAGACATCCAATGCGTCACACCAAGTGTTTTGGATTGGACAGGCCTGATTTAGATATTCTTTTCCTCTCCCCCTCCACCCCACCAGTGACTGAACAGTTCTATACTCAAAAGCTGGTAGACAAGAAGGAAGGTGTCCATTTTGATCCCCATTTGCAATGTTCAACCTTGCTATTCGAAGTTTTCTGTAATTTTCTCCAATAATCACATAAATATGGCTAAGACCCTTTACTTTAGACCCATGTCCCTAGTGTAGACAATTGACCTTAATCCCATCCCCACGATTCCAATTTTGCTTTTTTTACTTTGTATATTTTATTATGAATATGATATGTTAACATTTTGTTTGAAAATTGCAGATATCTAATATTTATTATTATTTTTTTTTTTTTTTTTAATTAATTGAAGCTTTTGTTTAAATTTATTTTTCCAAAATGTCAATATAGTTATTCATTGGCATTAAAAAAATCTTGCATGAAATTAGAAGGTTGGTGACAATTGGCTCAAATTTTTTACTGTTGAACATTTATTATAAAATGGCACTTGCTGATATATTTGCAGGGAATTTACAGGGCTTTTCGAAATAACTGTGAAACTTTTAAACCAATGAAAGATGCTTTATTGGAGTGTGGCAGTTGTTATTGCCAAATAAGCATCGTGTTTCATTGACTTCTAATGATGTAGGGCTGAACACCAGCCTATAGTGCTGACTCTAGGCTAATTTGGCAGGGTGCTCCACCCTGCAGCCCTTTTTCAACTCATTTTAGCACCCAGCGGCCCTTTTAAAACATTTTAGTACCAAGTGGCCTTTTCAAACATCTTAAATATTTGGAGGCCTTTAACTTTCTAGCAATAGTTTTACAGCATTCCAGGAACAACAAATGCATATAACCTACATATATACACGTAAAATTAGTAATTTACTTTTGTTACATACAAAAATCACAACATAAATGAGTGCAAATTATGCAGATAATGCCCTTTTTCAAAATAGGTTGCCTTTTTTATTCCATTCCCCTTTTTATTTCCATTAAATATTCATATTAAATTTTCCATTTTATTAAACATTTCCATTCTCAGTAGGGGTTGATATCTAGAAAATTCTGATATCCAAAATTAGGTCGGTCCCGCATTTACCGGATAATGGATCCTGTATTTGATTTCAAGGGGAATGTGTAACTAAATTTTGTAATCAGTCTGCTTATCTCAAAACTCCTCTTTTCTCAAAAAAAAAAAAAAAATTCTCATTTTGTTTCTTTAATGCTGATAATTTCAAGGACTTTTTCTGATACCAGAACACATTGAACTAAGCATTTTTATTTGTTTCTTAACAGCAACCATCTTCTACATAATATTAGTTTTAAGACAATCTCAAAAAGATCTGGTTTCAAAAAAAAAAAAAAAAAAAAAAAAATGTTTTTCATCTACAATTAAATAAAATTTTAATTTATATCTTTAATATATATATAAATTCATTTGTGTGGGGAACCATTTTTTTAAATAAAGGACTCACATTTTTGGAACTCATGGGTCCCAGGATTTTGAAAGACTAACGGCATCGCTGATGGTCATATTTCCTACCTTGTTTTGAACATTATTATTTTGCCCACTTACTTCTAATAGGTAAAGAATTAAATCAGTCTTTTTGGAGACACCCTGTATATATATAAATCATATGTAATTAATTTAGGTTTATAAATGTAAAATTATTATTATTTTCCCTGGATTTATTTTATCACTTTATATTAATTGTTGATCGAATATACCACTAGAAGTACTTCTTACAGTGAAGCTCACAAAGTTCTAAATAAAATATTTTAAGTAAATGATTTTGCATTGGCGAAATAAGATATTTGATTAATAAAATAACATTTAAAAGAAGAAAAAAAAACAAAAACACGTTTGTTATTATTATTATTATTATTATTATTATTATTATTATTACTTTTTTTTTTTTTTTTTTGCATATTTATACATTATTTTTCATTATGCTATTTGTAATATAATTTTATAATGTAACATAAAAATATCGAAATAATATGCACAAATTTTTATATTTATTGATATATCTGCTTTTTATTTTATTTTAAACATCTTTTTTGTTTATTTAAGATGATTGCATTATAATTCATGTTATTTCTTTAAAAAATAAATAAATAAAATAAAAAAGTAACTTGAGTACTGACATTATATAAGACAGTGCCTTAAAACTTTTCTTTGCGAACGTTTTTGCTTTCATTGTTCCAAGGCATCCTCAGGCATGCTGTTTTCCCCGTTGAGGTTCTGAGAGACTTGGTTCTTGAATTTCCTTTTAGCAGTATTTTTCACCAACTGGTATCCACAAAGGTTGCATCATACTGATTACAGGCAGTTAAGGGGATTCTCTACCTATCGTCTCCGAAAGCCGAAGCCAATGTTATCCTATGGGAAATTTTGCCCCATTGTAATTCATTAACTAATACATATTTAATTCCGTTTTCACTTTCCGAAAATTCACAACTATTAAACAACTTATTGCTTGTTAAAAATTGATTTTTTTTTTTTTTTTTTTTTTTTTTAAGATTTCATTTTTAAACTCAAAAATGAAAAATTTCACATTTTGAAAATTCGCATTTGACAACCTCAAATAAAATATTAAAATTTTTTAAAAATAATTTTTAGAAAGCGATAAATTGTTTAATAGTTGTGAAGTTTCTGAATGTAAAAACAGAATTTAAAAATATACAATAATTAATAAGTTAAATTGGGGCAAAATTCTCCATAGAATAACGTTGGCTCTGGCTTCTGGGGACGATAAGTGGAGAGGCCTCTTAAACTAGTGATCACCTTCACAATTTCACGTCATGATGCAAAAGCATGATTTTTGTAATTTACTAATTTTTTAGGGCTATTAAAATTAATTCTAAAGTTTCGGTTTGAAAAATCTTAGAATTAATCATGCTTATACATTGTGATGTGAAACTGTAGAGGTAATCACTTATTTAACTGCATGTAATTAGTATGATACAGCTTTTGTGGATGACAGGCGGCGAGAAATGCTGCTGAAAGGGAAAAGTCAAGAACCAAATCTTACAGAGCGTCTAAGAGGAAAGCAGCATGCCTGAGAATGCCTCGGAACAATGAGAGCAAAAATGTTTATGAAGATAGAGTTTTAAGGTATTGTTTTATATAATGTAAGTGGTAAAGTAACTTTATCTAGAAAGTTTTGAAAGTGTAACTTCAGTAGTTTGAAACCTGTAATAACTTTTCACTAGTTGTAGTTATAATTTAATGTATTTGATTGTTGCTATTTTACTTTTGCTCTTTTTGTATGGAACATCAAATTATTCATTTTAGTAAAGAAAAAAGATGTAACAACTTGATTTCCAATTCTGAAATGAGGTTCCATGCCTCACTACCCACTCTGGAGAGAAGGTATCCATATTTTTTAATGTTTATGACTTGAAGTAATTTTCCCAGTGTTCCTTAATCACTACTAAGGATGCAAACAATCATCAAATTATCATTTTTATAAATTTGTATTTGTAATTACTATATTTAAAATATTTATTTTTATTTATTTATTTATTTTTTCACTGTATAAGACAATATCTGATGAGATTTATATATATGTATGTATATATATCTTTTAACATAAAATAAATATCTTCTGTTTTTAACTATGCATTCTCAATTTTTATAACCACTTTCTAAATAAATAATATAGTAACAAAAAAAGAACTTTCAGTTGTAATTCAAAATGCTTTTCATTGTATTAAAATGAAACAATTTAGATTCTAATGAACATTTAGTGGTGAAAATATGGGGTAATTTGCTTAAGCACATACAAACTTCTAAGACGAATAGGTTATTCTAAGGTAAATCAGAATTACAGTAATTCTGTAACATTCACGAAATTTACATTCCATAGAAACCATGCAAATGCCAAGGCTATCTTCCTGTGAAAGAAAGGGGGGGATTACATTCCATGAAATTTTAATTAAAATGACAAACATTAAATTATAACAAAGAAATATTTTTATTAACAAGAAGTATATGAGCAGCTAAAATTTCCTAATTTCAATAGCTAATATAAATTTAAGAGTGTAGAAAATATTGTACATCCTCATTGTCTTTTGAAATAAAAAGGATGTGCTTGTTAGTGTGCTTGCAACATAACTTAATCTGTAATCTAAAAAAAAAGGCTAAAATCTAAAAACACTCTTTTTACATTCAAAGATGTTTGTTGTTTTTAGTGAATAGGATAAAATGATTATCTCACCACTCATTTTGAATAACTAAAGATACAACAAAGATTACCTTATTGTAACAAACTTTCCATTACATTGATCCTGCTGTCCTGTTAAATTCTTTTTTATGTTGGTACCTTAAAATTGTTAAATCGATACTATTTTACAAAAAAAAAAAAAAAAAATCTTCATCCATTATTCATTTAGGAAAAGTGATTGAGTAAAAGAGAAAATAATAATAATTGAGAAATACACTTGTGAATGTCAAAATAGCTAATATTAAGGGATTATTGGATTTATTAATCTACAGTCAAAAACACTATCTTTTCATTCTACCAAACAGGGAAGAAAATGTGAGAATGATTAAAGAATATTATTTTATTCATAAAAGTGTTATGGTTGTGATATTAAAAGAGATTGAAATAATTGTTTAAAATTATAGCTGCTAGTTGCAATACAAGCTTGGTGCTGACAAAGCATAAGAAGATGGATGTAATAAAAATGTAGTAATTCAAAGAAAAAAAATTTAATACTTCTGACATCTTGTGTGGTTGCAATAGTTATTTGTACAACAAGATCCTCTACATTGTTAACCAATGTTGTGTGCACCAGGTATTTCAGGTGGCTCCCAAGTGCTGCTTAAGGTTAAAAAAAAAGTTACAGTTAAAATTGTTTGGGGCTCCATGATGTGGAAGCATGTATTGTCACATATTACTGCTGAATTTGTTACTTATTAAACAGTTCAAGTTAAGCTTTCTTTAAAAATATCTCATAAGACTGACTATCCAAATGAACAGACATGAGATGATGGCCTGTTAAAAAGTCCCAAATAATAATAAAAAAAAAAAAAAAAAAAAGAAAAAAGAAAGAAAAGAGCAGTATTGTGCTGCTCTAGCTTGTACATGATTAAGTACAATACCATTGAAAAAAGTAACAGTATTTTGCTGTGTAATAAGTTAGCAGCAATTGATATGTTTAATTTGTCACTGTTGTAAATTAAACCAAGAAATATAAAAAATCACAATGTATCTGAATATTGTAAAATATGTTAGAACCAGCTTCTTTATTGAATCAGATTCTTTTTCTACCAATGTAATTTTCTTAATAAATTATCATTAAAATAATGTGCTTGCAAATTAAGATGTATGTTTTAATTTATTATGAAGTATTAAATGTATATTTTGTTGTTTATTTATTCACTGTGTAGTCTTAAAAATTAGTACACAAAAAGGAATTGTTGTAACGAACATAAGGTATTCGATCATTGGCAGGGGTGGTGAAATGCTTGATTTACTCGCCTTTGATGAATAAATTTTCGGAAGTGTGAAGTGGATTTTAAATCTATCAGTTTCATTACCAATAGTCAGCATTTCTCAGTTATTCCACAACCCAGTGGCATAAACACGGCGACATAGTCGCAGATACAGAAAAACGGCTTGCGGACAGTTTTTGTCTGCATTGATAAAAAAATTTGTCTGCAACTTTCGAATAACAATTTACTTAAAAAAAATTTCTGTATCAAAACTAAAACTAATACTTTTATTATTTATAATTATTTATATTGTGTTGTGTCAAACATTGCTATAAAATATTTAATTGGATGAGATGAACTGGATTAATACTCACAATTGTGCATACTATTTTGTTCTGCAGTAAAATTGTATTCGTGTATTGTTGCACGAGATCACCGCTGATGTTAAGCACCCCCCCCAAAAGTTTGAGTGTAAGCCATTTTCACCCCTGATTACATGCAAATTTTGCAGACAGCTACAAAACTTTCTGCCACTGGGTTCCACAACATAGTAGTGCAGCCAAAAGAATGTGTAAAACTGACAAGAAACTCATTTCAAGAGTATGAACAGTGTTTGAATAGGCAATTACTTTCGATTTTTAACAGCTATTATTCTGTACTGAATATTGTATTTTAAGAAATGATTCTATGGGAACTTGAAAGAATTGTGATAAATGTCCAAATTCACCTTGCAGTTGCGTAAAGTTTGTTGCAATGAATATTGACTATGCATCTTATATTGCTGGCTGATTAAGGGAAAAAAAAAAAAAAATCTTTGGATGGTAAAAATTTCCTACCTGGATCATTAATATATGCAAATAAACTACAAAATCAAATCAAAAGGAAAAATTATTGCATGAAAATCTGCTATGAAGTAGTGGTTCTAATATTTTGTGGGATCTACTTAACGTAAATGAGTTTGTTTGTAGGGAAAAATAGAAATCTGAAAAGTAGCAATGAAGCTATTCACTTTATTATTACTTTAAGTGGTAGTTTCATAATTTGCATGCATAGTATTAAGACCCTTCTTTTTCCCTAGAAGAATCCTGTGTGCAGAAATTTTATTTTAGATCTTAAATTCCTTTATTATTATTATTTAAATAGAAAGATTATTATTGATAAATAATGTGAAAATAGCAAAGCAATGGAATGCAACAATTTGAGTACACAATGCATTTTGAGGTTTTAATTTTTTTTTTTTTTTTGAAGCTATTACAAAAGATTAAACATTGACTGGTTCAGTTTTCACTAATCGTAATTGATAATTTACATTTTCTAATATTCTTACTACATTTTGAATAATATAAGTATGAACTATTTAAGCTTGCATTTATTCCTTTGCATAGTTTAAAACAGGAGTTTTACTTTGCATTTGAATTTTTTATCCTTAATATATTTTGTAATTTTACTTTTTATTTAAGATTAAAAAAAAGTCTAATCTTCTTTTCACTCAAAAAATTACAGCTTTCATTGTCTTACTTATTAGATTTTTTAACTTGAATAATGAAAGTATAATACTTTCATTTAATTGTGTATTAAGGTTGTATTTAATTTTAGTATATAGATGATCATTTATTACTTAAAAAAAAAAAAAGTAGATTGAAAAAATCAGCTTGTTTCTGTCACTTTTCAGAACACAAGTTTCATTTTGCATTTGAATTTTGCTTCCATTACTTCCATATTTTTTTAAAACTTTGTATTTAACCTTAAACAAAATGCTTTGTATGTTAACAGTTATGCTGCTTGTGTATTACACACTGTTTTCTTCTTCTTCTTTTTTTTTTTTTTTTTTTTTTTTTTTTTGTGTGTGTGTGTGGGGGGGGGGGATGAAATTATCACTCTCTCTTTTTTAAATGGTGTTTTTTTAAATACATATTTATTTCAAAGATTGTTCACACAGAAAATTCAGTTTCTGAAATCACTTTTTTAATTCTAGAAATAGTTTATCTAATCACTTACTAAATGTGGAAGAAGAGCTGAACTGGCTTCAGGATCAAATTTCATGTGGCACTTGGAATATTGATCCAAATAAATTACTTGGGGTAAGTTTAAATTATGAGATTTTTATTTATTTATTTTTCCCATGGGTAGGATAGGAGAATTTTTCTACATTGACCTTGTGCATACCTGCCAACACTACCTTATTTCAAAAGAGACTCCCTTATTCTGTGACTGTCTTTCATTTTACCTCATCCTGACGCATTTCTCCTTTCTACTGAGCATTTTAATTTATATATATATATTTATTTAATAATAATGATGATCTATTAAGCATAGTAGAAGCCAAGCAACAGATACAAGATCACTGAAACACCAATGACCAATAAGATTAAAAATTTCTGTGAGAAGTTCAGAAAATGAAAAAAAAAAAAAAATTGTATCAGGGGATGAAATACACAAATTTCAAGAAATGTCAAAAAGAAAAAAACTTGTCTGTATAGATCAGTGTTGCCAATTTAGAGAAATTTCTGCTAAAATTAGTGGATTTTTGAGACGACCAGTGGGAAAAAATAAAGGTTTAGCAGATTGGATTTTACATTGCACTGGTGCTACACTATGGGCAATTGAAATTTTAGCGGATTTTCGTGTGTACTTTTAGCGGGGAAAAGAGTTTGTGTTGGCAACACTGGTATAGATGACACTGTTTTTTATTAATAATTACTAAATATTTATTTATAAATTAAATTTCACTTGTGCCCATATGTGTTTAACGATTTAAGCCATGGATTAAATTGTTAAATTGTTATATGTAGAAAACCTATTACAAGTCTGTAGCCTTAAGATGCTCCCTTATTTTGATTGCTTTAATGTTGGGAGGTATGCTTGTGTATGCTACTCCTTCCTCTTTCCTACTCTTTCAATTTAACAAGCATTCAATTTAGAAAACTTTCTTTTAAAGACTATTAAAATTCTCATATTTCTTTTAAAAAGAAAGATGAGAAAAATAATTACACAAATTAGAGAATACAAACAGACAGACAAACTAAAGTCATAAATACTTTCAACTGTTTTGGAAATTAAAAAATATTATATATATACAGTATAGGATCTGTTATCCGGAAACACGTTATCCAGAATGATCCGAAAACAGGAATGCAAAATGCCAACTACCAAAATTTTTAATTATCGTAAAATTTAAGAATTTAAGTTATACAATAGCAGTGGTCAGAATTATAGTTTTACAACCTACTTTCTTTAATGCTACGGTGTTATTCTGAGGAAATATGGTGAGCACAAAATTGTCCAAATAATTAATGAAAATTTTGCAAAATTAAGTCAGAAAATGAATTTTAATTGTATTTTTAATAGATAAACATTAATAACACATACTTCTTAAAGTGCCCAATAGCAGATGAATTTTATCCTTGAACTCAGGTCGCATGCATGAAGTCCCAATTGTTATAAAATTTTTAAATAGTTTTTATTAATTTCCATTATTTTTAGAATTCATTTCATAAAATATTTGAAACATTTATGAACTATTAGTATCAGAGCAGAGACACACTATCAGCAAAAAAATATCATAGAAATTTTTGCAAAATCCAAATGAAAGGATGTTACTTTCAGGTCCAAAATTAAATTTTATATATGTTTATTTATTTTTCATTTATTATTACTATTATTATTTATAGTTTGAAATTCTAATTAAGAATGTTTCTTTTTTTTATTTTGTGGAAATAATTTATTAAATTAACAAATATATAGGTAAAATATTTACATGTATATTATTCATGTTTATCACTGCTATTTATGAAATTATTTTGTACCATTTTTATACATATAATAAAGTGTTCCAAATTACAGAAAAACCCCTTATCCAGAATATCCCAGGTCCCAAGCTTTCTGAATAACGGATCCTATACTGTATAAATTTAGATTAAAGTGTAAAATAATTTCATATTTAAAAAAATAAAAATTCTGCCCGAAACAGAATTTAATTTTGTATAAAACGACTTCTTTCTTTCTTTTTTCTGTCTGAAATAAATGGTCCTCTATACCTTTCATCAAGGAGGTAATATAGAAAGAGGTACATTGAAAGTTAACAATATAACATATACTAAACTACAGGTTGAAAGTGTTTTATATAATCTGCGCAAATCTCATGATTTATCTTTCTCATTATTTATAAACAAACCAAAATGTTTCAGAATGAAAAGTAAATTTAGAATTATGTATTTATTTTTCCATTAAAATTTCAGTTTCTTCTTTTTTGAGTTGTCAACTATTCTTAAAATTCTAATCATACTATTAAACACAATGTAATCAATCAGTGAATTTCATTGTTGCTTCGTGGTTTCATTGTTATTAATCTGCTTTGAAATTTTGCTTTTTTAAATCCATATGACTCCTATTCTGGTCGTGGCAGGCTGGGTGATTGTTGCCGGCATGAAACTAGTTTAACCCCACAGGCAAGTCACAAGTCTTGCCGCCTGCCTCCTTCCTTCCTAACTTTAGTTTCTTAACTTATTTTTTCATAAATTTTGATAGAGTTTATGGTTTTAAATTAAGATTTGTTGTGTTACTTTTACTGCTTCGTTTGTTTTGCAGGCTGTTAATTAATAAATCTGGTTTCTTTAAATTAGTGTATTTCATCGACTGTTAATTTTTTTTTTTTTTTTCCCCCCCCCATTTCTCTGAATTTCTGAAAGAAATTTTTAATCGTATTGGTTATTGGTGTTTCAGTGATCTTGTATCTATTGCTTGGCTTCTATTATGCTTAATAGATCATCATTATTATATATATATATATATATATAATAATGATGATCTATATATATATATATGGATATATATGATGATCTCTCTCTCTATATATAATAATGATCTATTAAGCATAGTAGAAGCCAAGCAACAGATATTGAAAGAGTTTAATATTTCTTACTCTGTAATTATTTTTGTACTCCCCCCCCCCCCCCCCCAACTTCCCCAGATTGTGATCAATGATTAATTCTAGAAACAATAAAGCAATGCAAGTGTTCAATATTTCTCACGTGTGTAATTATTTTTAGATCTTTAGTGCTGAATTTAATGAATCTGTTTATTTTTTCTCAATTAAATTAAATATTTGTATGTCATATTTATACCAAATGTGTAAACATGGGGGGGGGGGGAAATGAAGAATAATTTTTTCAGAATTATCTCTTTTAAGAAGTTTTTGGTACAATTCTATGGAAAAAATTCCCTCTAGATCTACTCCAGGGAAAATGCCAACACTCTTTTAATTTTCTCCTTCCCTTATAAAGACTGATTACATTCGCTTTGACATTTGAGTCGAAAAGAAGGGGTAAGTAAAATTTTCGGGCATTTCAGTATTTTAGAGGTATACCTGAATTGAAGCTCTGGTAATGAAAGGGTTAAGTATCACACATTCAAATTTGAAAAGTTCATCGGAGGGAATTTGCAACAATTGTTGATGTAAGTGCAGATAAAAAATCACATGACCAAAGTTCTTTAAAATGCTAGAAGTATTACTCAGGATTTAAAAAGTCACTTGATAAGATCTGGTCCTTTTAATTTTTAACTTATGAGCAAATTACTCAATTTTATTCTGTACTGCTTGTTACAAAATATAAGTAATTATACATTCTTTGGGTATATGAGTAACAATTTTTATGTATTTTCTGTGTTAATAATATCCACCATCTATTGTTTTTACTGTTTGAGTTTAACTTTATGTTAGTTAACTTTATGATGTTAGATACAAATCTTGTTTTCTTTAAAATCTTTTATGTTTAATTTAATAAAACTTGTTTTATGACACTAAATATATATTTTGTAATGTTTTAAATTTTTTTAGTTATTCAGCACAGATGATGCAGCAAATAATGAATCATTGGCTGAAGATATAGTGGTATGTTGTTTAATTTGTATTGCATTATTTAAATATTTTAATTTATTTTAAATGTGAACTGTATATTTTTTATGTGTGTGATTATCTGTGATTATGACAAGACACTGAAATACAATTTGTTGCTTTATATATATATATGCAGTGAAAGACGTTTAACACGAAAAAGCTTAACATGAAAAATCGGTTAACACGAAATAATACAGTGGTTTGGACAGTATGCTATGCTATTTAATACATTTTTTTTTCTTTTAACACGAAACAAAAATCGTTTAACACGAAAAAAATTCGCTTTCAATCTTCAGTGGCATGTTTGCTACAACAGAGATGCCAACATTTTAATTTATTCCGAAGCATTTTTAGACCCGCTTTTATTTCCATACCATATTTTTCTTAAGAGTAATTTTTTTCTTATTTTATCATAGTTATATATTCAAGGAAAATAGCTATAAATAAAGTGTTATGGATTGAAGGCAGGGCTAAAAATGTTCTGGAATAAGTTAAAACGTTGGTAACTATATGCTACTAGATGTTGCCGTCAATGGTCATGTTTTTATAGCACCAACAAAGGGATTTTTGACATTGTTCATCATTAAAATAATTCCACTTATGTAAATTTTGATGACGAATCTGACAACTGAATCAACGATGGAGTTCCTGTCCCATCTGCTTCAGAAATGAAGAAAAAAATGAGTATATCTGCAGTTATTTAGATGCGCATTCAAATTCAGAGATGAATAAAACAATGTATGATCACGATCAGTTTTTGAACAATATGATGCTGAAAAAGAAGTAAATCATATGTGATTTTTTTCCTCCAAAATCAATTATATTTGTACTTTTTATCCTAATGGATACAAGTTAGTAGTAGTTTTACAAGAAATGGAAATAATAATTGACGACATGGAAAACATTGGCCAGTTTTGTACTTTTTTATGAATCTTTTTACACAAAATTTTTTCAACACGAAAAAGTATTTCGGTCCCCTCAGTTTCGTGTTAAACGTTTTTCACTGTATATATATATATATATATTAAACTTAACTGCAGCAACTTATTTTAAATTTAAATACTCTAAAGCAACTATTTTTAAATAATTCTTTATTTCAAACCTTTTTTTTTTTTTTTTTTTTTGTAGTAATTTAGAGATAATAATTCTACACTTTTTATTTATATCAACTACTTTTGACATTTAAGCTGTTAATTAAATAGCTACTTTTGTAATTTTAAATTACTAAAGTAACTGTTTTTGATACATTTTTCCTCTGTCAGCCCTGATCTTACTTAGGGTGGCCACTACTCAGGGAAAGTCATGGAATTTATGTGAGTGGAAAAAGTCATGGAATTTCATGGAGCGTAAGGGAATTTTGACAAATTATGTGGAAATAGCCATATTTGAAGATTTTTTACTGTAAATTGCTAAATTATTCGCGAATCTTATTAACTTTTTGTGGGAAATAAACAGTAAGTCAGGGAAAAGGGTAAAAAATGGTCAGGGAATATTTAGAAAAGCTTTAATGTTAACCACCCTGTTATTGTAGTTTACATTTTCTGTATCAAAATAAGAAATTAAATGTAAACTAGTTCTATGTATGGTTCAGAATAAAGCAATTTTAAATTAATCTTTAATTTTCTTTTTACAAATTCATAAAAAAATGATCTTTTTACGTAATGGTGTGTGTGTGTGGGGGGGGGGAGGGGTGAATTGTTCTAATTATATAATGCGGTTTACTAATAATCTGGACAATTGTTGATAGTATTTTCTATTTATCAGAAGTTAATTAAAACAAATAAACCTGTATGCACATGCATGTATCTGGCAAACACATGCACACAAAGTTTCACCTTGACATTTTCAAAAGGGTGCTGTGCTCTGCCTACCCATTGGTTTTTAATTACCGTAAAATTCCAATTATAACCCACCCCCCTTTCTTTTAAAAATAAAAATCATTAAAATCAAAAGATGTGATATTATTGGAAACTTTTAAAAAGCTGAAATTTTATGAAAAACTTCAGACTATAATAGCCGACAGAATGGAAAAAAATGAAAACATCTGAAAATTACAGAGCAAGGTATATTTGGGTTGGGGGTTACTATCAGAATTTTACGGTATTTATTTTTTTATATTAATGATATGACATAGGACAAATTTATGCAAATAATTATTGTACAAAAATACTTATATTTATGTAAATATGCACAAATTTATGTAAATAATTATAGTACAAAATTTACATAAACATGCACAATGAGGATTATGTTTAATCAATCATTGTGAAATAAAAAATAATTTACTACTAACAGTCAACCAGAATAAATTCTCAATTTCCCCAAGGGTGTAAATTTTCATTATATTTCAAAAGAACTCGTCAACATCTTTAAAATGAATGGTTAAACCATATATCTGTGGTAATTTGGAACAAAGGTTGTCAATTTTTTTTTTTTTTCCAGCAAAAAATATTCTGAAAAAGCATTCCCTAAAATGTTGGGTAAAAAAATTGACTTTCTTTTCATATTTAAGGTTATGCTTTTCTGAAATGAAAATAATCATCTACACTTACCATGGACCAGTCATCTACAAATAATTTTGATAATAATAATTTAGGTAATTTGCACTGTGTGAATTTATATAAGAAAATATAGAAAAAAAAGTTTTGTGATGGCCACAATATACCTGTTTTTCATTGTCTGTTATTTTATGCTATGCAAGAGCTATGATAAGAAAGTATTTTTATTTATTTTATTGTATTATTATCTTAAGATATTTTTAATGTCATTTAATTTTTAGCTTATCACTTATTGACACTTTTTATAAATTCACGGGAATTTTTTAGGTATTTGACAAGTATTCCCTTTTTCTAAAAACATATTTTGAGCTAATCAGCATAAAAGCAAAAACAGCATTAAAAACACGCAAATTAAAAAAATCTTAAAAATTAGGAAACAGCTGTTCAAAACATCTGAAATTCCTTCTTCAGTACTAGTAGAAAAAAATTAGTTAAAACATGATTTTTAAAAAAATATTTTTGGTTCTTTCTTCATCAGTGTCACTCTAAATGTTGTGTGTATATACAGGGTGTTCGAAAAGTCCCACAGCCCCCTCCTAACTCAAAAATCAGTTGAAATTTTGAAAAAATAGCAAAACACGTATTTAATGAATTCGAGAGAGACCTCTTTTGATGAAAAAAGTTTGGGCTAGTGGTTGCTAGGGAGGGCAACTTTAAAATTTCAAATGGGAAGGTATGTCTTGTGATACATCCCTGGAAACATCTCTTCAAGACAATGAATTTGATATAAACAGTTTTGTCCTAAGATGATTATTAAAGGAAATACATGTGGTTTTAGATTTTTGAAATGTGGATTTCATACTTATTGTGTATCCCCTTTAATATGTGTAAATTGTGTATGTATGTGTATCCCCTTTAATAATCACTGCAGGACAAAACTATTTATATTAAATTCATTGTCTTGAACAGGTGTCTCCCGGAACGTATCACAGGACATACCTTCCCATTAGAAATTTTAAAGTTACATTCCCTAGCGGTACTCCTACCACCCTCTTGTCCGGGCTCAAACATTTTTGGGCAAGTCTTGTGATACATCCCTGGAAACGTCTCTTCAAGACAATGAATTTGGTATAAATAGTTTTGTTCCACAGTGATTATTAAAGGGGATACATAAGTATAAAATCCACATTTCAAAAGTCTAAAAACTCATTTATCTCCCTTTATAATCGTTGTAGGGTGAAACTATTTATATCAAATTCATTGCCTTGAAGAGACGTCTCCGCGGATGTATCACAAGACATACCTTCCTATTTCAAATTTTAAAGTTGTCCTCCGTAGTGCCCCCCCACCCCAACCCGGCACAAACTTTTTTCACCAAAACAGGTCCCTCTCGAATTCATTAAATATGTGTTTTGCCATTTTTCAAAATTCTGACTCTTTTTCGAGTTAGGAGGGGGGGGGACTTTTGGAACACCCTGTATATATAATAATTATAAATGAATGCTTGAAATACATAACACAACTTAACTTTCTTCGTCCATCTTGAGACCACACTTACATAGCAAACTCCAGGGTTTTTAATTTTCATTCTCCTGCTTAATTTATTTTACAATTTTTTTCATCTTTTAACTTGCACTGAAGAAGGAACTTCAGAGGTGTCGATGTTTCGAAACAGCCATTTGCTAGTTTTTTAATTTCTTAAATTTGTGCTCTTTTAACCCTGTCTGTGTTCAAGCCCATTTTGACTGAAAATCGACATACATGAAAAATCTGTATATGATGTATAATACTTTCTTTCTTGAATTATAAGCAACAGACTAGAAATCATTCCACATGTACTATTATTAGAAGAGCAGAATGGTTTTCGGAAGGGAAGTTCTTACATAGGCAGTGTATTTACCCTGAAACAGTTCTTTGAAAAATGCTGTGAATTTAATTCAGAAACTCATGGTGCTTTCATAGATTTTGGAAAAGTCTTTAACTGGGTAGATTGAGTAAAATTGTAGAATATCGTGGATTATATGGGATAACCCCGCCCCCCCCCCTCATCCCATTAAAAGTATTAAGAGACTGTATAAAGAAATTCCATTGTTTTAGACTAGGTTATACAATTTCAGATAAAATAATAATAAATCAAGATGTATGACAAGGATGCAGCTTTGGTTTTTCTGTATAACTGGTTTCTCATCAAAGCAAGCCTCATTAATCAGAATTATTGCATATGGTTCTCATTTAAAATAAATATTTTAAATCAAAAATTAATATTTTTTATCAATTAATCAAATTTAAATAATTAACCTTTTTTTTTACTTATTAAAGTAATTTTTAATTAAGATAAATTATTAATCAAAATTTAAAATATGGAAAAAAAAAAAATCTTTGAAACTTAATTTTCCATAAAAATCTAAATTTGCCCAAATCCAAGTGTTTTTAAATATGATTAGCTAATGATTTTAAAACATTGAATATTACTAAAGATTAAAAAATTATGATCTGATTTTACAGGTTTTTCTTTTTATTTCTTATGAAAATTCTCTTTTTTTATGTCCATGAAATCTTATTTGATTTTAATTATCACCTCCCTCCTCCAATAAAATAATAATGAAATAAATAAATTCAGTACAGGACCAATTATTCCCATTTCATCCAACCCTTTCCAGCACGGATTAAAAGAGAAGGATGTATTACTAATGTTACGGAAAGGTAGTAATTTTCATCTTACGGATAGAGGGCGACCAAATCTCGAAAATACACCAATCAGCGCATTTTTACATTTCTGGCTGTTCGTTCGTTGGATGACTGAAGCCGAAGGGGCGGGCTTTCCCTTTCTTCCGATGAGTTTCAAAGATACTACACCAGGCGGCGATCGGATTGCTTACTCTGTTCGGCTGAATTAATGCGGAAAATAAAGCTCCGTTCCCCACGCTGACCGCCCTATCTAGTTTATCATCCTGTATCCTAATCCGTGCTTTCCAGATAAATAAAATTGTTACCTTTATTATATTGTGTAGTGGCGCCATCTATCGTCATTTTTCAGAACTAAATGCTATCTTTTCAGTTTACATTGTACATTATGACCCTTAACTTATGCCCCTTGCCAAATATATAAATACTACTTTTAAATAAATATAACAGAATTAAATGGAATTATTATTTATTAAATATTTCTTTTACTTTTAATTGTTTCAGATTACAATGTTAAACCATTATTGTTATTATTATTATTATTTATTTATTTATTTATTTTTTATTTTTTTTAATGCATTGGAATTTAGTTGTTTGAAAATATAATTCCGGATAAACAGTTCCATACTGTATATGGAAAACAATCTTCAGAGATGAAATTTCTGAGGAGTGTGAAGTTTTCAGAACTAAAAGCTATCTTTTCAGTTTACATTGTACATTATAACCCTTAACTTATGCCCCTTGCCAAATATATAAATACTACTTTTAAATAAATATAACAAAATTAAATGGAATTATTATTTATTAAATATTTCTTTTACTTTTAATTGTTTCAGATTACAATGTTAAACCATTATTATTTTTTTTTTTTTTTTTTTTTAATGCATTGGAAGTTAGTTGTTTGAAAATATAATTCCGGATAAACAGTTCTATACTGTATATGGAAAACAATCTTCAGAGATGAAATTTCTGAGGAGTGTGAAGTTTTCAGAACTAAAAGATATCTTTTCAGTTTACATTGTATAACCCTTAACTTATGCCCCTTGCCAAATATATAAATACTACTTTTAAATAAATATAACAAAATCAAATGGAATTATTATTTATTAAATATTTCTTTTGCTTTTAATTGTTTCAGATTACAATGTTAAACCATTATTATTATTACGAGGGTGAATCAAATATAAACGAGACTTTTGGACCTGCGCGCGCAATAGTGATGGAAGAACGTTCCGCTGTTATTGGCTGTTAGGTTGGTTTGTCAGGAGTGGGGGAAGCACGTGACTCATCATCATAGACTCGCTCAGTGTCCATCGTTACGATGTCCGAGCAGGAGGTACCTCCCTCTATTGCGCAACGTATTGTTATCAAGTTTTTAGCTGCAGAAGGTTTAAAACCGGCCGAAATCTTGAGAAGATTGACTGCACAGTTCGGGGAAGAGACGCTGTCGCGAGCTAGAGTGTTTGCTTGGCATAAACAGTTCGTGGAGGGCCGTGAACGTGTTGAAAATGAGAGCCATGACCGCAGACCCCGCACCAGCATTACAGCAGGCAACATCGACAGTGTTCGTCAACTTGTTGAAGGTGATAGGCGTCAGACTTGCATATCGCCGCAAAAGACGAGACCTTCCGATGAGAAAAGTGATTCTCCTCCATGACAATGCTCGCCCCCATACAGCAGCCCTGACCGTACAAAAATTGGAGCAACTGGGTTGGGAGACACTGGAACACCCTCCATACAGTCCAGACCTGTCTCCCTGCGACTTCCATGTCTTTGGTCCTCTCAAGGAAGCTTTGGGAGGGCAAAAATTCCACAGCGATAATGAAGTTGAAGCATATGTGCGCAATTGGCTACAAACACGACCTGACTCTTTTTACCTGGAAGGAATTAAAAAATTACCTATACGCTGGGAAAAATGTGTTTCTAAATCAGGAGATTATGTAGAAAAATAAACTATGATTGTTTGTGCGTTTAAAATCAAAATAAATATTTTAAAAAATAAGTCTCGTTTATATTTGATTCATCCTCGTATTATTATTTAAAAAAAAAAAAAAAAAAAAAAAAAAAAAAAAAACTTTTTTTTTTTTTAATGCATTGGAAGTTAGTTGTTTGAAAATATAATTCCGGATAACTGGATTCCGCATAAACAGTTCCATACTGTATATGGAAAACAATCTTCAGAGATGAAATTTCTGAGGAGTGTGAAGGAATGTTCTATAATTGATAAAATAAGAAATGTTACATCAGGAGAGGGCTAAAAATTAAACCAATAATACATACTATAATGAAGTACAGAAATAAGTGGAGAGAAAACATTTAGAATGAATGGGTACTGACCGTATACTAAAGGCAGCCCTGGAATATAAGCCAAAGGGGAAAAAGATGGATTGAAGCCAGAACAGGCTTGTAGCCTTCTGCCGTATTGATGGTGATGACTTTCTTTTCTTTTTTGTTTCTTATATAATATATATATATATTACATAAATTTAATAAAAAATGTAGAAAATGAATATACAGTAGAACCTCGATTATCCGAAGTAATTGGGAGCGAACCTACTTCGGATAATCGAAATTTTCGGATAATCGAGAATTTATCAATAATCATCTAAAATATTTATCTGCACTCGTAGTTTGAAAAGGACGGCTTGCATACAAAAGGAATGTGGGGAAAAAAAATACAACTTTAAAAATGCATGTTTCTTAAGAGAAAATTCTGGATGATAGTAGAAAATGAAAAATAAAAAAGTGAAGAAACTGACATCGGTTAACGGAGAGTTTCGGTTAATCGAGGTGAACTTCGGTTAATCGAGGTTTGGATAATCGAGGTTCTACTGTAAGTCTATATATTAAAATTAAAAGCATTGAGTTTATTGTGACTCCATTTCACACATTCAAAATGAATACAGAGCAGGATTAATATTGTTTTTGCTTTCTTTTTTAACATAATCAGCCCAAAATATCTTCACTTATCCTAACAATTCAATATAATCTAAGTTTTATAAAATGCATTTTCACTTTTTTCTTTTTTAGGATGATATAACTATTAAGACTGAACCAGTTGACATAGTTGGTAAGTATTCAACATTTTATATGATTTAGAACATCATTTTTAAAAGTATTATTTTAAATTTATCTTATTAATTTTTTTTTCTCCATGTATATCAGATTCAAGAGATCTGGAAGCACATGATATTGCAAAATATTTGAGTCTGCCTTCTTTAATTTTGTCATGCATACTCATATTAATTAAAAAACATGTTGATTGACTGTATTATTTTTTTTTTTTTACTTAAAATATTCTCCAGTGTTTTCACTGCACTTTTTAGATAAATTACTAAGCACATCTAGCAGCAGAATGGTCAGCAATCTGATCTTCGATTGCCATATGCTGGGTTTCAGCCACATCCCACTTTAGGCATGGATGTTCTTAGTATTTTAGAATCTACTTTAAGCTTTTCATCCTAGTCTAATTTGTTTTAATGTGGAAAAAATGACTGTGTAGTGACAATTTGAACCAAACCAAAAGTCACTAATAAGGAAAGCATGAAACAGTAAAATTCTAATTAAAACCAAACCAAGCTTGTGTTAGAGAATATAGGGTAGAGTCCAAATTCGCTGCAGAAACACCCCCGATATATAGGTCAAGATGACCCTAGAAGTTTTAACTGTTTCTATCAAAACCAGTGGAATAGAAGCAGAAAATGTGAAGGTATAGCACTGTGGTAGAGTAAGGAAGGTAGTGCATTCAAGTCCTGTCAAAGTTTTTTTTTTTTTTTTTTTTTAATTAGTATTATTTCAAATGAAAAAAAAAATGTTTAAATTTTTAATTTAATTAAATTATTAGTTTAAGAGAAAATATTTATTATATTAGGAATTTTTTTTTTTTTTTATGAGTGTATCAATTAATAAACTATTAACAAGCAATTAAGAGATATATGTTTATTATAAGGAAGAAAATCGTTTGTAAAAAACTTTGTAAAAAACTATCGTGTAAGAGATTTGTAAAAGAAAAAGAAAATCTATTTGTAAAGGAAAATTATGTTTAATTAAAGTTATAAATTTAGTTTCTAATTTATAGTGACTAGGATTAGAAATAAGAAAATAAATTATTTATTTTAATTTTTAAAAACTTAGCACATTTTCTCAGTTTTAAATTATAAAAAAAAAAGTCAAAATCCAACTGAAGCAAGGTTTGAACTTGACACTTTCCTCCCTCAAGCCGAATATTCTACCACTGTTTCGATAGAAACAGCTAAAACTTCTAGAGTCATATCTAGCCCGACAGGGAGTTGTTCCAGAATATTTGTACTCTTAATTTAAGCTTGGTTTTGTTTTAGTAGGAATTTTACAGAAATTGCACTGAATAAAATAAAATTATATATATAAAAGCATGTTTATTGTAGGATATGACATGAAAATAAAGTTATTCAACACTCCTTTACATGGCCACGCAAAAGAATTCAGATGTATTAGGACTATACTTTAAAATTGAAACTGTCTAAATTTAAGTATACTATGTGGTGTGTATATAAACCTATAGACACTATACAAGGCTACACAAAATTGAGCAAATACATTTTATTTTATTGAATGTTATCAATATAAGTGTTGTACTAAATTTTACCAAGTTCAGGAAAACTGCTGCAGGAGGATAGTTACTTTCTATCCTATGATAAACAAAATACTAGTCTGGAGTTCAGATAAAGTATAATATTACTTTATGTAACTGATTTTTGTTCAGCTTTTCATTTTAACATAGGTATTTGATCTCAACTCATTTAACTCAAACAGCTGCATGCATTATAACTGTGAATATACTTGCTAACTTTTCTGGTTTTCCGGAAGACTTCCGGTTTTTTAACGTATCATCCGGTTTTCCGAACAGATGATAAAATCTTCCGTTTTTAAAAAAGTCGCAGATATTGTTCGTTTAAAAAAAAAAAAAAAAAAATCTACGAAAACTCAATGTTAGTATTCATTTCAAACTTGCTTTATGATATTCTAGAACATGTAAAGAAATAGAATTGATAAATATTTCCTGCTGATGTAATTATTTTTTGCCCCTCCACCCCCTTTATTTATCTCCAACTAGTGATCAGCAATCATATGTTCTGCAGAAGTCTTTTGTTTCCTAATCTTTATCCATCTGCAACATAAATGATATTAATTTTAAACTTCTTTCATTAGATTCTGGATGTAGAGTTGAAAGAGTTTACTATTTCTTACTCTGTAATTATTTTTGTATCCCCCCTCCCCCCCAACTTCCTCGAATTGTGATCAGTGATCAATTCTAGAAACAATAAAGCAATGGAAGTGCTCAATATTTCTCACGTATGTAATTATTTTTAGACCTTTATTGCTGAATTAAATGAATCTGTTTTTTTTCCTCAATTAAATTAAATATTTGTATGTCATATTTATACCAAATGTGTAAACATGGGGGAAAAAAGGAAGAATTATTTTTTCAGGTAGGAAAATTTTTCCCAAATCAATTTAAGAAAATTGATACTCAGTTGGTTTTATGCACATTTGAAACTGATAATTAGCTACTGCTACTTTTTTTTTATATGTATGATTAATGTACATATACAAAAATCATATTCTATATTTGTTTAAAAAATTAGTTATACTTTAACTTAACTAAGTTTTTTGTCTATTGTTAAATAAATTTCTTACAGATTGTTTTGTAGATATTTATATGTTGAAGAGGGATAACTTCATTTAAAACTGTTATGTATTTAGTATAATCAATCTATAGTAAAACGTTTTTATAGCTTGCTTCAAAATATTAAAACTGTAAAACTGTATTGTTTAACACGTCAAAGAAAAAATCTTCCCTTTTTTTTTATTAAAATTGGTTGGCAAGTGTGTGTGAAATAACTACAATACTCGCTTTTTGATAAAAATTGTATTTTCATCATTTCAAAAGTTCATTGTGTATTTTTATATAGTCTATATTTTTTATAATATCATTTATCTCTCTGTCTTTATAGGTAATGAACTTGTTCAGTTTACACCATCTATGTTAGAAGTGGATTATGACTTGGGAAATAATCACTTTCTTCAGTGCCTCAATCAAGATGAAATAGTGTCTCCTGTTTCTGATACCAATAAAAATTCTGAGGACCAAAAAAATTTTCTTACAGATGTACTTAAAACTGACCAAGTAGCTGCATCTGAAGCTGCCGAATATCTCCTAAGTAACGGAGCTGCTACAAAACAAAAATCTCCTCGTCGTCCAAAAATCCAAAAGGTGCAAAATGCAAAACGACGAAAGTTAAAATGAATAAGATGTAGTGTGTTAATCTTTCAATGTACATAATATTAAAAAACTTTGCTGTTTGTTAACTAAAACTGTGCACAGCAAGTCTCTACCTAGGCTTTCGAAATGTATATAAATGAGTGATAATTTCAAAAGCTTTTATCTGTGGTTATGAGAATTTTTGCAGGGATTTCTTTTTAGAGCATTAGTCATTTGAACTGTACAATAACTGTTTTGTGACATTTTTTTATTATTATTCTTTAGCGTTGGTTTGAAAAGCTGAGGTTTAATTAATTTCTTATGCCTAAACACATTGAAACAATGTTTTTTAATACAATGCATTTTCATTTATGAAATATACTCAAACGACTTGTTGCTTGGGCAATCATTGTATTAATTTTCATCAGAGGAGTATGGCAGTCATCCTATATCATACTTTATGCCATTAGACTGCACTTTCATAAATATTTGACATTGATGTTAAAAAATAAAATAAAAATTATCAATCAGCAGTATTCAATTTATATCATAATATATTACCGTTATTTTTTGCATAATAAGGTAATTAGAATGAATGTTCAAAATATCAATACTTTGTTGCACTAGTACTTTAAAAAAAATAAATAAATAGCTTTTTTCAAAAGTTCTAAATAAAACTTACTCTTAACTGTTATTTCACATAAGAAGTTTTCCAAAATTTTAATATTATATTTTTAGAAAATGAAATTCAATTTGTTATATTTGATTTCTTGAGTATTGGACCATCTGCTTAATCTCACATTTATTTTTTAAGAAATGGCTTGAATGAAAGAATATTCTAAATTGTTAAGTTAATTCAAATAATTGTATGACCTGTATTTTTCACCATCAACAGATAATTTGAACTTTATAGACATGGATTTGGACCACAACAGTTAAGTTTATCAGATTGTATGTATATATCATGATTTCATAATTTCAATCTTTAAATTAATTCACATTTTCTAAATATATTGAAGATTTAAAATCTGAGTTATTTTGTTATTGTTAAAGTCATATGATGATGTTTGTTGTTAAATTTTAAAAGTTGCTATTAAAGGCAATTTCATTCTGTTACTAAATATTATGCTATTTATATTTCCTCTTGCATCCCTTATACTCAAAACTTTTAAGTTTCTCATGACATAAAGGAAATGAAAATTTAGATTAGCATTACTTTTCTTATGAGTTATTTTTTATGTTTATCAGATATGTTTTATAAAAGTTTTATATATTTAATTGTTTAACAAATCTATCACAACTTTTAGGAAATAATAAATAATATAAAATTTCTTTGTAACTAATAAAAATATTTTTGGGAGTTGTCAGTAAATGGTATCTGTGTGTCAGTTTCTAATCTATATATATTTGAAAATACAGTAGAAAAAGATACAGTTATTTGATCAGGTTTTAATATTTGTTTAATTTTTGTTATTTAGAAATTTTATTTAACACTAGGTATTGTAATTATTATTGCTGTTATTTTGTATTTTTTTTACCATTAAAAAATATAAGTAAAATGCATAATATGGAAGCTTATCTCTATTTGAATATTTTGCATAATGAAAAGATAGTTATTAGATTTTGTTTATTGAATAATCATTTTTTTTTATCATTGTATATATCATCACTACATAAACAATAATTGAAAAAAAAAAACCCTTGATCCATTTTCTATCAAAAGCAGTTTTATTTGCAATATAATTGTAAAATATAACAAAAAACTGTGACATATAATTATTTCTAACTGTAAATAAACTTGAAATTTCATTTAAGAAAACATTTATTGATATTACATTTTTATGAAACTTTGATTAACAAAGAAACATGCATTAATTTTTGTTTCATTTTTTCGACATTTTTATTTAATAATCTCTTTAAAAAATATCAGGGAACTATTATTAGAATTATCACGAATATCATTATTTTTGCACCTATTGTTTGGAATAAGCTTGTATTATTTTGTATTCACAAGTATCATAGTTTCTCTATGAGATGTAAAAGTAATTTAAATATGTATTAATGTATAGTTTATACAGGAAATATGACTGTTCAATCTCACTTACTGTTTTGTTTTTATTGTGTGAACTATCAGTCAGGCTTATAACTTCTAACTGAAAGTCTAATTATAAGAATTATTTCCATTATTTATTTTATCTGCACAAACTACATTAAAATATTTATATTTAGGTTTTTATCAGATATTATCAGTGATGAATGATTATGTGTTTTGCATGATATTTATTAAACTATTTATTTGTACTGGCTATTGAATGTCAAATTCAATGATATTCAAAATTTTTATTTCATATATAAAGATTGCTTTTTACAGTCAAAAAATATTCATATAATTAATATCTAAAAATGTTGACATGCAAATGCAACTAATTAGCTAAATATAGCTGAATTTGCATGAAAAAATTCAATATAAATTTACCTAATATACTTTTAGTTTAAAAGTATATGATGCACATTATGTTATAAAATAACCTCTTATTATTTTGTAGATTTATTTCATTATTATAACTCAATTAAAAACTTGCTTTCTTAAATCTTGCATCTTCAATCTTGGAAACAAATTCTTTTATGATTGCTATAGCACTTACTGAAAAATACTGTTTCAAAAAACATAAAAGTTAAAATCTCAAAAATTCTCTTTTTTTTTTTTTTTTAATAATTATCAAATGGATGAAAAATATACTTGTAATCAGGTTTTTTTTACTCCGAAAAATTTTATATAATCTATCCCAAAAGTATAAAATGTTAAAAGAAAACTGTGTCAGGGTTGGGTTGCCATGCTACTTGGAAAACCTGGAGAATCTGGAACAGTCAGGGAATTCCATATGATGATTAGCAAAAAATTAACAATTTTGTAGCGAACATGGGGTCATTTCTTTGCTTTTTTTTCTCTCTCTCTTAGCTTCCACCATTTATTTTAAACACCTCCACCCTTTTCTGTTCATGAAAGAAATTTTCTTGTGCTTAAATTGTAAATTACCTCATCATGTTGATATATGTAAACAGCTAATATAATGTACCATTTATTTATTTTTGATCTGATATGAATCAAAAGCTATTTAGGTATAATTTGTTATTAAAGACTCTTATGCCAAGATCTATAGTTAATGTATCAAACATACATCAATATTATTATTTGTATATTCATCTTTGAATTCTCATATTGTCAACAGTCTTATCGTAGTCTATATTTACCAATGTTTCCATTAATAGTCTTCCAGAGTTGAAGTCTTCATTGAATCATTTGCGCTATGCATTTTTGTATGCTTGTGCATATTAAATTATTGGTAATAATTTTCTGAATCATCCCTATAATTTTCCCAGAAAATATATTTGATAATATTAAATGTAATACAATTTTACAACATTCGTTTTGGCATGCAGATGCAGTAATATGTCCATTTCATCCAAAGTCATATGATAAATAGATTATAAGACTTCTTCACACACCATAAATTTTAAGCCAGCACAACCGGTTTCAAAAGGACGTAGCCTTTCTTCATCAGGTGCAAAAAAACACATGCTACTGCCTTGGAGGCAAAAGCACGTGCTGGCT
Organism: Salticus scenicus; assembly: GCA_963930645.1. Classification (NCBI taxonomy): domain Eukaryota; kingdom Metazoa; phylum Arthropoda; class Arachnida; order Araneae; family Salticidae; genus Salticus; species Salticus scenicus. The sequence continues at coordinate 87,211,693 of OZ005662.1, forward strand.
TAAAATTTATGGTGTGTGAAGAAGTCTTATAATCTATTCATCGATTGTACAGCAGTTTCGAATTTAGTTTTGGCAAAGTCATATGATTTCTAATTAATTTTAAAAGTAAAGATACCTAATTTACATTGTTAGCATTACACTAATCTATCATTAGTTGATTAAAACTGTTCTCATTATATTAAAAACTAACAAACCTGTGCGAAATTTTCACACTTTATTTCTTTTCTTATTTACTTGTAAAATTTGAAACTCATAAATATTATACCAATTTTACCACCGAATTAAAATTTTAACTTACCAGAAGCCAAATTATTATTAGATCCAAATTAATATTGTGCAATAGTGAAATCAAAATCATTTAAAGAACGGTTTCAAAATAAAATTCATGGTTGACGACCCAGTTTTCATACTTCCGCAGGCAGTACAGTTTTAGTATTGGACCCCCATGACTCCTTTTAAACTTTTTTCGTCATATTGGCAATGACATTTTATTTATTTGTTTTGCCATAATTATTTATTTAAAAAAAAAAAAAAAAAAAAAAAAACTAATTCCTATTTTGATTGCATTTTTTAGGAATGCGTTTTTTAGTCAATTTATGATAATAATTCATATTCTGTATATATATTTAAAGTATTGCTAGATTTAAAATGACGCTTGCAAAGATTCTAAAGAAGCAACTTTTAAAAATACATTTTTCCATAAAATGGTCTCATAATACAAAAGTCATTTTTTCTTATACCATTAAGCTGAAACCGCTTGCTTAAATATTGTCCATTTATAAATATTATTTTTTATCTTTATGTATTTTATAATTACATCACTATCATATCATTTCTACAAAATGTAATCGTAATTGGTCCACGTTAGAGAAATATTAAATAGATAGTTCATTATTTCCTTGCTAGATTTCTTTAACAAATTGTGGATATAGTTAAAATTTACTTTGAGAGATTAATTGCCATATTCATTAAATGCATAATTTGATCTAAATACAGATTATTTCTTTGAAAATGATTAATGGATTTATTGTCTTAATTATATCAGTTTACTAATATTCCCCCACCCTGTAATTATACCAAATTTATCTTTGTAAATCATTAAAAATGTATTGATAGGTATTTTTAATGCATTAAAATAAAGAAATCTAATAATCTGTAATAATAATAATAAGTTTTGTTTACATATGCAGACATGAAGAATGATTTTCATACAGTATGTATCACATACAAAAAATTATATGCGTAGCTGAATTTTAATTGAAAGTAATTATAAAAGATAAAAAAAAAAGATATTTTTATAGTTAATTTTATTAATGTCTGTTCAGTAGACATGTATGTGGTAGTATGTATATGGCTTATGTAGGTAGTTTGTGGGAGACATGCTAGAGATAAATTTTGCATACTATTAAGTTAAAGAACGTAGTTATTGGTACTTAACAGATTAAAAACAGAATTTTAATATTTACGGTATTGAAAATTTACATTTTACAATAGTGTAACTTGGATGTTCATAGAGAGGGATGTTCATCTGCTATATTTGCTTATTTATTCTTTTAAACTTTAATTCTGAAATTCTTGTTTTAAAATAATTATATTTTAATCTTCTTATTATGAGTTTATATTACAACATTAAAATTTAATACTTCATTAAAATTATTTTTCAAATTAATCTGATACTAAGATGAAGATTTTTTGAAGATTTTTCTTCTCTGGAAGTCTTAACTGCACATTATATATATGTTTTTTCTTATATTTATGTTTCATCTCCACAAATGTAATATTTGTAAATAATGAGTATAAATTCCTTTTGGTATATTCAGAGATGTTATTAAATTCACATATTTTTAATTGTTTGTTGAAAGCATTGAAAATAGTGATTTAAATGCATAATTTTTAATTCTTAGTAATTTTTTAAATATATATATATTTGTGTGTGTGTGTATTCAAAATGAAAATATTACTTTCAAATGAAGATGTTGCAACATGTATATAGTAATTTCTTTTAAAATAAAATTAGTATATATTTAAGTTATTTGTTGTAAATATATATATTTTAAATGTTTTGCAGTACATTTATTATCCAAGTCATATTATGTTTCTACTTTTGAAATAAATTGTCTTACCCTTCCACTTTTACATTCTTAAATAAAACAGAGGGTGGCAAACAGTGTTTTAGCTGTTTAAAGCTACTATATTCTTCAGTTAATATTGTCTTCATTTATTAAGTTTTTTTTTTCCTTTCAAAGAATGAAATGGTTATTCTAATTTTCTAATAAACTTTGAATAATTATTATGTTCTCAATAAATGTTTGTCATTTATAGTGAAAGACTTCTGAAAGTTAAACATCTCATTGCTGGAAAAGTATTTGATATTTCACATAGTTAAAAAAAAATAAAAATAAAAAAGAAGTTCTGGGAATACAATATTGGTTGGAAATTGGACTAATCACTTATTTTGTATTGGAAAATATATAAAGAATATGAAGTTATTTCACTTGCCAAAAAATATATTTATATCATCACAATGGTGTGATTCAGGTTAAAATTGGGGTCCCTTTAGTTGCTCATTCGCAAATTTACAATTCATTAGAAGAACCCCTTTACAAAATTCAAATCCATAAAATGAGTTTCTCCTCAAAGTTAAAATTTATATTTAAAAAAAAAAAAAAAAAAAAAAAAAAGATCCTTTTTATAAAATTTTTCCAAGTTTCAGTATCATTTAAAATGAGTGCCTGTATTTGTTTCCAGTGAAACATAATTAACTTGATATTAAATGCTATGTAGAATGTGTGCTAAAAGGGAAGGTTTTACACAATATATTTTTATTTTATTTTTCTAAAAAATGGGCCCCAAAATTAAAAACCTGGATCACAATCCCCTGCATCATCTCTTCCAGGTTGTTTCTTACTCACAGTGACACTTGTCTCTGTTTATATATATATTTTTAATTACATTTGGTTTATGTTTTGAATTTGTCAATATTTTAGAAATAAGAAAGCCATTGGTTGCTCTTTACTACTTTTTGGTGGTATCAGCTAACTTGGTCATATAAATGCTTGCAATTAACCCATTATTTAATGTTTTAGAGACAATATTTCAGACAGTGCATTCTGCCACTGTCCTCAAAATGGGATGATTTGTAGTAGTACACTCAGTTGTTTGAAATGTGTTGTAATCCTTTAATAGTCTTTACTGAAACTTATAAATTTCAATAATTAAGAGAAAATTAGATATAAAAGTTTTGACAAATAATGGGATGATGTACACTCTTTTTTTTTTTTAAGTTTTTCTGTAAGTTACTGTAATTTCGCATATATAACCTGTGGCGGAAGGTAACCTGCAGCATAAAAAATTTATTTAAAAATAATTATAACTGAAAGATACCTTACACTTCTAAAATCACATGGTCGGCAATCGCTGTTTATAATTTCAATACTAATTGCTATTATTTTAATAAGTAGGAAAATATACAAATATACAAATAAATATAAATAATAAACAAATAAATTTACTTACAGTCAGTAACTGTAATAAAATAGCAAATAATCATGTCTTAGTATTAATCTTTCGCTATGTATAAATTACTATAAACTGGAGTAACTTCTAATGATTAACACCTTTTTTCACTTTATAAGAAAATTATGGATTAATAATAAATTTATTTACAAAATTCATTTAAATCCATTGAAATCGGATACTTCCGTATCAGAATTAAAATGTTCAGACATTGTTTGGGGCAGTTCGTCTTCATCATCCTTATTATCCTCCTCATCAAGTCTCTTTTCAGTGTCCTCAATTTCATCATTATTATACATTAATAATCCAGACTTCCGAAACAAAAATGAGACTGATGTTGATTTTCTCATTGTTCTCGATAGATACCGCACACCGAATGATAGCCTGCAGGACATACAAAGTCAGGTTTTTTTTTTTATAGATTACCCGCAGGTTATATACACGAAATTACGGTATTTATTTAGATAGTGTTACCTGTAAAAATAATTAAGGTCATTTGCTATTTGATGATATCATCCACAGTTCAATTTTTCAAGCAGCTCCTCTGTAATTTTTCATGGCTTATGAATAAATTATTCATATTCTTAAGTTTCCATTTTTATTTCTTATATTCAGTAATCGTGATTATTTCTTTCTTGATTAAGGTTGGGGGAGTAAATTCTCTATATTCATTGTTTTTGTCGGTTTTGTTAAATAAAATTAACTGTTCTAATTTCTAAAATTTATAATATACAAAAAAGAAAAAAAAAAAAGGTTTAAAATGCTACTTGAAGAAGTGAAAGTACTTAAAGAGCTAATTAAGCTGAATATTTTTGTGAATAATATATATATAATAATAAGTAAACATTAATTTTATTGAATGATCAATGGGAAATAATTGGAATATCGGGAGTTATCTTTAACATTATCATTTTTTATCTTCTATTTAGATTTGTCATCATATTAAAATAATAATTATTTTGAAATAAATTCTTTACTCATAAGTTTTCAAAGAAAAAAAGTGAAAGAAGTTAAATCCGTTTATAATATTTATTAATTTATATCATATTTTCAAATAAAAGGTGGAAAGTTGGGAATTTATCTGTAGTAAATAGTGTAATTCTGAAATAAAAGCAGCACCTGATTAATGCATAATTAAATTTACTTCCTCCAATAAAAATGCCTCCATCATTAAAACTATTCTAAAAACCAAAAACATCAGTCTTTTTCACCGTTTGCAAGTTTACTCGAAATATAATAATATAATATATATATTATTATACACTGTACAACATCGAAAATCCAGAATCATCTGGCCCTCAGCGATTTCGGAGTTTAGAAAATCTCGGTTAATAGAATATGTGTAGTGGCACCATCTACTGGAATTGTCAGAAATAAAAATACATATGCAGTTCTATATTGTTAAAAGCTTCAAACAAATCAGTAATATGTTCGGATTTGCTGTTGAAAATATTATTTTAGTAGGATTTGTAAGTTTTTTTTTTTTTTTATTTACAACCACTACTCATGCCTCACTTTAAGTCATTTACAAATATAATGCTTCAGGAAGTTATTAATATTAAGAAAGTAATAAAATTGCTTTTTTAAAAGATTCTTTTTTTTTTTATTATTATTAAAAAAATATATTAAATTTTATTCTACAAATATAATATACGTAGTGTGACAGATAATAGCTAAATCATTGTTAACTTTTTTTTATTTATTTAATAGTTAATCAGTAGTTTAAAAACAGCTTTTTTTTTTTTTTTAATTTGGTTACCACTCATTAAAATATTTTTATTTCTTTCTTTTCCTCATTCACATGACAAATAATCATAAGCGTAAACCAAAATTCAAAATGGCGGATGGTGAACAAGTATTTTGTAATTTACAGTAAAGAAGGAAAAAAATAAAAAGAACTATGCGCTATTGAATTGATAAATCATTTATTCTTTTGACTCTTAGAGCTAAAATTTCAATTGTATATCACATCAAAAATAGAAAAGTAATGGATATTGATTAAAATTGATTTTCAGTATTTAAAAAAAAAAAAAAAAAAAAAAAAAAAACTTTTCCACGTTTGTGTGGTGTCGCCATCTATCGTCATTTTAGAAAACAAAGATAAAATAAAAATCTGAGTGTCCGAATTTTGGATAATTCTGGTACTTAGAAGTCTGGATTTAAAATATTGTACTGTATTATTATTTATTATATAATAATATAAATATAATACTCTAATAAAATAATATAATTAGCTTTTTTACATAATTATAGTAATATTGCATTACCTTTTATTTAATTATTGAAAGAATCTTCGATTTTAAAGGATTTAATTATTATTACCATTAATCTGCATAGTCAGTTTTTGATGAAGTTATGTTTTTAATCACCCCCCCCCCCCCCCCCCCCCAAAAAAAAAAAAAAAAAAAAAAGTAAGCTGTTTATATATTTGCGCTTGAATAATAAAACAAAAAATGTATATGAAAATTGTCTCGGCTACTTGTTTCAATGCTATCTCTTTGACAAAAATTTATCTTTTATTTTATTTATTCTTGGTTTGATTTTTTATGTCTCTCTACAGTTATTTATTTATTTATTTTTTTTTTGCACATATAAGCTCATTAGATTTATTCCGGATTCCAGAATGCATCATGTGAACTATATTATAAGTGAATATTTGAGTCTTCTAAATAGATGAACAACCTAAACTAATTAAGGCCTTATACAGTTGAACCTCATTAACATGAATCTCAAGGGGAATAAAAAATTTGTTCATGTTATCAGTAGTTGTTTAATAATTCAGAAACTAATCTTTATTTTGACAGGGGTTGTGGAAACAGTTCATGTCAAAAGTAATTCACATTAAGCGTGTTCATGTTAATGAGGTTCGACTGTATTTATATATATATGTGTGTGTACATACACAATGTATTCCATTAAATTTGAAACAGGATTTAATACTTTAGCTATTGGCAATATAAATTCCCAAATGAGAAAAAGCTATTAATAAAATAATTCTACTTCTAATTTTCAAAAAGAAATTCTTTAACTACTGCTAAGCCAGATTTCAAAGACTGGCCTTGGCACGCTGCCAAAAAAATGGATTATTCCAGAGGGAAGGAAACATACATTGAAAGGGTGAAAAAGGTCATCCTCTCACCAAAACAAGTAATGTAGGATCCTCCTACCGTTTCCCTCCTATCCTATTTTGAAGAATAGATCCGTTTCCTTCCCCCCCCCCCCCCCCCGAGTCACATGACCCATCTTTAATCCTTGGCTAAGGATTATATCCTATCTATATCCCTTTCTTCAACAAAATTAATTAGGAAAATGTGTCATTTTGCTGCAACAAGATCATTATGAAAATTTGGCTACTCTTATTTTTAAAACTGAAGAAGTTCTCCTTAATTCAAAATTGAATTTTCTGAATGAATACCATTATATCAAGCAAAAAGAAGCACAGACAATAATGGTAAGAGAAAGTTTTATGCTTTCTGAGTAGGCTTACTTAATTTAGTCACCAATTATTTTGTATATTTTATTTAGGCACATTTTTTTTTATAATTTGTTTGTTTAAAAACCAGGTTGTGCTATGTTTGTTTTTAATAACATTAGGGTGATCAGAGTGATTTTTATAGATTTTATGAAATTGCAAAACAAACTATGTAAGTTAACTGCTTGGGCCTAGTGTGCAGAATATTTTTTTGGTTCAGGTTCTATATATCCTTAAAAATTTTTAAATGCATGTAATAAAATAGAAAAAAGAAATCTTTTTTTTTTTCTAGTCCATTATAAAATTAACAACTATTGGTATTTATTTGTTCTACACTCTTATATTAGAAGGTGCTTTTTTTTTTTTTTTTATGTTTTTATAATACATAAGTTCACATGTAGGAAAATTTGCATTAATCAATAAATTAAAAAAAAGAAAAGTAATAATAATAATTTTATTGCAAAACATGAGTCTATAGTAGTGGTTTTTTTTTTCTCCCCTCTCTCCATAAAATCTTTTAATTAATTTTGAATTCTGTGTAGTTTATTTATGTTTGTTTAATACCTCAGCTGTAATTTAATGTATATTAATGATGGGTTGCACATAAATAAAATTATTTTGTAATTAACTGGTTTGTTTTTAATGTTTCTTGCTTTATTAATGTCTGCACCAATTGTTTATTTAATCTGTTTATAGCCACACATCCAGTTACTATAATGAGTTATGTTGTGGGCTACATAAATTTACACGGAAATCACCACCAGGCTGGGTGTGCTGCTTGGAAGTAAAATAAATAAATAAATTTTAAGTAATTGAAACAATATAATTTTTTTAGTTTTATGTTTTATTTTTATACTGTCAGTCACCAGCGACTGCTGTGGCCTGAACGGAAAGTTTAGTGTCGGTTATCAGTGACTGATGTGGTCTAAATGAAAAATTCAGTGTCAGTTATCAGTAACTGACGCAGTTTTAACAGGGAGTTTAGTGTTAGTTACTGATCACTTAATATGTTAAATATTGTTGTGTACTTGGGGGTTCGTAGGTTGTCCAAGAACGAAAGGCGAAACTTGCAAAAATTCAGTAATTTATTCACAGAGAGTTCCAGAAAAATACAGGTCTATAAACCAAGTATCAGCTTCAACTCATCCAGTAAACACAGCTTAAACAACAGTCGTTAATAGCAAAACTACAGTACAAACTGTATAGCAATAACACATAAAGCAAGTCTCATTCAAAGAGGCTCAAAGCAATGCAACATTGGCAGAAGCTGATCTCAGACTGACTTGCCTTGGCGAGAAAGTGCTCCTTATATACTGTTCCATCGAACCCAGACTTTTTGAGAAAACTCTAGAAAGTGGTCAACCAATCAACTTACAGCTTCCATATTTGATATATCCCTAATAAGGATTTTCTCACCAAGGTCGCCAGAAAAAATAGCCAAAGAGAAAAAAGTCACCAAATTTGGCACCAAATTCATTACCTGCTTTATTGGAGCTTTTTAATGCATTTTTAATGGAAAATTATGCTAATTTTGTGCATTTCTAGTCGTGTTAGCAATAAAATAGCCTAATTTTCACTTGAAAATGCATTGAAAAGCTCCAATAAGGGAGGTAATGGATTTGGCATCAAATTTGGTGACTTTTTCCCTCCTTGGCAATTTTTTTGGCAACCTTGGTGAGAAAATCCTTATTAGGGATATACCAAATATAGAAGCTGTAAGTTGATTGGTTGACCACTTTCTAGAGTTTTCTTCTATCTTCATAGCTTTCTCTTCAAAACTCTCTTCTATTTTCAAAACTTTCTCTTCTATTCCATCTACTCTGCTTCCTATATCCGATAATTTACTTTCAATCTGTCACTTCCTTTACTGTTGAAAGTTATCTCTTCATCTCCTCTTGATTGCATTCAACTTTTTCTTGGATTGACTTAATTTCTCCCTGACTTCACCTAAATTGTCTTTCAACACTTTTTGTCCTGTTTCCATACTTTCTTTCATCTGTCTTTGTCCTTCTTTCATTCTTTCAATCAATCCGGTTTCCCTATTCTCTTGTCCTGTTTTCAGTTCTTTCTGCCCAGTTTCCATTCTTTCTATCAATCCAGATTTTAAATCATTCATCTGAGCAGTTAGACATTCTAGAAATTTCTTCATTTCTTGCTCTATAGCTCTAGTTACTGACCATTCACAGACAGCCCCACTCCTGACACAAAAAATGTTGCATACTTGGGGGTTCGTAAATTGTCCGAGAACGAAAGGCGAAACTTGCAAAAATTCAGTAATTTATTCACAGAGAGTTCCAGAAAAATACAGGTCTATAAACCAAGTATCAGCTTCAATTCATCCAGTAAACACAGCTTAAACAACAGCAAAACTACAGTACAAACTGTATAGCAATAACACATAAAGCAAGTCTCATTCAAAGAAACTCAAAGCAATGCAACATTGGCAGATGCTGATCTCAGACTTACCTGAACTGACTTGCCTTAGCGAGAAAGCGCTCCTTATATACTGTTCCATCGAACCCAGACTTTTTGAGAAAACTCTAGAAAATGGTCAACCAATCAACTTACAGCTTCCATATTTGGTATATCCCTAATAAGGATTTTCTTCCCAAAAATCGCCAAGGAGGGAAAAAGTCACCAAATTTGGCACCAAATCCATTGCCTGCCTTATTGGAGCTTTTTAATGCGTTTTTAATGGAAAATTAGGCTATTTTAATGCTAACACGACTAGAAATGCACAAAATTAGCATTTTATCATCTAACTTAGCCTCTTTCAAAGAATTTACACAAAAATAAACGCAATTATTTACAATTTTGTAACAATATCTAGGCTAATATAACCATAATTGTTGATTTTTGTTAATTTTAAAATAATTTTTCCTTTCTCGTTTTAAGTGAAGGATAGTAATCGTTATAGCAATTAATGAAAACATGTGTTTTGCAAATCTCAAAAATGGTTTGCTGTTTTATGCTGAAATTGTACATGTAACAAGGAGAAGTCACGACATGGAAAATTTAGTTCAAACTGAAATTGCGCAGAGCGATAATATACTATGAAAGTAACAACATATTAAAGCAATACTATGCATTAGCCAAGCAGTCTTGAGAAAAAAGCCTTTAAAGTTTTAGTAATTGTCTAAATAGAAGTTTTTTCATTTGATCACCAATGCTCCAGTGGCATACTTCGTAGCATCCTCAGCTGCAGTTTGGAAGTCAATGCTATCTAAGGGTAATTTTTACCATTTTTTTAATTAACTCGCATTCTTGTTTGTTTGTCTAGTATAAATCTTGCGATTGATTTAACTAACTTCCCGACACAGCTAGACATTTGAAACTTTAAGAATAACTCAGAACATGAAGACAATTCATTCTTTTAATACTTTTATTCAATTAATAAATGTTTGAAAATTTCTTATAATTGCTCTCATTTGATCAGACTGCATATACAGATATATAATTACTATCCAAACCAATTAAATATTTTCTTCTTTAGTCAGTATAGTATCTTGAGAAATTTTAATTTAAGATTCCAAAGAAATTAAATTATTTCAGCCTTTTGGGCAAACATATATTCAAAATACATGACAACATCTTTTTATCTAGATTTCAATGCATTACTCTACAATAATGATTTATGAACAGTTGGTTTATATATGTTGATGATATCTTCGCAATTGTCTATAAAGATGAAGAAGACATACCTAACATTTTAGAAACTTTAAACCAATTAGATCCCAACTTAAAATTTGCATGTGAAATAGAAAAAGACAACGTAATTAATTATTTAGATGTTAAAATTATCCATAAATCAAATAGCATCAGAGGACCACTATGTATAGAAAACTAACTGCTAGTAACGAAATTATCCATAGTAAAAGCATAACATAAAATACCAATGTAAACCAATATGTATACCAATGTAAAGGCAATGCTATAGAAGCTTACATTAACTGGGCCATACTTATGTGTAAAAATATCACTATAAAAGATGGGTATCTAAAGAATCTACTAACTAAATTATATAGAAAAAAGAATCCAAGTGCTTGACCACATCCCATTCCACCCCCCACCCCCTAAGTGTACCTTTTTAATTTCCTATGGTTGTGGTACGGTTGTAAAAACTAAAAATATAGGAAATAAATACAATATTAAAATTCCAATTAAACCAATCCCCAATCTATTTCAAATTATTAAAAAATAAAAAGATCCAATATCCTCATTAGAAACCACAGGCTTATATAAAATCCCAATAATTGATAATAATGAAACTGAAAAATATTATAAGGCATGACTAAAAAGGAAAATAAAAACCCAGATTAAAGAGCATCAAAGCAATATCAAATTCGGAATAGCAACAACTGCATTAGCAAAAACTCACTTTAACCAAGATATAACAGTTAATGTCAATAATACTAAAAAAAATTGCTAATTTTAACAACTTGTTATACGCATTTGACAGAGAGACTGTTGAAATTTTTTATAATTTTAATTCAATTAATGGCAGTGAGTTAACGACAGGATTAAGCCCCATGTGGTGCCATTTCATTAACCAGAGGAAAGAAAAAGATCATTTGAAGTCACATGCCAAACCACGCAAGACAGCCACCGAGGAAGTAGGGGGACTCCCTCGAAAAGACTTTGGCAAATAACAGAAACAAAGTAAGGTTACTTATTTTTATTAAATGATAATTATTTAATTTATAAATAAATGTTATCCTTAGGTAGCATTAAACTGGAGACATCCAGATTACAGCTGCGGACACTACCAAGTATGCCACTGGAGTGTTGACTTATTTGTGAAATACCTTGTACTTAAGCAATTACTAAAATTTTAAAGGCTTTTTTCTCAAGATTGTTTGGCTAGTGTACGCTACTGCTTTAATATATTGTTATTTTCATTGTATACTATGATACTGTGCAAGTTTGTCACAAACTGAATTTTCCATGTCATGACTTCTTGTAAGACTTATTACATCTAGTAATGCAATTTCAACTTTGGTCACTACATCACTGCCCTTTTAAAATTAAGTATGATTTGACAAGTTATTATTTTTTTCCCCATGCGTATGTGTGTGTGTGTGTGTGTGAGCAAGTATTTTTTTAATACGAAAAAGGTTAGCCATAGAATATTTAAATTTTGTATTAAAGTAATTAGTTATAACATCTAATCATGAACTTCCTGTTTTGATCACTATATGACTAGTGCTGATTTTAGCCAGGTGATTGCATTTGGATATTTATTTCATTTTCACTTTCAGAAGTCCAATTTTTTTTACCATTAAAAAAATCCTACTAAGCGTAATTAAAATTAATCTTTTTCATAATGAGAGGATTGGCCCTCCCTGCAATAAATTGTGTGTTCGCTCATTGCTTAAATTTTAGGCAATCTTTCATTAATTCACAATTACCCTTGTTCTAGGCTAATTTAAAAAACTGTAGTGCCCGATAATTCTTTTGTAACACATTTCAGTTCCCAGTGTCCCTTTTAAAATCATTTTAGCAACTATTGGTTCTTTCTCAAATTCTGAGTGTCCAAACTTTTTCAGATGCTTTCCTTCCAGACCTGCTGCTTTCTGGGCATAATTTTAGAGCATTCTTACAAAGGAACAAGTATATATAGTCTTCATATACATAACTGTTTACTTTTGTCAAATACAATAATTGCTATGTAGAGGGCAGAATATGTGTATACAGACCTAGGAGTGGGAAGCTATTCTAGCTATTTGTCTCTTTTTATCACATTTGTCTCTTTTAGTCTCTTTTTTGTTCAATTAGTCTCTTTTCTAGCTTTTTTTCATGCTTTTTCCAATGATATTTTTTCTTTACCCATTTTTCCTCAAAGATTCGCTTTCAGATCAATGTAATAGATTTTAACTCATAAAGAGGGATGTCAAAAGTATTACATAGAATATAAAAAACAGAATTAAAAAAAAAAAAATAGATTCAAGAAAAAAGGTTGCACATTGATAATGTAAACTCAAAATGGCTATTATTTTACTTGTGTCACTTTTCTTGTCATGGTGCGATAAGTTTATTCCTTCACCACATGCAAAAGGCAGTAAATTAATCACGAAATTTAAATTTGTTTTCTTCATTCAGAATATAGGTAAATCAATTTAACAGTTTAAAAAGAAATGCTAAGCTTAAAACATATTTTATGTTACTAAATTACTATAATACTTTTTTTTTTTGTAAATACAAATTTTGTTTATTTTACGAGTTTTTGTTACCTATTAAAGTAGCAAACTTGGACAAATATTTTTAGGTCACAATTAAATTTCATTTTACTGCAGGTTGGTATAGAAAATTTTGTTATTGGGCATATCATGTAGTACATGTAATGTAACTGTTATTCTGTCTTAAGTTTCAAATTTTATATTGTTGGCTGGTAAGATTTTTGGTGAATTAAGTAACATACATGCTATTCTTATTTCAGTATTCAGGAATTAGAATTTAGCAGCATCTGTGATGCATTTTAATTTAGAACTTCCATAGAACAATTCTGTAAACATTTGGATTCTATAAGGTTTAGTAAGTACTTGTAATTCTGGTATTACTGTAAATTTTGTTACAAAGATAATTTTTCTTACATACGATGCCAGCTGACATTCAGTTTTGTAAACAATACATTGTACACATTTTTTTTTATATGTGAAAAAAAACAATATATCAGTGGCGGACTTACAACTGTAGAAGCCAGGGACGAAATTCTCACTTGTGGCCTCATTTGCCCTGCCTTATTTAGGATTTGCAGAAATATAAATGAGTTTTCTTTTGGTTTTGGAGTTGTCGCTCTATGGTCACATTTTGCACTTTAAAGCTTAGACAGGAACCTACAACTTAAAATGGAATTGCAGGGAAGAAAATAATAGCACGACAGCTTCACTAGATATACACTGATGGAGAAAAAAAATTCCAACACCAAGAAAAAATTATTATACAGTAATGAAATTTCAGCAATACATTTGTCTAGGTAACATATTTATTGATTAAAGTTTCAAGATCACAGGTAGAGCCATTGGCGAGAAGAGCCATTTCAAATGTGAAATGTTGGTACATTAGTAACCGGTGTAACCGCCAGAATTTTGAATGCTAGCATGCAAACGTGCATGCATTGTGTCGTACAGGTGTCGGATATCAGTTTGTGGGATGGAGTTCCATGCCTGTTGCACTTGGGCAGTCAATGCAGGGACGGTTAATGCTGGTTGTGGATGGCGCTGGAGTTGTCGTCCAATGATGTCCCATACGTGCTCGATTGGAGAAAGATCTGGTGATCTAGCAGGCCAAGGCAACATGTCGACACTCTGTAGAGCATGTTGGGTTACAACAGCGGTATGAGGGCAAGCGTTATCCTGTTGGAAAACACCCCCTTGAATGCTGTTCATGAATGGCAGCACAACAGGTTGTATCACTAGACTGACGTACAAATTTGCAGTCAGGGTGCGTGGGATAACCACAAGAGTGCTCCTGCTGTCATACGAAATTGCTCCCCAAACCATAACTCCAGGAGTAGGCCCTGTGTGTCTAGGTCGCTAGCAGGCGTTCACCTGGCCTCCTTCTAACCAACACACGGCTATCACTGTGACCAAGGCAGAAACGGCTTTCATCAGAAAACACAACAGATCTCCACTCCGTCCTCCAATGAGCTCTAGCTTGACACCACTCACGTCGCAAACGGCAGTGGTTTGGAGTCAGTGGAATGCACGCTACAGGGCGTCTGGCTCGGAGCTGTCCTTGAAGTAACTGATTTGTAACAGTTCGTTGTGTCACTGTGGTGCCAACTGTAGCCCGAATTTCAGTTGCAGACGCAGTACGAGTAGCCACAGCCATACGCCGAACACGGCGGTCTTCCCTCTCAGTAGTGCTATGTGGCCGCCCGGAACCCGGTCTTCTTGAGGCAGTACCTTCCCTTGACCACTGCTGCCAACACTCATGCACAGTGGATACATTCCTGCCAAGTCTTTCTGCAATATCGCGGAAAGAAAACCCACCTCCTTGTAGCTCTACTACACGACCTCGTTCAAACTCAGTGGGCTGTTGATAATGGCTTCTTCGTCTTCTTAGAGGCATCCTTGACTAACATTAACCCACTACATCAAATCTCAACTGTAAATAACCATCACGAACCTTACAGCGCTTATTTAAAGCAAACCTCATTTGCATGTTCATAGTGTCGCTGCTAGCGCCACACTTATGCACGTAGCTCGAAATTTGAATCGACGTCATCTTTCAGATGTATAAACACGCCTACCAAATTTCGTTTATCTAGCACAGCTCCTTCCTGGTGTTGGGATTTTTTTTTCCATCAGTGTATATACTTAAAGATTAAGTTTTTTCGGAGACACCCCCCCCCCCTCATGATCAAAGGCCCAGGGCACCCATTCCCTCTACCTTCCCCATGGTATGCCACTGCAGTATATACATTAATTTTATATCTTTGTTTGTAAGGAATATTATTTAGGAGGAAAAAAAATTATAGGAAAAAAATCATTTATTAGGAAAAAAAACTTGTCTCTTTTCAGTCTCTCTTTCAAATATTTTAGTCTCTTCAGGCTTCTTTTTAGACATTTTAGTCGCTTTTCTCTCTTTTTCAAGAGTGTTTTACCACTCCTAGGCCTGTGTATATAAAGCCGAAATATGCCCATTTTATTGAGTTAGATTTGGCAACTCTTTCAATCCAAAATCAGCACTAATGACTTATTTCGAGGTTACTACTCAGAATTTTCGGTTACTACAAGACCTCTTATTTTAGAGATTTCCACAATGAATCAAAAACAATTGATTGTAGAAGTTAAAAAAAATTTAGTATTTAGAACTTGCATAGTGTTTAGTTAATCACCTCTCTTATCATAGTATATACTTCGTGTTTTAAAGTAAGAAAATGTTCTGTTTTCCTTATTAAAAAATTTTGCTACAAATTGTTTGTTTGCAAAGCAAGCTTCCAGTAGATGTTATTAGAATGAGTCATGTACCTATGCAATCTATAAAAAAATGAAGAAAAAATCAGTTTTTTTTTTTTTTTGTATAATATAATGAACAAAAGCTTTCAAAACAAATACCATTAACGGCCCTCTTCACTTACCGTTGCCTTGCCAAAGCCCGAGCCAGTGTTACTGTATGGGAAATTTTCTTTACTTATAACTAATTAACTAATACATATTTTTAAATTCGGTTTTCACATTCAGAAAATTCCCAATTGTTAAATTGACGCACCTTTTTTAAAAATGTATTTTTTTTTTTAATTTTTACTATTTAATTTTTAAATATCAAAATGGAAAATTTCACATATTGAAAATTCGTATTTTACTGCTTCAAAATAAAATATTAAAAATTAAAAAAATACATTTTTTTAAAATGTGCATCAATTTAACAGTTGAGAATTTTCTGAATGTGAAAACAGAATTTTAAAATATTTATTACTTAATGAGTTATAAGTAAAGAAAATTTCCCATAGAATAACAATAGCTTCAGCTTCTAAAAACAGTGAGTGAAGCGGGCCCTTAACTGCAAAAACTCACAACATTTCTTTCATATTGAAATAATTGATCATGACTCATCATCAGGCCAAAAAATCAAGTAGGCATGAAACGGACAATGCACTCAAAGCTTATTAATTTAGATTTTTGTAGAAATTACCGAAAGTAAGATCAAATCTATAAATAATAATAAAACAGTGTAGAATCCTGTATTGGTCGAGTAAACTTGAACCACAAAAAAGTATTGTTAAATTTATGTTATATAAGAAACTGAATTAAATATTACATAAAAATTCACTAGTATATACTATTTCAGGGGTTGATCCAGGCAAAAATTGGGACCCTTTTGCTGCCCCTTCACAAAATTCAAATCTCTAAAATAGGCCCTTTCTCAAAATTCATATTTATAAAAACAGCCCTTTCACAAAATTTTGTTTTATAAAAATAATACTTTTGTAAAAATTTTCCATGTTCACAGTATTATTTTTAATGAGTGTCTATACTTGTTTAATAAAATGCTATTAACTTGATATTAAACATTAGATAGAGTAACTGCTAAAATGAGAGGTTTCTAGCGAAAATTCTTTTTTTTTTACAAAAATAAAAATTTCACAAAAATGGGCCCAAAAATTAAAACCTGGATCAACCCTTGTAATTATAATTAAAAACAAAACTTCAATATACAGTAGCGGCCAAAATTATATTATATTTTACTTTTTGGACTATATCTATTTTCAAACTAATTTCTGTTGTCTGAAATTTTTTCTACAATTAAATTAAGGAGAATTCTACAAGAAATACAACTTGAATTGAAAAAGTATTTAATATTCAATAAAACAATAATAAGCACATTAATAATAGCTAAAATTACTGCCAAAAAAACGAAATGTAATATAGTTTTGGCCGCTACTGTATAATATAATGAAATAAATAATTTTTGATTATAGAGTTTTAAACATTTTAAAGTTTTAGCATTTAAAGTATGAATATTAATATGATTGGAATTAAACTCATAAGTCACTTTTTAAAAAAGAAAATTGCTTGATAGGAAGAGAATGTCATCAGATCTCTTCATTCAAAAGATTAAATTCATTAAAAAAAAAAAAAAAAAAAAAAAAAAGTTTTTTGGAGAAAAACTTTTTGTGGATAGACTAGCAGATAAAAAGCTAATGAAAACCTATCCTGCAAAGCCTGATAACTGGATACCTGACTGGAAATAGGAGAAAAATGCAAAAAAAAAATATTTTAAGCTTTTCAAATTTAAATGCTTATATATAATTAAAACATTCCTGTCCCATGGTCATTTTGTCCTAAAATTTCTTTTTTTTTTTTTTTTTTTTCTACATGTTTTTTCTGTATCTTTTTTTTTTTTTTTTATTCGGATAATGCACTCAAGTTCAGTTTCTCTGCACTTTTAACAGAAACTTTTGTGAACTGATTGCCGTGGAGCTTTCTTCTGCCAAACTTTTTCTGTCGAACTGTGGTCCAAAAAAAAAAAAAAAAGAAAAAAAAAATAGAAACAACCTTTTGAATGATATGAAAAAGTAGCATGAATCAGTTTTTTCTCTTTACCATAATTCAGTAGATACAGTTTAGATAAGTTATAGATACAGTTTAATGCATTTTTTTAATGGTCTTGTGAGATAAAAATTTTCTAATTGACCAAATTTCTTTAGAGGGGTCGTATATAAATTAAAAGAATGTGACTTTTTGAAAATTAATGGGAAGAAATATTTATGAATGAGATCTTATTTCCTAAATTATTTTGAACAGTTTTGTCATTTACATCGCCCACCTATATCTAATAGGTAAAGAATAAAATTGCGTTTCAATCTTTTTGGGCACTCTTACATATGGTAGGGCTTTCCCACCTTACAGATAAATATTTTATTTATTTGCATAACAAATATAGCTCTTTTCTAAGAATAACATTTTTTTTTTTTTTTTTTTTTTTTTTTTTTTTAAGAGTGTTGCTGTAAGGAGGGCCTTTTTTACTTCCTTATACAAAGTATAGGGAAGTATAGTAATCCGATTTGCAAAATGAATTTTGTATTTCACATTGCTCGAAAACGAATGATCGCTGAATGTTGCCAATTTATATATGTGACTGTCATGATGTCTAGTTGTACACCTGCAAGTGTCGTCTTAACACAAACTCTTGTTTTAGAGATATAAGCGACTTTACATGATTTTTCGTGACGTCTGTATGTATGTATCTATGTGTGTGTGTGTGTGAGTGTGTATGTCACATAACTCGAAAATGGTTGGACGTAGAAAGTTGCGAATTGGTACATAGGTTTGTTATAACATCTAGTTGTGCACTTCCCTTTTTGGACTTTGTATGATTTTCCATTTAGGAGATATTTAGGAAAATTGGGTTCATAATGACCAAAAATACAAAGGGTTTGGCCATAATGTATCAAAAAACGGTAACCTTAAAAACTGTTTGGACAAATATTGCAATCGATTTTTAATTGAATTCCCGACTAGCTAGAAATTTGAAAGTTTCAGAAAAGCTCAGAACCCATTGAAAATGCATTTTTTAAATATTTTTAGCCAACTGTTTCGGATACTTGCTGCCTTCAGTAGTGTTTATATGATTCAACAGAAAAATTATTTAACTAACTATTATTCAAACTTTCAGAATAGTTCAGAATACGGTGACTTTTTTAAATACTTTTAGCCAACTGATTCAGGTCCCTGCTGTCTTTGTTAGGGTTACAACTTACAAGTAAAAATTTTGCAATCAATTTTTAACTAACTTCTCGACTAGCTAGACATTTGAAACTTCCCGACTAGCTAGACATTTGAAACTTTCAGAAAAGCTCAGAACACAGTGATAATGCATTTTTTAAATATTTCTAGCCAACTGTCTCGGGTCCAATGACAATGCTTTTTAACATTATGTATATATTTCTAAAGGTGTATAAGGAAGTCATGTGATGCCCACATCAGATTTTTTGGGACAAAGGACTATTAGTTTCAATCTGGAGTTTTTGTAGACCCAGAACACCAAATAAATTTTGTGTAACACCAAAATAAATTAGCAATATCAGTCCTATCGTTATAAATTCAGTACCAAATGAAAGGGGTGGTTTTCCTAAATCCAAGGGTGCAAACAGTTTTTGAACATGACAATTAAATTTTTTGAAATTAACTAAAGTATGAAATTTAGGTCCCCCTCACGTCCTGTGTGCTGCCTCAAACTGGCGAGGGGGTGTACCTGGGTGGAATGGACGATGTAAGTCGGGAACTTTTTGCTCCTGGTAGGGTTACCTATCGCAAAAAGGCCATTCCGCTTTACCCAGCTAAATGCATGCAGGCACCCCAATCCAAGGTGTTAAGTACCATGCTGATGGATGAATGGCTCCAGGGGTTATGGTGTCATGAATGGTCCCCTCGAGGAACCAGGCGAAACCTCAATGTATTTAGCCATACACCTGTATTGGGAGGCTATGCAGGTGTGGACCTTTCTTTCCTCCCAGTTCTGCAGTCCTGTATGGATACATCTTTTTCTAAAGAACTGCCTATACAGTCAGACAAGGACGATGTTCCTTTGGAAACTCGCCATATTCAGGAGGAAACCTGTAAACCTTCTGGATCTACTATGAGGGCAGCAGGCTCTGGCCAGCAGCACCCTTGTGGACCCACTGGTGAGCAGAGAGTACTCACAAAAGCACAACAGAAGGAAGAGGTTGCAAAAGGGTATACCATCAAATATGGCTGGTGACCAAGATAAGGATGGTGGACGCAAGAGGCTTCGGTCAGAAGTGTCAACTCCTTCTCCCAAGGTCTGTGAGATGACGAAGAAGCCTAAGCTTCAGTCATTTGCAGAGGTAGCAAAGTCAACCAGGATGGCAGTGGTGAAAGAATCTTTTCCTTCCCACAGGCTAAATTCTTCGGACGCCTTTGCTATCCAAGAAGAAATTTTGAGAAAGGGTGATTTACTTCCTGCGAGTGAACACCTTCCAAAATTAAGCAGCCCTACACTTGTCGATGGTGCTCTCATCGTTCAGTGTGATGATGCCTGGACAGTGGAGTGGCTGAAAAAGGAATTCAGTCAAAACAAGAATGTCCTGAAGGAAGAGGCCCTGCAAGTCATTCTAGCGAGCGAACTTCCGAAGCCTGTGAAAGTAGCCTTCAAAACAAAGGATGTAGTTAATAAGGAGCCCAAAGATCTTCTGAAGCGGATTTCTAGGTACAACCCAAAGTTGAAGTCTGAGGACTGTCGTGTTCTGCACAGGTTTGTAGAACCACAGTCCATTAGATGGATCTTTGAGGTTAGTATCGAGTCTGCTAGGCAGGGTTCATACTCATCAGGGAAAACAGGGAATACTCAGGGAATTTGGAATTTGTTAAAAAAAGTTTGGGAAAACAAAAATGTTCATTAAAAGTCAGGGAAAACTGGTTATAAAACCTGGAAAAACAAATATTTTCTTTCTCTCAAGTTATATTTTTCTTGTTTAGCTTTATATCAAAATTCAGTTGATTAAGTATTGTGAAAATACGCATGTAAACAATGATTTCTATCGTGATCGACAATAATATGACACCATACAGTGGAAGTAGCTGTGTATTTTGTCCTGTCTGAAGAGGGTTTGTTGTAATATATCGCTAATATTATCTTGAAAATTGTCTGGGAACGCAGGGAAATTTTTTCTCATATATGTGTATGAACCCTGCTAGGGAAATCAGGGCTGCTGACTACAAAGCCTACACTGGTTTGGACAGAGAAGCCTTCAAAATTTTGAAGGATCCAAATGTGCATACCCCTACTGTTGTGCAAGATGTAGGTAGAGGTAAGGAGGATGAAGAGAATATTGTCACCACTGGTGAAGAATCCTCTTCCAAGGTAAGTGAAGCTGTTATTCATACTAATATTGATTCACTTACTTTAAGTGAGCTAGATATTGAATCTAACTCTGAAGGCACGCTTACTCCCTCATCACCTATGTCTTTGACTGAGGTTGATGCGCTGCTAGGTAACTCCTCAAAGGAATCTAGTGCTGCTCCTTCATCTGATGGAGATTTAACTGGCACTTAGTTGTGTCTTTTTCCTCCCTGATTTATGGATTGTAGCATTAAAATAGTGCAAATCAATCTGCACCATAGCAAATCGGCTTCTGCCCTTGGCCAAAAGCTGGCTAGTGGTGCTGTGGACATAGCACTTATTCAGGATCCATGGACTAGAGATGGTAAAATCCTTGGTCTTGGTACAGACAGCAAGAGGATCTTCTTTGATAGAACCTGTTGTAGGCCCAGAGCTTGCATTTATGTTAGCTCTAAGCTACAGTCGGTAACAAAAATCTCCGAACACTAGCAAAAATTCCTATGTAAAAAAAGTACACTGAATACAGTTTTGTTAAATA
Source organism: Salticus scenicus (assembly GCA_963930645.1). Taxonomy (NCBI): domain Eukaryota; kingdom Metazoa; phylum Arthropoda; class Arachnida; order Araneae; family Salticidae; genus Salticus; species Salticus scenicus. The sequence continues at coordinate 87,233,526 of OZ005662.1, forward strand.
AATCCTCGACGAATCCTGTTTTTAGACTGTCTAAGAACAGGATTCGACAAGGATTTATTAAACAAAACTATATTAAGTGTACTTTTTTTATATAGGAATTTATGCTAGTGTTCGGAGACTTTTGTTACCGACTGTACATGCTCTGCTCCTGGTGAATCATCTTAGTGGTGACAATGTTGCTGTCAGGGTAAAATACCAGCATCAGGGTAACAAAGATAGTTTTACTGTTGTGTCCTCTTATCTTCCATATGAGGATAAGGATACTCTCTCAAAAGAGATTATTAATCTTATTGAGAATTGTCAGAATCTTAAATTCAAGCTCATCATTGGCTGTGATGCGAATGCTCACCACATATTGTGGGGTAGTAGTGATTGCAACAAGTGGGGTGAGGACCTTTTAGAGCATATTTTGCATTGTAATCTGTATACTCTAAATTCTGGCAATGAACCTACTTTTGTTACTTCTAACAGGAGTGAGGTACTTTCTGCAATAGTATATGCTATGACAACGTCAGGGATTGGAGAGTCTCTGATGAAGAAACTCTTTCTGATCACAGGCTAATTAGTTTTACTGTTACATGTCCAATAAGACTTGAGACCAAGGGTAGGAATCCATGTCATACTAAGTGGGGTTCCTACTGTGAAGATCTGAAGAAAGCAGCTTTCGGCCACTTTGGTAAGTTGTCTTCGATGCTGGATCTCGAATTGGCTGTTGACCAGTTGCAACAGGTCATTTTAGAATCCTACCACCAAAATTGTAAGGTACACTAGCTTACCAAGGATTGTTCCTTGGTGGTCTAAAGAGCTTAGTTGTATGCGTAGCAATTGTAGAAAGCTCTTTAATAGAGCTAAGAAGAATGGTGAGTGGCAAACCTATAAGGCTGCACTTACCTCTTATAATAAAGCTGTCAGGAATGCCAAAAGGGCATCCTGGAGGAACAGCTATTGTTCTGACATCAGTGATATTTCGGCCACAGCTAGGCTGGTTAGGGTGAAGTCTAAAAACAGGATGTGCAATCTTAATGCTGTTAAGTTACCTAATGGTGATTACTCTGAGTCTGGAGAGGAGACCCTGGCAGAGAAATGTTTAGGGTCCATTTTCCGAACTCCAGTACTTGCCATGAGACAAGTTTTTCTACCCCTCTCAACACTCGTACTTGTGGTAGAGAGAAATGGAATGCTGCCAGGAAGGTTGTTACATATGAAAAAATTATTTGGCCTATTAATTCCTTCAAGTCGTATAAGACTCCTGGAATTGATGGTATCTTTCCAGCACTTCTGAAAGAAGGTGCTGAGGTTTTGGCACCCATCCTTTGCAGGATTTTTAGATCCTGTTTGGCACTTGGTTATACACCAATGGCTTGGAGAAATTCCAGTGTTATTTTTATCCCTAAGCCTGGTAAAGATAATTATTTTAAAGCAAAGTCTTTTAGACCTATTTGTCTCACTTCTTTTCTCTTAAAGACTTTTGAGAAGCTTGTTGATAGGTATATCAGGGATGAGGTCTTATGTGTTCGACCACTTTCCAATTTTCAGTTTGCCTATCAGCCTGGCAGGTCCACTGACACTGCCTTGTATCACTTAACTCATATTGTTGAGAAGTGTCTGGTCTGTAAGGAGGTGGCTCTTGCTGTCTTTCTTGACATCGAGGGTGCCTTTGACAAGGTTCCTGTTAACACCATCATTGATGCGCTTTCTAATAGGAATATCATTAGTACTACTGTGAATTGGATCAAGAGTCTTCTCACCAACAGGTTTGCCTCTGAAATACTGCTTGGTGATTCTCTGATGATCAAAGCCAATACTGGATGTCCACAGGGTGGTGTTCTTTCTCCACTGCTGTGGTGTCTCATGGTTGATTCACTTCTGAATGTGATTGGTCACTCGGGGGGTGGATTGCATTGGTTATGCTGATGATATTGTCATTCTAACCAAGGGGAAGTTTACGGATACTGTTTGCTGTATCATGCAGAATGCCCTTAAGAGAGTTGAGTCTTGGTGTTCTTCCAGGGGTGTTTCTGTGAACCCTGCGAAAACACATATGATTGCCTTTAACAGAAAGAGGACCATTATCTTAAAAAATATCAAGTTTTTTTGGTCATAACCTCACTTGTTCAAGTGAGGTTAAGTATCTTGGTGTCTATCTGGATGAGAAACTCAACTGGAAAAGTCATCTTGATAATTGCATTTCTAGGGCTAAAAGGAATTTTTGGACCTGTAGGAATGCTATTGGTAGGTCATGGGGTCTTAGTCCTATGGTTATCCGCTGGATTTACTCTATGATCATTTGTCCTACAGGTAACCTGTATACTACCCAAGCTACCTGCTTAAAATATTTTGCTGAATTTATGTGCAACCATGAGTTAAGCAAACTAAGGCAATCTCCTAACGAAAAACCTTTAATTTAAACAAGATAAAAATAAAGTAAAAATATTAGTTACATCCCGCGTAAAGTCGGGAGAAAGAAAACAAGCAGCATGCTCGGTGAGCAAGATCGAAGATGAATATCTAGGTAAAAACAAGTTCGTCAGTTCACTTCAGTTCTGCAACCGCGTCGGTTGCCGTGAATACACAGTTAGCAGTGCCAGGGAGTTCGAGGCAGTAGAATGTTCTGTTGAATCATAGAGTTTGTGAAATGAAGAAAAGTTTTGTTTTCCAGGTAAGGGATACCACCGCAGTACCCCCCTCCTAGTGGAACGTTACCTGGTCATCTAAATCGTGCAGGAAAATGAACTTTGCGTCCACAACGAGTATGTTTCACGTCATCCTCCGAATGTTCGATAGTAGTTTCAGTTGTAGGCTTGCTGCTGTCGGAACTTTTTGTGCAGCTGTCAGTTGCATCGTCTGGGTGGGATCCGGGCATGATGAATGCTGGTTTAAGGCGGTCGATGGAAACGAATTTTGGTTTGTCTCCAATCTGCAGCTTGTAGACTTTGTCAGTCCGTTCGAGGATTGTGAAGGGGCCATCGTATGGAGGTTTCAACGGAGGTTGAACTGCATCGTGGCGCACGAAAACTTGTTTGCACCGTTTAAGATCCATAGAAACAAAGGTACGACTTTTGGTGTCGTGGTTGCTAGTTGGAGCTGGAGATAATCTGTGCATAGTCTCTTTGAGAGATTGGACAAATTCAGCTGCGTTGAAGTCCTTCGGCGAAGGTGTGAAAAATTCTCCTGGTAGTTTGAGGGCTGTACCATAGACCAACTCGGCTGTAGTGGCTTGTATGGTCTCACGGAATGCAGACCGCATTCCCAGCAATACTGTGGGTAGGACTTCAGTCCAGTGATCAGTTAAGTGAGTCTTTAAGGATGCTTTCATAGTACGATGCCAGTTTTCAATTAAACCGTTAGAAATTGGGTGGTATGCAGTTGTGTGAATGTGCTTAATTCCTAACAATTTCAGTAATGAAGTAAATAAATGAGATTCGAATTGCCTTCCCTGATCCGTTGTGACGGTTCTGGGAATGCCGAAACGAGCAATCCAATTTTCATAAAACACTCTAGCCACAGTATCCGCTGTAATATTAGAGATTGGACAGGCTTCAACCCAACGCGTGAAACGATCGATCATTGTTAGACAATATGTGTAACCGCGAGAAGGGGGTAGAGGACCTACGAGATCAATGTTGATGTGCTCGAACCTTTTGTCTGGAACGTGAATATTTTGCACCGGACTGTTAGTATGGCGATAAATTTTTGACTTCTGACATGGTATACATGCCCGTGTCCAAGTTGTGACGTCTTTTCTAATTGAAGGCCAAACAAAACGGGATGTTAGGAGTTTCACCGTAGCTCTTATACCTGGATGAGCGAGATTGTGGAGAGTATTGAAAGCAGCTTTCCGAAATTCTAATGGAAGGTATGGCCGCATATTTCTCGTTGAAATGTCGCAAAAAAGTGGAGCTTCAGTTCCGTCTACTACCATAGGTTTAAATTTTAAAGCAGTGTCGGAGTTCATAAGATCATGTAACTCGTCATCTGTGTTTTGAGCATGTGCCACGGCTGAATAATCTAATGCGCTCGGAACCTCTAAAGCCTCGATTCGCGATAACGTGTCGGCCGGGATATTATTCGAACCTTTAATAAACTGAATGTCTGTACTAAATTGGCCAATATAATCTAGGTGGCGTAGCTGTCTGGGTGAACATTTATCCGATTTCTGTAAAAAGGCATATGTTAGTGGACGATGGTCCGTAAATATTGTGAATTGCCGACCTTCAAGCATATGTTTGAAATGTCGAATGGCAGCATAAATCGCATAAAGTTCACGGTCGAAAGTAGACCATTTTTGTTGGGTCGGGATAGTTTTGAAGAGAAAAACGCTAAGGGTTCAAAATTATGATCACTGTTAAGTTTTTTAAACTGATTGAGTGAGGCGCCCACCGCTGTGTCACTCGCGTCTGTGAAAAGCGTTAAATGGGCTTCAGGGTCAGGATGTGCCAATATAGTAGCCTCAACTAGCTGTTTTTTGCAAGATTCAAATGCAGACTTTTGCACCTCAGACCATTCGATTAATTGATTCTTTTTATTTTTCTTACCTTTTAGCATATCATTAAGAGGAGCCTGGATATGAGCGGCGTTTTTGACATTTCTACGATAGTAGTTTAATAACCCAAGAAAACGTTGGAGTTCTTTTACAGTTTTTGGTAACTCATATTTCAATATTGGTTCGACGCGTTCTGGCTGCGGTCTAATCCCGTGTTTATTTACCAAATAACCTAAAAACGATAGCTCTGGAACCCCTAAGACGCATTTTTTAAAATTAATACGTATGCCATAGTCTGAGAGTCGTTTCAAGACACATTCAAGGTGTTTCCGATGCTCTTCCTCTGAGCTGCTCGCAATTAGAATATCGTCTAGATAATCAAAAACAAAATCAAAACCTTGTAAAACTTCGTTAATGAATCTTTGGAACGTTTGGGCCGCATTGGATAATCCAAATGGCACGAATACAAATTCGAATAAGCCAAATGGAGTTGTGATGGCAGTTTTTGGTATGTCTTCTGGGTGAACTGGGATTTGGTGATAAGTCCTGACAAGATCTATTTTAGAAAAAATGACTTTCCCATGTAGTTGATTTGAAAAGTCTTGTAAATGAGGCAAAGGGTATCTATCTGGTATTGTTATACGATTAAGGGCTCTATAATCGCCCGTAGGTCGAAAATCTTTTCCCGTTGCGGAATCTTTAGGTACCAGATGTAATGGACTAGACCAGTTTGAAGTGCTTGGCCTACAAATACCATGTTCTACCATGTACTCGAATTCACGCTTAGCTGCCACTAATTTTGCTGGGTGAAACCTACGTGGTCGAGCCAAAACAGGTTGTCCGCGAGTTAAAATTCGATGTACAGTATTATGCTTTATCTCTTTTACTTTGGGATAAGGACGCACTACATCACTGTATTTATTTAAAAGATCCCGGTAAACCGAATTGTTTGCGATTAACGATATCTGTGGTGTATTATCGATCGATTTTTTTCCATTGCTGGCCAGTTTAGTAAGTGGATCTTTAAGACGTCCATTTTTAAGATCTATAAGTAGTCCAAAATGTCGCAAAAAATCGGCACCGATGATAGGTTTACTGACGTCAGCGAGAACAAATGGCCACTGAAATTTACGTCTTAAGTTTAAACTTAAAGTAATCACCTTAACACCATAGGTATTGATGGCTGAACCGGATGCGGAATACAAATTAATGTTATTGTTTTGTTTAAAACTTTTTCCTCGATGAGGTAAAACACAGACATCACTACCGCTATCAACTAAGTAAGTTAATTTTGAAACAGGGTCGGATATAAAAAGGCGGCTTTTGTTATTAGGCTTGAAATCACATTGCGCCAGGGTATGCGATTTCCCAATTAGTTTTCCGGTTTTTTAAAACGACACGGAGATTTACATCGTTTTGCTTGTTCCCCAAATTTGAAGTGATACCAACATAGATCATGTTTCTTTGGCGTTTTTGAACGAGGCCTGTGCGGGGTAAAATCGCGCTTTTGACGTTCACGACCTCGTGAAAGGCGTTCGACCTGTTTAGTAAGCTCAGCAATTTGCATGCGCAATTCGCTTACCTCGGAAAATGCATCATTTTTATTTTTACATCGTACTTCATCGATGCTAGAGCTTGCCGTTTCATAAATTTTATCGGCCATTAATGATAATTTGTCCAAATTGTCCTCGGAAACTGAAAGGATAACTTGAGCCTGATTAGGTAGGCGCTGTAGCCAGAGTGTCTTAAGAAAATCCTCCCCAACTGTTTTGCCTGCTAATTCTCTCATTTTCCTTAATAAATGTGAAGGTTTGTCATCTCCTAAAGTTAATTCAGAGAGAACGGCTTTTAATCTCCTCTGATCAGAATCGGAAAATTCTGCTATTAAACGCGTTTTTAGAGTTCCATATTTGTCAGTTTGGGGCGGTGTTAATACGATATCGCTGGCGTAACTCAAGATATCGGAAGTTAGGGCGGAAACTACACAATAGTATTTAGTAATGTCTTGAGTTATTCCCGAAACAACAAATTGTGCTTCAATACTTGCAAACCAAAGTACGGGATGTTTATCCCAAAATGGCGGTAATTTTATCCCAATTTTGTTAACTTCGGACTGACCGTCTGGCATGATTATTAAAGCTCAAATAACTAACACTGAACAAAAATATGAGGTCCTACCTTGTTATTTAGATGAACTGGAATCGTCGTTGTTGCTTGCCTCCGGAGAATGCCGATGGTGTAAATCCACTTAGCACATAATCCGTTACACATGGGAAAACACACGTGTATAAAAACATAGCACTTGAAAAATGACGAAATAGTGCACAAAAGAGATTTTAAACATCATTGTCGATTAAATTCATGCTGAATCACTGAATATTTTTACCGATGGAAAGAGATTGAAGAGGATTGCCTGGCTGCGATTCCAAACTTAGGGTCACCACTACAGGTAACCTGTATACTACCCAAGCTACCTGCTTAAAATATTTTGCTGAATTTATGTGCAACCATGAGTTAAGCAAACTAAGGCAATCTCCTAACGAAAAACCTTTAATTTAAACAAGATAAAAATAAAGTAAAAATTTTAGTTACATCCCGCGTAAAGTCGGGAGAAAGAAAACAAGCAGCATGCTCGGTGAGCAAGATCGAAGATGAATATCTAGGTAAAAACAAGTTCGTCAGTTCACTTCAGTTCTGCAACCGCGTCGGTTGCCATGAATACACAGTTAGCAGTGCCAGGGAGTTCGAGGCAGTAGAATGTTCTGCTGAATCATGGAGTTTGTGAAATGAAGAAAAGTTTTGTTTTCCAGGTAAGGGATACCACCGCAGTCCAATGATCACTTATGGTTCTATTGCCTGGTGGTCTAGGACTAAGCTTGACATTGCTAAGAAGAATCTTAATAAGATTCAAAGGATTGTGTGTGTCGCGATGACTGGTTGTTTAAGGACAACACCAACTGGAGCTTTAGAGTCACTCTTGGGCTTTATACCTCTGCATATGCGCATTGAGGCTGAGACTATCTTATGTGTAAAGAGGTTAAGAAGTTTTGGGCATTGGAATAATTATTCCAATTATCTGAACTGGAAGTATCTTAATAAGGCGATTTCGGATCACCCGCATTTTATTATGCAGTGTGATAAGGTTCTCCCTAGGTATGCTTTTTTCTAAGTCGTATATTATCCACTTGCTCTCTAGGGACATATGGATTAATACTCCACCTTGGGGTAATACAAATCACATTAAGTGGTACACTGATGGCTCCAAGATGGATAATGGCACTGGTGCTTGCTGCCCTGAGAATGGTACATCACTTTCCTATCCCTTGGGGAGGTATGCTACTGTCTTTCGGGCTGAAGTCTTTGCGATCCTTGTGTGTTGTATTACTTGCATGAATAGGGGCTATGAAAATCGATATATTGACATTTATTCTGATAGTCAGGCTGCCCTGTTGGCTTTACAGAAGTCATTAATGACTTCTTCTCTTGTTTGGGAGTGTTATTTCACTCTTTGTGCTCTTGCTGCTAACAATAAAATCTTCCTGTGTTGGGTACCAGGTCATACTGGTATGCTGGGGAATGAGTCAGCTGATGAGCTAGCTACACCTTTTATTGGTCCTGAACCTGTTCTGAGTATCTCTAGTAGTTTGTTGAGGAGTACTATTTTCTCCAAGAGAAATTTGCAGTACTGTACTTGGCTCAACACTAAGGGGTGCAGGCAAGCTACTGTGATAATCCTTGTGGAAGGGCTAAGGAGCTCATGAAGCTTAATAGAAATGGCATCAGGAAGGTCAATGGTCTCCTTACGGGACACTGTCGCTTAAAAAGACATCTTTATGTCATAGGTAGAGATGTAAAAAACCCGGAAATTTTGCTTCAGGGGAATAAACATGGGAATTTTCGGGTTTAAACCGGGAATTTTGGGAACTTTGGAAACTTTGATGGGAAGAAACTAATATTCAGTGTTTAGATTTAATTTCTCTTCTTTTTAGTGTACAAACAACTTGTTTCAATATCATTTTTCTTCTATTTGCTTAAATAAAAGTGATATAAAAAATTATGTGATTATTTTACAAAAAATTGTAAAAAATTAAACATTTACGTTATTGACAATAATAAATGATGAAGTTTTGTCTGCCTATTTAAATAACTTTAGAACTTTTTTTTCTTTTTTTTTTTTTTTTTAATGAATACCATAATAAAATATGTTATAAAAAATAATACAATGAAATTAAATTATGGTTAGAATACTTTAAAATTATTAAATTTTATTATAATTCATCGAACAAAATTTCACAATAGTTCATGAAATTTCGTTATAATCAGTTAAAGAGCACGGGCAACAAAATCGAACATGAGTTCTTCGGTTATTAAGAATTAGAGCAATAATTTTTTAATGCATCAAATCAATACATAAAATATTCAATAGCTAATAATTAATAATTTGGCTGTTATTTCTTTCTTTCTTTATTTTTTGCATATTAATATTGTTGAAATTTTAATTGAAATAATATATTCCATTGTAATATTATTGATTGTTTAGTAAATGCAGAATGTTTTAAGTCTGTTAATTAATGAAATTTGAAACTTGCACTTTTTAAATTTATAGACGTTAAGACCACTATTAAAAAATTGAAAGATCATAAACTAGTTGGCATAGGTGGACTCTGCTCAGTTCCCCATCATATTTATGTTCTCATAAATTTCTAGTGCGAGACATATTATAATCATGTTAAAAGAAATGAATTAGACCAAAGCTTGATACAGTGACAGAACGAAATCCTCGATTAATAGGCTATCCACAGTTCACTTCGATATATTTATCTTATTCTAATCTATTAATTTATTTTATCAGGGACGACTCCGTTGTTTAGTTTTCATGCTGCTTTTTCCAATGCAATAATCCTCAAAATTCATATTTATATAAAACATTTACAATTTCGCTATGTTGATAAAATCGTAAATTACGAATAATTTACGAAATTTTCCTATTAGAATATTTGTATTCATTCATGTTCAAACAAATATCATATATGTAATTTTGAAGTTCTCTAATGTATTTATGATCCTCAAAATGGGAGTTTATGTTCAATTTTGCCTTATTCTGACATGTTAAATAAATCGTAAATTCCAAATAACTTACGAATTTTTTAAATTGGAAAAATCATAGTCTATGACATTCATGCCAGTATCCTAAATAATATTTCGAAAGTGGTTTGATATCTTTACGATGAAAATATCACTCAAGATTGACGTTTATGTGAAATTTTGCTCTATTCTGCCATGTTAAGAAATTCGTAAATTTCCAATAACTTACGAAATTTTTATATAGGAAAATTCGCTGTCATTAATATTCTGCCAGTGTCCTAAATAATATTTCAAAAGTAGTCTGACATCTTTACGATGAAAATATCTCTCAAAATTGACGTATATGTGAAATTTTGCCCTATACTGCCTTGTTAAGAAATTCGTAAATTTCCAATAACTTGCGAAATTTTCAAAGTAGCATATTTATAGTTACTGATGTTCCTTCCGGCATCAAAACTGATATTTTAAAACTGGTCTGACATTTTTACAGTTAAAATTTTCCATTTAATGCACGTTTAAGTGAATTTTTGGCCTATTCTTCCATGTTAAGAAAATCGTAAATTTCTAATAACTTACGAAGATTTTTAATTCGAATGTTGCAAATGAATAGGGTTCTTGCCAGTATGGAAAGTAATATTTTAAAACCGATCTGATCTCTCTGCGATCATTTGTTCGTGAGATATCGTGTAAACAGACTAACAAACTAACGGACTAACACACTAACGGACTAACACACTAACGGACTGACACACTAACAGACACCCTACAGACAGACACCATACAAATTTTGTCATTTTAGGATTCCTCACACCTGAAAACGTGTAAAAAATTCAAAAAACCGAGGTCGAAAATTTTCACGATTACCTAAGTTCCCCATACCTATAGTATGATGGGGAACTAAAAACCATCTAAATGTGAGATAACATTTTGAAATGCCTTAGAGCATATCTAATCTCAGAAAAAAAAAAAAAAAAAAAAAAAAGCTAAATTTATAATTTTTGAAAACTTTCAAAATTCCCTTCCCAAAAAACCGGGTTTATTCCCTGGTTTAAACCCGGGTTTTCCCCCCGCTCACATCTCTAATTATATGCCCAAATAAACTACTACGTCAGAAACGCCGAAAGAAAAATATTTGCGATGCATGCAGCTGTTTCGGTAGCCTGAAACGTTCCGTCTTCAGTGCAAAAAGAATTCTGAATCTGGAGAAGTGCTCGTATATATAGGAGACGGACCGAATTCGGTCCCTCTCACTTACACTATACGTCCACTGTCACTTACACAGTCCCCCTCCTTACACCACCGAATTCGGTAGTGTAAATTAGTTCAAAATGAATGCTAATGTAGTTCTATACACAAGCAAAGTGTGACGTCACTGACCATTCGTGGAAGCAAGAAAAAGCTTTACGACGTTAATCGCCCATTGGATTTTTTGTAAAAAAATATTAAAAAGTGAGGAAAATTATTTCCTGATTTTAATCCCCGTATTTGGGTATAGATATACGTATTAGTTATCGTATACATGTGTTGATTGAGTTATTTTGCTGTGAATGTGACAAAATTTTAAAACTCTGTTATCCATGGCGTTTTTTGTATTTGGCGATCAAAAACGTAATTTAAATTTCAAAACTCTGTCGTCCTTGGCTTTTTTTTTTTTCGTATTTGGCTATCAAAAACGTAAAACCAAATATACATGACAGATGTATATTTCCGAAATATGCATTGTATGAAATATTGTTTCATATTATTCATTACTCTCTTAATATAAGTTGTCAAAATAACCATGGTTTTTGAAAGGAATTATGTGTTCTGTTCGCCAGACAGTTTGGCGATATTTCTTTTTCCGCCAAGGATGGCAGACATGAAATCTATTCTGCTGCAACATATTAGTATCTTATATCAGATACTTTATTTAGACATTTGAAAACAAATTTGACTTCAAATTATGATAGAATATTTATCATTTTCCTTTTAATTAGTATATTATTTGGATATTTCTTGTGTAAATATCATCCTTTGAAAGGAAATGTTTATGTTTTCAATAGAATATGAAAGTTTGCCCCCCCCTTTTTTTTCTAGAGTTTTTAAATTTAAATTTAAAATTCAAATTTTATCAATTTTTCAGTAAAAACAACTTAATCTAACGCATTCACATGATAACTGATACATATCTATACCCAAATATGGAGATTAAAATCGGGAAATAATTTTCCTCGATTTTTAAAATTTTTTTATAAAAAATCCGATTAACATATGAAATCTTTTTCTTGGGCGTCGATCTGCTGCTAGTTTCGCACTTCGCAGTTTCATTGCAAACATTCCGAATGTATTCCATCCTTTAAATTTTTTTTGGTTACAGTGAAAAGAGGAACAATATTTAACTGTATCAAAAACTGTAAACAAAAAGATATTTTCTTTCGGTTTGACAAATATGGACAAAATATTATGAGATTGTTTCGTGATATTTTGAAAGGTAAATAATTCGAATTAAGTTGTAGCTAGTTATCATCATTAGACAAGACACTGTCTTTCTATATGTTTATCCTTTGTCTTGTAGCAATTTCACTAATTTAGTAATATTGTTATTAATGAAGTAGTAACCTATAAAATTTGGAAGACAAAAGCCCTTTTGTTTTCAGATAACAATGTGCAGGGCCACAGAATTTTTCTTGCCCATAAAATATACCTTGTAGTATAAATAATGATGTATGTTCTTTGATGATTCTTAATTAAGAGATAAAACAGTATCATGGGCAGAGGCAACTGCCATCACAATCAACATGTATACTGTTGTCATACAACGTAAATAATTTAGTTGTATTTAAGTGCTGTGTGAATTTTCTTCTCTTTACAACGCAAAGTTGTCTACGTTAATTGCTGTCATGGGAAACTTTCTTGGAATCGGAAGTAATTTTCTTTTTCTTTAACTGCTAATATTTTTTAATTGAAAATATTTGCATTTTTTGTTTTACTTTATATTAATCAAATTTATTGGTTTACACTATTTATTCACTTGCAAAAATTGAATTAATACCAATTAAAATTATCTCCCTTTCTAATGTGGTTTGTACTCTCCCCCCCCCCCCCCTCAAGTCAGGCAAGTTAAGTTAAGGACACACACAGATCAACTGTGATCTCACTTCAACGTGGGTTGCTATGCTAAAAAAGAAACAAATTGCTTTCCTTATTTTTTTCCATTACTTGCGTGTATAAAAAAATTGTGTGAAAGATAAAAATTATCATTTAATGGTTAATTTTATTGTGTTTTGTGATGAAACACTAATATTTATCAAAAAAAGAAGTAGTGGTTTATAAAAGGGCATTTTTATATAAACATTTATGTTTGTTTTTTTATATATATTCAAATTGTTATGTTGTCGAATTGATAAAAGTGTTCTGCTGCTGCTGTTACAGAATTAAATTTTAATCTTAAGCGATTCTACATACAATTGCAATCACTGTAATTAGAGTTTCCTCAAGGTTTAAAAATGGGCAGAGTGCTACTAGTAAAAAAAAGGGCCTTTTTTAGATAATTGAAGTCAGTTTTGGATTTATAAGGGCACATTTAACATCCAGACACTTAAATTCAAAATTCAGTTTTACATATGGATACCAGACTTGTATAAAATAAAAACTTTCCGTGCATATGACCTAAAAGCTAAAAATTTTCTGCAAGCTAGGAAAAACTGGAATAAAGGCCAATCGGCGCTGTGCTAGATCACAATTGTAAATATCTCGAAAAGTTGTTTGCGTTATACCTTTTATGCCGAAACGGTCGCTGCAATGTTTGGAGATTGGAATTCTTGGTGCCTTCTTTGATGAAATCTTATTCTTGTAATAAATAACAGCAATTTACACATTAAATATGTTATTATATTTGGCTACTTCATTTTTTACTTGCACCCATACCATATCAATTTAATAGGTTTATATTGGCAATGAAAGGGCGGAAGCCTGTTTACTTCATTTCATGTTCTATTTTCTCCTAATTCCCAAATTCTGTACGCCTGTCTATGTTCCCTTAATAGTTCAGGAGTTGTATTTCTCAGTTATCAGTAATATTTTTTTCCTGTAGTATTGGTACAATTTCAACTTTTTTTTTTTTTGTTAATGAAATTTTTCCAAAAATTTTGAATGATAGCTTGTGTTGTTTGTATGTATTAGTTGGTTATTGCAGGTAAATTCATAAGCATCCTGATTTGATAAGCCAATTTTAGATCTCAGAAGTATGTGTTCTTAAAAACGGCCCTACATATTTCCTTTAAATTCACCATATGAACTTCATTTTAAATGTCTTTTCATTATGTATTGATTTGTTTTTCAGTGTACAAATGAGTTTTTGGAAGTTTTGTTGGAATTTTAAAATGGGACGAAATGTTAGTATTTCTTTTAGATGTCCAGTTTTAGTAGGCCAATTATTATTTTAAATCTTGGAAATGGGTGTCTTAAAAATACAGCTTCAAATTTGTTACATAAAACTTCCTTTTAGATGGTTTTTTGTCACAGACAAGAATATTAAATTTTGGAGGATAAACAATTAATTGTGCAGCACACACAGCATACAAGATGTATCTTATAGACACATATACCAGAAAATTTAATCAGTTTTATGAAAGGTATTATCTCAAATTTATCCTAAATTTTCAAGAATGTAACTTCTAACACAAGAAATTCAACATAATTTTTGATAAATAGGAGACAGTCAGCTGTATAACAACTGTATAGCAGCTAGTATATGTAAATATTCCATGTTTCTCAATCGAATTTTTTGTATTAAGGATTTATTAGTAGAGGAAAAAATCTATAGTTTTTCTGAAGCTTATATAAAATGAGCTGTGATATGCCGTATCATTTGATTTTTCTATATAACATGAAGGTGATTTTTAACAATCAAGAAATAGCTAAACTATAGCATATCATTAAAAAGGGTGAATAAACAGATTTAACTATTATAAAATATTGTATATGTCCTTATTTACTGTATTTTTTCTGTAATGTGACATTACAAAAATTTAACAAATTTTAGTATCCTTCTATTTATCTGTGTCTTTTGTATGATTTAGCTGGTTAATACAAAAAAAAAAAAAAAATAAGTATTCTGATTAGGTAGAATCAGATTTAAATCTCGTAAAAAGATTATCATGAAAAATGGCAGTTTTTCGAGTGATGCAAGCGTTGTATATACTTGTGTATAAGTCAACCTCCTAAATTGAGAGAAAAACTTGTTTTACACCTGTATTTTTAACTTGTTTCCTTCAACTTATATAATCACAAAATTAATCGTGATAAAATAAGGCAAAGAAAACTGGTCTAAAATATGTAGGGGAAGGTGGGGCACCTTGGAACACTCATAAAATAACAATTAAAAAAAAAATTATTTTTTATTCAATTTTCACCAAACCTAGTTTGACATAAAGTTCAAGCCTTCCTGTTTCAGTTAAAATTTATTCGAATGCAGTATTCCATCATATTTAATTTCAGGAAAAAAATTTAAAAGTCTTTAAAATGTCCCAACCTGTACAATGAATTTTTTAATATTAAAATTATTATGAAAGTCCATATTTTAATTCTCACATGCCCAGATTTAAATTATTTCATTTCTTGCACAAGAAATTTGTTTATGAAATTACCCATTAATGTAACTTTGAATCTTTCATAACAAAGAAAATTGAATTAATCTTCACCTGCTAATGTAAGAAATTCCAAATTACATTGAAGAGTAGGCTATGCTGCCTACTATGATGTCCTAAGAAAACTAATTCCTATTTACAAAATTGGAGCTGAAATTTGAGGTGTCCCAACATGGGCCATGTCCCAAGATGCCCCACTCTCTCTTACTGATATTACCCAAGTTCCCAGTGGCAGAAACGCGGCGACATAGTTGCGGACACAGAAAAAATGCTTGCAGACAGTTTTTGTCTGCACTAATAAAAAAATTAGTCCGTAACTTTCGGGCACTCTTTGTCTATACTAATAAAAAAAATTGTCCACAACTTTCGGACAGTCTTTGTCTGCAGTCATAAAAAAATGTCTGCAATTTCACCCGCAACAATGTACTACTGATGTATGAGTCTTAGACGCTCTCTGGTAGGAACTCTAGAGCCCCCATATAGAGGTGCCTTGGTAGGAACACACAAAACAGTGCTTAACAACGGCGACCTAGAGAGCCTAGATCTCCATTGATAGGCAGCATTATGTGTGTATTCTTTTTTCCTGTTACCTGTTACTGAAATTATATGGGAGCGTAGAAAAATGCTAATTTCATTTAAAACTGCTCCAAAACTTCTCCTCTACTTTAAAATTCACTTATAAAAATTTCTGTATCAAAACTAAAACTAATACTTTTATTATTTATAATTATTTATATTGTGTTGTGTCAAACATTGCTATAAATATTTAATTGAATGAGTTCGACTTATTATTTTATAATTGTTGTTTATATTATATTGTTCTGTAGTAAAATTGTATTTGTGTATTATTGCACGAGATCACCACTGTTGTTAAGCTCCCCCCCCCCCCCCCCCCAAGATTGCTGCTATCAGCTTTCAGGCTTTTTGAGTGTAAGCTGTTTTCACCCCCTGATTACATACAAATTTTGCTGACAGATTATGAAATTTTAAAAGCCTGTCACAGACAGTTACAAAACTTCTGCTACTGGGCCCAAGTTTTTACTTTGAATTTAGGGGTTGACTTATACACGAGTAATGCAGTACCGATTTTCTTTAACTATATGAAATCTTTTTTTAGATGTCTTTACGAAATATATATTAGTTGGTTACTACAAAAACTTTGTTTACAGTTGTGATTAGTTTGATCAATTTTATATCTTCTCATCACACTCTCTCTAAAACTGTTTTATGGTATATGTTGTAGTGAGTAATGGAAGTCATGTGGTTGTTGTTTTTTCCGTATTTGTACATTCATTTTGTAGGTTTATATGAATTTCTATTGTGTATAATGACTTCTTTATTTATGTTATTGAAGTAAATTTTAACTTTTTAAATATATTCGCCTTCTCTTGCTTTAGTATACGTAAAATTTACTATGGAATTAAATCAGATTTAGACCTAATTGCGAGCCCCATAGCAGAAAATGCGAGACGCAAGACGTACGTCGCAGATTTTTTTTTACAGTCTGCAGATTATTTTCAAAACAGTTTTGTCAGAGATTCAAAGTCTACCGATTTTGGCAGAACAGATTGCGATTTCCAATCTTTCTGCATCCACAGAGTAAATGCTAATGTTCATTTTAAACTTGTTTTATTATATTTTAGAACCTATAAAGAGGTAGAATTGTTGAATATCTCTCATTCATTAAAAATTTGTGACCCCCTCCCTTTCTGCTAACGATCGGCAAGTAAACGCCTTTCAGAATCCTTGTGATTTCCAATCTTTCTCCATCTGCAAAATTAGCATCATGTTTTTTTAAACTTATTTAATTAGTTTCCATAACTTATAAAGAAATAGAATTGTTCACTATCTCTGACATATATAACTTTTTTATCCCCCCACCTCCCGTTAACGATCGTCGATCAAGCACACTGCAGAAGCATTGTGGTTTCTAATCTTTCTGCATCCACAACATGAATGTCAAATATTTCTTACTTTATTAGATTCTAGAACCTATAAAGAAGTAGAATTGTTGAATGTCTCAGACATATAATTTTTTTCTAATCTTTCTGCATTTGATTAACAAACATTATTAACTAACTGTCATGATTAAGTAACACTAGATAAATGCAAACTTGTAATAAAAGAAAAGCTTACTGAATCCCACAAGTTTTTTTCCTCTGTTACTTATTATGAAATTATGCTTCAGATTATTTTCTAATACATAAATAGCTGTCGCAGATTGAAAGAAAAAATTCTGCTACTGGGATTGTGAGCTCTATTCATAACTCTTTTTGTAATTCCCCAGTATTGTAAGTAAGTTGCAGTCAGTTTGTAACCTTGCATAAAGCACCCTTTTAGTTGAAGTTTTCACATTTATTCAAAATTATTTCATTTATATTGCATTAAGGTTGCTAACTTACTGAATGAAAAGCATTTAGAAGATTTTAGTATGTGTTTTAAAGATTTTTTGCTTTTTAGTTTTCTATAATTTATTTTATTTTTAATAAAAGAGATATTATCTGAAAATGTTATTATATATATATATACTGTAATTAATTTAAACGTTATTAATATTTTTTTAAATTTCTGTTTGATTTTTGAACTTGCTTCACATTCTTTTTTTTCTTTCAGATTTCAAATTTCAAAAGATGTGTGATTCATCTCCTTTAGATCCTTTACGTGCACTGACACGAGTCCTTCAGGACACTGTGCCTCCCCCAAGAGAATTAATGGGATATACTTATGTGCCTAGGTTTATAAATCCACCTCCATTTGAAATTACAAAACCTATGATCTGTGGTGTGGACTGTGATGAAGTTTATCCAAATATATTTGTTGGTGATGAGTAAGTTTCACATTTTTCTGAAGTAGAAATAATTTTTACCGTATTTTCCTGCATATAATCCACAGGTCAGTAAAATAAGTCTTATAACAGAAATTTTTATATACAGAAAAGGCTATATTTGTATGAAAATTAAAATTTTCTGTCTGAGACTGATTTAGCAGTCTTGCAGATCAGGGTCCTGCGTAAGGAAATATGGTACTTCAGAATTGTCTTTCATTCTTAATATTGTTATTCTTAATCTATCATTTTGATAAATAAAACTTTACTAAATATGCAGATAATATTTTCTTAAGTGTAAAATTTTGCTTCTATTTCTTTGCTTGAATCGATGGCTAATCTTCTACCATCAACATTTATGTCTAGGCCAAAACTAAATGCAAAACTGGTGTACAAACGATAAATAGACAATAAGACTTCTTCACACACCATAAATTTTAAGCCAGCAGAATTTGATCATAGTTTTAATTTTAAGAGTGCCAAAATTATCTTTCATGCCAAATGCGTTTGCGAACTAGATTTTTTGGAAAATTTAGCTATTTACCTTAATCGTGATAAAATTGTCAATGAAAAATCTGATTCCACTTTGCTGTCTACAGCCTGGAAAAATTTGTTTAATTCAATTAAATAATTTCCTTCATTATGTTTATAACATAATAATAGTTATAATTAAATAATTCTAATTAAATTAATAATAAAAAAATAATAATAAATTTTATTAAATTTACTTATTAGTATAATATTAATTAAAAAAAAAAATAAATAATAAAATAAAATTAATTGGTTATTTCTTCCCTCCCTCCTTGTTTTTGTGTGTGCATGTGTGTTCCTCTCTGATTGGTCCTGCATGATGCTTCCTATTGGTTGTTTGTGTTGCTCCTCCCTCTCTGGATTTTGCCCTGCTTTCAGTCTTGCTTTTGCCTCCAAGGCAGTAGCACGTGTTTTTTGCACCTGATGAAGGAAGGCTACGTCCTTTCGAAACCGGTTGTGCTGGCTTAAAATTTATGGTGTGTGAAGAAGTCTTATTGTCTATTTATTTATGTCTAGGGTTAGGGAGAGAATAGCATGAACTGTGTCATCAAGAATAGTTTATTAAAAAAACTGCATGTTATATCTTATTATTTCTTTTTAAATAGTTAAAAAAAAAAAAAAAAAACCATGAAAATGAAATCAGTATGCAAAATGATTTCTTCTAAGGTCTTTTTGTTTTCTTTAAATTTTTATCTTGCTAATTAGACTTTGAAATAAACTTACTCCAGGGAAACCTGGAATAGTCAGGAAATTTGAAAATTGACCATGAAAGTCAGGGAAGAGTCAGGAAATTTGAATATTTTAGCCAGAATCCGGAAAAGTCAGGGAATTTCATACAATAATTGCCAAAAAAAATGAATTTTCCTCCAACGTAGAGTGAGTTTTCTTGTTTTTTTCTTAGCTTCTGCCATTTTTTAAAAACAAGACCTCTTAGAAAGACCCGGCATGGAGGGCAATCTGTCCTTAGGTCAAAGTAATATATGACTTTTGTGTTTTCAAGTGGTACCATAATTATTTTGCCCTCAATACAACCAATGCACAATATATATGTGGCTAGACTGGAATTTTCTTAGAACACGTCTGGAAAACCTGGAAAAGTCAGGTAATTTCATTCTGCTATTTGAGTGGCAACCCTGTCATTCAAATATACTAATTTAACATAGATGATGATATAGAATCAAAAATTTTCTCTTGATTTCTGCATTTTAAGGTCTTCTCTTCTGAGTATAAAAATGTTTTTTTTGAAAATTGGTTGAATCTTCTGACTATCATACCTCTTAAAGGAAAGGAGATAGAACAATAAAGCTCCATATTCGGTACAGACGAGTTTGCCAACTTTTGGTGAAAATTGGAAAAGCACTAGTGAGACATCGAAAGACAGTAGTGGTGGTGCTACCATATTTTGATTAAAGTCCATATCTCAAAAATGTCTCTAATGAATTTCTTAAAATCTTCTATGTAAACCTTATTTAGATGTCCTTTTGTATGTACCTATTAGTTGGTTACTGCAGGAAAATTAACAGGTGTTCACGTTTGGTAGGCCAGTTTTAGGTCGTGGAAATAGGTGATTTTAAAAACAGGTCTGTGGTTTTCTTTAATTCTTCATGCTTATCCTCTTTCAAATTTCTTTTGTATTATTAGTTTATTTCCAGTGTACAGATGAATGGGGAATGTTTTTGTAATAAATCGATAGTAGGTGATTTCTTTAAAAACGGTTATAAGGATTTTCTTTAAATTTTCTGTGCAAGGCCCCTTTTAAATGTCCTTTTGTATGCATTAGCCCTGTGGCCAAATTTAGGCAACACAGTGACATTGTCGCAGAAAAGAAATTGTCACATGCAGAAAGATTTGCTTATAAAAATTAAAGACATTTCTAAATTTCAATAGAAAATAGAAACTCATGCCTTTTATTTAAGAGTTCTTCAACAGTAGAAAATATGTTAATATTGTCTTGCAGAAAAGGTTTGCACGAACAAGGCTTGTCGCAGAAAGTACAAAAATATTCTGTCACAAAGTGCATTAGTTTGTTAGTGCAGGAAAATTGATAAGCATCTTTATTAGGTAGGTCAGTTTTAGATTTCAAAAATGGGTGTCTTCAAAAACATTTTTATTGATTTTCTTTAAACTGACTATGTAAAGTCTCTTTTATATATTTTTAGGACATTTGTATTAGTTGATTACTACAAGAAAATTATTAGGCATCTTACATATCTGTATTTAATTGATGATATTAAAAATATATAATATACATACAGGGTGGCTATTAAGTACCGGAAAAAATTTGAGGAGCTTTTATAGACTACCAACTTCATTATAACCACTTTTTTGTTGTTGTAATGCTTTTATCTTTAAGTATTATTTATTACCCAGGAGCAGAATTATATCTGATGTTCTGCAACGAGACATTAAAATTTGCAGATGTTCTGCAGGTATTTTGTCCAAATTTGTCAAAGCACAGTAAAATGCAAAATAAGCATAAAAATAATACTTATTAGTAAAATATTTATTACACATTATTAATAAAACATGGTTTAAAATTTTTATAATCTAAAACTGAGAAATACACCCAGAATTTGAAATTTTTTCAATGGCTTTTGGCATTAATATTGTCACATTAATGTGGATATACTACTTACAAAATGTTTATAAATTTTGTCTATACATTGAAACAATGACTGTTTCCAGCAATTTTCTAGTATGCTAACAGATTTACAGGTCAGTTGAACATATCTAGGTTTTATTAATTTTAGAATGTTAGCTGTATCAACATCATCCAGTTAGGGGATAGATGAAATGTTCTGCAAAAGCCTCAATTATTCTGCGACGTGCGTCGCAGTTTTAAGCACTTTCTGCTCCTGGGATTTATTAAAATAATTTGTATTTACTCAACGGGCAGTTTTTGAGCGATCCGGGAAAGCAAAATCTATTAGATAAATGAAATGTTTCATGATTTTTTTCAAAGTGTGGCACATCTAAGATATTTTGTGGTCCGATGAGAAAGTTTTTACTGTTTATTTAAGTCACTAAAAACTCTCAGAATCATCCCAAAATTTTGGGATGATTCAAGGAATTACTCTCAAGAACACCAGAAAACGAAAAGATGCAACAAGGTCTTTGTTTCTAAAATGTTTGATGGTTTGGGCTGAGATTAGCAACAATGGGAAGACTCAACTGGTTTTTTTTCGAAGAAAATGTAAAAAATAATGGAAAGGTTTATCAAAAAGATGTTTTAGAGAAAGCTGTACTTCTGTGGAAGCAAAATCACCTAGCTAAGATCTTTCACCAAATTTGTGCTCTGGCCCATGGAGTCAAATCAACGTTTGCTTTAATCAATGTCAAAGTGAAGAGGTATCTGACCAAAAATCTGTGTTCTTCTAACAGCTCTGATTTGTATCCGACGGATTTTTCAATGTGTGGGTTCTTAGAAGAACAATTGCGAACATAGAAAATCATACATTTGATAGACTCAAGAAAGCCCTGAGCAAAATATAGGATGATTTAGATCCAAACTACTTGTGCTGCACCATCACCTCATGTCTGAAGAAGATTGCAGCTTGCATCAAAGGCAATGACTACCATTTCGAAAACTCATAGTAAAAAATAATTATTAGACATTACTTCACTTGTTGCAAAAATAGAAGCTTTAACGTACACAAACATCAAACCGTCTCAAATATATATATTAAAAGCAAAAACTGTTTTATTTAAGAGACAAAAATTTAAGTTAAAATACATTTAAAAACCAAAAAATACATATAAAAACAATTAAAATCTAGACGTTTCGAAACCCGTCCCAGTTTCCTCATCAGTAATTACAACACAATATGCAAATATTACATGAATACTCAAGGAATTTAAAGGAGTACGGTACTCCTTTAAATTCCTTGAGTATTCATGTAATGTTTGCATATTGTGTTGTAATTACTGATGAAGAAACCCGGATGGTTTTCGAAACGTCTAGATTTTAATTGTTTTTATATGTATTTTTTGTTTTTTAAATGTATTTTAACTTAAATTTTTGTCTCTTAAATAAAACAGTTTTTGCTTTTAATAGAAGCTTTAAATTTGTTTGCCATTTCACTAATTGTTTATTATCAAATATTTTTTCCAGATACTTAATAGCCACCCTGTATACATATCTAAAAAATAAATAAAAATAAAGATTTACTTAAAATAATTTTGAATTTTTATATTAGAGGTTCTGCTCGCAAGAAAGAATTTTTGGTTAAAGTTGGAATTACTCATGTCTTGAATACTGCTGCAGGTGTTGGATTTGGACAAGTAAATACTGGACCCGAATTCTATGCAGACTGTGGCATCAGGTATCTAGGACTTGATTTAATTGATGCCCCTAGAACTAGAATTATTGATTATTTTGATCAAGGGGTCAGCTTCATGGATGAATGTTTAAGAAATAATGGTGAGTAATGTGTCTTTACTTTATTTATTATATAAAAAATTATATTTAGTTTAAAGCTATGATAATTTATGATTTTCAGATGCACATTTGAATTATAGCTGAAACAAAGGTTTAAGCAAGTACAAATCTAATAAAAATTTTATTTTAATTTATCATATTAAGAATTATTTATTATTTTGTACTAGTGAGTTATTTTCTGTCGCTATGTTTTTAATTTTGTTTGCAGAAACTGTTGAAAACAGAGGAAGATTGCTTTATTTTCATTATAGCATATCTTTGGTTTAGAATTTAATCCGAAGCTATCAGGATTAAAAGTGTTTCAAACTAAAAATTTCTCGAAAAAGAATAATGCTAATTTTTTATTTTTTAAATATTTATGATCAGCTATGTGTCTAAAAGCCATTTTTAAAATTAGTTTGCAAGGTTGCGACTGTAGAAGGTCACCACAGTTGGTTTGAAATTAAGCTGGATCCAGCAAAGTATTAAGTTGGGATGGTTAAATCGCTTTGACGCCAGTGACTCGGCGAAAATTGAGGTCGGATTAGTTTTGTGTTGGCATGGTGCTGCAACGAAGGAGTTAGGTTGTGAGAGGTAGATGAATTGGAAGCGATTTTGAAAGCTTGATTGGAATGAAGAGAAAGGAAGTTGGTAGAAAGTAGTATAAGATGGAGATGGTTTTCGTAAAAGTGTGGAGTAGTGGAGTTTTCTCCGAGGTCTGTCTACGCTAAAGTTTTAGACTTAACGCTCAGATGAAGTTATATTTCGTTAGTGGAGATTTAGTTGAGTTAAGATTAAGTAGTTTGATGAGTGTTGGTGTGTGTTACTGCTAGCATTCGTGAATGTAAAATTGGATCAGCCGGGAATCCACTGATCCACAGTGAAGTCACAGTAGTGGAGTAAAAGAGTGCACCCGTCTCTACACCTTCTACTGTTTGCTGGGGTGAGATATATGAAATTATCTAATTCTTATACATATATTTGATAAATAATTTAAATACGCTGACTGAGCTATCACAATTACCAGATCGCCCTCCCATTAATCTGTTCAAGTAAAAGCCTTATTTATAATCTATATTCAAGTCTTGTGCTCTTCACTTATACTTTAGTTATCTAATTAATTAATTAAGATGGAGTTTGCGACAACGCAAACATCACAAGTTTAGTAATTTTTAAAATAAATTAAGTAGTGATCATTAAAGGGTTAAATGGTAAGGTTTATTAAAACTATTAAGGAAATAAAGAAAGTAAATAATGTTATTCATAATTCCAGCATAATAATCAGAAAAAAATATAAATGTTTGCAGTAACGAAACGAGTTATATTCGGGAAAGTTTAATAAGACATATTTTTTTTTTTATCATATCATAAGAATAATGCATTAATTATTCTTTTATACATGGGAATTTGTTAAATTGACTTGTAGCTTTTCTGAATTGACTTGAAGTTTTCCATTGCCATTCATTGATTTTCAGGTTAATCATCAAGTCAGGGTTAACTCGCAAAAATTTGATGGAAACACAATCTTTGTAGAATTATTTATTATGATTATTATTCAGTAATTAAGATATGGTGATTTGATGTTGTTGCAGAACAAATGAACAACTTTATTAAAAAAGACATTTAATTTTCTTCTTTCTTTCTTTATATATAAATATATATATATTTTTGTATTTCTTGTTTTTCATTTATGTAACATTAAAAACAAAACTTTATATCAAGTAGGGTCATTTGAGGCAATTATGGTGCTTATTACATTTTTCAAATTTGTAAATTATTTATTCCTTTTCTGATGAAAGTAATTTTGTTTGAAATAATTAGGGAACAACTTTAATCTTTCAAAAACATATCATTAAATTTTTACTTCCTTAGCCTTCTTTATTTGAAATTAATAGAAGCACTTATAATTACTCCATCAACACAGAATTACAAAAAGTTGAGGGCACTGTGACCACCACTAGGAAAATTATAAATCCTTTGTTTTCTCTTTATAATGACTAATATAAATTTTATTGTGTGCATTGAGGACCACTATTGTTTTTATTTGATGTTAAAGTATTACTAACTATACATAATTCTGATGTTTGTTGTTTGGAAAATTACCCTAGTAGTTAAATAAATAATACAAAATGTAATTTCTGTCTATATATATATATATATAAAAAAAAAAAAAAAAAATTGAAACAAAATGATATATTGCACTAGAGGTGTTATAAATTATTTTAACGAGTCAAAATAATTTCTTTTTATAAAATCAGATTAAGACGAAATGATATATTGCACTAGAGGTGTTATAAATTACTTTAATGAGTCAAAATAATTTCTATTTATAAAATCAAAACAAAATGATATATTGCACTGGAGGTGTTATAAATTATTTTAATGAGCCAAAATAATTTCTATTTATTAAATCAAATTAAAACAAAATGATATATTGCACTAGGGGTAAGTTATAAATTATTTTAACAAGTCAAAATAAATGTCTGAGACTGTTCAGAAATAGCAATTCTTCCTAAAATAACATACATTATAAATGTCCTATTTTTTTCCCCAATCATTTGTGGCTTGTCTCGTCTCTGTGCGTTTCCAAAAACCAAAATACTCACGATTTAGTGTTTGGAAATTATGGAGACAAAAAAGACTTACTTGATACTTACTCATACATGGATATGGATTTTGAGATTTCATAAATTTTCAGCTCCTGTCTGGACTTTTTTTTTCTTTCCTTCATCATATTGACTGCTTCCCAAAGCTTATAAATAAAAGGGAAGGAGGGCTTCTTTTAATATGATCTAAGCATTCCGAAGTAGAATAATAAAAAAATATCTTTAATAATTCTGTTGCTACTATTTTTACTATTTCTACAGTTCTGCTGTTTATTATGATCTAAGCATTCCGAAGTAAAATAATAAAAAAATATCTTTAATAATTCTGCTGTTACTATTTCATTACAGTGTGGTCATAATAATTACCCTACTTTTGAAAAACAGTGGAGTAATTGTAATCTTACATTTTAGAACATTCAACTGTGTTAGAAAGATTAAAAGCATATTAGAGATACATAAATGCATTACTAGCATGATTTTAAATGTAAATTTTTCTGATCTGAAATGTTTTTCTTTTGGACTAAATAAATTTGAACAAATGTTGTCGAATTAAAGTTGTCAAATTCGTTTTTCAAAAATTTCGTCAGGCTGTTAAATTTTTACTTGCATCTGCTTTAATGTACTTCAGATTAAGGATGAAGGATATCTATTATGGAAAATACATTGTAAGCTTCATCTGTAGTTTTGAACAAAAAAAAAAAGTTACCATTTTTTGCAGTTTTCTTGAAAATGGCACTGGTCACAACTACCCCATGGTCAAAACATAGATATATAATAGTACAAGATGTAGCATATGTCTTTTGGTTTAAAAAATCTAGGAATGTAATAATGCTGCAATCTGATTGGTTGGCAATTTGTTGGCGAGATTTTTTAAATGTCTCGTGGCTCTGTCAATCAGCGAGGCAACATCCATAACAAACACCTATAAATGTGCCAAGGGTGGATACCGTACTTCTACGTTGTAAAATTTTACTTGGTAGTTGTGTTTGAGATGAATGTAAGTATACTCACATGCTATTTCTACAAACTTCGTAAAGTTCTTAAAAAGTCTTTATATTTTTAAATGCAATGTTTGTTTGCACCCTAGTTTAGTTTCAGTGAAAAACCAATGAACATTAAAGAGTTAATTCACACACTTAGAATTTAATCAAGTTATTTTCCTCAGGCATGAGAATTTTCCGCGGATCCGCGATTTTTGTTTTTTTTTGTAATTTCCGTTAATTCCGCGGATTTTTTTTGTTTTAATCAAACTCCAATAACGATCAGTGTTCAAATGCTTCACAAAAGACTTTAGATTCGCAATCTTTCTCCATCCGAAATATAAATGTCAATATTCATTTTAAATGTGCTTTATCAGATTCTATAACATATAGAAGAACAGAATTATTCAATATTTCTCTCTTATGTAATTTTTTTTGTCCTGTGCCCCCCCCCCTTTTTTTTTTCATCTCTAACCACCGCTGATCAAACATTCTGTGGGAAGCCTTTTATTTCTGAATATTTATCCATCCACAACAAAAATGTCAATATTCATTTTAAACTTACTTTATGATATTCTGGAACCCATAAAGAAGTAGAATTGTATTTAATATTTCTCACTCGTGAACTACTTTTTACACCCCCCCCCCTTCCCATTTTCCATCACCAGTCAATGATTAAATGTTCATTGCTAGCTATTTTTTTTTTTTTTTTTTTTAAACACATGTTTTATTGTGTTGATGTGCATTATTCTTTTAGTTTATTTTGTCACTTTTAAAATATTCTGTATAGTTTTTGCCCATGAGCATTTTTTTTTCATTTGAAATAAATTTTATGAACACATTTGTATAGTTTTCCAAACACGCATTATTTTTCATTTGAAATTAATTTTATGAACACGCGGGTTTCCTTGTTTTTTAATTTTCTGCACTCTCATGCCTGTTTCCCCCAGTTTAATTTTTAGCCCCATTTATCTTATTTACAGGAAAGGTTTTAGTTCATTGTCTAATGGGACTCTCCAGATCTTCAACTTTTGTAGCTGCTTATCTTATGATCAAGAAAAACATGACTGCCATTGAAGCCTTGCGTACTATCAGAAAACAGAGGGAAGTGAGGCCTAATGATGGTTTTCTAGTCCAGCTTCTGCAATTAGAAAAAAAAGGATTAGAGAAAAAATAATGTGTAAGTGCACTTGCTGTGGAATTTGTACATTTTGTATCATAAAGTATTAGACATTAATATGATATTGTACAAAGTAATTCAGCAATAAGATAGTCTATTGCCTTAGAAAGACACTTCTTTTACATTTACACCAAAGAATCATGCAATGTTGCTAAATGAGTTCATATATTTTAATATATAATTTAGTATTTTAAAGTGAGAAATGTATAATACAGTTTTAATAATTTGTATATATATATATGAAAGATAAAGGATTGTAGAATCGTATAAAGAAGTTTTTGGAATTGAAAAAATATAAATTCATCAAATCCTTGTTGCAGCAGTATGCCAGTTTGGTTACAGTGATGAATTTGTACGTACTGTTAATGAATATTCTCTCTTGATTTTATAAAATGTTAGTGTTTATAATCGACAATTTTTTAACTGTTATTTCAAACTGTAAAGATAAAGAATAAATAAGTAAAATTTTTGTTTGAGATTAACCATTTTAAAAGCAGTAAATAAGGTAATAGTGTTTTTAAAAGAATTTTTTACATGCTATTTTAATATTTCTATATTAGAAACCTTCTTTTGTAATTACCAGTTTTTCATCAAATAAATATCATATTTTAAGTGATAAAATATTAAATAATTAAAAGGTCTGAAAATCACTGAATAATCAGAAGATAACTTTTAAATTTTAATTTCATTGAATTAATAATAAATAAAATTATGTATTAAAAATTATTTAGAATGAATTGTATAAATTTAAGAATGTTAACTGTTTGGATTGAGATTATACCATGCTTGTATGCTAAATAGTATTTTAAATATTTGATAAGCTATATAGTTTCTTTTGCTTTTGTTGCTATTACACAGTTTTTACTTAATTAGTAATTTGAATGAGTTACATTTAAAAATTAAGTTTCATTTAGGTCAGATAGTTATTTTAAAATTATAGTAATTAAAAAAGTGATTTATTAAATATTTGTCGGTAAAGGCTTAGAATTATTTTTGTTAATCATTAATTCATTTCAGATCTAAATTAACTGGAAATAGTTGAAATAGTTAAAAGTAATTATTGCCAGCTAACATATTTTATAGAAATTTTATAGCCAATAAGTTGAGCAGTCTTGTGAGTTGTTCTATTTTCACACAAAGGCTTACAAAACAATGTATATCTAACCATCATGGTAAAAATATAAATATGCATTAAAAATTTAAATTCACAACTTTACATTTTTTTTCTCTTTCTCCATTTATAAAGGTATGCTCCATGTACATATCAGGTGAAAATTTTATGAACAACTAGCAATTTAGAAATTATTTCTTGATAAATGTGATTTCTTAAAATAAAAAGAAAAAAAGGTGTATTGATATACATTATTGTTGTTTTGTTTCACAATATTTGAATTCTGCTTTATTTTGAAATCGTTATAACTTTAATTTATCTTTAAAATATTTGCCAAAAAAAAATTGTATTTATTGCTTAATGCTGTAGATATTTTTGATTTGGCATGTAAAAATCTATGTGCTGAATAAAAGTACATTGCATTTAACCATAACCTCCTAAACTAGATGCCTTCCGCATGGCTCGGAAACTTTTTGGTAGACAACACCACCTGGTACAGATTGCGTGACTTTTTTACTTGACAGCCACCAAAAATTTATAAAAGTGGGATATGATATACATAAAAGGCGAATAAAATCGAAGATACGTCGATTATATATCACTTCTTAAAGTTACTGGTGACAGTTGAATAAAAAAGAGCACAATCTGTACCAGGTGGCGTTGCCTACCGCTTGAACTGTTGCCAAGTTTCAGAGCCACGTGGAAGGCATCTAGTTTAGGAGGCTATGATTTAACAGTGGTTGTCACGACAAAAATTAATTAAAAAGATTTTTAATGAAATCTTTTTTAAATGCAACAAAACAATACATTTAAAGTTTTTAACATGCTGAGTGCCATGTGTGCATGTTACTTTTTTTAAATTAATAAGTTGATGGGGAGGGGGGGGAAGGGGGGGGGTTCAATAGCAGTCCCATAGTTAATTGTAGAAGTCAACACCTCTAATTACAAGTATTAATTTTTCTCTTATTAAATCACGGAAAATTATTATAAAAGATTATAATATAATAATAGTGGTGCCAAATATATTTTAGAATTATTTATATCCATTTTTTATTATCTATTAATTTTTATACCTCTAAATATCTCTGACTAACAGTGATTATTCATATAAACTGACATGGCACTCAACATCTTAACCCCTTAACTGCTTCAGGCATATATACATGTCTTTTCGAAATACGATCTTTTGTATTTTATTGCTACCAGTGAAACTACTGACACGGCTTAACAATGCAATGAAATAATCTTGAATGTCAACAGTGTGTTCGAAAGATTTACTCATTTCAGAGTTGAAAGAGAATGGTGGCAATGAAAAGTGAATCTCGTAAATTTTTATCGGCAGGTTATAACATTTGATTTTATATTATAACATTTGATTTTATATTGTGTCTAAATTTGAAATGTATATTTAATGTGTCAAAAAATCTTAAAGTGTAAATTTCAGAAATGCCATTGAAAAAAAAAAAAAAAAATTGTTGCATAAACTTTGCATGTTTGGGAGGAAAATCTTTAGCATTTAGCATTAAAAGTTTTTTTTTTTCAAAATTAAGAGTTGCATAAAAAAAAAAAAAAAGTTATCACTTTGAGAATAATTACATTTTTTGATTATAATTATTTCTCTGAGTTGATGAGCATAATTGTTGTTATCATTAGTCAGGGTTTAAGCTGCCATTAGATTTTTTAGCATTTTGCTAAAATATGTTGGTAAGAATTTTGCTAAAAAGAAAAAACCAGATAATTTCAGAGTATTTCTATATAATAACCTATAATTTTTATTTGAATATTTATGGGTAAAAATTACACAACCACTGAAAACATCAGGAATCGTTTATTATTTAGTATATTTGAATTTAATTTCAATTTTTAACAGTTAAATTTAAATGAAAGAATATTTAAAAGTATGTCATAATTCAGAATTTGCTTCATAGAAGCATTCTCAGCACTAGCATTGCTCAATGATCTACCCTATTTATTACTCCCCTTTTTTAATTGCCTTTTCACTTACACATTTGACATGGCTGTCTTTTTTCTGTTGTTGAAATCAAAACAAGGTTTCACTGATTCATGTTTCTTAAATCACAAGTATAGTTCTTGGTTAATGTTATCTCTAAAAAAAGAAACAGAAAAGAAAATTGGGAATAACTAAGTTAAGAAAAAGAAATCAACCATGCTTAGAGGATTAAATTAACTTTCAAAGAAGCTAAAATGCTAAAGAAACTTTTTTTGCCAGGTTAAACCCTGTCATTAGTATTGGGTAGATAAAGGGGGTCCAAAAGGTTGCTTATATTTCCTTTCTTTTTTTGCTGCTCAAGTCAGATCATATCTTGTTTGTTTACATATTTTCCTGATTATTTAACCCTCTAAGCGTTTGAACCGGATTTTTGTAACTCAAATAGACACCTTTGAAGCGGTTTGAGACTAATTTGTGTAAAGCAAGAGATCTATCTCCAAATTGTACGAGATGTAAAAATGTAACTTAAAATCATGAAGCTAGAGTAGTCAGTAAGATTATTTTTTTAAACAATAAAATTATAATTTGTGTAAAGCAAGAGATCTATCTCCAAATTGTACGAGACGTAAAAATGTAACTTAAAATCATGAAGCTAGAGTAGTCAGTAAGATTATTTTTTTAAACAATAAAATTATGTTTAAAGTAGAAATGTCATTTAAAGCTACATACTGAGAGGGTTAAATAATATGTCTTCCTGGAATTGTTTGATTGAAATCAAAGTTTTTTAAAACTGTCTTCAACTGAATACTTTATAGATGTGCCTAAACAATTTACAAAAACTACTTTATAGATGTGCCCAAACAACAAGTGTATTTTAAAACCCGAATAAACTACTACGTCAGAAACGCCAAAGAAAGATATTGGAAATGCATACAGCTGTTTTGGTAGCCTTAAGTGTACCGTCTTCAGTGCAAAAAGGATTCTGAATCAGGAGAAGTGCTCGTATATATAGGAGAGGGGTCAGATTTAGTTCAACCAATAGGATTATGGGAAAGGTGGGGAGAGTGGCCAATAGGAATTTAGGAAAGTTAGCTGTGTAAACAGTAGAAAAATTAAGAAAATGTGGACTGAATATAAAATTTCCAACAGTCAGACAAATAGGGAATAGCAAAATCACAATTTACAAGGTTTTTAAAAATTTGATAAATATGAAAAGCTTCAAAGAAATTGAGTTCATGAATGGATCTAGGTCTGCAAATTATTTTAGCTGAATTAAATTTAAAATTATGATTTTCCTCCCAGCAGTGTTTAGAAATAGCTGATTTATTGGTTTCTTGTTTGCGGACGTAATTCATATGTTCTTTTAAACGAAATTTAAGACTGCTTTTAGTTTGGCCAATATATGATAAACCACACTGACAGGAAATGGAATCTGACGTAGTAGTTTATTCAGGTTTTAATATTCCAACGCCAAGTCTCCACCTTTCCCGTAATCTTATTGGTTGAACTAAATCCGGCCCCTCTCCTATATATACGAGCACTTCTCCTGATTCAGAATCCTTTTTGCACTGAAGACGGTACGCTTAAGGCTACCGAAACAGCTGTATGCATTTCCAATATTTTTCTTTGGCGTTTCTGACGTAGTAGTTTATTCGGGTTTTAATATTCCAACGGCAAGTCTCCTGTTATTATAACAAGTGTATTTGTTGCTGGAATTGAGAAAGATGACAGTATATTGTTATAGATCATGCATTTAATATGTAAAACATTTTTATGGTGTGCATTGAAAAAGCATTTTGATGTAGCTTTAGTAGAGAAGGCATATAAAAAATAATTCTGCAAGTATAATTATGTTTTACATGTTGAATTAAACTATTTTTTCATTCAAAAATATTTTAGATTTTTAGAGTATTTCCATTTTATTACAGATATTTTAATTATGAAGTATTTAATAACTAAAAGTTAATGTAAAGGGTTATTAAATTATTTATTTTCTTTATCAATAAAAGATATTAAATATAGGACTTTTATTTTGCTGGAATAAGCAATAAAAAAGGTTTTGCTTGCATAATATTATATGTCATAAAAGTGATCAAAAGCTGCTGCTATTTTTTTTAAAATCTAAAATCATATTAAATAAATCAATGAAAAGGTATTACATGTGATGAAAAGGTATTATATAAAAAAAAAAGTATTACATGTATAGCACGTAATACCTTTCATCACATGTAAGCTTTTGTGAATTCAAGATATTAATTAATACCTTTTTGGGGATAATTTATATTTTGATTAATGAAATTTTACTTTTGCTTGTATATAAAGGTAAAAAGTAATACATCTGGTTAGTGGTGAATTAATCTATGCAACTTTTTAGTGGTCACTTCTTAGGATTAAGTTACTGTGTGGTGAGTGGAGGTGACTAATTTTCCCTTGTTTTGACATTCCTTAATTAAAATAAATTTCCTATCTATAAGGAATGTTGTCCTGCTAACCATTTAATTTTTTTAGGCACAGTGTCTTAAAATAAGTTCAAACTGGAAAATTTTTATCCAGGAATTTTTTTGTAAGCAAAATTTTACTTTTGTAACATAGCAGAAAAATATTATTTATTTCTTTTCTTTTAATTTTGTTTGTTCATTCAGGTAACCCCTGCGGCAGATTATTTTTATGCTTTCTGTGACAAGCCTCAGTCGTGCAAATCTTTTCTACAAGACGGCATTATTTAATAACAATATAATTTTCTAATTTACACACACTATCATGTCAGTATAATGATAATGATATTAATATTATCAAAATATACTGTAGAAGAATTCTTAAATATAACACAAATTTCTGTTTTCTACTGAAATATGGGGCGTCACCAAAGTGGAAGAGCCATCCCTTCCGTGGAGGATCAAAATTGCGATGGCATGTCTCCGGACCACCTCTAGGGGTGAGTCTCAGACCGTTGTCAATTGTCCATCTGCACAGCACTAGTGCAACATAAAACCCAACCAACCAAACTACTAAAATATGGGTATATCTGTAATTATTATGAACAAATCTTTCTGCAAGCAACAATTTCTTTTCTGCAACAATGTCACCCAAATTCTGCCTCGGGGCTGGTGGCAGTCTAATTTAATTGAGGAAAATTACCTTACACTTCAAAGGGTTAAAATAACATGAAATTTTGCAGTTGCAATTGATTAGTTATCTTTAAGGACAAACATTAGCCTTAAGTCTTTCCCCCCACCCCCACCCTCACCCTCAATAGCACTTAATATTTCTCCTAGAGGGAAATATTAGCACTTTGTTATAATGGTTAAAATATTTGCAGTGTATAGATTTTTCTTATTGTATGTTAAATAAGAAATTGTTAATACATTAATGCTATATTTGTAGGCATAGATCGAGGCAAAAATTGGGGTCACTTAGTGGCTCCTTTGCAAAATTACACGTGATAAAAGAACGGCCTCTTTTATAAAATTCAGTTTCATAACATTGATTTTTCACAACATTTTACTAAAAATGAAAACCTGAATCAACGCTTGGTTTGAGTTGTTTTCCTTTATAAAGTAGCAAAAAAATTTTCCAACAAATTAGTTGTTTTGTAATAATACAGGTCATAAGATGTATTTCACTAAATGTATTTTTGCATTTTGATTTATTTTGTACATGGTGCTTTTATCCTGTATGTAATTCAGGTTATTCCTACTAACTAACTATCATATCAGTTCATTTTTTATTTTAAATATTTTACCTTCATTCAAAATAATGTTTTAGATTTTAAGTTCATTTTATAAGTGGTGCTTCAGTCTTACATGAGATTTTTCATGTCATTGATATCCTCCATCTATGGTCATAAAAAAAAAAAAAAAAAAAAAAAAAAAAAAACAATTTATTTTAAATAAAAAATTACTTTAACCCCTTGAACTGAAATGATGAGTTCAGCTCGTCATGAATTTCCCGACACTAATTATGTTCTTACAGTAGACTCCTGATTATCGGCAGTCGGATTATCCGCGGTCCTCAGGGGCCTGAATTTAAAAGGGAATTTAAAAATACAGAACAAACTTATTACAAAAAAAAAAAAAAAAAGATCGAAGAGAGTAATGACTTTCAAGGCTTTTGGAGATATTACACGATTCTTGGCAGCATTTATGGCATACACACTGCTTGGGAGGCAGTTAAGCAGTCTACATTGGTAAGGTCTTGGAGAAAAATTTTACCAAATATGGAAATACTTTGGTAGAGTTTATAGAGGAGGAAGAAATTTCTGCTCATGATTTGGCAAATTTAGCTAAATCTGTTACTGGAGGAGAAAAAGTCAATGAAGGAAACATTGGAGAGTAGATTAATTGTGACGCCAGTGATCTAGGTATTGAACACCTGACAGATGAACAAATTGTGAGCCAAGCATTAGACCCAGTTTCAGAAGATAGTGAAGAAGAGGAAGAAGGAGATAAAACTCAACAGGGGATGAGGCAGCCCTAGCACATGCAGATGGATTTATAAAATATCTCAAGGACCACGATGCTGTATCACTTTGTGACAAAATGCTGATAAAGAAACTGCAATCACAGATTAAGAAAAAGTGTTTTAGTACAAAGAAACAAAAATGCTTCACCGATTTTTTTGTTAAAAAATAGAGCAAAATGTAAGTAGAAATTTTTATTAGTATGTTAAATTGTATAGGTAGGCCATGCTTAACTGTTAATTAAACAGTATTGCTCAAAAGGCTTTATGTGTTGATTTATATCCTCTTTTTAACCATTTTGCGGATTATCCTCTGATTCGATTATCCGTGGTTGTCTATTCCCCATTCACTGCAGATAATCGGGAGTTTACTGTATATGTATATATAACAATAAATATTCATATAAATGTGTCAATATTATTTTTAATAATAACAAATTATTTGACCAACAAAACCATAAGTTTCTATGTCAATACCTCCTCTTAAAACTAAGAAAATTAAATTGTCTGCATGAGCAGTGCTGACTGAAAATAAATTGCAGTTCAAGGGGTTAATTTATTTTTAATAATAAATAACATTAAATTATTAATTATATTTGTTAATTTGATCCAATTTTTCTCTAGCTTGTGGATACTTAATATTTGTAGAACTTTACAGATTTTCATTATTTTTAATGAATGAAGAATTTTGCATGAGGCTAATTACGTTTATTGTTTTAAATTTTACATTATATGAATTATTACATCATTTGTCTACGATTTACTATAATAGCCGTCAAGAAAATTTTCAAAATTATAATTTTAAAAAAATGAATAAAATTTTATAACATGAAAATAGCTCTTGAAATGTAGAGTTTTTACATATTATCATTTTCATTATATTTATATTCACTTCTGTATGTTTTCTATTTGTATATGTTTATATTATATTCTGAGTGTTCTATTTATACATTTCTAACAATTTCCAAATGTATGCTTTCTAAATGCTGAAATTATGTGGGTTTCAGCAGATTTGTGCCAGATATTTATTAGTACAGATCTACTATAGATAAAGCATCTTATTTTATGAAGAAGCAATTTTATCTTTTTCTGTGTTCACAGTATTGTATTATAGTGTAGTTTAATACAATTTTGTATATATTTTTATTTATTAGTTTCATTGGTGCTTATGAATTATACTGGTTACCTCTGATATGATTTGCCATTAATTTATTAAATTACCAAACTCAACTGGCATCCTCTGTTCTATCTTAATGTATTCATATTAAAACAAAATATATAAGAATTCATTCATTATGGACAAATAGCAATACCCCTTATTAATTTTATAACAAATTGCCCTAGAATTTGGAAATGGTGTTAGTTTTAGGGCGTAGGAAAGGAAGGGGCTCAGGAAGTCAACTCCCTTTCTCCTTATTGGGTATTATGAAATTTTCTTTTAATGCCAAATGAAAAAATTGCCTATTTAAAACCACAATTAAAGTCTTTTAGATGTTCATAATTAGTGATATTTTGTAATTAACACTAATAATTAGTGAATATTAATTAAAATTTAATTATTAATTGATTTGCTTCAGATTAATTTTATGTCATTTTTAAAATGAAATTTTTTTAGACTTCTCCCATGATTTTTGAAATGCTACACCCCCTGTGCTACTGCTAGTTGCATTTTTTTTTATTTGATAGAGATATTTTTCTATGAAAAATGTTTAACTATTTTAAACTTAATACATATTTAGTTTTTTCTTTTCCACTACTAATCACCAGGGCTTGAAAATTATATTGCCTGACATACCTGGGGCATGTAAAAATTCAAACTGGGCGTGTACTATTTCCCTCTTGCATGCCCAGCTGGGCATGCAAATATTTAATCAAAAGAACTTTTCCAAAAATAAAGTGTGTTAAAATATAGTGTCTTAACATTGACTTAAATTAAAATCAAATAAACAATGCCACTATAGGTATAATCAGTGGCGGATTTAAGGGGGGGGGCTAGGGGGCTAAAGCCCCCCCCCCCAAAAAAAAAAAAAAAAAAAACCACTGACATTCCTAATTGAATATTGCAATTGTAAATTTTTTATTGGTGTAGAATAACACTTTGAAAAATCTTAGCCCCCCCCCCCCCCCCCCCAAAAAAAAAAAAAAAAAAAAAAAAAAGTCAAGTTCTGGATCTGCCACTGGGTATAATGTTGTTAAGTTCTTTTCCCTAGGTATGTAAATGTTTTTTATTAATATGCATTTGAATAAGATATTTGAGCATGTAAAAGTTTATTTTGAGTATGTATTCTCCAGACTAACATGCTCGACAGGGCATGTAAATATTTTTGGATTTTTCAAGCCCTGCTAATCACTAAATTTGACATACAATAGAAGAAATACTATACTCTTTTTATAACAGCCTTAGTAGAAATTTTATATTATTTCTATTATTGGTTTAAGACATATTATCTTTTTATAATATTCCAATTTCATTTCTTCTTTCCAAATTGAAATTCAGTACTTTCACCAAGCATGGTTAAGTAATGTAAATTTTAATATTTAAAAATTACTTCCATTGTAAGTGCAGCATAATTCTTCCTCAAAGTTTTCTTTAAATGAAAATGGTTTGAAAGGAGAATTGCAAGTTATATGTAAAAATGTGTATTACAGCTAAATTAAATTTGAAATGCTAAGTTAAATATAAAAGTTTTAATATTTGGGATATTTCAGTAGTTGTTTGAACTTTTTTTTTTCTTTCTTTCTGAAGAAATAGCTTTTTATATCATTTCAAAATGAGATGATAAAGTTTGGTAAATTTCTTTTAAAATTTTTCTCATAGAGAGAAAGAGCTACCTCTTTATTAAACTGTACACAATGTAAAACTTTTTCATTGTTAACCTCCAAAATAAGGTAATTTTATCATTCTACAGTGGTGAACATTTTTCAATGAATCACCATCTGCATGTATACATGCATAATTGAACTGTTTTGTTAACATTTTACAACATAATTTTCAGGAAGTTTTCTTATTCTATCTTCAAATGTATGCATAAATTTAAAATTTCAAGTTGTTAAGGCTGTACATCAGTCAGATAGCTCCTTTTCTCCCTTCCCATGTTATCCAATGGGATTTTTGTTGCTTCGTTGTATAAAAATATCTCATTCAAAAATGGAACTTTTTCGAATTCTGTTTTTTGAATATTACTCTTTGAACAGGTTGTCGTTTAGCTTGGTGAGCAATTTTTCGAAAAAATAAATTTAAATATTTTACTTAGAGTCCACAATTTACTAATTGAAATAAAATATTTAAATTATTTTTTTCAAAAAATTGCTCACCAAGCTAAAAGTCGACCTGTTCAAAGAGTAATATTCAAAAAACAGAATTTGAAAAACTTCATTTTTGAATAACATATTTTTATAAAACGAAGCGACGAAAATCCCATTGGATAACATGGGAAGGGAGCTATTTGGCTGATGTACAGCCTTAAGACCAATAGTTTAAAAATAAAAGAATCAAAAAATTTGATTCTCTAATCTATAATGTTAAATATATAATTTTATTTATTATATTTTTTTGTAATCATAAACTTATGCTGAAACTTTGTATGAGTGTATTACTTAAAGATAAAACATAAAAAAAATTTATTCTTTCTGTTTCATAAAATTATGTTAGACTTCTAAATTTATTAAACTTTCTCTAATTAGTAATTTATAAAATTACCTTTTTAAAACTACTGTAATATGCACTTAGGGAATGATGTAAGAAAATTTCATTACTTGTCGTACTGCATCAAGTACTCGATTTTAATTTTGAAAGCATTGGTGAAATTACTCTTTATATAATAGATTAAAAATTCTCTTTATAAAATAAACGAATAAAACAAATTGATAAGATATTGAGAATATTTGTACATACGCTAATTGAAGAGAACTTTCTTATGATGTTAAATTTGAGAGTATATATTAAATAATAATTACAAGATAAAAAACTTTTTATATACTATGTTTTTAAATTTTCTGATGAATCATTAATAAAACATGCGAGGATAAAAAATATATATATAAGCAATATTTAAGCATGTGGACTCAGTTCAGTGAACTAATAATAATAATGAAAAAAAAAAGTTTGTTTTAAAAATAAAATATTACTTCTTTTAGAATAATGTATATTAGCATCTTACATTAGCGCTTATCAATGTGTATAAAATTTTTAAAGTCATAATATGACATCAATTTTTTTTTTTTTTTTTTTTGAGATGCATCATTTAACTTTTTATAATTTTTTAACGTTCACATTTAATTAAATGTATTTATTTTTATGTCAAAAGAAAATGAACTCGTAAATTTTTTTTAGAAACAATTAAATTATAGCTAATATTTTAATGGCTATTTTTATTGCTATTAGGAGCTTATTATTTTCATATTTTAATTAATTAAAACAAAACTATTCAAAAATTCGAAAATCGGACTTCAAAGTATTGTGTTGTCACCGGGTTCTGAGCTACTGTAAAAGTTTCAAATATCTAGCTACTAGTAGGGAAATTAGTTAAAAATAGATTGCAAGATTTGTACCAAACAAACAAATACCCAAACAAACAAACAAGAATAGAAGTTAATAAAAACATGGTAATAAGATGACTCTCAAATAAAAAACAGACATTGTTCCAAATTACTATAAAATTTGTGCTTATTAGAGTAATTGAAGAGGGAATCTTTCATATTGACAAATTTGAGAGTATATGTATAAAAGAAGTTAGATCTCAAAAGAAAAACAAATAGACATTGTTCCAAATTGATTAGTATTATATTTGTATTTCTTAGGCTATTTGAAAAGTAATTTTTTATAGTGTCAAATTTGAGATTATTTAAAATGAAGTTAGCTCTCAAAGAAAAAACAAATAAACATTGTTCCAAATTGATTAGTATTATATTTGTATTTCATAGGGTAATTGAAAAGTAATTTTTTATGGTATGAAATTTGAGAGCATATATTTTTTTAAAAGTTAGCTCTCAAAGAAAATCAATTAGACATTGTTCCAAATTGATTAGTATTACATTTGTGTTTCTTAGGCTGATTGAAGAGTAATTTTTTATGGTGTCAAATTTGAGTATATATTAAAGAGGAAGTTAACTCTCAAAGAAAAAACAAATATTTTTCCAAGTTGATTAGTATAATTTTAATTTTTCTTGTAGAATTAGTAAGGGGTATTTACTTTTTCTTTTTCTTGATTGTATATCAAAATGTACAGAAAGTAGGAACATAAAATTGCAGTGAGAAAATTAATTTCTTACATTCTAGTTTGTACTGTTTGTGCAATAATTGTAAGAATACCTAAAATAAATAAATAAATTAATAATAATAATAAAAAAAACTTTTTATAGCATCCTAAGTTTCACTCCATTTTTTTTTTTTTCTTTTACAAAATTAGGAATGGAAAATTCTGGTTCAGCAGTTTCAGAACCAGGCATGTTAATTTTATGTTATATCATATCAAAGGCTAACAAAAGTATTGATACTTGCTTATTATTCAGACTTTTACACATTTTGTTAGTAATAGTTGCAGCTGGCATTAACTTAAGAATTTTATGAGAAGTTTTTCGCTTTGGTAACTTGTAAATAGATAATTTCTTTCATATTTATTGATAAGAAATATTTTATTGATAAGCTTTGTTTATAGCAGATAACAAAATAATTCTGTTAAAACTTCATTGATAGAATTTTTTTTTTTTTTCATTATGTATTTATTTTGCCAGCATTTTAAAATAAGCTAATTTACATTATTTATTTTTTGTTAGACTGTTACTAACTTTAACATTTGTTATTGTGATTTTGCTTGTTCTGTTGATCTCTTAATGCAGTGATATTTTTTTAAAAGAATTCATTAAAATATTTTAATTTTATTTATAGATTTTTTTTTTCTTTTTTTTTTAATATATTTCATTGTTTCTCAAGTATTTCTTTACACATGTTATTATAGGATTGTTGTAACTATTATTTTGTTGAAAATTTATGAAATTGTTGTGAAGTAAAAAAAAAAATGAAATAATGAATATTATTTTTATCTATAAATGAAATGTACAGGCTGATTATATTTATTATTTATGTAATTTATGCTTAAGAAATAAAATTAGTTTTCACTGCATGATTGTATACAAATTTATTTTCTTGGTGATTATGTTTTACCCTTATTAATTTTAATTGATTTCTCTCTATTTTTTTCTATTTCTAAAAAGGTTAATACTGCTAAATATAAAACTTTTTTTTTTTTTTTTTTTCATTTTTTATTTACTGTTCTGCTCTTTTCTTTATGCTTATACAGTCAAACATCGTTAACATGAATCTCAAGAAGGGAAAAAAAAAATTGTTTATGTTATCAGTAACTAATCTTTATTTTGACGGGGATTGTGGAAATAGTTCATGTTAAAAGTAATTCACTTTAAGGAGGTTTGATTGTAATATCAAAGCTGTTACATTATAAAACTTGAAACTTATGCATTTTACATAGAAATGTATATCATGCTGAAGCAACTTTTTAAATCAGAGAATTATTATAGGTAGCATAATCAGATTTGCCATTTTTTAAATTTATTTCTGTAACATTGTTATTACACACCTTTTTTTCACACCACTTTCTTTACACAATAATGTTCTCCAATATATAGCTAAATAAAAAGAAAATTACTCTTCTAAAGAAGCGCTATGAAAAAAAAGTGGGTACAAGCTATTAAGAATGTTATAGAATAAATTTTAAAAATGGCAATTCTGTTTAATGTTGAAATCTTAAGAGTTACACAATTTTTATAGGATCAAGAAGTATCAAATTGATTTAACTATCTTTTCCATAAATTCTTATGTACTTACTGTCATTCACTACAGTATGTTTGTGAATGTCAAGCTAATAAAAAATGCGCCTCCATTTTAAGGTAAATATAAGCTTTTTCATTTGTCTCTCCGTGGCTCAGGTGGTTAGAGTGCCAAGTTAGTAACGCGGTGGTCAAGCGTTCGATACCCCGAAGATCAGGAGTGTTAATTTTTGCAGATAATTAGTAGAAAAGATGTCAATTGATAAAATAAAATTTTTTGTTGACTACACAGTATCCTAAGAATTTTTGAAGAGTTTTTTAAAGAAGCCTTTTTTTTTTGTGTTTGAATGCTGAAATTTAAGGCAAAAGTTTAGTATTCAAACATAAAAATGTTTTATAAAAATTAATTCATCGATAAATTCATAAAGTAGTACACAAACATATTTAAAATATTTTTTAAAACTCAAAATTAAAAAATTGTTTGCAGGGAGCAACATTGTATGCATATTTTTATAATTCTAAAACAATTATTCAGTTATTTACAAAAAAAAAAAAAAAAAAAAAGTTTTTATGCATATTTACGTTTGTAATGACCGATAGATGGCACAACCAGAGCAATAACTAATGGCCAATCATAGCAATGCATCAGTGCATCAGCAATGCTCACCAATACCTTTAAAACGAATGGTTGACCTATCGATCTGCGATAATGTATATAAATAAAGAGAAGTGTGTGTCTGTCTGCGCTCTGGTGCTCACACTATTGATTGCAGAGCTTACAATGGACCAAATGCCTCAGAAATTTTTTTTGGGTGATTTGATCCATGACCGGTTCGCGGGATACATTACGCTGAACGACTTTGATTCTGACTGGTTCATGAGACTGGACGCATTGATTCATTTCATTTTAATGCAATAAAATTTGCAAAATCATAACTTTGAAAAGATTTATGTGATATGATACATTAAGAATTGGGGTTTTAAAAGTTTTTTTTAAATATATTATTCAGTAGATTGATTTAATCATCTTTTTGTGTAGTTTATAGCAATTAATTTATTTCAGTTCCAAATCTCAGGGAAATCTTACGGGAAAATAAAATTTTTTTATAGAAATTCTGAAAAAAAAAAAAAAAAAATTGTAAAATCTGAAGAAACAAAATGTCTGTTTCTTCCACTTACATTTTTCCTGTTTAGTGGACTTAAATTATAAAATATTGTAAAAATATGCACATATTCAAAAATTTCTACTGTGATTAGCAATAACACGAGAATATATAGTCTGTAATGATGAAAAAAAAAAAAAAAAAAGACAGAAAAATAACTTATCTCATTTTGTCTTATTTGAAAAAAAGAACAAATGATAGAAAATTAAATATTGGAAGAGCCCAATTCTGTGTTGGGGTACTGAGAGGTTGACCCCCCCCCCCCTTGGCTATGGCCTTAAAGGTGAAATATAACCTTTTCTTAAATGTGGAAAATTGCAGTATAGCAGTGCCATCTGTTGGATCCCAAAAATGTAATCAGTACTAATTTAAGTTATAGGTCAACCAAATATAAAGTTCTATCGAATTCCATTCATTGATTTGGGAGATACTGAATCCATAAAATTTCTGTAACACACAGACACTTTCTAAAAATGGTAAAATTAGGATAAGGACATTACAGAACAAGTAAATTCATCCCCTCCCACAGGTAAAAAAAATAAGTACAAATGCAACATGAAAGTAGTACGTGCTTTACACAATGCAGTGGTGTAGTAATTAAAAAAATCATGGAAGAAGCTCAAAACATTTCATTTTAAGAATGACTTGAACTTATTTTTAAGAAAATCAGTAATTAAAGGTTAATTAATATCTACTAACTATTAATTACAAAATATCAATAATAATGAACATTTATAAGACTTAAATTTTGGTTTTAAAAGGATGATTTTTACTTTCTTCTATATTCAATAGAAGAAAGTATGTATTAGATTCGTAAAAATTTTCGACCTCGGGTTTTTGATGGATTTACACGTTTTGAGAGCTGTAGAACATGATTTGACCATTAAAACCCGAATAAACTACTACGTCAGAAACGCCAAAAGAAAAATATTTGCGATGCATACAGCTGTTTCGGATGGTAGCCTTAAGCGTACTGTCTTCAGTGCTTCTTTTTGCACTGAAGATGGTACGCTTAAGGCTACCGAAACAGCTGTATGCATCGCAAATATTTTTCTTTTGGCATTTCTGACATAGTAGTTTATTCGGGTTTTAATATTCCAACGCCAAGTCTCCTGTTATTATATGATTTGACCATTTTTACTTTCTTCTATATGTATATATAGAGAAAGTATTGGATTCGTGAAAACTTTCGAACTCCAGTTTTCGATGGATTTACATGTTTTAAGATGTCCTGAAAATGATTTGACTCTTTTTTGGAAAATGTCTGTCTGTCTGTGTGTGTGTGTATCACAAATTTTGTGGACAATGTATCTCACGAACCAAAGAACGAAATTTAACCAAACTTGGTATTTAGTTGGACCCTGACGTAAACTGGTGCTGATTAGATTTGTGGAACAATTGCTCAACAGGTGGTGCTGCGATCGCATTTAAAAAAAAATTTTTAACAAGGCAGTATAGGACAAAATTTCGTATAAATGTACATAAGAGTTATTTTAATTGTGTGATTGTAAAATTAATATGAATTATTGATAATAGTTGTAATTAACTAGGAAAAAAATTTTTGTGCATGTGGGAGCATCTCTTCCCCCGTTGGGGGGGGGGGGGGAAGTACCCTCCCCGGGTAGAGTAAATTTTCAATATGGGTATGTTTTGAAAGATCTCATCAATACCTTTAAAATGAATGGTTGAACTATAGATTTGTGATAATTTAAAA
This sequence comes from Salticus scenicus, assembly GCA_963930645.1. Lineage (NCBI taxonomy): Eukaryota > Metazoa > Arthropoda > Arachnida > Araneae > Salticidae > Salticus > Salticus scenicus. The sequence continues at coordinate 87,278,439 of OZ005662.1, forward strand.
CAAAGTTATTGATTTTTTTTAACTTTTAACGAAAAAAAAAAAAAAAATTTTGATATTGGCAAAAAATTTACTTTCTTTCAGCATTAATGATATAATTTTGTTAGATAAAAATCGTCTGCATTTGCAATGGAAAATAATTTGATAATTTAATAAATAATTTGTATTGAATAAATTTTGTGTAAAATCATATAGAAGATAGTCATGTGGTGGCCACATGATACTAGTTAGCAAATGTCTGTCTCTGCATGTGTGCGTGACAGTTTTGTGGCAACTGTATCTCAGGGACTACTGCACAAATTTCATACAAACTGGTATGTAGTTACACATTCACATAAATTAGTGCCTATCAACTTTTGGTAAAACTTGTCCAACAGTGTGCATTGCCATGCCGCTTTTTCTAAATTTTTAACATGGGGGTATAGGACAAAATTTTGTATAAATGTGCATAAAGAGAATTATTTTTTAAGAATCATTATGAAATTTAAAAGAATTGTTTATAATAGAGACAGGCAACTGGGGAAAGAAAAAAAAAATGTGTATGCAGGAGCCTTGCCTCCCCCCTCGAGAGAAGTAAATTTTCATGATGGGTATCTTTTAAAAGAGCTCACCAATACCTTTAAAACGAATGGTTGAACTATCGATCTGCGATAATTTAAAACAAAGTTATAAATTTTTTTCACTTTTCACTTTTTTTTTTTTTTAATGTAATATTGAGAATAAAATTGACTTTTTTTTTGGATATTTAGTGTTATACTACTTCTCTAATATGGAAATCGTCTGCATTATCATGGAAGTTATTTTTTTTAAATAATAATTTTAATAAATTGTTTTTACTGAGTGAATTTGTATAGGAAAATATAGAAGAAAGTCTTGTGGTGGCCACAACATACTAGTTTATTTCTTATATGCTCTTGAAGTGTGTAGGAATTAGTTAATAAAATCCATGTATTAAATTATATTAATTAAAGAAACAAAGTGAAATTACTAAATTAAATATATTAAAAAACCTTTACTACCTTCGTTGTTTGCCGTTAAATCTTTCCATCGGGATCCCGATTCTGATGAGAATCAGGATCCCGATGGAAAGATTTATCGGCAAACAACAAAGGTAGTAAAGGTTTTTTAATATATTTAATTTAAAAATCCATGTACTTGAAAAAAAAAAAAAAAAAAGATATATGATTTATGGGGACCCAAAAGCAAAAAATTTGAAAATACTAATAATAATAATTATTTTTTTTATTAATTAGAACCTTTATAAATGCGGAGACACAAGAATATAAAAATTTTCTGTTCTATTCATAAAATAGGATTCATGCATTTAAAAAACTTTTGCCCCTCCTGAAAATTATAGTTTTTGACATATTTGACCGTTTGACCCATTTTTTTTTCAGCTTTTACTGGACGCAAAAGAATGAACATTTTTTTAATGTTTTCATAACTATTGAATGAGAGAAATTTTGATTTGATATCAATAACCAATGCTATAAAAATCCAAAGTGTCAACTTTTTGTGCCAAATTTCGACAATGAATGATTACTAAGAGACATATTTATATAAATTTCCTTCATGCAATACACATCTTTTGTTAAAAACACCTTAAATTTTGATTAAAAATGGACTGCTAATTTATGAGAAAATAGATCTTGAAGCAATTTGGTTTCCCTATTTAAATGCATTGGATCTGGGTTTCTCGAGTCCCCTTAAGCTAAAATTTTGAATTAGGCAATAGAACTACATTGAATTGATTACACTCTGTCTTTATGATCTGAAACTGATGCAACATTGGAGTATGGTAATGCTACAGTTTTTCAATTGTCTTTGAATTATGCCCTCATTTATATACCCTGCCCAATTGATGGTGCATGCTGATGGGATAATGTAAGGCATCTTACTTTGCAGTGTTGAAAATTATAGTACTATATTAAAAAAAATATAATGTGGCAACATACTATAGCAACTCTCCAACATGAACTCATCAACAATACAAACCATAAATATGCTCTCTTGTCCACCAAAGTCTGTTTAATCATTGTTATATTGCAATTTCTTTTCATTTGAAAAGTAATCTTGCTTGTCTTTATTAAGATTGAATAGGTGTAATATTTACATTAGAGCTACATAGTGGGCAGTTGGCGATGGTCTGGGATTTACCTATAAGGGTGGTCCAGAGACATGCCATCAGAATTTTGATCCTTCACTGAGGGGATGGCCTCCTCACTTAGGAAACTCCTAGATTTATTTTTACAGAACATGGGGTCAGTAATGGCACCAGAAATTCCCCGACAGGGGGACACTACATAAAGAGAGTTTATTATATGAGTATTTATCAAAAACAGCAATACTGTTAATATTACTGTTAATATTTGTACCATTCCATTTGTTAGTACTCCTCGTGGTTTTGGAGATCATCATGTCACAGACAGACATTATAGTGGTCAAAACGTGTTCTGGACCTCTCAAAACATGCATATTCATGGAAAACTGGAAGCTGAAAATTTTTACGAATCCAATACTTTCTTCTATTGAATATAGTATGGAATGCTCCAAATTTGTAAAAGGAAAGAAAAATGCTGCTAAAAGGAGAAAAACTGAAAATTTTGTATCTTCTCCCCCTGAGAGATTTTAGGAGTATGCCCCGATGGGGAGGTCACAGACTCCCCGATGAGGGGGCCTGTGCCCCCCCCCCCCCGGTCCCCTAGCTGGCACTACCCCTGCATGGAGTATATTGCAGCCACAACGGATTCCATGTGCATCAGCCACCATCAGTGTTGTACACGATGGTTTTTGGCCGAATCAAGTATTGAATGCGAATCCTCCGATTACAAATTCAATGCTCTACTAACCAGGCTATTGTGGCCTGCTTTTTTTTTTTTTAAAATTGGATTCTAATTAATTTAAGTGCAGTAATGTATTGAAATGTCACCACAAACTTAAATATGTGGAAGTGATAGATTAAAACAGCAAAGAAAAACAAATGCGAAACAAATTTCATATTCACTAGATAAGCATGTCATTAGCCTTGACAAAATACTACAGTGAACTCTCGTTAAAACGGACAATCAAGGGCCAGCAGTTTTTGTCCATATTAACAAGAGTCCATTATAACAGGAGTTCATAAACTGAAGTTCTATATGAACTCTAAAATCACTATTATGTACACATACACAGTATAATACGAATGAAAATTTGTTTTCTCAAACCCTTTTATTCACTAAAAATATAAAAGCATGAAAACAGATAGTTACTTGCAAAACTTATTTTCGTTATATAGTACAACTTGATAACAAAATTCTTTACTATGTCTCCACAATAGAAGTGGAGACAGGTGCAAATTGTTGACCTCAACTGTCACTGTCAATCAATACTATTTACCTCCCACAGTGTAATAGCACAGAGTGAAATAGATTAACCCTTTTATTATTAAACCTTTTCATATTAAAAAAATAAATAAATATTGAATTTGAAAAGATTTTGGGAACTGACTCTTTTTCGAAGAAAGTAAGCTTTGAGGGAACAAAATGTCCATCTTAACAAATAAATTATACATATAAAGCATGTTTATTACATGCAATTCCTATAGGCCTTAGCCGGGGATTTTGTTTTTGTACGTAATAACGAAAAATCCGTCTTAAATGGGGCCATCTTAACGAGAGTTCACTGTATATAATATTAATGTTGTATCCAAGGCTAGTGAAATACGTTCGCCTGGTCAGCATTGGTGACCAATATATTTTAGCTGGCGACTATGTTTTCAATGAAAACATTAAAAAATAATAATAATAATAATAATAATAATATTTTGTTGAAAAAATTGAGTTCAGACTTGAATGCCAAAACTTATGCTAAAGTGCAGTGTAGAAATTCGTGTAAGAAACGAGTAAAAGGAAAACTTGTAACTCATGGACTAACTCTGTGAGTGTTTTGCATACCATCATGTTGAGTTGAGACACACTGTTGAATCAATATGCCAATAGGGCATTTATATTGTGTTCCACTGTGCATGTTTAAAAACTTGGTGTTGAATCAATGCAGCTTACCAAGCTCATGTTGCTCACCTTGTGACCTGGTGCTGAATCATTGTTCCAGTGTAATGATGTGCCTATGGTAACGGTGTATCGGTTTAGAGGAAATAATAAAACCTGTTTGAGAACGTTAAATTTAAACAGGTGTTTCCTGATGTAATCCAGTCCTAGTTAGTATTTGGTTTTTATACACTTAATTTCTTTATTCAAGTAGATATCAAAACTGAAAAAACTGAAAATAAAACAAATAAAATAAAAGTGCAGGGTTACTTTTTGCTGGCGACCATTTTTTTTTTTTTTTTCAAATTTCTGGAGTCTTGGTTGTATCAAATGAAAATGGTTGCATCAAATTGAATGAAATAATAGTTTATTAAAATAATTCGTTTAATATTGTTATGCTGACAGTGACAATAAATTTTTTTTTGAAGATTCTTGTAAAGAACCAGTTTTGCAATAACAGTGATATTACGAACATTCAAATTGACAAATTTTTTTATTTTAATTCTGAACCAGCAATGTGGACATCAGATAAAATATAGACTACACTGTGTAAAAAAAAGTAGGGTAATTCAAAGTATTTGTGCTTTTTTTTTAAGTTTGTGGTTGGTCCCCTAATTGCATTTGTGACTAAATCGATACTGGAAAGAGTGAGTTCATGAATATTCTTTGCATATCTGAAATTCAAGTTCATTTCATCCAGTATTTTTTTTTTAAATAGAAAAAATGTAAAAAAAAAAAAAAAAAAAAAAAAAACCTTTTATTACTTACTGTATTAGCATATAAAACTCAACATTTAAGCCCTTTTCTCTAGAATAATCTCTGGAATCAACAATTTATTAATTTCAGAATTTTTACGAGCAAATTTTCATTTGTTTGGCCTTTTTTTCTTTCTTTTTTATTAAAATTTTTGCAAAAATAAAATTTAATTATGCAATTTCATGTGAAGTCTTGATTGACAATTTGAGGAGCTTTGTTCTTACGGAGAACTAGAAAAAATAATATGAATCTCGCTCATGTGGCCAGTGCAAATATAACATTTTATTTTCAAATAACATCTTTGAATAACAACAATAATATTGAAAATAAAATAACAGTAATAAAATAAATTGTAAATAAATAGTTTACTCTAACAATAATATAGATGATGAGTACATATTTGACTAACATGCAAATACACACATAAAAATCACATGAAATGTGCTTGTATATGGACACATAAATAAACATGAACAATTTGATTAAAAAAAACATAAACACATTGAAAATGACTATTGAAACTAAGACATTCAGCAAAATACTACAATCTAAATGGTTACATTAACAGCATTTAAATGTCATTGTGTCTAAGATAAGAATGACTCTGTATTTTCTCAGTTGGCAGTCCAATGTTGATGCCACAATAGCCAATTTCATTTTAAAGATGTCTCTGTCAGACATTTTCTTTTTGCATTAACCACATATCATTTTAAATACTCTATTACCATTGTATTGTCACTACAATGGCAATAGAGTATTAATGGTAATTTATGTTTTAAATGCTTCTGCAGGTTTAGAAATAATTTTAGCTATGTTTCAAATAATAATAATAATAATAAGCTGCAAGATATGCAAGCAGATAGTTTTTATTTTGAAGGTTTGTTTGTACATAAAATTTTGGTAAAGTATGATGGTTTCCTTCAAATGTATAGTCAAAGGAATTCGACATCAAAGTTTGAAATTTCTCAATTTGCTTCATAAAAACATAAGAATGAAGATGATATTAGTGCCTAAATTTTACCAAACGTAAAAGTGAACCACAAGCGAAAATGAATAAGGAATGCAGAAGTCATCAACGCAGCACTTCTAGATAGGTACAAGTATGCCAGGTCAAAAAAAAAATTCCATCTTTTATGTAATTTTGTCCTTAAAAGCTGAAAATTTTATATGAATGATAAGCAGTAAAAAATCCATTCCTACAGACAGCTAGATGATAGATAGAAGGGCAAAGAAGAATCTCTTTCCATATTTAGGTAATGAATACTCTTTTATTGAGTTTGGGCATGTTCGCCGGATATAAAAATAAGCCGCCCAATAAAATCATTTTGATATAAACAAACATGATTTTATAAAGCGGCAGCTACTGTGTTTCAAAATATTTTGATTGGTATTTTGAGTAAAATAAAATTTATTTGTAAAAATAATAATTTCTGTTGTTTATCTGTAGTTCAGATATATAACTTTTTCATTTGTATCACATGTTTGATCAGGTTTAAATCCAACTTAATGATCCCCCCCCCCCCCCACACACACACACTCAAATTATAACCAAAACATTTCATATAAAATTTTACTAATAATACCTAGCTCATATTCAAAATTTTATGTTTTGTTTTCTGTATCTGAATTTAAGAAATTTCTGAATCAAAAGGTTGACAAAAGGAAAGTAACCATCAAGTGAATGTCAAAATGTGATAATTCTACTCTTACCATAAAATTGGCCTGGTCTTAAACTTTTAGGGATTTCTAAAGTGGCATCCCAAATTCAGAGTCATTCTTATTGGAGTTACACAGTAGATTGAAAGTTGTTGACAAAAATGTTTATGGAAGAGAGCTTAATATTATAATTTTCAAAATATTCAAATTCATTAATCTGAAAGTGCTAATTCTTGTAAAATATGAGCTTTATAACCCAGTGACAGAAAATTTTGTAACTGTCTGCGACAGGTTTTTAAAAATTCATAATCTGTCTGCGAAATTTACATGTAGTCAGGGGTGAAAATGGCTTAAACTCAAAAAGCCTAAAAGCTGATAGCAGCAATCTGGGGGGAGGGGGCTTAACAACAGTGGTGATCTCGTACAACAATACACAATAGAACAATATAGTATAAACAATTATAAAATAATAAGTTTAACTCATTCAATTAAATATTTTACAGCAATGTTTGACACAACACAATAAAAATAATTATAAATAATAAAAGTATTAGTTTTAGTTTTGATACAGAAATTTTTATAAGTGAATTTTGAAGTGGAGGAGAAATTTTGGAGCAGTTTTAAATGAAATTAGCACTTTTTTACGTTCCCATAGAATCTCAGTAACAGGTAACAGGAGAAAAGAATACATTCATAAAAATGTCTGTAAATTGCTGACAATATTTTTATGACTGCAGACAAAAACTGTCTGAAAGTTGCGGGCAATTTTTTTATTTTATTTATTAGTATAGACAAACAGTGTCTGAAAGTTACAGACTAATTTTTTTATTAGTGCAGACAAAAACTGTCTGCAAGCCGTTTTCCTGTGTCTGCGACTATCCGTGTCGCGGCGTTTCTGCCACTGGGCTTTATAAGTTGGAAAAATAAATAAATAAAGCAATAAACTACACATGTAAAAATGTATTCATGTGATCATAAACCATTGTAAAATAGACATTACATGCACATTACATTATATTTATTTTATAACCTTTTAATAAAATATACTTCAGTATATACATTATACTGAACAGTATAATAATATATATTGTATATATATATACTGAACACTTATTTTCAGTTTAAGATAAAATGCATTTATTTATGTATAAAGTGTTTTAATACGTATGCATTTAATTCATGCTTACACTTACAAAGCTGATAAGCAGTCATAATTTATTAGTTATTTTCCTATTATTACTAGTATTAAATAAAAAAATTTAATAATCCAGTATTTTTTAACAAAATCATATGTGATTATTTTTTCAGACCTAAGTTTTCATTTTGGGTACATAAAAACAACTTTTTATTTATAAAGATATTATTGCCTCCAAATAATACACAGTTGTATTGTTTGAGATTTGTATTATTGTGATTATTTCTTTCATTTTATTATTAAAGATTAGTACTAATAAAAATCACACTTTTCTTTTTGATAATGTTGGAATTATTGGGTAAAAAAATAAATAAACAATCACATAAAATTTGATACAAAGAAAGACCAAATGGTGGTTATTTATGGATCAAGTCAAAGAGCTCAGATTTTAGGCTCAGTTTCAGTAGAAGCTGTAGATATGCGAGTTAAATAAATAGAATGGAATGCAAAGGTCTTTTGAGGAGTAGCTCCTAGAGAAAGAGAGAAATGACTATATCCAACCCAAGGCTTCCTATATAATACAGGCTACCCATTCGCTGATTTTCTCTTGTCCGCGAAGAATTGTGATAGATGGCGCTACCAGCCAGGTCTTTTAGGGATATTGTTTACAAAATATTCCTATACGGACTATAAATATCCCTACTTTAGGGAAATTTGAGAAAAAAAGTGGAAAATTAGCCTAATCCATGCAGAATCACATGAAATTTTTTACAAAACAACTGCACAAAAGTCCCTACAAAGTTAAAACCCGTTGCTACATCCTGAAAATATTGTTAATGGTCCCTACGCCTAGGGACAAATTCTTATAGTTGGTAACACTGTAGGGATTTGCGAGTCTCTTTTTAAACGCAATTTATATTTTATTTTATGATTAAATCTTTCATTTTTTTTTCTAGAATTTCGAAAGATTAGTTGATTAATGTGGGAGGTAAACTTTTTTTTAACGGAATACTTATGTAGTACTTAAAAAACAGCTCTTATAATTTGTCTACAATACCATGTTATCCAATAGGCATTTAAGAAATTCTATCACACACTCAAAGCGCCATCTAGTGAGTAATATGCTTTGAAAGGCGGACATTTTTTCCCATAGAAGACCGCCGGAATAGTAAGTCTGATATTATATAGGGAGTCTTGATCCAACCTATATTGATAAATGGAATAGAATTCAATGATCACTTGGGAGTAGCTACTAGATAAAAAGTTATTAGACCCAGCTTATGTAGAAACGGTTGATATATGTGTTAAATCAATAGAATAAAATGCAATGACATTCTAGTGAATGGCTCCTAGAGGTGTGCTAGTAAATCCAGCTTATGTTTATGAATAGAATCAGAATGAAGTAATCTTTTATGAGCAAGTATCAGATAAAAATGACTAGGTTCAGCTCACATAGATGCTGTAGAAGTATGTGTTAAGTAATAAAATGTAATGACCTGGTGAAGAGCTTCTAGAGCAGTGACTAGATCCAGCTTATGCTTATGAATAAATATAATAAAATGCAATGATCTTTTGTGAGCAGCTTTCAGATAGGAGTGATTAGGCTTAGCTTATGTAGAATCTGTAAATATGTGAGCAAAATAAATAGAATAAAATGCAATGATCTTCTAATAAACAGCTCCTAGTTAGGAGTGATTATATCCAGCATTAAAAAAAAAAAAAAAAAAAAAAAAAATGTATAAGTTCTAGATATATATAATTAAATAAATAGAATTATAAAATACAATGATTTTTTAATAAACAGCTCCTATATAGGAGTGACTAGATCCAGCTTATGTAGAAGTTGTAGATATGTATATTAAATAAATAGAATAAAATGAAATGATCTTTGTGAGCAGCTCCTAGATAGGAGTGATTAGACCTGAGCCTATGCACATACTATAGATATAGTCGGCAGCAAAATTATTCGAGCACTAGTAATAATTTCTATGTAAATAAAAGTACACTTATACTGTTTTGTTAAATAAATCCTTGTTGATTCATGTTCGCTCGAATAATTTTGCTGCTGACTGTATATGCATATTATATAAAGAGAATAGAATGCAATGATATTGACGGACATGTTCCAGTTAAAAGTGATATGAATGCGAGTCCTTTACTTATTGAGTGAAAAACAAAAAAAAGTCATCTACTATACTTGAATTAAATTTTAAGTTCTATAAGCTTATTAACCAAGGTTTAGTTGAGATTCAGACCATGGAGTTTAGAAAATTTAGCTTAACATAAAACCAGCAGTGTATAAAATAAAAACATATCTGTAAACAAATAAATAACAAAATAAAAATATGTATAAATATATAAAAAATATTAGTACATCTATAAAATATATCTAGATATATACACACAAAAATAACAAAATTAAAGATATATAAGTATGCAACTTTTTAGGTCAAAAAATAAAATTATAAAAAATTATGACCATAATTTAACATTAAATTACAGTCAACTCTGGAATAGAACAATCTGTCATAAACTTTGGAAAATATTCAATATGCAGGAAAATTAAATATAGAACTGATTTTAATGATTATCAGCTTTCTAAAGAATTTGTTGGAATAGAATGCAATGATATTGATGGACATGTTCCAGTTAAGAGTGATATGAATTCGAGTCCTTTACTTATTGAGTGAAAAACAAAAAAAAGTCATCTACTATACTTAAATTAAATTTTAACCTTTTGAGTGCTGAATACTCACAGCCTATGCGGTCCATACAGACGGCGCGCAGTTGGCGCTGACGATCGCCAGGGACTGAATACTTTTTTGTGTAGTATGGATCTCGTTGACGGTACACTGATCATTTTTGCCGTCCATAGTCCATACTGATAACATCTGCTAAGCGCGTATTTGCATCCATAGTCTATATTAATGACTTTTGCTGGACGCATATGTGCGTCCATAGCAGTCAAAGGGTTAAGTTCTATAAGCTTATTAACCAAGGTTCAGTTGAGATTCAGACCATGGAGTTTAAAAAATTTAGCTTAACATAAAATCAGCAGTGTATAAAATAAAAACATATCTGTAAACAAATAAATAACAAAATAAAAATATGTATAAATATATAAAAATATTAGTACATCTACAAAATATATCTAGATATATACACACAAAAATAACAAAATTAAATATATATATATATATATATATATAAATATGCAACTTTTTAGGTCAAAGAATAAAATTATAAAAAATTATGACCATAATTTAATATTAAATTACAGTCAACTCAGGAATAGAACAATTTATAATCTGACATAAAGTTTGGAAAATATTTAATATGCAGGAAAATTAAATATAGAACTGATTTTAATGATTATTAGTTTTCTAAAGAATTTGTTTTTGAGAATTTTGTTGTATTTCAAATATTGATTATTATATAAATTTTATGAAAAAGAGAAACAATCAAATGCAAATAATAAACAAACAATTATGATTATAAACTATGAATTAACATAAACAGGTTAGAGAAGTGTAATATAACTGAATAAATTTAAACAAAGTATTTTATTTGTCAACTTCTCAATGTATTTATAGATGATTTTATTAGTCAGGGTTCCCATTAAAGTGCGAGAAATTTATGGACTCTTCTGGGGCCGTTTTACTAAAATTTTTGGTCCAAAAACAGGTCATTCATAAAAATCGAAAATCATTCTTGAAATGAAATTTTTGACAAAAATCAGCAGATTTACACAGATGCTTCACAAAAGTTGAATGGTTTTAAAAAGGTTTCATAAAACCTGGATAAGAAAATTATGTATTTTACTCAAATTATATCAATAAACTCTAAAATTAGACATTAACAATTTACATTAATCCAGATTTTTTTTTTTAATTCTCTCATTCTTCTTTGAAATCTCATTTTGTTTCTGAATAAGGGTGAGAAATTCTCACTTATTTTTTACCTCTGATGAGAACCCTGTTTGTATTTTTTCTCAGAACCATATATCGACTAATTATATAGGATATAGAAAAAATTATTAATCATACATCAAAATTCAAATTACCATTGTGTCAATGTTTAAAAATTAAATTATAATTTTTATTGTAACATTTCTAATAGAAAATATATACAAACAAAACACTGATTTATGATTCATCTAATAACATAAACTGATAAACCTCCAGTCTCGATCTGTGCAGATTTTATAGAGTTGACTGTATTTTAAATATCTGTAAAATAAGTAGAATGAAAGATTAACTTTACATCATATAGTATGAAATCAGACATCAACAAAAGTGAGGGATAAACATATTAACGAATTTTCATGTTATGATCTTACAAAACACTGTTTAACGTTTTTGCTTTGTTTGGCAAAACATTCAGAGATGCAATAAAATGTACATTAAAAAGTAACAAATAAAAATTTTGTTAGCAAAGTCATGATTTGCAAAAATTGACAATTGTTTTAGGTGAAAATAATTAAGTTCAATTGAAGTTCATTTTAAGTTCAAATAAAATTGAGCCATATAAACTAGAGAATTAGACATGAGTTTCCATTTCCATACAATAGCTCCTTATTTGATATACTTTCATATTAAGAGCATGCCATGAGTTGAGGTTAACAAAGGTCATGTTAAATTAACACAATTTGCGACAGAATAAACAAAGGTTGCTATAAACACTAAACAATGGTTCTAGAATAAGTGTTCAAGCTAATACATTAGTCAGTTTATTTCATACTGCCATTTAATCACTGGCATGCAGTTAATACCATACAATGTTTATATTGCTTCAACTGTTTTTGAAAACAATTTCAAATATTATTATTTTTTTTTTTTCAGCTTATAAAAAAATTTCCTATAATGAAACTAACTGTAAATCATCATTATAAGCATCCTTCAAGTTACTCTTAAAAAAAAAAAAAAAAGCAAAAAGATTTAACAACTTATAAAAATAAATAAATAAAATAAATCTACAGATGTCTTTCAAAAACAAAAAATATCCATGCACTGCATATGAAACTACATTACACTGCTCTGCATTAAAAAAAAAAAAAAAAAAAAAGATGGGTCCAGCATCATGTTTTGTCCTCTCTAGATTTTGAAGTTTGATTTAATTAACTAACCTAATTTTGAAAAAAATATATAATTATTAAAAAAAAAAAAAATACCATACATCTAATATTAATATCATTAGGTCGTTGCAAAAGTTCGTGCAGATGCGGATAGTTTTATTGCCTCCAAATCCAAAGACAAGAGCTTCTATCGCCGTGGTATACATTTGTTACCCGAAAAATTGGCAAAGGTTGTAGAAAGTAATGGAGAGTATTTTGATTAAAAATTGTCATTTGATTTGATGTATTTTTATGAAATGAAGCAATAAAAAACCACACAAACTTTTGCAACAACCTAATATATCACAAGATAAAAATTACATTTCTTATCTTCTCTCTCTCCATTCCCTGAACAGAATTTTCTGACAGCATTTATGGCAATGATGATTTTAAACAGTTAAAGTAGATAGTAAGTAATTCTTTTAAGATTTGTTATATTATGAAACTACATTAATAATTATTATAACAAGAAGGTTCAGTAGGCACAATTCCATAAAAGGTATACCACTTTTTGCTAATTTTCTTTTCAATGTATTTCCTTAAAGTAGACATTGCCAATTAAGTTTGGCCTTTTCTCTAACAATGGTTTGTTAATTGATCAATAATGCTGCTATTACACATGACAATTTTTCACACATCTTTCATTTCAGCCGATTTTTACTCCAATTTCTGGAGGTTGAAATACGAAAGAGGATTGCAAAAGTTGAGTCCACAATCATCAGTTGCGGACCTACAACTCTCAAGGACCGGGGCAAAAATCTCATTGGGGCCCCCCTAACTGGAGTCCCTACTACATTGAGCTACTGGAGTCCCTACTACTCTTGATTCTTAAGAAGAAAAAATAAAAAGCGTTATTACTCTCCCACATTATAGTAGAAACTTAGTTTCAATACTCTCATATTAGCAGAGAACAATGTACACATCAAAATGTATACTACTACACAAGACGTACTAGAATTCATGTAGCTATAGTTACAATATTTATATTTGTTTGCAAAATGTCATTAAAAAATGTTGTATGACATTTATAGTTTTATTCCTCTTGTTTAAATTTAGAATTTTATTTCATTTGTTTAAATTTTTAATACATTATTATTTTTCTTCACCATTTATGGATGATATGATAAAATATTTCTTCATAATAAAAAGTTATCAGGAGTAATTTTTTTCTTCTAGAACTGACAAAGCTTTATTCAGTAAATTGATAAAATAATTCTCAAACTTCTGCTTGGTAAAAATGATATAGCTAGGGTTGCCAGATTGTATGTTTTCTCTGTAAGTTGCAACTTTTTTTAGACTTATTTTATGTTATTCATTTAAACTGTTCTTGTGTGGCAAACCCTTCCATTTTCTATTACATATCTCACATTTAGGTAGAATTTTTTTAAATATTCTAAAGCCAACAGTCAGTTTCAGTTTTATTTATTTTTTACATATTTTTTTCTTTCATAAACCTAATAAGCAAAACAGGGGTTAATACAGGTCGAGTTTACTACCTTTTATGGGTACCTTCACAAAAATCAACCTGGCAAAAAAGGTACCTTCACAAAAATCAACCTGGCAAAAAAGGTACCTTCACAAAAATCAACCTGGCAAAAAAGGTACCTTCACAAAAATCAATCTGGCAAAAAAGGTACCTTCACAAAAATCATGCAGCTAAAATCGGTACCTTCACAAAAATCTTAGTCATCCCTGCAAAATCTGGCATCTTAAATGAGCACATTTTCAAAGAAGAGTAACTTATTTGTGCATTTCTGTTGATGCGATTCACAAAGCAAGAATCACATCATACACAATGTTGGTTTTAATCTACACACAAGTGTTTTCCATGGGCAAGAAATGGTGTAGCATAAGTAAACAAAACGATCCTTGCATGTATCTGTACAGACACGCTTTGGAGTTGTGGCCATAGTGTACTGTTTGCTGATTCGTCAGGTGGTTTGACGCTTTGATGACTGTATGGTGATGTGTCTATCCTTCCTTGTACAATTCATGTGTGTAGTGTAGTTATAATAGCACAAATAAAAACAACTCCTACTTACATTCTCTCTACTGAACTGTTTATTTCAGAGAGAAGTGAGTTTTGATTCCTGTTCTGCTATAAGCCTCGCACCAACTGTTAAGCGTTATTTTTATTATTTTACTTAGTTTGAACTCCCCCCACTCCACACACATACAGAAAAAGAGTACGCTGCAATTTTTCACAAAAATAAAGTATAGTTAAGATTTTTCACAAAAATAGGTATTAATTTTGAAATCCTGGATTGGCCCCTGCAAAAGCATGCATATTATGCAAAACCAGGGTTGGCTTGATTTTGCCCGACCCAAAAAAACCCGGGTGGGTTTTTTCAAAATCCTTATTTAAAATTACACTTTTATCTAACTTACAATAAACATATAAATATAAAACAAATATTATATACATTATTTGAACAAAGAATTTTCTGAAATATTGGAAGTGCTCAAACTGCTTTGTTAAAAAAAAACTGAAAAATTCCACATGAAAAAAAAAAAAAATAAAAAAAAATAAATAAATAAAGTTTTATCTTATTAAAATACAATAAGAAATTATACATAAAAAATATAAGAGCAAGAAAAAAGAGTTGTTTGTCAATATAAAGAAAATTAGGGGACTTGAGGAATGCAAAATATAAATAAATAAAAATCAAATTTTAAAAAATTTCTGAAAACTTTAACAGTGCAACACTGTTAAGGAACAATAATTGAAATTATTTTATGGAAATCTACTCAAAACCCATTGGGCTGGGTTTAAAAAAAAAAAAAAAAAACCGGTTTTTTCCAACCCTGCGCAAAACAAATAATACTTTCTAATCAAGATGGCAAAGTTTTTGCTATGAAATAGGCTGAATTCAATAAATTTTGTGTGTAATTTTACCTTGCAGTAAAGAATTATTAGCAGTTTAAAAAATCAATTTTTGGAAAACAAAAAAATGTAGAAAAGTACTTAAAAGTACATATAAAGTACAGTGATTTGTTGTGTATTTTTAATATTCAACTCATGTTTTATTTTATAAAAATGTACATATATGGAACAACTATAGTATCTCCCCACAGCTGAATTTGGCGATTATGGCTAAATCATAAATGATAAAATCATAAGCTAAATTATAAATCAAAAATAAATAGCATTCAGGCTGCCATATAATATCGCAAACAGTCCAGAATGACATCGTTATCGTTCAAATTGGCGTCAAAGAAAAATCGCCAAATTCAGCTGTGGGGAGATACTATAGTTGTACCACATATATATTTAAGCAACATTCCAATATGATATTGAAATATGTGGCATGCCTTGAATGGAAAAGTACCCAGAAGGTAATCACATTTACTACTTAGAAGTGAAGACTAGTTTAACTTTATCACTGATTAGATGAGTTTAAAACAAATTATTAGATGAATGAGAAACGTAATGCTTGCGAAGATATGTTTTTCGAGAAAATTCCTTTTTGCAGATGTCACACGAGTAAAGTTTCTCTCCAGTATGTATCAATAAATGACGTCTCAGCGATACTTTTTGGGAAAAACTTTTCTGACAAATGGAGCATTTATGGGGTTTTATACCAGAATGTATTAAATAATGATCATTTAAGGATGTACGTCTAGTAAAGGTTTTATAACATAATGAGCATGTATGCATTGTTTTGGGTGCTATTGATGGTTCTAATGTATCAGGAGCTGCATCAAGGTCATCAATATTATCAAATATACTGTCGTCAAATTCAATGTCATCAAATGGAAAATCTTCAAAAGGATCATCATAAAAGAGATTATCATCTAATGGATCATCATTGAATGTCAAAACAACATGACTTAAAAGGTGTTCTTGCAAATCGGCATTATTCTTAAACTGTGCATTACAAACTTCACAAATGTTTACATCCTTCTTATTTTTATGAGTCAACTTGTGCTTTTCTAACCTATCTTTGCGTGCAAAATACTTATTACACTGATCACATGGATGAAGATTTTTCTTCATTATATTTTTTAAGTAATTACGAAGTGTAATTCTTTCTTTATTCAGATTATTAGCCTTTGTTACAGCTTCTTCTTCCATGTAATGATTTTTGAGATGATTTAATAGAACAGTCTTTTCACCAAATGCTTCCCTGCAAATATCACATACGTAAGGCTTCTTACCAGTATGTTTAATCCTATGTTTGTGCAAATTACTTTTGTGATTAAAACTTTTTTCACACAGATCACATACATACGGCTTTTCTCCAGTATGAATCAAAATATGTTTTTTCATATCAGTTTTGCGAGCAAACCTTTTTTCACAAATGTAACAGTTATAAGGCTTTTCACCGGTATGTATAACAGAATGAATTGTCAATGCACATTTTTTAGTAAACGTTTTAAAACAAACTTCACAAATGAAAGGTTTAACACCAGCATGGATCTGATAATGTTCTTTTAAGCTGTTTTTTTTAGTGAAAGTTTTATTACAAATGTTACATAAATGGGATTTTTTCTTCGCTTTTACCCTAATGACATCACTATATTCATCTTCAGAGGATGATAACTGGATTTCCTCTACAAAAGAAGTATCGCCCACATTCGTATAACTTTCAAGATTTATTTCATATGATTCTGTATCACTTTCAAGATTTATTACATGTGGTTCTATATTATTGTCGAGATTTATTTCATATAGTTCCGTATCACTAGACATATTGTTCTATTATTAATGAAAGGATTTACATAAATGTTTTTATCGAATTGAGAATTTGTCGGAAGCTGCTAAAAATTAATTAATTAGGAAAATAGATTCAATCGTGAAAAATGAAAACAATGTTTTGTTTACATAGATACCGTTAAAGATTAGACATCCTTCATTGCAAGACGCATGCGCAAATCTGCGTAACCACTGAGCTAGAATCATAGACAAAACATTAACAAGACTATCCGCAAATTCAGGTGTCCGCGCTATAAATATCTTTAACTGGAACTCAAAGAACCTTCCTTAAAAAGCAATTCAGACCCGTCCAGAATAAAGATCCCGATTTTATCTTCGGGCCGTAGATATTGTAATTTATACTGATTAGATATATCTACTATATCTGCGGATATATCATCCCTGATCCTTATATCCCCTAAATTCAGATGTCCGCTGTTAAGGATCCTTAACTAAAGATCTTTAAAATGATGCATTTTTATTGGCCAATCGAAATGCAAACAATCTTTACTTCCAACTTTCCCCGGCCAGATGTTAAAATAGCAATTCAGATGTCCGTTTAAAGCACAGACTAAGGAAATACTTAGACCGGGCAAGGCGGTTCTAAAAGTGAAGTCTCAACTGTAACCGAGCCGCCACATTGGTATAAGCAAAACATTAATGCGTTTTTCATACAATCGTATTGGTATTATTCTATATTAATTGTAAAGGAGGCTATAAATCGTGAAAAATGGCTTGTGCAGCCTATGGTTGCACCAATAGACCATCTAAGAAGGTTCCGGGAATTACGTTTCACAGGTAAGTTTCAGTAAATATACTTGATCAACAAAAAATTTCCATATTTATTTTAGCGTTATGAGGTGTGGTAGACATTTGCCAGACAAGCGTTGCAGATTAACCATTACGTCGCTGAATAGAATATTGGATATTTATTTTTTTCATTGAGAAATAAAACAAATGTGAACTAGTATGTTGTGGCCACCACAAGACTTTCTTCTATATTTTCCTATACATATTCAATCAGTAACAATATTTAAAAAAAAAGTACGATTTTTTTTCTCAGTTTTTTTTTTTTTTTTTGTTAAAAGCAATACATATTCAAATAGTAACAATAAAAATAAAAAAAAAAAATTAAAAAATACGATTTTTTTTTTTGGTTAAAAGTAAAAAAAATCGATAACTTAGTTTTAAATAATCACAGATTTATAGTTCAACATTCATTTTAAAGGTATTGACGAGATCTTTCGAAAGATACCCATCTTCAAAATTTACCCCTCCCCCTGGTGTGGGGGGTACTTCCCCCCCAGGGGGGTAGCGATGTCCCCACATGCACAGAAATTTTTTCCTAGTTAACTATTACTATTATCAATAACTCATATTAATTTTACAATCACAAGTTAAAAATAACTCTCATTATGTACATTTATACGACATTTTATCCTATACTGCCATGTTAAAAATTTAGAAAAAATGAGATCACAGCGTCACCTGTTGAGCGATTGATCCCCAAATGTAATCAGCACCAGTTTATGTCGGAGACCAACTAAATACCAAGTTTGGTTAAATTTCGTTAAAAAAAAAAAAAAAAAAAAAAAAAAAAAAAAAAAAAAACTATTTTTTTTTCTAAGTTTTTTTTGTTAAAAGTAAAAAAAATCCATAACTTTGTTTTAAATTGTCACAGATTTATGGTTCAACCATTCGTTTTAAAGGTATTGACGAGACCTTTCGAAAGATACCCATCTTGAAACTTTGCCCCCCCGGGGGGGTACTTCCCCCCCCAGTGGGGAGGGGAACCGATGCCCCCACATGCACAAATTTTTTTTCCTAGTTAACTATTACTATTATCAATAACTCATATTAATTTTGCAACTCGTATTATTTTTGGTTCGTGAGATACAGCGTCCACAAAAAAATGATACAAACAGACAGACAGACTGACAGACATTTTCTAAAAACTATTAATTCGTGTTCTGGATATCCCAAAACATGTAAATCCATCAAAAAACGGAGGTCGAAAATTTTCGCGAATCCAATACTATATTACATATAGAAGAAAGTAAAAAATATGCTTTAATCACGTTCTTGCCCCCCCCTTCTCCCTGAGGGGGGGCGATATTAAAAAAAAATTATGCCAGAAATCTTCGCGGGAGTGTATTCGACAATTTCACAAAGTTTCATGGCGATCGGATGAATGGTGTTGTAATGGATGAAGGATAAACAGACAGACATGCATTCGTTTTTACATATACAGATTGCAATGTTACTGGTTTCTTGCTTGTACCAATATGGCCGCCGGTCGCTCTAAGCGCCTTACAGTTACTTCGCTTTTCCCCATTCAAGAAAGCCGTCTGACCGGGTCTAAGTATTTCCTTAGTCTGTGGTTTAAAGATCTTTAACTATAAAGATCCTTAAATTCTTAAGGATAGCTCAACTCCTCTCCTTAAACTTAAAGATCGGCAGCCCTCTTGTTTTTTTTTATGTGTACTGTGATCGTATTTATTATTATTATTATTATTTTTAAATAAAGCTGGGGTCTGTCCAGACTTTTCAGACAGGGTCCTGTTTTCGGGATATTTTGAAAAATCTACATGTAATTTTGTGAATCCAATAGTATGAAAATCAAATCCTACTGAACTTTTCGGCTAGGGTCCTCCTTTTTTTTTTTTTTTTTTTTTTTTTTTTTTTTAATTTTAAAGTAAAGTTTCATTTTAGACAATGAAGATGAAGGTTCACTTTTATGGAATTAAACTTATCCGCGTTTGTAATGATCGATAGATGGCGCTCTCTGAACTGCAGTTGTTAGTAAATATAATAGCCACGTGTATTCATTATTGTTCTTTCTCCGCCCTTACATCATGGAAAATCGATTGCATAATATGATGATATGCAGTGGTGTGATAATTTCACCTTAGCCCACCAGAGGGCGAGCATTTCATTACAATCGTGGATACACACAAACAGAAACCGTTTATAAATTAGAAATTGAATAGCAGCTTTTTGGGGGAAATACAGCAAAGCACATCCGATTACTTAGGCGGCCTTTCGCTCCATGGAAAATTAGTTTTCGAAATGAAAGAAATTTATCAAAGGTCTGTTTTTAATAGTAAAAGTTTTGTGAAGAGTCCTATTTTAGGATTAAAAAAAAAAAAAAAAATTGTGAAGGGTCCTGTTTTAGGATAAAAAATTTGTGAAGGGCCCTTTTTTAAGATATAAAATTTTGTGAATGGTCCTTTAAAGGACCCAGTTTTACCTCTGGACAGACCCCTGTAAAGTAAGTAATAAAGTTTTTTTCTCGAATCATTAGTTATTCTGCCGTTCCATATGAGATTTTATAGATGTTTTTGTTCTATCTAAAAAAAAAAAGAAAAAAATAATTTTATATTATAAATTTCAGTTTTCATAGTTTCATATGCGCTGCGAAATTATAACGATTTTTTTTTTTTTTTTGTGTGTGTGTGTGCTTTATATTAATATATTCAATAATATTGAGTTTTTTAGTACCGCTCTCCTTAGCGATCTTTACCGCTGTCCTTTTACAGACCCCTCTCCTTAGAGATCGGTAGCTATATTATTTTATTACCAATTTTCTTGAAATTAAAGCATTGCTACTTTTTTTTTAGATAATAGCTTTCATTTTTTATTTATAAATATGAACTTTCGCTTAGTGTGGATCGATTCATTGATATACTTTGATAGGGTATCTTTTTTGTGTGTGTTTTTGTATGTATATTTGCAGAATAATTTTTAACTTTATAAATTTGTAAAAGAATATTTAATTGTATCGTTCGATTAAATGCTATAGTCATTCTCATTTTTAATTTTTAAGCTTTGTTTTTACAATATATGAAATAAATTAACTTTTAATTTAATTTTTTCTTATACGCGTATTGTTACAGATCCATTCCTTACTTCCTATGTATAACTCAACTACTGTTTTAAAAGAATGAATAATTAAAGTAATAATACGATGGGATTTGAACTGCATGCTTATGAGTTATGCTTTGTTTATTTCTGAAGATACATAGAATATATACAGTACGACGCAAAAGTTTAGACAATGACGTTATTCATCTTTATCGCGTGGTTGTGAATATAAAGCAAAATGTAGATCTGGGAGGCCATGTGTAAGAAATATACAAGAGGATCGTCTGATACAAAGACTAGTTGGTACCCAAAAAATGAGTATACGTGGAGTTCAAAGGTCATCGGGACTCTCTGTATCAAAGGATACGAATCGTAGACGAATTGTGGAAAAATGAACAACATTTTTATAGCAAAATGTAAAAGAAACCAGCTCTGAATAGCCACATCATAAGTTACAAAGAATGTTGTGGGCTCTAAGCATATATCATATGGACAGAAATGGCAATCAGTCACATATATCGATGAAAAAAAGTAGAATCCAGATGGTCCAGATGTCTGGTCATCGTATTGGCATGATTGCGGAAGGAACCTCTAGGTTTTTTCAGTCGCAGATAAGGAGGGGGCTCGGTGATGATTTGGGCAGCCATTTGCTAAATGGACAAGTATCTCTGACCTTTACCAGTGGTCGCCAAATATCACAGCATTATACAAAGACATTAAAAAAGAACTTAATGCCATTTGCTGAGCTTCTAGGTGGCCCTCAGTGGCAATTTCAACAAGACAATGTTTCGATTCACACTGCAAACAATACAAAATCTTGGTTTAATTCTCATAAACTAAGAGTTTTCGACTGGCCAGCATGTAACACAGATCTTAACCCTACAGAGAATCTTTGGGGCATCATGTCTCGCAAAGTTTATAGCAATGGTAGACAATACTTTTCTGTACAGGAACTCAAGACATCTATTGAGGATGCATAGTACGACATCTGTCCCCAAACTATGCAAAATTTAGTTTCTTCGATGGAATCTCGTATTTATGAAGTAATACAGAAGCACGAATGCACAATTAGGTTTTAAAAATTATTTATTTAGATTTTATTTAATTTTTGTCTAAACTTTTGAGACAGTATTATATTTTTGTTACCATTTAATTACTTGCAATACGTACAGTACTACTTTTCATTGTTATAAATATTGTTCATATGCACAGCACATTACATTCAAGCTATGTTAGGAAAATTGATTAAATATTTTTCGAAATCTGCATGAATTTCTTCATTGTCTAAACTTTTGCTTTGAACTGTATATATATACAGTCGGTAACAAAAGTGTCCGAACACTAGCAAAAATTTCTATGTAAAAAAAGTACACTTCATAGGGTTTTGTTAAATAAATCCTTATCGAATCATGTTCTTAGATTGACTAAGAACATGAACATAGTGTTCGGATACTTTTGTTACCGACTGTATATATATATATTAATTTTGTAATAACTGTTTATCAGGGTTTCTGAATCATTTTTATCCTTAATTATAACCCTGAGCCAGAGGAAGATGTTTACAATATCATCATTCACAGTCACGCTAGCTGGTAGAGTTTTCTGAGGCATTAAACGTTAATACTTTATGCCTTTCAAGATTATACTTGCTGGCTTTAAAACAGACATGGTAATGAAGATTTAATTAAGGTATGTATTCAGCGTTCTTAAATTATGTAATTACAGAAGTTTGCTTACACATTCTGAATTGTGCTTTTTATTTTTACTATTCATAGATTTGTTTTAGCATCTATTTGCGTATTTAAAATCTCTTTATTAACGCAGTATACTTTCTACTTCAAATTTTGTAGTAACTGTATATATATGGATGTCTCATTTTCCCACCTGGAGGAAGTAGTTTTCAGCCTGGTTGTTCATGCTAGCTAGTATCATATTTGTAAAGCATTTAATCCGTGGCGGCTCGTGCACCGAAATTTGATGAAGAGGCACACTGTATTTTACGCTGTATTCATTTATAGAATATAAATTTACATTTAAATAAGTATTTTTAGTTAATTTCAGTTAAAACCATGCTTAATAAAAAATTATGATAAAAAATACTTAAATATTATTTTTGAGCTCTTCACCTATTTTCGGTTCACGAGCCGCCACTGCATTTAATGTTATTACTATGACTTTCAAGATGACTACTTGCTGGCTTTAAAACGAGAAATGTGTTGGCTTTAAAACAGAGATGGTAATGAAGATCTAATTAAGGTATGTATTTGGCATTCTTAAATTATCTAATTAATTATAGAAGTTTGCTCACATATTCTGAATTGTGCTTTTTATTTTTACTATTCATAGATTTGTTTTAGCTTCTGTTTGCATATTTAAAATCTCTTTATTAACCTAGTATACTTTCGACTTTAAATTTTCTAGTAACTGTATATATATGGATGTCAAATTTTCACACCTGGAGGAAGTAGTTTTCAACTTTCAACCTGGTTGTTCATGCTAGCTAGTATAATTTTTGTAAGGCATTTAATGTTATTACGATGCCTTTTAAGATGACTACTTGCTGGCTTTAAAACGAAGAAAACGACTACTTGCTGGCTTTAAAACGAAGAAAACGAATACTTGCTGGCTTTAAAACAGAGACGGTGATAAAAATCTAATTAAGGTATATATTCAGCATTTTTAAATTATGTAATTAATTATATAAGTTTGCTTACATGTTTTGAATTTTTATTTTTACTTTGTATATATAAAAGTTAACTTAATCTGTGTATTAGTTACTTCAATTTAAAATTCATACGTATGTGTGTATATACAGTCGGTAACAAAAGTATCCGAACGCTAGCAAAGATTCCTATATAAAAAAGGTAGAGTTAATACTGCTTTGTTAAATAAATTCTAGTCGAATCATGTTCTTAGTATGTTCAGATACTTTTGTTACCGACTGTATATATATATATATATATATATATATATATATATATATATATATATATATATATATATATAGTTATT
Source organism: Salticus scenicus (assembly GCA_963930645.1). Classification (NCBI taxonomy): domain Eukaryota; kingdom Metazoa; phylum Arthropoda; class Arachnida; order Araneae; family Salticidae; genus Salticus; species Salticus scenicus. The sequence goes on from OZ005662.1 coordinate 87,302,696, forward strand.
TATTTAACAGGCATGTTATGTATTGCAATTACATACGGATGTAATTGTCAAAGAAAATTTACAAAAAAAAAAAAAAAAAAAAAGTGTATAATTTTGTTTTGTTGTCGATTTTGTAGAATTCCTCCTCAGTACAAACTGATGCTACATCCAAACAAGAATACTAAAAAAGAAATTTTTTTAAATATTAGGTAAAATACACGTATGTATGTACAATTTTTTTTTTCTGAAGCTACTGTTTTCATAAATGGTTAAAGTGAGTATTTTGACATATTTTGTTATCAATTTTCTTTTAGTTAAAATATATTGTTTATAAAATCACATCTTTTTAAAAGAATTATCTGACAAAAATACTAACTTTCTAATAGATCGGGTGGAAACTTTAAAAATCATTTTATTGCAAAAAATATTTTTGGAAAATTTTTCTGTCTTTAGATAATCAATAAATTAAAGTATCAGAAAATTATAAGAAGAGAGGATGAAAATAAATTGAAAATCTTGCATAGATCACGTCGTCACTTCCTTGTAAAGTTTGTAATGGAAAAAAAACTAGTCTGTATTTATGTGACTTTTAGAGAAAACCATGAAAACTTCAACAAGCAAACCGTAAGATTGAACCTGGACTTCCCATTCTACTAGTTTGGAATACAGAACCTCTTGGTTACTGATCTTGTACGTGAAGTTTACATATTAGTGTAAAAGTATTGCTGCAATATGTAATTTCTTGTACTTTGAGTTTCCTGGGCAAACAGATTGGGGGTTTTGGTTTTGCTGTATATGAAGCATATATACATAATACTGATGTAATATGGATATTTGTGTATTTTGAGAAACATGCAAGGTAGGGTTGTTAATCAGTGACATGGGGAGCCTGTTGCGTTTTTCTCTTTGCTTTGTACGTTTAGCACACACACACACACACACACACATATATGCATTTTAATAATTGATACTATATAAAATTTTATGCTTAATAAGGTAGGGATATTTAATGATGGTCTTTTTTCTTTTCACATATATGCAGAGAAATGGTCTTGTAAGCCCAATTGACTACTTGAGAAACATAGGCTTGGGTGTTGGCTGGAGATCCTCTGTGGAAGTTAAAACATAGCTTCTAATAATGTGAGTTTTGGAGAAAACCATGGAAAATTCTAAACAGATAATCTGGCGAGCAAAACTTGAGATTTAACATATTTCGTTTAAAACTTCAAGAGCACAACCTCTCAGAAAGTGATCGACTTCTTGTGTGCGAAGCATCCGTATGTGTGCAACAGTGATTGCTGCTGTATATAATTTCATGTATTTCAAGCTTCATGTGCAGTGAAGTATCGGTACTGAATGATGATTCTCTTTTTATGCTGTTTTCATGTACATGAAGCATACGTATGTGCATAAGTTATTGTTACTTACAAATTCTTGTTTATTTTGTTCATGTTCATACACATCAAGGTAGCCATACTATAGGCCTGCCTGTGCTGATATTCTTAATTGTCTCAAGCTTAATATTTTTTTACATCCCCAGGCCAGACCGGGCTCGGGCTGAAGTTTTTATTTATATACTCGAGCCAAGCCCGGATAAAAAAAAAAAAAAAAAAAAAATCTGTGCTTTGTGGACCCGGAATTTTTTTTTTTTTCACTTTCGTCATCGATTAACAACAAAGGTTTTGTACTCATGTCTAGTCTCCCCATGTGCAATTTCTTTACCCACCAACCCTCAAAAGGATATGGGGTGATAAAACGGAATTCCAAATAATTCCTTTGTAGTTTGTGTGTGCTGAGTACGCATAACCAATCGACATATCAAAAAATCGCTTTTTTGAGATAATTTGGAGCAGAGTTACTTTTTAAAACGTGTTTTTGCCTACCCACACCCACCGCCTTTAAAGGGAGGAAAGAGGAAATTTCACGAAATCCCTTTATAATGCTTGTTGGGAAAGCTTAACCAGCTCACGCATAAAAAATCGCCTAAGATAGTTCAGAGCAGAGTTGCGCATGGAAAAATGATTTCCCCCAACCCACCCCAAGGGGGATATGGTGGAATTTTATAAAGTCCCTTTGCAGTGTGTGTCTTGAGTACGCATAACCAATCTACAGATAAAAAAATCGCTATCCTGAGATAATTTGGAGCACAGTAACTCCTGTAAGCGTTTTTTGCCCCCCCACTTTCTACCCTTAAAGTGGGAGAGGGAGATATTTCATAAAATCCCTTTATAGTGCGTGTTTCTGAACGCATAAACAACCCACACATGGAATTTAATCATACCGAGATAATTTGAAACGAAGTTATGCTTGGAAACGTGTTAATTACCCCCCTCCTGCTCTTAAAGGGGGGAGGGAGAAATTTCGTGAATTTCCTTTATAGTGCGTATTGGGAACGCATAAACAATTTGCACGTAAAATTTAATCTTACTGACATAATTTGAAGCAAATTTATGCTTGGAAACGTGTATTCCCCCCCCCCCGCCCTTAAATGAGGGGAGGGAGAAATTTAGTAAAATCTCCTTATAGTGCGTGTTGAGAACACATAAACAACCCACACATAAAATTTAATTTTACTGAGATAATTTGAAGCAAAGATATGTTTTGAAACGTGTTTATCCCTCCCCTACCCCCAAGTGGGAAAGGGTGCTTTCGCAAAATTCCGTTACAATGGGTGTTGGACATACGTAAATAAGCCACACACTAAATTTTGTGACCTTAGCTCCTATAGATTTCACGGACGAATTTAGCGCTAAAAGAGTGGGTCGATTTTGCCCCCTCGTAACTCCCCCAATATCGAAAATCGGAAAAAAATCAAAAGTAAGTTTTTGGAAATATCCTCAAGAAAACCCGTGGCGATTTTCTATATATTTGGGCTATTATTGGTAGAGTTTTACTCAAAAATCCGTGTTTTGCTAAATTTTCCTCCGAAAATCGTTTTTACCCCCTTCCCCCCCCCCCTTAAAAATCCAAAACTCAAATCGCAGAAAATGCTTTTTTTTGCACTCAAGTCTAGTCCCTCTCTCTCTGCAATTTCTTCACCGTGAAGCAATTTGGAGCCGAATTATGCTAATAAGGGGGTTTGTGCCTTCTTCCCCCCCCCAGGGGTAGCGGGAGATATTTCGCAAAATTCCGCCTTAATGGGTGTCAGGGTACTAAAACCAACGTGCTCACCGAAATTTGCGAATCCCTCCCCTATTTGCGAATCTCTATAAATTTGCGAATCTAATCTATTCTATTTGCGAATCTATACTCGACATAGAATCGCCACGGCTGTGTTGAGTCAGTGAATCAGTGATTTTACCCTTTTATTTCCCACCCCACCCCCAAAGGGGTAAAGGGGTGGGCTTTCACAAAATCCCGTTAAAATGGGTGTTGAACGCACGTAAATAAGCCACACACTAAAATTTGTGACCTCAGCTCCTATAGATTTCCACGGACGAATTTAGCGCTAATATGGGGGGGGGGCGAATTTGCCCCATTGTAAATCCCCCCCCCCTGAAAAATCGAAAAAATCAAAAATGAGTTTTTGGAAATACCTTCAAACAGACGTTTGGCGTTCTTTTTTTTTTTTTTTTTTTTTTTAAACTATCTTTGAGCTATTACTGGTAGAATTTTACTCGAAAATCCATACATTGCTAAATTTTCCCCCGAAAATCCTTTTTCCCCCCTTTTCCCCCTTAAAAATTTAAAATTCCAAAATCGCAGAAAATGATTTTTTTGTATTCAAGTCTAGTCTTCCCATCTGCAATTTCTTCACCGTGAAGTAATTTGGAGCCGAGTTATGCTTGTAAAGGTGGTTTTTGCCTTCTGCCCCCAGGGGGGTAATGGGGGGTATTTCACAGAATCCTGTCTTAGTGAGCGTCAGGGTCCTAAAATCAACCTGCTCACCAAAAATTGTGACTCTATCTCCCATAGGATCGCCACAACCGTGTTGAGTCAGTGAATCAGTGAGTGAACCAGTGAGTGAATCAGTGAGTTTATTCTTTTATATATAGAGATAAATTTACATTTAAATAAGTATTTTTAGTTAATTTTGGTTAAAACCATGCTTCATAAAAATTATGATTAAAAATACTTAAATATTATTTTTGAGCTCTTCACCTATTTTTGGTTCACGAGCCGCCACTGAAGTAGCCGTTCATACTTCAGCTGTGTTCACTGTATTAATGTTCAGTGATAAAAGGCAACGAGAAGGCTAAAGTACTAAAACACAGGCTCTTACATTCTCTCATCCCAGATTGCTTAAAAGGATGCCTGTGATGAGAATCGAAGGCGCCAGTGTGAATCATGTACCCCATCTTAAGATCCTGGGCATCACTATTGATAGGGGACGCAATTGGCTGGCCCACATGGATTACCTTAAAATTAAAACAATGTCTCATTATCACAGTGCAACCAAAATGGTAGGAAGGAGATGGGGAATATCTACCTCCTTCCTTAAAACATGGTATTATGCAATAATAGACAAAATAATAACCTATGGGGCTGGCATTTGGGGAGGTTGTCTCAGGACAGATGCCCAAACCAAAATCAACTCTATCCAAAGGACCTTTCTCCTACAACTCTCCAGGGGCTACAAGACGATCTCAACTGACGCCCTCACTGTCATCACAGGTATTCCTCATGCTCATCTTCAGGCTGAATATAATTTTTTAAAAACTAATATCCTACAATTAAACAATATAAATTTAGCAAATAATTTTTTCGCCAATACTGAAATTCAAACTACTTCTAAAAGCTGGGAAATTAACCCTGCCAAAGATGTTGCTTCCAAAATAATTAACTGTAACAAAAATAGCTACAATCCTTCTGCTTCTGTGGCCATCTACACCGATGGTTCCAAGACAGATCACGGCGTCGCCGCAGCTTTCTGTGTGCTGTTTAAGGATTCTGTGGTCCATCGGTGGGCTGGCAGACTCGCTGACCACAATTCAGTCTTTCAGGCTGAATTGTTTGCAATCCAAAAAGCAATTGAATGGGTTGAAGATAATATCGAGACCCACTCTTTCTTTAACATATTTAGCGACAGTCAATCGGGTCTGCTAGCCATTGCCCGTCACAGGAGTAGGCATCCTCAAATAATCTCTATAAAATCCAAACTAATCTCTCTCGTTAATCACTTATCTCTGGCACACGTTTCTGCCCACAGAGGAGTACTCGGGAATGAAACTGCTGACTCCCTGGCAAAAGCTGCTACTGAAGATAATTCCATTTACTATACTTTTCCCGCTCCCCCCTCCTTTATCAAAAAAGTATTAAAACATAGATTAATACAAAAGTGGCAGGATTTATGGTACTCTTCAGAAAAAGGAAGATTCACCTTCAACTTAATCCCTGTAGTCTCCTCTAATTCCTGGTCGCTCTCCCCTTCAGTTACTGCATTCCTAACGGGCCATGGCCCCTTTCCATCCTACCTAAACCGATTTCATTGCCGACGTTCTCCTCTGTGTCCTTGTGGGCAGGAGGGAACTCCCAACCACTATTATTTTTCTTGTATTCTCACATCAGCCTACCATATAAGAAACCTAATACCAAGACCTTCTGATTGGCTGGAAAACATCCTTTTTAGAAAAAGTTTGCTAATAAAACTAAATAAAATATTCGAAATCTTAATGGATATCTGTAATTTAACAGATTGATTATTTACCTACTTGCGCTATTTATTCGTTCAGTGAAGAGAAATTTCCCACCAGAATAATGATTTAAAAAAGCTCCTGTATCTTCTTCTAAGTCTTACGAAAATTCAACGTCTGAAGTTCAGTGCCACCATGCCCTGTGTCACGTAGGGCAAATAACCCGGGAACTAAATTTTACTACAGCCATGCAATGAACTTACTTCTGAAATGTCATCCATTCACTGAAATGTTTTTAATACTTCATGCCACATGTCGCGTGGGGCATAGCCCGGCAATTTTAACTTCTGAATAATCGCCCACTGTCGTCTCTAGGCTGGATTAGGCCTGGCGAATTTTGTATTTTTTGTATTTTTTTTTTCTTTTGAGTTTTTTAATAAACTGCGAGTAGTCCCCTTAGAAGCGCTCTACATCGCCCCAAGAGTGATGAGCGGGGGCTGCTCCCTGTTAAATAACATCAACCTTTATTCTACTTGAATAGAAGGGGCTTGGGATAATGAAGGAACTCAGTGATATGTTAACTTAAATAACTTAGGACTACTATAAAGAAATATTTCTCACCACTTGAAGCTTAGTAACATTCCCCAATGACTTGATCGAATACCTTTAAGTGCAGTTTCCACTGCGGTTGGTTGGAAGTTGTTTCGAGCGGCGCTATTCAGAATCCTTTGATGTGGTCAAGCAATTGGAGGTGGTTCCATGGGTTGGTTCGAAAGGAGAGAGTCCCTGGCTCTAACCCCCAGCTGCGATAATTGAGGGGCCAGAGGCAGATATCTTTGTCAATTTTGCATGCTTTTCTTGGAAGTAACTGCGCAATCTGGCTAGAACTGATGACAAGACATTTGGCTCTTTGTGTCAGAAGCGTGATTAATGGTTTTTTTTTTAATCTCGAAGTTCCAACCGCAATGGAAACCGGCCTTTAGAGTTACGAGGAATACTTTTCCACTTCCAAGATAGCCTCTGTAGCATAAATTAACACGGCACCTTTATCTAATCCAAAATCAAATCGCTACATTTCCTTCTACTACTGCTAATCAATTCTCGTACAGTCGGTAACAAAAGTGTCCGAACACTAGCAAAAATTCCTTTGTAAAAAATGTACACATCACACGGTTTTGTTAAATAAATCCTTATCGAATCATGTTCTTAGACTGACTAAGAACAGGAATCGACAAGGATTTATTTAACAAAACCGCATGAAGTGTACTTTTTTTACATAGGAATTTTTGCTAGTGTTCGGACACTTTTGTTACCGACTGTACTTATCCAGCAACGCTATCACATATCATCCGCTGCCAACACGCATTATCTGCTTACACCACACACGACGACGCAACTATCACTATTTAAATTTCTCCAAAATAGACAATACCATTCAGCTCATTTTACCCAGCCACAGTCAATAACGAAAGTGTCCGAACACTAGTAAAAATTCCTATATTGAAAAAGTATTTTATATTCCTATTTATATTCCTATTTTATATTCCTATTTTTTTATATTCCTATATTGATATTCCTATATTGTTAATACTATTTTGTTCAATAAATCCTTGTCGAATCATGTTCTTAGACTGACTAAGAACAGGATTCGACAAGGATTTATTTAACAAAACTGCATTAAATGTACTTTTTTTTTTTAAGAGGAATTTTTGCTAGTGTTCGGACATTTTTTTTACCGACTGTACTTCTTTAAAACTATCCACATTCAATCTTTATATCATCTTTCACAATCTACGTAGAGCTTAATTTCAATTTATCTAACTAGCGATACAATACTTAGACACTCTATGCTAACCCAAATTCACCTCTACTCGACACCTTCAACTAGTAATTTCATCTTTAACATCGCCAAACTATGCTGGATCCAGCCAGAACTTTCCCAACCTCAACCAACATTTAATCGACGCTATCCCTTTAAATACTGACTTCCTTCAGCGACCTTTACTTCCTCAACTCGACGCTACTTCTACCTCACAAAATTAAGGGATACAATTGAAAATTGGTGGAATTGCGTTTGTGTTCCATGTACAGTCGGTAACAAAAGTCTCCGAACACTAGCAAAAAATCCTATGTAATAAAAATACACTTAATACAGTTTTGTTAAATAAATCCTTGTCGAATCCTGTTTTTAGACTAAGAACAGGATTCGACAAGGATTTATTTAACAAAACTGTATTAAGTGTACTTTTATTACATAGGAATTTGTGCTAGTGTTTGGAGACTTTTGTTACCGACTGTATATTTATTAATAACACACAGCACAACCTTAAATGCACTTCCAACAATTTCATTATATTCTAGTTCTTTTAGGTATTCTTATAAATGAATGGTGAATCACTTACATACCATAATCTAAACGAAACATGTTTTTTTATGCATAAAAAAAAAATAAAAATATGTTCTTTTCATTTTGTTTAGTGTAACGTATAGGTGTTAAACTGTACTTAAGATAAATTTCGTCCATAGACGTATTGTATTTGAATTCGCTTGGATGTCCCTGTACACGAGTGTTTTTCTCCGAAACTTGCGGGAATACGGGCTAGGACCCCTTAGAAAGGCCCCCCACGGTGGGCCCTCCCCCTCAGGCCTAGGACCCTAGTGCCATCAGTCGGTCTTAATTCCCACAACTAACCAACTAACCAACCCTGTACACGAACCATTTGTTTGATCTCAACAAAAAGTTTAGTGTTGCATTCCTATACGATACACATTTAGAACACAGTTGGTAACAAAAGTATCCGAACACTAGCAAAAATTCCTATGTAAAAAAATAGAGTTAATACTGTTTTGTTAAGTAAATCCTTGTCGAATCATGTTCTTAGTCAGTCTAAGAACAGGATTCGACAAGGATTTATTTAACAAAACAGTATTAACTCTACTTTTTTAGCATAGGAATTTTTGCTAGTGTTCGGATACTTTTGTTACCGACTGTTCCGAGTTTGGAGGACTTCCTGCTACTATTTATTCTTGAGATATGCTGACAGACACATACACACACTCTGACAGACCAGACATACACACTTACACACAGACCTACAGCTAAAAACCTGATTTTTGGATTCACGAGATCTCAATACGTGTAAATGTAACAAAAACTCAATTTCGAAAATTTAATCACAAAGCAGTATTTTCTCTACTGTATATAGGTTATATCTTTACTTATATCGAAGAAATAATTAGTTAACTATCTATCAAAAATTAATTAATATTGTTTACTAATTCCATTATTCGTTACCTTTTGAAGTTTCTTCCGAAATTCAGGGAAGTAATACCTTTTCCTTAAGGGCAGGAACGTTCGCCGGATATAAAAATCAGCTGCTTAATAAAATCACCTTGGCTCAGAACGAATGTAATTTTAATAAGCGGCGGGAACTGTATGTGTAAATATTATTGTGTTTAGTGCAGTCTAAAAATGTTAAACAGTACCAAATAGAAATTCTGCTCATATACGTGATGCAATCGAATTCTTTTGTATGTCTTTGTATATGTGCGATATGTCCGATCTTAGTAAAAAGTTTGATTTACGTTTGATGCACATTTAAAATACTGAATTCACACTTCTTCTTAATATCTGTTTTTCAGTTACGCGGAAAACAGACAGGGCCCGATTAAGCTTTGAAGCTAGGGGAAGCTCAGTATCATTTCGGGGCCCTCTTTCATTTCAGAAAATATTGTTTTCCTGTTACATACTGTAATATAAAAATACTACAGACCAAAAATTAGTGTGTGTTTATAGTTATTTTTTTTTTTTTTTTCATTCATATATCTGGGTGGTTTCTACGCACAACATTAAATTCGTATAACTTATTAATTAAGAACATTCAGATTTTTGAAGTTAAATAATAGATTTTTGCCGAAATAGTGAGTATTTTTTCTTTTTTTAGGCGAATTTTCTCAGAAAAATTCAACCTCAGTATGAAAATATAAAACAGAAAATTCAAGATCCTGTTTTTAGTCATTTTGGGGCCCCCTCTTAAATTTTAGAGGGGAAGCTTGTGCTTCCCGAGCCTTTTGGGTAATCAGGCCCTGAAAACAGATACACAGACCAACCGATATAAATTCGTTTTTTGTAATAAGGGGATCTCAAAACGTATAACGACAGCAAATACTCAGTTTAGAAAATTCCACCTCAAAACAATTATTGGAGTAGAACTTTATAATCATGAATTCTGTAAGTCATATCCTGTATTCTATTTTGTATCGAATTCTATAATTTTTCTATCACACGAGTAAGAGACAGAATTAATAGATTTGACATGCTTTAAAAAAATCAATTGATTACTCCTATATTAATTAATTTATAAGATATATGAGATTTCTGCGAAAAATTTCAAAGACGATTTTTTTTTTTTAATATTCTAGTTTTATACTTTCTAATTCTGTATATCAAATCCTGTATTCTATTTTATATTGAATTTTATACCTTTTCTATCGTATGAGTAAAAATAGAAATAATAGATTTTAAATATTTAAAAAAAAAAAAAAAAAAAAATCAACTATTTTTCTAGATATAAATTAATTTATACAATTTATAATATGAGTTTACAACGAAAAATTTCGAAAACGATTGTTTGATTATTCTAATTTTATACTTTCGAATTCTGTATATCAAATTCAATATTCTAATTTTATACTTTCTAATTCTGTATATCAAATACTGTATTCTATTTTACATTGAATTTTATACTTTTTCTATCGTATGAGTAAAAATAGAAATAATAGATTAAAAAAAAAAAAAAAAAAAAAAAAAAAAAAATCAACCATTTTTCTAGATATAAATTAATTTATAGAATTTATAATATGAGTTTACGATGAAAAATTTCAAAGATGATTGTTTGATTATTCTAATTTTATACTTTCGAATTCTGTATATCAAATTCAATATTCTAATTTTATACTTTCTAATTCTGTATATCAAATCCTGTATTCTATTTTACATTGAATTTTATACCTTTTCTATCGTATGAGTAAAAATAGAAATAATAGATTTTAAATATATCTATATCTATAAAAGTATACAAATTAATTTATATGATTTATAATATGAGTTTACAAAGAAAAATTTCAAAGACGATTATTTGATTAATCTAATTTTATACTTTCGAATTCTGTAGGGAAGAACGAGACACAGTGGACCACTTTTACACTCTTAATTTTTTTCACAAAAAATAGAAAAACAATGCACTTGGGGAAAAAAAAAAAAAAAAGGAAACAATCTCTAAGCCCTTCTTAACATGTCTTAAATTTTTTTATAACAATATTTCTAATACATTATGAATTAATAAATTGTGAGCACTCACAAAGTGGACCACTGTGCCCCATCACCGGGGTGCAGTGGACCAGCCTTTTTTGTTTATATTAAATTAATATAAATTACTTTTTTTTTCCTCTAAAATTAGTTTCTTTATACTATTCTAGTCTAAATAACATAATTATAGCATTTTCATGAAATAAAATAATCGAAATTAAACTAAAATAAACAAGTAAGAAATCAAATCTCAGTAAGAAAGCTTATTAAGTTTAAATAGATATTGTTTTTTATTCTTTTATTAATATTATAAAAATCAAATATTTTTTAAATTCAGATATTAATAAATAGTATACTACTATTCAAATATTTAATATTCTTGTAATTATTTTGAGATAAAATTTATTTACATTGTATTTGTCGGATAAATTTAAATAAAATATATTAAGCTACTTCTTTTGCTTTTCACATGTGATCTCTAAAAACAACAAAAGTAATAAATAATTCCTACTATTTATTAAATTAGATATTTTTTGTTATGAATACTATATAATTCAAATAGTTAATGAATTTAGATATTAACAATAATTATATTACTATTCAAATACTTACTCTTTCAGAAATTTATTATTATTTTTATTTTATTATAATAGTATTAAGATATTTATTACTTTGAGATATACTTTACATTATATTTGTATCTATAAATTTAACTAAAACAAATATATTAAATCTAATTTGTACTTTTAGGCACACTGGAAGGTGGTCCACTGTGCCCCATATAGAGGTGGTCCACTGTGCCCCGTGTCAGAGTAAAACAAATAATAATAATAAAATAATATATAGACTACAAATATGCTAATAATTTTTAGGAGTTTAAAAACGGCAGTATCTTGCCTTCCTTTAACAGCTATATAGTATTCATAGTCACTAATTCAATCTTTATAAAATTTTAAAAACTTCAATGTGAAAAAATTACTTTGAGCAGCTCAAAACATAAACACTGCTCAAAATGGTTATCTTACTATTTTTCATATGATTTTTTGGCTGCGTACAACTAGTACTACGCTGCAATACATGTGTATCTATATTAACTAAAAGAGTTGAATATTAATAGATTTAAATAGGGATGGTCCACTGTGCCCCTAGGTCCACTGTGCCCCGTCTTCCCCTACATCAAATTCTGTATTCTGTTGTATATTGAATTCTATACTTTTTCTATCATATGTGTAAGAAAGAAATATATTTGATATGTTAAAAAGATCAATTAATTTTCCAGCTATAAATTAATTTATAAGATTTATCATTTGAGATACTGCGAAAAACTTCAAAGACGATTATTTGATTATTCTATTGTTTTTGAAATGAAAGAGAAAAAAAGAGAGCATTGAAGTCTATTAAACTGAGATTATTGTATCTTTATTGATTTCATTTTCTTCTTATCTGAAAATTGTGATAAAATCGCAGAAAACAATACCACCTCTCCTTTGCAGGCGTACCGAATTACATACACAATTTATTTTTCTTTTATATCAAGACCCAATATCTTTCTCCTTTTTTCGAAATAGACACTAAAGCTAACATTTTTGAAAAGCGGGAAAAAAAAAAGATAATCTGTTGATAATGAGTCAAAGAGATGGAGAAAGTCCTGTTCCAAAATCTGAATCCGAAGCGAACAAGCAAAAATATACACCAAATACTTCAATAAAGACGAGAGTGGTAGAAGCAAATGTGACGGTGTATCCAGAAAGTAGTAGAAATCCTGAACTAATGGCGCAAAAGGATGAAGAAAATCCCGTTTTAAAAGATGGAGTAGAAGCTGAAAAGCAAAAAAATATGACAAACCCTTCTATAAACCTAAAGGGGGTAGAGGTTAATGTGACGGTATATCCAGAAAGTAGAAGTAGAGATCCGGATTTTTTGGATCAAAGGGATGAAGAAAATCCGATGTCAGAGGATGAAGTCGAAGCTGAAAAGGAAAAACTTATGCCAGACTCTTCTATGAGCTGTCCAATAACTTTGAGTCAAAAGGATGAAGAAAATCCTGTCTCAGAAGATGAAGTTGGAGTCAAAAAGCCAAACCTATCTGAGCAGACCGAGGTGAAATATCGAAGAGTTAAAAGAGCAACTAGAAGAGCAAATATACCAAAGAAAAATGATTCCTGCATCAAGCGTCATCATCTTAAATGTCTACTGGTTCTGTTTAATGGATTTTTAACGGTAAATATACATTTATTTATTTATTCATTCCCTTTTTTTTTTGTTAATTAAAAAATTTTGTGTTTATGGAAATTATTATAGGGAATCTAAAAGTAGAAGATAGCCACCGCACTTTAGAATGTAGAAAAAGAGGGGAAAAAAAGCTAACCCCCCCCATAGAAATAGCATGGAAGCAAAACAAAACAAACAAAAAAAAAACCCTCACAATGTCAAGTGTGAAAAAAAAAAAAAAAAAAGGCTCACACCGGAAGTAATAAAAGGACAAAATTGACTAGAAAAAGACATCGAAGAGCGGAAACGGGTGGGCTGGGGCGTTAAATATTTCGTCCAGGGTTAAAATTTTTAAAGCAAATAAATAAATAAAAATAAACTTTAAATTTAAATTTAAAAAATGAAAAAAGCTAGACATCAAATAAAAATCGATAATCATCTCCTTGAATTTTTGTAGTCTCCCTCACAATAACTGTTTCTTTCTCTAGAAAATGTTAAAATGTTTTTCGTTTTAGTTTATGCATGTTGCATGATATAGATTTTTTGTTATTAGTACGACAGGACTATTTCTTTCAGATTCTATAAACAAATTTCCCCATACATTTACAGTGGATTTGGTGACCGGAAACGGGGAAATTGTCCGAGGGAAAGAGGAACTTTAAAGAAATTTTTATAATATTTTTATGTACAGTAGTAGCAAATATTGAAATAAAAATAATCGAAGTTATTTAATAAGTGCCACATAACACATGTTCAGCACAAAGTATATGAGCCGCATTACATAAAAGTTAAAGAACTTAACGCAGATACATTGTTGCAATAGACAATTTGCACGTTTTCTGATTTTATTCTTATGTAATAGAAAATGAAAAGGTAAGAAAATAAATACATACATTTTCTTTAATGACTGATTTATAACAATTTTAACATCGTACTATTTACTCTATCGTGAAAACGCAGTATAATATAACGTGACGTCATTCTTTATGACAACAAACGGAAATAATCGTTGTTTTACATTCGATTTCATGCTTTGCTTTGCTTCTTGAATCAGTGAAATAGGTTTTGTATGTTATAATAATGACGGATATTAAAAAATTGTAGTATAAATAATGTATTGTACCATTTTGCACTAATACAACGGTTAATACTTCTCAAAAGTTATTCTTTAGCCACAGGATCCTGTTAAACGAAAGCATTGGAAAACCGCCATGAAAAGAAAACAATTGAAAATAATGATAATGGAAAATGGTGATAATGATATTAAATGATTATAAGATGAAAAAGAAATGATCAGAAATCACACAAACAATTGATAATTACGAAAGTTAAAACGAATTGCTGCTTATTAACCAGGCTAATAAAATGTAGCATCATAAAGTGTGACGTCAGGCAGCGTTTTGAAGTCACGCGATTTTTGGTTAATTTCAAAGTTATTTTTTAAATTAATGAGAACTTTTTTTGCATTTTTAATAAACATTTTGAAATTTATGCGTCTAAAACTACCAGAAAAATAGGATTTTGTTCAAATCCCCCATGTGTGCAAATTCCTCATTGCGACACCATTCTTTTCTGCTAAATCATGCTTCTTCTATTATTTTATTCATTCCTCCAAAGCAAGGATAAGAAATTACTTTCTTTATTTCAATATACATTTGTAGCTATGACGTTAGTTTTAGCGTTATCCTGTGAAACTTTTTTGCTAGTAAGAAAATATTATATTTAGATAGCAATTCAGTTAGATAAAGCAATTCTGATTTAATATTTTTAATATATGCAATAGTAATAAATATCGAAATAAATTAAAAGAAGCTATTTAACGTGTTCCACAAAGCACAAAATATAAAGTCACATTACATAAAAATTTTAGAAGTTACTACAGGTTTATGAATTTTATTTCTGCTCTACATAAGGGTTCTTTTCTGACTAATTTCATATAACTGCTCATTTCTAGAGCAAGCAGTACCTTCAGGGTCATGCATTTTTTGGTTTTTCGCAATTTTAAGGTCAAATAATTTTTGCACCTAATGTCAACCACACATATCCAATTGTTTTTGAGTATTTTTTAACTAGTATGTATCTACTGAAATTGTGAAAACCTATGTGAGATTCAAAATATTTAAAAATCATTACGTCTCGTAGTTAAATTAAATTTTAATCACATCAAAAGCTGAGACAGACAATATGCACTAAAAATATACAATTAAAAAAAAATAAAAACACAAGACACAAATTTAAACGTTTCGAGCCTTTTACAGGCTACTCATCAGTAAAAAACATCAAATGTAAATGCAGAGAAGAACAACAGACTTTCATTAAGTGAGTACAACGTATTCATCGGGAACTGCGCATGCCTCATTAAGGGGTGAAAAATGTTGATTTATATACCAGCCCTCCAGGAAAATTCTAGAATGATAATTTAAACAGTTAGATATGATTATTTTAGTACTTTAATAAGGATAATCATGAAACTAATTCCTTTAAATCACCTAAATCGTTCGTTATTATTCCTTACTATATAAATATTTCTGAATCTATTGCCAAAGTTTTACGCACTGTTAATTTATCTGTTTCCTATAAACCCCAGTTTTTAATTCGTAATTTCCTTTCTAATTTTAAAACAGTTATCCCCCTTTTCCCCGTACAGGTGTTATTTATAATATCCCTTGTAAATCTTGTAGTTCTGTTTATATTGGTCAAACTGGCCGTTCTCTTCATACTCGAATTAAAGAACATAAAACAAATTTCAGAAACCGTGATATACGTTCGAAAATTGTACAGCATGCCATAGAAACTGCCCATTTACCTGATTTTAACAATACTAAAATAATCATATCTAACTGTTTAAATTATCATTCTAGAAACCCCTTAATGAGGCATGCGCAGTTCCCGATGAATACGTTGTACTCACTTAATGAAAGTCTGTTGTTCTTCTCTGCATTTACATTTGATGTTTTTTACTGATGAGGAGCCTGTAAAAGGCTCGAAACGTTTAAATTTGTGTTTTGTGTTTTTATTTTTTTAAATTGAATATTTTTAGTGCATATTGTCTGTCTCAGCTATGTGAGATTCACTTAGCGAAAGAAGATTTTGAAGGTCAAAGTTTCACAAAAATGTATTATTATTATTATTATTATTTTTTTTTTTTTGAAGAATTTTGCATGACTTTTGACATTTGTGCCAAAAGTTTAATGTAAGTATTTATGTTCTAAAAGATAGTGTGGAAGAAGTAAAATACAAAATAACTATCAATACCATAACTATCAATACCTTTTAGCTCAAAAATATATTGCCTTACGTAAATGTACATTTTTATGTACAGTTACAGAGACCTATATCTTTGATCAACCCCTTCCAAATCCTAAGAAATTTATTTATTTATATATACAGTAACCGCCGCTTAATAAAATCACTTGTTAAAATCAGCCGCTTAATCTGATCAAATCGCCAGGACCGGAATCAAATCAATACAAACTACCTTTAAAGCCACCGCTTAATAAAATCAGCATCGCCGGTTAATAAACTCAAAAATATCTTCTCAGAAACCAAAAATACCATTTATGCACACAAAAAATTTTTTTATTTACAATGTGATTTTTTTTTTTTTTTTTTTTTTTTTAATATAAAAAGAAATTAAAGCACAACAAACTCTCCGGTATCGTTCATTGCTCAAGATTTTATACTTGCAGCACAGTTACAAATTAAACACGTCCCGCAACTTACCTCCGTAATAATTTCAAGGAACGTATTTTTCAAAGCGCAGTAATAAAATACAAATTTGATTTGAAATGATTTTTTTTTTTCTGCTAATTATTAGAAGGCAATTTCTAGTTCTTATTTTGAAATTACTATAATTCATGAGGTTTAAACGGAAAGATTTTAAATTTATAAGAACAGCGTGAACTTTTGGTTAAGTAATGATGATTTTCCTCTAACGAAAGTGCACGGGAACTTACAATGCGTTTAATTTACTTATACCGAAGAAACAATTAGTTAATTATCTACCAAAAATTAATTAATATTGTTTACTAATTATATTATTCGTTACCTTTTGAAGTTTCTTTCGAAATTCAGGGAAGTAATACCTTTTCCTTAAGGGCAGGAACGTTCGCCAGATATATAAATAAGCCGCTTAATAAAATCACTTTGGCTCAGAACGAATGTGATTTTAATAAGCGGCGGGAACAGTATATATATATATATATATATAAACACGTTTTTAATAGTTTGACACAAAGAACATATCCTGATAATATAAAAAAATTCATAAATATCAACTATCCTAGCCTGCCTCAGTTGCCTGATTAAAAAAAAAAAAAAAGGTTCTTAAATATTTTGTTCTGTGATATCTGTAATTTTCAGTTAGAAAAACGCTAGCTGGCAAATTATAAAATGTCAACACAGGGCTGGTCTTCAAATTAAGTAAATGTTAATTTTCTTTAAAATCTTTCGTTTTAAACCAAATTTCGCGATTTTTTTTTTCTATGAACTCATAATCACTATTTTTAGTCGCTTTTTAATTTTTGTGAAAATCGCTTAAAATTTTGCGATTATATATATATATATATATATATATATATATATATATAATTTGAATTATTTAGTACCATTGTAACACTCTGCAGATAAAAGATAGATGAAGATACCAACATAAAGTAAATTTTAATTGAGATTTATTTCGATTAAAATTAGCCACGGTATTAATTCAATCTGAGTACCAATGATTAGTAAAAACAAGTTAAAGTACTTACACAGAAGAGAAATGACACTAACATAACACATAAGCCTAACGATGAGAGAATTTGGAAAAACTATGAATTATTAGTAACAGTCAACATTTGAGAGAAAAGAGAAAGGATAAAATCACCAAAGAGTTCCGTTAAAAAGGGAAAAAAAAAAAAAAAAGGAATTCATGAATTGAAAATTGGAATTTTAAATGTTGAAAATGTACTCATCAGGAAACTTGCATTTCTATCAGCATATTCAAGATTTCTTAAAACACTGTATAGCTAATTCCAGCAAATATACAGCTCAAGTCTCTATATTGCAACAAAACAAAAAAGAAAAAAAGAAAATTGAATTAAAATAAAAAAGGAAATTAAATTAATCAATAACACAAACCAAAATTTAAACAGGGAATAGATAATTTAAGCAATCCACATGTAAAACGTTACTTACGGAGATTGTAGAAATAAACAGGTTGCCAAACGAACATTAGTAAAAAAAAAAAAGTATGTATATATATATATATATATATATATAATTTCAATAATTTATTACCATTGTAACACTCAGCGGATATGTATATATATGTATATGTAAAGCTTTTTTATTTTCTATTTAATATATATGACATAGTATATAACATGAATTGAAAGTTGAAAGATTGACAGCTCGCAAGTTTTAAAATATTTAAGCAAAGTGACCTGAAAAATGCATCATATTATTAAAATCTGTTTGTGTGTAGTCTGGTCATCTCCACACGAACCTCTAAACCCAGAAAAACGCAGAAGGAATCAAGAAATACGAAGTAGTCCAAGGATTCACAATTGACAATTTAATTTAAATTATCTCAATTAAATATATAAATAAATAAATAAATATATATAAACTTAAAACTCATAGAGAACAAGATAAGCGGCACAATGTACTGTGAAAAATATGCCCGCCTACAGCAGCGCAAACTATTTGAAGCGGTTGGGTAGGAAAAAAAAAAAAAAAAAAAAAAAAATCGGAGGTAACGGGAGAGCTTAGCGACGTATTAAAGTCTAACATTAAAGAGATGTAATTACACACAATTTGAGGGATCAATAAGATTTTTTTAGTTTTTACTTATAAAGTGGTATAAAAAAAAATTTAGCGGTTTTTTTTTTTTCGTTTAAATGTAGTGACCAGCAAAACGTGCAAAGCCTGCTAGTTTTCATTAGTTTTAAAAATTCTATCAAATAATTATGATCAAATATAACTAAGAACTATCCTTCAGCTGTCATAAATCAGCATTCTAACAAAATAAATAAATAAAAATGAAAACGCATTGAAATCGATTTGTTTGTTTGAAAGAGACAGTGCCACAAGACAGATAAGCATGCAGACAGACAAAGACCACCTCAAACTTATGACTCTGTTTTTAGTCAGGGAATTGAAATATCAATTAATTTTTGAGGTATGACTTAATTTATTAGATTTAAAATTTATTCGTTTGAAAATTTTGAAACGACGACAATTTGATTATTTGATAATTTTAAAAATGGAAAGGTAGAAATCAAAATGATTCACTAAAGATTATTGTATCTATTGATTTCACTTTCGGCATATCTTAAAACTGATAAGATTCTAGAAAATAATACCATTCTTTCTTTGCAAGCGTCCTGAATTATAGATTCAATCTATATTTTTATATTAAGATTAAATTTATTTCTCTAAACCGGAAAATATATAATGTCGAACGCAGGACATTAGCAATATTTCCAAGTAGTAGTTTCAATAGAGACTCAGAATTTTCGAGTCAAAGGGATAAAGACCCTGTTCTGATAAATGAAGCTAAAACCGAAATGCAATGAATTATGACAAACTCCTCTATAAACATAAAGGGGGTAGACATTGATGCGACAATACATCCAGAAAATCGAAGCAGAGGTCCAGGATCTTTGGATCAAATGGATGAAGAAAATCCTGTGTCAAAAGAGGTAGCAGAAGCTGAAAAGGAAAAACTTATACCAAACTTTCTATGAGCTGTCCAATAACTTTAAGTCAAAGAGATGAAGAAAATCCTGCTTCAGAGGATGAAGCTGATGTCGAAGAGCTAAATTCTTCTGGGAAAATCGAGGATCCTGAATATCTAAAATCTACAAGAAGACAGAATAAAATCTTTTTGTAAAAAAATAGAACCGACTCCAAAAAGGAACTACTATTCAAAGAACTAAAAAGGAAAAAAAATTCGCAGAAAATGGAACTGTAAATTGCGCCTTCAGTGCAACCACTTTTTCCCGCTGTCTTGAACCGTTTCTGAGATAGGAACGTTAGCATGAATGTCTAAACTATCTTTTTGTACTAAATCGGTGATACTCTTCAGCTTTGTAATTCACTTTTTCTTTTGAACCGTTTTCGAGATAGGAACCCTAACTCCGCTATTTTCCACCAGGTGGCGCTGCAAGTGGTTTAACCTTCTACTGCATGGCCACTTTGCTATACTTACATACCATTTTTATCACTATAGCTGCAGCCGTTTAGCAGTTAAAAGAGTTGGGACTGATTTTTTTGGGCACCCTGTATTTTCTTTAGATCGTAAAGATATTACAATGGGACCTATTTCAGACCAAGACCTTTTCAACAAAACAAAAAGTTCCAAAATCAGAGCATCCGTTCAGAAGTTATGAGCTAACAAACATAAAAAAAAACATACGGTTTGAATTGAGAACCTTCCTTCTTTTTTGAAGTCGGTTAAAAAGATACAACATAGAGATTGATGCGACAATACATCCAGAAAATCGAAGCAGAGGTCCGAAAACTTTGGACCAAATGGGATGAAGAAAATCCTGTGTCAGAAGAGGAAGCAGAAGCTGAAAAGAAAAAACTTATACCAAACTTTCTTATGAGTTGTCCAATAACTTTAAGTCAAAGAGATGAAGAAAATCCTGCTTCAGATGATGAAGCTGATGTCGAAGAGCTAAATTCTTCTGGTAAAATCGAGGATTCTGAATATCTAAAATCTACAAGAAGACAGAAAAATATACAACATAGATATTGATGCGACGATACATCCAGAAAATCGAAGCAGAGGTCCGGAACCTTTGGATCAAATGGGATGAAGAAAATCCGGTGTCAGAAGAGGAAGCAGAAGCTGAAAAGGAAAAACTTATACCAAACTTTCTTATGAGTTGTCCAATAACTTTAAGTCAAAGAGATGAAGAAAATCCTGCTTCAGAGGATGAAGCTGATGTCGAAGAGCTAAATTCTTCTGGGAAAATCGATTGTCCTGAATATCTAAAATCTACAAGAAGACAGAAAAAGATACAACGTCTAAAGTGTCTATTGATGTTTTTTAATGGATTTATTGTTGTAAATATGAATTTATTTTTCTTCTTAATTAAAAAAAAAAAAAAAAAAAAAAAAGCATATTACTTAAAAAGTTTCTAAACACAGAAGACTTCATTTTTAAAAGCAATCCCACTCCTCCTCTCTCTGAACACAAATTGATTACACTAATTACACTCTCTCCCGCAGAAATCAATATATTTCTGTTTAAACCTATTGGCGATGAGGTTTGGCTATAGTTCTGTCTAGAATCCAATGCAAAGTTCTAAATATCGGATTCTGTTCAATGTAAAGTTTCGAAACTTTGGAAACCCCAAACTACTATTTTTTACCTAATTTTACCGCTTACTGCCCAAATTCGTCACCAATTCGCCATGTTTATCGCCAAGGCTGACCTTACTAGAAATGAATTACCCCTTTATTTTCACTTTAGCTACAAAACTACTTTTACTGCAACAGCTCAATCGATGGAGGGGAAAAGATTTTGCAACAATATTTAGTTAGACACTAACCTAGAAAGATTTTGATTACATTTTGGGATCAATCGCTCAACAGGTGTCTTGTATTTCCCCACCCCCACTTTTAAAAAATAATTTTTAAAATAGCAGTTCATGACAAAATTTCCCATAAATGTTCATAATGAGAGTTATTAGTTCCCCATCATACTATAGGTATGGGGAACTTAGGTAATCGTGAAAATTTTCGACCTCGGTTTTTTAACTTTTTTACACGTTTTCAGGTGTGAGGAATACGAAAATGACAAAATTTGTATGGTGTCTGTTAGTGGGTTAGTGTATTAGTCCGTTAGTTTGTTAGTCTGTGTACACGATATCTCACGAACAAATGATCGCAGAGAGGTCAGATCAGTTTTAAAATATTACTTCCGACACTGGCAAGAACCCTATTCATTTGCAACATTCGAATTTTAAAACTTCGTAAGATATTAGAAATTTACGATTTTCTTAACATGGGAGAATAGGATAAAAATTCACTTAAACGTGCATTAAATGGAAACTGTTTACTGTAAAAATGTCAGACCAGTTTTAAAATATCACTTTTGATGCCGGAATGAACATCAGTAACTATAAATATGCTACTTTGAAAATTTCGCAAGTTATTGGAAATTTACGAATTTCTTAACATGGCAGTATAGGGCAAAATTTCACATAAACGTCAATCTTGAGGGATATTTTCATCGTAAAGGTGTCAAACCACTTTTGAAATATTATTTAGGATACTGGCATGAATAACATAGACTATGATTTTCCCAATTTAAAAAACTCATAAGTTATTTGGAATTTACGATATACTTAACATGTCAGAATAAGGCAAAATTGAGCATAAACTTCTATTTTGAGGATCATAAATACATTAGACAACTTCAAAATTACATTTATGATATTTGTTTGAACATGATTGAATACAAATATTCTAATAGGAAAATTTCGTAATTTATTCGTAATTTACGATTTTATCAACATAGCGAAATTGTAAATTTTTCATATAAATATGAATTTTGAGAATTATTGCATTGGAAATAGGAGCATGAAAACTAAACAACGGAAATGATCCTGATAAAATAAATTAATAGATTAGAATAAGATAAATATATCGAAGTGAACGGTGTATAGCCTATTAGGCGGGGATTTCGTTCTGTCACTGTTTATGTAGCTTTGGTCAAATTCATTTTTTAAACATGATTATAATATGTCTCGCACTAGAAATTTATGAGAACATAAATATGGTGGGTAACTGAGCAGAGTCCACCTATGCCAACTAGTTTTTAACGAGTAATTGTAAAATTACTATGAATTATTGATAATAATAGTAGTAAATACGAAAAAAGAATGTGGGCATGTAGGAACATCACGCTACGCCCCCCCCCCCTCTTCCGGAGTATGTATATTTTCAAGATACTTGTAACTTTTTCAAAAGTTACAATACCTTTAAAACGAATGTTTGAACCATAGGTCTGTGGTAATTTAAAGTAAAGTTATCGATTTTTACTTTCTCTTACCCACATATATGGTAGAGAAAGTATTGTTTTTAGGTCAAATTTTCGAAATTGAGTTTTTTGTTATTTTTACACGTTTTGAGGTCCATGAATCCGAAAATCATGTTTTTAGCGGTTGGTCTCTCTGTGCGTGTCTACTATCAGCATATATCAAGAACAAACAGTAAGTCCGAACTCGGTATTCTAAGTCTGTATCATTTAAGGAAGCTATATTAAAATTTTCGTTCAGATCAAGCAAATGGTTTGTGTACAGGGACATTCAAGAGAATTCATATACATTACGTTTATGGGGAAAATTTCTGGTAAGTACAGTGTAACATCTGTAGGCTGCCCAAAACAAAACGGAATTAGTATGTTTTTTTTTTTTTTTTTTTTTTTTTTTTTAGGACTGAGGGCCTATTAGTCTCAATCTGGGATTTTTGCGTTGTCGATTTCGATAGTTGGACATTTGTCGAAATCTAAAATTTATCAAAAATATAATTGAATGATTTGAAAGCGATGTTATAATTTGAAAAAAAAAAAAAAAAAGACTGATAGTCCTCCGTCCTAAACTAAATTCTGCTTTTGCCAGAATTTCATCAAAATCTTTTATTATTATTATTATTATTATTATTATTATTATTATTGAAAGAAAAAGAAAAGAAAATTAATAATAATCAGTATCGTTACAAGCGATATCGAAAAAGTTTTTTTTTTTAATAATTTGAATTAGGAAATAAAAAGTGCGCGTGAAATATATGAAATAAAAATAAGTAAAAAAAAAATGAATTTAATGATTTAATGTTTTTGTTTTTCGGGGGCTGCTCATGCATATAAAAAATGCGTATTAAAACGAGTCGAAGAAGGAAGCGAAATAAGTATTGAGTTATATTACGATAAATACGATATATAATATGATACGATATATTAGACCTATCGTCCAGGGTTAGTAGGCATTTTCGTTGAAAGAAATAGTTTGTTCGTTCGGTGCAACTTGCACATTAGTCCCGTGAGGTACAACTTTCACATTAGTCCCTTGAGGTACAACTTTCACTTTAGTCCCGTCAGGTACAACTTGCACATTAGTCCCCCCCTTTTTTTTTGGGGGGGGACTGAGTTAGTCTCAATTTGGGATTTTTACGGCGTCATTTTTTTTTTTTTTTTAATATGTATAAAAGAATGTTTTGTGTAGACCGTAGCATGCAAATCATTGATTATTCGTTTACAGCGCTACCCAAAGTATTTGGATATATTGGGGCTATGCTTGAAAATTGCTGGAAGTGTATTTCATTTTATGTTTTAGGCGTTTTTAACATCAGACTAATTAAAGCACACAATGTGTTATGCATATAGTTTATGGATAATGTACAAGGCCACCCAGAATTTAGCTAAACGTTCTTCTCCACTGAATGTAATGGGCTATTCCCACCGTCGTCTGCTCAATCACGTGATAGAGGAAAACGAATAATCGAATTCTGAGAATCGAATTTAATTAAATATTGTTCTTAAGAACAAAAATTTTAATATTTAATATAAAATAAAATGAAAGTAATATTGTGCATTTGTAAACAGTAGAATAGTTGTATTTATAAATTTAATAATTAAAAGAAAAAAAACATTTTATGTGTTAATAATATATTTTACCTATAAGAATCGATTTTTGTATATTGTAGTGTAACTGTAACATTAACTGATCTAGCAATAAATAATAGCTTCTTGTGGAATGCTTATGGATTATAATTTAAAATTTTAAAATGTTTTAATTTAATTTAATTGCATAAAGGTCTTACAACAAGTTAATTAACTTAGTTACTGGTCTAAATGGATTTAAGCAGTACGATATTGCACTGTCACTGATTTAAGTACCAAAAATCAGAGAATTAAACATGTTCTTCATGAACATCAATAACAAACATAAACTAAATGATGATTGTAAATGTATACAGAAAACAAAAGGTGATGAATAATGTTATAAAATGGATTAAAAATTATGATGTACAAAAAAATAACACAGATTAAATACGATTGATCAAAAATAAGAATAGAAAATATGTCATTTCAGCAATCGCTATAGATAAACAAGACTTCGTCTGCTATTTGTTTTCCCTCTATCATGTGACCTCTGACGTCAGGTGGGAAGAGCTCATTGATGGAAGTGCTTTGCTAGTTGCTACATCTTACTGTATCGTCGGACACTACTCAGGAAGGAAAATTAATTTCATGTATCTATGTTGTAAGCAAAGAATTTTTTGAAGTTCTATTTTAAACTCTGTCTTTTGTTTAATATCAAGTTTTGAGTTTCCTTGAATACGAAAGTCCAATTTTTAACGATTCATTTGTATGTATATCTGTTATCAGCATAACTTAAAAACAAATAACTGCAGGAAATTCAATTTTCGTGTTTTGGAATTTGTATTAGGTTTCCAATTGAAAATATTGATAAAAATTGGCAAGTCTGAAGGTAATAAATTAAAAATATATTTAAAGGGGACTAATGTGCAAGTTGTACCTGACGGGACTAAAGTGAAAGTTGTACCTCAAGGGACTAATGTGAAAGTCGTAACTCACGGGACTAATGTGCAAGTTGCACCGAAAGAACAAACTATTTCTTTCAACGAAAATGCCCACTAACCCTGGACAATAGGTCTAATATATCGTATCATATTATATATCGTATTTATCGTAATATAACGCAATACTTATTTTGCTTCCTTCTTCGACTCGTTTTAATACGCATTTTTTATATGCATGAGCAGCCCTCGAAAAACAAAAACATTAAATCATTAAATTCTGTTTTTTTACTTATTTTTATTTCATATTATTTCACGCGCACTTTTTATTTCCTAATTCAAAATTATTAAAAAAAACTTTTTCGATATCGCTTGTAATGATACTGATTATTATTAATTTTCTTTTCTTTTTCTTTCAGTAATAATAATAATAATAATAATAAAAGATTTTGATGAAATGCTGGCAAAAGCAGAATTTAGTTTAGGACGGAGGACTCTTCCCAATTATAACATCGCTTTCAAATGATTCAATTATATTTTCGATAAATTTTAGATTTCGACAAATGCCCAACTATCGAAATCGACAACGTAAAAATCCCAGATTGAGACTAATAGGCCCTCAGTCCTAATAACAGCCAAGATTTAAAAATAAATAAATTTAGGCACTATAATTTAACGGGGGCTGAGGAAGGCGAAGGCTATTCCCCCCCCCCAACTCACACATGGTTATGTGTGGAATAAAACCGTTCATAAACCTATTTTAGATTATTTATAAAGCAGATTAATTATTATTATCTTATCTTATAAATCTTACGACTTAATCTGCAATGTATCATTATAGCATGGGAATTCAGGGTAAGAGAAAGTCGTGTGAGTGGCACGCCAGATTATTTTTCGTTCTTTAAAAAAAAAAAAAAAAAAAAATATATATATATATATATATATATTCACCCCCCCCCCCCATTTCATTAATGCACCTACATTTGTATAGAACTTAATTCGGCTATTAAAAAATAATTCTGTTTTAAAAAATAATTTATTAAAATTATTTTTTTAAAAAAATTATCTTTTATGATAATTCAGACGATTTCCATATTAGAGAAGTAGTATAACACTAAATATAAAAAAAAAAGTCCATTTTATTCTCAATATTAAAAAAAAAAAAAAAAAAAAAAAAAAACGATTTTTTTTGTTTTTTTTTTTTCGTTAAAAGTAAAAAAAAATCGATAACTTTGTTTTAAATTATCGCAGATCGAGGGTTCAACCATTCGTTTTAAAGGTATTGGCGAGCTCTTTTGAAAGATACCCATCATGAATTTACTCTCCTCGAGGGGGGACTTCCCCCAAAGGGGGGGGGGGAGGCGAGGCTCCTACATACACAATTTTTTTTTCCTGTTGACTATCTCTATTACAAAAAATATATATTCGTTTCATTTGGTTTAGAGCAGTCTATGGATGTTAAACTCTACTTACCTGCAATTTCACCCATAGAGGTAATGTATATGAATATTTTTGAGTGTCCCTGTACATGAACTATTTGCTTGATCTTAACGAAAAGTTTAGTGTAGCATCCTTATATGATACACATTTAGAATACCAAGTTTGAACTTTCTGCCATAATTTGTTTTTGAGATATGCTGATAACAGACAGACACACACACAGACACACAGACATACACACAGACCATTTGCTAAAAAACATGATTTTCGTATTCAAAGGACCTCAGAACATGTAAATATAACAAAAACTCGCGTTCGAAAATTTGACCCAAAAACAATACTTTCTTTACCTTATGGGTAAGAGAAAGTAAAAAAAAAAAAAAAAAAAAAAAAAAAACTAAGAAATATCTCCATTAAATCATCGTTTTAATAATAATAATAATAATATATCTTTAATGTATTTGCACCAAAAAATATTTTGTTAATCTAACAAAAATTTCTCTTGGAGCACAGTTAAGCAGAAATTTTTGTTCTGCACATCAAATTTTTGATGATTCAACAAAATTTTCTTTAAGTGTTTGTTTAGTAGCTACAGAGCTACAGGCAAACAAACAATATGACTTCAGTCTTAAAACACAAAATGTCATTATATCTGTCGGGATTATTAGATTTTATCAAAAACTGGTATACTTATTAATCAAGGAAAAACCTAGCAAACGGTGCAATTTTAGTTCAATTGGATAATTGGTTCAAAAGGTAATAAATAAAATCCCCCTTTTAGCTTTAAAATTATTGAAAAGGAAAGAAAAAAAAAAAAAAAAATGCCGAAAGTAAATAAATAAATACGTAAATATATTTCTTTTCATGACGGGAAAAAAAAAAAAAAAAAAAAAAAGTGGAAACCTTTTCTAAAAGTAATGAAAAAGAAATTGAGAAAAATCGTGCTAAAGAAATTTAAGAGCTTCAGTGTAGAACAATATATCTTATGTGTTATTATTTTTTATATATGTTGAAAAACAATTAAAAGTAAACTTGTTCGAATTTATCAGGATTCCAGAAGGATACGACGTCATTAGTTAACTAAGAAATTTGTTTGAAAATATTTATTATTAACATTTTTTAAATTACTGAAAATAAAGTTAGAGGTTCTAAAATAATCATGGCAATTTGTAATAAATTAAAATGAATGGAAAAGACTTAAATTTAATAAAAGAAATAGAAATTTCTGAAAGTAAACAAACTTTGTGATATAAATTTTACTATTAAAAATTTATTAAAACTAAAAAAACTATAGATCGAAAGACCTATAATTCATGAGCTATCCGCGTTTGTAATGATCGATAGATGGCGCATTTCAGCTTTTGTTGTTAGTAAATATAATGGCCACGTGTATTTATTATTGTTCTATTTGTGTTACTACTTAATATTCGTGCTATAATTTCTCCGCCACTACATCATGGAAAATTGATTGCTTTTGGAAAAAATATTTCAGTTTATTCAAAGTTCGATCGGAAGTAGATATTTAACTGAAGCTGAACAAATATTACTTTCAAATCATCTGATTAATTCTTTACTTCCATTAGCCGAAACAACTGAAATTTTAAATTTGTCATTTTGAAATAAATTGTAGCTTAATTCTGGATTTCTTGATTTTTAGAGTTACACTGTGGAACACAACAGTAAGTGTTATCTTTTTTGCCGGATTTATTCAATAAATATATGTGAAACTAAACATCGGCAAGCAATGGCGTCTCGATGAAAGCCGAAAGCTATTCATGTTAATTGTAATTTCACCTTAGTCCACCAGAGGGCGAGCATTTAATTACAATCGCGGATAGGACAATAGGGCTGGCAATCATCAGAGATATCAGGTTGCGGAAGTTGTTGCCATTTTGTGGTTTGATCACCTTGAATCAAGTAGGATGCCCGCTAGTATTCAAGCCAATATTATCTCTCTTTATTCACCCTCTAATAATCTTTCCCAAAGACAAATTGCAAAAGATTTGGGAATTTCACAACCAACAGTTAACTTTTATATTGAAAAATAATAAAACTAAATCTTTTGTACTAAATTAAATCCTGTTTTGTGCAGAATTTTCTATTACTTTTTTTTTTTTTTTTTTTTTTTTTGGGGGGGGGGGGGGCAGGGAGTTAAATATTCAGTTAATTTCCGAAATATGAATTTATTTTAAAGATTTTTGCGAAAATTTTCAAATGACGACTATTTGATTATTCAATTGTTTTCAAAATTCAAGTGATAAAAAAGTAGAAATCAAAATGATTAAATAAAGATTATTGTATCTATTGGTTGCACATTCGACATATCTTAAAACTGATAAGGCCTCAGAGAGTAACATAATTTTTTCTTCGCAAACGTCCTGAATTACAGATTCAATCTATAGTTTCATATTCAGACTTAATTCATTTCTCCAAACTAGAAAGCATATAATGTCGAACTCTCCCGGGCGATTAAGGATGCTTCCAAATCGTAGTTTCAATAGAGACTCAGAATTTTCGTGTGAAAGGGATGAAGACCCTGTTCTGATAAATAAAGCTAAAATCGAAATGCAAAGAATTATGTCAAGCCCTGCTACAAACATAAAGGAAATAGAGGTTAATGCGACGATATATCCAGAAAATCGAAGCAGAGATCCAGAACCTATAGATCAAAGGGATGAAGAAGATCCTATGGCAGAGGAGGAAGCTGGAAAGGAAAAACTTATGCCAAACTCATCTATGACAAGTCCAATAAATTTGAGTCGAAAGGATAAAGAAAACTCTGCTTCAGAGGATGAAGCTGATGTTGAAAAGTTAAACTCTTCTCGGAAAACCGAGGTTCCTGAATACCGAAAATTAACTAGAAGACAAAGAAAGATACCGATTAAACATTGTCTACTAGCCTTTTCTCATGTAATTTTCAACTGTCTAGCTATTGTGGTAAATATGAATTTACTTTTCTTCTTCATAAAAAAAAAAAAAAAAAAAAAAAAAAAACATACACAGTAGAGCGCCGATTATCCGGATCGGTCGAGACCGAGGTCGATCCGGTTAACGAAAGATCCGGATAATTGGACAATTTATAAAACGGCCAAGTCAATGTTTTTTAGGTAACTTCCCTTCACACTTTTTCCAGGCTTAGTACTGGTAATTGTAGTAGTGTCTATTTAGAATATTACAAATGGCGTGTTTAGAAGTGAATTTTTTAACTTTTTAAAATTTTATTTTCTATAAAAAATCTACACATTTTTACATAAAACCTCGCATAGAAATTACATAGTATTGCAGTATAGTATTACAGTATAATATTACGTAGTATTACATACTAAAAAAAAAAAAAATATTGTGATCATAAAAAGAAATTCTTGAGAGTTTTCTGCTTCATAGAGGACATTCTTTTTTCAGCAGGCATATCCTTTAATCTTTTTAAGTATAGCAATTGAAAAGGAGCGATTTCGACTGTTTTCAGAGAATCTAAAGATGAAAACTGATTTTCGGGGGATTTTTTTTTTTTTTTTTTTTTTTTTTTTTTTTTTTTTTGGGGGGGGGGGGAGGGGAGAAGACCGGGAAAAAATGCATCTTAGTTGATCCGGTTAATTGGATATTCCGGTTAATCGGTGTCCGGATAATCGGCGCTCTACTGTAATTAAAAAAATTATGGTTCCATAAACACGTAGATTTTACTTTTCAAAGCAATCCCTCCCCTCCCCCCTTCCACCCGGAAAATAAACAAACAAACAAACAAAAAAGAATTACCTTTTTACTTTCTTCTATATCTAATAGAATAAAATATTATTTTCGTAAACATTTTCGACCTCAGGTTTCGGATGGATTTACATGTTTCGAGAGGTTTAGAGCATGATTTGACCATTTTTAGAAAATGTCTATCTGTGCCTGTATGACAAAATTTTGTGGCAACAGTATCTTGGGGCACAAAATTTCATGCAAATTGATATGTAGTCGCACTTTCAAATGAATTAATGCCTATAAACTTTTGGTGAAAATCGTTCAACAGGTGACGTTGCCACCCCGCTTTATATAAATTTTTAACATGGAGGTGTAGGACAAAATTTCGTATTAATGTGCATAAAAAGAATTATTTAAAAAAAATCATTATGAAATTAAAAAGAATTATTTATAACAGTGATAGTCAGGTGGAAAAATATTTTTTGTCTATGTACGGGCATCGCTTTTCCCCTGGGAGGGAAATCTCCTCCCTAGGGGAAATTGTTTTTCATTATGGGTATCTTTCTAAAGAGCTTATCAATACTTTTAAAACAAATGGTTGAACCATCGATCTGCGATAATTTAAAATATTGTATCCATTTCTTCATTTATAAAAGATTTTTTTTTTTAAAGGTATTATATAGAGCTAAGGACGCCAAACCTTTCGACTTTACGCACCACGAAATTCCCAATTTAAAACCCCACAGACCACTAAATTCATAATTTGCAGATTTAAACGTAAAATAAATAAGGCAATATAATAGAGTTCAATCTACTGTAAAATCCCGAAAGTAACACCCCCCCCCCCCTTTTGAAAAGCAAAACGGATAAATTTCAGGTGGGGGGGGGGGTTATAATCAAAATTCTTTAAAAAAATGAAGAAAAGAGAAGGGAGGTTATATTCGATGGAGGGGGTACTTTCGGGATTTTACGGTACTTACTTAAAAGGAAATATTAAAGGTAATTTCTTACATTAAAGGTAAAAAAAAACTGTGTAATGATTCTATTGATAACATACATCCGACACTTTATGAAAAATAAGTTACATTAGGAATAATATATAAATATTAAAACATAATTAAATACCAAACTTAACTTGCAATGCCGACGTACCGTAAGTGCGCCCGAAGATTGGATGTAGCTTTGTTGGATGGAGAAAAAAAAAGGGGGGGGGGTTTACTTTCAGGATAACGGAGACATTTCACTTTCAGCGAGAAAAGGGAGGGGGGTATATTCGATGGGGGGGGGTACTTTCGGGATTTTACGGTAGTTGAAAAATAATCTAAAATAGCTTATGGACAGTTTAATTTCAAATATAATTCAGCGTGAGGAGGACTGCTGCCCCCCTCAACACCCTGTTCAATTATAGTGCCTATATTTATCAAATAATAAAAATATTCAAGACTATTATTAATTTGCATAGAAAATTGCCAACCTTGACTAACTTTTCAAGTGATAACCGTATACCAACTTCAATATACCAGATATGAATTTCCTGCAATTGTTTATTTTTAAGTTATGTTGATAACTGATATACATACATATAAAGCGCTAAAAATTTGACTTTAGTAATCAGGGAACTTTAAAATGTGATACAATAATATTATACAAAAAATGAGAATGGGAAATCGAACTTAAAAAAAAAAAAAAAAAAAAAAAAGTTTACAGTACAGGCATGAAAAATTAATTTTTTTACCTGAGCAGTGTTTATCGACATAGTAAAATCAATGTAGTAAAGCACTTCCAGCAATTACATCCAGTAGAAAAGAACGTTTAACTTAATTCTGGGTAACCCTAGAATACTATTATCTACATCCTGAGAAAACTATTGTCTACAAACTATATACACATCGCGCTGTGTACTTAAATTTACTCTTATATGAAAAAAACATAATACAAAATGAAATAAACACCCAGCAATTTCCAAGTATAGCCCCAATGTATCCAAATACTTTGGGTTGTCCTGTAAATGAATATAGTAGGATTTGCGTACTACAATCTACGCAAAACATGCTTTTTACTTCCATTACCCTACTACCGTAGGTAATGGAAGTATTGTATTCGGTCTGAAAATTCGATATCGGGTTTTCACCTGATTTACACGTTTTAAGGTCCCCTGAGTCCAAAAAAGTGGTTTTTGGCAATTGGTCAGTGTGTATGTATGTGTGTATGTATGTATGTATGTATGTATGTATGTATGTGGAGAATCTTCTGGCTATTATAGCTCAGAAACTAATAAAGATAGATCTACGAAACTTTAGAATTGAAATACGGCGGGTGTACAGATGAAATTTCCAAATTTTGGTGAAAATTGAAAAACCGGAAGTGGGACATCGGAAACCGGAAGTGGGACCGTAAGTCCGTATCTCAAAAACGGCTCTAACGATTTTCTTCAAACTTGCTATATAAACACTCTATTAGATGTCCTTTCGAATGATATAGTTGGTTAGTTCAGGAAAATTGATAGGCGGCCTGTATAAATAGCTCAATTTCAGGCCTCGCAAAGGCGTTCCTTTAAAAACGGTTGGACGGATTTTTTTCAAAATCGCCATTTTAACTCACTTTTAAATATGCTTTTGTATGTAATTATTGTTTTTCTGTCAATAATTGAGTTTAACCGGAAGTGGGACATCGGAAACCGGAAGTGGGACCGTAAGTCCGTATCTCAAAAACGGCTCTAACGATTTTCTTCAAACTTGCTATATAAACACTCTATTAGATGTCCTTTCAAATGATATAGTTGGTTAGTTCAGAAAAATTGATAGGCGTCCTGTATAAATAGCTCAAGTTCAGGCCTTGCAAAGGCGTTCCTTTAAAAACGGTTGTACGGATTTTTTTCAAACTCGCCATTTTAACTCACTTTTAAATATGCTTTTGTATGTAATTATTTTTTTCCGGTCAATAATTGATTTTTTGTAAAAGTTGGTATCTCAAAAACGGCTCTAACGATTTTCTCTTTAGGTCACTTTTATGTTTTCTGATCACATTATCTCTCAAAAATGCATATAATACATGTAATAGCGGGTAATGGAAGTCGTGTGGTTGTTTCACACCAGATTTTTTGCATATAAAATAATCTGGTGTATCACTCACACGACTATCTCTTACCCTGAAATTTAATACTATAAATACAGGTTGGAGATTAAGGGGTAAGATAACGATGTTATGTAAACCCATATTAAAACAATTCAAATTAGGATTCGGAAGAGTTTTATATGATAATTAATTCTGTGAGAGGGGGGGCTTCCACCCCCCTCAAACCCCCGTTTCCTTAATGCACCTACATTTATATAGAATTTAATTCGGTTATTAAAATATAATTCTCTTTAAAAAAATAATTTATAAAAATTATTATTTAAAAAAATTATCTTTTATGATAATGCAGACGATTTCTATATTAGAGAAGTAGTATAACACTAAATATCCAAAAAAGTCCATTTTATTCTCAATATTAAAGAAAAAAAAAAAAAAACGATTTTTTCTTTTCTGAGGTTTTTTTTTTTTTTTTTTTTTTTTTTTAAAGTAAAAAAAATCGATAACTTTGTTTTAAATTATCGCAGATCGATGGTTCAACCATTCGTTTTAAAGGTATTAGCCAGCTCTTTTGAAAGATACCCATCATGAAAATTTACTCCCCTCGAGGGGGGACTTCCCCCCCAGGAGGGTAGAGGTGAGGCTCCTACATATACAATTTTTTTTTCCCAGTTGACGATCTCTATTACAATATATATATATTCGTTTCATTTGGTTTAGTGCAGTCTATAGACGTTAAACTTTACTTACCTGCAATTTCCCCCATAGACGTAATGTATTAGAATTCTCTTGATTGTCCCTGTATACGAACCATTTGCTTGCTCTTAACGAAAAGTTTACTGTAGCATCTATATATGATACCCGTTTAGAATACGAAGTTTGGAATGTCTGCTACTATTTGTTCTTGAGATATTCTGATAACAGACAGACACACACACACATACACACACAGACACACACACAGCCCATTTGCTAAAAACATGATTTTCGTATTCAGGGGACCTCAAAACATGTAAATATAACAAAATCTCGCGTTCGAAAATTTGACCCCAAAACAATACTTTCTCTACCTTATAGGTAAGAGAAAGTAAAAACTATGCTCATTTCATTTTATTTAAGGCAGCCTATACATGTTACATTGTATTTACCAGAAATTTTGCTCATAGACGTAACGCATTTGAATTCTCTAGGATGGCCCTATACACGTACCCTTTGCTTGAACACGTACCCTGTACACGCCAAAAGCATGTTTTTTAGATTCAGAAGATCTCAAAACATGTAAATGTATAAAAATCTCGATTTCGATAATTTGACCCTAAAAGGATTCTTTCTCTTCCATGTACAGTGAAACTTGAATAATTCGAACTTGTATAATACGAGTTTGTTACTCGGTCCCTTGAATTTTGTATTAAAATAATGTTAAAAAATCGTGGATAATTCGAATTCTATTTTGGATAATTCGAATTTTTCACACGATTAACTTTAAAATATTACAGTAAAATTTTTCCCAAGATTTTTCTCAGCTAAAATGCATTATTTATTTTAATAGTCTTTCAAAATAAGGATAAGGAAATACAAGAAAAGCCCCCTACCTAATGCATCAGAAGATATGGTGCATATACATGAAATTCGAGGTTTTTTTGAATTGAAAGTCATGTCTAATAAGAAGATTCTATTTTATTTTATCAACTAATAGGTTGAATTCATATGCTATGACACAAAGATTGTATTTGAAGCAATAAAAAATATCTGACTATTTTTTTAAAAAGTGTTGAATAATTAAGCTCCTAAAAAATATTGATTTGATGGGAGGGAGGATGTAGCAGTTTCCTTAGATATAAAGCTTATATGCTAAATCTTTGATCGTAGAGTTTAATTTTTTAATTTATCTCTTTTATTTTTTTGACAAAATAGAATACTTGCCAACATCCTAATTAATATTCTGTAGTGTTGTTAGTCCCGCGCTTTTTTTCACACCAGTAAATTTTAGAAAATATTTTGCAAATGCAATTACGATTAAATAAGAAGAAAAATACTCTAAATACTGGTGTGAAAAAGAACGCGGAGCTAACAATACTACGAAATATTAATTAGTATGTTGGCAAGTATGAAATAGTACATATAATTCGAATTTTTGGATATTTAGAATTTTTCTCAGGTCCCTTCATCTTCGAATTATCCAAGTTCTACTGTACTTGTACATGGATAAGAGGAAGTAAAAACATATTCTATATGAGTGGTCACCAACCTGTGGTCTTTTGACCACTAGTGGTCTGTGACAAGTTTTTGTTGGTCCGCAGGAAACTCTTTCCTTTATTTGCTATTTTTAAGAAATTATACTAATGTTAATTTTAACTTCAGGAATTTCTAGATATACTTACACCATTCGACCAGAATTTTCTGGATGTGAAAGTGGTAAAATCTTTTATTACAGAAATTTGAATTGCACAATTATCTATTTAAATTTCTTATCTGACTTTGATATTTAGCTAGGAATTGCTCTAAGTTTGTCAGAATATTTGAATTCTCCAAAGGTTTAAAATTGATGTCAAAAAGTATTATTTCTCATCGAATTTTAATAAGTTAACAATATAATATATATATTATTAGTTTTAGTAAATACAGTTTTATGTATAGAAATAGCAATTTATCACTGTAGTTAAATGTTTTGTCTGAATTTCTTATAATATAGTTATTCACGTTCCTCCCCTAAAATTGTGTTATTATAGTCAAACATTTTTCAAGCACCGCTCTTGATTTAAAAAGGAATTATTATTATTATTATTATTATTATTATTATTATTATTTATATATAAATAATAATTTGTGAAGTTTTATATAAAGTACGTTTTTTACACCCCTCCCCCTCATATTTAAATGTGGGCATTCTATGGTTATTATTCTAAAAATATATTTACATTTTTAATAGTCCACGAGATTTTAACCCTTTAACGTTCATTGGTTTCGCAGCGAAACCAAATATTTGCCATCATTTAATAATATTTATGCAGTAGTTTCTTAACATTTCCCCCTTGTTTTAATCAATTTTTAAACTTTTGTTCCTTTTCTGTTCAAAAGATAGCAGCACTATTCCAAAATTTAACAAATAATGCTTCATAGGAAGCTAAATACATAAGTCCCTTGAAGTTTCTTAGTGGGCGCGAGTGCGAATTGCTGGTTTGATGATCACTCATGTCATGTCTAGTTTTTTCATTTAATGAAAAGCTGGACAATTATTTTCACCTGAAACAACTTTTAAGAGTTTTTGTAGTCGATAATGTTTACTTAGAAATTAATTAATTAATTAAATTAAATATTATTTGAATTTAATAAGGTTAACTTATAGATGTTTCAAATCAAAAATTTCTCGAAAAAGAACAATGCTAATTTTTTATTTTTTAAATATTTATGATCAGCTATGTGTCTAAAAGCCACTTTTTTAAAATTAGTTCAGTAATTTTTAAAATTTTCTTTTTCCTATGTATTTCAATATGGGTATTTATTGACGATAGGTGGGTCTGCCATTATTTAAGAACTACGATTTTAAAGATAACTGTATCTCAGCGTCTATTAAATATTTTAGTTTTTGAACCAAGTATTTTATTGCTCATGCTATTTACGTATTACAATTTGATTCCGACCAATGTAATGAAATAAAATAAAAAGTAGATTTTCTTTCAGAAGGAATTAAATACATAAAAAAACAAATAAATTCCAATCAGTTTAATCCTTTCTACTATATACAACCATTATTTCCTGACAAATACTATAAATTAGAAAAAAAAAAAAAAAAATAAATAAAAAACTTTTAAAGAAATTAAATTAACAAATGAAAAATAATTTTTGTTATACTACAAAAATTATACATAAACATAAATGTTATAAATACGTTTTTAAATTTTAAATTTAATATATTTAATTTTTCTTCTGCATTACCATTTTATTTCCAATAAATATAATAAATTAAAAAGAGAAAAAAGATTCGCCCTCAAATAAATGTATAGGGCAGTTCCTTGTTTGTAAACAAACATCTCAACTTTTATGAGTGGTTGGCAAAAAGGCTTGGGAAAAGCATAGCGATGGCGGATTACCAACGGAAAATCAATGGTGGGCGGGGCGCGGGAAAGTCGCGCGCGCTTTTTTGCCAACCATCAGACGTCTCGAGGAAATGCTCTATTAAATAAAAAATAAATTGCATAATATAGCCGTTGCTAAGATACGCAGACGATTACAATCGAAGAATAAATTCATGAAAAATGAAACATAAAAGCCAATGTTTAAAATCGAAAAAACATTAATTTAAAAAATGCAAAATCGAAATTCGAAAAAATCTCGATGAAGTGCACACCTGCAGGGTCCCAGGTACCTATATGTCAAATTTGGAAGCTCTGCGATCAGTAGTGTGTAGTATTGTTCATGTTTAGATAAATGTATTTATTTTCCTGTTGAAAAAAAAAAATAAAAAATAAAATAAACTCGTATTTTTTTTTTTTTTTTGGCAACAATTAAATTATGGATTAAATTTAAATGGCTAATTTTTCGCTATTATTGGCTTATTGTTTTCATATTTTTATTAATTAAAAGAAAACTAAACAGAAATTCGAAATTCTGACTTCGATGTGTACAATGATCCTTCGGGGGGGCACCTTTGTGTTAAATCTCGTGACTGTCCGAGCTACCGTTTTCGAGAACAGTGAAATATATATGAGGAGCAAACATTCAAACCGTGTTTTCTCCTTCGAATGCAATTTTTCAGAAAACACAAAAAACTGATAAATTAAAAAATAACCCTTCTTAGACCCTAATTATCATTTGTTTAGTTGTATTATTGGTTACTAGGAAGATCTGTAGGCCTACTTTACCTAATAAACTTAGAGTTAATTAGAAAAATGTATTTGAAATTTGGAGAAAGCATGTTTTGACCGAAACACAGAGGAGAAAACATGTTTTGAATGTTTCCAATGTGGAGAAAGCATGTTTTGACCGAAACACAGAGGAGAAAACATGTTTTGAATGTTTCCAACGTGGACAAAACATTTTTTGAATGAAAAAGTATGTAGCTCGAATATTGATGAAATAACATTATTAATGTAATTAACAGAACAGATTTTGTTATGTAATTATAAAGTTAAATTAAATATTTACGCGTGAAAAATCATCATGCAAATTGTAGTGAAGAACTAAAAATTTTAAGCCAATTTGAAATTTAATTTTTTAAACCAATATCTTCACTTAAGCAATTTCATGCTTCCTCTGTTTCTTTATATTCTACATGAAAGTTATTAGTAATGATATCTTTATACCATTTAAAAACAGGCTGATTTTTTTACTATTCACCATACATCAATTGTAAAAGTTTGTCTATGTCATTCTGATGCCTTTAAGTTTGAGATGAATTCTCTTACCTTGTTTTTTTTTATTATTATTAATGCCTAAGTGGCTTTTTCTATCCCCTGCTCTCTTTTCCTCAATAGGTTCACCAGCATGTACCTTAGTAACAATATTGGCTAGCATTGTACGACCTATTTTAGTTATAGCCATGAAATTGTTTTTACACACAGGAATTCTCCTACCACTGCTACTAGTAATAAAATAAGAAGCAGAAAATGCATGCTGTAAGCCAGATGATTGCGATTTTTTTTTTTTTTTTTTGGGAAGGGGGGGGGGGGTTATTAGGTCTACGTCGAGTTACATTTTTTGTAACAACCAATGAGGCTATAATAGAATCTTGTCGCTGTTTGCCCGGAATTTTGTAAAGTCTATCCCGAAACTTCTTAACGTCACTAGGTCTAACATCAGTGCATGAAAAAATATTTATTAATAGAATGTTTGCATGGAGCATAAATGTTGTTATCTAAAGGTGCTGAATATCGTTTCTTTTTCGCTTCTTTTCTTTTTCCACCAATTCTCTGTATTTTTCTAGTTCCATAATTAGAAGTACTCACTACACCATCTATTAATCCTTCCATTTGAAAAAAAAAAATAATAATAAAGTAAACTCCTCTAAAATGAAGAAAACAAGATAGAACTAACGAAAAAACAAACATAAAAAGCTGGTACATGTACGAGTCACGCGACCAGAAAGAGCAGTACTGACTGTTTGGCTGGAGAAATCACAGTTTGACTGAAAACAGGCTCTGGAGGAAACACTGTTTGATTGAAACCCTAACTTTCTAAGAGCGTTTATAATGTGATAAAAATTATTTTGGTTTAAAATAATAGTATAATTTTGTGCTATTTAATGTTGAGTGCACAGAAAAATCACTAACTCATTTTTTTTTTTATTTTTGGAGAAAACACGGTTTGAATGTTTGCTCCTCATATACAAATATTGCTCACTTAATAGTATAAGATGAAAAAAAAAAAGAAAAAAAAAAAAACTAAATAGATAAATAAAAACAATAAATAAATAAATAAATGCTTATTTAATCAAGAGCGGTGCTTAAAATATGTTTGACTGTAGTAAAATAATTTTAGGGGAGGAACATGAATACTTATTATAATAATTTTTTATAAAACATTTAACTACAATGATAAATTGCTATATATTTATATAAAACTGTATTTACTAAATCTAATAATATGTATATTATATTGTTAACTTATTAAAATTCAATGGGAAACCACATTTGTTTTACATCAATTTTAAATATTTAGAGAATTCGAATAATTTCTCAGCTAAATATTAAAGGCAGATCAGAAATTAAATTTAAATAGATAATTGTGCAATTCAAATTTTGTAATAAATGATTGTACTACTTTCACACCCAGAAAATTCTGGTCTAATGGTGTGGGTATGATATATCTAGAAACTCCTGAAGTTAAAATTAACATTAGTATAATTTCTTATGAAACGTTATAAAATCATAAATAATGGCAAGATTTTTCTGTGGACCATCAGAAACGTTTCACAGACTACTAGGGACAAAGGACCACCAGATAGCAACCACTGATATCGAGAATAAAATTGACTTTCTTTGGATATTTAGTGTTATACTTCTCTAAAATAAAAATCGTCTGCCTTCATCAGGGAAGATAATTTTTAATAAATAATAATTTTAATGAATGATTTTTAATGAGTGGATTTGTATAGGAAAATGTAGAAGAAAGTCATGTGATGACCACAACATACTTGTTCTATTTTAACTACGTGAAAAAACTTCATTTGAAAATTTTCTTCCCACTGGCCTCGCATCAGGTAAAAAAAAATATATATTGTACATATTATTAAGATTTATCACAAGCCTGCTCCTTATTGTCCTTATTAAAAATATAATAAATAAACCTTTTACACTATGGTCTGTGTTCACGGTAATTAAAAAAAAATCCTTTTTCGGCAAGCTTAAAGGCAAAGGTAGATTCCTTTATGCTAATGTTACAAAAGTAAAGAAATATTACATATGCATTTAACACATATACTTAGTCAATGGCTTTGTTCCCACACATTGCATTATTTACGTCGCTATTCTGTTTTTAAGAAATTTGATTATCAACTACTACTATTCATTCTACTTAAAATTTTAAGCTAGATTTACTGGTCAGTAAAGGATTCAATTTTTAAAAATCCAAGCTCATAATCATTCAACAAATAGAAGTATAGAAGCCATAAAGATATACAATTTGGTGACAAAACTTGCGACGTAGCAATGAAATTTGTGATTTGGCGGCAAAATTTGATAGTTGACGACGAAATTATTGACTTGGTGACGAAATTCGTTATTTGATGACAAAATTTGGCGAGCTTGGCGATGAAAAAGGGCAGCATTGACGTCATTATATTTTCTTCGCACGCAAAAACCTCATATCTCTTCTCAGACCAATATCTTGTTTCCACAAGATAAAAAATCAAAGGAAGCTGTAACGTATTACTCTCAATTTCAATCGTAAATTTTAAACTCTTTTCTAAACCGGCGTTCTAAACTATTCACCACAAACGATATTTTTACCAAGACTAACCTATTATTTTAATTTTATATTTTTAAATGATTAATTAAAGCTGTTACCATAGTTTTTATATTTTCAGTGATCTTTTTTATTATCGTTTGCACGTGACGTAAGCATCAGATTATAAATTTAAGCAATTAAAGCTATAGAAAAGTCGGCTTCATCACAATTGATGAAAAATCACTTTTTAACTTGTAACTTTTAAGCAATTGAAGTTATCGAAAAAGTTTAAATACAAAAATTGTTCTTTAGGGTAAGGCGGTAATTCGCCTGATTTGAGGTATTTTCCTATTTTCAATATTAAAGAAATTATGGGCAAATTAAAATCCCCCCCACCATTTCCACCCCCTTTGAGCTGAATGCCCCATCTACGAAATCGACCGAGATTTTTACTGTCCTGACAACATATCCCCAGCTGGTTAAATTTCAATAAAAATTACTCCAGTTATCGTGTTCACAACTTAACACGGGAAAAAGCGTTACACACACACACACACACACACACACACACACACATATATATATATATATATAAACTTTTGAACGGAGGGTGATTTTGGGTTCTAGGGGTCATGATCGGTGAAGATATGAAGAAATTTTCCAGAAGTCGTGTATAGGAGATTTACCATTGCAATAGGTAGATCTCCTATAAGGAATTTACCTAAAAATAAAATAAAAATAAAAATCATATTGAATTAAAGTTAACGATGTTATGCATTATTAAGAAATTTTTTAGCATCTTCACATAAAAAAAAAAAAGAAAAAAAAAAAAAAAGAAAAAAAAAAATAATAATAACATTTACCCTTCATTTACAAAAGCCACACACAAAGGAAAAAAAATCGAATGCATTATATTCTCATATAGACAGGAATGGCTAAAAGTATATTTTAAATCGTTATATAGGTTTTTAAATACACATAAAATCTGTTTCTTATACGCAAAATTACATTATTTATTTATTTATGATTATGATGTGCATATTCTGAGATAAAAAAAAAAACAATTTAGTAAATTATTTGTGATACATAAAATCGTATACGATAGGTTCTTATGTATTAAAATGAGGTGTAAATGCTTGAGAAGTTTTGTAACGATTTATTACGTGCTTCGAATTAAAGAAAACTAAAAAATCATTTCCAAGAACGCGCCATTTTGTTACTATGCCAAATTGTTGGCAGCTCTTCAAGAATTTTACTATGCCGAATGATAAAATATTTATTTTTAAATATTTTTAAAGTTTTTCTACACATATTGTAACAAAGTAAAAAAATCCTAAAATAAAGTCTCATTCATGTTTTTAAATGTCTTATTGCGGTGAAGCCTGCCTGTTGAAAATTAAAACAATTTTACTTTCTTCTATATTCAATAGAAGAAATTATTGGATTCGTAAAAATTTTTGACCTCAGGTTTTCGATGGATTTACACGTTTTAAGAAGTTTACAACACGATTTGACCGTTTTTAGAAAATATCTGTCTCTCTGTGTGTGTGTGACAAAATTTTACGGCAACTGTATCTCAGGAACTACTGCACAGAATGTGATAAAATTTGATATGTAGTTGAACAGTGGTAAAAAATTAATGCCTAAGAAATTTTGGGGAAAATCATCCAATAAGTGGCGTTGCCATCCTGATTTTTCTAAATTTTTAACATAGCGGTGTAGGATAAAATTTCGTATAAATGTACATAAAAAAAAAAAAAAAAAAATTGTAATCATCATTATGAAATTAAAATGTATTATTTATAATAGTGACTGTCAACTAGGATTTTTTTTTATATTTTTTTATGTAGGAGTATCTCTTCCCCTCCAGGGAGGAAGTCCAAATACTTTTAAAGCAAATGGTTGAATTATCGATCTGTGGTAATTTAAAATATTGTTATCCATTTTTTCATTTTTAACAAAAAAAAAAAAAAAAAAAAAAAAAAAAGAAGAAGGGAGACTTTTTTTTTTTTTTTTTAAGATATCATATAGAGCGGTGGTCCTCAACATTTCCGACTTTACAAACCACAAAATTCATAATTTAAAAACCCCACGGACCACTAAATTCATAATTTGTAGATTTAGACGTGCAAAACCTGATAGTTTTAATTAGTTTTAAAAATTCTATTAAACAACTTATGATCAAATATAACCAAGAACTATCCTTCATCTGTCATAAATCAGTATTCCAGCAAAATGAATAAATAAAATAAAATAAATAAATAAAATAAATAAATAAAAATAAAATAAAAACGCATTGAAATCAGTTTGTTTCTTTAAAAGAGACAGTGCCACAAGACAGATAAAAAAGGCTCCAAAATTATGACTCTGTTTTTGGT
Organism: Salticus scenicus; assembly: GCA_963930645.1. Taxonomy (NCBI): domain Eukaryota; kingdom Metazoa; phylum Arthropoda; class Arachnida; order Araneae; family Salticidae; genus Salticus; species Salticus scenicus. The sequence goes on from OZ005662.1 coordinate 87,346,762, forward strand.
CAGGAAATTGAAATCTCAGTTAATTTTTGAGATACGGCTTAATTCATGAGATTTCTGTGAAAAGTTTTAAATGACGACGACTTGATTATTCGATGATTTTGAAAATGAAAGAGAAAAAAAGGTAGAAATAAAAATAATCCAATAAAGATTATTGTATCTATTGATTTCACATTCGACATATCTTAAAACTGATAAGACCTCAGAAAATAATACCATTCATTCTTCGCATGCGTCCTGAATTACAGACTCAATCTATATTTTCATATTAAAATTCCATTCATTTCTTCAAACTAGAAAGCTTATAATGTCGAACTTTCTCCCGCTCCAAACAGTATTTCCAAATAGTAGTTTCAATAGAGACTCAGAATTTTTGCGTCAAAGGGATAAAGATCCTGTTCTGATAAATGAAGCTAAAATCGAAATGCAAAGATTTATGACAAACCCTCCTATAAGCGTAAAAGGGGTAGAGGTTAATGTGTCGGTACATCCAGAAAATCGAAACAGAGGTCCGGAACCTTTGGATGTAAGAGATGAAGAAAATCCGATGTCAGAGGAGGATGCCGGAGCTGAAATGGAAAAACTTATGCCAAACTCATCTATGAGCTGTCCAATAACTATGAGTCAGAAGGATGAAAAAAATTCTGCTTCAGAGGATGAAGTTGATGTCGAAAAGCTAAATTCTTCCGAGGTTCCTGAAGATTTAAAATTTACAAGAAGACAGATAAAAATACAGAATCTAAAATGTGTGCTGATCTTTTTTAATGGATTTATATTGGTAAATATGCTTATTTTTCTTGTTTATTTTATTTATTTATTTATTTATTGTTATTTTTTTTCCGTACACCTCTTTTCTAAAAGTAGAAGATTTTATCTTTCAGAGCAAATCTACTACCCTTAAAAAAAAAAAAATATATATATATATATATATATATATTAACTACGTAGAAAAACTTCACTTGAAAATCTTACTTCCCGTAGAACTCGTATCAAATGGCCCTACGTCAGGTACGACAATAAAAATATTTAACTGTGAAAGTAAAATAAAATAAAATAAATAATCTGGTGTGTCACACACACTACTTTCCTCTTATCTGGAGATTACGAGGTAAGATAACGAGTTCTGTTTTGTGAACCTATGTTAAACAATTAAAATTAGGCTTAGGAAGAGTTTTATATGATAATTAGTTCTGTGTGAGGGGGAGCTACCACCCCCTCAACCCCCCGTTTCATTAATGTACAAAAAGCAAGCGATGAATATTTAGCTTAAAACATACATTATTTACCATATCTCTATGAGGAATTTATTTCAATTCCCGAACAGCTTTCCTGGAAATGGTAAAATATTATTAGTAAAACACATCCACTAACAACAAATAACTAGTGTGTTGTGGCCACCACACGACTTTCTTCTATATTTTCCTATACAAATTCACTCAGTAAAAATAATTTATTAAAATTATCATTTAAAAAAATTATCTTCCATGATAATGCACACAGTTTCCATATTGGGGTAGTATAACACTAAATATATATATATATATATATAAAAAGTTGAATTTATTCCCAATATTACACTTAAAAAAAAAAAAAAAAAAATGTGAAAAATGAAAAAAAATCGATAACTTTATTTTAAATTATCGCAGATCGATGGTTCAACCATTCGTTTTAAAGGCATTGGCGAGCTCTTTTGAAAGGTACCATCGTGAAAATTTACTCCCCTCGAGGGGCGGTCCCCTCCAGAGGGGGAGGCAAGGCTCCTACATACACAAAATTTTTTTCCCAGTTGACTATCTCTATTACACAAAATATATATTCGTTTCATTTGGTTTAGTGCAGTCTATAGATGTTAAACTCTACTTACCAGTAATTTGCCCCATAGACGTAATGTATTTGAATACTTTTGAGTGTCCCTCTCCCTGTACACGAATCATTTGCTTCATCTCAACGAAAAGCTTAGTGTAGCATCCCTATATGATACGCATTTGGAATACAGAGTTTGGAATTTCAGCTACTATTTGTTCTTGAGATATGCTGATAACAGACACACAGACATACACACAGACAGACTGACACACAGAGAGACAGACACACAGACAGACACACAAACCATTCGTTAAAACATGATTTTCGTATTCAGGGGACCTCAGAACATGTAAATATAACAAAAACTCACGTTCGAAAATTTGACCCTAAAACAATACTTTCTCGACCCTATGGGTAAGAGAAAGTAAAAATAAATATTTAACATAAAATCACGTTAATCTTATTTTTGTTAACATGTATCTATTCTTATTTATGTTAAACACTTATTAATTTATTTTAACATATGATATACGTTCGCCTGACTAGCTAACTCTTGTAAATGTGCTTAGATCTTCACGAAACTGATATATATATATCGTACATATTATTAAGGTTTATCACAGGCCTCTTTCCTTTATTGTTCTTATTGAAAATAGTATATGTATAAATCTACATAAATATGTATAAGTGACATAATACATATATCGTTTACATTATGGTCTGTGGACGGTAATACTACTACTACTACTAATAATAATAATTAAAAAAAATATATAAAATAAAAATAAAAATTATACTAAATTAAAGTTAACGATGTTACGCTCAATTAAAAAATTCCTCAACATGCTCCATATAAAATATTAAAAAAATATCATTAACCCTTCATTTATAAATGCCATACACAAAGAAAAAAAATTAAATGCATTGTATTCTATGGGCAGAAATGGTTAACAGTACTAGAGTTGCACTTTAAAGTGATTTTTGCCGAATAACGAATACCAAATATTCGGTCAAAATTTTGACTGACTATTTGGTATTTAGTCGAATACTTAAATTTCAGTGTTAAATATTTCTTTAGACCCTGAATAGCTTTATTTTTTTAAACATTTATTGCATGTAAAAATACAATGTGCATTAAAAATCATCAACATAAAGTCTAAGCATTAACATTAAAAGATATAGTTTATAGACAAAGTAGAAATAAAATATTTTTTAATCATTGCTTTCTTTTCCTCTGTAAAATTTTGAATTTCAGTAAATCTGTATATTAATAGGCAAACCAGAAATTTGTCGTGCACTTTTAACATATTAATTACGGGAGTAGATGATTAAAAGTGGTATCATTCGTAAGGTATGATTAAGCCAGATTTGCAGAATACAAAAATTATTTTCTTACAATGTCAAGAAGGTAATTTAAAATACTTTTATTTTTTATTCACTTTTTGATTTTATACACATATTCTTTTGTATTAAAAAATTCCTAAAGAAGAAAGATCCCTTCTGTGGAGGATCAAAATTGTGATGGCATGTCTCCGGACCACCTCTAGGGGTGATTCCCAGACCGTCGCCAATTACCCATTGCGCAGCACTAGTGCAACGTAAAATCCATCCATCCAACCCAACGTACAGATGCAGTATTCTTAAACTCTCGACAACAGATTTTACATTCTAAGAGGCAACGGCCATTAGAGTGGTAAAAATGATTATGAGTGAATGAGTGGTAGATCCAAGTCTTATACTATTGAACATAAACGCAAAAAAAAAAAAAAAAAAAAAAAAAGATTTGATTTATATGAAAGTTTTATTTTTTCTTCTAATTTATTTATGATATAATTTCTTTTCTCTTCTTTCTTTCTTTCTGCTAAAACATAATACATTTCAACTAACTGAAATTGACAACTTATTTTTAAATAAGTGGATTTATTACTATATCTTCTGCATAAGTATGAAGAAAGTATAAGATTCGAAAAAAAAAATTCTGTTTCCTGTTTTCGATGAGTTTACACGTTTTGAGATTTTTTGAACACGACTGAATTTTCATTACATTGATTAAATTTTTGTTCATGTTCGGTAGGTGGCGCTATCACTCAATAGTTGAAATAAAAGGCTGCTTAAAATATTTTTTATATTTTTATAACTTACTTAAAACTCGCATTGCCTCTCTAAATCTCTGAAACTTATTACACATAGCAGAATAGTTCCATACAACTTGTTAATTTTTAATACCATTTTTTCCTCCTCAGCTTACTACTTACTTTATTTATTGTAACTTAGTAACTCTAAACAGTCAAAATGTAAACTTAGATTCATTAATCACTAAATCAGTAAAAATCAACTGTACAAAAAGAAAAATAAGCAATTTACTTTTAGCAGTGCCAGATGAAAATGCTTGTGCTTTGTCCTATGCTCCTGTGCTTTTAAATATCCACCAGTTATATATAAATGATAAAAATAAAAAATAAATTTCAAAAAGTTTTCATTATCTTAAAGCTATCACTACTATTCTTTTTCTTTTTCTCCTTCTTCTTTTTTTTTTTTTGTTTCACAAAATTTAATTATTAAAGATTTCTATTTATTTTTATTTACAGTATGCGTATTAAAATTTCTTATATAATGAAGCTAACTGAGATAAAATAAACGTTAACTTTAGCAAGAAACATGATAAAGAAAATGTATGCATTCTTAACCAATTCTTAAACTGTTTTCAATTAAACAAAGTCAATAATGATAAATGGCTTATTTTAATCCATATAATAATAAACAGTTATAAAATTCTTGAATATCACCGACCATTTATTATTTTAACCGGGAAAAAAAAATGTTTCTTACACTCAAAAAGTTTGGAACGTAAACATCTGGCACCGAAACGGCCGGCGCCGAAACGGCCACGGCCGCGCCGAATCACAACAAACCGGATAAACACGCAGACAGACAAAGGCTCCAAAATTATGACTCTGTTTTTAGTCAGGGAATTAAAATTTTAATTAATGTTTGAGTTATGACTTAATTTATGAGATTTAAAATTTACTCATTTGAAAATTTTCAAACGACGAAGATTTGATTATTCGATGATTTTGAAAAGGAAAGAGAAAAAAAGGGTAGAAATAAAAACAAGAAAGAAAAATCATGCAGTACGCATTGATTAGTAACACTTTCCAACTGTACGCAATTGTTGTATCGAATAACTATTAATATTTTTTGCCTACGTTATCGTACAACAGACAGAAGGACTGAAAAACATACAGATAGACTAATTGATCTTAAAATTATTCTTAGGCATTTCGGAAAGTGTTAGAAAGGATTAACGCAAAAGAAAATGCAGCCGTTAGATTACCATTACAGCTTTTAAATTCTCTAAATATTTTACTGTAGCCCTGTAAATCTGAAAGTTAATCATATCATATTCTATACAAAACAATATTTTAGAATATTAATAATACATGTTTTTAAGATTTTTGTAGTAGAAAGTTTTTTAAATATAACTTTAAAAAAATTCTGCCCTAACACGTAATACACTGGCTTTTTTTAAGTTGTTGTTGTTGTTGTTGTCCCTGTAAACAAACTAGTTGTACAGGACCTATTAATGACATTTTAAATAGGGAACATTCCATACGGAACTTGAGTGTATCATTTTTAAAAAAATATTCACGGATGATAGGAGCCGGAGATAAACAAATAGAAAGGTAGAAAATCGAACAGACGTGCACAAATTGAAATCATATTCCCACTAAAATTATAAGAAAGTGTTAAAACGCTTATGTAAACAAAAATGCAATTCCAGCAATTTTTTATTAATACCTCTTAATGTAACTGATTATTTTTTTGCGGCCCTGTAAATCTAATGCTAACCATACTATATTACATAGAAAGCACACTCGTTTGTGTATACGAATAATATATTTCAATTGCATTAAGCTATGTGAAAAATAAAATTATTAAAATTTGGTTTATAAAAATAACTCTCAGACAACACAATGCTTTGGAGTACTTTTAAGTGCCCCTGTACACAAACCAGTTAGAAATGTACTCTATTTTACATAGGAAACATCCGATAGGGAATTGAATGACATATTAAAATTTCATTAAAGTTTCTATACATTAAAGGTATTAAAATATGGTTTATAGAAACTCCTCTAATAGAACACAATGCTTTCGAATACTTTTTGGTGTTTCTGTACACAAACCAGAAGAGGTATCGATTCCCTTTTCAATAGGGAACATCCGATAGTGAACTTGAATAAAATATATCGGTTTAAAGAAATTCCATAAATATTTACGGGAATTAGAGTGCAGAAAAACAGACAGAGAGACAGACAGACGGACAGAAGAACAGTCAGACCTATACACAAATTGAAATTATATTCACACTAAAAAAATGATAAAAGTGTCAAAAACGCTTCATGTAAACTAAAGTACAATTCTAGCAATTTTTTAGTAATAGCTCTTAATATAACTGAATATTTTTGTGTCACATTGTAAATCCAATGGTAACCTTGCTATATTCTATGCAACGCATTCTTTTGTGCATATAAATAACATATTTCAATTTCCTAAAACTTCGTGGAAAGTAAAGTTATTAAAATTTGATTTATAGAAATATCTCTCATAGAACGCAGTGCTTTAGAATACTTTTGAGTGTCCTTGTATATAAAACAGAGTTGGTATTTAATCCATTTTATACAGGAAAAATGCAATAGTGAACTTGAATAACATATTTCAATTTCATTAAGATATGTGTACAGTAAAGGTATGAAAATATGGTTTATAGAAATACCTCTCATAGAACACAATTCTTTGAAATACTTTCGGGTGTCCCTGTACACAAACCAGTAGAGGTATAATCTCCATTTTCAATAGGTAACATTCGATAGTGAACTTGAATAAGATACACTCTGTTCAACAAGAACGTGACCGTTCTTATTCAAAAAAGGGACATCACAGCGCCATCTATTTTATATGTTTTTTGTTGTAATCTCTAACTCATGCCCTAATGCGCAATATAACTTTTACCGGTGTTTAGCGTTGTTTATATTGATAATTTATCTATTGTTACAATGAGTGCAAAATACTTAAAACGTTACGAAGCAGTGTTTCTTGTTAAACATGTTAAAGGGCCGAAGTTATCTTATAAATCGGCTGCAAAATACATACGAAAGTCTGAAAGTTTCGTCAAGAAATGGGTGAAACGATATGAAGAAGTTGGAAACGTGGACGACCTGCCAGAAAAGGGATCAAGCCGAGTGACAACTAAAAAGCATGATAAAGCGATTCTTCGTCTTTTTCAAGATACTCCACGCCTTTCATTGCGTTCTGCCCAATCCAAACTACGTAAAAAGGGAATAGATGTCTCCTTGAATACAATCCACAGTCGCTTGCGTGAAAACGATGTATCTTTTCGAGCCACTTTGAAGAAACCATTGCTGTCTGAAAAACACATTCAGAAACGATTGAACTGGGCAAAGGAAAATTTGAATCGAGATTGGGACGATGTCATTTTCACAGATGAGTCTTCTTTCTGGGCTTGGTCTTCTTTGTCAAGAGCTTGGTCAAGTAGGCATAATAGATTGCTTCAACGCACAGTTAAACACCCTGTAAAAGTTCATGTTTGGGGATGCTTCTCCAAACGCGGTTTTGGTTGCCTTTTTGTGTTTATCGGTGTTTTGAATGCTGAAAGAATGTGCAGCATTTATAAAAAATACTGAATGAGGTTCGCAGAAAAGTTTTTTGGGTCAGACACAACGACCTGGGTGCTGCAAGAAGACAATGACCCAAAACACTGCAGTAAACTGTGCAGTGCGTGGAAAGAGAAAAATAACATCACTACGATGGAGTGGCCGGCAATGTCTCCAGATGCAAATCCTATCGAAAATGTGTGGTCCTACATGAAGATGCAACTAAGAGGAAAGCCAGTGTACAAGAAAAAGCAACTGTATTATCAAATTAAAAAGATATGGCGATCATTGCCAGAGGAGTACGCTGAAAATCTTGTTGAAAGCATGCCTAAAAGGTGTCAAGCGATAATAAATAATAACGGCGACTGGACAAATTATTAGGTAATTGCGCAATAGCCAACAACATGTACTTCAATAAAATATGAGAAAAAAATTTGTCTGATTTATTTTTACCGAATACAAGCGGTCACGTTCTTGTTCAACAGATTGTATATCAGTTTCAAAAAATTCCATAAATATTTATTGGAGTTAGAGCACGGGCAGACAGACAGACGGACAGATACACAAATTGATATCATATTCACACTTAAAAAATGTTAGGAAGTGTTAAAAACGCTTAATGTAAACGAAAGTAGAATTCTAATAAATTTTTAATAATAGCTCTTAATATAACAAAATATTTTTGTGTCACTCTGTAAATCTAATGCTAATCATGCTATATTTTATGTAAAGCATTCTTTTGTGCATATAAATAACATATTTCAATTTCCTAAAACTTCGTGGAAAGTAAAGTTATTAAAATTTGATTTATAGAAATATCTCTCATAGAACGCAGTGCTTTAAATTACTTTTGAGTGTCCTTGTATATAAAACTGAGTTGGTATTTAATCCATTTTATACAGGAAAATTCCAATAGTGAACTTGAATAACATATTTCAATTTCATTAAGATATGTGTACAGTAAAGTTATGAAAATATGATTTATAGAAATACCTCTTATAGAACACAATGCTTTGAAATACTTTCGGGTGTCCCTGTACACAAACCAGTAGAGGTATAAACTCCATTTTCAATAGTAAACATCCGATAGTGAACTTAAATAACATATATCAGTTTCAAAAATTTCATAAATATTTACGGCCCAGCAAAACTTATACTGATGGGCTCGTTCTGGCCTACAGCTGGCATCTTGCACTTGCTATCAGCTGCAGGTTGCCACATGTAGCTGAAGCAGTGGGCCGCTTACGGCTGCCAGCATTGAAGACAGCCTACAGTGAAAAGGCCGGTGGCTCAGAAGCGGCATAATAACAGCTGGACTTTTGCAGGGTACCAGCACACGGCCAACATTATGTTTGCCATATTGCGGCCACAATTTATAAGGCCGGTACCGGACCATCACTTGCAATTCGAATGCATAGAGGGCGCTGCGATTCACCTGCTGTTGATTTGAAGTTCCCTCCCATTTTGCTTCGCCATTTCGTGCTAAGTCTGCGGCGTACAAGATACTGAAAGGTTAAATGATCTCATAAAAAGTGTAAGAGTAAGTGATTCATTTTTTAATTTGGTTTTGTGTGTTTTTTTTTTTTATCATTTTTAGAAGCGTTTGATTTTAGAATTATTATTAAAATATTAAGATTTCTAGAAAAGTACAGCAAATATCTCGTTGGTACGTTTAAAATGAGCTATGATAGTCATTAATTTTCTAATTATATTCTTATTATTTTAATAGCGCTAATAAGTTTATGGATCCAACTTTATATTTGTATAATATAACTGTGGGAAAGTTATTAAGACAATTATAAATTTGTAACCTTTTTATTTTTACTTTGTTCTGCATGTATAAGAAGGAAGTATTTGATACGTAAAAATTTTCGACTCCCGTTTTTCGGTTGTTTTACACGTTTTGATATGTTCTGAACACGATTTGACTTCATTAAAAAACTATCTGTCTATCTTTGTGTGTATCAGTAATTTTTTGAACGCTGTATTCTATGAACAATTTAATACAATTTAACTTAACTAGATATTTAGTTGGACTTTGACTTAAATTGGTGCTAATTACATTTGAGGATCAATCCCTCAAAATATGCCGCTTTCATCCCATTTTTTCCCCAGTTTTTAACATGGCAGTATGAGAGGAAAATTTACATAAATACACATAATGAGAATTAACTTTTAGATGTGAAATAAAATAAATAAATGTTTATGTCAATAACAGTCAGCCAAGATTTTTTTTTCTTTTTAATCCAGAGAGCATAGCTTGAAAAAAAAATAAAAATAAATAAATAAATAAATCTTAAAAATTATCCCTTCTATATATATTTGTCTAGATCCTTATATATATAAAGTATTTAAAAAAATTTACTTGTAAAATAGTAAACAGCATTTTAAAAATTCCCATATGTTAGAAATATAAATAGAAAATGAAGTATTGCCATAAATTAATTAAAAGAGAAATAGCAAAATGTATAATCAAAATAAGTATTAGACTTTCTATTATATCCCAAAGAAACGTCGCCCAAGCGAAGAAAGAGTTCTGCTTTTTCTGCCAAAAGTGTTTCAATACAGAAATTTGTATCATATTTCTTATATTATTTTTGTGATTTTATAGAGCAGAAATTTTTTATGGAAATTAGTGGGGGCAAAAAAAGCGGAACTCTTTCATTCCTGACCACCAGTATGATTCTAAAAGTTAAGAATCGTGAAGATGGTCCTAAATCTGAATCAATTTATTCATATTTCATGAATAACAAGTGCATTATTTCCTTTTAAATTCCGAAATTATTATTATTAACACAGATAACACTCACAAACTAATAAAGTTTTCGCCACATAAAGATGTGAGACAAAATAAATAAAAAACAAATAAATAAAAATAAATTCAATTAAATAAATAAAGACAAGAAGATAAAAAAAAATATATATATATTTAGATTAGAATAATTTTCTCTCAAATATTATATACTTATCACAGACGTTAATCTTTGAGCTGCATTATTATTATCACTATACTGCATCATAAAATTATATATTCTGTTTATATTTGTAATTTAAATGATCACTTTTGACTGCCAAACTTTAAGTGAGTAAGACACACTGAGTAAATTTTAAATGAATATGACTATAAATTTTTTAAAATGTTTATCCAGTGTCTCTGTAATTCTACAATGGTTTTCAACTAAAAGTAAATAATCGAAATTCTTTACCTTCATCCCGTATTTTTATTTTTTCAAATTGTTTTATTTCTCAACAAATAATAATAATAATTAAGGAAAATTAAGGTTTCTTTAGAAGGAAATATAAATCATTGATGTACACTCACTACTAAATAATTAAAATAATAGTCATTCTCATTAAATCTGTGTATAAAACAGATTTTTTATCATCCTGCTTCATTTTCGTTATGTAAGATTTGAAATAAGTAATTCCCCATCATTAAAGTAAACCAAACCAACGTATATCAATCAGTGCAGTACGAATGTGTTAGTTTTGAATTGGAATATTTTTCTTAGTCAGCAATTATGATAACCAGATGGCCCCAAATGCTTCCTGTCAAAGATCTTTGAAGGTTAGCAACAGCGCTTATCAGTTCAAAAAATGTCGAACTGCATTAAGTAATTTTTTTAATGTGAATTTGAATCTCAAATTGTAATCTGCGCTTTAAATAATAAACTTGGCAGTTAGTTTGTTTTCTGATTAAAAAAGCAATCCATAACTTTAGATGAATTAGTTATTTAAATAAGTTAAAAAAAAAAAAAAAAAATGGTTTTCAATTGGTTTCCAGGATCATGCATGCATGTTTAATTTAAATTTTTATGACAGCAAATATATGAAAAAAAAAAAAATGCGTACTTATATAATTTAATTGTAAAAAAATAAAAATAATTAAAATTAAAATCAAATTAAAAAATAAATAAATAAAAATAAATTTTAAAGCACATATTTATTACAGTAATAAATGCACCAAAGAACCGGTATTAATAATAAAAATCTTTGTAAGGAAACCCAATAATTAAAAAAAAAAAAAAAAAAAAAAAAAACCTCGCAACATTTGTTTCGAGTGGAAATAATACCATGGCTCTTTATTGGGTGAACAAAGTAGGCACGAGTGCGGCAAAGTACATTTGCTACACTCGTGTCCACTTTTGTTCGCCTGACTAAGGGTCACTGTTGCTTTTTTTTTTTCGATTTATGGTAACTTATTATTTTATTCTTCAGAGTCAGAACTCCGTACTTTAGTAGTTTTAAAATCCCTTTTAAGGGGACGACGAAATTGAAAATCGTACTTTGAAATTAGCGTCTTAGATTTCTTAAAGTTTACATACATATGCTTTGAAATGTATCAATACTAAGCATATTAAAATTTCTGGAAAACTATTTAAATATGTTAAAAAAAAAAAAAAAAAAAACATCAAATAAAAAATTTTCAAAAGATTTTAAGTGTTTTATGCGATTAATATTTTTAATAAATTCTCCCCTTACCCTGATTTCATTGTATTGTAATGTATCAATATATTCGAAATAAATTAGGTTTTTACTTTGTGCATTGGTTGATGAGTTCTTTTTTTTTTTGTTAAAAATACTTTTATGTTTGACTCTAAAATTTAGCACACAAATACAAAATACTTTTCAAAAAGTAACTTCTCAATCAATCCACAAAGTTATACCCAAATATGTTTAGAAATTTTGATAAATTACAATGATGTAAAATCGAAAAATTTAAAAATTATGTTGCATGGAATATTTATTTATTTATTTTATTTCAATAGTTTATGAGAAATTTTAATGTACTTAATTCTGATACATTTCAATACTTATGTCACGACATTAAGGAAGAAATTTCAAAGAACGATTTTCAATATTTACCATCTCTTTAACTCTGATTTAAATATTTTTTTATTGGATGTTTTCTATATTGCATACTTAAATCAGAAACTTTTTATTTCAATATTTTATCTAGTCACTTGCAACGTTACATTTATTTATGTAAAATAACTTAACACAATTAAATAAACGTTTTGAAATTTAACACTTTGAAACAAAATTTACAAAGAATATAATATTACATAGAACAAAATATATATTTATCTTATCAAAATCTTATATTTGAATAGAACAAAAGTAATAAAAAGCTTATCACAGATTTATTTTTAATGAAAACGGATCGGCTGAGTATTTCTCACGCTGTACTAGAAATCCTAAATTTATAAACATAATATAAGAATCAAGTGCTTGTAAAAATTTAATTGAACTATAAATACAGTGGGTAATCAATTATTATTGTTATTATTATTATTTTAAAACAAATACTGGATGAAATGGTCTTGAACTTCTAATATGCAAAGAACATTTAAAAACTCATATTTTCCACTATCGGTTTAGTCAAGAGTGCAATTAAAGAAGCAACCACAAATTGGAGAAAAGCACAAATACTTTGGATCACTTGTAACCTTAACACGCTGCATATATTATAAACAATATGTGTATGTTTTTTTTTTTTTCTTATAGCAAGAATGTAATTTAATAAAATTTTACAAAACTTACAGAAAAATTGACAAAACACTAGAAAAATATTATTCTAAAGCACACATTTATACGTATAATATTCGGTGAGATATGAGCATTTATAATAAGTATTTTATTTACTGCTTTTGAGGGAAAGATAAAAATTTTCATCACATTAGTTAAAAGCTAGATATATTGGGCAATTTATATCGAAAGTTCATTTCAATACAGGAAAAATTAAGCAAGTTGTTGCGAAAAAATGGGGCAGATGTTAGGTATAGACAGGTTTGAAAATTCATAAGGGGTTTTTCACATGCCAAGCATTTAATTGGAAGATTAAATTTTTTCAACCATGTTTCAAAATTTCTTCTTTGTGAAAAAATCCTTCTGGACTTGTAACTCTAACATACTTTTATTTATTTAGTACGATCTGTGAGCTCATAAGGGGATTTTCACAAAAATGACCTTTTGTAACATGGTTGAACATATCTAAAATCTGGCTCGTTCTTTTACCAATAATTTGCTTAATTTTTATTCCATTGAAATAAACTTTTTATAAATTACCCAAGATATCTGGTTTTCGACTTACGTAATAAAAAAATTTCTATCTTTCGCGCACGCTCAGAAAAAATAAATAAATAAATAAATAAATAAATAAAAATGAATGTAAATGCTCAAATCTCCTCGAAAATTACACATATGAATTTTATGTTTCAGAATAATGTTTCTTTACTGTTTTATCAATTTTTCTGCAAGTTTTGTAAAATTTTGTGAAAATTCCTTCTTGTTATAAGCAAAACATTTGCCAAAAATGTAATAATATATATATATATATATATATATGCCTAAAAAATTGTGTATTTCCCATACAAAAAACTTACAAACATTGTATATAGTAAGAGCAATAATGTGTTCAAGTTACAAGTCATTTATAGCTTTTTATGACACAGGGTGATCCAAAATATTTGTGCTTTTCTTTAATTTATAGTTGGTCCCTTAACTGAACTTTGGACTAAATCGATAGTAGAAAATGTGAGTTTTTAAACGTTTTTACATGTCTGCATTTCAAAATCATTTAGTCAAGCATTTTTTTTTTTTTTTTTTTTTTTTTTTAAATCAAAAAAAAAAAAAAAAAAGTGTAAAAAATAAAAAAAAAAATAATAATAATAAAAAAAAAATAATAGTTTGATCACCCTCTGTTGCTACAAAACCAAATTAAATATTGGATGCATAGAAATTAGCATTAATAAAATGTAAGGTATCGCAATAAATAAATAAATAAAATAAAATAAAATAAAATAAAATAATAGTCATAACCAAATCACTATTGGCCCATTAAGGGCCCTCTTCACTCACCGCCGCTGGAAACCGAAGCTAATGTTATTCTATGGGAAATTTTTCTTTACAAATAACTTATTAACTAATACATATTTTTTAATTCTGTTTTCACATTCTGAAAATTTCCAGCTGTTAAATTGACGGACCTTTTTAAAAAAATTATTTAATTTTTTATATTTTATTTTGAAGCTGCAAAATACGAATTTTCAATATATGAAATTTTTCCATTTTGCAATTTCAAAATAAAATATTAAAAATTAAAAAATACATTTTTAAAAAAGGTCGGTCAATTTAACAGTTGGGAATTTTCTGAATGTGAAAACAGAATTTAAAAATATGTATTAGTTAATGAGTTATTTGTAAAGAAAATTTCCCCATAGAATAACATTGGCTCGGGCTTCCGGCGACGGTAAATTAAGAGGGTCGTTAATGGGAAAATATAAAGGGCCAACAAAAACACCCGGAGTAATATAATTATTTATGTTTGCCACAACTGGCCCACTGAAGGCTTCCAGCAACAATACGAAAAAATTATGTTTGCTATCAGGTGGCCCGACACTGGCCCACTAATGATTTTTAACCTATTGTTGGTTGCCATCAGTGGCCCACAACCTTTTTTCAAACCGATAGCTCGCTGCCAGCAATGACCCATCAGTGGCCCACTGACTTATTCCGATCGTACTGCAGGCTGCCAGCAGTGGATCGGCCGAATGTGGCCATCTGATGGCCGGCGTAACATATTCCCTTCGGCACCTTAACTTTTGCCACCAACGGACCAGCAGCTGTTACTGTTGGCAGCCAACACTTGGCCTCGTGTTGGCCTTCATCCGAGGTTTTGCTGGGGGGAGTTAGAGCGCAGGCAGACGGACAGAAGAACAGATACACAAATTGATATCATATTCACACTTAAAAAAATGTTAGGAAGTGTTAAAAACGCTTAATGTAAACGAAAGTAGAATTCTAGCAAATTTTGAATAATAGCTCTTAATATAAGAGAATATTTTTGTGTCACCCTGTAAACCTAATGCTAATCATGCTATATTCTATGTAAAGCATTATTTTGTGCATACAAATAACATATTTCAATTCCCTAAAACTTCGTGGAAAGTAAAGTTATTAAAATTTGATTTACAGAAATATCTCTCATACAACGCAATGCTTTAGAATACTTTTGAGTGTCCTTGTATATAAAACAGAGTTGGTATTTAATCCATTTTATACAGGAAAAATGCAATAGTGAACTTGAATAACATATTTCAATTTCATCAAGATATGTGTACGGTAAAGTTATGAAAATATGATTTATAGAAATACCTCTCATAGAACATAATGCTTTGAACTGCTTTCGGGTGTCCCTGTATACAAACCAGTAAAGGTATAAACTCCATTTTTAAAAGGGAACATCCGATAGTGAACTTGAATAACATATATCAGTTTCAAGAAATTCCACAAATATTTACGGGAATTAGAGCGCGGAGAGACAGACAGACAGACAAACCGAAGTCATTCACATATTTCAACCTTGTTTGGAAGTGTTAAAAATGCTAGAAAGTGTTAAAAACGCTTAATGTAAACAAAAGTACACTTTTAGCAAATAGTTATTAATAGCTTTTTATATAACTGAATATTTTTGTGTCACCGTGTATATCTAATGCTAATCATGCTATATTCTATGCAAAGCATTTTCTTTTGTGCTTATAAATAACACATTTCAATTTCATAAATCTTCGTGCAAAAGTAAAGTTATTAAAATTTAGTTTACAGAAATATCTCTCATAAAACGCAATGCTTCTGAATACTTTTGTGTGTCCCTGTACACAAATCAGTGGTGGTATTTACTCCATTTTATACAGGAAACATCCGATAGTGAACTTGAATAACATATTTCAATTTCATTAAGATTTGTGTACAGTAAGGGTATGGAAATGTGGTTTATAGAAATGCCTTACATAGAACACAATGCTTTGAAATATTTTAGGGGGTCCCTGTAAACGAACTAGTAGAGGTATAAACTCCATTTTCAACAGGGAACATCCGATAGTGAACTTGTATAACATATTTCAATTTCATTAAGATTTGTGTACAGTAAGGGAATGGAAATATGGTTTATAATAAAATCTTTTTGTAAAAAAATAGAACCGACTCCAAAAAGGAACTACTATTCAAACAACTAAAAATGAAAGAAAATTGGCAGAAAATGGAACTGTAGATTGCGCCTAAAAGTATAAAATAATTTCCTTCGCCAAACAACCTATAACACTACAATTAATCATAACTTTTGAAGTCGGCGCAAAATTAAATAAAATTTAATTAGTTTTTAAAGGTTTGTCTTTAGATCGGTAGCAACAAATGCTGTTGTCTCGAATGATCCATTTTCATGTTTCCTTTATTATTTTATCGCTGTATACAATTGGTCCATTAGTAGCATCTACATAGAACAGTGAACATTCTTCACAATGCGGTATTTATGTTTCTACGAAGTTAGATCATCCTTGATGGCTTTTGAATTTGGCGATAAAAACGTAAGGCAAAAATATACACGCAAGATGTATATTTTCATAATATATATTGTACGATGTGTTGTTTCATATTCTTGATTACTCTCTTGATATACCTTATTAAAATAATCATGATATCCCAAAGAAATTGAATATGATTGCCAGATAATTTTGCGATTTTTCGTTCAGCAAGGACGTCAGATACCAGCATCTTTGCCAACTTTTGCTGCTTACGAAATCTTATTTGTTTTCTTGAATCAAAGTAGTTTTCGGCTGCGTTTTGCAGGTAACAATGTGAGACTTTGAATTGGATTTGAGTTTTGTATTGAATAAAGGTAGCAATTTTTATTTAATTTTGCGCCGACTTCAAAAGTTATGATTAATTGTAGTGTTATAGGTTGTTTGGCGAAGGAAATTATTTTATACTTTTAGGCGCAATCTACAGTTCCATTTTCTGCCAATTTTCTTTCATTTTTAGTTGTTTGAATAGTAGTTCCTTTTTGGAGTCGGTTCTATTTTTTTACAAAAAGATTTTATTTTTCTCTTTTCAGTGAAAATTTATTTATATAGCAGAGCATCAGAAGACGTTCGACGGAAGTTTCACAAATCACAACTTCCAAGAAAAGTGACATTACTCAAAAAATGGTTTATCTCACTGAAAAATACATTAAATGCACCCAATGTGAACAAAAAAGTTATATCTCCATCTAGAAAGTTATCCATTCGAGAGACATTTGTGCCAGTTTTATTCTTGTAAAGTTATTTTAAAGTTGATTTTTTTCAAATGCTGCATTTTTAAATTGTGTCACTTTTCTTGCCTTTATAGGATATGACCAAAAAACTATCTATTGAACGAACATACGTTAAATTAAAAACTCTTTAGAAATGTAAAGAAAGGATACGCTGTATTCGCAACCGAAAATTCTGTTAGGCATATATATTGAACTTTACAGTAAATACGTGTCACCCGCTGCGCTGGAAATTGCGCAGCGTAAAGTTCAAACAAAGAGCAAAATATGCATTGCAGCTGACGGACAGAAGTTTCAACATCGATACTTACACACTGCTTTTACCAGTGTAACTGCTTGCGTTGAGCAGTTAGAGTGAGAACAGACTTTTGTGAGTATCCTGTAACTTGTTTATATCTTAATGAAATTCTAATGAAACTTATTTCAGGCAAAGATCATTACGACAACAAAGAAAGTATTAAAATTAAATCATCTCTTACGAAGTTATAAACTAACAAATTTCAACAACAACAACGAGAAACATGGTTTGTATTGAGAACCTCTTCCTTTATAAAGTCGGCTTAAAACGCCTATGCGTTAATCGATGTGACCTCATACAGTAACCATACTTTGAATTTTACATAGCATAAATGTCACCCGCTACGCTACAACATATGCAATGTTTTTCAAGTGTGCACAAAATAGGAAATTGTGAACAAACAAATGCACGTTTTAAGCGTTCTGTTTTTAGAATTAATGTCTAAACTATCTTTGCGTACTACATCGATGATGCTCTGCAATGTTATAATTCACTTTTTTACCCTGTCTTGAAACGTTTCAGAGATAGGATCGCTAACTCCACTCTTTTCAACCAGGTGGCGCTTTAGGCGGTTCAATCGCATAGCACATGTCCACTTTACTGTACCTACATACCACTTTTATGACTCTAGCTGCAGCTGTTCAGCAGTTAAAAGA
The DNA here is from genome assembly GCA_963930645.1 of Salticus scenicus. NCBI lineage: Eukaryota > Metazoa > Arthropoda > Arachnida > Araneae > Salticidae > Salticus > Salticus scenicus. Next base: position 87,365,281 of record OZ005662.1, read on the forward strand.
GTCGGGACTGACTTTTTTGGGCATCCTGTATTTTTTTTTGATCGTAAAGATCTTACAATGGGACCTATTTCAGACAAAGACCTTTACAATAAAACAAAAAGTATCAAAATCGGATAATCCGTTCAGAAGTTATGAGCTAACAAACAAAAACAAAAAGAAAAAAACATACGCTTTGAATTGAGAACCTCCTCCTTTTTGAAGTCGGTTAATTAGAGCATTTCTTACGAAGTTATAAGCTTACAAACACCAACAACAACACATAGCAAAAATTAAGAACACCCTCCTTTCTGAAGTTGGTTGAAAACGACTTTGCGCTAATCGATGTGACCGCTTACAGTAACAGTACCTTGAACCACAGAGTATACGTGTCATCCGCTACGCTGTAAAGCGTGCAACGTAGTTCAAGTGTGCACAGTGTAGGAAATTGCGAACAAACAATTGCACGTTTTAAGCGTTCTATTTTTAGCAATAATGTCTAAAAACTGTCTTTTTGTAGTAAATCGATGATACGCTACAACTTCGTAATTAACTTTTCTCCCATCTTGAACCGTTTTCGAGATAGGAGCACTAATGCCGCTGTTTTTCACCAGATGGCGCTTTATTTTCTTTAGATTGTAAAGATGTTATAATGGGACCTACTTCAGACCAAGATCTCTACAACAAAGCAAAAAGTATCAAGTAACCGTATTTTGAACTATATAGCGTATGTCTCACCAGCTACGCTACTACGTGAGCAATGTAGCTCAAGTGTGTAAAGTGTAAGAAATTGCGAACAAAAAAAGTCACGTTTTTAGCCTTGTGCTTTTAGCATCAATGTCAAAACTATCTTTTCGTACTAAATCGATGATGCTCTACAATTTTATAATTAACTTTTTTCCCCTGTCTTGAACCGTTTCCGAGATAGAAACGCTAGAGCATGAATGTCTAAACTGTCTTTTTGTACTAAATCGATGATAATCTTCAACTTTCTAATTCACTTTTTTTCTCTAGAACCGTTTTCGAGATAGGAACACTAACTACACTATTTTCCACCAGGTGGCGCAGCAAGCAGTTTAACCTTGTACTGCAGGGCCACTTTATTATACTTACATACTATTTTTATCACTATAGCTGCAGCCGTTTAGCAGTTAAAAGAGTTGGGACTGATTTTTTTGGGCACCCTGTATTTTCTTTAGATCGTAAAGATATTACAATGGGACCTATTGCAGACCAAGACCTTTTCAACAAAACAAAAAGTATCAAAATCGGAGCATCCGTTCAGAAGTTATGAGCTAACAAACATAAAAAAAACATACGGTTTGAATTGAGAACCTTCCTTCTTTTTTTGAAGTCGGTTAAAAATGCCTCTCATAGAACACAATGCTTTGAAATATTTTCGGGGTCCCTGTACACAAACCAGTAGAGGTAGGTATAAACTCCATTTTCAATGGGGAACATCCGATAGTGAACTTGAATAACATATATCAGTTTCAAGAAATTCCATAAATATATTTACGGGAGTTAGAGCGCGGACAGACAGACAGACAGACGGACAGACAGACAGATGGACAGACAGACAGATAGACAGACGGACAGACAGACAGACAAACCCAAGTCATAAACACTTTTCAACCTTGTTGGAAAGTGTTAATGATTCAATAAAGATTTTTGTATCTATTGATTTCACTTTCAGCTTATCTTAAAACTAAGATTCCAGAAAAATAATACCATTCTTTCTTCCTGAATTATAGGCTCAGACTGTATTTTTTATATCAAGATTCAATTCATTTCTCTAAACCGGAAAATATATAATACTGAACCGTTACCGAACATTTCCAAGCAGCAGTTTCAATAGAGACTCAGAATTTTTGCGTCAAAGGGATAAAGATCCTTTTCTGATAAACTAGTGGATCTGCAGATCAGGAGCCTCAACGTCCTATTTGTATCAGACATTATTCAATAGGTCATTTTTATTTATTCCTTATTATATAACAGTATATATTGATTCGATAGACTTGTTATCATAATCAGATACATTCCTGAGGGGGGGCTGCAGCCTTCCTCAACCCCCTGCTCTATCTCTCTTTGTATACTTATCTTTATATCATATAAAGTGATACGGAATTATAAATAATTGTATTTACTTTTCCATAAATTCTTTCAACGAGGCTTAGTAAGTTGATAAAATGCTAATTTTCTGCATTTCTAGTCATTTTAGTGTTAAAATAGCCTAATTTTCCCTTAAAAACGCATTAAAAAGCTCCAAGAAGAGAAGAAATGGATTTGTCGCCAGATTTGGCGACTGTTTCCCTCTTTGGCGATTTTTTGGCGCCCTTGGCGAGAAATTCCTTATTAGGGATATACCAAATATGGACGCTCTAATCTCATTGGCTGATGAGATACGAGAATTTTCCAGAACAGCCTGGGTTCGATAGAAAAGTATAAAAGGAGCATTTTTTTCACCGAGGCAGTCAGTCTCAGATCTGCGTCAGTTTGCTTTGCCTTGAGCCTTTTTGAATGAGACTTGCTTTATGTGTTATTGTTAAACAGTTTGTGCTGTTGTTGTGCTGTTAACGGCTATTGATTAAGCTGTGTTTACTGGTTGAATTGAAGCTGATACTTGGTTTATAGGCCTGTATTTTTCTGGAACTTTCTGTGAATAAATCACTGAATTATTACAAGTTTCGCCTTTCATTCTCGGACAACTTACGAACCCCCCAAGTACGCAACAATATGTATTCTTAATAAACGACGGTCTTGTATTATTTCCCTGAAATTCATAATTACCAAATTTAATAACTACCAAATTTCATACAAAAAAAAAAAAAAAAAAAAAAAAAAAAAATTACATAGCATATCGGAAATATTTTGCGTAACCTTTAAGTTAACTACCAATTCTATACCACAATTTTCCACAGGAAAAAATACTTTTAAAATTCTAATAAAATTTCATTATATTTCATGGGGTGTAGTGTAACCATGTTAAAATACTCTTAAGAAATACCGACTATAGACCGTAATAGTACGAAATTCTTTTATGTATCCCGGTAAAGTAGCCACAATCATTATAAACGCCAATAATAAGAATAAACCTAATTAATTATAACTCATTAATTTTTTTAACTAATTTGACATTATTTGGATGATTACAGTACATACTCGTAATTATTTTGTGTGGTCCCCATTAATTATTTAGTCGATACATACCCTTTTTTAAGAGTAAACATGATTTTAAGCATCTTTATAATGTATGTTAATTTTATTAATTTCAATTCAGCATAAACGCATTAAAGTGAGCGCTTAAATAAAAATTTATCCATAGGCTCCAATGTTACGAAATTTTTTTGTGTGTCTCTGTAAACGAACCATAAACATTGTATACACCAGTAAAAACTATTCAGCTTATTTTGCATTTAAAATTAATAATTGTTCCAAATTTAACATCGTTTTTATGACACCGTGACATTGTCAGAACACTTTTGTAAGGTCCTGTACATTAATTAGAAATCTTAAAAGCACATATTTTCTTCAAACAACATAAGTTTAAGCATCTTACTCACGTACGCTAGTTTCAATTTCTTGATTGCAAAGTAATGGTATTAAAATACGTTTAAACGAAATTCACCCCATACGCCGTAATGTTAAGAATTTTGGCGTGTCCCTGTACACAGTTTATAAACAATATAGCAATAAAAATTATACAGCTACTTATATGCAAAGCTGGAAAGTGTGCGACAATTTGCAAGTCAATCGAAGGATTTTTGCGGCCGCTATTGCGGTACATACAAATTCTTCCCATAGACCGTAATGATAAGAAACACTTTGGCGTATCCCTGTACACGAACGACAAATGGAATACACGCCTAACACTATACAGTTATTTCTGTTGAGCTCATGAACATGTGTACCAAATTTGCAGTGAATAGTGTGATTTTTGGGGCCGCTATCGCGGTACATACAAATTCTTTCCATAGGCCGTAATGATAAGAAAAACTTTGGCGTGTCCCTGTATACGAACTACAAATGGAATACGTACCAAAAACTATACAGCTGATTTCGTGGGGCTCATGAACATGTGTACCAAATTTCAAGTCAATAGCGTGATTTTTTCGGCCGCTATCACACGACAGACAGACATACAGACGGACAGACGGCACCCAAAATCCTTTTGAGTCTCAACAGAGGGCCTCCATTGACGTTTCGTCAAAAATTCGAAGTCAATAGCTTGATTTTTGTGGCCGCTATCGCGGTACATACAAATTCCTCCCATAGGCCGTAATGATAAGAAAAACTTTGGCGTGTCCCTGTACACGAATTACAAATGGAATACACACCCAAAACTATACGTCTGATTTCGTGGGGCACATGAACATGTGTACCAAATTGCAAGACAATAAGCGTGATTTTTGTGGCCGCTATCGCGATACATACAAATTTCTCCCATAGGCCGTAATGATAAAAAAAATTTTGGCGTGTCCCTGTATACGAACTACAAATGGAATACATACCAAAAACTATACAGCTGATTTCGTGGGGCTCATGAACATGTGTACCAAATTTCAAGTCAATAGCGTGATTTTTGCGGCCGCTATCACACCACAGACAGACATACAGACGGACAGACGGCACCCAAAATCCTTTTGAGTCTCAACACAGGGGTTCCACTGACGTTTCGTCAAAAATTGGAAGTCAATAGCTTGATTTTTGCGGTGGCTATCGCGATACGTACAAATTCCTCCCGTAGGTCGTAATGGTAAGAAAAACTCTGGCGTGTCCCTGTACACGAATTACAAATGGAATACACACCCAAAAACATACAGATGATTTCGTGGGGCTCATGAATATGTGTACCAAATTGCAAGTCAATAGCGTGATTTTTGTGGCCGCTATCGCGATTCATACAAATTCCCCCCTTAGGCCGTAATGATAAGAAAAACTCTGGCGTGTCCCTGTATACGAATTGCAAATGGAATACACACCAAAAACTATACAGCTGAGTCGTGGGGCACATGAACACGTGTACCAAATTGCAAGTCAATAGCGTGATTTTTGCGGCCGCTATCGTGATACATACAAATTCCTCCCATAGGCCGTAATGATAAGAAAAACTTTGGCGTATCCCTGTATACGAACTACAAACGGAGTACATACCAAAAACTATACAGCTGATTTCGTGGGGCTCATGAACACGTGTACCAAATTTCAAGTCAATAGCACTATTTTTGCGGCCGCTATCGCGATACATACAAATTCCTCCCATAGGCCGTAATGATAAGAAAAACTTTGGCGTGTCCCTGTATACGAACTACAAATGGAGTACATACCAAAAACTATACAGCTGATTTCGTGGGGCTCATGAACACGTGTACCAAATGTCAAGTCAATAGCGCTATTTTTGCGGCCGCTATCGCGCGACAGACAGACACAGCCCAAAACCTTTTTGAGTCTCAATGTAGGGCCTCCACTGACGTTTCGGCAATGAAGCTAAAATCGAAATGCAAAGAATTATGACAAATCCTTCTATAAATGTAAAAGGGGTAGAGGTTAATGTGACGGTACATCCAGAAAATCGCAACAGAGGTCCGGTACCTTTGGATGTAAGGGATGAAGAAAATCCGATTTCAGAGGATGAAGCCGAAGCTGAAAAGGAAAAACTTATGCTAAACTCATCTATGAGCTGTCCAATAACTATGAGTCAAAAAGGGGAAGAAAATTCTGCTTCAGAGGATGAAGCTGATGTCGAAAAGCTAAATTCTTCCGAGGTTTCTGAAGATTTAAAATTTACAAGAGGACAGATAAAAATACAGAATCTAAAATGTCTGCTGATCTTTTTTAATGGATTTATACTAGTAAATATGTTTATTTTTATTTATATATATTTTTAAAGCATATCATTTAAAATGTTATTATTCCATACACCTTTTTTAAAAGTAGAAGATTTTATTTTTCAGAGCAAATCTATTCCCCTTAAAAAAAAAAAAAAAAAAAAAGAAGTTAATATTATTATTTTTCTATTTTAACTACGTGAAAAAACTTCACTTGAAAATCTTACTTCCCATAGAAGTCGTACCAAATGGCTCCACATCAGGTAGGACAATAAAAATATTTAACTGTGAAAGTAAAGTAAAAAAAATGAAAGCTTTAGTATAGGACTCCTTTGGCGATATTTGAAATTTGGCACCGAAGTAACTCGGACGTTTCTCGCAAAGGTCTTTACTAGCGCAATTATAATATCCGCGTTTTTATTTATTAAAAACAATTTACAACAAAAATGTTACTATATCAATGGCATCCTTAAATTACCAACTCAAGTTCAAACTTAATTATCTTGTGTCTTTTTTTAATTCATTTTGCACGCGCGCTTTTTATTTCCTAATTTAAAAAAAAAAAAACTTTTTTCTATAGTGTTTGTTTTGATACTGATTATTATTAATTTTTTTTCTTTTCAAAAAAGCAGAATTTAGTTTAGGGCGGAGAACTATTAGTTTTTTTTTTTTTTTTTTTTTTTTTTTCAAATTATAACATTGCTTTCAAATTTTTCAATTATACTTTCGATAAAATTTAGATTTCTATAAATGTCCAACTATCGAAAAATGACACCGCAAAAATCCCAGATTCAGACTAATAGTCCTCTAGTTTAAATCTTTAATAAATTAAAATAAATATTTAACATTTATTAACACATATTAATTTATTTTAACACAAGTTATGAGGTACGTTCGTCTGACTGGCTGAGTTCTAACTCTTGCAAATGTGCTTAGATCTCCATGAAACTGATAGTATATATATGGTACATATTATTAACACTTTCCAACAAGGTTGAAAAGTGTTAATGACTTCGGTTTGTCTGTTGTCTGTCTGGTCTGTCTGGTCTGTCTTTCCGCGCTCTAACTCCCGTAAATATTTATGGAATTTCTTGAAACTGATATATGTTATTCAAGTTCACTATCGGATGTTCCCTATTGAAAATGGAGTTTATACCTCTACTGGTTTTCGTACAGGGACACTCGAAAGTATTTCAAAGCATTGTGTTCTTTTCTATAAACCATATTTTCATATCTTTACTGTACACATATCTTAATGAAATTGAAATACGTTATTCAAGTTCATTACTGGATGTTTCCTGTAGAAAATAGAGTAAATATCACCACTGGTTTATGTACAGGGACACTCAAAAGTATTCCAAAGCATTGCGTTCTATGAGAGACATTTCTGTAAATCAAATTTTAATAACTTTACTTTCTACGAAGTTTTATGAAATTGAAATATATTATTTGTGTGCACAAAAGAATGCTTTGCATAGAATATAGCATGATTAGCATTAGATTTACAGGGTGACACAAAAGTATTCATTTATATTAAAAGCTATCAATAAAAATTTGCTAGAATTGTACTTTCGTTTACATTAAGCGTTTTTAAAACTTTCTAACATTTGTCAAGTGTGAATATGATTTCATTTTGTGTATATGTCCGTCCCTCTGTCTGTCTGCCCGTGCTTTATAACTCCCGTAAATATTTATGGAATTTTTTGAAACTGTTATATGTTATTCAAGTTTACTATCGGGTGTTCCCTATTGAAAATGTAGTTTATATCTCTACTGTTTTGTGTACAGGGGCACCCAAAAATATTCGAAAGCTTTGTGTTCTATGAGATGAGTTTCTATAAACCATATTTTAATACCTTTACTGTATAGAAACTTTAATGAAATTTTGATATGTTATTCAAGTTCCCTTTCGGATGTTTCCTATGTAAAATCGAGTACATTTCTAACTTTTTTGTGTACAGGGGCACTTGAAAGTATTCCAAAGCATTGCGTTCTGTGAGAGTTATTTTTATAAACCAAATTTTAATAATTTTACTTTGCATAAAGCTTAATGCAATTGAAATAAATCATTCGTATGCACAAAAGAGTGCCTTCTATATAATATAGTATGATTAGCATTAGATTTACAGGGCCACACAAAAATATTTAGTTACATTAAGAGCTATTAATAAAAAGTTGCTAGAATTGCACTTTCGTTCACATTAAGCGTTTTAACACTTTCTTATATTTTTAGTGGGAATATGATTTCAATTTGTGTATCTGTCTGTCCGATTGTCTACCTTTCTATCTGTTTGTTTCCGGCTCCTAGCGACGGTAAATATTTTTAGAATTTTTTAAAAATGGTACAATCTAGTTCACTATGGAATGTTCCCTATTTAAAATGACATTAATAGATCCTGTGCAACTTGTTTGCTTAAAGAGACAAAAAAAAATAAAGGTCAATGGATTAAGTTTTAGGACAGACTTTTTTAAAAGTTATATTTAAAACCTTTCTATTGTAAAAATCATAAAAACATTCGCATGTATTTTTAATATTCCAAAATAATGTTTTGTATAGAATATGATATGATTAACTTTTTCAGATTAAAAGTTATTCGATACAACAATTACGTACAGTTGGAAAGTGTTACTAATCAATGCGTGCTGCATGATTTTTCTTTCTTGGTAAGGTTTATCACAGGCCTTTTCTTTATTGTTCTTACTGAAAATAGTATATGTATAAATCTACAGTTTGTTTACAGTGACATAATACATAAATTGTTTACAATATGGTCTGTGGCCTGGCCGGTAATAATAATAATAATAAAATAAAAAATAAAAATCATACTGAATTAAAGTTAATGATGTTATGCACAATTAGAAAAACTCCTCAACATGCTCCATATAAAATATTATAAAAATATTATTAACCCTTCATTTACAAATGCTACACACAAATAAAAATAAATCGAATGCATTATATTCTATAGGCAGAAATGGCTATCAGTGCTAGAGTTGCACCGAAAAGTGACTTACAACGAATACCGAATATTCGGTTAAAATTTTGACCGACTATTTGGTATTCAGTCGAATACTTAAATTTCAATGTTAAATATTTTTTTAGACCCTGAATAGCTTTATTTTTTTAAACATTTATTGCATGTAAAAATACAATGTGCATGGAAAATTATCAACATAAAATCTAAGCATTTAGCATTAAAATATATATTTTATAGACAAAGTAGAAATAAAATATTTTTTAATCATTGCTTTCTTTTCTTCTGTAAAATTTTGAATTTCAGTAAATCTGAATATTAATAGGGAAACCGGAAATTTGTCCTATACTTTTAACATATTAATTACGGAAGTAGAGGTTTGAAAGTGGTACCATTCGTAAAGTATAATTAGCTAGATTTGCAGAAAGCAAAAATTGTTTTATTACAATGTCAAGAAGGTAATTTAAAATACTTTTATTTTTTATGCACTTTTTCATTTTATACACATATTCTTTTGTATTAAAAAATTCCTAAAGAAGAAAGATCCCTTCTATGGAGTATCAAACTTGTGATGGCATGTCACCGGACCACCTCTAGGGGTAAGTCCCAGACCGACGCCAATTGCCCATTGCGCAGTACTATAGTACGATGTAAAACCCATCCATCCAACCAACCAACCTAAAAAAGAAAGTTGTTAAATCTGGCAATTACTTAAAATTCAAATAAAGCCATGGACACAGTAATTTGTATAGATGTAGCATTCTTAAACTCTCGACAACAGATTTTACATTCTAAGAGGCAACGGCCATTAGAGTGGTAAAAATGATTATGAATGAATGAGTGGTAGATCGAAGTTTTATACCATTGAACATACACGCAAATTAAAAAAAGGATTTGATTTATGAAAACTTTATTTATTTATTTATTTTTTTTCTAATTTATTTATGATATAATTTCTTTTCTTTTCTTTTGTGATTTACGTGAGCTCTAATTTGAAGAAACATTTTTTAACTAAAACATGCCTATCATCTAACTGAAATTGACTACTTATTTTTAAATAAGTGGATTTATTACTACAGGGTGTCCTTGCCGACATAGCAATTTCAATTCGCAGCGAAGTTGCAGCAATCTTGCTTTGTAAGCGAACAAACTTGCAGCAAGTTTAGTGTGACAAACTGTAAGTTCATAACAAGATTGAAGCAAGTTAACGCAAACTCCGAAGTCACCATACGCCGAATTTGCAGCAAATTTGTCGTGAAAGTTGCACTCTTACTGTATCAAATTTGCGGCAAATTCGTTGCAAACTAGTAGAAAAGTTAGGTTTGTCGTATTAAGAGTACTGCAAATTCATTGCAAAAGGCAAGCTTGTCATGTCACACCAACTGTTAATGCATTGCAAACTCAGATTCTTATCACGTCACATTATCTGCAAATACACATAGAAACATGTAAATATAAAATAATAGTTAACTTTAGCAAGAAACAAGATAAAGAAAATGTATGCATTCTTAACCATTTCTTAAACTGTTTTCAATTAAACAAAGTCAATAATGATTAACTTGCAGGCTTATTTTAATCCATATAATTATAAACAGTTATAAAATTCTTGAATATTACCGACCATTTATTATTTTAACCGGGAAAAAAAAAATAATATTTCTTACACTCAAAAAGTTTGGAACGTAAACATCTGGCACCGAAACGGCCGGCGCCGAAACCACCGCACCAAAACGGCCGCGCCGAATCATAACAAACCGGATAAACACGCAGACAGACAAAGGCTCCAAAATTATGACTCTGTTTTTAGTCAGGGAATTAAAATTTCAATTAATTTTTGAGATATGACTTAATTTATGAGATTTAAAATTTATTCATTTGAAAATTTTCAAACGACGAAGATTCGATTATTCGATGATTTTGTAAAGGAAAGAGAAAAACGGTAGAAATAAAAATGATTCAATAAAGATTATTGTATCTATTGATTTCACTTTCGGCATATCTTAAAACTGATAAGATTCCAGAAAATAATACCATTCTTTCTTCCTGAATTATAGGCTTAGTCTATATTTTTACATCAAGATTCAATTCATTTCTCTAAACCGGAAAATATATAATGTCGAACGGTTTCAGGGCAGAATCGAAAATTGAAAGCAGCAGTTTCAACAGAGACTCAGAATTTTCGCGTCAAAGGGATAAAGACCCTGTTCGGATAAATGAAGCTAAAATCGAAATGCAAAGATTTATGACAAATCCTCCTATAAATGTAAATGGGGTAGAGGTTAATGCGACAATACATCCAGAAAATCGAAACAGAGGTCCAGAACCTTTGGATGTAAGGGATGAAGAAAATCCGATGTCAGAGGATGAAGTCGAAGCTGAAAAGGAAAAACTTATGCCAGACTCATCTATGAGCTGTCCAATAACTATCAGTCAAAAGGATGAAAAGAATTCTGCTTCAGAGGATGAAGCTGATGTCGAAAAGCCAAATTCTTCCGAGGTTTCTGAAGATTTAAAATTTACAAGAGGACAGATAAAAATACAGAATCTAAAATGTATGCTGATCTTTTTTAATGGATTTATACTGGTAAATATGTTTTTATTTATTTTTTTTTAAAGCATATCATTTAAAATGTTATTATTCCATACACCTTTTCTTAAAAGTAGAAGATTATATTTTTCAGAGCAAATCTATTGCCCCTTAAAAAAAAAAAAAAGAAGTTAATATTATTATTACTTTCTTCTATATGTAATATAGAGAAAGTATTGGATTCGCGAAAATTTTCGAAGTCCACTTTTTGATGGATTTACATGTTTTGGGATATGGAGAACACGAATTAATAGTTTTTAGAAAATGTCTGTCTGTCTGTCTGTCTGTCTGTCTGTCTGTATCATTTTTTTGTGGACGCTGTATCTCACGAACCAATGAATGAAATTTAACCAAACTTGGTATTTAGTTGCACCCTGACATAAACTGGTGCTGATTAGATTTTGGGATCAATCGCTCAATAGGTGGCGTTGTGATCGCATTTTATGCAAATTTTTAACATGGCAGCATAGGACAAAATTCCGTATAAATGGGCATAAAGAGAGTTATTTTACACTTGTGATTGTAAAATTAATAGGAATTATTGATAATAGTAGTAGTTAGCTAGGAAAAAAATTTTGTGCATGGGGGGGCATCGGTTCCCCCCCTTCCCGGGGGGGAAAATCCACCCCCGGGGAAGTAAATTTTCAAGATGGGTATCTTTCGAAAAGTCTCGTTGATAATAGTAATAGTTAACTTGGAAAAAATTTTTGTGCATGTGGGGGCATCGGTTGCCCCCCCCACCGGGGGGGGGAAGTTCCCACCCGGGGGGGCAAAGTTTCAAGATGGGTATCTTTCGAAAGATCTCGTCAATACCTTTAAAACGAATGGTTGAACGATAAATCTGTGATAATTTAAACCAAAGTTATCGATTTTTTTTACTTTTACCAAAAAAAAACTTACAAAAATATCGCAATTTTTTTTTTTTTTTTTTTTTTTTTTTAACGAAATTTAACCAAACTTGGTATTTAGTTGGTCCCCGACATAAACTGGTGCTGATTATGTTTGGGGATCAATAGCTCAACAGGTGGCGCTGTGATAGCATTTTATCTAAATTTTTAACATGGCAGCATAGGACAAAAATTCGTATAAATGTGCATAATTAGAGTTGTTTTAAACTTGTGATTGTAAAATTAATATGAATTATTGATAATAGTAGTATGTAACTAGGAAAAAAATTATCTGCATGGGGGGGCATCGCTTCCCCCCCCCAAGGGGGGAAATACCCCCCAGGGGGGGTGAATTTTCACATTGGGTATCTTTCGAAAGATCAGGTTGATAATAGTAGTAGTTAACTAGGAAAAAATTTTTGTGCATGGGGGGGCATCGGTTCCCCCCCACCGGGGGGGGGGAAGTTCCCACCCGGGGGAACAAAGTTTCAAGATGGGTATCTTTCGAAAGATCTCGTCAATACCTTTAAAACGAATGGTTGAACGATAAATCTGTGATAATTTAAACCAAAGTTATCGATTTTTTTTACTTTTACCAAAAAAAAACACAAAAATATCGCAATTTTTTTTTTTTTTTTTTTTTAACGAAATTTAACCAAACTTGGTATTTAGTTGGTCCCCGACATAAACTGGTGCTGATTATGTTTGGGGATCAATAGCTCAACAGGTGGCGCTGTGATAGCATTTTATCTAAATTTTTAACATGGCAGCATAGGACAAAAATTCGTATAAATGTGCATAATTAGAGTTGTTTTAAACTTGTGATTGTAAAATTAATATGAATTATTGATAATAGTAGTATGTAACTAGGAAAAAAATTATCTGTATGGGGGGGCATCGCTTCCCCCCCTAGGGGGGAAATACCCCCCCAGGGGGGGTAAATTTTCACATTGGGTATCTTTCGAAAGATCAGGTTGATAATAGTAGTAGTTAACTATGAAAAAAATTTTGTGCATTGGGGGGCATCGGTTCCCCCCCCCACCGGGGGGGGAAGTTCCCACCCGGGGGAACAAAGTTTCAAGATGGGTATCTTTCGAAAGATCTCGTCAATACCTTTAAAACGAATGGTTGAACGATAAATCTGTGATAATTTAAACCAAAGTTATCGATTTTTTTTACTTTTAACAAAAAAAAACTTAGAAAAATATCGCAATTTTTTTTTTTTTTTTTTTTTTTAACGAAGTTTAACCAAACTTGGTATTTAGTTGGTCCCCGACATAAACTGGTGCTGATTATGTTTGGGGATCAATAGCTCAACAGGTGGCGCTGTGATAGCATTTTATCTAAATTTTTAACATGGCAGCATAGGACAAAAATTCGTATAAATGTGCATAATTAGAGTTGTTTTAAACTTGTGATTGTAAAATTAATATGAATTATTGATAATAGTAGTATGTAACTAGGAAAAAAATTTTCTGCATGGGGGGGGCATCGCTTCCCCCCTGGGGGGGAAGTACTCCCCCGGGGTGGATAAATTTTCAAGATGGGTATCTTTCGAAAGGTCTCGTCAATACCTTTAAAACGAATGGTTGAACTATAAATCTGTGATAATTTAAAACAAAGTTATCGATTTTTTTTTTTAAACGAAATTTAACCAAACTTGGTATTTAGTTGGCCCCTGACATAAACTGCTGCTGATTAGATTTGGGGATCAATCGCTCAACAGGTGGCGCTGTGATCGTATTTTTTCTAAGTTTTTAACATGGTAGTATAGGACAAAATTTCGTATAAATGTACGTAATGAGAGTTATTCTTAACCTGTGATTGTAAAATTAATATGAATTATTGGTAATAGTAGTAGTTAATTAGAAAAAAAAATTGTGCATGTGGGGGCATCGCTACTTTTAACGAAAAAAAAAAAAAAAAAAACTTGGAAAAAAAATCGTATTATTATTTTTTTTAGTTACTGAGTGAATTTGTATAGGAAAATATAGAAGAAAGTCTTGTGGTGGTCACAACATACTAGTTTTTCTATTTTAACCACGTGAAAAAACTTCACTTGAAAATCTTACTTCCCATAGAACTCGTATTAAATGGCTCCACATCAGGTAGGACAATAAAAATATTTAACTGTGAAAGTAAAGTAAAAACTAGTATGTTGTGGCCACCACAAGACTTTCTTCTATATTTTCCTATACAAATTCACCCAATAACAATATTAATATATATATATATATATATATTACGATTTTTTTCAAAGTTTTTTTTCGTTAAAAGTAAAAAAAAAAAAATAAATTTGTTTTAAATTATCACATATTTATAGTTCAACCATTCGTTTTAAAGGTATTGACGAGACCTTTGGAAAGATACCCATCTTGAAAATTTACCCCCCCCCCCTCCAGGGGTACTTCCCCCCAGGAGGGAAAGCGATGCCCCTAATACACAAAATTTTTTTCCTAATTAACTACTACTATTACCATTAATTCATATTAATTTTACAATCATAGGTTGAGAATAACTCTCATTACGTACATTTATACGAAATTTTGTCCTATACTGCAATGTTAAAAATTTAGAAAAAATACGATCACAGCGCCACCTGTCGAGCGATTGATCCCCAAATCTAATCAGCACCAGTTTATGTCAGGGGCCAACTAAATACCAAGTTTGGTTAAATTTCGTTAAAAAAAAAAAAAAAAAAAAAGATTTATTTTCTAATTTTTTTTTTCGTTAAAAAAAAAAAATCGATGACTTTGTTTTAAATTATCACAGATTTATAGTTCAACCATTCGTTTTAAAGGTATTGACGTGACCTTTCGAAAGATACCCATCTTGAAAATTTACTCCCTTCGAGAGGAGACATCCCCCCCAGGGGGGGGGGGGTTGCGAGGCTCCTACACATACAAAAATTTTTTCTTAGTTGACTGTCTCTATTATAAATAATTCTTGTAAATTTCATAATAATTACTAAAAAATAATTATCTTTATGCACATTTATACAAAATTTTGTCCTATATCACCATGTTAAAAATTTAGAAAAAGCGGGATAGCAACACAACCTGTAAGACAATTTTTAACAAAAGTTGATAGGCACTAATTTATGTCAAGGTGCAACTATTGGGAGTACAAATTAATTCGGTCCGTTTTCAATAGATGGCTCTGGCTGATTTGTTTACTGAATAATGATAGATGTTTTTGGCATTGTTAGAAAGGTTTGACCTTTGTCAACCATATTCAGTCAACGAAGCTTCGAGTTTTATACAACAACATTGGTTTTTTGAGCATTCAATATGTCGAGTTTTGTGCTAAAGAAACAACATTTACGGGAAGTTTTGATTTTCTTTTTTAATTGGAAGAAAAGTGCCGCTGAAGCGCATCGATCGCTTGTGGAAGTTTATGGTGAATCTGCGCCATCTGATAAATCATGTAGAGAGTGGTTTCGACGCTTCAAAAATGGTGATTTTAGTGTCGAAGACAATGAGCGCCCGGGCCAGCCGAAAAAGTTCGAAGACGCCGAATTGGAGGAATTGCTCGATCAAGATCCGTGCCAAACGCAACAAGAGCTTGCAGGATCGTTGGGAGTCACTCAGCAAGCAATTTCCGTGCGCTTAAAAAAAATGGGAATGGTTCAAAAGCAAGGAAATTGGGTCCCATACGAGTTGAAACCGCGCGACGTTGAAAAGCGATTTTTCATTTGTCGTTAAAAATTACTTGGAAACGTTGAAATGGGAGGTCCTACCCCACCCGCCGTATTCGCCAGACCTTGCTCCTTCTGATTATTGGTTGTTCCGACGGATGCATCACGATTTGGCTGGACACCGCTTCACTTCTTTCGAAGAAATTCAAGAATGGCTCGATTCATGGTTTGCGTCCAGAGAGGACTCATTTTTCAGAGATGGAATCCGAAAATTGCCAGAAAGGTGGACAAAAGTTGTGGCTACCGATGGACAATACTTTGAATAACATGTTTTTTCATTTTGATAATAAATAAAATGTTTTTTTAACGAAAAAAAAACGGACCGAATTAATTTGTACTCCCAATACATACCAATTTGTATGAAATTATGTGCAGTAGTTCCTGAGATACAGTTGCCACAAAATTTTGTCACACACACACACACAGAGACAGACATTTTCTAAAAATGGTCAAATCGTGTTCTAAAGCTCTCAAAACGTGTAAATCCATCAAAAATCCGAGGTCGAAAATTTTTACGAATCCAATACTTTCATCTATTGAATATAGAAGAAAGTAAAAAAAAAAAAAAAAAAAAAAAAAAAAAAAAGTTTTGAAAATCTTACTTCCCATAGAACTCATAGCAAATGGCTCCACATCAGAGGTAGAACAATAAAAATATTTAACTGTGAAAGTAAAGTAAATAAATAAATAAGTAAATAAATAAAAGCTTTAGTATAGGACTCCTTTGGCGAAATTTGAAATTTGGCACCGAAGTAACTCGGACGTTTCTCGCAAAGGTCTTTACTAGCGCAATTATGATATCTGCATTTTAATTTATTAAAAACAATTTACAACAAAAAATGTTACTATATCAATGGCATCCTTAAATTACCAATTCAAATTCAAACTTAATTATCTTGTTTATTCTTCTTCTTCTTCTGTTTTTTTTTTTTTTTTAATTTCATTTTGCACGCTCGCTTTTTATTTCCTAATTCAAAATTATATATATATATATATATATAACTTTTTCGATAGTGTTTGTTTCGATACTGATTATTATAAGTTTTCTTTTCTTTTTCTTAAAAAAAAAAAAAAAAAAAAAAAAATATTTTGATGAAATTCTGGCAAAAGCAGAATTTAGTTCAGGACGGAGAACTATTAGTTTTTTTTTTTTTTTTTTTTTTTTTTTCAAATTATAACATTGCTTTCAAATTTTTCAGTTATATATTCGATAAATTTTAGATTTCGATAAATGTCCAACTATCGTAAAACTGGTATCGTAAAAATCCGCAGATTGAGACTAATAGTCCTCAGTCCTAATAAAATAAAATAAAATAAATAAATAAATAAGGCTTTCAATGAGAATTTATAAGAATAACACGAAACTATTTTTTACTATACTAGGGGGCTCTGCCCCCTGCTCGCTCCGCTCACCAACCCCCGAGGGAGGCTTTGCCTCCCCCGTACTTACTTTATTTATTAACACATGCAGAGCTCTGCTCGCCTATTCGCTGTTTTCTTTCACTGAAAAAGAATATTAATAGTGCATATTACAAGACAAAAGCAGAAAATTATTATGGAAATCTTCATATTCAATGTCAAATTGAAATATATAATATTTATATATTTTTTTTATAGAAAGAAATTCATAGTATCTAGACCATTTTGCATTACAGCTTTCGTATATGACCATTTTTATTTATTTTTTACAACCTTAGATCCGGACCGCGGTACCCCTTCGTAATAAGAAGATTGCGGGTTCGGTTCTCGAGCCGGCCAAAGACCGTAGTGTACACTAATGGTGTCGTGGCCGCAATATCCTCCATGTTCCCATTAAAATTATGTCTCTGGGATTCACTGAAGCGGGAGACCATCCCCTTCGTGTAGGACCAAAATTGTGGTGGCATTTCTCCGGAACATCCGTAGGGGTGCGTCCCAGACCGTCGCCAACTATCCATAGCGCAGTAACAGTGCGACGTCAAACACAACCTACTTTATTATCTACGTACTATCCATAGCGCAGTAATGGTACGACGTCAAACACAACCTACCTAATTATCTACCTACCTATAACCATGGATCATATTTTAATTTTCCCGTGTAAGAAAATTAATTTTCTAAAAGTAGAGAAAAAAAGTTGATATTTATTTTCTTTCTTTTTTACATCCATGGTTTCCGGCCGCGGTACCCTACTCTGTAAAGCACCGAGTACGTAATTGGAAGATTGCTGATTCGATACTTGAGCCGGCCAAAGACCGTCGTGTACACTAATGGTGGCTGGTGCACATAAAATCTGTCGTGGTTGCAAAGTCCGCCATGTTCCCATCCCCACTATACCTCTGGGGATCACCAAAGCGGAGGGGGATCCCCTCCGTGAAGGTTCAAAATTGTGATGACATGTCTCCGGAACATCTCTAGGGGTGCGTCCCAGACCGTCGCCAATTACCCATAGCGCAGTTCTGGTGCGACGTTAAATCGAACCTATCTACCAACCTACGTACAACCATGGATCATATTTTAATTTCCCCGTGTAAAATGACTTCATGACAGAAGAACAACGTCACTGGGAGAAACTTTCTTCAAAATGGCAAATAGAGTACCTTCATAAACTTGTCGTTTTTAGTTAATAACTTCTTTAATTAAAATGATAGAAATTTCTAAGCAGCTGAAATGTCTCCCTTGGAGTATTCGGAACGCGTTGATACCTCTCATGACACGAAGAACCCTGCCCTCCGCTAGAAGATGCTGTCGCAGACAAAAAAAAAAAAAAAAAAAAATTGACGCCAGTGACAGTAACTTTTTTTCAATATATAGAGAAACGAAGTTTAGATTCTAGATGTTAATTACAAGAATTTTGAACTAAAAATTTATTGTATATGTTTTAAGTTCACAATTGCATGAAAAGAATGTAAACTAGCAACGCTTGTGCTCGCATAACAATTCCCTATAGTTTTAACATAAGAAATTATTCCTACGGTAGATATTACTTCTATAAAGTTCAAAAATTCAAATTATATAACAAAATGCAACCAACATCGTTGCTTTCTTTATTCTATTCTCTTTCTTAAAACGATTTTTATAGATGCCACACGCACCACATAAACTTTAAATTTTACATCTACTTTTTAAGATAGCACGCGATCATGTTTTATATAAAAATTAAATCATTAAATTCATTTTTTTACTTATTTTTATTTTATTTTGCACGCGCACTTTTTATTTCCTAATTCAAAATTATTAAAAAAAAAACTTTTTCGATAGTGTTTGCTTCGATATTGATTATTATTAATTTTCTTTCTTTTCTTTTTCTTTTCAAAAAAAAAAAAAAAAAAAAAAGAAGAAGAAGAAGACTTTGATGAAATTCTGGCAAAAGCAGAATTTAGTTTAGGACGGAGGACTATTAGTTTTTTTTTTTTTTTTAAATTATAACATCGCTTTCAAATTATTCAATTATATTTTCGGTAAATGTCCAACAATCGGAAAATGACACCGCAAAAATCCCAGATTGAGACTCAGTCCTAATAAAATAAAATAAATGTTTAACATTTATTAACACTTATTAATTTATTTTAACACAAGTTATGAGGTACGTTCGTCTGACTGGCTGAGTTCTAACTCTTGTAAATTAGGGGTGGGAATCGATTAAGAGTTTTAGCTGGGTTAATCGTAGTTCATTAATCGATTAATCGGATTTTTAATTGGTTTTCATTTTTCTCTATATAATTTTATTTCAATGATGAACAAAACTCTCATATTGTGTATATATATATACATATTATTCATAAGTTTATGACTGGAAAAAAAAAATTTTCAAAATTTTTTGTCAAATCAATTATATCTGTTTCATAGCTGAAATTTAAATCAATTTTCAAAGTAATAATTGGTGACTTTAAGTGTTAATGTTATATAAATATTTTCATTTGTTTATTTTATTTTTTTAAATATATTATTTTTTCAATTCATTTTGAAAGAAACATTAAATGAATTTACACATATTTTAGTTTTATATTTGCAGGCCTTGTCCATCTCACTTGTCACTATTTTTAAATGAATTCTCAAAATTCCATATCCTTAGCATAAGAATGTCAAATTCTTATATTTTAGTTCTTCTTTGTCACTTCGGACTAAAACACAGAATGTTAGATTCTGTTTCTACTTCAATAGTTACTATCAGCAATTCTGAATAGACAATAAACGCTTAAAGATATTGTGAAACTCTGTTGGCATTTCCTCTTTCAGAGGGATAGTGGAAATTTCAATCGCTTTTTGTTTCTGAGAATACTATTACCCTAGTCAACACTTTCTGTAGAAGGCTACAGACAGGTGGTATTGCTCCAGCATGCACATGAAGCGGCATTTTGTTTAATAACTGTCCTACCCCTTTTCTCTATCAACAAAATTGCAACAACTTCTATTGAGAGGTTTCATTTTTATTTATTTACTCTTTTTTTTTTTTTTTCCTTTTTCATTATTTGATCGATGTTTCTTAGAATGTTTTTCAGCAAAATATGAGAAAAAATATTTTGTAGGCAGAACAGCATTTCTACTTTAATTCGTAGTTTGAAAACTTTAATCGGATTTTGAAAATTTTTAATCGAAATAATCGATCCGATTAACTCGATTAAAAAAATTGATCGGGACTAAGCATTGATCGATTAATCGAACCGATTAACTCTATTAAAAAAATTGATCGGGACTAAGCATTGATCGATTAATCGAACCGATTAATCGATTAATCGGCACAGCCCTGTTGTAAATGTGCTAAGATCTCCATGAAACTGATAGTATATATATCATACATATTATTAAGGTTTATCACAGGCCTTTTCTTTATTGTTCTTATTGAAAATAGTATATGTATAAATCTACAGTTTGTTTACAGTGACATAATTCATAAATTGTTTACAATATGGTCTGTGGCCGATAATAATAATAATAATAATAATAATAATAAATAAAAATCACACTGAAATAAAGTTAGCGATGTTATGCACTATTAAGAAATTCCCCACATGCTCCATATAAAATATTATAAAAATATTATTAACTCTTCATTTACAAATGCCACACACAAAGAAAAAAAAAAAAAAAATCGAATGCATTATATTCTATAGGCAAAAATGGCTAGCAGTGCTAGAGTTGCACCGAAAAGGGATTTTTGACGAATAACGAATACCGAATATTCGGTCAAAAGTTTGACCGATTATTTGGTATTCAGTCGAATACTTAAATTTCAGTATTAAATATTTCTTTAGACCCTAAATAGCTTTATTTTTTTTAAACATTTATTGCATGTAAAAATACGATGTGCATGGAAAATTATCAACATAAAATTTAAGCATTTAGCATTAAAATATATATTTTATAGGCAAAGTAGAAATAAAATATTTTTTAATCATTGCTTTCTTTTCTTCTGTAAAATTTTGAATTTCAGTAAATCTGTATATTAATAGGCAAACCAGAAATTTGCCGTACACTTTTAACATATTAATTACGGGAGTAGAGGATTGAAAGTGGTATCATTCGTAAGGTATGATCAGCCAGATTTGCATAATACAAAAATTATTTTCTTACAATGTCAAGAAGGTAATTTGAAACACTTTTATTTTTTATGCACTTTTTCATTTTATACACATATTCTTTTGTATTAAAAAATTCCTAAAGAAGAAAGATCCCTTCTATGGAGCATCAAAATTGTGATGGCATACCACCGGATCACCTCTAGGGGTGAGTCCCCAGACCGTGCGCAGCACTAGTGCAACGTAAAACCCATTCATACAACGAACCTAAAGAAGAAAGTTGTTAAATCTGGCAATTACTTAAAAGTAGAAAAAAAAACAACAACAACAAAAAAAAAAAACATGGACACAGTAATTTGTATAGATGTAGCATTCTTAAACTCTCGACAACAGATTTTACATTCTAAGATGCAACGGCCATTAGAGTGGTAAAAATGATTATGAGTGAATGAGTGGTAGATCGAAGTTTTATACTATTGAACATATACGCAAATTAAAAAAAAGATTTGATTTATGAAAGTTTTATTTATTTATTTGCCATTTTTTAACAGGTGTGAACGTGGCTTTTGAATGTTAAATTTTTAACACACATTTTTTTTCTTACAATTGATTATATAAAAAGCCATACATAATAATTTCTAATCAATCTATTTAAAGCACTGATTGCATTAATACGAATAGTGTACACATTTTGAGCAATTACTGTAATATTATGTAAGTAAAGAGCTTTATTTTCATTTCCTCGGATTTGTTCTTTTTTTTCACCAACACTTTTCATTTCCGACCCCATATTACTATACAAAAAATGCTTCTTAAAACTTTTTTTACCGACCCTTAAAGTTTCGCCCATGAATTCAGCAACATCTTGTATATCTTCTGTATATGTATGAAGAAAGTATAAGATTCGAAAAAAATTTTCTGTTTCCTGTTTTCGATGAATTTACATGTTTTGAGATTTCTTGAACACGATTGAATATTCAATATATTGGTTAAATATTTGTTCATGTTAATCGGTAGGTGGCGCTGTCATATAAAATTTCAATTAAACGTGCGTGAAAAGAAATATTTTTATCGTAAAGGTGTGAGAACAGCTTTTAAATCTCAGTTTTGATGCCGGGATGAACATCATTAACTATAAGCATTCTATTTTGAAAATTTCACAAATTATTGAAAATTTACGAATTTTTTAACATGGCAGAATAGGGTAATATTTCGCATAAATGTCAATTTTTAGGGATATTTTCATCGTAAAGATGTCAGACCACTTTTAAAACACCATATAACATACTGGCATAAACATCCTTGACTCTGAATTTTCTAATTTAAAATTTCGCAAGATATTCGAAATTTAAGATTTACTTTTAACATGACAAAATAGGGCAAAATTTCGCATAAACGTCCATTTTGAGAGATATTTTCATCGTAAAGATGCCAGACCACTTTTAAAATATCATTCAGGATACATGGCATGAACATCATTGACTACAAATATTCTAATTTGTAAATTTCATAAGTTATTCGAAATTTAAGATTTTATGAACATAGCAAAATTGGGCGATATTCCATATAAGTTTGCATTTTGGGGATTGTTGTAGTGGAAATAAATGGAATTGCGCGAAAACTAAACTATGAAACTGACTCCACTAAAATGAATTAATAGATTAGAATAAGATTAAACATATCGAATTGAACGGTGGGTAGCCTGTTAGGTGGGGATTTCATTGTATCACTATGTCGAGCGAATGGTGAAATTCATATTTCTCTTAGCATGAATATAGTATTTTCCGTTCATTGACAACATACGCATGATGGGGAACTGAGCAGAGTCGACCTATGCCAACTAGTTTTATTTATTTATTTATTTATTTTTTAAACAACAACAAAAAAAGTATTTCTTCAGATATTGCCCAAAGTTGACTTTCTTTGGGTATATAATGTTATACTTCTCTGAGATGTTAATCGTCTGCATTCATCATATAAAATAATTTCAATAAACAATAATCTAATAAATAATTTGTACTGCGTGAATTTGTATAATATAGAAGGAAATCTTGTGGCGTGGTTTAACGTTAAAATATTATGCTTAAATGTATTGTTTTAAAATTGTGGTGACAATATAATAAAATGAATGGAAAATTTTATCATTATTCTAACTTTGACTGTGAAACTACTTGCGCTGCAACAGCGCAATCGATGCAGGTGAAAAAAACTTAATTCGCTGCAATAATATTTAGTTGGACCTTGACCTAAACTGGTGTTGATTACATTCTGAGATCATTAGTTCAACATATAGTGCTGTCATTCTATTTTTTTTTTCTTTGCATCATTTTTAATATGGCAGTACAGGACAAACTTTCGTGCAAATGTATATAATGAGAATTATTTGATGAATTAGGGGTGATAGTAGTAATAAACTAGGGGAAAAAATGTGTATATGTAGGAGCATCACTGTATCGCCCGTCGCCTCATGTGGTATGTACATTTTCGTTATGGGTATTTTTAAAAAGATTTCGTCATTATATTTTAAATAAATAATTAAACTATAGATCTGTGATAATTTAGAACAAAGTTATCAACATTTTTCCTTTTTAAGGGCCCTCTTCATTCACCTCCGCCGGAAGCCGAAGCTAATGTTATTCTATGGGAAATTTTTCTTTACAAATAACTTATTAACTAATACATATTTTTAAATTCTGTTTTCACATTCTGAAAATTCCCAGCTGTTAAATTGACGGACCTTTTTTAAAAAAAATATTATTTTTATTTTTTTATATTTTATTTTGAAGCTGCAAAATACGAATTTTCAATGTGTGAAATTTTTTTATTTTGCAATTTCAAAATAAAATATTAAAAATTTAAAAAATACATTTTTAAAAAAGGTCCGTCAATTTAACAGTTGGGAATTTTCTGAATGTGAAAACAGAATTTAAAAATATGTATTAGTTAACAAGTTATTTGTAAAGAAAATTTCCCCATAGATTAACATTGGCTCGGGCTTCCGGCGACGGTAAGTGAAGAGCGCCGTTAATGTTAAATAATAATAATAATAATAAAAAAGATTTCTTTTAGATGTCGGTTCAAAATTGACTATCTTTCCATATTTACTGTTATATTTCCTCGGATGAAAATCATCTGAATTCACCATGGAAAGTAATTTTAATAAGTAACAAATTTAATAAATAATTTGTACTGCGTGAATTTGTATATGAAAATATAGAAGAAAGTCTTGTGCTGGCCACATCATAATAGTTATGGAATATATTAACGTTTTATGTCAAAATAGCACCAGTTCCTCTAATACTAATTCCTTGAAATATTAATATTTTCCGCAAATGTCTAAATGTTATATTTCTGTAAACTTATTAAACATTTAAATTATATAAGACAGGTTGTTAATAACTCCGAGAAACTGGTGTTGAAAGAGGAAGAAAGTAAACAAATACTATATATATTGCAAAATCACACAGTTTTTTAAAGTAAGCATGAATGCAGTATGAAAGCATTAACGCAATATAGCACACTTGGTAGAGAGGGTTATTATTGAGCTATTTAGGATGTTCAACAAACAATCAAAATTAGATTGAGAAGTTTTGTTAAATACACGAGTTACGATATAATAAAGTATATTTTTTTACCGACATTTTGTAAATAGCAAAATATATTTCAATTTGTTTCCATTTTTTAAAATGAATGAAAAATAGAAAGAATAGGTTTATAAAAATATTTTAGTCGACAAATTTATCTTTTTTTTTTTTTTTTTTTTTTTTGATTTTGGCGATTTTTATTAATGATTTGGTGACGACTGTTGTTATATCGCCATGCTGGCGTAAACCTTACCTATAGGAATTATTTTGTGTAGCTCTTTAACTCTTTGACGCAGATGGGACACCGGTGTCCCTTTTGCTTACTTATTTTTTGACGCTCTTAATACAAATATTATTATTATATGATAGTTTTTTATTATAAAAGATAGTCTAATAGTTACTATAAAAAATCTATTAGATTATCAGAGCAAATTTTTTACTAAAATAAAAATGTTAAATAAAAGTAGTTTGAAAAAATTTTATCAACCAATTTCAAAAAATAATTTCTAATTAAATTTGATTATTTAAAAAAGATCAGTAATGAATTATTGCTACTCCTATATATCTACGTAATTGTAAATAAGTGCAATTTGTAAAAATATTTATTCATGGGACACTTGTGTCCCATGATGAATTTACGCTTAATGTAAAAAGGGACACCGGTGCCCTACTCTATATTTTAGAACCAAAATTAATTAAAACTTTAAACATAACATTTTCCACTTATTTAGATCTAAAATAACTTAAAACTATCAAAAAAGTGTAAAAAATATGTTTGATGAGAAATCTCCTTCAAAGGGTTAAAATAACTGTTGTTTCTATGCATACCATTTTCTAAAAAACACTAAGATTTTAGCCGTATATCAGTTATATTGCCCCTTTCTCCCTTCCCATGCTATCCTAGGGTTTTTTGTTTCTTCGTATTATAAAGCTATCTCATTCAAAAATGAAGTTTGTCTG
The DNA here is from genome assembly GCA_963930645.1 of Salticus scenicus. Lineage (NCBI taxonomy): Eukaryota > Metazoa > Arthropoda > Arachnida > Araneae > Salticidae > Salticus > Salticus scenicus. Next base: position 87,391,273 of record OZ005662.1, read on the forward strand.
TTTTCTGAAATATGCTCTTTGACCATGTCGCCTTTTAGATTAGTAAACAGTTATATATATATAAAAAAAGTCTAAATATTTTATTTCCTTCAGTAATCTTAAGATTCTAGTTTTTTTTTTAAGTTATAAAAGAAATAAATAATTAATTTTTTTAATTTTAATTTTAATTTTCCCCAAATTCTTATGTACTTACTGTCATTCACTACGGTATGTTTGTGAATCTCAACATAATTTAATTGCTTGCATTTTTTTTTTTTCCCCGGACAGAATTAAAAAAAAAAAAAAAAAAAAAAAGTACATCTTATACTATTAAGTGAGCAATATTTGTATTTATATTTCACTGTTCTCGAAAACGGTAGCTCGGACAGTCACGAGATTTAACACAAAGGTGCCGCCCCCCGAAGGTTCATTGTGGACATTGAAGTCAGATTTTCGAATTTTTGATTAGTTTTTTCTTAATTAATTAAAATGTGAAAATAATAACCTTCTAATTTCTGATAAATAAGCCATTTAAATTTTATCCATAATTTAATTGTTGCCAATTTTTTTTTCGACAGAATAATAACAATTAAAAAAAAAAAAAAAAAACCGTACATTTATTTAAAATGAGGAAAATAAATTAGAAATATCAGTCGTATCGTTACAAATAAGATACCAAATGAAAGGGAAAAATTTTGTGAATCCGATGGATTAAACAAGCTTATCGATCGGACAATTATATTTTTTAAAATTAACTAAAGTATGAATTTTAGGTGGCAACAGCAGAAGATTGTATGGAAACCGTTAAGAGAAATAAAAAAAAAATCTGCTTCACATTAAGTCACATGTTTTTGAAGTGGGATTAAAAATTGCAGTTTTCAATTTTTTTTTTAATTTTCTCTCACGATCACGAACACAAAAATATAATATACAGCCTGTACCCCACAAGACCAACTTGCATTTCAAATTTCATCAATTTTTTTTGGTTAATAAACAAAAAGTTACTTTTTCTTTTTTTTTTTTTTTTTTTTCAAATTAAATTTTACTCTAACTTTGAAAAGATTTTTGTGATACGATACATTAAGAATTTGGGTTTTAAAAGTTTTTTTAAAGTCTCTCTACGTTAAAGGCGAAATATTCAATGAGTAATAATAAAAAGAAACAGAATTCGAAATATTTCATTTTTAAATGAGATATCGCGTTGTAACACGAAGCAACAAAAATACCATAGAATTACATGTGGAAGGGAAAAGCGTAAATTTAACTGATGTGCTGGCTTAAGCAACATCATAATGTACATATTCAACATTTTATTCAACGTAATGAAATTACGTTAAATTAATTGTAACCATGTTAAATACACCGAAAAGGAAATCCAATCATAGGCTGAAATTGTGAGAAATACTTTTGTGTGTCCATGTATACACGACCCATGAACACTACGCACTCCAAAAATTAAACATCTTATTCTATATAAATAATAAATATAGGACAAATTTTCAAGTTATTCGGATAGTTTTTGTGACAGCTGTGGTGGTACAGACAAAAACAGATGTATATATAGACAATAAAATATATTTTAAAAGCCAACAGGGTTGACCTCACTGAATTTTGGCAGTGAAAGTTACAACATGAGGTTGTGTGGTGTGGAAACTATTTGTGTTGGTACAGACACAAACAGATTATATATAGACGATAAAGAAACATTTTAAAACTCAACCAGGTCGACCTTACTGTCGTTTTCGTAGTGAAATTTACAATATGAGGTGGTGAGAAGTAGGGCCTATCTTGTATTCGAGGGTTCTAAGCGTGAATGGGGCCCTTTTTGCGGAGGGAGTTTTTCTAAGGTGTCCTAGCCTGCATTTTTACGAGTTTTAGAGAAAACCATGGAAATTTTCGAATTGTCAGGCTGACAGCGGGATTTGGGTTTGAATCCAAAAAGTCCTGTCTACCACCATTGAGAGCAGAGCCCCTCAGCCCTAGTTGGGGCTCTTTTTACTCTATGAAATTTCTTTTAAAAAGTTGCATATAGCAATTATTTGTTTATCCATTGTTGTCAAAAAGGCAGAGAGGAAAAAAACAGCGAAGTAAAAATTATTAACTGGAGATTATTATATCTTTATTGATTTTATTTTCAACTTATCTAAAAACTGATAAAACTTCAAAAAAGAATACCACCTCTTCTTTCCAGGCATTCAGAATTATAGATTCAAACTCTTCTTTTTATAATAAAATTCAACTATTTTCTCAGTTTTCTGAAATACGCATTAAAGCAAATATTTTTTAAAAGCAAAAAAAAAAAAAAAAAAAAAAAAAAAAAAAAAAAATTATATATATATATATATATCTTATTATTTGATAATGAATCAGAGAAATGAAGAAAATTCTGTTACAACAGATGAAAATGAAGCCGAAAAGAAAATATTTATGCTAAACCCTTCTTTGAAGACGAAAACGGTAGAGACACATTTGATAGTATACTCAGAAAATAGTAGAAATGAAGATTCAAAAATTTTTAGTCAAAATGATGAAAAAAGTTCTGCTTCAAAAGATGAGTCTGAAGCCGAAAAACAAAATATTATGGTGAAACCTTCTACGAAGATAAAGGGGATAGAGGTTAATGTAACGGTATGTCCCGAAAATAGAAACAGAGATCCGTATCATTTGTACCAAAGAGATGAAGAAAATCTTATACTAGAGGATGAAGATGAAGCTGAAAAGGAAAAACTTTTATCAGACTCTTCTATGATGACGAAGGAGAAAGTGAAAGATATGCCGAGAAAACCAAAATGTAATTATAGATGTCCATTAACTTTGAGTCAAATGGATGAAGATGAAGTGAAAAACACAATTGTTTCTGAGAAGATCCAGGTTGAAAACTATTATTTTCCAAAACATCGAACAATTATAAGAAGAAAGGAAAAGACGCCAAAGAAAAACGGTTCTTTCATGACATTCCAAGATCTAAAAACTTTACTGATTCTTTATAATGGATTTGTATTGGTAAATATAAATTTGTTATTCTTGTTATGTAAAAATATATTATTTAAAAAATTATGATTTCGCAGAAATATGTCTGAGGATTGTAAAAATGGGAAATTCTACTTTTCAAGCAATATATTATTATTATTATTATTATTTATTACTATTAAGATTAAACTGATGTTTTCAAAAACAGTTTATGACAGTTTCGACTTGTAAACAGTATCTAATGGTCGACTTGAAAATCACATCAAATGGTTCTTCTTTAGGTAGGAGATAGGGCCAGTAAAAATAATATTTGATAAAATTAACATTTTGTAGCCTGGAAAAAAAAATAGGTAATAATAATAATAAAAAAAAATCTCTTTAAAATTTCTAATTTTTAACCGAATTTAGAGATTTTTGGGCTGTGAATTCATATAACTATTTACAGACAATTTTTTAACTTTTCCAAAGATTTTTTAAAAACGCGTTTTTATACTACAATCCAAATAATCACATGATTAACATGAGTTAAAGAAATGGCAGTCTGTAAATTTAATAAAATGTCGATTCAAAGTGATCTGAACACGCTTTAAAATTAATATTAAAGACTCCATCAAAAAGGTTTTCAACAAGCATAGTCAAGAACTTCCCCAATTGAATCAGCGTTCTAATAAATAAATAAATAAAAACGCATTGCAGTCTGTCTATTCATTTTGGTATATAGTGCAACAGATAGACAGACAATAGCTTCAAAATTATGACACAACTTTTTTTGGTGATTGGGTAATTAGAAAGAAGACTTCCAATATTTTGCTTTTAATGTGAATGTAAGTAAAATATTTGCCTTAAATTATTGTAAATTTCACTTGATAACCCATAGTTTTTTGTAATCTAAGGTATATTAATCAAGCTTATTCTACTTTTCCACCCTTTCTTACTATTTTATTACGCCTATTTAGCTATGCTATACATTATCTGCATTAGACAGGAAATAACTGTCTGCCTTTTCTTACTTATTAATTCAAAAGAAATTCACCTCTCAATATAACATCAGTGATTCAAAAATGAAAGTCACTATTGATGAATAACGTTCTAAGTATTTCAGTATTACACCTTAAAACACAAGTGTTTTTTTTCCTTTCTTGGCTATCTGAACCGACTTATCTCTTACCTGATAAACGCATGAGTAAAAAAAAGAAAGAAAAAAAAAAAAAAAATTCGCCTCTACCTTTGCAGGCGTAGCGAACTGTGGACTCGCTCTTTTTTATTCCACTTAAGATTTAATTCAAACAACGTACCTCTGTCGGTTTCCTGTGTTCTCGACTAAAACTAACATTGTAAAAAGGCAAAAAAAAGTTTAATTAAATATTTGATAATGGGTCAAAGGGATGAAGAAAATCCGGCTTCAGAGGATGAAACTGAACCTGAAAAGCAAAAACTTAGACCAAACCCACCCGAAGAAATGGAGATGAGAACGGTTCCAATCAAGATGAAAGATGGACATCCGGAAGTAATACCTGGTCACGATGAACCTCTAATTCCACTTTATATCCTAAGAGCTTTATTGATTGGTTTTAATGGATTTGTTGCGGTAAATATGAATTTACTTTTCTATGAAATATATTCTGGAATTATTACTAAAACAGGTTTGAATTCAAAAGAAATTTATCAAAGGGTTAGAACTTAATTTATCGCTCAACGGTCTTTTTTTTTTTTTTTTTTTTTTTTTTATTTAAACACTCTAGCACTAATTAGACATGGAGTGGATATGGAACCACTGCGATTATCAACACCTGTACCGAGACTTGAACCTTACACTTACTAGCTGAAAATCACAGCGCTAACTATTAAAATTTCCCCAAAGGACATTTCTAATTGAGAGTGAATATACAATAGATAGTTTAGAGATTAATCAGGATCGGAATTTCTGAAACTCCCCACTCCCATCCACCTACAGAAAAAGTGAAATGCAAAGGTTTTTACTACCCGTCCCTTTACTAAAATTGTAGTACGCTTATAGATTTGGCGGGAAAATCGCATTTCATATAATTGATAATAATTATCTTTTACACCAGCAAATTTAAGCCAGTTTTCACTTTCTTTTACCCATAATGATAGAGAATGAATTATTTGAGGGTGAATCTTTCGAAATCGATTTTTTATTATATTTATATGTTTTGAGGTCACCTGAATCCAAATATCAAGTTTTTAACGGTTGGTCTGTATTGTATGTGTGTGTATGTCTGTTATCAGCATATCTCAAGAACAAATTATAGCAGGCAGACTTGGTATTCTAAATCTGTATCATATAGGAATGTTACAATAAACTTTTCATTAAGATTAAACGAATGGATCGTATACAGGGACATCCAAGAGAATACAAATGCATTATGTCTATGGACGGAATTTACGGCAGGTACAGTTTAACATCTACTAAACAAAATGAAATGAACATTATGCATAAAAACATATTTCGTGTAGTATGTGATATGAAAATTATTCACTATTTGTTTACAGGGCTATCCTAAAGAATTGTAATATAGTAAGGTTGCACTTGGAAATTACTGGAAGTACATTTTGGGTTGTGTTATGTGTTATTAATATAGGATTATATTTAAGTACTAAATGTGGTGGGTACCTAATTTATAGACAAAATACCTAACTACCAATATTTAAGCGAAAACATTTTTTTTCTATTGAATATAATTGGTGGAAATTCTTTACTGCATTATTTTATGCCCAGGAAAACAGCTCAGGAATTAAGATTAATTGCTCATACCCATACGGTAAATAAAGTAATTTTTTTAATTTAAATATTGAGTGCATGTTTTTTGTAAAATTATGCATTTTGAGATTCTCTTAATACTTAAGTCAAATTTTTAACGTTTGGTCTTTGTGTATGTCTCATCAGCGGAACTTAAAAAAAAAAAAAAAGAAAAAAAAAAAAACTTCCTATTCAAATGTTGCATTTTAAAGTTTATATGAGATTGCTACTTGAAAAATTTCATCAGGATTGATATTTTTCAAGGAGTGGCGCGGTTGAATTTTACATAAATGTAGGTACAATATTTAAATGAGAGGTTGAAGGGGGCCCTCCTTATAGAGAATTATGCGTCAAATAAAACTGTTCTTAAGCCTAGTTTTAATTGTTTTTAATGTAGGTTTCTACACAGTATTTGTTATCTTACCCTTTAATCTGCAACCAGTCTTTCTATTTTCTAGTCTATATGCAGGGTAAGTGAGAGTCGTGTGAGTACCACACTAAAATATTTATTTTGTATTAATTAAATTATTGTTAAATTATATAATAATTTTACATTTTATATCCTTTTTTTGAAAATTTTCATCAAAATTTTCATAAACTTGAGAGTCGAGATTAAAAAGTTAGTTCATGGTTATTTTGGTTATTCAAAGTGCCTATTATATATTTCATATTCGTAAATTTGACAAAGCTAAGTGTTTCTTTAAAAATTTTCAAAGCAGAATTTGCAGAACTATTTACTAGTTTAAGAATATTTAAAAAATTATACTTAAGGATTAGGAAGTTAAAGTTTTGTATAATGCATTCTCGAAAACGATCTTTCCAACTGAAAGTCAATCACGACTATCATATAATACACCCCGCGACAAAGAGATAGGTACAAAGGGTTTTTTCTTTGATTTTTCATAAAATAACATTATCTAAATTGTGCTTATCATTTATTATAATCATAAAATAACACTATTCACGGACTAATTTTTGTTTTAAGACTAATTTAGAAAAGTTTTAAGACTAAAATTTTTCTAATTTAAGACTACACTCCGCGACAAAAAGATAAAAACAAAGTTTTTTTTTTTTTTTTTTTAATTTTTTGTAAAATAACATTATCTAAATTGTGCTGATCATTTATTGTCACAACAAAATATTATCATATCAAAAACACATTAAATATTTGAATCATATTCAAAATATTCATATTCAAAATAATCATATTAAAAAAAAGAAAAAAAAAAAATCCTTTGTTCCTATCTTTTTGTCGCGGTGTGTAGTCTTGAATCAGAAAAATTTTAGTCCTAAAAATTTTCTAAATTAGTCTTAAAACAAAAATTCGTCCAGAAATAGCGTTATTTTATGATAATAATAAATGATAAGCACAATTTAGATAATGTTATTTTATGAGAAATCAAAGAAAAAACCCTTTGTACCTATCTTTTTGTCGTGGGTTGTAGAATTAATATATTGGTCTTAAATTACTGGAAGCAATTTGGAATTTAAATCTGGTATTTACTATAAATTATTCTGTTTACTCAAAAGAAACTTTTAATGCGTAATATAGCAATATATGTAAAAGGATTTTGAGTATAAAATCTGAATATATAGAATTTTAGAGACTGTAGAATTGAAAAGTAGTGTAAATGAAGTGATTGGGTTGGGGACAAAATCTCGCCGACATAAATAGAAAGGAAAGCAAAATAATGTGAGTGATGATTGTGTTTGACACAAATAAAATGACACATTCACAACATTTTATTTGAATGAGTTGGTAATAATTAGTAATCTTATAAAAAATTTCATGACAACACATGCATATTTACCTTAGTCGAAACACTTACATACAGACAAAACCATCATAAAAATTGTTATGAATTTTGCTTAAAAGATATTAAAGAGTATGTTTATTAACTTTTGTCAAGATTAATCATAATGAATTCAACAGTGTTTATTAATTTTATAATTTTTAATTCAGGTTTGTGATCAGTGTTCAGCTTTGATGTCAGGATTGATGCACAATATTTTTAAGATGCATTTTGAATGGTGAAAATCAAATGTTAACTTAAAATTAAATATATATAAAATAATAAAATTTCCCCCTATGATATATATATATATATATATTACCATGTTTTTATTAACTTCTATTCTTGTTTGTTTGTTTGTCCGGTACAAATCTTGCAATCTATTTTTAACTAACTTCCCTACTAGCTAGACATTTGAAACTTTCACAGTAGCTCAGAACCCGGTGACAACACAATACTTCGAAGTCAGATTTTTGAATTTTCGAATAGTTTTCCTTTAATTAATTAAAATATGAAAATAATAAGCTCTTAATAGCAATAAAATAGCCATTAAAATATTGGCTATAATTTAGCTGTTGCAAAAATATTTACGAGTTTATTTTCTTTCGACATAAAAATAAATATATTTAATTCAACGTGAACGTTAAAATTTATAAAAAGTTAAATTATGCATCTCACAAAAATTGACGTCATTATCACTTTAAAAATTTTATACACATTGATAAGTGCTAATGTGGCTTTTGTCACGATGCTAATATACCTTGTTCTAAAAGGAGTAATACCTTATTTTTAAAACCAACTCCCCCCTCCCCCCACTATTATTATTATTTCACTGAACTGAGTCCGAGTACTTAAATATTGCTTAAATATTATTTTTTATCCTCGCGTATTTTATTAATGATTCATCAGAAAATTTAAAAGATGGCATATAAAAAGTTTTTTTTTATCTTATAATTATGTATTTATAAGGTTCTATGCGGTCCCCTCCAGAGATCATACGAAATAGATCATACTATTTTTTTTTATTCGACGCGATATTTTGTTTGGCGAGATTTTGTTTCACGCTATTATGTCCGGATCCCGATGTGATTTTATTTTTCTTAATATCAAATGAAGAAAAATAAAGGGTCATCAGTGTCAAAAACTCCAAAAATAAAAGTTAAATTCAGATACTGCTGTTTCGGGAACTTTCAGCATACCATCATCAATGCAGAATAGTTAGAAGGATTTCTGCTCCTAAACGTGTAAAGGAAGAATAGAGAATAGTTCGAATTCTAGACAGGGAGAATTGCTGGTCCATCTCTGGAATTTGCTTCCTTTAATAGTTTGGTGCCAAATTTTTCCAGCTGTTTTCCAATGATATTGGTCAGGGGCATAACAATTAAAAAATCATGAGAAGGGCTCAAAAAATTTCCTTTTAAAAATGGCTCAGAATTATATTCAAGAAAATTAATTATTAATTAAGTGTTAATTAATATTCGCAAATTATTAATCAAAACACAATCAACACAATTAAACAAAATCCCTAATAAGATTTAAATTTTGATCAAAATAAATAAATAAATTTTTCATTTGGCATTAAAAGAAAATTTCGCGATATCCAATGGGTGTGTGTGTGTGTGTGTGGGGGGGGGGAGACTTGAGTGCCCTGAGTCCGTCTTTATTACACCTTTAATGTCGGTATGCTTAAAAACTACCGAAACTGCAGCATGCAGATTGCGAATTTAACTTTTGACTTTTGACGTAGTTAATGTTGATGACACTTTACCTATTTACCTTTTTCTTTTCTTTTCCCCTTTTTTATTTGAAAAATATTCATACTTTTTTGTGAATGTGCAGCATTATTTTATTCCTAAATCCCCCCCTCCTCCCCCCCCCCCCCCAAAAAAAATAATAATAAAGTAAAAAAAATATACAGACATGACATTATTTCATTATTTAATGAAAATCTGACATTGACAGATTTTAATTTAGTGCCAGAGGCCTACTGCTAAACTTGTTAATATCGACAAATTCTTCTTTAGTTAATTCCTCACGATCTAAATTCCATGATAAAGTTTTCATTAAATCAAACCAATGTGTTTCAGCTGCAGATACTGTAACAAATAACGTTGGAAGTCCAAACTGTCTTATAGCCGCAAAACAACGTTTTTTCTCTTTTTCCCAATGAGGGGGAGGTGTGCCTTGGGGGGACTCATGTCAAAGGTGTGACTTGGGGGGGGACTCATGTCAAAGTTGTACCTTGGGGGGGGATTCATGTCAGAGTTGGGCCTTGGGGGGACTCATGTCAAAGTTGGGCCTGGGGGGGACTCATGTCAAAGTTGGGCCTTGGGGGGACTCATGTCAAAGTTGTACCTTGGGGGGGACTCATGTCAAAGTTGGGCCTGGGGGGAACTCATGTCAAAGTTGTGCCTTGGGGGGACTTCATTCAATAAATCCCCATTCAATAAACCGACTAAAATACGCCCTTAGCACTATTAAGAGTGACGTATAAAAATTCGACAACGCTGTATCGACTGAAATACGGGTACCTTGGGGGAGACTCATGTCAAAGTTGGGCCTGGGGGGGACTCATGTCAAAGTTGTGCCTTGGGGGGACTTCATTCAATAAATACCCATTCAATAAACCGACTGAAATAGGCCCTTAGCACTATTAAGAGTGACCTATAAAAATTCGACAACGCTGTACCGACTGAAATAGGGGTACCTTGGGGGGGACTCATGTCAAAGTTGTGCCTTGGGGGGACTTCATTCAATAAATCCCCATTCAATAAACCGACTGAAATAGGCCTCTAGCACTAAAAAAAATCTTATAAAGTTTCCTTTTATTTCAATTTAAAAAAGATCCATATTTTCTAACATTTTAAAAATAATTTTTCAAAACTTTAACATTAAAATCATTGTAACGAGTAGCTAATATGAAAATAAATAAATAAATAAAATAAAAATACGTTGCTTTTCCTGACTATAAATACACTATTGCAGTTTTATTAACAAATACACATGTTTTGTTTTGAATATGACGTCATTTTCACCAACACAAACATTTAGACCCTTTGAGGTAAAACTTCATCAATTTTTAAACTGCATCTTCAATTTATACATTTAATTTTTATATCATATTGTTTAATTTAGATAGGCCATATGATTGGATGACCATAATAGAGTATTTTTATAACAAAATAGCATTAGGAACAATTATAATAACACATTTTTGGATATTTTTAAAAAATTCTAATTAAAGGAGCACCAAATATGTAATAATTATGATAAATAATTATGGCTTACAACAATTTTTCAAAACTTAGGTAAAACAATTTCAAAATAGAGTCTGTCCTCGAATTTTGGGGGCATATGGTCACCCTAATTTAAGATAACACTTCGTAGTAAAGTGCTTCAATTCTATGATAAACAAATGTGAATGATTTACGTAATTATTAAGATTTGTTTATATCAAAGTGCATGTATGACATATAGGGTAAGTGCTCCGACATGCTCCAGTAATTGACATCTATCCGAAAATAATTAATAATTAAGAAAAATAATAAAATCATATATTTTACATATAAGAATTTTAACATTTTAGGTCAAACACTGGAGCATAGGGTGCTAATAACTGGTAAAATGAATAACTAGCAGTGTGAAACACTGGAACATAGGGGCCCAATTACTGATAAAAGGAAAAACTGGCAGTGCCAATTACTGGAACATTGATTGGGTGTCAAATAAAAAATTCATTAAAAAAATATTTGTTATCAAATGTATATATTTTAACATATATGTGGTTCTGAGAATGTCTTTCATGCCATATGTACTAACTTAAGATTTCTAAAAATATTTTCTGATGACTAGAACATTAAAAACATCAGAGATTGCTCTAAAAGTGTCAATCAATGGAGCACTTACCGTATTAAAATTGAACATTAAAATGTTTTCACCGTGTTAGTAATACAGTTTGAAGATTGTATCATTAATAATTTTTATTAAAACGATTCGGCACCTTTGACTTAGCACAATTGGAGATTTCATATAAATATTGAAATTTAATTTTTCCGACTGAGTGAAAATAATGCCTGGACCGGGACTCGAACCCCGGATCTTAGACTTACAAGGTCAAGGCTCTACCAATTGAGCTATCCAGGCCGACATCCCGGTCAGCATTATTCACTCAGATCCGGGGTTCGAGTCCTGGTCCAGGCATTATTTTCACTCATTCGGAAAAAAATTAAATTTCAATATGATTTTCTTCCACAGTTGATTGTGTAATTTTATTAAAAAAAAATTGTATTTCATATAAAGCTTATATTTCCATTTAATATTTATAAATTGAACTGTTTGTTCAATTAAATATACATTCAGGCAATAATTCTTAAGGTTTTTAATATATGTTTTACAGATTCGAAAACTTTTAATTGCGTTTTCTCAGTTTTCATTTTTTCATGAATTGATGATCTTCAAAATGCTAAAACTTCTACGAACATGTTTTAGAAAAGACTTAATATTTTTTTTCGAATCTTTAATAGAACCTACTTAAAAGAGTTAGAGATGGTTGGTTAGTTGGTTGGGTTTAACGTCGCACTAGTGCTGCGCAGATGGGCAATTGGCGACGGTCTGGGACACACACCAAAAGGTGGGCCGGAGACATGCCATCACAATTTTGATCCTCCACGGAAGGGATCAGAGATGGATTTTGAAATTTATTAATTAGTTTTTGGAAAAAAAAAAATAATAAAATTAAAAATGCATGTCTATTTAAAAATTTGAAAACAAGAAAAAAAAGAAAGAGAGAAAAAGTTTTTTGTTATAATTCATATTATTATTATTTTTTTCTTTTAAAGATATCGCAAAAATCCATTCCCAATTCTTTTAAGTAGGTTCTATTAAATATACACCCCCCCCCCCCCCCCCACATATATACAGAGGTCGATCCAGGCAAAAATTGGAACCCTTTTGCTGCCCCTTCACAAAATTCAAATTCAGAAAATAGGTCCCTTCAGAAAATTCAGATATATAAAAACACACCTTTCACAAAATTTTGTTTTATAAAAATAATACTTTTGTAAAATTTTTCCTTGTTTACAGTATTACTTTTAATGAGCGTCTATACTTGTTTAATAAAATTATTAAATGATTATTAACTTGATATTAAACATTAGATAAAGTAGAGTAACTGCTAAAATGAAAGGTTTCTAGCGACAATTATTTTTTTCACAAAAATAAATAAAAATTTCACAAGAATAATTCGTTTTTCACAAAAATGGGCCCTAAAAATTAAAACCTGGATCAACCCCTGATATATATATACACTAAGTGACCAAAAAAAAAAAAAAAAGCCGCACTTGGATATTTTCCTTTTCACCTTCTACAACCTCCAATTTTATCGTTTAAAAAGAAAATTTTCGAACAGATTTTATTATGTTGTCCTCCACATACACTTCATCTTTGAGTCCAGTATTAAAAACAAAATGCAATTGTCAGGAAAATTGTAATTTTAGAAACTATTTCAAAAATAGTAAGAATAAGGCAGTTAACGATGACACAAAAAGTATTAATTTTTGAATGAAAATCAAAAAATATTTTAATACGTGATATGGAAAAATAATTAAATGTTAACGAAATATTTTTAAAAGGGTCTTTAGCAAGATATAAAATTTTTTGGCAGTTTAAACTGGAAATTTGGTTTTAGGCGGCCATTTTGCTCATCCAAGCGAGATGACCGTAAGTTAAAAAGCCATTGATTATAAAATCGGTTTGTATTACATTTAGAACATAAAAAAGATTCAGAAAACGTGTTTAGTAGCATAATTTATTTAACTACAGTACAACAACTATTAAACAAAGCAGGTTTAAATGACAGAAAATTTGAAAAAATTCCATTCTTAGTGAAGAGAAGTAGAAAAGCAAGACCTCAGATGGCTAAAAAAATTAAAAAATGATTAGTTATTTGTTGGGTTGAACTGGTTCTCTCTGATGAGTCAAGTTTAACTTATTTCGAGCTAAAGAAAACAAGCAGATCTGATAACAAAAATATGACCGACTTAATGAAAATCGCACTTTTAAAACAGTGACACATTCTCCGTACATTACGGTACGGAACGGAGGTGCATAACTTTTCAAACACTCGGGAAAATTTTTATGCTGAAGTGATCAATTAACTCGAAATAAAACACAATCTGCATAAAAGTAATGCCTGACCGACTATTTTGGAGGTATCTTGGACATTTCCGTAAACAGCATTTGAAGAAAATAATGCTCCTTACTACACGGCGTCTGTGGTAAGTTTATTCACTTCAAATTGTCAAAATTTCTTATACATTCCCATGAGAACCTATAATTTTGTAAGTAATCATACCTTTTTTCACTTTAAGTTACCACAAAGGATATAGTAGAATTTCTTCTTTACCAGACATGGAAATAGTCAAAATCGCGATCTGCTCGAAAATGTTTCGTCTATAAAAAGGCGGGGGAGAGGGGAGAAGATTCGAAATTTGCAGCCTATAACTCTGCCAGAAGTAGAAAAAATTATTTGTGATATTTGGCACATTGAAATTTCTCAGATTTATATTAAAACACTGTATAAACTATGCCATTGCGCATTAATGCGGTAATTCCATATAAAGGTGAAATTAATCCAATGCAGAATACATATTTTTAACAAAAAATTGCTTAGACCTAACAAATAAATAGTTTTATTTCATATATTAAAATATAACTTGTTTATTTCATATAATAAATCATAATAGAATGCAAAGTGTATGGTTATTGCATTATGTTCAAAAAGAAAGTTTTATGCAGATTTTTAAAAAGTACGTTGTAAAGTGCAATAAAGCGAATTATTAAATCGAAAATGTACATAGGTATCATTTCACCACATTGGTATTATGCAAACAAGACAGTTTTATTTGTTTCAAACATTAATTTTAAAGTTATTACAAATAAAAAATGTATGTAATTTTTTCTGCAATGCGGCTTTTTTTTTGTCGCTTAGTGTATATATATATATATATATATATATGTATGTATTTTTTCAAACATATGCAGAAGTTTTAACATTTTAAAGATTATGAAATCATGAAAAAATGCAACTGAGAAAGCGCAATTTGGAGATTTCAAATCTCTAAAAAAATCTCTAAAATACCATAAGAATTGTTGCCTGAATATGTATTTTAGTGATTTTGTTCTTAGTCAGTCTAAGAACATGATTCGACAAGGATTTATTTAACAAAACCGTATGAAGTGTACTTTTTTTACATAGGAATTTTTGCTAGTGTTCAGACACTTTTGTTACCGACTGTATATGCCATAGCTGAAATACACTGTAATGAATCGGAATATTTTTGTGTGGTGCTGTAGACAAATAACTAAATTTAATTATATATTATATTATTATTATATATTATTATTAATTATATATTAATTATATATTATTATAGAAATCATGCTTTTGTACATGTAAATAATGCATGCTAATTACGTTTTATTTTCCTAGTTTAAAGGCATGAAAATTTATTTTAAATAAATACTATTAAAATACATCGTTATACATACGGATTTTTTAAAAAAAGTTTTTGCATATTAAATAAGGGCTAATTGTACTATTTTCGACGGGACACTTTCTATACTGAAATTGAATAATCATATTAGTTTTAAGGCGTTGTGGAAACTTTTAAAGAAAGGACAACGTGAATAGTTATAGGGAGAGTCCGGCAAACAGAAGAATTGAGAGAAATTATAAAAATATTTTAGATTTATTGAAAAATATTAAAACTATATATATAAAAACTACAAACATACTTCTAGCAATTTCAATTTATATACAATCCAATGTAACTGAATATTTTTGTGCGGTCTTTTACATAAATCAATCATTAATACTAATCGTACTATCTCTGTATATATATATATAAAACTGTCGCTGGCATCTTTTTTTTTTTTTTGTCTGTGACCGCGTCTTCTTGCGGAGAGCAAAGTCTTCCGCATCATGAAAGGTATCAATGTATGCCGAATACTCCAAAAAAGACATTTCAGGTAGTTAGAAATTTCTATCATCTTAATCAATGAAGTTATTAATTTAAAACTTCGGGTTTATAAAAGAGTATACGTTCTATTTGCTATCTTTCAAATAATTTTTGTTATTACGTCATTTTCCACAGGAAATTAATATGTTATCGGTGGTGTAAAGAATAAAACAAAATAAAATAAAAATATTCTATATAAATAAAGAGAAGTATCTGTCTGCGATCTGGTGCTCACACTAAGTGCAGAGCTACAAAATTTAGCAGATGGGTACCTGGGATCCTGCAGGAGTGCACCTTATCGAGATTTTTTTCGAATTTCGAATTTGAATTTTTTAAATTAATTTTTTTTTCTTTTGCTTTTAAATATTGGTTTCAATGTTTCATTTTTCTAAAATTTATTCTTTTGTTTCAATCGTCTGCGTATCTTAGCAACGGCTATTACGCTACTTATTTTTCAGTTGTTTATTTAATTCATTCATTCATTTGAAGGCAAAATCTTTTTTTTATACGTAAGCGAAGTGTAACATCACTGACCGTCTTTGGGGCCAAACAAATCTACATTGGACAAAAAGTCCAATGGACGATTAACATAGGAAATCTTTTGTTTGGCCCCAAAGACGGTCAGGGACGTCATAACTTCACTTGCGCACTCTTTTTCTTTTCTTAATTTATTATATTTATTAAAAATTAAATGGTAACTCAATACAAATAAATTGTTATGTTTATGTGTAATTTTTATAGTATAACAAATTTTTATTTTTCATTTTTCAAATGGATTCTTTTCTTTTCTTTTCTTTTCTTTTATAATATTTATTGGGGAAAAAAGTAGTAATATATAGTAGAAAGGATTAAACTGATTAAAACTTAAGTTTCATTAAAATTTATTATTATTATTTTTATTTAATTCCTTTTAAAGGAAAATCTACTTTTTATATCATTTATTATATTGCTCGGAATGTTATGATAATATAGTGTAAAGAACTGGGGCTATAAAATACATGGTTCAAAAACTAAAATATTTAATAGATGCTGAGATACAGTCATCTTTAAAATCAAAGTTCTTAAATAGTAGCAGATCCACCTGTTGTCGATAAATACCTAAATTGAAGTGCTCTGGAAATACCTTTCTGCAGGCAGTGGGAACCTAGACCCGATGAAGTGTGGGCTGAAAAAGAGATGCCGTAAGTAGCGGGTACCCGAAGCGAAGTTCAGAGCGATTTGTCATATTTTTTTTTTAGTTTTTATTTATAATGTGATATAAAAAATAAACAGTGATTCAATTCTTTTGAAAATTCATTTAAATAGTGACCAGCGAAGCAGGCGTAGCCTGCTAGTAATAAATAAATGTCGCTGTTGTTATTGGTAACAAAGAAATTTATTATCTGCAAATAGAAAGCGTTATCTTAGATATTTTTAATAAAAAAATGAATTTAGAATTTTAATCGTCTGCAGATGCTTTCCTTTTCTACTTTTAGAAAATGAAATTTCTTATTGTCAATTTCTTGTGTTGCTTATCATTTTTTTTTTTTAATGTTTTCTTCTTCGTTTTTTTTTTTCTCTTTTTTCCTTCTTTCTTTCTTTCTTTTTTTTGTGAATAATGAAATATCTAATGCTCATACTTTTTAATTTGATTTTTTAGTTGATTTAGGGCAATATACAATACCCTCTCTATAAATTTCTAATGTACAGCAATGTATATAGATATTACAAATTTCTTTCTATTCTTTAAAAAAAAAAAAAAAAAAATACTGATTTTTAGAGTAATATTTCATTAAAAGGAAAAGGGTATTAAATATTATGTACAATAGGTGATCAAAATTTTTATTTTTTCACTCTGACATTTTTCCGATTTTCTAGAAAAATACTGGATGAAATGACCTGGAACTTCACACATGCAAAGAAAATTTAAAAACTCAAATTTTCCACTTTTGATTTAATTCACAGTGCAATTAAGAGACCAACCATAAATTGAAGAAGAGCGAAAATACTTTGTTTCACCCTGTATCATAAAAAGCTACAAGTGACTTGTAACTGTAACACATTGTTTCACATACTATGTACAATATTTATATGTTTCGTTGTGGGAATTGCACAATTATTTATATATATATATATATATATATATGTATTTTTTTTTTTTTCCAAAATTAACTAATTTTTGTGACGAGTTTTTTGCTTATAACTAGAATGGATTTCCATAAAATTTTACAAAACTTGTAGAAAAAATGACAAAACATAGTAGAGAAACATTATTCTGAAACATGAAATTCACATGTGTAATATTCGTTGAGATATGAGCATTTTTAGTAAATATTATTTTACTGCACATGCGCGAAAGATAGAAAATTTTTTATTCTATAGGTTGAAAGCTACATATATTGGTCAACTTTTGTCAAAAGTTTATTAGAATTGAATAAAAATTAAGCAAATTGTCGGCAAAAGAACGAGCTAGATTTTAGTTATTTCCCGGAGTTGAAATTTTATAAGGGGTTTTTCATATGTTGCGTATTTGATTTGAAGATTGTAGCGCTCCAATGCTACAACCCAAGCGCCCCCTAGTGGTCATGTTACCAAGAGCCAAAACATTCGAGTAGAGTCTGTGGATGACAAGTGTGGTTGAAGCTTCGCCACAATGGCTTACGGCCACAAAATCAAACTTTGTAGGTGGCGGAACTATAATTTGAATCCAATCCAACCATTTCGACTTATTGTCCTTGTATGCATTTATTTGTTTGTCATGTGTGTAACGTTTAATGTATAATAAATTTTGTTTCACTACACCCACCTTATTATTGAGTTCCCGCTCTTACAAGATCTAATTATGTCAACCACGTTACAAAAGTCCTTTTTTGTGAAAAACCCCTTATAGTCTTGTATTCTAACCTATTTTTATTTATTAACTGAGATTTGTGAGTTCATAAGGGGTTTTGCAGAAAAAATAACTTTTCCAACATGACTGAAATAACTGGCTCTTCAAATTAAATACGCAGCATGTGAAAAAACCCCTTATGTAATTTCAACGCTGGAAAATACCTAAAATTTTGCTCACTCTTTTGCCGACAATTTGCTTAATTTTTATTCTATTCAAATGAAGTTTTGACAAAAGTTGCCCAATATATATGTAGCTTTCAACCTATAGAATAAAAAAATTTCTATCTTTCGCGCATGCGCAGTAAAATAACATTAACTAAAATTGCTCATATCTCAACGAATATTACACACGTGAATTTTATGTTTCAGAATAATGTTTCTTTAAGGTTTTGTCACTTTTTCTGGAAGCTTTGCAAAATTTTATGGAAGTATGTTCTAGTTATAAGCAAAAAAAAAAAAAAAAAACTCATCACAAAACTTAGTAAATTTTGAAAAAAAAAAAAAAAAATATATATATATATATATATATATATATATATACATACACATATCTACCTAAATAATTGTGCAATCCCACAACGAAACATATAAATATTGTACATAGTATGTGAAACAATGTGTTAGAGTCACAAGTCGTTTGTAGCTTTTTATGATACAGGGTGAAACAAAGTATTTCCACTCTTCTTCAATTTGTGATTGGTCTCCTAATTACACTCTAAATTAAATGAATAGTGGAAAATATGAGCTTTTAAATGTATGTAGCATGTGTGACGTCCCAGGCCATTTCATTTTGTATTTTTTTAGAAAATTGTAAAAATGTAAAAATAGAAAAACATTTCTAATAATTTGATCACACACTGTATTTCAATTTGACATTGAATATAGGGATTTGTATAATATAGTTCTGCTCTTGTCTTGTGTTATGCACTGTTAATATTCCTATTCAGGGAGAGGCAAAGCAGCGAATAAGCGGGTAGAGTCCAGCAGGTGTTAATAAGCGAAGCAAGTCGGGGGTTGGTGAGCGGAGCTAGCAGGGGGCAGAGTCCCGTATTGTTCTTCAAAGAACACTTTTGAAGTGTGTAATTAAACTTTTATGTATTAATTTCACTCTGTTTTATACAGAATAAACACACTAAAATATGCCTTAAACCTATCACAGACCGAAGTTATCCGAATTTTCTTTGAGACACTGTACACAAGGCATTTCTACTATTTATTTGCTACTTTTACTATTATTTACTTCTAGTAATAAGTGTTACTTATACTATTTTTAATAGGGAACATACTGTAATGGACCTGAATAGCGCGTATCAGTTTCAAATCATTCTAATTATACTAGTTAGATGTAGGGCTACTAAGGCGCCCGTTGAAAAATGATCATTTCATTTTATTCAATAATTTATTTCTAGCAAGCCTGTGCGAAATTTTTGCACTTTATTTATCTCTTCGATAACTTTAAAATTATTATTATTATTTTATAGCCATCATTTTTACTTTCTTCTATATGTAATATAGAGAAAGTATTGGATTCGTAAAAATTTTCGACCTCGGGTTTTTGATGGATTTACACGTTTTGAGAGCTGTAGAACACGATTTGACCCTTTTTAGAAAATGTCTGTCTGTCAGTCTGTCTGTCAGTCTGTCTGTGTGTGTGTGTGTGACAAAATTTTGTGGCAACTGTATCTCAGGAACTACTGCACAGAATTTCATACAAATTAGTATGTAGTTGCACCTTGACATAAATTAGTGCCTATCAACTTTTGGTAAAAATTGTCTTACAGGTTGCGTTGCCATCCCGCTTTTTCTAAATTTTTAACATGGTGATATAGGACAAAATTTTGTATAAATGTGCATAAAGAGAATTATTTTTTAGTAATCATTATGAAATTTACAAGAATTATTTATAATAGAGGTAGTCAACTGGGGAAAAAATTTTGTATGCGTAGGAGCCTCGTGAACCCCCCTGGGGGGGGGAAGTCCCCCCTCAAGGGGAGTAAATTTTCAAGATGGGTATCTTTCGAAAGGTCTCGTAAATACCTTTAAAACGAATGGTTGAACTATAAATCTGTGATAATTTAAAACAAAGTTATCGATTTTTTTTACTTTTAACAAAAAGTAACTTAGAAAAAAAAAATCGTATTTTTTTTTTTTTTTTTTTTTTTTTTTTTACGAAATTTAACCAGACTTGGTATTTAGTTGGCCCCTGACATAAACTGGGACTGATTAGATTTGGGGATCAATCACTCAACAGGTGGTGCTGTGATCGTATTTTTTCTAAATTTTTAACATGGCAGTATAGCACAAAATTTCGTATAAATGTACATAATGGGAGTTATTCTTAACCTGTGATTGTGAAATTAATATGAATTATTGATAATAGTAGTAGTTAATTAGGAAAAAAATCTCGGTCATCGCTTCCCGCCCGCAGGGGAAAGTACCCCCCCCCGGGGGGGTAAATTTTCAAGATGGGTATCTTTCGAAAGGTCTCGTCAATATCTTTAAAACGAATGGTTGAACTATAAATATGTGATAATTTAAAACAAAGTTATCGATTTTTTTTTAACGAAAAAAAACTTTGAAAAAAAATCGTATATATATATATATATACATATATATATATATATATATATTTTTAAATATTGTTACTGCGTGAATTTGTATAGGAAAATATAGAAGAAAGTCTTGTGGTCGCCACAGCATACTAGTTTCACATGCATAAGCAAATTTAATATTGCATACATCTGTACTGATAAGTATAAAGGGTTTAAGTCCAAAAATGTCGATTTTGAGTTAAGTACATAGTCAGACTCAGAAAAAAATTCTCAATGGATTGGTATAAAGGATTTAAGTCTATGTCATTTAGTCTTTGAGAAAATCGATTGGTAAAAAAAGGTTCAAATCAGAAATGTACCATTCATGTATGGTATAAAATATTTAATTCAGTCTTTTCCTGTTTTTAAATGAAGGTTGATAATCACTGAATGGTATAAAGGGTATAAATCCACATAATCCCTTTTCCCTAATCGATTCTTCTGATTTGTTTTTAGACAGTTTAATTTTATTTTTCGCTTCCTGAAAAATCAAGAATATGGACTTAAATCCTTTATACTTATCAGTACAGATATATATATATATATATAAATTGGCAACAATTATAAATTTAAATGTCTATTTTAAAGCTATGTTTTTTAAATATTTTAATTAATTAAAAAAAATCTAATAAAAAATTCGTTACAAACAAGGTACCAAATGAAAGGGACGACTTTTCTGAATCCGTCGGACTAAACATGTGATCGATCGGACAATTAATTTTTTTTTAAATTAACTAAATTATGAAAATTAGGTGGCAACTTGCGTTCACACACAGACAGAGTCCAAGGACATCTCTTAAGCCTTTTTATAAGCGTGACAGAGTCAGTGATGAGCGTAACTATATGTGCTGATTTACGGAATTTGGAGCGTGAACAAGCAGACAGACAGGGGGACCGAAGTTATAAGCTCTTTTCAACTATTTTAAAACGTTTTTAACACGCTTTTATTAGCTTCACCTGTCTGTATGTTTGTAACTGCTCTGGGAGCAAACAAAAAATCTATATTGTAAAAAAAGACTTTCCCTACGTGAACGCTGTGGTTGTGAGGTAAAGCTCCGGGCTATGAACCTAAAGGTCTAACGTTCGAATCCAGTCAGAGGAGATTTTTTAAAAAGGGTTTTTGTTTAATTCTAAATTATTTTAATTAAAGATTTAAATATATGTAAATATTATGGTGTGCCACTCACACGATTTTTTCTTACCCTGCATTTTAATACTAAGATAGATATTTTGTGCTTTTCAGTTCACATTTCTATAAAAGCGTGTTCTTTAATTTTTTAAAACTATAATATTATTTAAAATGATGAAGAGAGTGAAACTGTTTTTTTTTTTTTCAAAATTTTCAAAATGAAATTTTTCGAATGTATCGAAAATAAAGTACTCAAGCATAACTGAAGAGATTTCTGGTGTGCTTGAAATAAATTTCGGTTGTGCTCGATTTTGTCACGGATAAGAAATGATATCAAGTGGAATTCCATATTCTAAGTACACAGTAACGACGGATAAAAAAATGTGATGATAAAATAAAAACTTTTTAATCTTTGAAACCTTCCTTATGATAACATTTTCAAGCGGTAAGTTATCATCCATGCGAAAGCGACCCAGACAATGATTCTTTTTTGTTTAGTTTTTCATTTATTTTTTGTTTCTCTGTTTTGACTTGAAAGAAAATTTTTCTGTATCGCTCACGCACATTTTTGTTCGGATATCATTACTTTTTATTTTTGCGTAACATTAAAAAATGCTTAAAAAATTAGGAGGGGAAAAAAAAACTTTACCCTTTTTATTATTTTTTACTTTTTTTTTTTTTTTTTTTTTTTTTTTTACAGTACCTTTTAAGAAATAACTGGGCACTTTCGATTTCAGACGTTTTGCAAAATATCTACAAATTCTTCACCAATTATTCTGAAGCTTTGGGCGTGTACAGAACGTGTTATTTTCTAATTTATCAAAGAACCCCCTAGAAATAAACATTTCATTAAAATATAGATGAGAGGAGGGTATTATGAAATACCATTTACATTTCTTAAAATAACTTTAGTTGTTTTTAATAAAAATCCCCAAAATCATGATGAGTACATAGTGTAATTATTTGTAATGAATTGTCAATGAAAAAAAAAATCCAAACATTTTTTTTTGTTGTTATAAGAAGTTTACTTAAAAAAAAAGTTACAAATGGAGGCTAATATGAAATAGTCGGATAATATGGAATAGGTGGTTTAAACTGTTTAAACCATAGAAAAACTAATTAGACTTCATAAAATCATCTTCGGAGAATTTTCTGTGACAGAAGATACATTCAGCGTCTTTATTTTCTGATTCTTTAGTTGAATACATGAAGTCAGTTTCAGATGATACCATGAAATACCTAGTATTATATAATACCCGACACTCCATTTTTGAAAATAAACTTTTAAAGCATTTGCAGCTAAAAAATGACCAACGTATAACAAAATACAATTCTTTGAGCATACATTATGCTTAACATCAATTTTAAACCTCATGTGTAGTAAGTTTAAATGTTTGAAAACGTACCTGCAAAAACTGTTGAAAATCACAAAACATACTTTGTTCTATAGAGAATGGTACGGCAGCAACTTGCTTCTTACTGTATTGCTTCATGGGAATCCTTCTTGAGTAATTCATAGTATTTTGAAGAGATAGCAGCACCAATCAGAGCCGAAACCTCGGTATTCCATATTTCCCGACTATTCCATAATACCCTCCTCTCCTCTATTCTATTTTCTGAATGTTTGTAAAAATGTGATAATTTGAATGTGGATATATTTGGCAAATAAATACATTTCTGATTTTATATTTACATTTAAATAGTATTTTTTTGTCTAGTTTTTAATTATGCTTTTATTCTGTAAATATACAGTCGAACTTCGTTAACGTGAACACTGTTAACGTGAATTACTTTTAGCATGAACTGTTTCCACCATCCCGTCAAAATGAACATTAGCTAAGTTATATGAAGAGTAGTTACTGATAGCATGAACTACTCATAACACGAACAAATTTTTTATCCCCCTTGAGATTCACGTTAACGAGGTTCGACAGTACTGACAATTCCTGTGGTATTTCAAATATGTGTCTAAATCATTTCATTTTCCCTGACAGAGAGCTTATTAAATAAGGCAGAAAAACTGTCTTTATAGAATATAATATTTTCTAGAATTTTCCTCTTTAGGGTTTTTATTTCTCTTAACAAATCAATTTCTTTATTAAATTGCTGTTGTTTTCACTTTTACCCTTTTTATACGCTTCCAAGTTGAACAAATAGAGTTGTAACTAGATATTTTTATTAAGTGCAGTATCACAGGCCTAGGAAAGAGAGACGTTCAGAAGTGGGGCTGAAGAAGAAAAATTTGATTCTTTAAAATTTCGTAAAGTTTGAATATTTGCGTGAAACGCAGACATATTAAATATTTCTATTCTTGATATGTATATATATATATATATAATAAAATAAAATAAAATAAATAAATCAATAAAGCAGAAAATACCGTTTTACCAGATAAGTAGTATTTAGGGGAAATGTTTTTAGGTTAAGGGGACTTGGAACCATTGAAGGTTTCATATGAAAGCGTACATTTCCATTTAATATTTATATTGGGTTTGTTCAATAAAGTACACATCCAGGCAACAATTCTTATGGTTTTTATATATTTATTTTACTGATCTGAAATCTTTGGATTTGGATCGGATTGGATTTGGGAGTAAGATCTATTGACTGCTCTAGGGTCCTAGGCCTGTGGAGGAGGATGCCTCCGTGTGTGTGTGTGTGGGGGGTCTTTCTAAGCGGTCCTAACCCATATTCATGCAAGTTTAAGAGAAAACTACGGAAAACTCCAAACGGCTATGCCGACGAGCGCGAACTGGGATCGAATCCTACCAGCTTTGAGTGTAGAACCGCTCGGCCGCTGGCCTCTGAAATTGTTAAAATGCGTTTTCAGGATTTCCATTTTTTCATGGATTCATGATCTTCAAATTCCTTAAACTTCTACAGATATTTAAGAAAAGACTTAATATCTTCATTTGGATATTTAATAGAACCTACTCATAAGTCTCGCTAATATATGGGGCTAAAGATAAAGCGTTTGGTAGATGCTGAGATTTAGCAGAATTACAACTATAGTTTTACAGATGAGAATTATCCATTTGTAAAATTGTAATTCTTAAATAATATCAACTCTACCTGTCATTCGATAATCACCTATATATTAAAGTATCCGGGTAAGGTTCTGTTGCAAGCAGTTGTGACTGGGAACCTGGACTGGGATAGTGAAGGCGGGGAAAATGCTGTCGAAGGCAGTGGGGACCTGAAGTGAGATTTTAAGCGATTTGGATGGATTTTTAAAATTTTTATTTATAAAGTGATATAAAAAAGTTATTATTATTATTATTATTTTTAAATTCAATTAAATATAGTGAGTAGAGAAGCTGGTGTAGTCTGCTTGTTTACAATAAATCAAAGACATTTTTTCGGAAATTGAGTTATTGATAATTATGACTCACATATTTTGATCACATTGTTTTAGACATTTATTTAGTTTTCTGTGATTTAATAAACTTTTTCCTTTGAAGAAATGTGCTGTATGTATTTATAATGAATACTAGGAAAATATTATAAATACTGAAACTGAGATGACTGGTATTTGAAAACTTTCATTATATCACGAAAAATTTCTTTATTATTGCATTAATAAAGGCTAAAAAAAGTAGCTAATTCATTCATGGTATCACTGTCTTTAGGGGTGAAAAAAATAATAATCTGGTGTGACACTAACACAACATTTTCTTACCTTGCATTTCAATAAGATAAATAGAGAGTGCATGATTAACAAGTAGTGCACACATAAACCTGTATTTAACAAAATAATTTAGGCTTAGAAAAAAATTTATTTGATATATAATTCCATGTGAGAGGAGAGGGCACTACCACCCTCTCTCAATCCCCGTTCAGTATAGTACCTGCATTGATATAGAATTCAAAGCCGTTAATAACTTTAAAACTTTATTCAAAAATTGTCAGACAACTTTCACCCACACAGCTTATCAGTTTTGATAAAACTTTTTAAGTAGCAATCTCATATGAGCTTCAAAATGCAACAGATGAATTTAATGCAATTATTTGTTTTTAATTTACGTTGATAACAGACACACACAAAGATCAAACATATAAAACTTGACTTTAGTATTCAGGAACCACAAAACGCATAACTATATAAAAAACAAGTGCTGAAAATTTAATTTAAAGTAATACATTGTTTACCTAATAAGTATACGGAATTGGTTTTCATTCCGTATACTTATAAGGTACTTTTCTAAGCAGTTTTCCTGAACATAGAAAAGTATAGAAAAGCACTTTTACCAATTACATTTTTATTATTATTGAAAGAAAAATAAAAGAAAATTAATAATAATCAGTATCGTTACAAGCGATATCGAAAAAGTTTTTTTTAATAATTTTGAATTAGGAAATAAAAAGTGCGCGTGAAATAATATGAAATAAAATAAATAAAAAAATGAATTTAATGATTTAATGTTTTTGTTTTTCGGGGGCTGCTCATGCATATAAAAAATGCGTATTAAAACGAGTCGAAGAAGGAAGCGAATGAAGTATTGAGTTATATTACGATAAATACGATAGATAATATGATACGATATATTAGACCTATCGTCCAGGGTTAGTAGGCATTTTCGTTGAAAGAAATAGTTTGTTCGTTCGGTGCAACTTGCACATTAGTCCCGTGAGGTACAACTTTCACATTAGTCCCTTGAGGTACAATTTTCACTTTAGTCCCGTCAGGTACAACTTGCACATTAGTCCCCTTTAAATATAGTGACCAGCGAAGCTGGCAAAGCATTCGTTGATTCACTACCTCAATTGATTTTTATTATTATTATTTTCAATGAATTTGGAATTATTTACAAAAATTACCATCCAGGAATAAATTGTGCTTTGCGTTGTATTAAGAGCTAATTGTTGTTCATGTTTCGGGAGAAAGGGCGAGAATTTTATATTCCTCTAATTAGCCGTCATGCAGACAGCTTTTCATGAATAGATCAAAGATAAACGTAAAGGCACCACATCATGTTTTAATCAATTTTACATAATTTAACACTTTAAGAAAATTCTGGTGTCTCTGTCTTTATATATAAATCACTTAATATATTTATGAACAAAAATAACTGAAAATTAATTAATATGCAACATTTTATTATTATTATTATTTTTTTTTAAATAGATGTTAAGATGTAAAAGATGATGCCATTAACATAAAAGAATGTCACGTGAACCAATTTTAAATAATTCAAATTCCCTTGAGAGTCAAATAGGAAAGATGTAATAAATTAAAAAATATATTCATTTGGAAATATCAACAGCTCGGCAAGCGAAAGCCTATTAGTTATTAATAATGTCAACCGCATTCCTAAATTTCTATTGAGAAGTTCTCCCAATAGTATCGATAATTTACTTACTAACCTCTTATCTGCCGAAGAAAATTTACGAGATTCGGTTCAAAGTCCCACCATTCTTTGTCAACTTTGAAATCAGTACATCTTTGGAAAATACTGTCAAGATCGCTTTCAAGGTTCTTTTATTGCATTGTCAAGCCGTATCAATAGTTTCACTGGTAGCAGTACACTGTAAAAAAAAAAAAAAAAAAAAAAAAAAAAAAAAAAAATCGTGTAGGATTACGGAGAAAGCCTGGCAACAGAAATTCCAAACAAAGTCCGTAAAAAAAAAAAAAAAAAAAAAAAGTTTAGACCGTAAATTAAGTATATGATGATCTTAAATTATGTTACACGCCCGTAAAAACATTTTTTTACGGGCTTTGTCTGGAATGTCTGCTGCCGGGTTTTCTCCGTAATCTTACGGGTTCTTTTTTTAATAGTGTACAATACGAAGAATCGTACTTAGAAAAAATGTATGCATACGCCTAGGGCAGATAAGGGGCTAAGTAAGGAATATTCTAATTCCGAACAATGAAAAAATAAAGGAGCAAAAATACTCAAAAATGAGTGAAATTGTGTCAAATTTCAATATGTCATATACTCAAAATAGCTCTGAAGCAAATACACTCAAATTAAACCCCCCCCCCCAATTCTTACATTAATGAATATATTAACATGCTCAATAATTGGCATAGACTGCCATGAATCCCAATATCCCAAACACAGATTCTCATTGATGCATTCTTCCGCAAACCCATATGAAACCGCCATGAAATATAGTTCTGCAAATTTGAAAGAGTAAATACTCAAAAAATGAGTAATACTCAAAAATACTAAAAAAATGAGTGAAATTGTGTCAAAATTCAATATGTCACATACTCAAAATAGCTCTGAAGCAAATATACTCAAATAAAAAAAAAAATCTATGCAATTATTTAGTATATTAACATGCTCAATAATTGGCATAGCCTGCCATGAATCCCAATATCCCAGACATAGATTCTTATTGATGTATTCTTCCGCAAACCAGTATGAAACCGCCATGAAATATAGTTCTGCAAATTTGAGGGAATAAATACTCAAAAAATGAGTGAAATTGTGCCAAATTTCAATATGTCACATACTCAAAATAGCTCTGAAGCAAATACACTCAAAAAAACCCCAATGTACTTACATTAATGAATATATTAACATGCTCAATAACTGGCATGGACTGTCATGAATCCCAATATCCCAAACACAGATTCTCATTGATGTATTCTTCCGCAAACCAGTATGAAACCGCCATGAAATGTAGTTTTGCAAATTTGAGGGAATAAATATTCAAAAATACTCAAAAATGAGTGAAATTATGTCAAATTTCAATATGTCACTTACTCAAAATAGCTCTGAAGCAAATACACTCAAATTAAAAAACCTCAATGTACTTACATCAATGAATATATTAACATGCTCAATAATTGGCATAGCCTGCCATGAATCCCAATATCCCAAACATGGATTCTCATTGATGTATTCTTCCGCAAACCAGTATGAAACCGCCATGAAATATAGTTCTGCAAATTTGAGGGAATAAATTTTGTGTTTGAATTTTTTTTGCTTAAATTTGTCCAAATTCTCTTAAAGAACTTCTTTTAGTTCAGCATATTTCTAATAAAATATAAAGTGAACAAATATTAAATTTAAAACATGCAGTATTTCATAAATGAAACAAGCATGTTTTTCCTTTTCAAACAAAATTACTCATTTCGAAATGCGAATGTCCATTTACTCATTTTTGAGCACTTCATTTATAACAGTGAATTATTAATATAGACCTTTAAAAATTAAGTTCATATTTTTCTTTTTTCAGATCCTTGGTATGGCCTTGCTTGCCGTGGCCGTCTGGATACGGGTTGATCCCGAATTTTGGGAGTACGAAACAGCTTTAGATGTTGACAATTTTCACACAGTCTGCTCTATGTTGATCGTTGCATCACTAGTTCTTCTAGTCGTCGGATTTCTCGGATGTGTAGGTGTCGTAACAGAGAAAAGATGGATGCTGATATTGGTAAGTTCATTGAAAAATTCGTATAATCAAGAATTTCGGGATAGGGAATTCTTTCAGTTTATCATTTGCAAAAGGTTAATAATAATAGTAAAAGGTTTTATGTACTAAGTAATAAGTACAAAACTTTGAATAAACACCATAAATTGCAATAAATTCGCAACAATTGTTTCGGGTAGAAAGAACACACAACCCTTCGTCAGGTGAACAAAGTAGACACGAGTGCTGCAGTTAAAGCGGCAATGAACCTATGTTTATGTAGTTGAAATAATATGGATTACCATTTAAACATTTTAAATAACAAGTCTTTTAAACAAAACTCACACAAGGATCATAATCCGTATTTATTATGAAAATTAATTTTAGTGAAAATCAATAGGATTTACGTAGTTGAAATAATATGATATTTAATTTAACTTTTTCATATTATCAAATGTTCTTAATATCAGGGCCTGATTAACGCATGAATGCACTGAGCCCAGAGACTCAGTCACTTGGGGAAGGGGGAGGGGTTTGTGCTTTCAATTAAAAAAAAATTTAATTAAAAATAAGCACAAATTTTGAAGCTCCATGAAAACTTTACTTTTGAAAGCAAAATGGAAAGTTTAAAATTGTATATCTATTTAAATAACCATCATCATCATCATCCCAGCAATTTAATTTACCCTCAAATATGCAAAATGTTTTGATGAAATAGTGGAAAAATGTAAAGTTTTTATTTTTCAAAGAGTGGTAAAAATCATGGGGTAATAGGTAAGGGGCCCAAAAATCACGTTGGTTCCTTGCTCACATTTGGCTTGATTGGGCTCTGCTTAATATCAAAATTATGTAAAATGATTTTTATTATACATTGCCGAAAATGGCTTGCCTGGAAGTTTAG
This sequence comes from Salticus scenicus, assembly GCA_963930645.1. Taxonomy (NCBI): domain Eukaryota; kingdom Metazoa; phylum Arthropoda; class Arachnida; order Araneae; family Salticidae; genus Salticus; species Salticus scenicus. Next base: position 87,421,648 of record OZ005662.1, read on the forward strand.
TACTGTTGTGAAAGTAGATTTATAGTTATTCGCGATTTATAAATATAAAGTAGGTGCTCCAGTGATTGGCATGTTCCAGTAATTGGCATCTATCCCGAAATAATTAATAAATAAGAAAAATAATAAAAAATCATATATTTTGTATATAAGAACTTTAACATTTTATGTCAAACACTGGAGCATAGGGTGCTAATAACTGGTAAAATGAGTAACTAGCAGTGTCAAACACTGGAACGTAGGGTGCCAATGACTGATAAAATGAAAAACTGGCAGTGTCAATTACTGGAACATTGAGTGGGTGTCAAATAAAAATTCATAAAAAAAAATAATTGTTATCAAATGTATATATTTTAACATATATGTGTTTCTGAATGTCTTTCATACCCTATGTACTAACTTAAGATTTCTAAAAATATTTTCTGATGACAAGAACATTAAAAACAACAGAGATTGCTCTAAAAGTGTCAATCACTGGTGCACTTACCCTAATGCTCTGAAAAAAAAAATCTGTGACTAGCATCTAGAAATTAAATTGTGGCTCTAGGGAAAATAGCTCCATGTCCTCTTTATAAATTCTAGTTCCCTTTGCTAGCAAGTTCTGGAAACCCTTGCTAGAATTCTAGAGCGTTTTCCTACATCATCATGGTCAAACGTATTTAAAAATCTCTGCAAATAAATGCGACCACAAGAGGCGAGTTTCAGTAGCTATACTTTTGGTTTATGACCCCCCCACAAAGCCACTTACATCAATAAGACATCTATAAACGTGCATAAAAGTTTAATAATCTATTTAAAAAAACCTTTAAAACCCAAATTCTTAATGTATCATATCACATAAATCTTTTCGAAGTTATGATTTTGCAAATTTTTTTGTATTAAGGTGAAATGATAAATTTCAGCGGAAAAGAATTTGTACTCTTTTATAAACCACGAAAGTCTAGGCGGTAAGGCAGTCGAAAATTCGATACACGTCTGCTTAACTTTTTTGCTTTTGACTTTTTTAAACTGGTTGTGCCATATATCGGTCATTACAAACGTAAATATGCATAAAAGTTTTTTTTTTTTTTTTAAATAACTGCATAATTGTTTTAGAATTATAAAAATATGCATACAATGTTACTCCCTGCAAACAATTTTTTAATTTTGAGTTTTAAAAAATATTTTAAATTTGTGTACTACTTTGTGAATTTATCGATGAGTTAATTTTTATAAAACATTTTTATGTTTGAATACTAAATGGGGAAAAGGATCCATTAAACTTCCACAAATATCCTACAGATATCTAATAGCACGACAAACGTCACTCTTCTTTACACCCATTAGGTGTCTGTTACATATCCGTTAAATCTCCAAATATCCAATAATTGGACTTGTTAGATCTAATGGATATTGAAAATATCTAAATCTTGTTTTGATTTACCATGTTACAACTATTAGACACCGAAAAAGCCACGTCTAAATTTCGCCTCTATTTAAACATCTAATAGATATCTGTAATCAGTACTGGATATCCAGGACATTTAATGGACATTCTTAAGATATTTTGTACCTTTTATGGATCATTGGATGTAATTTAGATATCATCTAATAGATATCAGTGGCTGTATGGGCCAATTATAGAAAAGCAAGCGAGAATTTCTCGCAATACAAAGGATTCATTCATAATATTGTTTATCATCTAGGAAAGTATAGACTAAAAATTCTCGAACATTTTGTCTATTCAGTTTGTCTTTCTGCTTTATACAAAATTTGGAAATCTATATTTCTAGTTTAGGAACTTAGAAAATGACTATTTATTCGTTCTAGATGAAGGCGGTATGCATTTTTTTCTTAGTGCGTGTTAGCTACACTCCGCGACAAAAAGATAGGTACAAAGGTTTTTTTCTTCTTTAATTTTGCATAAAATAACATTATCTAAATTGTGTTTATCATTTATTATTATCAAAAAATAACACTATTTCAAGACTAATTTTTTTTAAAAGACCAATTTAGAAAATTTTTAAGACTAAAATTTTTCTAATTTAAGACTACACTCCGCTACAAAAAGATAGGTACAAATGTATTTTTTTTTTTTTTTTTTTTTTTAAATTTTTGAATATGAATATTTTGAATATGATACAAATATTTAGTATGTTTTTGATATGATAATATTTTGTTATGATAATAAATGATCAGCACAATTTCGATAATGTTATTTTATGAAATATTTAAAAAAAACCCCTTTGTACCTATCTTTTTGTCGCGGAGTGTAGTCTTAAATCAGAAAAATTTTAGTCTTAAAATTTTTCTAAAGTAGTCTTAAAAAAAAAAAAAAAAAAAAAAAAAGAAAAAAAAAAAATTGGTCTTGAAATAGTGTTATTTTATGATAATAATAAATGATGATAAGCACAATTTAGATAATGTTATTTTATGAAAAATTAAAGAAAAAACCCTTTGTATCTATCTTTTTGTCGCGGAGTGTATATAAAAATAAAAATAAAAATCAACTTTGGTGAACATCTTTTAGGAAGTTGGGGAAGGTTTTGTAATTATTTTCTTTTAGCGTTAGAAAATAACCTGAGCGTAATGCACGATTTTACATTTTTTGATTCAATTTGCTCGAGATACATTTTCAAGATTTCTTCTACAGCTTGAAACTTCCTATCACTAAGTTTAGCTTGTTGAAATAACATCGGATTTATCTGTCATACCAAGATAAGACAGACAGGATGCGGTACGGTGAGGGGAGAGGAGGAAAGATAAAATAAAACTTACTTGTAATAGAGAGAACTTTGAACTGATATAATAGATTTCATATGTACAATAAGACAAAAATAAAAATTAATCTATAATTAAAACAAGAACGAAAGATCATGTGGTTCGCATAGTTTAGTAACACTTTCAAAGTGTACGTACTATTATCGATATTTACACAACGTTAAAAACGCTAATGTAAAAAAATATTAAGTGCAGACTGCAGTTTCGGTAGCGTAAAGCATACCTTCCTTCAACCAGTGATGCCAGATTGGGGCTTTTGTCTCCATTTTGGGGATTTTTAAGGCTTCTGGAGACAATTTTGGGGACCAAATGTTTGTGGAGACTTTTTTTGGGGAATTCTAAAATTTTTGGGGACAAATCTGGGGCGTCCTTTAACTTTCTGTCAATGTTGGCAACTTAATGATTTATCCCTACGACAAAGGACCTTCAATAGCTTTATTGTTATTTGGGGATTTTTTTTCAAGAATTGCCTTCATTTGGGGAAAAAACTGAGCTTAAATCTGCTTGATATATATATATTTAATTTATCTTCCCTTTTTAGTAGAAATCAATTGGGGATTTTTTCGAAAAAAACCCCGATTTGGGGAAATTTGAAGACCTGTTTGGGGAAATAATTTTCGACCATCTGGCATCACTGCCTTCAACGCAGAATGAAGACGTGGATTTTTGTTCATATATATAGCTACATATATATGATACACACTGAGAAAAAAAATATATACCGCCTTCATCTAGAATGAATGTAGCCATTTTTTAAATCCCTTAACTAGAAATATAGATTTCCGAGCTATACGCATAAGGCACGCCAATAAACTGAATAGACGAAATGATCGAGAATCTCTGGTGTACACATTTCTAGATGATGAAACAATATTCTGAATCTTTCGTATGGCGAGAAATTCTGGCTTGATTATCTAGAATTGGGTCATAAACCAAGATTATAGTTGCTGAAACCCGCCTCTTGTGTTCGCCTTTATTTGGAGGTATTTTCAAATGGGTTTGACCTCGATAATATAGACAAACTCTCCAGAATTCTAATCGGGGTTTCTAGAACTCGCTTTCCAAGGGGACTAGAATTGATAAGGATGACATGGAACTATTTTTTCTAGAGTCACAATTTAGATTCTAGATGTCAGTTACAGAATTTTTTCTCAGTGGACATTGATATATATGATCCATCTTGATATTTCTGTTCTGCGTCAAATCTAGTTATTTATTGTACCTATTGCATCGTTTAACATTTAATATACTTTGCCTATACGTGATCCCACAACGAATGATAGAAAGACTGACAGATAGACTAAATGAATTCATAATTACTTTTAAATATTATTGGAATGTTAAAAATGCTTAATATATATAAAAATGTAATTCCAGCAATTTCCAATGTAGCCTTTAATGTATCTAAATATTTTGATGCAGCTTGTAAATAGTAACGCTAAACTTGTTAAACACTATAATAATTTCTTTTTTTTTGTGCTTATGAATAACTTAATATCAGATACATTATGGTTTATGCAAAACAAAGGTATAAAATATGGTTTGCAGAAATACCTCTCGTAGAATGGAATACTTTGGAATTCCTTTGGATGCCACTTTACATAAACCAATGGTGATATTTACCCCATTTTCAGCAGAGAACATTGCATAGTAAACCTGAATAGCATTTATCATATTTAGATTAAAAGCACGTTTTCTAAAATTAAACTTTATTTAAAAACATTTAAAAAATTATTCAAAGCTTTTTGCTTTGAAAAATCAAAGAATCACCAGGGATTTAATACATGTTCCCAATGAGCAGTTTTTATATATTTTCTGCATTTCACCGTTGACAGTTAAGTCCTTTAGTAAATTGAGGAGTGTTGAACAAAAGCAATGGTAATACTGCAATATTTTTTCCTTTTTTGCTACCCTATTGTTGAAGTACGATCCTGCATTGCAAGTATTTCTCTTACAACAGTTATAGCTTCTACTTGCAGCACTTTGTTGATCCTTCAATAAGTTACAGCTTCTACTTGCAGCACTTTGTTGATCCTACAATAGTTACAACTCCCACATGCAGTGCCTTGGAAACCATGAAAAGTTTCAATCCTTCCTTTTCTTCGCTCCTTGATCTAACCGTCACCAGACTTCACAAGTTATCATTGCTTTTAATTGAGGTGTGCGTTGAAACTCCTCAATTTAGTAAAGGACTTAACTGTCAACCGTGAAATGTAAAAAAATATATATTAAAACTGTTCATTGGAAACATGTATTAAATCCCTGATGATGCTTTGATTTTTCAAAGCGAAAAGATTTGGATACTTTTAAAAATGTTTTCAAATAAAGTATAATTTTTAGAGAAACATGTTTTTAAAAGTGTTTTTAATCTAAATATCAATGACACGCGTTTTAACAAAGTTCTCTTTCAGAGATAACTTATATATTACATTGATGAAAATCTGAAAATATTTAAGAACGCTGGAGGCGGGCAGATGTTCAGATAGACAGACGGACAGACGGACAGAAAGACAGATAAATAGACTAATTCATACCATAATTATTCTTAAACATTGTTAGAAAGTTTAAAAGGACTTACTAAAAAGGAAAATGCAATTACAGCAATTTCCAGTTATAGCCCTTAATGTAACTGGATAAATTAATGTAATAACTAGAACTTAATGTAATCATTTTGTGTGACTATGTAAATATCAATGCTAATTATACTATAAATCACAGATAATTTTTTTTATGCATATGTATAACAAATGCCAATTTCATTATGATTTTGGCCGAATAAAAGTATTAAATATGGTATTTAGAAATACCTCCCACAGAACGCAATGCGTTGGAATACTTTCGGGTACACGAACGAATGGTGGTATTTACACTCCGTTTTCAATAGGGAACATTTCATAATAAATTTGAATAACATATATTAGTTTAAAGGAATTCTATGAATATTTATAGGAGTTAGAGCACGGGTAGACAAACAGTCGGACAGACAGAAGAGCCCTAGTCATAAACACTTTTCAACTTCGTTGGAAAGTGTAAAAAATAAGGGAATTTCTTACTACGATCTATTTCAAAATTTTTAATAATTTAATTCAAAAATTTTACAGGAATTTATGAAATAATGGACAGACAGAGAAAATGTTTTTCACAAATTCTGAATTACATAGCTCTAATAATTCGAATTGTTGTTTGAAAATAATTTGAATCTTCATTAAAAATTTACATATTTAGATTGAATAGTTTTTACACTCATATTTTACATTTTTTTTTTTTCGACCACATTTACTTCGTATCTCTGTAGAGAATTTCTTCTGTATAAATTACATCCTCGGTCAAGTTCGCAACATATTCTTCGCAGTTTTTTTTTTTTTTTTTTTTTTTTTTAGACTGGACGGCGAATGAAAGCTCTGCTTACATTTTAAGAAAAAAGAATGAAAGTTATTTTATATATATATATGTGTGTTTCATTTCAGGATAAGGTCAGAAATAGAATACCACACTGAATTCCACTATAACTACTTCATAACAATTTATAAACTTTTTCAAATAATGAATTGGAGCGATGAACTATACCGAATGCTGCTTGTAAAGACTTAATATTACGCAAATACTGTAACATAAACAAATCTCTTTTACTGCATTATCTGCTGGTTTGTTCTAAAGATACAAATTTGACATTGCAGCAGTATTTTCGAAAATAAATATTATTAGAGTGTTTACAGGAAAATTTTTCAACGTGTAAAAATGCCAAAGGGAAAATGCAGTTGCAGACAGTCTTTTTGATAGCATTGAGCGTACGGTCATCAATGCATAAAGAAACGAAAAAAAAGTCCTCCTATATATAAGAAGGGAATCTGCCTCTAACAACGGATTAATCAACCAATAAAATGCAGCGGAGTGTAGGAGATTAACCAATAGAAAATTGAAAAACGACAGTTCTCTCTCTCTCTCTCTCTGTATATATATATATATATATATACACACACAGGGTGTCCCATAAGTCCGTAGACATTTTAAAAATTCCTAACTATTGAATGAATTGATAGAATTGAACATGGTTTGCGAAAAAATAATTCTTGTGAAGGAGGATTGTTTTTGGTAAAGAAAAAAAATAATTAAGCTATTTGTTGATAGAGGGCGATGCATGACCAGGCCGCACGTTTTCATGACACATTTTCATTTATTCGCCTGCAAATTTTTACAGGCATATAAATCCTATTCTATGTCTCCGTCGTCACCACATGTGTCGATTAGCGTGAAAATGTCACAATAGCGTTGTGGATGACATTCGGATTGCAGTTCGCTGTATTTAAACTTTGAAACTTCTTCACACCATAAATTTGAACCATGAAGCTATTACCATGATTTGAACACAGCACAACCGGTTTCGAAACGGTTGTGCTGGGTTCAATTTTATAGTGTGAGAAGAAGTTTCAAAGTTTAAATATTGAGTGTACACCAGTTCTGAATTTAGTTTTGTGCAGTATGCCAAGTTTCCGAAAAATGGCTTTGCACTGGGTCTAATATCCTATGTGCTATAACTAAAAAAAAAATGGCTTTTTTTTTTGGACAAATTTTTAAAGAAACCATTATATTTCCATAAATATATCTGTTCTGATAAGTATAAAGGATTTAAGTCCAAAAATGTCGATTTTGAGTTAAGTACACAGTCAGGCTCAGAAAAAAATTCTCTATCGATTGGTGTAAAGGATTTAAATCTATGTCATTTAGTCTTTGAGAAAATCCATTGGTAAAAAAAGGTACAAGTCAGAAATTTACCATTCATGCATGGTATAAAATATGTAATTCAATTTTTTCCCGTTAAAAAATGAAGGTTGACAATCACTGAATGGTATAAACGGTATAAGTCAACGAAATACCTTTTTCCTAATCGATTCTTCTGATTTGTTTTTAGTTAGTTTAACTTTATTTTTCGTCTCCTAAAAAATCAAGAATATGGACTTAAATCCTTTATACTTATCAGTACAGATATATAGTAGCTTCATAAAAATTTATACAAATAATTAGAAGAATTCTCATAATCACATGCTACAGCCAAAACATATTTAAAATATTACTTTTTACAGGGTGATCCAAAGCATTTTGACTTTTGTTTAATTTTTTATTATGTTCTATTTTCCAGCTCAGAACAAAACTTTTGCTAAATATATGAGGTAGAGCATGTTCTTAATACTCCCAAACTTACAAGATAATTCCTGCAAAATGTTTTTAGATATTTGCGACAAAACGTCTAAATTCAAAAGTGTCCAAATACTTATTGGAAGATAGTGTAGATGTTTGTTGTTAAATGCACACACCTGTGCAATATATTTTATTGTTTTGGTTTGGCTTTAGTAGAGAGTCCTTATTAATATTAGGTACTAATAACCAAATTTGCGATATGTTGCCAAAAATGAAAATGTTTTAACGCTCTTTCTGTGGGACAGACATGTTAAATATTTATATAATTATAATTTTACGGTTGTTATCGATGATAAAGGTTTAAATTTCATAAATATTTTATCAATGTAAGTGAACTTTTGAGTTATTTATAGATTTAAAATGTCAGCAGATAAGTTATCTCTTTATTCAGGTACAGAAAGAAAAAAAAGCCAGCATAACAAGGATTAATAATTTCAACTCATATTATCTATTACCTGAATTGTAGGTAAATTTATTAAATAAAATGTCTATTTTATGACAAAGGTAAAGCTAGCTTTATAAAGAAAAAAAAACTGACCTTGAATTTAATTAAATATTTTCTTTGTATAAAATAGGTAATTTTCAGTTGGAAAAGTGCTAGTTGTCAAATTATAAAATGACAACACATGGATAGCCTTTAACTTAACCAAATACTTTTTTTTAATACTTTTTTTTTCAGCCGAATTTAGAGATTTTTGGACTGTTAACCCATACTCGTTATTTATAGCCAGTTTTTTTTTTTTTTTTTTTTTTTTTTTTTTTTTTTTTAAATTAGTTGAAAATTCAAGATTTTTAAATTTTTATTAATTAATTACTTTTCTTAGAAAAAGCTTTTTTATACTCCAATTCCTAAACCATGTAACTTACCATCCAACAATAATTAAAAGTTGGAGTTTGACAGTCGGAAAATTTAAAAATATCAGAGCAAAATGACCTAAAATTTACATTTCAAATAATTAAAAATAACTTATATAAAATCTCTATTTTTCCGAATTTAGATATTTTTGGAATCTAAACTTAAAATCACAATTTTTAGCCATTTATTTTTATTTATTTATTTATTTATTTATTTTTAATTAACCAAAATTGGTTGAAAATTCGCGATTTAAATAAATAAATAAAAAGAAAAAAAAAAATGTTTTTTTTACATTTTAATCCTAAAATCACATGGTTTATTATCTAAAAGGAATTTTAAGGGGAAGATTAATAGCTTGCTAATTTTAAAATATCAATGCAAAAAGTCAAAAAAAAAAAAAAAAAAAAAATCATTTTAATTACTTTTAAAATATCTATCAAACAGATTTTCGTTAAACACAGCTAAAAATACCTCAATAATAATAATAAAAAAAGTTTTGAAATTTATCTGTTTAGGACAGAACTACGTACAACGATAAAATACATACAACGATAATTAAAGGCTTCAAATTTATAACACCCCATTTTTGGGTCAAGGGTTAAGAGTATAGTGATAATGACATTTATTTTCAGAAAAAAAAAATTAAAAGTTTTTTAATATTTAAAATTGTTGATATAACACTAATATTTACATGATCTAATATTATCCTCACATGCCTTTAAAATAATATGAATATTAAGTTCATATGAACCTTTGAATTAATAATGAGTATTATTGTTTAATTATACACATATTTGTATTGAATTTGTTGGGATATATTCCTTACACTTCGTCTTTGAAAACTTAATTACTTAGATTGTGTTTGTATATTTATTTTTTATTTCAGCTGTTATATATTATTATTATTATTATTATCATCATCATCATCTAATTAATATTATTTATTATTATTATTGTTACTATTGTCGATTACTCTATTTTTTTATTCATTATTTTTATCTTTCTTTTTATTGCAGTACATGACATTGTTTAGCCTCATATTTTTCATTCAGCTTGCAGCTATAGTCATTATGTGGTATGCACCTTACAGTTCTACGGTGAGTATTAGAAAAAATTGTTCACACAACACATAAAAGATACTCATTCAGTTCGACTTATAGAATAATCGGCATATATAAAAGCATTTTTACTTTTTTCTATATACATATGAAGAAGTATTGGATTCGGGAAAATTTTCAACATTAATTTTTGATATGTTTAGAGGTTTTGAGGTGTCCTGAACGCGATTTAACCCTATTTAGAAAATGTCTGTCTGTGTGTGTATGTGTGTATCGTAAATTTACGACCAAAACTTTACCAAACTTGGTTCTTATTTGGACTTCAACCTAAATTGGGGCTGATTACCTGATTTCATTTGGAGATCAATCACTTAAAGGGGGCTCTGTCATTTCATTTTTTCATAATTACTTTCTTCTATATTCAATAGAAGAAAGTATTGGATTCGTAAAAATATTCGATCTCGGGTTTTTGATGGATTTACACGTTTTGAGAGCTGTAGAACACGATTTGACAATTTGTAGAAAATGTCTGTCTGTCTGTCAGTCTATGTGTGTGTGACAAAATTTTGTGGCAACTGTATCTTAGGAACTACTGCACAGAATTTCATAAAAATTGGTATGTAGTTGCACCTTGACATAAATTAGTGCCTATCAACTTTTGGTAAAAAATGTCTTACAGGTTGCGTTGCCAACCCGCTTTTTCTAAATTGTTAACATGGTGGTATAGGACAAAATTTTGTATAAATGTGCATAAAGATAATTATTTTTTAATAATCATTATGAAATTAGCAGAATTATTTATAATAGAGATAGTCAACTGGGAACATATTTTTGTATGTGTAGGAGCCTCACCTCCCCCCCTGGGGGGGAAGTCCCCCTCGAGGGGAGTAAATTCTCATGATGGGTATCTTTCAAAAGAGCTCGCCAGTACCTTTAAAACGAATGGTTGAACCATAGATCAGCGATAATTTAAAATGAAGTTATCGATTTTTTTCATTAATTTTTTTTAAAATGTAATATTGACAATAAAATTGACTTTTTTTTGGATATTTAGTGCTATACTACTTCTCTAATATGAAAATCGTCTGCATTATCATGGAAGATAATTTTTTTAAATAATAATTTTAATAAATTATTTTTACTGAGTGAATTTTTATAGGAAAATGTAGAAGAAAGTCATGTGTTGGCCACAACATACTAGTTTTTAATTTGGCAATGTTAGATAAAATTTTGTATAAATGTACATAATGAAATTTATTTTAACGAATAGTTGTGAAATTAATATGAATTTTTAATAAAAATATTAGTAAACTTGAAGAAGAAGAAAAAAAAGGTGCATTTAGAAGCATCGCTTCATCCTCTGGGGAAGGGAGTATTCCCAAGCCCCAATCATAACAAATAGGGGCCCTAGGCAAAGCAAAATTGGGGGGCCCCTCAAAACCGTCATTTATATACAACAAAAGACCAGTCGTATGTACAATAGAATACATAAACAGTATTTTCGAAACTAGATGTTTAAATATATTAATATTTTTTAAATTTTTAATTATTATTAATGTTGTACAGCATACGCGCATTTGAATATGGAATGGCTTTGATACTGTGAAGTGATGCCAGATTGGGGATTTTGTCCCCATTTTGGGGATTTTTGAGGCTTCTGGGGACAGTTCTGGGGACCAAATGCTTGTGGGGACTTTTTTGGGGAATTCTAAAATATTTGGGGACAAATCTGGGAAGTTCTTTAACTTTCTGTCAATGTTGGCAACGTAATGATTTATCCCTACGACTAGGGACTTTCAATAGCTTTATTGTTATTTGGGGATTTTTTTTCAAAAATTGCCTTCATTTGGGTAAAAATCAGAGCTTGATATGGATTAAATCTGGTTGATATTTTCTTTTGAAAAATTTTTTATTTTCCCTTTTTAGTAGAAATCAAGTTGGGGATTTTTTCGAAAAAAAAAAAAAAAAAAAAAAAAAAAAAAAAACCTGATTTGGGAAAATTTGAAGACCTGTTTGGGGAAATAATTTTCTACCATCTGGCATCACTGGCACTGTGTAACATGTTTAATTTATATTTAACTGGACATGACGAATGGCGCATAAATTTAGTAGTCATAGATTTGCCAGCTTTAAATTGTCTCTCTATTGCTGATTTTTTACGCACTAGAATTAATTAGAGCGGGGCTTACAGATTAAATCGAATTTTGAACCACTACGAACATCTCCGCCTGAACCGAAATGATTCAAGGCCAGAGCGTTCACTATTTAGTCACTAGATGAGCCAGGAGAAATAAATAAAGCAAAATATATATCGAAAATGAAAATTCTATTTTCGAGAAAGTTTAGTCCTTTTTAAGGAGAAATTTCGTATACGTATATATACTGTATTTAAAGTTTCATTGGAATAATAAAATAATAAAAAAATATACTTTTAAAAAAATTAAAGAACACGCTTTTATTGAAATGTGAACTAAAAAGCACAAAATACCTATCTTTATTGTATTAAAATGCAGGGTAAGAAAAAATTGTGTGAGTGACACACCATATTACAGGGTGATTATAAAATAATTTAGAATTAAAAACCGTTTTTAAAAAATCTCCCCTGACTGGGCTCGATCTTTAGGTTTGTAGGCCGGAGCTTTACCTCACAGCCACAGCGTTCACGTAAGGAAAGTCTTTTTTTACAATATAGATTTTTCGTCTGCTCCCAGAGCGGTTACAAATATACATACATACATACATACAGGTGAAGCTAATAAAAGCGTGTTAATAAAAGGGAATATTTTGAAAATTAATATGATGGCTTTTGGGGACCCTTAAATGTCCGGGGCCCCTAGGCAAAGTCCCGGTTTGCCCATGCGATAATATGGGCCTAAGTACTCCTAGGGGTGTAAAATTTTTACATGGCTATTTTTCAAAGAACTCATCAATACCTATAAAACGAATGGTTGAACAATAGGTCTGGGATAATTTAAAAGAAAATTATATATATTTTTTTTCGTTTAAAAAATAAAATAAAAATAAAAATAAATAAATAAATAAAAACTAGTACGTTGTGGTTATCACAAAATTTTCTTCTATATCATTCTGCATATCAGCTCCACTTACAGTTTAACATGGACAGAAGTTTATTCATAGCGTTCCACAATAAAGCTTTTACATGTGGAGTTTGATGCAGTTTTAATCAACAGATGCTGAGATGTGGAAATTTGGAAAATTACAGAAGTTAAGTAATATCATTGCCACCTGTCGACCAATATATACCCAAATTAAGTTTGCATTACATTTCATAATGATTGTCGCACATATCAAGTTTGGTGCAGGTAAATGACATAAAAATTGAGATTTAGCCTTCCTATTCCAGGGATAAATTCCAGCAGAAAAGCACTACCTGTCTGCCGATATGTACCCAAATTTAACCAACAAAGTGTTTTATAATGTCTTTCTTATATAGTAAGCTAATTATATGCAGTAAAATCTGAGATATAGCATTCTCGTCAATGGGGAAAATTGGAACACACCTGTCGGCCGATGTGCACCCAAATTGGATCAGTATTATGTTTCATAATAGTCATCTTACATATCAAGTTTTGTTCGATTATACAAAATAAAACTTGAGATACCTCCTTCCCTAAATTGGAGAAATAGCAGTAGAGCAACGCTATCTGCTGAGCGATTTGCACCAAAAGATGATAAGCACTAATCTATGTCAGGTTGCATCTATATATCTGTACTGATAAGTATAAAGGATTTAAGTCCAAAAATGTCGATTTTGAGTTAAGTACATAGTCAGACTCAGAAAAAAATTCTCAATCGATTGGTATAAAGGATTTAAGTCTATGTCATTTAGGCTTTGAGAAAATCCATTGGTAAAAAAAGGTTCAAGTCAGAAATTTACCATTCATGTATGGTATAAAATATTTAATTCAATTTTTTCCCGTAATTAAATGAAGATTGACAATCACTGAATGGTATAAAGGGTATAAGTCAACGAAATACCTTTTTCCTAATCGATTCTTCTGATTTGTTTTTAGTTGGTTTAACTTTATTTTTCGTCTCCTGAAAAATCAAGAATATGGACTTAAATCCTTTATACTTATCAGTACAGATATAAATTTATACAAAATTTTGTGCGTTAGTTCTTGAGGTACAATTTTGGTAATAGTTTGCACTGCTTGAATTCCCATAAGAAAATATACAAAAAGGCAATTACGGACCACACCATACTAGTTTTTTTAATTTTTAATTTCTTATATATTATAGGGACTTTGCCCTTTTGACTTGTCCCTTAGGTGCCAAAGTTGAAGGTTTCAAATAAAAGCTTATATTTTCATTTAATATTTATGAATTGAAATATATTAGGTCTGTTCAATAAAATATATATTTGAGCAACAATTATATTTTTGCAGATTTGAAATCTTTTAATTACGTTTTCTCACTTAGCATTCTTTCATGAATTGGTGATTTTCAAAATGCTAAAACTTTTATACAGATATTTAAGAAAAGAGCTATTTTTATTTATTTATTTATTTATTTATATATTTTTTGGATGATTAATGGAACCTGTTTAAAAGAATTACGGATGGAATTTGTAATTTATTGATTAGTTTTGAGAAAAAAATTTAAAAAGGGCATGTCTATGTAAAAATTTGGAAAAAAAAAAAAAAAAAAAAAAAGATTTTTGTCATATTTTTATTTTTAATATATTTTCTTTCAAAGTTATTGCAAAATTCATCCCTAATTATCTGAAGTATATTTTAATAAATATCTAAAAAAAGTATTAAGTGTTTTCATAGATATCTGTCGAAGTTTTAGCATTTTGAAGGTCATGAATTCATGAAAAAATGCAAACTGAGAACACCAAATTTAAAGATTTCAAATCTGTAAAATATTTATGAAAATTCATAGGAATTGTTGTTTGAATATATATTTTATTGAATAAACCTAATACAGTTTAATTCATAAATGTTAAATTGAAATATAAGCTTTTAAATGAAACACTGAAAAAAAATTCTGTTACACATCTAGATTCTAAATTGTTGGTCTAGAAAAAATAGTTTCATATCATCCTTATAAATTCTTGTTCCCTTTAAAAGCGAGTTCGAGAAGCCCCTATTAAAATTCCAGAGCGTTTGCTTGTATTATTGAAGGCAAAGTTATTCAAAAATCTCTGCAAATAAATGCGAATACAACAGGCGGGTTTCAGCAACTATAATCTTGACTTATTACACAATTCTAGAAAATCAAACGAAAATTTCTGGCAATACAAAAGATTCAGAATATTCGGAGTATTCAGAATATTGTTTCACCATCTTGAAATGTGTAAACTAGAAATTCTCTATCATTTCGTCTATTCAGTTTAATGGCGTGCCTTATGCGCATGGCTTGGAAATCTATATTTCTAGTTAAGGGATTTAGAAAATGACCACTTATTCCTTCTAGATAAAAGCAGTATATTTTGTTTCTCAGTGAACCTTCTGTAGTGCCAAGTCTCCTTAAGTAATCAGGAATCAATTAATTGTATATTTCTAGTGTGCTCCGAAATAGATATAGGCAGATACTTTAAAACTACCTTTCACGCTAGATCTTTCAATACAGCCAAAAAATTAGTCTATAATTTTATAATGTTATATAATTTCTCTTGTTGAAAATAGTGTTTACACTGCGGATATAAAAAGAACAAAAAAGCAAATAATGAAATAAAAAACTAGTATGTTGTAGCCATCACAAAACTTTCTTCTTTATTTTCCTATACAAATTCTCGCAGTACAAATTATTTATTATTACTTTTTCCATTATGAAGGCAGACTTTCTTCATCTCAGACAGGCATTACACGAGATGTCCCATGGAAATGAAGTTTTTCCGTGCAGATGACCATCCTTCCTGTTCTCGGTGAAAATTGAAGTATACAAAAGCCTTATTGATGGATACCTTGGCGTGGGATTATAAACAAGGCAAATAACAGCGTCTAGAACGCCAGAAACAAATAACAGAAGAGCAGAGAGCTGTCCCGGTAGCCCCAAGCGTACCGGCCTCAGTGCATGCTCTGAGGACGGTACGCTTGGGGCTACCGGGACAGCTCTCTGCTTTCCTGTTACTTGTTTTGGGCGTTCCAGACGTTGTTATTTGCCTTGTTCATACAAGAGCCTGATTACCGAAAGGGCCAACGGAGCAACTGTCCCTAGTCCCTACTTTAAGGAAGCCCTGAAATCATGTCTAAAGAAAGAAAAAATAAGATATAAGTTTGTTATTATTTTAGAAAGCTCCTCTAACAAATCAACAAGATGAGTTGTGAAGTGCGCAATATTGAATATGAGCAAGGAATAATTCACCATGCGAAAGACGTGGTTTGTTTTTGTTGTCTCATCAATTCCACAGCCACTGGTAAGAGGTCTTTAGGTCTTTTAGTTCATCGTTTTAATTTAGTTACAAATGCAAAGTTAAACTAGATCCAACAATCACACCTTTTATTCATGGTGATTTTTTTTTTTTTTTTTTTAACATTGAAGTAATTGTTATTTGTTCTAATACTTAACACTTATGTTTACACTTAAATTTTACTTCATAAATTACACAAAAATGGGATTTCTTGTTCTGAAATAAGATTCTTTTGATTTTTCTAAAATTTTTGAAATGCGCTGTAATAAAATCATCTGACTGCGAAGTATTAATGGTTTTTTAATTTTTTAGTCTTAACAGAAATACTAACATTCTTATCAAAACAGCATTAGTAAATTAAAAGTTACGAGGGGAGATTGGAATGTTCCTGGCATTGCGCAGAAAGGAAAGAATCAGTGTAATGAAACTATATATTTATTCAACATAGTCTCTCTACAGATAGATACACTTTTTTATTGCGTTGTTCTAACATTTGTGAACCATTAAAATAAAATTAATTTCGTTATTCCTGAAATCAACTTTTAGCAGTAAAAATGTCTTCGAAACGTTGCCTCTTCGAGTGTTTTTTTCAAATTAGAAAACAAAAAATGATCAGAAGGGTCTAGGTCAGGTGAACAGGAAGGACGGTGGACCAACTAGAAACCCAAGGTGTTCAATTTAATTCTAACAACGTTGGAAATGTGAACAGGTGTATTGTCATGGAAAAACAGGATTTCTCTGGTCAACTTTCCCCGTCGTTTCTTTTTCATTGCTTCTTTCAGTTGGTGAAAAAGGTTAGCATAATGCTCTCTTGATATCCTAGACCCCCGTGGTAAAAGTTCCGCCAACAGAATTCTACCATTGTTCCACAAAACGGACTCCATGACTTTTTGGCCGATTTCTGGATGCAGAACACCTTTGGCTGTGGAGAACTTTTGTGGCAACAATCTTTTTTCAGGAATGTGGAGCTATGTTTCGTCTTCTGCAACTACTCTAGACAGAAAGTCTTGTGAAGTTTCAAAATGGCCCAAAATGGCTTTGGATCTTTCAATTTGTTTTTTCTTCTGATCATTGTTTAAGTATTTCGGAACAATTGGAATTTTTTTGAAAAAATCAGAATGACTTGATATTTGTACAGTTGATATCAAGTCATTTATCTTTCAGTTGTCATCAAATTTATTCTTCTATTCCAACTCGAAGGGGACAAAGCCAGGAACTTTTCAGCCTCCCGCCGTACATTGTAAATGTATAATCCGAGGGAGAAAAGATAAAATAAAAAATTCGAAAACTCATACTCGGTATTCAATTTATGAAATAGTTCAATGATTGGACAGATCATTCAAAATAAATATTAAAATAATAATAATAACAACTATGTGCGAAAGTTTTTGTAAAAAAGAATAAAAATTATCGATGAGTTTTTAAAGAGTTCGATACACCACATAGTTCATTGTTTGGTTAGATAAGAAAATTAAGCACAGATTCTGAAATGGTCAAACGATTGCACAAAACATTAAAATTTTGTTAGCTTTAGTTTGGAGATGCACAAAATAAAATTTTGTAAGGGTAACTTTCCAAGATACCATGGAGGTTCATATCCTCCCCTTCAAACGGTTAGTATATGTCATGCAAACACCTAAATCAGTCCAAATTAAAATTTTTGTAAACATCTAATCGTAACTGTCCAAGATTATTGGGGAGGGGTGGTAATATACAAAGAGCAGGTTTAACTGTCCAAGATGAAACGTGAGGTCAAATAAACGACTTCGAACAGAGTAGTCTTCATTAGGTAAAACCAAACCAAATCCAAATTTTAAATATCATCGCAATCTGACCATATAATAATATAATGATCATCGTAATCTGACTGTATAATATGACCGCATATAATCTGATCGCATATAATAATCATTGCAATCTGACCGTAAAATTACAAGACTCCAGAACCTACAGAGGATCAGATCGTTCCCCTATTAAAAGTGCTATCGTTAATACGTAACACCAAATCGAGTCGAAATTGAAAAATTTATAAGGATCCGGCCATAACTTTTCAAGAGATCTAGCATAAACACTGCAGTCTTTATTATTGCAAAAAAAAAAAAAAAAAAAAAAAATCAACCAAATAAAAAATTAAAATTTCATAACAATCTGACCCATCTTTAATTTGCAAGATTAAATCGCCATGGGGATTAGATGCTTCCCCGTCTAAAGGAGCTATTTTCTTTAAGAAACACCAAAAAAGGTCCAAATTTAAAATGTCGTAAAAGTCTGACCATAACTTTCTGAGATACCGTTCACCGTGCGAGTTCAGACACTAACCCTTCAATAGTGTAGTTTTCATTATGTAACTTGTAACACTCAACTGAGTCCAACATTTCCAGCATCAAGTGGGCTCAAACCGACATAAATTAACTTTTAGGTGTACAGTAGAGAGCCAGAAATCCGCCGAAGTCCGAAATCAGCACAGCTTGTCTGATACAAACAATGAAATTCACTATTAATAAATTACAAAACTGCAAATCAGAATTTTTGAAAAAGATCTTGAATCTACAGATTTTATGTATTGCATTTTATGATTACAAAAAAGAAAAACAAAATAATAATAATAATATGAAAGACTGCAAGAACCAAGTTGCTGCTAATGAAATTATTGACAGTATATTAAATTCATCAAAATTAAATAATGATTATTAATTATTGAGATATGATGATATCAATCAGGTAAATAATAACAAACTAATTTTTTAAAATGCTTTCTGATGAAGGCATACTTTGTAAGGAAAGAACTCAATAAAATTCGTAGGAAAATAAATTTGTGTTTCTACTGTTTACGATAAATAAAAAAATAAATAAATCATGCAGGTTCAAGTGTAGTTTAAAACTAGCTACATGTGAACAGATTTTATTTAAATTTGACAAATATTTTTTTTCATTTATATTTATTGTTTTCATTATATATTTTTGTTAATGTTCATTATTATTCTTATGTAACAAGTAATATTCAGTGTTATTATTCACTAGTATATGTTTAGTTTGAATAATATTCTGTTTTTATTATTTAAAGTGAAAATCATTTTTTATGGGCCTCGAAATCTGCAAAGTCCTAAAATCCACACAACCTCTGGTCCCAAGCTGTGCGGATTTTTGACTCTCTACTGTATTTTTGATACTTTCTAATTATTATAATTTTCGTAAAATATTCCATTTCCACACTATATTATAGAAATCACACACACACACACAAAAGCTTTCTGAAAACATTGAAAATTTTATACAGGTAAGCATTTGGTAGTACCAAAAAGTCTATATTTCCTCCGATTGAGTAAAAAGAGCTTGTTTAAATGGTTTTTATTTCATAACGTATGCACTACCTATTTAATATGTGACCAGTAACGTTTTTAACAACTAAACAAATTAATTAACTCAGAATTACAATTTTTCTATTTAGATTACTTCAGAACTGGAAAAACAGATTCGAAAACAAATTGAAGAAAGATCACACGATGATTCTTCACGGTATTTCATGGACTTCATTCAAGCACATGTAAGTGTTATAGATATTTCACACTTATATTGAACTTTTTTCTTACATATTAAGCGTTACAATGAGTATCTATTATAAAATCCAGTAAGTTAAAGAATAATTATATATATATATATTTTTAAATTGGCAACAGCTTTTTTTAGTTGATAATGTTAATTCTTTTAGCTTTAGTAACAGCTAGTCCCAAACGACACAGAGGAAAAAGAGAAAGTCTCTGTAAGTGTTGGAATGCTGAGTTTCATCAACTACTAATGGCAGCTTGGCAGCGATTCTTCCTCGGTGTTATTCTACATTCAAAATGTTCGAAATTGTGTTGCCAATTCAAATTTTGCCATTTCCCTACGGGCAACTCAAAATGTTTCTATTTTAGTGCTGAGGTAGAGGATGTCTGCAGGATGTACGCTCATATCCTGAGAATGTCTTATAGGAGAAAATGTATCACCAAAAAGTCCCTATTCTGTCCCTACATTCTGAAGAAAATTGCGAAAAGTCCCTACGAGAAAAGACATATCCCTACATTGGTCTGAAATAATTTGACTTCGGACTTAATTTAATTTTTATACGAACCTCATACCAAAGAAATTTCAATGCTAAAGTATTTTCGATATTCTTATAACGTCATGTACATTATTTTAGCTTTGTATCATAAAAAAAGAGAGTGTATTTTATCAGGTTTAAACAAAGATATTAACTAATTAGTTGAAAATAAAATAAATATCTTTATTTATTTATGTTATCATTATTTTAATTCATTATGTGTGAATGAATTCTGAAACCAGATGTAATGATATTTCTTTTCCCTCTAAGAACTTATATCGAAACATTGTGAAGTGATAAATTATTTTTTTATTTTCCGAGATGGTAATTGTTTTAGGAAAATAGAAAAATTCTTATTCAAAAATGATGCATGTGTTCTGTTATTGCAACACATAAACGAATAATATTTAGTTGTCATTATATTGGCTTTGATCTCATCAAATAGTGGTATGAGAAAGATGTATAAACGAAGATGTGTATAAGTGATGGATCACTGTATGTATATGAACGTATACACACATATATGAAAGGAATAAAAATAAATAAATTTAAATTATTAAAAAACCCAGTTTAAAAGTGTAAAAATCGCTAACTGAAATTATAATCGCGAATAATTCGTAATTGCCCCTTTAAAGATTGTTTCCTAGCAGAAGACTTTATAACTCAGACATCAGAAAAGGAATGAAATTATAAGTCGAAATTCGCTGACGTTAGTGCAATTTGCAACTGCCGTTGCATTTAAGCTGCATATTAATTAATCCCAGAAATTCCTTTGAAGAGCCCAGACGATCTACAGAACCAATCAGCAGCTCAGAAAATTAGGTATAAAAGCCCAAATGTTAAACAAACGGAGACTCTTGCCACGATTTTGACTTGCTAAACAATTCCAAGATGCAGTCTCCCTCCGAAATTACGCAGGTCCTACAGGCCTCCCCAACGGATTCATCGGCCCGGGGAGCCGCTTGGACCGCCGCCCGTGGATCGTCAGAGCGTCGGATTCAGACTCCATTCGCCTTACCCTGTCCCGACTTAGAAATACTGAAGCAATAAAGATGTTTCCTGAAAGAAAGCCTAGTCGTCATTGTGTCGTAGCCTGTCATCTCTCTTTCATCCAGTAATTAATTCATTACATATATATATATATATATATATATATATATATATATATATATATATATATATATATAACTGAAATCAGAATTTTTACAGATTTCATCACTTTCACCCACAATTACTGTTTCTTTCCCTGCAAAATGCTGGAAAATGATTTATTTTAAGTGCATGAGGCATTATATTTTTTGTTATATTATTACTTTACTATTTCACTTTTTTAAAAATCACATCAACTAAATCATTCTCTGACTCACTCTTTTTTTTATGTCATAATTATATCCCGTAATATGGACAATTATTTGATAATTTATGAGTGATGCTTGATTTTACTTTCTTTTTAAAGGAATTTACTTCAATTATTTTCTGATTCACTCTCATTTTTACTATAACTATATTCCCTTATATATTTCCAAAAATTTTACCTCTGGGGGTCACCGAAGCGGGAGAGCCATCCCTTCCGTGGAGGATCAAAATTGTGATGGCATGTCTCCGGACCACCTCTAGGGGTGTGTCCCAGACCGTCGCCAATTGCCCATCTGCGCAGCACTAGTGCGACGTAAAATCCAACCAACCAACCTTATATATTTCATAATTTAGGAGCTATACATGATTGTTTTTATCGTACATAGATTTGTTTTTTACGTGTTTAAACAAGCATAATTAATTTAAATTTATCTTTTCCATTTTGCACAAGTTGAAACTAATCTATATCCTGCAATATGAAGAAATGCCGTATAATTTATCAGCGATGTATAATTTTGCAACCGGTTAACATATTTTTGTTAGCAACGATATGTCCGTAGATTGAAAGAAATAGATATTTTAGGCGAATAATGGTAAAAATAAAATAAATATCTTAATGTGACAGAATACAAACAGTTGCGCAGGAAATTAACAGGAAAACAGTATGGGAAAATAAACTGAGTTCTGTATAGAGATATTATGGAATACAAGCAGGCAATTAATTCTGAAACTGAAATACAATTTAATCTGTGTGTATGTATACATTTTAATCTGACATTTAATCTGTGTGTATGTAGACTTGATTTAGACATTTTAGTGTTCTGCTGCATCAAATATGCAAGGACTGTGAATTTATAGTTCATAAAATTATACCTTTTGATAGCAGACGATTTTTTTTTTTTTTTTAATATAAAAGAAAAAAAAAATCTGGAGTGACTCTACTCGACTTTCCGAACATTCAGTAATTAACAGTTTTGTAGATAAAGTAAAGAAAGAGGAGTTGTTAAACAAACAAAAGAGAGAAAACCATAATAGAGTATTTGAGTATTTTTCTCCATATATTGCACGATGTTTTATTTAACGCTACTGAACTTTGAGCCCATAGATCATAATGATAAAGAATTCTTCGTATTGTCCCTGTAAAAACCTATAAATGCAAGATTCACCAAAATGCTTATAGTTAGTGCAACAGTAGTTTATAATATTCATATAAATTTTTAGCTCAATTGAATAAGGCGTTTAGACGCTATCGCACTTTTAAAAATTTGGTCACATAGGCCTTAATGATGAAGAACTTTTCTTTGTGTCCCTGTAAAAAAACTATAAGTGCTAGATTCATCAAAATCAATAGGGTTCGTGCTACGGTGACTTGCAACATGCGTACTAACTTACACCTCATTCGAACAAAGCGTTTAGACGCTAGCGTGTTCACTCACAGACATACGCACACTGCACACACACATACACACATCATTGTAAAGATAGTGAAAACGGACTCAGGGGACCTCGAAACGTATAGAAACATCAAAATCTCAAATTCGGATTTTTGACATGATTACAATACTTTTCTCACTATAGTGTTCGGAAAGTAAATATATATATATATATATTACATATATTTCTTTACTTTTTACAGATGGAGGTGTAAATGGAATAAAAATAATTGCTTTTACTTTTCACGTTAGCATTTCTTATTTATTTTTAATTTTTTCTTAATTAAATAGTATATTTATGCATATTCCCAGTTGATGAAAAATTAGAGATTTAATTGTTGACTAAAAAATTTCCATATAAATAATTTCTTTATGTTTTCAGTTGCATTGTTGTGGATCAACAAGTGTTGGAGATTACAAAATGATGAATGCACCAAATTCTTGCCAAGATCCCCGGAGTGGTGATGTATTCATATACGTAAGTGTTGCTGTTTATGATAAGTATTTTATTATTATTATAATTTTACTAATAAATATATGATACTTGCATTGCAAAATTTCAAATATTTACGATCCCCGAGACGATTATTTAGGTTCACTTTATAACAATAATAATTAATATAGGCTAGGCTGCAACACAACATGCAGTTCTAAAATGAAAAAACGAACGTTATTATATTACTTTTTATTACAGTAAGTACAGTCACCCAAAAAAAAAACGCCACCCCCCCACCTAATTTTGCCGTAAATTATCGTAGAAACATGCGACTGGTACCAATCAGTTTGTAATAACGTCTAGTTTATAATGTTATAGTTAGATTTTACTTAGGGGGTCGTCTACATATTAAAACTGACATCAACTTCATTTTTTTCAATGGTAACCCCCATTTTTTATAATTTATTTGAATTCTTTGGATCAAATCATCACGGAAAATGGTATAGTTTATATATTTCGCTCAATTTTTCATAGAGTTATAAGCTGTCAAAGTTTGGGGGTGCTAATGTTAAATGAATGTGACAAACATTAAATCATATCTTCCGAAATAATAATGATATTTAAATTCTGTTTTTTTTATTCGTTAGAATGAAGTAACCCAAACATATTCCATGCAATTTTTTGCTAAAAAAACATTTTTTGAATTATGAAAATTATTAATAAATTCATATTTGAAAAAATTATGAATTATGACCTATGTTAATTTTTGCACGAATAGAACGGGCATCATCAAAAACATGGGTTTCCAAATTTACAGCTCGTTCCTAACATTATTTTTTGAGTTACAGTGATATTTCACTTTTTATTCCTGTTAGGGGGCCGTCACATGTTATAATCTGTATCCTCTATAAGTAAATGCTTGTATATAATTTAACGAAAAACTATTTTAATTTACCTTTATGTTATTTTTATTGTTTCCTAAGCAATATTTCGATGTTTATTATACAAATTGGCATATTTTTGTAAAGTTATCACAATGTAGGCGAGGGATTGTGAAAGAATTTCAAAAGAAAAGAAGCCCCGCCTCTGATTCGCTGAAACACCATTTAAAAAAAAAGACAAATTTGCATATTCCTATTTTACTCTATATGTGACGCTGGTATGCATAAATCACAATGGTATTTACTACATCGATTATTGAAGACAAAACTTAAATGATTTAATTACAAATACGCAAAATTATTTTGCTTTATATTATAAAGTTTTAGAAAATTTGTGAAAAGGCGTGGCTATTTACATTAAGCCTTGATATGGAAGCTATGTTGCTGTTTTTCGATGCTGCGAAATTTACAAAATATATTTGTGTTAATATACTATACAGATAGAAGAATAATTATATAATATCAACAAATCTTCTTTAATCAATATGTTTATATACATTACTGTAAGGAAATGTTTATATATGAATATTGTATTTATTTTTAATGAGAGATATAAACACAAAATACTAAAAAAAAAGAAGAAAATGTGTTATAAATTTTTATAAATCAAGCAAAATATATATGCATACTTGCCAACCTAACCCGTAACATTGTTAGTTCCCGCCCCTGTGTGTACACAATTTAATTTTTAGAGTATTTAACTTCAAATACATTTACGATTAATTCATTGAGCGCCACGCGAATTCTTATGGAAATCCCATTCAGGCCACACGTGCTGCTTAGAAGCGTGTTATGTTTATCGAGTTTCAATAAACCCCATTAAGCCTTAACGATATAATCCTATAAAAATCCTATTAATAAAAAAAAAAAAAAAAAAAAAAACATGAAGTAAATTTTAAATAAATTGTCAGTAATTACTTAAAACTATGTAAGTTCTGTAGTTTTATATCATATTTTACACTGCCGGCTGACTTAGCCTAAATGGAAAGATCAGTGTCAGTCACCGATGGCTGACACAGCTCTAAAAAGACTGATGTGAAAAAAATGTACGGAAAGGGGCGGGACCAGTAATCTTCCGGGATAGGTTGACAAGAATGTATATACATAGAGCAATGCCAGAAAATGTTCTTTATTTTTCATGAACCAGATGAATGGTATTTTTTTTTTCTGAATAGTCTATGTATTAAATATAATGCTGTTTTAAATACCCTTTAAATGAAAAGTTTTATTACATAAAGTAATTTTCTGGCACTCTACAGCTCCCAAATGACACACAATACAAAACCCCGCCTTTTTCCAGTTTTTAAAGGGTATTAACGTTTAATATGCTTTATATTCGTTTTGATCTTTCCTTCTCCTTCTTATCTTCTTCTTTTTTCCTTAAAAAAAAAAAAGAGTTATGTAACATTTTGACCTTTTCAAGTGAAGATTTAGATTAAGGTGTAGTCAGCCTTACTACACCCACCGTCCACTTCGGTATCTGTGCTAAAGTGTAGAATTTTAGAACATCCCATTAAGTAGTAGGATTTATTATTTTGCATATTAATTTGTTACACATTATAAAATATAAAAGCAAAAGAATATCGTGGAGATTTATGTAAAAGTTTTTAATAATGTCATGAAAAAAAAATAATAATAATAATTAATTAAATAAATAAATAAATAAAAATAAAAAAATCTGTTTTAATATTTAAAAAAAGTCAATTAAAGAAAATGAAAGTACTGCAGTATCAGAACAAACTCCCATTGTCACTGTGAAACGGCCGTGGGAACCAGGTTGAGTGCCGCCGTTTCAGACAATTATACGGCAGCTTGAGTTAAAATAATTTTGAATTTTCAAACAAATTTAAAACCATTCATCTTTTTTTTTTTTTCTTTCTTTCTTTTGATAGATATTTTAATATCTATTCAAGCTATTTAATTTTCTTCGTATGTAGTGAACTATCTGATGTTTAATCAATAGAAACCAATAAAAATCTTTTAACTCATAAACTAACTCAGAAAGTTCTGTGAAATAGTCATTTTTTTTATTATATAATTAACATTTCTAATATTTTTTTCCGGTGTGAAACTTAATAAATAATGTATACTGGGTGGTAGATCGTGATTTATATCTTCTAAATGTATAGACGGACCCCTAATACATTTTCACGTGTAACTCTATTTAAAATTGATATAAGGTATATAAATAGGTATGTTTTTCGAACTGCCTTGATCTCAGAAATCTGAATATGAAGTCAAGAATAGGAGTTGCCATTGAAGAAACTGAAGTTAATGCCAGTTTTAATATGTAGACGACCCCTTAGGCAAAATTAAACTATACCGTTATAAACTAGACGTTATTACAAATCGATCGGTACCAGTCAAATGTTTCTACGATAATTTACGGCGAAATTAGGTGGGGGGGGTGGCGTTTTTTTTTTGGGTGACTGTACATTCATTTTGAAAGAAAATAATGTACAATCGGGGAAAAAAAAACGCAGCACTCGATGTAACTCCGTTGCTAATCAATGCACAAAAATGTAATAGGTATCATTCGACGGGAAATTGAGAGTAGATTCAGAAAATGAACGGAAATTTTGAATTGGGGGTCGTCTACATATTAAAACACGCACCACTTTGATTTTTTCAATGGTAATGCCCCATTTTTATTTTATATTTGAATTCCTCGGATCGCGACAATGCGAAAAAGTATATTGGTTGTATATTTTGCTTATTTCTTCACAGAGTTATAAGCGTTCAAAGTTTGAAGGTGCTAATGTTAAATTCATATTTCAAACTTTTATTAATATCTTCACAAAAAATAACTTGATCGATATAATTCTTTTTTTACGAGATACAGTGAAGAAACCCAAACACAATCCATCATTAATTTTGATTCTGAAAAATATTTTTAATTCTGAAAAATATTAATAAATTCATATTCATAAAAATTATGAATTATGACCTATATTAATTTTTACATAAAATGAATCCTAATACTGAAAAATATGGGTGTGCAAATTTGCAGCTCATTCCAGTTATTAGTTTTCGAGATATAAATAAATCTTTCTTTTGGAGTTGTTTAGGGGGCCGTCTCTTAAATTTTTTTGAATGAGATAACGAAGCAAATCTTAAAAAATAACGGAGAAAATTGAACAAAATATTTTTATTTTCTATTTAAGGGTCAAATTATATAACAACAACGTCAAATGCAAAGAAATGAAACAAAAATGTTGATTTTTAGACATTTGTGTTAGTATCAAGAATTCCTGTTTTCTAACGCCCCGCCTTTTATCGTTCTTCAAAACAAAACAATACAGAAACGAAAAGTGAATGTGACTTTGAGTATTCATGTTAAACCCCTTATTTTACATTGACAAAAATATACACAAGTGGTATTTACTTCATCGATTACTGGTGATAAATTTAGAATCCTTTAAACGAACACTAGAAGAAAAAAATTAACTAAATAGGCGGGGTTTACTGTTTGAAATACTCTCAAAATAAAATATTTCAAAACAAATTTTCTGTACCACAATTATATTACAGATGGATATACATTATAACTATATTCTTTCTAATTAATATATTTATATCCATAGTATATTTTATTGCAAAAATATGAACACTGGGTACATGCTTAAGAAATAAGTAACACACAAATTACGAAAGAAACGCCCACTGGCATTGTTACAGATTTTCTAATGATGTGAATCTACGTCAGCAGTCGCGAAAGCGTTAATTAAGAAATTATATTTTCATAGAAATTATAAAACAAATCGTACAGTTCGAAAGAGTTCAACTGACCCAAAACTGGTAAGTGCTATTAAAATTGTTTAATATTTACTTTATGAAACTTTACAATAATTTATCCGAAAAGATTTAGTTTATGCGTTGTTGTATATATATATATAGCTCTATTATTTCAGTTTGTATATTATGTTACACGTGCGAAAGATAATTTAAGCTTTATTGGTGATCAGTATATCCATGATAGATACTTTTTAATTGAAAAATATTGCACTTTTATAAAAAGTATTGTCTGACCAATCGTAAGTGTAATGTATTTAAATATACCTAAAATTATCTATAAAAGTACTAAAGTATATACATATCCAAAAAATTAAATTCATGATAATTAAGATACTGCAAAGGTGTTAATATTTTTATTTCTTTTTATAACTCTTTTTTTCTTGAAATATTTCCGGTGTGAAAGAGTACAATTTTGTCTAGTTCTTGTAGGATCTTAATTTTATTTTTCTATATTTAGAGATAGCCCCCTAACACATTTTTGATCATAACTCTATGAATACTAAAGATAAAGTACACAAACAGTGTACTTTTCCGCACTGCCAGACTCTGAGAAATTTGAATATGAAGTCAAAATTGGATGTTGCTATTAAAAAAATCAAAGTTGGCGCTCATTTTAATATGTAGATGACCCCTAATTCAAAATTCAATGACATTTTCAGAAAGTGCATTTCATTTCCTGTTGAATGATGTCTATTAAATTTTTCTGCGTCAATTAATAACGAAATACCATCAAGTGCTGCGTTTTTTTTTTTCCCCGACTGTACATTTTATTATTGTTTTGACAAATTATGGTAAACATCGGATAAGTATTCGTACAATGTTCACATAGCTACTCACCTTTACTTGTATATTATGTTGCTTGTACACTATCTACCAACAAGTATTTGGACACTTTAGAATTTAGACGTTTTGTGAAATATCTAGAAAAATTCTTTAGAAATCATCTTGAGACTTTGGTAGCGTAAAGAACATGTTATACCCCATGTATTTCAGCAAAAGTTTTGTGCTAAAGAGGAAAAGGAGACCAATAAAAAATTAAACAAAATTCAAAATGTTTTGGATCACCCTGTAAAAAATAATGCTATAACTGCATTTTGGCTGAAGCATATGATTATGAGGATTTTTCTAATTATCTGTATGAATTTTTATGAGGCTACCACATATATTCATAGAGATATAATGTTACTCTTTTCATAATAATAATAATATAATAATAAAATTACACTTTTATAACACGCAGGGTATTAGACCCAGGGTATATCCCTAATAAGGATTTTCTCGTTAAGGTCGCCAAAAAAATCGCCAAGGAGTGAAAAAGTCGCCAAACTTGACGCCAAATCCATTATTTTGCCTTATTGGAGAATTTTAATGCTTTTTAAGGGAAAATTAGGCTATTTTAACGCTAAAACGACTATAAATGCACAAAATTAGCATTTTATCAACTTACTAAGCCTCTTTGAAAGACTTTATACAAAAATAAATACAATTATTTACAATTCCCGTAACAGTATTATGACAAATTCTTTGATTAGAAAGAATGAAGTTAAAATGTATATATCCATTTATAATATAAATAGGACTACGGAAATCGAAGTCCTAAATAGCATAACTTGCACATAACAACGTCCACTGACCAGCGGACTTATGTCAAACAGATAAAACTATGCGATCGCATAAGAGTTAAGACATCCCCCACTTTATTATAGCGTTCATCCTGAAATGGTGAATCCTCTAGGAGTGAGTCCCAGACCGTCGCCAATTGTCCATTGCGCAGCACTAGTGCGACGTAAAACCCAACCAACCAACCTGAAAGTATTAAAGGCAGTATTGCCAGATTTGGAGGATTTTTTATTAGGACTTTTTATTCAATAATCACTAATAATTTTGAGAAGTGATATTTGATATACATAATAGGCTATCAATCTTCGAAGTGATTAGACAAACATTACAATTAAAAATAATCTGGTGTGTCACTCACACGACTTTCTCTTACCCTGAAATTTAATACTATAAATACAGGTTGGAGATTAAGAGGTAAGATAACGAGTACTGTTATGTAAACCTATGCTAAACAATTCAAATTACGCTTCAGAAAAGTTTTATATGATAATTAATTCTGTGTGAGGGGGGCTACCACCCCCCTCAACTCCCCGTTTCATTAATGCACCTACATTTATGTAGAATTTAATTCGGTTATTAAAAAATAATTCTGTTTTTAAAAAATAATTTATTAAAATTATTATTTAAACAAATTATCTTTTATGATAATGCAGACGATTTCCATATTAGAGAAGTAGTATAACACTAAATATCCAAAAAAAAGTTGAATTTATTCTCAATATTACATTTTTTTTTTTTTTTTTTTGTTAAAAATGAAAAAAACGATAACTTTATTTTAAATCATCGCAGATGGATGGTTCAACCATTCGTTTTAAAGGTATTGGCGAGCTCTTTTTAAAGATACCCATCATGAAAATTTACTCCCTCGAGGGAGGTGAAGGGGGGGGGGGAAGGCGAGGCTCCTACATACACAAAATTTTTTCCCCTGTTGACTATCTCTATTACAAAAAATATATATTCGTTTCATTTTGTTTAGTGCAGTCTATAGATCTTAAACTCTACTTACCCGATATTTCCTCCATAGACGGAATGTATTTGAATACTTTTGAATGTCCGTGTATACGAACCATTTGCTTCATCTCAACGAAAAGCTTACTGTAGCATCCCTATATGATACACACTTAGAATACCGAGTTTGGAATTTCTGCTACTATTTGTTCTTGAGATATGCTGATAACAGACACACAGACAGACCCACAGACCATTTGCTAAAAATATGATTTTCGTATTCAGGGGACCTCAGAACATGTAAATATAACAAAAACTTACGTTCGAAAATTTGACCCTAAAACCATACTTTCTCGACCCTATGGGTAAGAGAAAGTAATTATTGGTGATTATTGAATAAAAAATCCGCCAGAACTGGCAACACTAGTTAAAGGTATTATTTAATTACAAATGACTATTCAGTAGTCAATATCTTTGACTAGATAGTAAAATATTTCATGCATATTGATAAATTACAATAGCATTTTTAAGTTCACTTTGTAAACAATTCATTATAAATTACTATAACATTTGCAAAAATATTTTTTAGGGATGTGCCTCGAAGATGCTGACTTATTTGCGATCCAAGGCTGCCATTGTAGGAGGATTGGCTTTACCAATTCTTCTCATACAACTTCTGGCTTTGGTGGCATGTGGATGTCTGATTAAAAGACTGGAAGAAGATTCAAGTATTTCTTTTAGATAAAGACTGTTTTAAATGAATTCGCCGTTCCAGTGTCATGTTACAGCTAAGAAATTAAAGACTATAAGCTTCGAGTTTATGCGCTCAGCGAAGTCTTTTGCCTGTCGTCTTCAAACTTTGCCAACTCAGAAGATAATCTTAAAGAAAAACAGCCAAATATGTTTATTGTGCTTTTAGTATATTAATTGTGATTTGTTGTGGAAAATAAAACGATTTTTTACGGCTCACAAAGCATATAATGTTTATAATAAAAGATGTATTCTAAATATATGGTTGTCTAAATTATGAGAATTTCTGGGGGTGTATTTTTGTGTATCATATAGAATTTTTCCTCAGTGATTTCTATCTTTTTAATAGTCCCATGACTAAAAGTGAATACACCGTGAAAATTTGGGACTCTGTTAATTTTATATTCTCCGCCTTTTATGTAAAAAAGTCGTACAGGCTCATTCTCTAAAAGTATATAAAATGTGTACCATAATATATTAAAACCCTTTACCTGCCGAGGAAAACTTACGAAATTCGCTTACCAAATTCACTTACGAAATTGCGCCTGTGTTTTACACAAGCACGCGTAGTTATGCCTTCACTGATCTAGAAACATTCTCTTTCAGATTACTCCCACACCCCTCTTCTCTGAAATAAATAAATTCATTGAAAATACTATCAAGGTCACATTGAAGGCCCTTTTTATTGCATTCCAAAGACTTGGGAATGGTTTCACTGGTAGTCTGGTAGCAGTTCATTACAAAGGAAAGACGTGTATATGTACGCCCGGGGCAGTTAACGTATCTGTTTATCGAGACGAATATATATGCCCGAGGCAATTAAAGGGTAAATACTTACCAAATGTACTAGTATTTTATTTTATTTATTTATCTATTTATTTATTACCCCTTTCAACCATAGGGAACTTTTACAAAGAGTTTCTATTAAAAAGCTTTCTAAAATTTCTATTTAAGAGAGAAAAAAAAAAAAAACTAGTATTCAAAAATTTTAACACTTGGCAGCTAGCTATAGCATATTGCGTTTTATATTCGTACGATGGCACACTGTAGCTAAAAGTAACTGAACATTTTCGGTTTTAAATATTTTTTTTTTTCTGAATATCTTGAAAAAGTATTTAAGCACTATGTTCTTTAAATTTGGTAGTTCAGCAGAATTTTGATCATTCAATAAAATAAAATGTTAGTATACAGATTTTCTAAATGATTTTAATTACTATCTTCAACTTAACAGGAAAAAATAAATCTATTTATGTTTAAGAATAGATAAAAGTTTATTACTATTAGTTTTATTCATTTATTTATTTATTATAATATTAAGGGACATAGTGAGCCCTGACCGCTGAGGAAGGCTTCGCCTCTCCCCGTCTTGCTACACTTATTAACCCCTGCGGCACTCTGCCCATCTAATTGCTGTTTTGCCTTTCACTAAATAGGAATATCAATAGTACATAACACAAGACAGTAGCAGAAAAATGTTATAGAAATCCCCATATTCAATGTCAAATTGAAATACATGACATTTAATACCATTCCCCAAATTCTTATGTACTTACTGTCATTCACTACGGTATGTTTGTGAATCTCAACATAATTTAATTGTTGCCAATTTTTTTTTTTTTTTTTGACTGAGGACTATTAGTCTCAATATGGGATTTTTACGGTGTCATTTTTCGATAGTTGGACATTTATCGAAAATATAATTGAATAATTTGAAAGCGATGTTATAATTTGAAAAAAAAAAAAAAAAAAAAAAAAAAAAACTAATCTCCGTCTTAAACTAAATTCTGCTTTTGCCAGAATTTCAACAGAATCTTTTTTTTTTTTTTTTTTTTTGAAAGAAAAAGAAAAGAAAATTAATAATAATCAGTATCGAAACAAGCACTATCGAAAAAGGTTTTTATTTATTTATTTTTTTTTTAAGACAACACAATACATGCATGCAGATTAAATAACAGGTGATACTCACTAACGATATATTATGTAGCTATTATTAAAAGCATTTATTTATAATAGAATACCTATAAATAATGACAATTAGCAGTAGTGGCACCAGAAATTCTCCGACGGGGGGACACCACCTCCCCGAAAGGGGGGCACTACATGAAGAGAGTTTATTATACGAGTATTTATCAAAAACTGCAATACTGTTAATAATATTACTGTTAATATTTGTACCATTCCATTTGTTAGTACTCCTCGTGGTTTTGGAGATAATCGTGTCACAGACAGACATTTTCTAAAAATATCATGGTCAAAACGTGTATATTCATGGAAAACTGGAAGCTGAAATGTTTTACAAATCCAGTACTTTCTTCTATTGAATATTGAATGAAAAACTGTAATGCTCCAAATTTGTAAAAGGAAAGAAAAATACTGGTAAAAGTAGAAAAACTGAAAATTTTGTATTCGTTTCCCCGAGAGATTTTAGGAGTATGCCCTGATGGGGGGGGTCACAGACTCCCCGGCCCCCTAACTAGCGCCACCCCTGACAATTAGAGAGTTTCTGATATCTTAAATAAGACAAATTAAATACAGTAAACTCTTGATTATCCACAAATGCAGAAAATGTGCGGAAATAAAAAGAAAGGGTTTTCTGAATAAGAAACAAAAACAAGGTTTTTTTTATTACTTACAAACTTTGAATAAACACTATAAAATGCATATTATTCAAAGTTTGTAAGTAATAATTTTTTACAACGCCAGTTTTGTGATGCTTCTTTATTAAAGGTTTTTTTTTTCTTTCATTTCTAACTTTCTTTTTTTTTCCTTTTTGGAAAAGTATATAAATTAGTAAAAGTTAAATATTTTTTAGAAAATTATTATGGTAAATATTTAATTATAAAATAAATATTATTTTTAACATATTGTTTTTCTTGTATGAAAAACATACGCTTTTAAAGTCTTTCCTGAAAATCCATTGAGAAAAGCAGCAATTTAACAGTAAATATTAACATAGATTATTTTTCTTTTTAATTCAAAAGTTCATTTATGTTGGAATACACACTGTGATTAATTTAAACATTAAGTAAGTTTCAATCATGCCAAAAATTTCATTATTACATCCGCTTACCATTTTTCCCGTTACAAATATTTTCGCTTCCCCTTATTTCCGTTTACCATTTTTTCCAATTACCAGATTTTTAAATAAGTTTGATTACGGTAATATAGAAAAACGCTCTAGAATTCTAATAGGGGTTCTTAGAAATCATTACCAAGGGGAACTAGAATTTAAAAGTATGACATGGAACTATATTTACGAGAACCATGATGTAGTTTCTAGATGTCCGTCACAAAATTTTTTCTCAATGTAATGCAATCATATTTCTTTCCAAATTCGTTAAATAAATAAATAAAATAAATAAATAAATAAATAAATAAAATAATAATAAAAAACCGCGAGATACTTTTTATTTATTTACTAGTATATAACCCCGTCAAAAATGACGGAATGTGAACGATAAATCTTGAAAACAATGTTTAGATCATGAAGATTACCACGTGATCATTTAAATGTATTTTCAGTTTTTGTTTATAAATCAAATGTGTTTCGATATTTTATAATTTTCGTTCTGAAATTAAAAAAATTCTACCCGATCAATAAATATGAATGACAATAAAAAAACAGCTGGTTGACAAAAAATATAGGCCCGAAAACACAACAGCAACAACACATCCCAGTGTTCCGTTATAAGTGCTCTATTTAAAGTCCTCATAATAAGAATAATCTAGTGTGTCACTCACACGACTTTCTCTTACCTTGAAATTTAATGCTATAAGTACAGGTTGGAGATTAAGAGGTAAGATAAAGAGTACTGTTATGTAAACCTATGTTAAACAATTCAAATTAGGCTTTGGAAGAGTTTTATATGATAATAAGTTCTGGCCCCCCTCAAACCCCGTTTCATTAGTGCACCTACATTTATATAGAATTAAAAATATAGGTTATTAAAAAATAATTCAGTTTAAAAAAAATAATTTATTAAAATGTTATTTAAAAAAGTTATCTTGTATGATAATACAGACGATTTCCATATTAGAGAAATAGTATAACACTAAATATCCAAAAAAAGTTGAATTTATTCTCAATATTAAAGTAAAAAAAAAAAAAATATATGTTAAAAATGAAAGAAATCAATAACTTTATTTTAAATTATCGTAGATCGATGGTTCAACCATTCGTTTGAAAGGTATTGGCGAGCTCTTTTGAAAGATACCCATCATGAAAATTTACCCCACTCGAGGGAGGAGATATACCCCAGGGGGGGAGGCGAGGCTTCTACATACACACAAAAAAAAAATTTCCCAGTTGACTATCTCTATTACAAAAAATATGTTTTCGTTTCATTTGGTTTAGTGCAGTCTATAGATCTTAAATTCTACTTACCTGCAATTTCCCCCATAGACGTAATGTATTTGAATGTTCCTGTACATGAACCATTTGCTTGCTTACTGTAGCATCCCTATATGATACACATTTAGAATACCGAGTTTGGAATTTCTGCTACTATTTGTTCTTGAGATATGCTGATAACAGACAGACACAGAGACCATTCGCTAAAAACGTGATTTTCGTATTCAGGGGACCTCAGAACATGCAAGTATAACAAAAACTCACGTTCGAAAATTTGACCCTAAAACAATACTTTCTCGACCCTATGGGTAAGAGGAAGTAAATAACGATTCACTTCATTTTACCAAAATACATTTTTTTAAGACTATCGAAGATCCTGTTTCCAAATACGTTAGCGAAGTGTGACGTCACTGACCGTCCGTGGATGCAAGAAAAAGATTCCCTATATTAATCGTCCATTGTATTTTTTGTAAAAAATAATTAAAAATCGAGGAAAATTATTTCCCGATTTTAATACCCGCATTTGGGTATAGATATACTATCGTATCCCTGTGTTAGATTGAGTTATTTTGCTGTCAAATTGACAAAATTTTAAATTTCAAAACTGTGTCAGCTTTGGCGTTTTTTGTATTTGGCGATTAAAAACATACTACGAAAATATACATCCCAGATGTTTATTTTCGTAATATGTATTGTACGAAATATTGTTTCATATAATTCATCGCTCTCTTAATATAAGTTGTTGAAATAACCATGATTTTTGAAAGGAATAAAATATGTTCGCCAAATAATTTGGCGATACATTTTTTCCGCCAAGGATGACAGATATATTAAATCTATTCCGCTGCAACATATGAGTATCTTATATCAGACACTTTATTTAGACATTTGAAAACAAATTTGACTTCAAATTATGATAGAATATTTATCATTTTCCTTTTAATTAGTATATTAGTTGGATATTTATTGTGTAAATATCATCCTTTGAAATGAAATGCTTATGTTTTCAATCGAATATGGAAGTTTGCTATTTTATTTTTCTAAAGTTTTGAAATTTAAAATTTAAATTTTATCAATTTTACAGCAAAAACAACTTAATCTAACGCATGCACACGATAACTAATACATATCTATACCGAAATATGGGAATTAAAATCGGGAAATAATTTTCCTCAATTTTTAATAATTTTTTACAAAAAATTCAATGGGCGATTAACATAGGAAATCTTTTTCTTGCATCCACTGACGCCCAGTGACGTCATCACTTTGCTTGCGTATTTTCTAACTAACTATCTAATAATTAGAGACACTCCATGCTAACCCAAATTCACCTCTACTCTATACTCCCAACCAGCTATCTCACCCACAACATCGCCAAAATATCCAGGATCCAGCTAGGGACTTTCTCATTCTCAACCGAACATTTTATCTTGACTCGACATTATCACCTTAGACTTCCCTACTTTAAATACTCATTTCAACTGGTGACCTTTACTTGCCCAACCAAACATTCTATCCCAACTATAACTTTACACTAATTTCAAAACTAAAATCAACTGGCGACATTTACGTACTGAACTCGACGCCAATCATACCTAACAATGTAAACAAATAATGAAGCTTGATAAAAATATTTAAAGACTTTAATATGTTTTTACAAATATTTTAAGATTTTTAAGGCCTTAATATGTTTTAGAAATATTTTAAGCGTTTTTTTTAATGAAACAGTTAAAGAGTCGTTCATTCACAATTAAAGAGTTGTCCATTTGGAATTTGTATTTTCTGAATGGCAACAGTTTTGGTTTGTTTTTATTTGGCATTGCGTTGTTTATAATCATGAAATTACATAATTCTATTTATAGGTTCATGTTTATAATAGCCTGTGATCCGTTATATTTAATTAAACATTTAAACATTACAATTGAATAGTTTTTCTAGGTTTTAGAGGGAATAAATAACAATATGTGCGATACAAAACATGTATGAAAGTGATATGTATGTTTTCGTAAGTTAAATTGAACAAACGGGAAAAAAAAAAATGGCTG
The DNA here is from genome assembly GCA_963930645.1 of Salticus scenicus. NCBI lineage: Eukaryota > Metazoa > Arthropoda > Arachnida > Araneae > Salticidae > Salticus > Salticus scenicus. Next base: position 87,459,650 of record OZ005662.1, read on the forward strand.
CCAAAAGTCTCTGTTTTGAAGCGGTGTAAACCGGAATCGTGAATGACAGATGAGGGTCATTATATATATTAATTAGTATTATTATTTCATAGTGCCTAAAATATCCTTCCACTATTCGTTATGAGCTCTCTTGCTATTCTGAGTTCATCAATTAAAAAGTGGTAAAAATATTGTTAAAGCCTGAAAGTTTTCCATTGCATATATAGGTAGACTTAAATATGAATTTTATTTATTTATTTAATTACTAGAAGACTTTGCCTGCTTCTCTGGTCTCTATATTTTTCACTTCCTTATTCAAAGAACTAGTTAGCTGTAGGGCGACTAAGGCGCCCGTTGAAAAATGATCATTTCATTTTAATGATTTCTCACTTCAAATAATTCATTTGCTAGCAAGCCCGTGCGACATTTTCGCGCTTTATTTATTTATTTATTTATTAGTGCTAGAGGCCTATTTCAGTCGGTACAGTTGTCGAATTTTTATACGTCACTCTTAATTAGTGCTAAGGGCCTATTTCAGTCGGTTTATTGAATGGGGATTTATTGAATGAAGTCCCCCCAAGGCACAACTTTGACATGAGTCCACCCCAGGCCCAACTTTGACATGAGTCCCCCCCAGGCACAACTTTGACATGAGTCCCCCCCAAGGTACCCCTATTTCAGTCGGTACAGCGTTGTCGAATTTTTATAATACACTCTTAATAGTGCTAAGGGCCTATTTCAGTCGGTTTATTGAATGGGGATTTATTGAATGAAGTCCCCCCCAAGGCCCAACTTTGACATGAGTCCCCCCCAGGCCCAACTTTGACATGAGTCCCCCCCAAGGTACAACTTTGACATGAGTCCCCCCCAAGGCACAACTTTGACATGAGTCCCCCCAGGCCCAACTTTGACATGAGTCCCCCCCAAGGTAAAACTTTGACATGAGTCCCCCCCAGGCCCAACTTTGACATGAGTCCCCCAAGGCCCAACTTTGACATGAGTCCCCCCCAAGGCGCAACTTTGACATGAGTCCCCCCAGGCACAACTTTGACATGAGTCCCCCCCAAGGCCCAACTTTGACATGAGTCCCCCCCCCCCAAGGTACAACTTTGACATGAGTCCCCCCCAAGGCACACCTTTGACATGAGTCCCCCCCAAGGTACAACTTTGACATGAGTCCCCCCCAAGGCACAACTTTGACATGAGTCCCCCCCCAGGTCCAACTTTGACATGAGTCCCCCCCCCAAGGCCCAACTTTGACATGAGTCCCCCCCAAGGTACAACTTTGACATGAGTCCCCCCCCCAAGGCACACCTTTGACATGAGTCCCCCCCAATGCACACCTCCCCCTCATTGGGAAAAAGAGCAAAAAAGGTTGTTTTGCGTGTATAAGACAGTTTGGACTTCCAACGTTATTTGTTAGAGTATCTGCAGCTGAAACACATTGGTTTGATTTAATGAAAACTTTATCATGGAATTTAGATCGTCACGAATTAACTAAAGAAGATTTTGTCGATATTAACAAGTTTAGCAGTAGGCCTCTGGCACTAAATTAAAATCTGTCAATTAAAATCTGTCAATGTCAGATTTTCATGTTTTAAATAATGAAATAATGTCGTGTCTGTATATTTTATGTTTTTTATTTTTTAAGGATTGAGGACTATTAGTCTCAATCTGAGGATTTTTACAATACCAGTTTTACGATAGTTGGATAGTTATCGAAATCTAAAATTTATCGAAAATATAATGGAATGAAAAGTAATGTTATAATTTGAAAAACAATGGATTTCTGTTGCTGTACAGTTAATAACTAGTGACACTTTATAACGTGTTTATTAGGAATTTATATGCCACCTTAATATTAACGTGTAAGGTAAAAAAGTTATATTACACTTGAATAATAATAATAATAATAATAATAATAATAAACAATATGTTGGCCGATATTATACAAATAGAATGTTATTTTTCGGTCATATTTATTTGTTTATTATTTTTTTTCCCGACAGGGGAAAAAAAACGTACATTTATTTAAAACGAGGAAAATAAATTAGAAAATAAATTAGAAATATCAGTCATATCGTTACAAATAAGGTATAAGGTGAAAGGGAAAATTTTTGTGAATCCAATGGATTAAACAACCTATCGATCGGACAATTAGTTTTTTAAAAATTAACTAAAGTCTGAATTTTAGGTGGCAATAGCAGAAGATTGTATGGAAACCGTTAGGAGAAAAACAAAATCTGCTTCACATTAAGTCACATGTTTTTGAAGTAGGATTAAAAATTGCAGTTTTCAATTTTTTAAAAATTTTCTCTGACGAACACAGAAGTATAATATACAGCCTGTACCCCACAAGACCAACTTGCATTTCAAATTTCATCTTTTATTTTATTTTTTTATTTTTTTTTTTATTAATAAACAAAAATGTTACTTTTTTTTTTTTTTCCCAAATTAAATTTTATTCTAACTTTGAAAAGATTTATGTGATGCGATACATTAAGAATTTGGGTTTTAAAAGTTTTTTTAAATAGATTATTTTTTAAATGAAATATTATGGAGAAATTCATAATATCTGGACCATTTCACGGTACAACTTTAGTGTAAGACTTCGATGGTTATTTTTAAATTTTTGTCAGTATTTGTGGATGAATTTTTTATTTTTTAGTATAATTGCTTGCTATATATATATATATATATATATATATATATATATATATATATTACATATTTTTTCTAATGCTTATACTTTTTACTATTGAATTTTTTAGTTAATTTAGGTCAGTATATAATACTCTATATATATTTCTAATGTACAGCTAGACAATAATTTTACACATTCGAAAATATCTGAAAAGAAAAAAAGTTTATTATTATTATTATTTTAATTTAGAAAAATCTCCTGCAGCTTCAGTTTTTAATTCTCTTTTATCTGCTTTTTAAAATAACGAAGGATAAAATTACTCGATTCTTTATAACAGTTTTATGTGATGAATTTTTTACGAGTCATAATTAGAAATATGTAATATATCATAAAGTGTCTAACTCTGTAATGTTAAAAAATTATCAGTGCTGAATTAGAACAGGCTGTCATTTATAAATGAGTTTGAATTTGAATCTAAATTTTTTTTTTTTTATGCCAAAATATATCCGAAATATTTTGAGATATGTTTTTAAATAAAACAGATAAATACACATTAAAGAAATCATTGCATTTCTTCATTTCTTTAATGTGTATTTATTTGTTAATTATGGACACGACATTATTTCATTATTCATAAATAAATTAATTAATTAATTAAAAAAAACTGAAAATTTTTTGCAGACGATTTTTTTTTGTTTGTTACCAATAGCAACATTTACATTTATTATTATTATTATTTTTTTTACACCACTGATCATATTTTGATTTTCCTGTCGAAAATGACGTCCTAAGACTGAAAGAACAACGATTTGAGAAACTTTTTGCAAGATGGCAAATAGAGTACTTTTATTAACCTGACTTTTTTAATTAATAACTTTGCTAATTAAGAAGATAGAAATTTCTAACTAACCGAAATGCCTTTCTTGAAATATTCGGCACACATTGATACATCTCATGACGCGAAGGCCGCCGCCCTCTTCAAGGAGATGCGGTACCAGAAAAAAAAAAAAAAAGTACATCAGTGACAGCGACAGTAACTTATTTTAATATAGAGGGAATACACCTTTTTTTTTGTACATTTTTTCACTGTCAACCAAAATTATTTTAATCCAAATTTCCTAAAATAATATTGCCCATCTGCGCAGCACGAGTGCGACGTTAAATCCATCCATCCATCCTAAAATAATAATAATAATAACAATAATAATAATAATAAAAAATCATTTGACAATATAACAGAAAACGTTAAACTAAAATTTGAAATTAATACGTTGAATGTTTAATAAGAAATGAATATTTGTAATAAACAATTTTAATGATATAAGAGAGAAGGATTCATCATTTTTATAGTACGGTACCAACTATATAGGGCATTTTATATAAAATACCAATTCAATATCATCAAAGCTTGGAAAGTTATTACCAATAAAGTAAAATAAATTTTGGTAACGTTTAAAAAATATTAAAATATAAGGAACTTTGAGATTTTATATATGTAAATAAATAATACGAGATATGTAATTTAAAGTTTTGTAATTTATGCAATGTAATATATGTTATGCAGATTTTGTTAATGCAGTTCTTATAACTGTTCTTAAAATCAAATAATGGACTGTAAAATTAATCGAAGAAACTATTTTCAAATCACATCAAACTTTATTCTCAGTAACCACACGTTTAGGCGTTCCGAGCGTCCATACTTCTGTTACATACTGAAACCAAAACAGGACTGCCGGTACATGGAAAAGGGCGATCGCAGCGCCGGGATAAAAGATAAAACACACTTTATTCTCAGTAACCACACGTTTAGGCGTTCCGAGCTTCCATACTTCTGTTACATACTGAAACCAAAACAAGACTGCCGGTACATGGAAAAGGGCGATCGCAGCGCCGAGATAAAAGATAAAACACACTTTATTCTCAGTAACCACACGTTTAGGCGTTCCGAGCATCCATACTTCTGTTACACACTGAAACCAAAACAAGACTGCCGATACATGGAAAAGGGCGATCGCAGCACCGGGATAAAAGATAAAACACACTTTATTCTCAGTAACCACACGTTTAGGCGTTCCGAGCATCCATACTTCTGTTACATACTGAAACCAAAACAAGACTGCCGGTACATGGAAAAGGGCGATCGCAGCGCCGGGATAAAAGATAAAACACACTTTATTCTCAGTAACCACACGTTTAGGCGTTCCGAGCATCCATACTTCTGTTACATACTGAAACCAAAACAAGACTGCCGGTACATGGAAAAGGGCGATCGCAGCGCCGGGATAAAAGATAAAACACACTTCCCAGGATTGAAATTACATTAATTTTAATAAACTTACTGCAAACACAGTTATTTAAAATGCAGCATCAATGTACAGCCAAGTTACATTACATATTACTATACCAAATTATTGTAAATTAAACAGTATTTTACAAATTCTATGTTAACTAGTAAATTATTCATTAAGAGAAGTAATACAATTTTTATGATTCCTCTTTTGAATTTTCCTGCTTCATTTTTTACCGTTACAGTTCTAACTTTTTTATCAGAGCCATAATGCACTTTAGCACCTCGGCCTATGAGCCATTTACAAACTGGTAATAGGCCATCTTTTACTAAAACTATTGCACACTCAAATTATTTCTTTCAACCACCCACTTGGCTCTTTGCTGGAGTGTTGCTAAATATTCATTTGTCCGTTTTTTCCAAATAATTTGAGTTACCCTTGTTGCTCTTGTCAACGGCAGAGCCTGACTAAGGCAGGAGCATGCGGGGCAGTTGCCCTGGGCCCACACTTCAGAGGGGGCCCCCCAAATCGAATAGAAAGTTTATTTTACGTTTCCTTCTTTAATGAACTTTTTTTAAACAAAATATCAGTACAGTGTAAAATCCGGCTTAATTGAGCCTTCGTAATTGCGAAAGTTTAGCTGAATTCCACCCTAATGACAGCAAGGATATGAATTTTTCTCAGCTAGATGACAAAGTTGACAATCAGAAATAAAATGAATCTATAATGAGGTGAAAATTTTAAATACCTCCATAAAGTTCGGTTCTTAATTACTGAAGAAGTGAAGCAGAGGGGGGCCCCCAAAGAAGTTTTTGCCCTGGGCACCAATCCGGCTAAGTCGGGCCCTGGCCAACGGGTTAAACGATTCTCATGTACATCTATTACAATGCGCTGCAAAAAAAAAAAAAAAAAAAAAAAAATCGAGCCCTGATACCATTTTTCTGGTTTTTATGTAAAATGACCCCTGAATCCGAATATAAGCCTCATTTTGCCCAATCATCCACCTTTTAAACGGGACGCCACTTCTACCCCAAATTTTTGTCACTATTCGGTAATTCTATGGCCGTGAACTTGATTTGCAGGGTGGAAGAAGTTTATTTTAACATTTCAAAGAAAGAAAGAAATATATATAATAAATAATAATAATAATAGATTAATAAAATAAATAAAATTAATTTCTAATTTCAATGGCGAATTTCCCCTAAATTTTCCCTTCGCTAGAAATGTTCATGTTTTAGAATTTCTCACCTCTGTAGCCCTCAGAAGATATTTAACATTTAATATACCCCTCCCTTCCAAATCAAATTCATAGTCATAACTGTGATAAAGATAGGAGGATGTCCCCAAAAAACGGTGGGTGATGGGGCAAAATGGGCATGATATTCAGATTCAGGAGGTCATTTTACATAAGAATTTGCATGAATAGTATTGGGGCCGATTTCCGCGCAGAGCAGTGTTATCATTGGTTCTGCTATTGCGTTTACTGATCTACCGATCAAAAAATTACCAGGGGTCAATACATCATAATTGTCAAAATCATTTGACATAGGTGTTAGGGGTCTTAAGTCAAGTATACCCTCAGTTTGTATTACTATATTTATAAACTCTTCATAAGTAAGACGCAAATCGCCTATTGCTCTTTTTAAGTGATGTTTTACAGACTGTACCACTGCTTCCTACAAACCACCAAAATGAAGGGACCTAGCAGGAATAAAATTCCAATTTATATTTCTCGAGGTAAAATATGATGCTAAATCCTTTTCAGAGAAATTAACTAATCTCTAGAATTTCTTCAATTGGGAATTAGCTCCCATAAATTTGGTCGCATTATCAATGAACACTTTTGAACGTATACCACGCCTTGCCATGAAACACGTAAGAGTGGCAATCAAGGTATTAGATGTCAAATCTGACAAACTCTCAAGATGAATAGCCTTGGTTACGAAGTATAAGCACACGCATATGCATATTTCGTTTAGTACGCATTTTCTTTGGCTTTTATAGATAATAAAAATGGACCACACCGGTCTAATCCTGTTATACTAAATGAAGAGGGCCTATTCACACGTTTGTATGGTAAGTTTTTCATAATCTGTGATGAGAAAATGTGTTTGCATTTAATGCAGATTACACACAGGTGAATTTTTTTTTTCGGGCCAAATCACTGGCCCCCAACGGCCGAAATTTTAACCGTACTGCATTTAGTAACCCTTGAGGCGTAATATGCAGTAATTTTTTATGTACGCTACAAAAATAAATTTTACTGACAATTACAATTTTTTGGAAGGATTGCTGGACGTTTTTGAGAAAACGGCAAAGGCGCTTTTTCAAGCCGTCCATCTACACGAATTATCCCTTTCTCATCCACGAAGGGAATAAATTTTTTTAATTTACCTGATATGTCCCTTTTACCTGACATGACCCTTTGTTCATGCTTTATTGAAACTTCTTCGGCTACCTGCACGTCTTCCAACTTTAGAGGTCCAGCTCTCTTCAGCTTATTTCTGCAATTATAAATAAATCTAAAAATATAAGAAAGGACATTAATTATTTTATAATAACTATTACTAAGTTTTAAGAATTCATAAAATTTTTTCGAAGTTTCATAAATCATCATAGTTCTTTCTGAACAGTTATCAACATCAGTAGAAGTTCAAGTCTCGTCCAAGCAAAATTTTTTCACACTTTGTGTCAGGAACTCAGCTTCGTGAATCACAGGTGGCATACGCGGTTAAAAAAACACTGACTCCACCAAAAAATCTGCACCTGTCCACCACTTACTTGTCACTATTCACCAGGAAGGCAGCACTAATTCCATGTGTCAGGAAGTGTCAGCAGGGTTGGTTTTGGTTGACCAGTAAAACCAAGAATCTGGATCAGTCAGTTTTTGAATTTCACTAACGCGATTTTTGACAAATGATTTATATCTTTTACAGGATCCATTGCTCCAGTATAATGTGAATTTGGAATCACTCAATATATGTTATATATATATATATATATATATATATATATATATATATATATATATATATATATATATATATATATATTAGATGATACTTTACGATCTAAAATCATTTTAGTTTCAGTTCCTAGTCTTGTAGCAATGAGTACATCAAGTAATTATATACGAGGCAAGAATATCTTCTTTACTGGGGCGACTCTACTTTTAGAAATCATTAAAAGTACAGAAATTTGTTCATAATTCTTCACTTTACCATATACAGCTGCTCCATAAGATTTTTGACTTGCATCAGAAAAAACCTGGGTTTCTATGTCTACCTGAAATGATTCCAAAATAAATCTTGCAACTTTAATTTTACTCAGTTCAGAAACTTCACTGCACTACTAAGATCGCTCGTCATTGATTTCAGAGGGAAGTTCAACATCCCAAGGTAGTTTCATTAACCATAACTTCTGCAACAAAATTTTTAACCTGACAGTAAATGGCGAGAGAAATCCAGTGGATCACAAATTCTTCCATCTGTCTGAAGAATAAATTGCTTAGTATTTTTCTTTCGTTTTAAAAAGGTCTATCAAACAAGCAGTCTCTATATTCACACAATCTTCTTGAATATCCCATTGTATTCCTAAAACCTTCGATTTTGTTTCATTTGAATCATTTAAACAAAATGGATGAATGTCGAAATTTGCCTCTTTAAGCTTCTTAATTAAATTTTTATAATTAGTCACCTATTTGCATAAGTTTTACTCATAATTTCTTTAGCTTCACATTAAAGTTTTAAGGCTTCCATTGTATTATCTGCTCTTGAAATAAGAACATCAACATGTATGCACGAATCAAAAACATCAGGAAACAAATTTCTAAATTTTTGAATATGTAGCTTTATGATTGCCACCAATAAAAAAGGCTTGAATTCCCTCCAAAGAGCAGGGATGGAACACCGGCGCAGAATTCATACCACAATCAATGTAAGAAAATTTTCTACTTCTTAAATCAACGATATTATAGGTAGAGAAATTTCTTAAACGGATTCCGGTATGAATTCTGCGCCCGTGTTTCATCCCTGAAAGAGTAAACGTTTGAACCTGTATATTTCCAGTTGTTCGTCAAACTCATTCATGATTGGCCTTTCGATTTTCTTAACAAAGATAAATCTAATTGCGTCTCTGTCTCTTTCACAGCTAAGGCAATTTGCAAAAAAAAAAAAAAAAAAAACTTTTCTATATCGGCTAAAATTACTACTCTGTTAAATCTAAAATATACAAATATATCAGAATTTAAATTTATGCCAGGCCATAAACAACCGTTAAGGGTCAACTGACCAACTTCATTTGAACTAGCATAAAAAACGGCACGTATTTTTGTAGTGATACTTTTTTCTCTATACACAGCCTGGTGAGGAAGAGAAAACACCGATTTATTCACTGGCTTTAAAGTATCGGATACCTTTTCTATCATATCCTTATCTAAGTATTCATTCAAGATATCCCTGTATCTTTGATATAACGAATTATCAGATTGCACCTCTTTCTAGACTTTTTAACCTTTTTTTTTCCTGCCACATTATAATTATTCTCTAATTCATTACAAATCTTCTTCCAAGGCAAACTAACGGTATATCGACCATTTTTAAAACTGATAGTTTCATTAAAAATCACAAGTCATTTATCTTCATCGTAACAGTGAAGATCATCTCTAATTCCGACTGATTCTAAATCAAAGAATTTTTTCATTTTTGTCTCGACATTTTCATGAATAAATCCACAATGCGCTGGTGTTTAATCACCTCTAAAATTTTCAATACTATCACCTACTAAGCATCCAAATGCAGAATTTTGCAAAACTAAATTTGTATTAAGTACATAAATTTATCTTGATCTAATTAAATCAAAAAAATATCTCAGAATCAAAGAGCAACTCAATTTTTCTTGGTTCATGCAAATTCTGGGTCTTCTAGTTTACATTTTTTGATATTGCGACATTATGTAAATCAATCTGCATCGAAGGTATCAAATGAGTAATGTTTGGAACTATATAAAAATCCAACTTACGGCTAAAGGATTTTTCTACATTAGAGATTACTGCACCCACTTTTGATTTTACAGTAGTTGAAATTCCTGCTAAACAAACTACTAAAAATTTACATTTTTTTTTTCAACTGAAGCTTTTCAGCTAATTTAGATGAATAAAAGCGAGTCATACTTCTATTATCAAGTAAAGTTCTCACTTGATTCATTTTTCCTTCATTACCCTTAATATGAACCGTGACAGTAGATAATAACACTTTCTTCACAATATTATTATTATGACTAGTCGCTATCATAGAACGTCTGTTTTCCTTTTTAATTTCAAAACAAATCGCATTAGCATTGAGTTCCTGAGGATTTGCAAACTCATTGGAGTCTAACGTTTGATCAGACAGCGGACCAATCTCATAATTTTTGTTATTTTGCAGGAATGGAGATTTTTCTCGACCAAAACAAATTAAAGAATTATGTTTCTTTTTACAAACTTTGCAAGTATAATTAGAATAGCAAGTCTTACACTACTATTATTACCAAAACAACAAAAACATAAACTTTGTTTTTTTACAAAATCCAATCTGTCTTTCACACTTAGTTTTTGAAATTTATGGCATTTAAACAATTTATGTTCAGCATTACATAGTTTACAGGTGTTATCAATTTTCTCTGTTACACATGAAACCACTGAAGAAACTTCTGGTTTAGGAATTATTGAAGTTTTTGTTGCATTTAAAGTCCTAGCATAATCTTTAAGGAAATTTAATAACTCTGTAACGGTAGATAATGTATCTTTTTAAAAAATTCTTTTTCACTCCAATTTGGTATTTTGATCAAGCTTTTGGCTTAAAATAAAAGCAAAAATATTGATGAAAGCCCTTCTAATTTTTTATGTAAACATTCTAATGATATAACAGCTTCCCTTGTCACGTCAATTAAATTTAAAATCACAGATGCTGACTCATTCTGGACAACAGAAATGTTTATAAATCTCTTGAGATGTGAATACATTTGTTCCAGTTATTCGAATACCTCTCTTCTAGTAGAGACCACGCTAATCGGTAATTAAAATCTGTTACTGAAATTGTTTGAACTATTCTGAAGGCATCTCCTCTTAAAGCTGACTTTAAGTATTACAATTTTATAGCATCTGATAAATTTGGGTTTTGATCAATACTCGCTTGTAAACTATCTTTGAATGAATGCCAAGCGTGTATTTCTTCTGCAAAAGTGGGTAAAGAAATCTTTGGTAAATGTGCTACAGTATTCTCTAAAATCGAAAATGAATTTAAGGTAGAATTTTCAGATTTATTCTGAGTATCTAATTTTAACAGGTTATTATTAACACCATATTATATAAGAGTAGCATTAATTTCATCTTGTTCGTCCATAACTTTTTCGGCATTTTCTTCTGTACTTAATTTGATAATAGAATCGAAAATAGAATTGAAATTCTGTAAATTCTTAAATTTTGTTCTCAATAATTCTAAATCACTAATATTCAATTCTGGTCCAGATAGTTTTTGTTTTAACTTCATTAGGATCACTTTTTATGCTCTTTTCTTTCTGCCAACGTTTTTCATTTTTTTCTGCCATTTCATTATGTTGAAAAATTAACTAACAAAATTTGTTCTTAAATTGCGTGAAAAAATATTCAAATAATAACAATAATCCAAAAGAATATTCTTTATTTTCAAAAGATAACGGACAAATTTGATCTTAAATTGCATGAAATGTTTCAAATTTAATAACTAATAATAATTATTCCATAAAAGTCATGAAAGTATTCAAAGGGGTCTACTCACCCTCAGTTCAGCAACAGCAACTTTGAACGAATAAATCCAATGATTTTCAAGAGGACATTCTTCAAGGGAATAATTTGTAGTTCATAACGCAAAAACGAAACTAATTAAGTAATTAAATTGAAACTCCAGCACCGACGGACCAGAAATGTTAATGCAGTTCGTATTACTATTCTTAAAATCATATAATGGACTGTGAAATTAATTGAAAAAACTAATTTTAAATCATATGAAACATAAGCAAAACTACTGGTACATGATGGCAAAGGACGATCGCAGCGCCACTTCCCAACTCAATGTATCAGGGGATAAAACAGATTTCTTAATTATAGTAGGGGAAGCCGGGGTAATAAGAGACAGGGGTTATAAGAGACACAGTCAAAAAAAAACACCAAAAAATATACTTAGACAACTTTAAAAATATGTAATATTAAGTATCATGTGTATTCTTTACTACTATACACTTATTGAGAAGTTTATAACATATTTTGATTTTTTTTTTATACGATGAAAAAAAAAACCTTCACTTTGAACTTACCCTAAAAGTTCGTGGCCTTTTCTAAATTTTTTTTTGTAGGTAAGATGTTTGGGATTTATTAATGTGTAACCTTTTGACCAAGACTATGACTTTTGATGTACAATTTTTAAGACCTTGAAAGCATTCTTTATTTACATGTTCTAGGCATGTTTCTTATTACCCCATTTTTATTTTTTGTGGGGGTAATAAGAGACACGAGTTTCTTATTTACCCCCACTGTTAATTCCTGTATCCTCCCCCCCCCCCCATTGTAGTTCCTGTTAATTTTGCCTGACTAGTTTACGAAGAGTTTACCTAGTGTTAGGCCTAGTCTAAGTTTACCGAGAGAACTTTTTTTCTTTTTTTTTCACTTTAAATCAAAAAGCAGTTTTACTCATTAGGCTAGACCATATTTAGTTGTTATAATTATGTAAATTTATGTTTAGAATGTCTATAAATTAGTATTTAGTCATTAATACTTCATTACATAATTAATAAGTTCATTTATAATTACTAGAATTTTTTTTTTTTTTATAACATTTTGTTCGCTTGTATACACTTCAAAGATACGTTTTTTTTTTTTTTTTTTTTTTTTTTTTGCCTATTTTCGACTACACTTTAGAAAATGCGTAAAATACTTTCTGCCCATTTAAAAAATTATATTGATGTTTTTGGTTAATCCCTAGGTTATGTTGATTATGTAGAACTATCATTAAGTACAATATTATATTATTTAGGACTTAATATTAAAAGAAAGGAATTTCACAAACACATTTATGACAGTTAATTTTCGAGAAAGCATATTTTTTGAATGGATGTAAATAATAAAAATTAAAAACTATTGGCTGATCCAGAATTGTTTCCAAATGTCATTTATTACCCCACATGGTTTTACATTGCTATATATGGACAGTTACAAGCCTCGTCTCTTATTACCTCGCGTGGGGTTATTAGAGACAAGGATTTAATGAAAATTTAAAAAAAAAATTAAACAAAAAATTTAAGTTCAAAAATCACCTAAAAAATCGAGAGGAGTCCATTTAATGAAATTAATACGAGACATTTATTTCAAGTTATTTAGATTAATAGTATAGATTTTATTAATTATTTTTTGTCTCTTATTACCCCGGCTTCCCCAATTATACGAGGATATGAAATATAACTTTTACGTTTATGTAATCAAGTTCTGCTGTCATTGATTTTTTAAAATATCAGCTTATAAAAAACTTTTTTATCCATACAAATATACAGAGAGCATCAATAATGGAATTAACTGTATTTTAGGATGGCCACATTTTTACTTTTGGAACATATATTACGTTAGGAAAGTAATCATTACGTAATCATCAGTTGCCCACTGCCTCACCCCTAGAGGAAGACGGGAAAGAAAGATCAAGATTACCATCATTAAAAAGGTTTAAAAAAATGTATATATACTAACGTATTATTTATTTATTTTAACCACAGAGTATTTTTTTTAACAATTCCTATTTTTGAACGTTCGTACATCTGTTTTTCTTATTGATTATACAGCTGTTAGTAAAAAAAAAAAAAAAAAAAAAAAAAGAAGAAGAAGAAGAAGAGGAATAATGCGTGTAAATCAAATTAACGCGATTTTTTTTTTTTTTTTTTTTGTTTTTTTTTAATTTTTATTATTTTTAATGGAGAATTGAATTTATTCATGCGTATTGATGAGAATTCTTACAACGGCTGCATATTTCTATGAATAATTGTATCATTTAAAAGTTGATACAGCGGATTTCGATTTATTTAACCTATTGAAAATTTTTGAAAAGTAGTTTGAAATATGTATTTTTGTATATTTAATACTAGCAGGTTACGCCCGCTTCGCTGGTCACTATACTTAAAAGAATTTTCGAAAGAGTTGGATCAGCATTTATTTTTTACATCACACAAATAAACACTTAAAAAATTACATTGAAATCGCTCCTCTCCCTCCTCCTTCTCGACCTCGGGTACCCGCTGCCTACGGCAGCTTTTTCCACCCGCACTGCATTGGGTCCAGGTTCCCACTGCCTGCAGAAAGGTAAATTTGAACCATGTATATGAAACATTTGAACCATGTATTTTCTAGCCCCCGCTATTTACACTATATTACGATTTGATTCCGATCAATATAACAATATAAAATAAAGAGTAGATTTTCTTTTAAAAGGCATTTTCCCAGGCAGTTCAATTTGGGTATTTATTGACGACAAGTGGATCTGCTATTACTTTGGAATTATGATTTTAAAGATGAATGTATCTCAGCATCTATTAACTATATTAGTTTTTGAACCATGTATTTTACAGCCCCGATTGATTGTTATATTGATCCCGATCAATGTAATAATATAAAATAAAAAGTAGATTTTCTTTTAAAAGAAATTAAATACGTAAAAAACGAATAAATTGTAATGAGTTTGATCCTTTCTACTATATACTAACATTTTTTTTCTGGTAAATACTAAAAAAAGAAAAAAATATATCCTTCAAATTGATTAAGCCCCCCCCCCCTCCTTTTTTTTTTTTTTTTTTTTACAGTTTTTAGAATTTTCAAGGTGTTTTCGAGACACGCAGAGAAAACTTTTAAATGAAAAATTTTCTTTAATATTTTCCTAACGAATAATTATAGAGAAAAACATTTTGTGTTAAAATGTTATTTTGAAAAGGTCTTTCTCTCAAACTAACAGACCCCCCCCCCCCCCCCCATACACATTTGTTTTCTCCTTAACTAAACAAAATCCCGTAAAAATTGTCAAAGGCGTGTTTTACAGTTTTTAGAAATTTCGAATATTACTGTATATATTAAAAAAAAAATTGAATAATTCGTATACGACACTGTTTGGCGAGATTTTGTATTAACTTTGGAAACACACTTTTTTAAAATCGATTAAATTAAATTAAAAAAAAAACTTTTTCGATACTGTCCGTTTCGATACTGATTATTATTAATTTTCTTTTCTTTTCTTCTTCTTTCATATTATTATTATTATTTTTTTTTTTTCAAATTATAGTATCGCTTTCAAATTATCCAATTATATTTTCGATAAGTTTTCGATTTCGATAAATGCCCAACTATCGTAAAACTGGTATTATAAAAATCCGTAGATTGAGACTAATGGCCCTCCGTACTAAAGGAAAAAAAAAAAAAAGAAATTCTTTTAAAGGAATTAATTAAAAAAAAAAAGGAAAGAAAAAGTTGTTATACTATAAAATTATATATAAGCATAACTGTTATAAATAAGTTTTTAAATTTAAAATTTAATATACTTAATTTTTTCTACTGCATTATCATTTTATTTTCAATAAATATGATAGATTAAAAAAAAAGGGGAAAAAAATATTTTACCTCAAATTAATGTATTGAATAAAAAATAAATAACGTAATAGCCGTTGCTAAGATACGCAGACGATTACAATGAAAAAATAAATTTATGAAAAATGAAACCTAGAACCCAATATTTAATATAAAAAAATAATTAATTAAAAAATATTCAAATTAGAAATTATAAAAAATCTCGATGAGGTGCACACTTGCAGGGTCCCAGGTACCCTTCTGCCAAGTTTTGTAACTCTGCGATCGGTAGTGTGAGCACCAGAGCGCAGACAGACACACACACACAGACACTTCTCTTTATTTATATAGATAAATATATATAATAGGATGAATACATAATAATATAAATAAAAAATTTTGTAGAAAGAATGTTGTTGATGATATATAATACATGAGATGCAAATAATTTCAGAATTTTAGTTATCATGATAAAATTCATACATGTGTATAGCTTATTTGCCAAAAATTACTATGAACTTAGTTCGTTTTTTCCATCCAGCGTATTTCCAAAATTAACAAGTCTCCTGATTTCGGCGGGAGTGTTCATACGGAATTTTTTACTTTCTACATTCCCTCTCCAAATCGCAAAAAAAAATAATAAAGTTTATTGCTGCTAAAAAATAGTGGTGATAAATTTGTTTTAAAAATTCAAAATATTGGCAAGTATGTAATTAATTTTTCTCTCTAACTCATCTTTTCATATATTCTTTCTATATGAGTTTATCATGGACTAAGGATAAGGTTCCTATATGATACGAGCTGGCGCAGTGTGCGCCATTTTCTAGCCCATCTGGGAAAACGTTGGCGGTAGAAAAAACTAGGTTACCCGATTAGTGTTGCTATCGCCTATAAACTTCTACACAAATCATATGAGCTAGAACTTCTTATCACGAAACAAACAAGTTGGCAATTATAAGAACATCGCCAACTCAAAACTGCAACCCTTCACGTCAAAAGAAATGTAATTTTAAAGTTAATTTTAAAAGAATTTAAAAACAATAACTTAAAAAAACAGTACAGTCATATTAAATTTGTCAAAGAACTTTGAAAATAAAATGAAATAAGCTGAAAATAGAGAAATCTTGTGCTACAAAGTTGTGCTCCTGTCCCGGGTATCCACGAGTTACATCTGCAATTTATAATCCACTTTTTCCTTCTTTCTGAATTAGAAGAAAATATAAACAGGCGGTGCCCTTCTTGGAGTTATTCGTGCAATTTATTGCCGAAAAATCCCCAATAATAAATCATCAGCCGGTCTTGTGGGCTAGAAAATGGCGGATGCGTCAGCCTATCAATGTAGGAGTTCTAACTAAGGATAAATTGTTTAATCTGCGCTAGATGTTTTTAAAATTAAAGCTTATCTGATTTTCAATTTTCATATCTTCTGGCACGTGTCGTATCACTCTAATCGTTTCCTCACATTCTAAAAGTCTGTCAGAAAATCTGTTTCAGATAATATGAAATGAAATGATAAATAATTAAGAAAGATAACATTAATTAGAGAATTCTGTTGAACAGAAGTGAGAATGCTAAGTAACTATAACAAAGAAAATGTAGCTAGTTTCTCGATATGAAAGACATTCAAGACTACGCATCTATATTAAGATTACAGAATAACGAGACATAAATTTAAAAAATTCAAAAACACACCTTTTCTTCAAAATGTACTAAAAACTTCTATTCAGCGGATGTGGATATACAAAACTTCATGTATGGAGTCAGAAATGGGTTAAAACTTGAAAACAAATTTTGAACTTGAAAATGCAGCCCAAGTCTCCCAGATCCCACCCCTAAGTATGTTGGCACTTAACCCTTTGCGGCGCAAGACAATTCGGATCATTTAAATTATACTGCCACCAGACTTCATGAACTAAATTTAACTAAAAGAAATTTTAAATGTTAAGGTTTAAAAAACCGGTGTTTTCTGATATGTTATAAACGTAAACTTCTGCTAAAAATTTTCCGGGATGAATTTTTGCAGCTGGATCTTAAATTTTGCGTCCTCGCAGCGAGGACACCGCGCGTTAAGGGGTTAAGCATGTATTAAATAGCTGCCAGTATTTTAATTTATTCCAGAGTACTTTTAGCTCCGCCTTTATTTCGCCTCACGTTATTTTTAGAATATTTTTCCTCAATAAATAACTATGATAAAATATGAAAAATTTAATCTTAAAAGAAAAGTGGTATGGAATAAAGGCGGAGCTAAAAGTACTTCGGAATAAATTAAAATATTGACAGCTGTGGTATTATCATCGGAGTAAGCTCATGTAAGCGAAATTTTACCCCAATCGCATAACAGAAAGTGAGTGTAAATTATATTCTAATGACTGGATCAAACGAGACTATTTCGTTCAACTTTTAACGCAACACGACAAGATTGACTTTTCCGAATGGTGGCCGAAAAAATTAAAAACTCGCTGACTTGGAATTTTCCCCATACGCTGCTGTGTTGTGTTGGGGGAAATATTGGCCGAAATTTCTCGTGTGATACGACCATTTAATATACGAGAGATTACACGAGATACTACACAATATTACACGAGAGATTTCGCTCAACATTTTACACAACACAACATGATGAATTTTTCAGAGTAATGGCCTTATCACATGAGAGATTTTCGCGCAACATTTCACCCAATAGAACACAGCAGCGTATAGGGAAGATTCAAGGTCAGCGGGTGCCACTGAACTTGAATTAACTTTTTCGACCGTCACTCGGAAAAGTTCATCACTTTGTGTTATCTAAAAAGTCAAGTGAAATCTCTCGTGTGATATGGCCAGGACTGCCATAAGCGAATTTTTTTTTTTTTAATTATTATTTTCGTACACTGTTTCCATAGCATAAAATTTATAATAAATTTATTCAGGCAAAGTACAGATTTTTCTGTGAATATAATTATAGATTTTATTTTTTGGAAATAAAGACACAGAAGGAATATTAAAAACACTCGCCTGTAACCGCCATATATGCTGTACTGGCACCAGAAATTCCACGACGGGGGGGGGGGTCACCACCTCCCCCACAGGGGGCACTACACATAAAGAGAGTTTATTATATGAGTATTTATCAAAAACTGCAATACTGTTAATAATATTACTGTTCATATTTGTACCATTCCATTTACCCACTCCTCGTGGTTTTGGAGATCATCGTGTCACAGACAGACATTTTCTAAAAATATCGTGGTCAAAACGTGTTCTGGACCTCTCAAAACGTGTATATTTATGTAAAACTGGAAGCTAAAAATTTTTACGAATCTAATACTTTCTTCTATTGAATATAGAATGGAAAAACTGGAATGCTCCAAATTTGTAAAAGGAAAGAAAAATGCTGCTAAAAGTAGAAAAACTGAAAATTTTGTATTTGTTCCCCCGAGAGATTTGAGGAGTATGCCCCGATGGGTTGGCACAGACTCCCCGACGAGGGGCGGGGCTGTGCCCCCCGGCCCCCTAGCTGGCGCCACACCTGCATATATGACCGAAATGGTCGAAAAAGTTGACTAGCCACTGACCTTGAATATTCCCCATATGGTGCCGTGTAATGTTGGATGAAGTATTGGTTGATAATTCTCATGTGATATGCCCATGATCCACGCACAGCAATATAATAAATGAAATAAAAGCGTGTAAAAATAACAAATGGCTTTAAATACAATTTCTTTCCACTTTTTTTGATTCTATGAATTGTTTCCCTGTCTTGAGAATTTTTTTAACACCAAGCAACAGAGACATAAAAAGGTAGATTGCTTATCAGAGCTACATAATATTATCTGTTGAATCATTCTTATCTATATCTGTTAATCTCTGCCTCTTTCTGTATGAGTCACCTATTACAAAAGTTCACTTGCTGTATTTTTTAAATTACATACTAGACCAACATACTTTTTTTTTTAAAAGTGTTTATTTGGTTGTTTCATTTTAAATAGGAAAGTCTAAGTAAATTTTAATAGCTATTTATTACTTCCCGAACACTATAGTGAGGAAAGTATTGTAATCATGTCAAAAATCCGAATTTGAGATTTTGATGTTTCTATACGTTTCGAGGTCCCCTGAGTCCGTTTTCACTATTTTCGCGATGATATATGCATGTGTGTGTGTATGTGAGTGTGTGTGTATGTGTGTGAGTGAACACGCTAGCGTCTAAACACTTTGCTCGAATGAGTTATAAGTTGGTACGCATGTTGCAAGTCACCGTAGCACGAACCCTATTGATTTTGATGAATCTAGCACTTATAGTTTTTCTACAGGGACACAAAGAAAAATTCTTTATCATTATGGCCTACGGGACCAAAATCTTACAAGTGCGATAGCATCTAAACACCTTATTCAATTGAGCTGAAAATTTATGTGAATATTACAAATCACTGTTGCACTAACTATAAGCATTTTGGTGAATCTAGCATTTATAGGTTTTTCCAGGGACACAACGAAAAATTCTTTATCATTATGATCTATGGGCTCTAAGTTCAGTAGCGTTAAATAAAACATCGTGTAATATATGGAAGAAAATACTCAAACACTCTATTATGGTTTTCTTTCTTTTGTTTGTTTAAAAACTCCTCTTTCTTTACTTTATCTACAAAAGTGTTAATTACTCAATGTTCGGAAAGTCGAGTGGAGTCACTCCAGATTTTTTAAAATTACTGATGTTTATTGAATAAAAAACCCGCGAGATCTGGCAACACTGCTCCGCAAAACGTCACTGATGAACAGAACAGACAAAATGATTAAATGTCATTGTATGCAGCGCACAAATTTTGTAATGTGAACTAAACCGATATAATTTCAAAACTTTAATCGTGGAAAGAAAATTATGATAGAATATTTTTTAATTAGTATTTTATTTTATTTTTTTCATAGAAAATTCAGATATTTCAGTTAATAATAATTAATAATATTCGCAATAATAAAGAGTACTAATGGATCTAAATACGAGGAACTTCAGCAATCTTATTTGCATTTCTCATTACTGAACAATTAATTTTTATTTATTCTCTCTCCCCTATATATATATATATATATATATATTAGGTCTACCTAGACCTACCAGTTATCCTAATTTATCCGTAAATAGTGTTAGGCCCCGCCTTTTTTTCACACAAGTATAGTTGTAGAGTAATAGTCTTCTTATTTAATCGTGAGTACCTATTGTTGAATATTACTCTACAGATTTACTGGTGGGAAAACAAGGCATTCGACAGATTTCAAATTGCGTATAAATATTTATGAATTACATGGCATTTGTTGTACAGTACACGCTACATAAAGTGTTTGTAGTTCATGCAAAAATTTCAGAAATAAAATAAAAATCATTGATTTATTTTAGTCCATTTCAATACCAATACACAGCATTCGACAGATTTCAAATTGCGTATAAATATTTATGAATTACATGGCATTTGTTTTACAGTACACGCTACATAAAGTGTTTGTAGTTCATGCAAAAATTTCAGAAATAAAATAAAAATCATTGATTTATTTTAGTCCATTTCAATACTAATACACAGCATTCGACAGATTTCAAATTGCGTATAAATATTTATGAATTACATGGCATTTGTTGTACAGTACACGCTACATAAAGTGTTTGTAGTTCATGCAAAAATTTAAGAAATAAAATAAAAATCATTGATTTATTTTAGTCTATTTCATTACCAATACACAGCATTAAACATAATGAAATGAACCTCTGTTATTAAGATGCTTGAAAGCATGTTTTCTATAAAAAATCTGGAGTGACTCCACTCGAATTTCCGAACATTGAGTAATTAAGAGTTTTGTAGATAAAGAAAGAGGAGTTGTTAGACAAATAAAAGAGAGAAAACCATAATAGAGTGTTTGAGTATTTTTCTCCGTATATCATACGATGTTTAATTTAACGCTACTGAACTTTGAGCCCATAGATCATAATGATAAAGAATTTTTCGTTGTGTCCCTGTAAAAACTTGTAAGTGCTACATTCACCAAAATCTATACAGTTGGTGAAACTGTGACCTATAACATGTGTACACATTTTTTGCTCAGATTAATAAGGCGTTTAGACGCTATCACACTTTTAAAAATTTGGCCCCATAGGCCATAATGATAAAGAATTTTCTTTGTGTCCCTGTAAAAAAACTATAAGTGCTAGATCCTCCAAAATCTAAACAGATTGAGTATCTGTGACCTATAATATGTGTACAAATTATTTGCTCAATAGAATAAGGCGTTTAGATGCTATCGCATTTTTAAGATTTTATCCCATAGGCCATAATGATAAAGAATTTTTCTTTGTGTCCCTATAAAAAAACTATAAGTGCTAGATTCACCAAAATCAATAGGGTTCGTACTATGGTGACTTACAATATACGTTCCAACTTTCAGCTTATTGGACCAAAGCGTTTAGACGCTAGCGTGTTCACTCACAGACATACACACATACATACACACACACATACATACGTCATCGCAAAAATAGTGAAAACGGACTCGGGGACCTCGAAACGTATAGAAACATCAAAATCTCCAATTCGGATTTTTGACATGATTACAATACTTTCCTCACTATAGTGTTCGGAAAGTAAAAATGGTGTTCAAAAAATAAATAACAATGCCCTGCATGAAAATCGGCCCCAACATCGTTTTTTGCAAATTCTTATGTAAAATGACCTCCTGAATCCGAAAAGGACGCCCATTTTGCCCTGTCATCCACATTTTTTTAGGTAAGGCCCCTATTTTTTATCACTTTTTGGTAATTTTATAGCTATAAATTTGATTTGTGGGGGGAGAGGAAGGATTATTTGTTAAATATCCTCTGAGGGGTTACAGAGTTGGAAAATTTCGAAACATGAAAATTTACAGCAAGGGGAAAATTTAGGAGGGGGATGGTTATCACTGAAATCATACGTTACATTAATTATATTTTATTTATCAATTATTATTACCATTTATTATACATTATAATTTTTTGTTTTTAAGTGTTAAAATAATTATTCCCCTTCTCCAAATCAAACTCATGGCCGCAAAATTACCTAAAAATGATAAAAATTAGGGAAGGGGGTGGCGTCCCGAGAAAACGGTGGGTGATTGGGCAAAATGAGGGCCACATTCGGATTCAGGAGGTCATTTAAGAAAATAATCAGCAAGAATGGTATCAGGGCTTGAATTATTTTATTTTATTTTATTATTTATTAATTAAGTATTATTATTATTATTATTTATTTATTTATTTATTATTATTATTTTTTTTTTTTTTGTAGCGCAGTGTAATTAGTTTTTAGGGCTACTCAAAAGAATTCCGATGCATCATGTGTATGGGCGATAACTATTGTCTGTATATTTTTAGTAGTTACTACTAAATAATAATAATAAAATAATAATAAATAATAATAATAATAATAATAATAATAATAATAATAAAATAATAATAATAATAATAATAATAATAATAATAATAATAATAATAAAATAATAATAATAATAATAATAATAATAATAATAATAATAAAATAATAATAATAATAATAATAATAATAAATAGTATACTCCTACTAAATAAATTAATCAAATGATTAACGTGCTTTTATGAGGCATCATACCCTCTCACATAGAAATACTTTTTCATTACGAAAGGAGTTAATGTCTTCTCTCTCTCTGTGTATGTCATCGCTGTCATGACAAAGAGCCGTAATACAAAAAATCGAAATTTTCAGTAATACAGTTGTAGTAAAATGATGAGTAACTCAAAAAATTCTCCATTTTGACCTAAACAGTTTTTTTTTTTGAAAGGTCAAGATTAAGGTTCCTATATATACGAGCGGGCGCATTAGGCATTTTGTTGCATTAGGGTTGCCACATGTGCCCAGTGCATTTCTCTGAAAAACAAACGACAAAATTTTTTTTTAAATTGTCTTACGTTACTTTAGAGTAACTTCTTTTATTATATTTCATAATTTTAGCTAAGTAAACTATGATATGGGATTTTGTTTAGCGATAAACTGCTATAATCATTCAAGAAGGTAATATAAAGTGTTCACAGACCTTCTATTACTCTGAGTTTTGGCGGCATTTTGTAAAAGTAAAACCGCCCTAACAACACATCTTACCCCAGTACATCCATAGGATATCCTGAGAATGTACTGTGAAAAAAATGTGTTTTTAGGAATATTATTGTTGTTTATTGCTCTTATCTTGACCGGATTAGCTTCAGATCAAGATTTCTTAAAATCATTAGTGAAGCGATAAGGACGCCAAGTGGGAATGCTGTCCACTTCCGAGGCAAAAACAATGGCGGCGATGCGCCGGCCTATATATTTTATTTAGGGGCTCTAGTCAAGATGGTATCTATATGACATGCCAAAGTGACGCAATACAAAAACTCGAAATTTGAGGGAAAATGTTGAGTAATTCGAACAATCGTAAATTTGAGCTAAGCAGTTATTATTATAATAATAATAATTAATATTTTTTAAGGCACAAGGTATCTGTGACATGTCAAAGTGGTGTAACCATAGGCCTATTATAAGAGTGGACGGGACACTGGTAACCTTTTTGAGTGCAAAGATAACTCATAAAAAGGTCATGTGATTGTTGATCTACAGGAAGCCAAAGTGGCCAATATTGAAATTTTCTCGCCATGCTCTAAACTCTGCTTTTTATTAAGCAGACAATATTTTTCCTTTTTCCTTGAAATTTAAAGTTCTTTTTAAAATTCTTATTTCACTTTAAAAGTTAAATGGATTATTTTGATTCTGAAAGAAATTTCATATGAAGAAATGGTATGTCATGTAAAAACGTGCAAGGAATATATTATTAAAGGAGGAAATGTAACATTTCACATGTAAGGTATTTAATGGCTTTTTATTTCATCTTTCTGATTAATTATATTTGTAAAATGTTTAAATCTGCTTTATTTATTTCTTTAAATAATAATAATAAAGACAATTATATATACTATTTGAAAATAAATGCAGTATTGTTTTAATAATAATAATAACAATTCATGAGATTTATATTTCTCTCTAAATGACAGTATAAATGAAAAAAAAAAAAAAGCTTAAAAGCTAAAAATAAAGTATACATAGAATTATAGGCAATTTTAACCAAGATACTTAAACTTTATAAATACATTATCTCGGCCATTGAGGAAAATAAAAAAATGTATATGATAAATTTTATTTACATGATTGCATACATAGTATATTCTTTGTATCCTATACTAAAGTGTCCTTTTTAGCATTTCCCAACAAAATTTTAAAAAGTGTATGACTGTTTCATCAGTCTCTCTGGCTAGGCCGAAATTGATAGACATTATTAAAATTCACTATGGTATGTTTGTAATGTAAAATGATATTACTAGCACAACTGGTTTCTGTACTGGAACTCACGAAAGATTTTTGATGCAAGTAGGATATAAGGTATATAGATAGCATATAAGGGTTTTTCTTTCTTTTTTTTTTTTTTTTTTCTTTTTTTATGCATTTACTATAAATATCTTTATACGAAGCACAACATAAGAAAAATAATCTATAATTTTAAAATACGCAAAACCCTTTTCCTGCTCAAAAATATAAAATTGTGATATCACTTGGTTTACAGGACTACACAAAGTTATTCAGAGGCAATAGCGTATATAATTGGAAACTGCTCACTACAAATTTCCAGTGCTATGAGACCATTTTTAGCGCACTGTCTGATGAGTATGTAAGTTTTAGTAGATATACAGGGCTAAACAAAAGCAAAAATTTTAATGTATTTTCCTTAGAAATAATGTTATAAAGATACTATTGTGAGAATTATTCCCATCAAAATTAAAAGTAAAATATATTTTTGTAGCCATGCGGATTTTAGCCGATATACAGGGTTACACAAAAACAATCAATCTGTTAGATGATATTCTTTAAAAGCAATGATATAAAAATATTTCAGTTTTCTTCTTTTATAATGAAAATAAAATCGTATTTCAAGATGCCATTAAGGAGGTAAAATAGCTTTGTAGATTAAATGGTAACGGGTAAATATATATGGAAAGTTTATAATCTAAGTGAACCCTATTACTTTACTTTTTTTTTTCCTCCAAGAATTTAGGAATTTATTTTGATTAATAACTTCATTGATAAATTTTATTATAAGTACATATCTTCTACGTCTTTATAAAACATACATATATTTAGCTGCATAATTCAAATATTTACTGGTACAAATTATTAATTCAAATAATAAATTTGCAAAGTTCAGGAGAGTGTTTATTTGCGCATGTGACAGTCCTGTTGACGCATTTAATGTTTTAAGTATTATTTTTGTCTGTAGAAATTAAATAAACCAATATTTTCTGTAGTAATAAAGCTTTGTGTAGTTATTGTATCAGCAACATTATTCTGTTTAGCTATTTCTTTTTAATGATTTCAAGGAAGTTATTTTGTACCTACATCGAGAGATTTTTACAATCTTACCCCTCATATGTCAGAGAAAATAATGTTTTGGAAGGAAATTTTGATAAATTTTTACCTTAATCCTCTAGGTTCTCAAAATATGGAAGACATATTTTTAAAAAACTGTATCAAAGACTGTTATCAATGCAACAATTGTTTCGGGTCGAAAGAAAACACGACCCTTCGTCGGGTGAACGAATGTGGCACGAGTGCTGCAATGAAAGCGGCAACACTTTTTCGCTTGACGACAGGTCGTGTTTTCTTTCGACCCGAAACAGTTGTAGTGATTTTCCTGAATTTTATCGTATTTATCTAAAGTTTGGTACTTATTAGGCATAGTTTAACAACTGTAGATTGCACTAAATATATATATATATATATATATATTTATTTATTTATTTACAGGACCACACAAAAGACCTCTAGTATAATAGTTTTGTGTTTGAAAATAGCTTGTACAGTACAATTCAAGTTGTGTCATGAATTTTTCATTCTATGTTTATATGAAAGTATTAGATCGAAAAAAAAAAAAATCTGCTTCCCAGTAGATTTAAATATTTTCAGATAACCTGAACATGATTTGACCAATTTTAGAAAATATTGTCAATGTGTTTCTGTGCATGTATAACAAAACTTTAGTGGCAACTCTAAAATAAGAAGCAACGTATAGAATTTTCATGAAAATTTTTATCTAGTTGCACAGTGATATAAATTGGTATCTATCAACATTTACTGCAGATAGGTTGGTAACTGGCACTGTTACGCTGAAATGTTCTCCGTTTATGGGAAGACTATATATATCAACTTCTGTCGTGTACAAAACATCAAACTCGATATGTAAAGCAGCTATCGCGTAAAACTGATTTGACTGAATTTAGGTACTTATCGGAATATAAAGTATCATCTGCTATGTTGCAATTTTTCTGCTTATGAAAAGGCTGTATCTCAGCTTTTAGAGCGTATAAATGATTCCAAATATGATATGTTTGAGGGCTATTATGAAAAACAATGGTGATGCATTTTGAGTGCATATAGGCTTATAAAGAGGACTTAGCTATGCTGCAATTTTCTCCATTTATGAGAAGATTGTAAAGGAAAAGTAGCCAATAACAATGTTATAACTGCAATACTGTATCAATTTCGTATGTGAAGTAACATTTATGAAAATCTATGCTGAATTAGTTTGGGTGTTTATCTGTCGATGTATAGTGCTGTTATGCAAATTTGTTTTAGGTTTCACTCGCTTTTCCGTCAACATAATATATTATAATGTATAAAAGAAAGTTTATAAAAGAAAGTTACATGATAGCTGCAGCTACACTTTCCTGTGTTAAACAGCATTCGTCTACTAGAACCTGCTAATGTCTTTAATAATTACGTTCTACCCGCAAACATGTAGATAACTTTCATAACATTAACATAACGGACTACATCATAGCTTGATGGTAGGTCGTAAATAATGCCGACATTCTTTGTATATTTGGTCATTAAAAATATAATTTTCATAAATATCTCCTAAACAGAAAGTCACAAAAGTAGCAAAAATAGGGGAGGGGGGTGCACAACTAGATGTTATAACGAACCTATATACTGAATTTCAACATCCTACGAGCAGTCGTTTTTGAGTTATGTGAGATACAGGCATAGACGCATACATATACGTATAGCCGTTCAGAAAAGTCATGTTGAACCGTAAATATCTCTAAAATATAAGCTAGGTTTCAAGAATATTCATTAATCATTGATTTTTGTGGGGTACAAAAAGAGTTTTATTCTACTGTTTCCTGAATATTCATTACATAAAGTGCATTCATCGACTGGAATTTGTTTATGTCTTTTAAGAATTACTTTCTACACGGAAAAATATCGACTTCTTTCATGACAGTATCATTACGGGCTCATTGAATAAAGTGCACTTGTCAACTAGAACCTGTTTATGTATTTAAGAATTATTTTATACAAAATGTCGACTACTTTCATGACAGTATAATTTGAGGCTCTATCTGCGGGCTGAATATTCATCAAACAAAGTACATTCGTCGAGTGGAACCTGCTTATGTCTTTAAGAATTACTTCCTATCCCCAAAAATGCCGACAGCTTTCATAACATTATCATTAGAGGCTCGTTGAATAATGGGCATTCGTCGACCAGAACCTGCTTATGTCTTTAAGAACTACTTTCTACATGCAACAATGTCGACTACTTTCATGACAGTATCATTACTATCTGCGGGCTGAATATTCATTAAATAAAGCATACATTCGTCGACTAGAACCTGTTTATGTACTTTCTACGCACAAATATGTTAACAATTATCATGACAATATCATTACGGGTTCTATCTACGAGTTGAACATTCATTAAATAAAGTTCATTCGTCGACTAGAACCTACTTATATACTTTCTACACACGAAAATGTCAACCACTTTTATAACAATATTATTATGGGCTCTATATACAGGCTGAACATGTATTAAATAAAGTGCATTCGTCTACTAGAACCTGCTTATATCTTTAATAGTTACTTTCTACCCGCAAAAATGTAGATAACTTTCATAACATTATCACAACGGACTATATCATAGCTTGATGATAGGTCGTAAATAATGCCGAAATTCTTCGTATATTTGGTCGTTATGAATATAATGTTCGTAAATGTCTTCCAAACAGGAAGTTACAGAAAGAGCAAAAACGGAGGTGCACAACTAGATATCTTAATTTTATATTACTACTTTGTTTATTGTGTTTGTGTTTTGGGAGAGAGGTGAATGGTCCTGTAAACATGAATGCTAATCTCACCTCATTCTACCAGAAAGAATGCTTTTGTGCATATAAATAATAAAAGCGTATGTCGTTATGTTTTCTACTATATAAATATATTAAATAATGATTTGTATAAATATTCCGCACAGAACACAATACATTAGAATATATTTTTGGGTGTATCTGTACACAAACTAGTAGTAGTATTTACTGAACTCTCAATAGAGAGTATGCTATAGTGAGCTTGAATAACATATATTCGTTTCTAGGGTTTTCATAAATATTTACGGGAGTCAGAGGGCGGACAGACATACATATTAAAGTCATAAACACTTTTGAACTTTGTTGGAAAGTGTTACTAACAATGCTAAAATAAATTTCAGAAGCTATAGTGTTTTACACAAGTTTTGCTTGTAGTATCTTTTAATAACAATAAAAAATATTTATTTATATTCAAAATAAAAAATCGCCAATAACACGATAAATGCCAAAAAAAGGTAACCTTTTCCAACATTCACGTGGTTTTATCTTTGCACCTTTTCTTATATTCCCTTAATAATGGAATGCTCCGTCCACTCTTATAATAGGTCTATGGGTGTAAGTCAATACTTATTGGTTCCCTATTTATAAAGGATTTATGGTCTGTATCTGAAAATTTGCAATTTCGAGTTATAACTATTTGTCATGAGAGTGACGATATACAATTTTCGTATTTTAACCCTTTGCCGGTCCTAATGCTCTAAATCCGAATTTAACGACGCTTGTTGCCGAATTTAGGGACGCTTTTATTTAACTACCACCAGTAATTTTGAAGAGTGACATTTCATATACATAATAGACGAATAACCTTCGAATTGGCAAGGCAGCCGTTACAGTTTTAGTGATGGATACTGAATAAAAAAGTCCAACACTGACTAGAAGGGTGAAATTAAATAGGGCTGGAAAATGGTTAAACCTTCTGAAAACCAACAATCACTCTCATTTTTGTTAACTGACTATAATGGGCTCTTCCCACCATCGTCTGCTCAATCACGTGATAGAGGAAAACGAATAATCGAATTCTGAGAATCGAATTCAAATAAATATTGTTCTTAAGAACAAAAGTGTTAATATTTAATATAAAATAAAATAAAAATAATATTGTGCATTTATAAACAGTAGAATAATTGTATTTGCAAATTTAATAATTTTTAAAGAATACTTTATGTGTTTATTTATTTTCACCTGTAAGAATCGATTTTTGTATGTTTTTGTGTAACTGTTACATTAACTGATCTAGCATTAAATAATAGCTTGTTCTTGTGGAATAGTTACTCGTCTAAATGGATTTACGCAGTAAGATATTGCACTGTCACTGATTTAAGTACCAAAAATCAGAGTATTTAGCATGTTCTTCATGAATATCAATAACAAATATAAACTAATTGATGATTGTAAATGTATACAGCAAACAAAAGATGATGAATAATGATATAAAATGGATTAAAAATGATGATGTATAAAAAAATAATACAGATTAAATACGATTGATCAAAAATAAGAATAGAAAATATGTTATTTCAGCAATCTCTCTAGATAAACAAGACTTCGTCTGCTATTTGTTTTTCCTCTATCATGTGACCTCTGACGTCAGGTGGGAAGAGCCCATTGCATATATATTCACATGTTCCCATTAATTTTGAATCCTGTGCATTAATTTAATGGTAATTATATTGGATTGGGTCTTATACTTATTTAATTGAGATGTTGGGCAAATTATTAGCATAGCGATATTTTGGATTTTTTAATCCTTTGCTGTTATTAGAAACATCTTATGTATTTTTCTTTCTCTTGCAATAACTTTCGCTTTGCGAACGACATTGTCAGAAGGAAATCATTTCAAATTGATTTTATATTATAATTAATTTGGATTAATCTTCAACGCTTATGGTATTTAACATTTTAGTTCCCCATCATACTATAGGTATGGGGAACTTAGGTAATCGTGAAAATTTTCGACCTCGGTTTTTTGACTTTTTTACACGTTTTCAGGTGTGAGGAATCCTAAAATGACAAAATTTGTATGGTGTCTGTCTGTAGGGTGTCTGTTAGTGTGTTAGTCTGTTAGTGTGTTAGTCTGTTAGCGGGTTAGTCTGTTAGTCCGTTAGTTTGTTAGTCTGTGTACACGATATCTCAAGAACAAATTGTCGCAGAGAGGTCAGATCAGTTTTAAAATATTACTTTCAACACTGGCAAGTACCCTATTCATTTGCAACATTCGAATTAAAAAACTTCAGCAGTTATTCGAAATTTACGATTTTCTTAACATGGGAGAATAGGACAAAAATTCACTTAAACGTGCATTAAATGGAAACTTTTTACTGTAAAAATGTCAGACCAGTTTTAAAATATCAGTTTTGATGCCGGAATGAACATCAGTAACTATAAATATGCTACTTTGAAAATTTCGCAAGTTATTGGAAATTTACGAATTTCTTAACACGGCAGTATAGGGCAAAATTTCACATAAATGTCAATTTTGAGAGATATTTTCATCGTAAAGATGTCAGACTACTTTTGAAATATTATTTAGGACACTGGCATGAATATTAATGACTATGAATTTTCCAATAAAAAAATTTCGTAAGTTATTGGAAAATTACGAATTTCTTAACATGGCAGAATAGAGCAAAATTTCACATAAACGTCAATCTTGAGGGATAGTTTCCTCGTAAAGATGTCAAACCACTTTCGAAATATTATTTAGGGTACTGACATGAATACCATAGAGTATGTTTTTTCCAATTTAAAAAATTCGTAAGTTATTTGGAATTTACGATTTACTTAAAATGGCAGAATAAGGCAAAATCGAGCATAAACGTCCATTTTAAGGATCATAAATATATCAGACAATTTCAAAATAACATTTATGATACTTGTATGAACATGATTGACTACAAATATTCTAATAAGAAAATTTCGTAAGTTATTCGAAATTTAAGATTTTATCAACATAGCAAAATGGGGAGATATTTCATAAAAATACGCATTTTTAGGAAAGTTGCATTGGAAATAGTAGCATGAAAATAAACTACGAAATTGATCCCAATAAAATGAATTAATAGATTAGAATAAGATATCGAACTGAATGGTGGGTAGCCTATTAGGCGAGGATTTCGTTCTGTCACTGTGTCAAGCGTTTGGTCAAATTCATTTCTCTTAACATGTATATAATAAGTCCTGTACAAGAAATTTATGAGAACATACATATGATGGGGAACTGCGCAGAGTCCACCTATGCAAACTAGTTTCCTTTTGTTTTACATAATTTTCAGTTCTTATACAGTGTTGCCAGATTTTATGACTTTTAATTCAATATTCACAACTAAATTTTAAATGAAACCGCAGCTTTATCACTTCGAAGATTAATCGACTATTATTCATGTCAAATACCACTTTTCAAAATTATTGGTGACTATTGAATAAGATATCTGATGTGGACACCACATGACTTCCTTTTACACTTATTAAAATATACATTTTGTTGTGAAAACATTGACACTTTTGTGAGAGGCAACTGTTTCGTAAATGAACCGGCAGGTTCCGATCCGCGAACATTTCTGTAAACAAGGAAAAATAAAAAACAAAAATAAATAAATAAAGTAAAAAACTATGGATGAAATTCTATGACAGAATTTAATTTAGTACGGCAGGACTACTTATATTTGTATTTTAACACCATTTCAATATATATATATATATATATATATATATATATATATACATACATATCTGAGAACACTAGTCTAAATAATGGGGAAATATACAGCCGAGACCCGTTAGTTCTGTGGTCCGAGACACAA
Source organism: Salticus scenicus (assembly GCA_963930645.1). NCBI lineage: Eukaryota > Metazoa > Arthropoda > Arachnida > Araneae > Salticidae > Salticus > Salticus scenicus. Next base: position 87,492,225 of record OZ005662.1, read on the forward strand.
CTGCGAAGCCGAAGGTTGTGAGTTCGATCCTCACCGATGGGAAGTGAGAGAAAAAAAGTAAAATGTCTGAAAATACTAGTCTAAATAATTAGAAAATACCAGCTAAGACTCGTTGACTATGCGGTCAGAATACACAACTACGAACCCGAAGGTTGTGAGTTGAGTCCTCACCGGTGGGAAATGAAAAAAAAAAAAAAAAAAGGTATATATATAAATTTTTATGCATTTCACAAATTATTTTAAGATAGAAATTAAATGGTAAATTTGGATATTGGCAGGCATTTTCGAAGTGGAACACTATAAACTGGTAACGGAGCAAAATGCCAGATTGGAAGAAATAGTCCTGCCCTGCTAATAAAAACCTGCTACTCCAACCACAAAAGTCACAATAATCGGATTATATACACCGCCGAAAAAACATAGTAGTTTTTCAGAATTAATTCTTCATGGCTTTTTACAATCTCTCAATGCGAAAGGCACAGCTCAATGAAAATCTTTCGAGTATAGGTGGCCTACTTTTGCTATCTTTAGAGAAAATTATTGTTGAGAAACGATACATTTCACCAAAACAATTAACTCCGCTAAAATTGAGAATGGGTTTACTAATTCTGGCTATCCTGAAACAATGATTTCCGCCAAATTTGGTCGATAATCTCGCCAAGCTAAGTTTGTTGCTAATGTAGATTTTGGTCTTGGCATTGATCTTGGTGATTTGGCGTCGAATTTAGCGAAAACCTTTAGTTTAGGGTTGCTAAAGTTTAGAAGTTCTAACTTCAATAACAACAGAGTGTCGGAATTTACCGGAAAGATTCATTGTTTCAGAGCGCCGAACTTAATTCTCCGGAAGTTCTATAAATGTCTAATAAGACTATAAAAAAGAAGAGTGATTATTGATGATTGTAGACTAGAACTTGCCTATATATTTACGTGCTATTTTCTACACGATATTACAGTGAAAGGGGAAACAGATGGAAATTTTTTCATTACCATGAAGGTGGGCGCTGACTTAGCGTCAAATTAGTCATTCAAATGTGGCGAAAAGTGGTAGTTTACGATTTCCAAAGTTTGGGACCGCTAACTTCAATAGGAGTCGAGTTCTGTAATTTTTTGCAATGATTCATTGGTTTCTAGTGCAAAACTACCTCAAAAATTCGATAAACCACTGAAAATACTCTCAATGAATTCAAATTCAATTCAGACTTCGATATCTTCGGTTGTTCCTGAATTAGCAAAATTCCTGCTCTGCAGTATATTTAACAATGTTCAATTAATTTCTGTAGTAAAAATAATTGTTTTATTGGATTGTTTCGAGAATATTCATTAATTATTGATTTCTGGGGTACAAAAAATTTTATTCAATTGTTTCTTGAATATTCATTAAATGAAGTGCATTCATCGACTAGAACCTGCTTATGTCTTTAAGAAATACTTTTTACACGTAAAAATGTCGACAAATTTTCATAACGATGTCATTACGGGCTCTATTTGCGGGATGAATATTCATTAAATTAAGTGCCTTCGTCGATTAGAACCTGCTTATGTCTTTAAGAACTACTTTCTACACGCAAAAATATCGATAACATTTATAACAATATCATTACAGGCTCCATCTAGGGCTGAATATTCGTTAAATAAAGTGCATTCGTCGGCTAGAGTCTGATTAGGTCTTTAAGAATTACTTTCTACACACAAAAATGCCGACAACTTTCTCAACAATATCATTAAGGGTCTATGTCTACGGGTTGAATATTCATTAAATTAAGTGCATTCGTTGATTAGAACCTGCTCATATTTTTAAGAATTACTTTCTATACGCAAAAATGTCAACAATTTTCATAACAATACCATTATGGGCTCTATCTCTAGCTGAATATTCATTAAATAAAGTGCATTCGTTTACTAGAACCTGCTTATGTATTTTCTGCACTCAAAAATGTCGACAACTTTCATAACAGCATCATTACGGGCTTTATGTACGGGCCAGATATTCATTAAATAATGGGCATTCTTCTACTAGAACCTGCTTATGTCTTTAAGAGTTATCTTCTAGACGCATAAATGTCGACAGCTTTCATAACAATATCATTATGGGCTCTATCTTTATCTTTTTTTGAAATCTCTATGATAGTAGGTGGTATATAATGGACAAAATCTTTGCATTTTTGGTCTTCTTATGAATAAAGGAAAGAGTTTGTCGGGAACACTTTCAGGTGGGCCACTCTTATTTTTGATTGGTCTAGACTTAACTACTTTTCTTTCGACATAAAAATAAATTCATTTAATTAAACGTGAACATTAAAACATTGTAAAAAAAAAAAAATGCATCTTACAAAATTGACGTCATTATCACTTTAAAAATTTCTACACATTGATAAAGTGCTAATGTAGTTCTATAGCTATAAGATTCAACAAAAAATTTAAAAACATGTTATATAAAAAGTTTTTTTTTTTTTTTTTTTTTTTTTAAATCTTATAATTATTTATAATTTTGTTATCATTTCGGCGATGAGATGATATGGGTATCGCAAATGCATAAGTAAACATTTTGGCGAGAAACGTCCGAGCTACTACAGTGCCAAATTTCAAATTCCGCCAATAGGCATAAACTGTTTCAGCATTTTTGCACAATTTTTCTCAATTTTTTTTTAAAAATATTTTTTTAATGCGATTGAAAAAATAGGAAAAGCATTTTTTTAAACTGGTCTATTTATACAAAATATCACCATGTAAAATATTACGCGTTTTCCGTTCTGTTTATTATCAAAAAGAAAATGACTAATGCAGTTTTTCCTGTATTATTGACATTTCTATGAATTAAATTAAATTAAATTATCCAGTACCAAGACGTTGCGGTGAAAAGGTCTCTGCCGAAGACAGAGAGGGTCTGAAGTGAAGTTTTTAAGCAATGTCAATGTATTTTCTTTTTAGTTTTAATTTGTAGAACGGTGTAAAAAATATTTATTCTTTTTTAAATTCATTTAAATATAGTGTCCAGCGAAGCGGGCAAAGCCTGCTAATCACGAATAAAAGTTTCGTAGATATCTCCAAAATGGAACGTCAGAGAAAAACCAAAAAGGGAACTGTACAATTAGATGTTATAACAAACCTATTCCAATTTGCAACGTTCTACATCTAACATGTTTTTGAGTTATGGAGATACATACACACATACAGACGTCACGGAAAATCGTGTAAAGTCGCTGATATCTCTAAAACGAGAACTCATATTAAGACCAAACTTGCAGGTGTACAACTCATAGATATAGTAATTTATATAGATCTATCATCCCCATGTCAACGAGCAAAGATTTTTGATGCCGAAAAAGTTTTTTGGCATCAGCCATTAGAGAGTTAAAACTCGAAAATAATAATAGAATAGAATGTTAATGAATTTTGGAAATGCCGAAATATTGCGCGGCTTTTGAGTGTGAAATACATGTAAAGAAATGGGATAAGTTTTCCTAAATAAGTTATATTCCAGTAATTTATGAAAAATATAAATTTTATAATCAATTGCTTTGTTATTATTATGAAACAATTACTGCCTTCATATTTAGTGGAATGTTTTTTTAAATTTTAATATTTATATTAATAAGCAATATGGAATTCTCAAAATTCTTTTAAAAGTAGTTAGCAGCCTCGGAAGTTTTAATATATAACGAGTATATTGTGACCACCACAAGACTTTCTTCAATATATAATCCTATACAAATTTACGCAATACAAATTATTTATTAAATTACAATTTATTAAAATTATTTTTCATGGTGAATGCAGACGATTTTTATCTCAAAGAAATATAATAATAAATACTGAAAGAACGAAAGTCAGTTTTGTGCAGACATGAGTATACTAGAGCAGGGGTGGCCAACCCGCGGCCCCCGGGCCGCATGCGGCCCGCCATTTAGTTTTTTGCGGCCCGCGAAGAGACTAACGATATTTAAAGTATGACAACTTTGGCTTTAACACATTAAAAATTAATAAATCCGTTTTGACTTTTTCGAAGTAAAAATACCTTTCAACGATTATGGAAGATAAAAAAAATCACATTTTTCTAATGAAACATTATCAACCCCAACAATTATTCTTTTTATTATAGTTATTAATGTAGGTATGACATATTTTTTTATGATACTATTGCTTATTTATGAACGAAAATAATTTAAATGCATATTCGGATGCATTCTGCTCCGAATCTTCAATCTGCCTTCCCCACAAAAAGTTTTTATACATACATGATTCATACACATTTATACATATGGCGCGGCCCGCCTGAATAAAATAGATTTCCAATGCGGCCCACCAAGTGTTTTGGGTTGGACAGGCCTGTACTAGAGTATAGTAAAAAAAAAAAAAAAAGAAAGAAAGAAAGAAAACGGAAAAAAGAAAGAAAGAAAGAAAAATGGGTATCTGGATTTTTCTTTTTTTTTCTCTTTTAGTACATAAATTTTATTTGCTAAAGTATATGTGTCTATTTTTAATAAAATCACACAATCAACTGTGGAAGGAAATCATATTTATTGAAATTTAAACTTTCACTCAGTCGGAAAAATTAAATTTCAATAAATATGATTTCCTTCCACAGTTGATTGTGTGATTTTATTAAAAATTGTATTTCTTTCTCCCATTGTTTAATGGTGTTTTCCATATCCTGCGGCTTATTTCTGTTGAGCTATCTAAATGATAGACCAGTTTGTTTCTGCCAAAAAGGTTGTCTGTGTGAGTAATGCTGACCGGGATGTCGGCCTGGATAGCTCAATTGGTAGAGCCTTGACCTTGTAAATCAAAGATCCGGGGTTCGAGTCCCGGTCTAGGCATTGTTTTCACTCAGTCGGAAAAATTAAATTTCAATAAATATCTGTGTCTATTCCGGTGTATATTCACCCGGGAAAAGATATCCATAAGAGAGTAAAATGGTCGTCTTTTTCCAAACGAAAAGGCATCACTTTTTCTCTATCATTGATCAATCTGTCTTATTCCTGTATCTATGGTACAGCTAGACATCATGAAAGTCACAAATATAAATTTTCAACATTCTATAATGATTATATTTTGAGCTATGCGATATATAAATGTCCATTTCGCAAATCGGGATTACAATACATCCGTATACTTTGTTATCAGGAAGTAAAATGTAGCAAAATCTGGCAACAGTATTCTTATATCACACACACATTGTATATAAAATTAACAATAAAGTAGCATCGCTTGTGCTCGCATAACAATTCCCTATAGTTTTAACATAAGTAATTATTCCTACGGTAGATATTACTTCTATAAAATTCAAAAATTCAAACTATGGAACAAAATGCAAACAACATCGTTGCTTCCTTTATTCTATTATATTTCTTAAAACAATTTTTATAGATGCCACACGCACCACATAAACTTTAAATTTTACGTCTAATTTTTAAGATAGCACTCGATCCTGTTTTATATAAAAATTGAATAATTAAATTCATTTTTTTACTTATTTTTATTTCATTCTGCACACGCAATTTTTATTTCCTAATTCAAAATTATTAAAAAAACTTTTTTGATAGTCTGTTTCGATACTGATTATTATCAATTTTCTTTTCTTTTTCTTTCAAAAAAAAAAAAAAACTATTTTAATGAATTTTTGGCAAAAGCAGAATTTAGTTTAGGACGGAGGACTATTAGTTTTTTTTTTTTTTTTTTTTTTTTTTTCAAATTATAACATCGCTTTCAAATTATTCAGTTATATTTTCGATAAATTTTAGATTTCGATAAAAGACCAACCACCGAAAAATGGCACCGCAAAAATCCCAGATTAAAACTAATAGTCCTCAGTCCTAATAAATAATAATAATAAAAATAATCTGGTGTGTCACTCACATGACTTTCTCTTACCCTAAAATTTAATACTATAAATACAGGTTGCAGATTAAGAGGTAAGATAACGAGTACTGTTATGTAAACCTGTGTTAAACAATTCAAATTAGGCTTCGGAAGAGTTTTATATGATAATTAGTTCTGTGTGAGGGGGGCTACCGCCCCCCTCAACCCCCCGTTTCATTAATGCAGCTACATTTATACAGAATTTAATTCTGTTATTAAACAATAATTCTGCTTTTTAAAAATAATTTATTAAAATTATTATTTTAAAAAATTATCTTTTATGATAATGCAGACGATTTCCATATTAGAGAAGTAATATAACACTATATATATATATATATATATATATATATATAAAGTTGAATTTATTCTCAATATTACATTAAAAAAAAAAAAAAAAAAAAAAAAAAAAAAGGAAAAAAATCGATAACTTTATTTTAAGGTATCGCAGATCGATGGTTTAACCATTCATTTTAAAGGTATTGGCGAGCTCTTTCGAAAGATACACATCATGAAAATTTACTCCCCTGAAGGGGGGACTTTCCCCCCCCCCCCAGGTGGGAGGCGAGGCTCCTACATGCATGAAAGTTTTTTCCCAGTTGACTATCTCTATTACAAAAAATATATGTTCGTTTCATTTGGTTTAGTGCACTCTATAGATGTTAACCTCTAATTACCTGCAATTTCCCCCATAGACGTAATGTATTTGAATACTTTTGAGTGTCCCTGTACACGAACCATTTGCTTGATCTCAACGAAAAGCTTAGTGTAGCATCCCTATATGATACACATTTAGAATACCGAGTTTGGATTTTCTGATACTATTTGTTCTTGAGATATGTTGATAACAGACACACAGACCATTCGCTAAAAACATGATTTTCGTATTCAGGGGACCTCAGAACATGTAAATATAACAAAAACGAACGTTCGAAAATTTGACCCTAAAACAGTACTTTCTCAGTCCTATGGGTAAGAGAAAGTAATAAATAAATAAACAATAATTAAATGCTCAGTAATGCATGATGCAAATAAAACATCGGAACTTCTTATCAGTAAATCTGTTAGTGTATTTAAATTCAATAACTTTTTAAAGGAGTGTTCAATAATTGTTTGGTAACAATGTTTTTTGTACCTTCCTTATTCATTATCTTCACCTAAAGCATTGTGGTTACAGCAATAACGTTCAATCTGCCTTATCAGAAGGTGATTGAATTATCATCGCAAAATAACGATGTGCAAAGCAAAAGTGAAAGAACTCTTTCAGGATCACGTAATTTTGAAACAAAATCAATATTTTTTGTATGATGTAACGCGAATTTAGTTGTAAATTAAACGTTATTTAAATGCATTAGGCAGAGCAGTTTGCCTATTTTCCTCTTGCAGTTTATGGTAAGTTGTGTGGTATAAGTTTATTTAGTTGTAGTGTAATTTTATAATACAAATATTTCTGGGCTAATGCGGTTTCTAAAAGAGATTCCTCTATTCCAGCAAATTTCAGTTCGGTATTTTTTTTTTTCTTTCCAGACGCCTCCTCGATTAATGCGGAAATGGTTTCGATTTGGTAATACATTTAATAAATTTTGTAGACATCAGTAGAAATATGCATGAGCGTCGAAATTTAGAAAATTAAATTATATGCAATATGTATTTTAAAAAGAAGAAAACCCTATGCAACTAAAAATTGATAAATTTTTCATTGAATATTTAAACAATTTAAAACAATTTGAATTAATGGAACTTTACATTATAAAGTTGCAAATAAGTTTATATAGGGTAAGTACACCAGTGATTGACACTTTTAGAGCAATCTGTGATGTTTTTAATGTTCTAGTCATCAAAAAATATTTTTATAAATCTTAAGTTAGTACATATGGCATGAAAGACATTCAGAACCACATATATGTTAGTTGATAACAATTATTTTTTTTTTATGAATTTTTATTTGACACCCACTCAATGTTCCAGTAATTGACACTGCCAGTTTTTCATTTTATCAGTGATTGGTCCCCTGTTTTCCAGTGTTTGACACCGCTAGTTATTCATTTTACCAGTTATTAGCACCCTATGCTCCAGTGCTTGACATAAAATGTTAAAATTCTTATACGTAAAATATATGATTTTATTATTCTTATTATTTATGAATTATTTCTGGATAGATGTCAATTACTGGAGCATGCCAATCACTGGAGCACCTACCCTATACATATATTTATTGTGTAAATATTTAATAATAATGAAACTAGTAATTAAGAAGCTAATATATTAACCTAAAATGTTTTTGTACAAATATAGAGTTAAACTTAAAATCGACGTTTTGATGTTTTTTTGTCTTGACATTAATTAAATTAACTCGATTGTTCATGTTAATAAATATTAATTTAAATAAGGTATTTCTTTTTTCTTTCTTTTTCTTTTCTTTTCTTTTCTTTTCTTTTCTTTTCTTTTCTTTTTTTTTTTTTTAAGTTTCCAATCAAACTTTAATATATGATATCTAACAACAACACATAAATAATCTATTAATTTTTTTTTTTTTTTTTTTAAACCAAATTCTTATTATAGCGTATCATATAAATCTTTTCGAAGTTAGAAAAAAATTTAATTTTCAAAAAAAAAAAAAAAAAAAAAAAAAAAAAAGTAACTTTTTTGTTTATTAACCAAAATTGGGGAAATTTAAACTGTGTTAAGAAAAGAGAAATTATTTCTTAAAATTCAGATTCTTAAACAGATGGCAGCACCACACGTTTGCCTATAAGTTTTGTGATTTCATTTTCTGATTAAGGGCCAATATCTGCAATTTAATTATTCGTTTGAGACACCTTTTTATTATTATTTTAGTTTATTATTTTTTTTTTTTATATTATAACTTAACATTTTACTGATTTGGTTAATGTTTATGTGTTTTTCCTAATCATTTTTATTTTGTATTGTTAATTGTTTCATTGACATTTTAGTGAATATTCCGCCCAATAGAGCGCGCTTAAAGTCCACAAAAAACTCATTTTTGCTTCTAAAAAGAGATGTAAGAAAAAGGCTTCTTAAAAAACTCTTCAAAATTTCTTAGAATACTGTGTAGTTAACGATAAATTTTCTTCTATCAACTGATATCTTTTTTACTAATTGCCTGCAAAAATTACCACTCCGGACATTCAGGGTGTCGAACGCGTGACCACCGGATTACTACCATGGCGCTCTTACCAATTGAGCCACGGAGAGACAGGTGAAAAGCTTGTATTTACCTTAAAATAGAGGCGCATTTTTTATTTGGTTGAGATTCACAAATATACCGTAGTGAATGACAGTAAGTACATAAGAATTTTGGGAAAAATATCGTAATATATCATTCTAATGTTTATAAATGCCTATTGGGCATTTAAAGAAATATGGCATGAATCTGTTGTAAGTTTTCCTACTGAATGTACGTTTTGATTTGTACGGCAATATCGCGGAAAGAATAAATAATACATATCAATTAAGAGATACCGTAATTTCCTATTAATTCACTAATTTTGGTAACGTGATGACTATTTTAGAAATCTGATTTTACATCTAATATTTATTCAATAAGTTTAATACCCAATTTCATACGTTCAAATTCAAATCGATCAAGTGCTATAAATATAGATTGTATAAGATTTATATATCCACAATCCGAACAAATAGTCCTCAAAACTGGTAGACGTGAGGTGGCGGGTTTGATCCCAGATCGCGCTCGTCGGCCTAGCCGTTCGGAGTTTCCCTTGATTTTCTCTGAAACTTACGTAAATACGGACTAGGAACCCTTAGAAAGGCCCCACGGAAGGCACTCTCCGTCAGGCCTAGAACCCTAGTGCTGTCAATAAGCCTTACTCCTAAACACTAAACACAAACACATCGAACAAATAACCTAAATAACGCCACTGATTTTGCGTGCAGGGACTGACAGCAGGGACGTAGCAATTCAAAAATTATGGGAGGGCCTCAAAAAATTTCATTTTAAAAATAACTCAAAATTATTCTGAACAAACTCAATTAATAATTAAACATTAATTAATATTTAATAATTATTAGTGTTAATTACAAAATATCAGTGATTATGAACATTTATAAGATTTTAATTTGGTTTTAAATGGGTGATTTTTGTTTAATTTCACATTAAAAGAAAATTTTGTAATAACTAATAGGGGGGGGGGGGCTTGAACCTCTCAGCCCCTTCCTTTCCTACGCTTATGGCTGACAGATATACTTTAGACACATTACTGTCTATATGAATATTGTTCTTTAAGTGTATTTAATATCTTTATATCGCGTTAAACATAACAATTTTAATACATATTTGCCAACTGAACTAAAGTATACTTTCTACGGAATGTGATATGATTAGTATCAATTGCTGATTTACAAAGCAAGAAAAAAAATTATTCAGAGGCATTTTAGTATATAAGTGTAAATTACTCAAATTACATTTTAACTTTGTGTTTTAAGTATTTGGAACAAGATTGAAATGTTGAAAGCTACAAGATGAAACGAGTAAGTGCAATTGGAAGGTGTTTAATAATTTATGCATAATGCACGTTTTTTTGTTCTTCTTCTTTTACTTTCCCTTTCTTTCTTTCCTTTTTCCTATATAATTTTATCTTTAATTTTTAAAGGAAATCAAAATCCGTAAAAATTTTTTTTTAGCACATTCTGTATGTTTAGAGGAGCAGTCGGAGTCGGCAACCTTTTCGACACGGACCACTAAAACGACAATTTAAAATCCCACAGACCACTAATATGATTCTGGACCATTTAAATTATACTCCCACCGGAATTCACGAACAAAATTAAATTAAAAGAAATTTTTAATTTTAAGGTTTAAAAAAACGAGCTTTTCTGCTACATTATGAACGTAAATATTTGCTAAAACATTTCTGGGATGAGTTTTTGCAGCTGCAGGTGGTTTCATATTTATACCACCGCTCTTTAAAGGGTTAAAGTCACTTGGCGCCTTTGATGGCCCCGCTGAAGGAGGTTTTATGTAAAAGCTTATATAATATTTATATAAGCTTATATAAAAACCATTTAATATTTATAAATCGAACTACATATATTAGGTTTGTTCAACAATATATGTATTCAGGCAACAATTTTTATGATTTTTGATATTTTTTTACAGATTTAAAATCTTTAAATTGCGTTTTCATAATTTGAATTTCTTCATGATTATTCAAAATGCTAAAATTGCTATTCATATTTACGGAAAACTTAAATATATATTCAGTCCAACCTCATTGATGCGAATCTGAAGGGGAATAAAATATTTGTTCCTGTTATCAGTTGTTCATGCTGTTAGTAACTTAGAAACTAATCTTTATTTTGACGGGGATTGTGGAAACAGTTCATATTAAAAGTAATTCACGTTAAGGGTGTTCACGTTAACGAGGTTCGACTATACATATATGTTTTTGTTTTTCATAAGGGTTTTCTGTTTTTTTTTTTTTTTTTCTTTAAATCTGGGAAATAATTTGTCATTGTTTCATTTGATTCATTTCGGGGTTCTTTTTAGTTCCCCATCATGCTATAGGTATGGGGAACTTAGGTAATCGTGAAAATTTTCGACCTCGGTTTTTTGACTTTTTTGTACGCTTTCAGGTGTGAGGAATCCGAAAATGACAAAATTTGTATGGTGTCTGTTAGTGTGTTAGTCCGTTAGTTTGTTAGTCTGTTTACACGATATCTGACGAACAAATGATCGCAAAGAGGTCAGATTAGTTTTAAAATATTACATTCGATACTGGCAAGAACTCTATTCATTTGCAACAATCGAATTAAAAAACTTCGTAAGTTATTAGAAATTTACGATTTTCTTAACAGGGGAGAATAGGACAAAAATTCACTTAAACTAGCATCAAATGGAAACTTTTTACTATAAAAATGTCAGACCAGTTTTAAAATATCAGTTTTGATGCTGGAAGGAACATCAGTAACTATAAATATGCTACTTTGAAAATTTCGCAAGTTATTGGAAATTTACAAATTTCTTAACATGGCAGTATAGGGTAAAATTTCACATAAACGTCAATTTTGAGGGATATTTTTATCGTAAAGATGTCAGACTACTTTTGAAATGTTATTTAGGACACTGGCATGAATATTAATGACTATGAATTTTCCAATATAAAAATTTCGTGAGTTATTGGAAATTTACGAATTTCTTACCATGGCAGAATAGAGCGAAATTTCACATAAACGTCAATCTTAAGGGATATTTTCATCGTAATGATGTCAAACCACTTTCGAAATATTATTTAGGATACTGGCATGAATATCATAGACTGTGATTTTTTCAATTTAAAAAATTCGTAAGTTATTTGGAATTTACGATTTACTTAACATGTCAGAATAAGGCAAAATTGAGTATAAACTTCCATTTTGAGGATCATAAATACATTAGACAACTTCAAAATAACATTTATGATATTGGTTTGAACATGATTGAATACAAATATTCTAGTAGGAAAATTTCGTAAATTATTCGTAATTTACGATTTTATGAACATAGCGAAATTGAAAATTTTCTATATAAATATGCATTTTGAGGATTGTTGCATTGAAAATAGTAGCATGAAAACTAAACTACGAAATTTACCCTAATAAAATAAATTAATAGATTAGAATAAGATAAATATATCGAAGTGAACGCGCTGGATAGCCTATTAGGCGGGGATTTCATTCTGTCACTGTGTCAATTGTTTTTTCAAATTCATTTCTCTTAACATGATAACTGTGTTAAGAGAATGTCCTGGTCTAGAAATTTATGAATATATATATATATGATGGGGAACTGAGCAGAGTCCACCTATGCCAACTAGTTTATTGTGTTTTCGTAATCAATCAATAAATTTCATGGTTTCATTGTTCTTTATTTGCTATGGGGTTTTGCTTTTTTTTTTCTTCATCCACTAGTCTCCTAATCTGGTCTTTGCAGGTTGGGGGAGTGTTGCCGGCATAAAACTAGTTTAACCCCACAGGCAAGTCTAAAGTCTTGCCGCTTGCATACTTCCTTGGGTTTCTTGGGTTGTTTTTGTCCCTGGATTTCGATTTAGTTTGAGTTTTTCTGTTGGGATTTGGTTGAGTTGGTTTGTTATATCGTTTGTTTTGTGGGCTGTTAAAAATAAAATTGGTTTCTTGAAATATGTGTATTTCATCCCCTGATGATTTTTTTTTTTTTCACCTTTCTGGGTTTCTCCTACATAGAGAAATTGTTCATTCTCATTGGTCTTTGTGGTTTCGGTGATCTTGTGTCTGTTGCTTGGCTTCTACTGCGCTTAATGGGTCATTATTGTTCATTACAGGCTTCTCTTTTTTCACCTTCAAATATTGTCCTAGAGTCAACCTTCTTTTCCTCAGTGTTTAATTGCACGGCCCTACTTCAATTTGTAACAAGTATTGTTGTACATTGGATTGGCGTTAGTGCTATTAATGCACTTGATAATTAAATCAATTTGGGAAATCTTGTTGCTTTGTTTGGTGGTCTCTTTGATTAACTATTCTTCGTTCTCATTCTTTGCTTCTACTATCAAAAGGATTATATATATATATATATAATATGTATACATATATTTATTTACATTTAATAGAACTTACCTAAAATAATTAGGGATAAATTTTACAATATGTTTAAAAGAAAAAAATATTAAAATTTAAAATATCACAAAAATTATGATATCCCCCCCCGCACCAAGAAATTTTACATAGACATGCACTTTTAAATTTTTTTTTTTTTATCTCAGAAACTAATGAATAAATTTCAAAATCCATCTCTAATTCTTTTAAATAGGTTTTATTAAACATCTAATATACATACATATATATACATACTGTATTTTCTTTAATATTGGTAAATGTTTTAGCATTTTCAAGATTACGAATTCATGAAAAAAGGCAAACTCAGTAAACGCAATTTAAATACTTCAAATCTATAAAAACTATATACAACTAGTTGGCATAGGTGGACTCTGCTCAGTTCCCCATCATATTTATGTTCTCATAAATTTCTAATGCGAGACATATTATAATCATTTTAAAAGAAATGAATTTGACGAAAGCTTGATACAGTGACAGAATGAAATCCCCGCCTAATAGGCTATCCACAGTTCACTCCGATATATTTATCTTATTCTAATCTATTAATTTATTTTATCAGGGTCAATTCTGTTGTTTAGTTTTCATGCCACTATTTCCAATGCAATAATCCTCAAAATTCATATTTATATGAAAAATTGACAATTTCGCTATGTTGATAAAATCGTAAATTACGAATAATTTACGAAATTTTCCTATTGGAATATTTGTATTCATTCATGTTCAAACAAATATCATAAATGTAATTTTGAAGTTGTCTAATGTATTTATGATCCTCAAAATGGAAGTTTATGCTCAATATTGCCTTATTCTGACATGTTAAGTAAATCGTAAATTCCAAATAACTTACGAATTTTTTAAATTGGAAAAATCATAGTCTATGATATTCATGACAGTATCCAAAATAATATTTGAAAAGTGGTTTGACATCTTTACGATGAAAACATCCCTCAAGATTGACGTTTATGTGAAATTTTTCTCTATTCTGTCATGTTAAGAAATTCGTAAATTTCCAATAACTTACGAAATTTTTATATTTGAAAATTCATAGTCATTAATATTCATGCCAGTGTCCTAAATAATATTTGAAAAGTAGTCTGACATCTTTATGATGAAAATATCTCTCAAAATTGACGTTTATGTGAAATTTTGCCCTATACTGCCATGTTAAGAAATTCGTAAATTTCCAATAATTTGCGAAATTTTCAAAATAGCATATTTATAGTTACTGATGTTCATTCCGGCATCAAAACGGATATTTTAAAACTGGTCTGACATTTTTACAGTAAAAAGTTTCCACTTAATGCACGTTTAAGTGAAATTTTGTCCTATTCTCCCATGTTAAGAAAATCGTAAATTTCTCATAACTTACGAAGTTTTTTAATTCGAATGTTGCAAATGAATAGGGTTCTTGCCAGTATCGAAAGTAATATTTTAAAACTGATCTGACCTGTCTGCGATCATTTGTTCGTGAGATATCGTGTTAACGGACTAACACACTAACAGACTGACACACTAACGGACTAACACACTAACACACTAACGGACTGACACACTAACGGACTAACACACTAACAGACACCCTACAGACAGACACCATACAAATTTTGTCCTTTTCGGATTCCTCACACCTGAAAACGTATGAAAAAGTGAAAAAAACGAGGTCGAAATTTTTCACGATTACCTAAGTTCCCCATACCTATAGTATGATGGGGAACTAAAACCATAAGAATTGTTGCTTTGATATTATAATTTATTGAACAAATTTAATATAATTTAATTTATAAATATTAAATAAAAATATCCCTAACAACACACTTATCCACAATACATCCTGAAGATGTCCATAGACGTTCTTTTCATCCTCATGACATCCGGAGAATGTCATTTTGGAGAAGATATGCTGTTAGGGAAGCTGTTATATGAAACCTACTTCATCGGTGCCGTCAAAAGAGCCAAAAGTTACCTTAAGAAACGCAATTATGACACATAATAAATAAATTTATTAAAACGGTATAAGTTCTTATTTTATTATGTGATAAGTATAAATACATATTTAATCATAACAGTGTGATTATAAGAATGTCTAAAAAGACAGAATGTCTAAAAAATGATATATGTTTTTTAAGTGCACTGCAACATGTTTCCTGTTAAAAAATGGCATAAATAATTTTACTTCTTTAAGAGCAGAGGTTTACAAAAACAGTTCGGATACATTATGGTCTATAAGAGGCATTTGTTTAAAGCATATTTCAATAGCTTTATACGGCTCTAAACATAAATTAATTTGTATTATTAATATGCGCAGTATTCTATTTTCCATAGAATATAGTAAGATTATCATTAATAACTATATTACATGGCCACTCAAACGATTTCATATATGTTATAGGTTAAAAGTAGAAACTGCTCGTAGTATTGGGTTATTCGGAAAGTAATTTCGTTTTTCTCAGCAGAGGACTTAATTGTATTTTTTTCACACAATCTTCACCAGCTGCATTACCATTATATATTGTGACAGCTGATAGAGCAAGGCTTGCTTGTGAAAAAGTTCGTTTTATTCTGCTCAATAGATTTTGATTGGTGTCCTATCAAATAAAAAATATCGGAAGCGACATTTTCGGCATATTTTGTTTTTGCTATCAAAAAGGCGAGAATACTGTTCAAACAAGGAAAAAGGTATTTGATGTGTATACAGAGTATTTATTTAAAGAACGCCAGTTTCAAAACTAGTTTACCCAATTTTGTTCTGCAATTTTGACGTTGAAGATGCATTACGCGCTGGAAAACCAGTTTATGCTAAGGAAGACAAAATGAAGTATTGATTTATGAAAATTGCCAAATAACAACTTGTGAGATTCATAAGAAACCGATCAAAGTAGAGAATATATAATTCAATAAAATATTTATACAATATAAGAACGTCTTTCATTTTCAAAGGAAAAAACGAAATTATTTTCCGAACAAACCAATACATTACAAGCTTCATTTTTAAACATATTAAATTACACTGCTCGGTATGAAAATTGCCTCTGACATCATTTCAGCATATTCGTATGTAAAATGACCTCCTGAATCCGATTAGGACGCCCATTTTGCCCTATTACCCACCGTTTTGTAGGAATAGTCCCTTATTTTTATCATTTTTCGGTGATTTTATGACTATAAATTTGATTTTTAGAAGGCGGGAGGATTATTTTAACCGTTAAATATCTTCTGAGGGGCTACAGAGTTGGAAAATTCTAAAACATGGACATTTGCGACAAGGGAAAAATTTTGGGGGGATTTGCCACAGAAATTATGCATGAAATATCTTATATTTTTTAAATCTGTTATTAATGTTATTTTTAAAACTTTATATATTTTTGTTTTTTGGCGTTAAATTACTTATTTTTCATTCTTCAAATCAAACTCATGGTCATAAAATTATCGAACAGGGAAAGAAATTGAGGGAGGAGGTAATGTATCTAGAAAACGGTGGGTCATATTCGAATTTAGGAGGTCGTTTTAATCAGCATAAAAATCACCAAGAATGGTATCAGATCTCGATTTTTTTTTTTTTTTTTTTTTTTTTTTCAGAGCAGAGTTATTAGTGTTCTATATGCTGTATATAGTATCTTCGGCAATATACACATTAACCAAGCTATATTATGCTTCTATTTAAAATTAAATCAACAAAAATAGAATTCCGAGGTTTTTCTTTCTTGTTTACATTTACAAAGATTTTTTTCTTTTTTCTTTTTTAGGTTTCACTTATGTAAAGCATCTTTTCAAAGAGTGCAAAGAATTGACGTTTAATTTAATTTTTCATAAAACAATGTCTGTGAAAATGAAATCTGAAATTAGATGCGAGGATGGAGATACTGGAACTATAACTATTACTGGTAATCAAGTGCTTTGGATGGTACCGAAAATTCATAACCTGAAGAAGAATATCCGGTTTAAAAGTTCTCAATTCAAGTTATTGGGCGCTACTTGGCAATTACGATATTGCTTCTTCAAGTTTACTTTAAGCTCAGTCGAATGGTTGGACATTGATTTTAAACTTTTAGAAAAGAACGCTGCGTTTAAAGCACAAAGAGTGCATTTCGGAATAGAAGGAAAGAATGTGAAAACTTACAGGACAGTTGAATATGGTGATTTATCCAAGTATTCCGTACTGACTCTTCATTGTGGACGAGAAATGGATGAATGGTTTCCGGAAGGAAATCTCCGTGTGTTTTTCAGGATAGAAAAACGAGAACCACACGGCAAAGCAAATACAGTCCGTCAAATTAAAGCGGATATTGGTAAGTAATTTTTGATTTAAAAAGTGTTGTGTTTTTTTTAATAATTCTATATTTCTATATTCTTGAAGTACCCAAAAAACTAGTATGTCGTGGCCACCGCAAGGCTTTCTTTTATTAACACGCTTTCATTAGCTTCACCTGTAAGTATGTTTGTATGTATAATGTATTTTTGTAACCGCTCTGGGAGCAAACAAAAAAATCTATGTTGTAAAAAAAGAATTTCCCTACATGAACGCTGTGGCTGTGAGGTAAAGCTCCGCGCTACGAACCTAAAGGTTTAGCGTTCGAGCTCAGTCAGGGGAGATTTTTTAAAAATGGTTTTTGTTTAATTCTAAATTATTTTAATTAAAGATTTAAATGTATGTAAATATTACGGTGTGTCACTCACATGATTTTCTCTTACCCTGAATTTTAATAACTAAGATAGATATTTTGTGCTTTTTAGTTCACATTTCTATAAAACGCGTTCTTTAATTTTTTAGAACTATAATATTATATTTCTATAAAAATCCATGCAGTATACAGTATTTATTAAAATTATTATTTATCAAAGTATTTCTACTTCGATACTACCCGACTACCATAGGTCTAGATATTCGATATCGACTTTTCAACTGATTTACATGTTTTAAGGTTTCCTGAGTCCAAAAAAGTAGTTTTTGGCAATTGGACAGCGTGTGTGTGTGTATGTATGTATGTGGGGAATATTCTGACTATCATATCTCCGAAACTAATAAAGATAGAACGATGAAACCTCAGTATTGAGACAGGCCTAGTGTATAGATGAATTTTCTGAATTTTGGTGAAAATGGGAAAACCGTAAGTAGGAAGGACATCGGAAACCGGAAGTGGACCTTAAGTCCACATCTCGAAAATGGTTCCAACGATTTTCTTCAAGGATGCTATATAAACACTCTATTAGATATCCTCTTGAATGACATAGTTGGTTAGATCAGGAAAACTGATAGGCGTCCTGTATAAATAGCTGAATTTCAGGTCTCGCAAGAATGTTCCTTTAAAAACGGCTGTACGGATTTTTTTTCAAACTCGCCATATTAACTCCATTTTAAATATCCTTTTGTATGTAATTAGCGTTTTCTGGTCAATAATCGAGAATAAAAAGTTCTGATAAAAGTTAGTATCTCAAAAACGGCTCTAACGACTATCTTGAAAATTGTTACATAAATTCATTTTAGATACCCTTTCTCATGTATTACGTGGTTATTACAGGAAAATTAACAGTCATCTTGCTTAGGTAGTGCAGCTGGCCTTCGGTGGTTCATAATCATTTGTCTGAGACTTGAAATAGAAAGTTAGCTGTATAAACAAATCTAGTTGTTAATAAATCTCTAAGTTTCTATATCATTTAAATTCAAGAATTCGAAAATTATCTGAAAAATTTACTCTAAATCTATAAATGATAATTAGCTTTACGGTCATAATAACATTTAATGTAAAGCAAAAGTATGATTACAAGGAATAAAAATAACATATCTAGTTCGTAAGAGCTCATTTCTAAATCCACTGGAAAGTTATTCAGTATGATTCAAAGTACTTTTGCGCGCATGCGCTTGCTTCAACAGAGCAGGTGTTACGCAAGACAAAGTTGGGAAATCATAGTCTAATTTTCTCCAGGTAGGTCAGTTTTAGATCTCTGAAATTGATGTTTCGAAAAATAACTCTACCACCCCTCCCCCCTTATTTTTTAATTCGCTATGTAAACTTTGTTTCATATGTCTTTACACATTTATTAAGTTTCTATTACCGGAAATATTTTAGGTTTCTACTTTGTTAGGTGTTTAGGCCAATTTTATGTCTTTTGATCACATTATCTTTCCTGATCATTTTACCAAAAAAATGCATATAATACGTGTAATAGTGGGTAATGGAAGTCGTGTGGCTGTTTCACAACAGATTTTTTTATCATAAACGCAGACGATTTTTATCACAGAGAAGTATAATACTAAATGTTCAAAGAAATTCAATTTTAGACTATAAAAAGATTATCTGTTTTTTTTTTTTTTAATATCGATTAACTTGAAATTATCACAGATCTATGATATAATCATTCGTTTGAAAGCTATTTATGAGTTCTTTTGAATGATACCTACACTGTCAATTTTCACCCCCCTCTCCAAAAGGGTGGAAACAGTGCCCTTATATATATGTGTGTGTGTATTCCTGGTTGATTAATACTATTAAAAACAATATACATTTTTTAATTACAGTTTGAAAAGTTAAAAATAATCTTCATTATGTACATTTATACGAAATTTTGTCCTACCGTCATGTTAAAAATTATGAAAGAATCAGTTGACAGCGCTGTCTGTTAAGCGATTGATCCCCAAGTGCAATCAGCACTAGTTTAGGTTGATGCCCAAGGAATTAACCAAGTTTGGTTAAATTTCGTTCATTAGTTTGTGAGATACAGCATCCATAATATTTTTAATATGGCGAGTTGTT
This sequence comes from Salticus scenicus, assembly GCA_963930645.1. Taxonomy (NCBI): domain Eukaryota; kingdom Metazoa; phylum Arthropoda; class Arachnida; order Araneae; family Salticidae; genus Salticus; species Salticus scenicus. The sequence goes on from OZ005662.1 coordinate 87,512,441, forward strand.
CGACGATAACAGGAATCGCATCGTAGGCTTTAGAGATTCGGTTTAGACAATTAGACAGGTCTGTTGTATTGCCAAGGGTAAAGATTTAGGGTAATCACGTTTCTTAGCCTACCATTAGGGACGATTCTACACCCCGTGTTAAAAAGATAGGTACAAAGGGTTTTTTCTTTGATTTTTCATAAAATAACATTATCTAAATTGTGCTTATCATTTATTATTATCATAAAATAACACTATTTCCGGACTAATTTTTGTTTTAGGACTAATTTAGAAAAGTTTTAAGACAAAAGTTTTTCTTAATTTAAGAAAAGTTTTTCTAATTTAAGACTACACTCCGCGACAAAAAGATAGGAACAAAGGTTTTTTTTTTTTTTAATTTTTCATAAAATAACATTATCTAAATTGTTCTGACCATTTATTATCATAACAAAATATTATCATAACAAAAACCTACTAAATATTTGAATCATATTCAAAATATTCATATTCAAGAATTTAAAAAAAAAAAAAAAAACCCTTTGTTCCTATCTTTTTGTCGCGGAGTGTAGTCTTAAATTAGAAAAATTTTAGTCTTAATTTTTTTCTAAATTAGTCTTAAAACAAAAATTAGTCCAGGAATAGTGTTATTTTATGATAATAATAAATGATAAGCACAATTTAGATAATGTTATTTTATGAAAAATCAAAGAAAAAACCCTTTGTACCTATCTTTTTGTCGCGGGGTGTAAATGTTTAAAGGGGTGCCAAATTGACCGACAGGTTGTGATTGGGCAAACATCTAGTTATATAGTGTTCTTTTATCGCTTATTTTCTTTCAGCCACAAGGGTTATCAGCGTTATTTCAATACAATACTCTTTGAGTCAGCACATGAGTAGGTGTTCCCGTGGCCGCAAGAAATGTGGTTGAAGAATATGGTAATCACTTGGTGTTCGAACCATTGGTCAGAAAAGGCGTAATAAATCACTGAAGTGGTTTTGGATGCCTCCGTGGTACCAGTTTGTGAAAAGATCAAGGAATGGAGATTGTAGATCTGATTGCATCAACAGCGATTCATTAACACATACAAATACAGTCGGTAACTAAAGTGTCCGAACACTAGCAAAAATTCCTATGTAAAAAAAGCACATTTCATACGGTTTTGTTAAATAAATCCTTATCGAATCCTGTTCTTACACTGACTAAGAACAGGATTCGACAAGGATTTATTTAACAAAACCGTATGAAGTGTACATTTTTTACATAGGAATTTTTGCTAGTGTTCGGACACTTTTGTTACTGACTGTATAGTGATATAAAGGAATACTTTTATAGACGATTAGCAGCAGATGGTGCTGAGGGATTGACGGTTATTATAGTGACATATTCAGTGTCATATCAAAAATATCTTCATTTCCCCATTTTTAAAAGTATGGCGGTCCCTTTAACAATAAATTATTTATTTTTATGTAACTAAAATTCTAATAACACTTTTTGTAATTTTTGAAAGTTTACAATTAGTTATTTTCCCCTTTCAATATCTTCATCATCATCGTCACACTAAAATTTACAGTAAAAAATTATACAGTTGTATTTTAACTTTAAATATTCGTTTCCAATTAAAAATTTAATAAGCATGTACAAGAAGATAAGCTGTTTTGAAGAAATTCTAAACAATCGAAATAACTTTCTTTAATCTTTTCCGGCACAAAATTTAAACTAAAATTCGAAGAATTTTTTTTTTTTTTTTTTTTTTTTTTTTTAAATTATTGTTTATATATTTAGAAGTAGGTGTACGTTATTACTGTCCGTTTTCGTAAACCATGTCTACCTCTCGCGGAACGATCCTACTCGGAAAAGGGGTGATGCGTTGAATGAGATGGGCACTTAGCCAAATGCGCTTGAAGCCAAATGAAGCTACAATTTCAGCAGATGAAGACGATGATATTTAAAGGTAAATTTTAATTAACAATATTTTATTTAATGTAATTTATATGACAATATGCGCGAAAAATAAAAGGTGTAAAATAATCATGATAAAAAAATCTAATGATTTGATTTAAATACGATTTTCTGTAAATTTCTGTAAAATAGAGATCCAAAAATATGGTATTTTTATTTTAGCAGTATAATTTAAAAGAAAAAAATATATTACTTTTACTACAGGTAAAGTCTACTGTAAACGTTGTTCTTTTTCTCTTCTTTTATTAATGAATTATGTAAATTTTACCTAATTTCAGTCATTTTTAATTAATTTACTACTATAATCAGTGCATGAAACAAGTGTTCAGGTATGACAGATATAGTACGAATTTAGAGATCAAGTAAGCAAATAAAAATAATTTTAACTGAAAAAAAAAAAAAAAAAAAAAAAAAGAAGAAGAAGAAAGAAAACAGGCATTTACTTTTAAGTTTACGGATTTTATTTTGCATCGAAGAATAAAACTGATCTTCTACACTTATTTAAAAATTACAAGGGGGAAAAATCAGCATTTTGCCTTTATACGAATATAACGAAGAAGTATCGCCTCAAAATTCAATAATGTCCTGAAAAGAAAAAAAAAAGAAAAAAGAAACCGCAACTTATCTCTCACTCGTAAAATGTAAACATTCTCTCATCTTCTACGCTTCTACCCTATTTTAACAAAATCAATGCAGACCTCACGCATGCGCATAGGTGAGCAGGGTCACAGCTAACGAAAACAAACAATACATATGTTTATATGTTGTCAAAATAAATAAATAAATGAATAAATAAATAAATAAAACAATTAATTAATTAATAAAAAATAAATAAATAATATATATGTATGTATACATGTATAAAGATGTGAGTTGTTTAAAAATGATGTTTAGATGTATTTGGAATAGAACTAAACTGATTAATTAATAATGTATAAAAAAAATTATTTTTCCCTTTATCATATTTAAGGATTGTTTTTATATGGCAGGAAATGCTGCTGCCATATCTACTCAAAATGAAGTAAAAACTGGTAAGTTACTCCTTTTATCATAAATAAAATATTAAATAAAGTTAAATATAACGTTAAAAATAATTAGAAATTGATCCTCATCATCATCATCACGGGCGTTTAGGGAGTACCTACTGAAGTCGAAACTTTTGCTGAAGATAAACAAAATTACAGTCGGCAGCAAAAGTATCCGAGCACTAGCCAATAACTCCGATGTCAAAAAACTACATTTAATACTGCTTTGTTGAATAAATCCTTGTCGAATCATGTTATTAGACTGACTAAGAACATGATTCAACAAGGATTTATTTAACAAAGCAGTATTAAGTGCACTTTTTTTTTTTTTTTTTTTTTTTTTTTTTTTAGGCAGGGATTATTGCTAGTGCTCGGATACTTTTGCTGCCGACTGCAGAACTTGAATTGCATAAGGAAGGTGTGTGGTACGGTCCGAGGAACTCCTACGCGATGATATGACGAACTTAGACGGAGCCTGTCTAACAGCAGGTGTGCATACTTATCGGCATTCTAAAAATATGACCTATATATATAAATAGATATACATATACACTTTCTAAAAAATAATTGTCCAATAATTGATTATTCTAAATCCCCTCTGTATAATTTATCCCGTTTTCTTTCTGATTATCTTAAACCTTTTACATTGAATTCCCAGTTTAGTATACTTTCTGCTTATAGCTTTCTTGATGATTTAAAACAAAATAGTGTTCCCTGTGATAGTTTAATGATTTCACTTGATGTAGTTTCTCGCTTCACATTTATCCCTATCCCTTATGCTTGTGATAATATCCGTAAAATTTGCTATAACATTTCTTCCAACAATTATTTTGATACAGATAATTTAATTGAACTTATTTTTTTTTGTTTAACTTCCAACTGTTTTAGCTTTAATAATTCTTATTATCAACAAATTAATGGCACTGCTATGGGCTCCCCCATTTCAGTTCGAATTGCAGAAATAGTCATGCAGTTTATTGAAAATTAAAATTAATTCTGTTTTACATGATAAAATTTATTTTTAGCGTAGATTTGTGGACGATATTTTTATAATCACTGATAATCAACATGTTTCTGATATTCTTAATTATGCTAATTCCGTTAATCCATCAATTCAATTTACTTTAGAACAAGAAAAAGATAATAAACTCCCTTTCTTAGATATTTTAATTGAGCGTTCGTCGTCTGATACTTATTCTAAATTTGTTACTTCTGTTTATAGGAAACCCACATTTTCAGGCCAGTATTTAAATTTTAATTCAGCTAACCCTTCTTCGCATAAATCTGCTGTTTTCCATACTTTACTTCATCGCGCAAAATCATATTGCAGTACAGATGAGCTTTTCCAGTTGGAATTGAAAACTATTTTTTCGGACTTAAAGCGTAATAATTATCCCTCTCGCTGGCTTAAAAGGAAATTAAAAGAGTATGACTTTAATAAGGATAATCATGAAACTAATTCCTCTAAATCACCTAAATCGTTCGTTACTATTCCATACTATAAAAATATTTCTGAGTCTATTGCCAAAGTTTTACGCACTATTAATTTATCTGTTTCCTATAAACCCCAATTTTTAATTCGTAATTTCCTTTCTAATTTTAAAACAGTTATCCCCCCCTTTTTCCCGTACAGGTGTTATTTATAACCTTCCTTGTGAATCTTGTAATTCTGTTTATATTGGTCAAACTGGCCGTTGTCTTTATACTCGAATTAAGGAACATAAAACAAATTTCAAAAATCGTGATATACGTTCGAAAATTGTACAGCATGCAATAGAAACTGACCATTTACCTGATTTCAACAGTACTAAAATAATCATATCTAACTGTTTAAATTATCATTCAAGAATTTTCCTTGAGGGCTGGTACACAAATCAACATTTTTCACCCCTTAATGAGGCATGTGCAGTTCCCGATGAATACGTTGTACTCACTTAAAGTCTGTTGTTGTTCTCTGCATTTACATTTGATGTTTTTTACTGATGAGGAGCCTGTAAAAGGCTCGAAACGCTTAAATTTGTGTTTTGTGTTTTTATTCTTTTAAATTGTATATTTTTAATGCATATTATCTGTCTCAATTTTAAGTGATTAAAATTTAATATATACTTTCTGTTCTCATGTTTTTGTGGAAACAACACACACAACCTGTTCTTAGACAAACCCAAAAATTATCCTGAAAAGGGCACCTAACAGATTTTAGGCAGAATAGCATGCTATCGATTTTTTCCTCCCACGCACCGCACTCCATAAAAATTAAAAGAAAAGAAAACCGTATATACAAAAACCTAAGTTTAACATAACATCAAAATTACGTATTCAGAAAAAAAAAAATAATAATTACATTTAAAAATTTAAGTTAAAAATATATTTATAAAAAAAGGAGGTTTCTACAAGTAAGGTAACAGGACCAACCGTGAATGTAACGAGAAAAACTTCACTTGTAGACTAGGTTGACCATATGTCCTCGAATGTCGAGGACAGTCCTCGAAAACTACCTTCGTCCCCAAAAAATTACAACACATTTGGGGACGCCGGTTATAAGGTTATTAATATTTTATTATAATAATTTACTATATGTATAATAAATAAGCTGAAATAGGTTCTTTTAGGTGCTTTCTACATAAAAATTACTAAAATTTTACAATTTGAGATGATTTAATTATTTATTTAATTTTTATCCTCGAAATTCGAGGACACCGCCATCTATGTCCCCAAATTCAATGAAAAAAAATATGGTCACTCTAATGTAGACGAGTATGTAGATTTGACTGTAGACGTCTGACTGTTTTTGTATATCTTATGTGTAGTATTGATTTGGATGGACGTTGATTATTGAAGTACAATTTGAGAACAGCTTTAGAATTTTTGCGAAGTCTACCGTCAATAACAGAGTGATAATTAATCTAGGCATGATTGTAGATAATCACGAAAATTTTTATTAAAATTTTTATTAAATATATTATTGTCGTATAGGTGAATCATTTTATAAAGTGATTATTAATAGATAATTGAAGTGATTTTAATAACATTGGAGTGGGAGCCCCAAAAGTCGATTTCGCAGTTTACATGATCGTGATGAAGTGATACTCTGATTTCTCCATTTCTTTCGCCAAAGCTGTAATCGAAGCCAAATTTAAAATAATAGAGAAAAAATAGTTGTGATTATGTTACATGTAAACACTTACAAGTTTTACTTTCTTCTATATTCAATAGGCGAAAGTATTAGATTTGTAAAAATTTTCGACCTCGGGGTTTTGAGGGATTTTTACATTTAGAGAGCTTTAGAACACGATTTGACCATTTTTTAAAAATGTCTGTCTGTCTGTATGTGTGTGTGTGTGTCAAAATTTTGTGGCGACTGTATCTCAGGTACTACTGCACAGAATTTCATACAAATTGGTATGTAGTTACACATTAATATAAATTAGATCAACTTTTGGTAAAATTTGTCCAACAGCTTGCGTTGCCATCCCGCTTTTTCTAAACTTTTAACATGGTGGTATAGGACAAAATTTTGTATATATGTACATAAAGATAATTATTTTTTAATAAGCATTATGAAATTTAAAAGAATTATTTGTAATAGAGAGAGTTGAGCGATTTAAATCAGCCCGATTTAAATCGTGATTTAAATCATGATTTAAATCAGTTGATTTTTTTAAAAAAAATTATTGATTTAAATCAATTTTTAAAGATTGAATTTTTAAAAGAAATCTGTTAGTAATAAGCACAGTAAGAGAGTATTGACAACCCAGAGCTGCCCCCGGATGGTTTAAGGAGGTTGCTGCACCCTGCCTGTCCTTGTGTTATTAAAATAGTATCCTACCTGCTATTCATTTCTTTTTCCCCTATCTCCTTCTTATCTCTCAGTCAAATATTGTTTCTGTCTTTTGTATTAAAAAATTACTGGCACAGTAAACATTTCATTGTCATACCTTGAAAAGAATGCCCTGACTTTTTAAATATTAAGTGCCTCTAAAAATAAAAAGAAATGCACCCAAAAATGTAAAAAAGTATTATCACCACCCCCCCCCCTGCTTTTATTTATTTATTTTTATGAACCTGGGGAAATTCTGGAATTTATCTTGCTTTACCTATTTATAAACCTGTTTGGATGGAGCCTGTAGCACGTTTTTCTCAAACTCAGATATGCACCTGCAGTCCAGAGTTTCCAGATGTGGCTAAAATTAGCCCATCTGGATAACTTTTAACTTTTCAATCTGGCAACCCTGCTGCAGTCATGCACCTGCTTGGTGAGAAGCACATGTTTAATGAATAAGCAAGCTCATTTCAGTATTGTGCCATTTTCTTTTAGTTTTCATGTTGCTTTATAGTAGGAAAAACCATCAGATTTAAGCTCATCATTGCCAATAAAAAAGTATATATATTTCATATTTCTAAAATCTGTTTCTTAAAATGTCAGGGAGGAAAAGAGATCCCATTTGGTATTATTTTACAGAAGAAAAAACAACTTCTGGTAAAGGTGTAAAGGCTAAGTGCAAAGTTTGTGGCTTATTAATGATGGGTCTATTGTGTAGGATGAAGAAACATAAGGAAATATGTACAGCACAAGAACAGATACAGAATGATTCTATAGAGGATGAACCAGGAATAAATGCATGCAACTCTACAGGTTAGTTAATAATTCATATTTTATTGTGTGTAAAAATGGAGTTTAATTCTTACTTCATGAGATATATATAAAGTCTTAAATTAAATTATTATATATTTAATTACTTCTACATAACTTGTATATTGTTAAATGTAATCTGTATCTATATAAACAAATAAAATTTGTATATTTTTAGAAGCACAGATGCATTCTAGAAATATACAAATTTAATTCTAGAATTTTTTTTCAAAGTTACACTTGTATTTAAGAATGATTACAAAAATATTTCAAAATGTAAAATTCAAAAACCAAAAAATGATTTTCTCTAAAATGCATCGAGTATTACATTATACTAAAAGTAGTTTTTTTTTAAAGAAAATTCTGAGATAGTAATAAAAATAAAGCTAATTTTATCAATATTACCTTTTATTTTGAATTTGTCAATATATTTATTTTATTTAACAGATAAATGTTACATATGTTTTATTTAATTTTAACAGGTCCATCACTGGAAGACGGTACATCAAAAATAATAAATAGAAGTATTAACCAAGTGGTTTCTACTGAAGATGAAAAAAAAAAGTAAAAAGGTACCTAATACAGAAGAAAATAATAAAAAAAGAAGTATGAATTCATACGTAATTAAAACTTCAAGTTCCCAAAAGAGTGCTTTTGACATGCAAATAGCAAGGTATGTATATGCCACAAATTCGTCCTTTCAGTCTGTTGAACATGGTGAATTTAAAAAGATGGTCTCAATGTTGCATCCAGGGTATGTCCCACCAAGCAGATTTGATGTGGCTGGTAAACTTTTGGAAAATGTTTACATTGAAGAAAAAGAAAAATGTTCCAAGATTCTTGAGGGTTAAGTTTTCTGTATGAGTTTAGATGGATGGTCAAATGTGAGTAATGAGCCCATTATTTGTGCATCAGTAACAGCAGCATCAGGAGAAATTTTTTTAGTTGAATCAATAGATACATCAGGATTCTCTCATACTGCTGAATACTTGACTAAATTAGCAAAAGAAGTTGTATTGAACTGTGAACGTAACTTCAACTGTTCTGTTCGCAGCTTTGTGACAGACAATGCAAAGAACGTTAAGGGCATGCGACAGGAACTTGATAAAGATAATCAGCTTGATCTCCTTACATATGGCTGTTCAGCCCATTTGTTGAACTTACTTGCTAAAGATCTTAAAATAGATGATGTAAAAGAGCATATAGTTTATATTGTTAAATATTTTAGGAATAATCCCTTTGCAAATTCCAAATATAAACAAGAAGGCGGATTTAAACTAGTTTTACCATGTGATGTACACTGGAACACGATGGTAGATTGTTTAACAAAATATATAAAAAACTGGTCCCTTCTCTTGAAAATTTGGGAGGAGCATAGGGAAAAAATTGATAGTATTGTTTACAATAAAGTGGCTAATATTGGACTGAAAAGAAATGAAGAACATCTTTTAAAACGATTGGAACCTATTGCTGTAGCTTTAGACTCTATTCAAAAAAATACTTGTACTATTGTTGAAGCTGTATACATTTGGAAAACTTTGGAGATGAAACTTAAAGATGTGGATAAGGATAACGATAAATCCATTTTAATTTTAACAGCTTTTAATAAGCGATACCATGAAGCACTGGGAGTTTTCCATTTCTTAGCTTATCTAGTAGACCCTCGCTTTTGTGGAAAAAATTTGACCGATTTGGAAAGAAAACAATCTTTTACATTTGGAAATGAAAATTACTCCCTTGATATTATTCCAGTTATAATGAAATTCCTTGGAAAATCTGATCCTTTCTATAAATTACTTTTTGGTGAAGATGTGCTCAGTAAGATTTCCCCACTCGATTAGTGGAAAAGTCACTTTTCTCAAGTAACGCTGGAAAAATTGATCACCTGAACCAGGCGCTTACTCAATTGTGTACTGCAAGGGCATCAACTGCTTCTTTAGAGAGGATTTTTTCAACTTATGGATTAGTGCAATCTAAACTTCGAAACAGACTTGGAAATGATAAAGCAGCTAAACTTGTTTTTATTTATAAATCATTTAACCACTGTCTCTAAATAAAATATGAAATATTGGTTGTAAAATTTTCAGGATAAATAAAAATTATTGTGATTACAGCCCTTAGTCTACTTCATCTTTCTAATAAATCTGTGGCTGAAGGAGTAAAATGTCTAAATTAACATAAAGCATCCTTTATTTAAATTATGATATGGATTATAAATATTTAAAACAAGCAGAAAATCCTATATTGTAAGGTAAGTAATTATTTTCTACTGATTTATGAATTATTCTTGTATATATATTTTTTAGTTATATGTATTTTTAATTATATATAAAAAATAATTAATTGATTTAGACATCTAACTTCAACAATTTAATTTGTTTGTATCAAATATTATACTTAAATATATTTAAATTTCAAAAATTCTATTTAAATAAAAAAAATCCGATTTTTTTTATTTTTTTTAAAAAATCAAGATTTTTATCAACTCTGGAGATAGTCAACTGGAAAAAAAAAAAATTGTGCATGTAGGAGCCTCGCCTGGGAGAAGTTCCCCCTCGAGGGGAATAAATTTTCATGATGGGTATCTTTCAAAAGAGCTCGCCAGTACCTTTAAAACGAATGGTTGAACCATCGATCTGCGATAATTTAAAATAAAATTACCGATTTTTTTCCCATTTTTAACAATTTTTTTTTTTTTTTTTTTTTTTTTTTTTGATATTTAATGTTATTTTACTTCTCTAATATGGAAATCGTCTGCATTATCATGGAAAATGATTTTTTAAAATAATAATTTTAATAAATTATTTTTACTGAGTGAATTTGTATAGGAAAATATAGAAGAAAGTCATGTGGTGACCATAACATGCTAGTTGAAAAGGTTAACAGATAATTATAATTCAAACGGCCCTCAATAAAAGCCATCTCTCGCCAAGGGAAGATGGAAGTTTTAAGCAAAATTAATGTTCCATATTGTGAGACAAGGAATACACAAATGGCGACTAACTGCATTTATTTTGCAATTTCAAAAGAAGTTGAAACAGAAAAAGTCATAACATGCTATTGTAGGTGTGCATTACGTTAAAGAAAGAATAGTACGCGATTAAAAGTTTCGATAGAGTTGCAGTTAGCAAAAGATCATTTGTGGGATGAGGGAGGATATGAAAATTCAAAGAACACGCTGTATGTGAATTTAAGTTATAATTTAGAGGTCATAAAAATGTGTTTGCTGCATTTATTTATTTATTTTATTTTATTTTATTTGTTTATTTTTTAATATACGATAATATATTTTTTAGCATATGTGATAATTGACATCACATTATGTACCGTCATATTGTTTATAAAAAAAAAAAAAAAAAAAAAAAAAAAAAAATATATATATATATATATATATATCCAATTAATTTGAAATTTCATTCAAAAATGTATTAATACATATAATGTTTTTATCTCACGTACAGTGACACACAAATGAATTTCGATACATTACAGTCTACATTTAAGGCTGCACGTCACTCAGATTTACCCTTTCTTCCTTTCCATGTAATCATATGGGATTTTTGTTGATTTATATTATAAGGATATCTCATTCAAAAATTAAGTTTTTTGAATATATCTCTTTTAGCTTAGTGAGTAATAATATATATACATATACATATAAATGTTTTTTTTTTCGATAGGAAAAAATAGAGCCCTAGGTTCCCTAAATGAAATATAACATTTAAATTTATTATTATTTTTATGTTCCCTACTAAGCTAAAAGTAAAAGGCAACATGTTCAAAGGGTGAACTTGAGATATGAGAGAATTTTGAGCGAGATTTATTTGAAATACGAGGCAACAAAAACTCCATGTAATTACATAATGATTAAATTGATTGATGCGTTACCTTGAATCCAGACCATATTGTATCAGAATTCATTTGTATGATCCTATACATGAGACATAAACATTATATAAATCAAAAACTATATTAGTAATTTGAATTAATTCCTAAATTATGAATAAAATTTCAAATTAGTTGGTTTGTTTTTACGATTATAGTGAAATTATACTTCACACTGTTAAAAATTTCAGTTCAAACTTGAACCACTGTATGGAGTAAAGTTATAAGCAATACCATCATATGGTTCAACCTCACTTTTGAGTTTTCTAATTCTTGCGATTGAATTTAAGTTGCACCAAAACTTGGAGCTACCATACATCCACTCACAAAGGAAGTACGAATCAGTACAATTCCTACTGAAGCCAGACTAAGCTTAAATTAAAGAGCGTGGTCGAAAAGATAGGGTAAAATGCAAATTTTATGCATCAATTCACCCATGGACCAAGATAAGACCCTAGAAAATTTAGCCCTTTTTTTCAAAATCAACGAAACAGAATCAGTGGGCAAGAAAGCGTGGCACAGTGCAATGTGTTTGGTTTGAGACAAAAAGGTCTTCAGTTCAATCCTGTCTCGGTCGATTTTTTTTTTTTTTTCACTTAAAACATAATACCAATATTTGATTAACCTAAAATTACTAAATCATGTTAAAAGGTTAAATTATCGGATGATTGCAGTTATTTTAGTTCCAAGTTTTGGTTCAAACTAACATCAATTTTTTAACAGAGTACTAAAATGATAACGTATGGTTATTGTACAAAACGATGTACATAGAATCAGAAATTAATCTACAAGTCTACACGAAAGCATTTCGATATCTTATGTATTACGTGTAGTAACGACTGAAATTATATTTTCGATAGTTTGTGAGGAATTAGTGTCTGCCATTATCTCAATTCCTCAACCTTAATCTTAAAGATTAACTTAATTACTTAATTAGATAATAAGAAGACCTCGAGACAAAGTTAAATACAAAATAACAAAGTTTATTTAACATTCAATACCAAGGCGGGTGTTGAGCTAACTCAGTTTTAACTTTCAAATGACCTCAGGGGATAACTTCAACAAAGCATAAAATACAGGTAAATTAAAGCTCACCAATACTGATCTTGTCGACGGCTGCTCTTTCTCGACCACTGAACTATTCTCACACAAGAACCGTCGGCAGTATTCCCTAGGCGCGACAGATTCTTCTCTCAAACCTTTCTTTATTCTATAACGCCACACATCTCTACCATTACTTAACACTCGCATAAGAACTAGCATCAACATTACTCCCCTACTCTCCATTTCACACACCCTCTTCACACCCTTTACAAAAACAATCTCCATCTTATACTACTTTCTTCAAACTTCCTTTCTCTTCATTTCAATCAAACTTAAAATCGCTTCCCATTCATCTAACTCTCAGGACCTAATTCTTTCTTTGCTGCACCATGCCGATACAAAACTAACCCGACCAAGACTTTCGCCGTGTCACTGGCGTCGAAGCGATTTAACCGTCCCAACCTTATACTTTGCTGGATTTGGCTTGATTTCAAATAGACAGTGGCGACGTTTTATAGTCTCAACCTCACAAGTTTGTTATAATATTATGACACGAAAACAAATATTCAACAAGGGTTTGCCAGCGGTGGCGGTAGCCGTTTTATACCAAAATAAGATTAAATGATTATTTTATTAGAAAATGAAACTCTTGATCTAGTAGAATTCGTTAAAATGACATAAAATTACTTAAAAAAAAAAAACATGAATAAATAAATAGAAAATAAAATAAATAAATTTCTGATTACTAAATTGTTGAATTTGATATTATAGGGGTGAAAAGGACTGAAACGGCAAAGGAGCTTTTGGAAGTCTCCACTCAAACAATAGAAGGAAGTGGTAAGTTACAATATTTTAATACATAACAAAGTATTAAAAAAAGTATTTATGTATACACAAGAAAGAAAAATCATACAGTACTCGAAGATTATGAACTCTTTCCAACTGCACTTATCCATTATATCATTTAACTTTCAATGTACTTTGCATTTCTAATGACACTTAGAAATGCAATTGCTTAGAAATGCAATGAAGATGGAAAACTCGAAAATATTATTTCCATAACTTTACTTAAAAAAAAAAAAAAAAAATTGTTTCTGTAGAGTCCTGTAAATTATCTGAAAACATAAATGTTACAAAAAATAATATTTCATTTTTAATTATGGAGGAACTTCCCAAAAGAATCTTCATACATTTATTTCTAAAGAAAAATAGTAAAAGTTATGCTTTTGTGTAGCCTTGTATAGCGTTTAATATTTTCACACGCACTAATACAAGGTGCGGCAGAAAGAACGCGCCGATTCGGAATGAAAATAATAATAATAATAATAATAATAAATAATAAATAATAAAAAGTAAAAATAAAACAAAGCAAAATGGAGAAAAAAAATCTTAGGGCAGTTGCAAACAGCTGGTAACAGCATAGCAACGTGGACAGCTTGTCCTCCGGCATGGGTTGCCATGCGCCGTTGCCATGGTGCTATGAGCTGTTTTCAACTGTCATTTGCTTATTGTGCTAAAAATGGCTTCTATTCATTTTCACGTGGAGTTGATTGTCCTCCATCTACGTCACTCTGGCGTCATACATTGAATTTTGAAGAGTAAATGAGTTACATAGCGTACGATCGTTAGTGTCGATGCAATTTTAAAGTCTCTTTTGCAAATTTCGCAATACTCTGCGGACATTCCGCGGAATCGCTGTAATTTCTTGCGTAATTGCTGCCTTGAGTGCTTGCAAGTTTGTTGGTCGTTGTTGGTACATATTTGATTTGAGATAGCCCAATAGAAAATAATATGGCGTTTCACTCACAGGACTTTTTCTTACCTTGCATTTCAATACTATGAAGACAGATTGCATATTAAGTCTTAAGATCAATAGCGTAAGATAATAAAGTTGAAGGCAGTTTATAAATTATCTAAAATAGGCTTAGGAAGTGTTTAATTTGTCATGTAATTCTGTATGCGTGTGTGTGTGGGGAGGGGGGGGGGAGGCGGTAGTCCCCTCAACCCTCCGTTTTCAATTATAATACATACAATTATTAAAAAATAAATAAAAATAAAATAAAAATAAATAAAGCTGTTATTAATTTTTCTGCAAATTTAAATGACAATACAATACGGACTTCAAAATACCAAATTTGAATTTCCTGAAACTATTTGTTTTTAAGTTATGCTGATAACAGATATACATACAGATCAACTGATAAAAATTGAACATCAGTAATCAGGGCACCTCAAAACGGGATTTTATGCAAAATGCCAAATATCATATTTGGACGCCGTCATGCTTTAAAAAAATTGGGTCCATACGCCATGATGATAAAGAGTTTTCTTTTTGCCCCTGTAAAAAAAAAAAGAAAAAAAAAACTATAAGTGCTAGATTCACTAAAATCAATAGGGTCCATGCTGCGGTGACACATACCAAAAGTACCAGCTTACAATTCGATCGAACAAAGCGTTTAGATGCTATCGTATTCATTTATTCACATACATACGCACGTATACAAACACATACTTACACGCATACATTACCGTAAAGAATAGCAAAAATGAACTCAGGGACCTCAAACCGTGTAGAAGCACCAAAATCTCAAAGTAAGATTTTTGTCATGATTACTATACTTTTCTTACGTATGCTCAGAAAGGAATGGAAAAACTTGATTTGTTTAATGGTTTTTTCAGGTGTCTGGAAGCTTCAGCAAGACTTGAATAACTGTCGGCTGAATGGAAACTCCAGCGATATTGTTCTCAAAGTAGACGACAGAGAATTCAAATGCCACAAATGCATTTTGGCAGCTCGTTCTCCTGCTTTCTTCGACGCCATGTTAATAAAGACAAAACAAAAAGATGCAGATATTGTGGAAATACAAGGCGTTGATTCCAAAATTTTCTCATACTTCATCAGGTATTTGTACACAGGATGCACAGACAATCTGTCGCCATGGGATGCCCTGGAAGTGGGTGGATTTGCTCACACATTTGAGATGCCTGAACTAAATAAAATATGCAACAGTCTAGTATTAGAGAACATTTCTGCCATAAGATTTGGTCAGTCACTTGCTCAAGCACTTCTAGATGGAGAGGAAGAATTCATCGAGGGACGTGACCAGTTATGTGCGAACAATTCCTCGCATGGAACTATAACTTTTAAGTTTAAATAATTTTTCAGTGGAAATTCATTACCAGGCTATATGTTATTGTAAATAATTTGGATAGTAAATAAATAATATATAAATGAACAGTAAATTAATAATATGATCAAAAGTGAAAACTATTGAAGGTTGTTAAATAGAATTTCAGAACATTTTTAGAGGAATCTCACGCTTTGTAAAAGGGAAAACGAATGATACATCTGTATAGCAATCAAAGAGCTAAATTTCTCCGATACTAGCCAACTGATATGTTTCACTGTAAACTTATTCGAAAACAATTAGAATGGTTTAATCCATAGTACATTTTCCCAGTTGCATCAAGAATGCTTTTTTACGAACGGGCGAATGCTTGTTTTTCCTTTTTTCTTTTAATAGTTTTAACCCTTGTAACTCGCCATTAAATCTATATCAGGGATGGAACACGGGCGCAGAATTCATACCGGAATGTGTTTAAGAAATTTATCTGCCTATAATATCGTCGATTTAAGAGGTAGAAAATTTTCTTACATTGATAGTGGTATGAATTCTGCGCCCGTGTTCCATCCCTGCTATATAGTCTAACGCAATCGATGTCGTTTTGTAGAATTTTCCCCGTTCTTACTAAATATGTGCTTGATTTTTAAGTAGCATGTTTAGAAATTTTAGATTTTTAGCCTTTTTCATTCCGCTCATAGTAGTTTAAAAACGGGTTCATATAAGACAGGGTTGATATACGACTTGTGATCCACCTCCATATGAGCTCATCTATTATGCCCCCCTTCCTCCCAAGCCAAGTTTTTCAATGCAATACGGAATGACCCTATACATAAACACATATAATTTAATCATGCTAAATTATAAAACATGCTATATATATATATTATGTTTCGAATTATTTTGTAATTTCCATTGAAATAAATTTGATTTTAATTCATGTGCATATAATTATTTCGTTTTATAGCCATGTGTGTAAAATTAAATATTTGCGTAATTTCCTCCCCCCACCCCCATTTATTTATTTATTTATTTATTTTTTTTCATTTTTAAAAGTTTTTCGGAATTTCAAGTTTTGTGTAAACCATGCCATCATTTTTTTACGGAAAATTCCATTTCTATTACTTCATTTTCTTCTCTTTAATTTTCAATCCAATTTTTTCAATCCTATGTATAACTTAAAGATTTGTAAAAAAAATGGGATGTTCATTTTGTTTTTTTGAGCATGACTCGATTTTTTTTTTTTTTTTTTTTTTAATGTACTTAATGTTCCAATTTACCATAAAAATATATTTTACCTATTAACCGTTGAGTGGATGTATGATAAAAATATTACATAATACAAGTATGACAAAAATTATTTTATCAAATTTAGTTCTTTAATTAAGTTATTGAGGTCTCACACACACATGCACACACATGCGTAAGTGCACATACGCGCATAAATAATAATAATAATAATAACAAAAATAATAGCAATTGGCCCATTTATGGTCGTTCTAATTAAAACGTAACTGACCGGTTACGAATTAACTGGTGTAATTAGACAGACAAACCCCGCCTTTGAGCGTTGCAGTAACACAGCACATTATATTATTTTGAAAAGGATTTTGTGCATTCGTTGAGTGCTATTAGTATATATATATATATATATATATATATATATATTCCTTATTTGGAATCACAATATCGGTTGCTGAGGATTAAATTTTAATGACTTAAACACGTGTAAAAAAAAAAAAAAAAAAAAAAATCTTTTCTTTCGTGAAGTTTTACAGAAACCGCAAAAGGCGGCCTTGAAAATAAGAATTGAAAAAATATGCAAGTATCAGTATCTCAAGACTAAAATAATTTAAATCAGTTGTTTTCTTTCAAAAACTCCTCAAAGAACCTTTATTGCCTTTTGAATTTGGTGATGATAGTAAATTTTGCAAATAATTATGTAGATTCCTGTTATTTTTGTAAGTATTAAAAATTCATAGAATTAACATTCAACAGTGTTTTAAAATCTACATCGTTTGTTATTATTTTGTAAATAAAATGTAGTTGAGCGATACTAAATGTATTTAACCCTTAAAGGTTGGCATATTTTCCTATGAACTGCTGGCCGTTAGAGCTTGCACCTTACACCCATCAATTTTTGAAGCCCCGCCTCTTCTTTACCAATTTATACTATAGAAGGTTGTTACAGAGCCGTCTTTTTTTAACCTGATTCTTCCACACAGAATATTAATATGGTAATTTTCAGTTAATTGAAGGTGCAAATATACTATTGAAATTCCGAAAGAAAAATATTGGCGGAAGAATCAGAGTAAAAATTTGGTCTGTGACCACCGTGTTATATATGGCATGCTTGCCAACCATCTCATTATGAAGCGTAGTACTTTTAGTCACCGCCTTTTTTTGTACACCAGTAATTTTTTAGAGTAATTTCATTCTTATTTAATCGTAACACGATTTGAAGAGAATTGCTCTAAATATAAAGTGGTGTGGGAAAAGGGGCGTATTTTCAAGGGGTGTTAACAAGTCTACGCTTATTAATGAGATGGTTGGCAGTCCTGTATGGTCATGGGTCATAGTCTCCGTCTCCGCCCATTTTTTTAATAACCCTATCAGAAAAGAAAAATTTTCATTTTTTGCTAACATTATTTTTATAAAATAATCATTATCGTATTAGATCAGGACTAATTACTGTAAAAATATCATAAAGATGTTCAGTAAAATAATGGTAGTAAAAAAGGGAGGAATTTTTCACCGCAGACATTATTCTGAAAAAAGGGTGCGGATTACAGCCTCAAGATACCCTGATCTTGATAAATTATTCTTTCTAAAATTTAGAAAACGCAATATTTTAAGAGCACTGTGTCTTGCAATAAAATTTTTTTTTAAATAAATTTTTGTTGCCATATCCAGGGCTATTTAAATTTCAAATTCCTTTTTTTCCCCTCAGAGGATCTCAAATGTATCTCAAAACTAAATTATACAATACATATTAATAATAATTATAAACATTATTGTTTGAACAAGCTTTCCTCTAAATGAAAAAATACTTTTGAAAGAAATATATACAGTTACCGCCGCTAATTAAAATCACATTCGTTCTGAGCCAAGGTGATTTTATTAAGCGGCTGATTTTTATATCCGGCGAACGTTCCTGCCCTTAACGGTCCTCTTCATTTACCGTCGCCGGATGTCCGAACCAATATTATTTTATGGGGAAATTTTCTATACAAATAACTTATTAACTAATACATATTTTTAAATTCTGTTTTCACATTATGAAAATTCCCAGCTGTTAAATTGACTGACCTTTTTTAAAAATGCATTTTTTAAATTTTTAATATTTTAATTTCAAATTGGAAAATGAAAAAAATTCACATATTGAAAATTCGTATTTTGCAGCTTCAAAATAAAATAGAAAAAAATAAAAAAATAATTTTTTTAAAAAGGTCCGTCAATTTAACTGCTGGGAATTTTCAGAATATGAAAACAGAATTTAAAAATATGTATTAGTTAATAAGTTATTTGTAAAGAAAAAAATCCCATAGAATAACATTAGTTTCGGCTTCTGGCGGAGTTGAGTGAAGAGGGCCCTTAAAGAAAAGGTATTACTTCCCTGAATTTCGGAAGATACTTCAAAAGGTAACGAATAATGGAATTAGTAAACAATATTAATTAATTTTTGATAGATATTTAACTAATTATTTCTTCGATATAAGTAAATTAAACGCATTCTAAGTTCCCGTGCACTTTCGTTGGAGGAAAATCATCATTACTTTACCAAAAGCTCACTCTCTTCTTATAAATTAAAAATCTTTCCGTTTAAACCTAATAAATTATAGTTAAAAATAAGAACAAGTTCAAAAATATATTTTAAAATAAGAACTGGAAATTGCCTTCTAATAATCAGAAAAAAAGAAATAAAAAGAAAATCATTTAAAATCGAATTTGTATGATATTACTGCCCTTTGAAGAATACATTCCTTGAAATTGTTGCGGAGATAAGTTACGGGTTACGGGGCGGGGCGTGTTTAATTTGTAACTGTGCTGCAATTGTAAAATCTTCAACAACGAGCAATAACGGAGA
This sequence comes from Salticus scenicus, assembly GCA_963930645.1. Lineage (NCBI taxonomy): Eukaryota > Metazoa > Arthropoda > Arachnida > Araneae > Salticidae > Salticus > Salticus scenicus. The sequence continues at coordinate 87,532,173 of OZ005662.1, forward strand.
GTTTGTTGTGCTTTAATTTCTTATTCTATTAGAAGAAAAAAAAAATCACAATATAAATAAAAAAATATTTTTAGTGTGCATAAATGATATTTTTGGCTGCTGAGGAGATATTTCTGAGTTTATTAACCGGCGGCTTCAAAAGTAGTTTTTATTGATTTGATTCCGGTCCTAGCGATTTGATCAGATTAAGCTGCTGATATTATTAACCAGTGATTTTATTAAGCGGCGGTTACTGTATTTGATTTAAGTACGAACTGATTCGAAAAAGAAATGTAGTAATGGCTTGCTTAATGCTTTTATAATGCCGCAATATTTAAACATTTCTTTCACATTTTCATACTTTTTGCAGCTCTGCCTAAGCTACTTATGTGTTTTTATTTAGGTATTTTTAGATTTTATGTATCATGCTATTCTTTAATGTTATTTTCAATTCAGATTCTTTACTCTAAGAGAAATGTTGTAACTCAAACATTATGCGTGAAAAGTATAATTCATTTTTTTTTTTTTTTTTTTTTTTTTTTAAATAAATAAATCAATTAATAAAAATGAAAAGGAGGTATAGGGTTTGGAAAAATTAACAAATAATAAATGGTAAGTAATTGTTTATTATTTCTACACTTTTTTTAAAAAATATTGTTTAAATAAATAATTTTTTAAACTGAATAATTGTTTTTAATATATATATATGTATTATACTGGGTCTACCAAAAGTCACAGAAAAAAACATAAAAAAAATTTTATTGAAAAATTAGTGACCGTAAAACTATGCTGTTTTCACTGAAAAGCACAGAAAGACATGGAATTTTTTTTATTTAACAAAAGATCTGTTTGCAAATTAGTTTACATTTTTTTTCTCAGGTATCGCCTTAATTGTAAAATTATTCTTCTACAGTTGGTGCCTTACATTCAACAACGTAATTAGAACTATAAATGATTAAAGTGACGTCGTTTAATCATCAGAATGCCCGTCAGACGTTTCTCATTGGGAATTCTTGTAAAATAAGCTACAGTATTAAAACCCGAATAAACTACTACGTCAGAAACGCCAAAGAAAAATATTGGCCAAACTAAACGCAGTCTTAAATTTCGTCTAAAAGAACATATGAATTACATCCGCAAACAATAAACCAATAAATCGGCTATTTCTAAACATTGCTGGGAGGAAAATCATAATTTTAAATTTAATTCAGCTAAAATAATTTGCAGACCTAAATCCATTCATGAACTCGACTTTTTTGAAGCTTTTCATATTTATAAAAATTTTAAAAACCTTGTAAATTGTGATTTCGCTGTTCCCTATTTGTCTGACTGTTGGAAATTTTATATTCAGTCCACATGTTCGTAATTTTTCTACTGTTTGCACAGCTAACTTTCCTAAATTCCTATTGGCCACTCTCCCCACCTTTCCCGTAATCCTATTGGGTAAACTAAATCCGGCCCGTCTCCTGTATAAACGAGCACTTCTCCCGATTCAGAATCCTTTTTGCACTGAAGACGGTACGCTTTAGGCTACCGAAAAAGCTGTATGCATTTCCAATATTTTTCTTTGGCGTTTCTCACGTAGTAGTTTATTCGGGTTTTAATATTCCAACGCCAAGTCTCCTGTTATCTATATATTAATAGGCAAGCATAAAATTTGTTGTCCCTTTTTAACATATTAATTATGGGAGTAGAGGGTTGAAAATGGTATCATTCGAAAGGTATGGTTAGCCGGAAGGTGCGAATACAAATATTATTTTCTTACGATGTCAAGAAGGTATTTAAAAATACATTTATTTTTTATGCATTTTCCCCCATTTTTCCCTTTTATACACGTATTCCTTCACATTAAAAAAAAATCTGGAGTGACTCCACTCGACTTTCCGAACATTGAGTAACTAACAGTTTTGTAGATAAAATAAAGAAAGAGGAATTGCTAAACAAACAAAAGAGAGAAAACCATAATAGAGTGTTTTTTTCTCCATATATCACACGAGGTTTTATTTAACGCTACTGAACTTTGAGCCCTTAGATCATAATGATAAAGAATTTTTCGTTTTGTCCCTGTAAAAATCTATAGATGCTAGATTCACCAAAATGCTTATAGTTAGTGCAACAGTGATTTATAATATTCATACAAATTTTCAGCTCAATTGAATAAGGCGTTTAGATGCTATCGCACTTTTAAAAATTTGGTCTCATAGGCCATAATGATAAAGAATTTTTCTTTGTGTCCCTGTAAAAAAACTGTAGTGCTAGATTCACCAAAATCTATACAGTTGGTGCAAATGCGACCTATAACATGTGTACAATTTTTTTGCTCAGATTAATAAGGCGTTTAGACGCTATCACACTTTTAAAAATTTGGCCCCATTGGCCTTAATGATAAAGAATTTTTCTTTGTGTCCCTGTAAAAAAACTATAAGTGCTAGATTCTCCAAAATCTATACAGATTGAGTATCTGTGACCTATAATATGGGTATAAAATTTTTGCTTAATTGAATAAGGCGTTTAGATGCTATCGCACTTTTAAGATTTTGGTCCCATAGGCCATAATGATAAAGAATTTTTCTTTGTGTCCCTGTAAAAAAACTATAAGTGCTAGATTCACCAAAATCTATAGGGTTCGTACTATGGTGACTTACAATATACGTACCAACTTTCAGGTTAATCGAACAAAGCCTTTAGACGCTAGCGTGTTCACAAACATACACACATACACACATACACACATACACACACACACACACACATACATACATCATCGTAAAAATAGTGAAAACGGACTCAGGGGACCTCAAAACGTATAGAAACATCAAAATCTCGAATTCGGATTTTTGACATGATTACAATACTTTCCTCACTATAGTGTTCGGAAAGTAATACCTAAAAGTAGAAAGTTGTTAAATCTGGCAATTTCATAAAGCTCAAATAAAACCATAGACACAGTAATTTGTATAATGTAGCATCCATAGATATAGTAATAAGACATAGATTGATCAGCGAGGCCGAAAAAGTGATGCCTTTTTTTTTCGGGAAAAGACGGCCATTTTACTCTCTTGTGGATGTCTTTCCCCAACTGAATATACACGGGAATACACACAGATAATTTAGCAAATAAAATTTACGTATAATTTATGTACTAAAGATGAATGAAAAAACTCCAGATACTCATTTTTCTTTTTCTCTTTTCTTCTTCTTCTTTTTCTTTTTTTTTTTTGTATGGAATAACGACATTTAAAGAAATTTATCGTTTCTGTCTACAATTTCTGTCTGGTTAGAAGTTTTTATGGTCGAAAAAACTATTGGACTTATCCTCATCTTTTGATATATTAGAGTTAACCCTTTAATTGCCAATCGCAATGCAGTTGGACACTTTTGTTACCGACTGTATAGAGTAGAAATTTATGTTTACTCGGAAATGGTTATAAAGATATTAATAAAAGTTTAGGATAAGTGCTTTTTAGAGACCTAAAACAATTGGAACATCATTAGCATCAAGAAAATTAGTGTTAACCCTTTAACTGCCAATCACAACATGTAGTAGAAATTGAGTTTAATCAGAAATGGATATAACGATTTTGTTTAAAGTTTGGAGTTAAGTGTCTTTTTTTTTTTTTTTTTTTTTTTTTTTTTTTAAGAACTAAAACGTTTGGACATATCTTCATCTTCAGAAAAAATTGTGTTAACCCTTTAACGGCCTGTCGCAACATATAATAGAAATTAGGTTTACTCGGAAATGGATATAACGATTTTTATAAAAGTTTGGGATTAAGTGTTCTTTTGAGAGATAAAGCGAATGCGCGTATACTCATCTTCAGGAAAATTTGCGTTAACCCGTTAACGGCCAGTCGCAACATATAATAGAAATTAGGTTTACTCGGAAATGGATATAACGATTTTTATAAAAGTTTGGGGTTAAGTGTTCTTTAGAGAGCTAAAATGATTAGACATATTCTCATCTTCAGTAAAATTCGCGTTAACCCTTTAACGACCAGTCGCAATATACACTAAGCGACAAAAAAAAAGCCGCACTTGGATGTTTTCCTTTTCGCCTTCTACAACCGGCAATTTTATCCTTTAAAAAGCAAATTTTCGAACAGATTTTACTATGTTGTCCTCCACATACACTTTAGCTTTGAGTCTAGTGTTAAAAACAAAATGCAATTGTCAGGAAAATTGTAATTTTAGAATTTATTTCAAAAATGGTAACAATAAGGCAGTTAACGATGCCACAAAAAGTATTAATTTTTAAATGAAAATCAAAAAATATTTTAATACGTGAGATGGCAAAATAATTAAATGCTAACGAAATATTGGTAAAATGAATTTTAGCAAAATATAAATTTTTTTGGCCGTTTAAACTGGGAATTTGGCTTTAGGCGGTCATGTTGCTCATCCAAGCAAGATAACCGCAAGTTAAAATGCGAATTTTTAAAAAATCGATTTCTATCATGTTCAGAACTTAAAAAAGATTTTAAAAAAGTGTATAGTAAATTACTTTCTTCAAAAACAATGTGGGGACAATTAAACAAAGCGGGTTAAAGAACGGAAGATCTGCGAAAAAAGCCATTATTAAGGAAAAGAATTAGAAAAAACAATACTTTAGTTGACCAAAATTTTGAAACATTATCAGTTAATTATTAGGCTGAACTGGTCTTCTCTGATGAATCAAGTTTTCTTTATTTCGTGCGATTGAAAAAAGCTAGAATGAAGACGAAAATGTGACCGACCTAATGAAAATCGCACTTTTAAAACAGTGACACATTCTCCGTACATTATGGTACGGAGGTGCATAACTTTTCAAACACTCGGGGAAATTTTTATGCTCAAGGGATCAATTAACTCGAAATAAAACACAATCTGCATAAAAGTGGTGCCTGACCGACTATTTTGGAGGTATCTTAGACCTTTCCGTAAACAGCATTTGAAGATAATAAGGCACCTTACTACACGGCGTCTGTGGTAAGTTTATTCACTTCAAATTGTCAAAATTTCTTATACATTCCCATGAGAACCTATAATTCTGTAAGTAATCATACTTTTTTTCACTTTAAGTTAAATACCACAAAGGATATAGTAGAATTTCTTCTTTACCAGACATGGAAATTGTCAAAATCGAGATCCGCTCGAAAATGTTTCGTCTATAAAAAGGCGGGGGAGAGGGGAGAGGATTCGAAATTTGCAGCCTATAACTCTGCCAGAACTAATAAAATTTATTTGTGACATTTAGCACATTGAAATTTCTGAGATTTATATTAAAACACTGTATAAAACTATGCCATTGCGCATTAATGCAGTAATTTCATATAAAGGTGGATTTAACCCAATGCAGAATACATATTTTTAACAAAAAATTGCTTAGATCTAACAAATAAATAGTTTTATTTCATATATTAAAATATAACTTGTTTATTTCATATAATAAATCATAATAGAATGCAAAGTGTATAGTTATTGCATTATGTTTAAAAAGAAAGTTTTATGCAGATTTTTAAAAAGTACTTCGTAAAGTGCAATAAAGCGAATTATTAAATCTAAAATATACATAGGTATCATTTCATACCTTTGGTATTATGCAAACAAGACAGTTTTATTTGTTTCAAACATTAATTTTAAAGTTATTACAAATAAAAAAGGTATAAGTCATTTTTCTGAAGTGCGGCTTTTTTTTTGTCGCTTAGTGTATATTAGAAATTAGGTTTACTCGGAAATGGATATAACGATTTTTATAAACGTTTGGGGTTAAGTGTTCTTTAGAGAGCTAAAACGAATGAACATATCGTCATCTTCAGGAAAATTCGCGTTAACCCTTTAACGGCCAGTCGCAATTTATAGCATAAAATGGGTTTACTCGGAAGTGAATGTGACGATTTTGATTAAATTTTGAGGTTAAGTTTTTTTTTTTTTTTTTTTTTTAGAGAGAGAGCTAAAACAATTGCACATATTCTCATCTTCAGGAAATTTTGCTTTAAACTTTTAACTGCCAATCGCAACATATAATAGAAATTAAGTTTACTCGGAAACAAATGTAATGATTTTGATTAAATTTTGGGGTTAAGTGTTTTTTTAGAGAGCTAAAACGATTGGACATATCTTCATCTTCAAGAAACTTTGCGTTAACCCTTCAACGGCCAGTCACAACATATAGCAGAAATTGGGTTTACTCGGAAATGGAGCGCGAACAGGTGGGCAAGCAGACAGGCAGAAAAACTAATTAATATCATAATATTTTCTTAAACCTTGTTCGAAACTGTAAGAAACGCTTAACACAACTAAAAATGAAATTCTAGCAATTTCGAATTATAGCCCCTAATGTAAACGAAATTTGACCAAACTTGTATTCAGTTGGACCTTGACCTAAACTGGTGCTGATTAGATTTGGGAATCAATCGCTCAACAGGTGGTGCTGCCATCCTATTTTTTTTTCTAAGTACTTAACATGACAGTATAGGACAAAATTTCATATAAATGTACATAATCTGAGTTATTTTTAACGCATGAATGTAAAATTTATATGAATTATTGATAATAGTAGTAATAAACTTGAAAAAAAAAATTGTGTGCATATAGGAGCATTGCTTTCCTCCTGCGAAGGAAGTGCTCTTCCCCGGGGCCTGTGTAAATTTTCAATGTGGATATTTTAGAAAGAACTCGTCAATATTCCTAAAACGAATGGTTGAACCATACATCTGTATTAATTTAAAACGAAGCTACCGATTTCTTTTATTTTTAATGTTATATATATATACAGTCGAACCTCGTTAACGTGAATTACTTTTAACATGAACTGTTACCACAATTCCCGTCAAAAATGAAGATTACTTTAGTTATATGACGATCAGTTACTGATAGCATGAACTACTGATAAGATGAAAAGATTTTTGATCCCCCTTGAGATTCACGTTAACAAAATTCGACTGTCTGCACAAAAATGATTTTATTTTCAGCATTTATTATTATACTGCTTTAAGAAAAAAAAATCGTCTGCATTCATCATGGAAAATATCTTTAATAAATTATATCTTAATAAATAATTTGTATTGCGTAAATTGGTATAGGATTAAATAGAGAAGAAAGTCTTGTGGTAATACTAGTTATAATATATTAAAACAAGCGGGTTTTACCTCTGCCACTGCTAACTACATTTAAAAGAATTTTGAAAATTCGATATTACTTACTAATATAAAAACTTAAAAAATATTAAAATTTTAAAAAAAGTATTTCATTAAAAATCAAAACAGCATTTAAACCATAATAATAACAAAGCAACTGATTATAAAGAATCATATTTTTCATAAATTAGTTAAATTTAACTTACTTATGAAAACTTGTTCCACTTCCTTTCATAAATTTATTTCTACAATTAAAAGCCACGCAGTACTTCGGCATTTTCAATATATATCAACCATGTCTTATTACTATATCTATGATATCAACATTCTATTCCAGTGTTGTTTTCGAGTTTTATACTCTCTCATCATGGCTGATGCCAAAAACTTTTTCGGCATCAAAAATCTTTGCACGTTAACATGGGGATGATAGATCTATGTATATTACTATATCTATGGTAGCATCACTATACGCAAGCGAAGTGATGACGTCACTGTCTGTCCATGGAGCCATGTAAAAGATTTTCTATGTTAATTGTGCATTGAATTTTTTGTAAAAAATTATTAAAAAATAACGGAAATTATCTGCCGATTTTAATTCCGATATTTGGGTATAGTTATATATAATTTACTGTCTACATGTGTTTGATTGAGTTATTTTTTCTGTAAAATTGATAAAATTTTAATTTAAAATCACAAAACTCCAGAAAAAAAAAATGGCAAACTTCCAGTTTCGAATGTAAATATAAACATTTCATTTCAAAGGAACATTTCATTTAAACAATAAATATTCAACTAATATACTAAATAAAAGGAAAATGGATTTGTTACTAACTGCTGCATCTATAAGTAGACGATACGGAAAAAATTCCGATTTCCGTTTTCTGCTGAATTTACATGTTTTGAGCTTTCTTTACGTTTCAATTAACTGAAATTGGCTACTTATTTTTTAAAAAAGTGTCTTTATTGCTAGCTTTTGTGGGTAGAAGAAGCAAGTAGAAGATACATAAAAACTTTTGATTTCCAGTTTTCGATGAATTTACACGTTTTGAGATTTCCTTGCATTTTAATTAAGTGAAATTAGTGAAATTGACTACTTATTTTTATTTTTAAAAAGTGGATTTATTATTCTTTTCTCTGCATGTAAAAGTAGAGAATATAAGATTCAGAAATGTTTTAGATTTTCGGTTTTCGATAAAGTTACACGTTTTGAAATTTCCCGAACTCAATTCGACCATTTTTGAAAAATATCTTTTTTTTTTTTTTTTTTTTTTTTTTTTTTTTTTGTTCAAACACTGTACTTTATGAACCAATCGAATTAATTTAACAGAATTTGATAGTTGGTTGGACCTTGGTCTGACATGGTACCTATTAGCTTCTGGGCTGTATCACACAAGGGGCGTTTTCACGTTGCGATTTTCTCTCATTTCAGGAAAGGCTAACATCTACAGAGAGAAATAGTTATATTAAGTAAAACTCTGCTGATTCAGTTAGAGTGAATATTGGCAAACAATTGCCGCAGCTGTGTTGCAATTGCATTCCGTTTAGGACAAGGCAATAACTTTGCTTTGCCTCGCTTTGCAAAAAAAAATGGTCGAGTTTCGACCACTGGGCGATACTAGTTATTATTAATAAGCTACAGTATTTGCAATACGGCGTTATTGGATTTGGCGGATCTGTTTTATATGTGAGCGAATACTGCGAATATATCACGGTATGTTGGTGAAAAATGCAACTAGTATTTTTTTTTTTCTAATACATATATATGTAATCTCATGCGTTACTGTACCATAGCCTCCTTAAGTAGATGCCTGTCGCGTGGCTCTTAAGCTTGGCAACAGTTCGAGCGGTAAACAGCGCCATCTGGTACAGATTGCGTACTTTCTTATTCAACTGTCAACAAAAATTTTTAAAAGTGGGATTTGAAATACAAAAAAAGGCGAATGGAATCGAAGAAACGTCCATTTTATATATCACATATTACTTCTTAAAATTATTGAGAAAAGTTGAATAAAAAAATCGCGTAATCTGTACCAGGTGGCTCTGCCTACCGTTCGACCTGTTGCGAAGTTTAAGAGCCACGCGACAGGCGTCTAGTTAAGGTGGCTATGACTGTACATTTCAGTGAAAACCGCATAGAACTATATATAGTCAGTACTTTTTGAATAATATACAACCTCTGACAATAAAGTTCGGTGAATGAAGTCAGAACGGCCGATCTGGCAACACTGGTAAAACAAAACTCTGCACGTGTGTAGTGGCAGGTGTTGTCCATCTGCCCCCACAGTCGTTCAGTTGAGCGTCGTTTGTGTTCCGTGTAAGACTTGTTTTTGAAAGTGCTTCTTTAGTGCGTTGGTTCTTAACTGAGAACAGGGAAATGAAAAGATCAATTTAAATTTTTGTTTTAAGCTTGGCAAGACACCGAAAGAAACTCATGCGATGCTAGTATGTGTTCATGAAGATCAAGCACTGTCCATGAAGTGTGTATACGAACTGTTTACCCGTTTTCGAGAGGGCTGGGAAAGTGTTTCTGACAACTCCCATAGCAGAAAACTGGCGACTTCCGTCAGTGATGAAAACATTGAGAAAGTGAGGAAATTAATCAGGAAAGATCATCGTTTAACTGTGCGCATAATAGCTGATGAACTGCAGATAACCGTGAATCCGTGCGGCAAATCGTTACCCAGAATTTATGGAAGAGAAAAACGTGTTGTCGTTTTGTGCCACATTACTTGACGATCAGAAACAGGCACGTTTAGAGGGTAGTGCAAGTTGAACATCCACCATATCTGCCAGATCTCAATCCTCCAGACTTCTTTCTATTCCCTCGACTCAAATTCACTTTGAAAGGAAAGAGATTTGGCGATATTCCTGACATCCAACGACACGTGACGAGGCTTTTGAACACCATCCCAAAAGAAGACTTCTTGCAAAGTTTCTAGGACATGTATAGCAGATCTCAGCGGTGCATAGTTATGAGAGGTGACTATTTCGAAGGACAGTAAGGTAACTTTCGTTAATATTTCATCTACGTTAATGTTACAGGACTATTCACCGAACTTTATTGTCAGAGGTTGTATTTCCCATTTTTTCTGTGTCTTTTGGATCACACAGTATATATGTATATATTATATGGGTGTAAGTGATGTAGCAGCATGGCATTCACCAGTAAAATCTTTGTAAATTACGCCAAATATAAAAAACTCGCTGATTTATATCACAAACTGCCGTCAAATATTAATTTTTTTTTTTTTCGCTATACAAATTTTCTAATTTTTTTACCATCAAACTGTATCTCAATATTCGTATAAAAAGCGTAGTTCAACTTTCACGAGTTGGCACTTCGTCCCTCCTTCTTTTCGAAGAGTTTACTTTAAGGAAGGGGTGCACAAAGTGAAAAGAATGAATGGGTGGGGAAAAAAGAAGGTTGCCATGAAAATAACACATCAAGCCAACAATTTTTACTTTTCGCCAGCTGAAATCCGTTTTGCTATTAAAAGGAGCATGTTGTAATATTTAAAAATTAATGACACATAAACTAAACGGAAAAAAAAATCACTTTTCAATCATATCTGAAATTTCAATAGACACTAATGCCTTATTTGTATAAAGAAGTTTTGAGCAATAAATTTAAACAAGAAAAAAAGTCGTGCTGCTTTTGTGGATTATAAATTATTGTCCCCGCATTTTATTTTGTATTTCAGGAAAAAAATAGTTTCTTTCTTTTTTTTTTTTTTTAAGAAAAACATTTTAAGAAATACTGAATAAATAAATGGGGAATTTTATTAAAATAAATTGAGCTGTACACATAATTTACAGTATTATGTACAATACCTCTCAGAATATTTGCATACACATCAGATAAGAATATGAAAGATAATCTCTTACATTATTCTTATAATGGCTTTCATTTCTATGTATTTTGTCTTAAAAAAAAAAAAAAAAAAAAAAGAATGAGAGAGAGAAAGAAAGAAAAGAAAATATTTTAATTACAGGAGTGCAGTTCTTTATTTAAATTTTAAATTTTTTCTATTTTTTTACAATTTTATTTATTTATTTTAAGAGAAAGAAAGCAAAAAGAAAAAAAGTTTGGTAGATTGGTAGTTTTTTTTTATTGTGCTAGGTCCAAATTAGGACATAAGGAAAGAAAGAAAAAAAAGACTGCAAACCGAAATTTTGATATATCGTTTAGACAATCATAACATTCCTCATCGTATTAATAATCAGTTATAATGTAACAAATATTTTTTAATGATATAACGTATTAGAAAGCCATAAAGTTCTCCAAATTTTGAAATAAGTAAATAGATAATAAACAGTATTTTCACCAAAATGTCGCAAAACTCGTAAAGATAGTAAACCACCTCCCTTTACACCCTCAGGCCTAAACTGATTTCAAGGTAATAGAATCGTCGCTGCTTACGTCACGCTTGATTGACAGGGGCCAACTCGTGAAAGTCGAACTACATGGTGTATGCTGAATCTCTAGTATAGATCAGTAACTAATTCCAACATGGAATTTAAATAACAAGTTGACACCAGTTGCTTAATTGTAAACTTTTTTTTAATAGATAAATCAACCGGTGATTTAACTACCTATATACATCCAAACGTTATTTTTACGTCGTTTTTGCCTGTCAAGGTTGAAAGCGGCGAATTTAAATGTTGTAGCGTCAAGTAAGTTGCCGTTCAAGAAGGTTGTAGATCTTCGAACGTAGTGCAACGAGTGTATGTAGAAGGGAAAGTCTTGACAATCGTCGTCTGTTGAAAAAAAAAAAAAAAACTAGAAGTGCTCGATTCACCAAAAACAATAGGGCTCTTGCTGCGGTGACCTATAACATACTTACCAACTTTCACCTCATTCGAACAAAGCATTTAGATGCTATCGTGTTCACTCACATACATACGTACATTACTATAAAAATAGCAAAAATGAGCTCAGGGACTTCAAAACGTGTAGAAACACCAAAATCTCAAAGTCAGATGTGTGTCACGATTACCATATTTTCCTTACGTATGTTCGGAAAGTAATGAAAAAACTTGATGATTTCTTTAATTGTTTTTTCAGGTGTCTGGAAGCTCCAGCAAGACTTGAAGAATTGTTGGCTGAATGGAAATTCTAGCTATATTGTTCTCAAAGTAGAGGACAGAGAATTCAAATGTCACAAATGCATTTTGGCAGCTCATTCTCCTGCTTTCTTCAACAACATGTTAGAAAAGACAAAACAAAAGGATGCTGATATTGTGGAAATACAAGGCGTTGATTCCAAAAATTTCTCATACTTTATCAGGTATTTGTACACAGGTTGCACAGACAATCTGTCGCCATGGGATGCCCTGGAAGTGGGTGGATTTGCTCACATATTTGAGATGCCCGAACTAAATAAAATATGCAACAGTCTAGTATTAGAGAACATTTTTGCCACGAGGTTTTGTCATGCACTTGATCAAGTATTTCTAGATGGAGAGGAAGATTTCATCGCTCGACGTGACTAGTTAAGTGCAAACAATTCCTCGCATGGATCTATAACTTTTAAGTTTTAACAATTTTTCAGTGGAAATTCATTACCAGGCTATTTGTTATTGTAAATTATTTGGATAGTAAATAAATAATATATAAATGAACAGTAAATTAATAATATGATCAAAAGTGAAAACTATTGAATGTTGTTAAAGAGAATTTCAGAACATTTTGAGAGGAATCTCACGCTTTGAAAAAGGGAAAACGAATGATATATCTGTATAGCAATGAAAGAGCTGAATTTCTCCGATACTAGTCAACTGATCTGTTTCACTGTAAACTTATTTGAAAACAATTAGAATGGTTTAATCCATAATGCATTTTCCCAGTTGCATCAAGGATGCTTTTTTACATACGGGCGAATGCTTTTTTTTTTTTTTTTTTTTTTTTTTCTTTTAGTAGTTTCAACTCTTGTAACTCGTCATTAAATCTATATCAATCGATGTCGTTTTGTAGAATTTTCCCCGTACTTACTAAATATGTGCTTGATTTTTAAGTCGCATGTTTAGAAATTTTAGATTTTTAACCTTTTTCCTTCCGCTCACAGTAGTTTGAAAACAGGTTCATATAAGACAGGATTAATATACGACTTATGCTCCACAAGAGCTTTTCTATTATTGCCCCGCCCCCCCTCCCCAGCCAAGTTTTTCAGTGCAATAAGGAATGACCCTATACATATATATATACAATTTAACCCCTTCCGGTAAAATGACGAGTCTAGCTCGTCATTGGTTTTTCATGCCATAACGCACAATGACGAGCTAGACTGCTATATTGCTGAATATGATAATTAAATTAGTTTAAAATTTCTAGTGTACTGAATTTGGCAACACCTTTTTTAATTGTGGAAATATCACATATTGTTTACCGTTAGAATTTCTTGGTACAAGTCACGGCCGAATTGTTGTTAGTCTGTAAGATTTCATTCTTGTAAAAATTTAGTGTGAGCATCGGTCAATATATATTTCTGTAAAGGAAAGACGTATAGTAAATACTACAATGGATAAGAGTTTTGCAGACTATGAAGGTCAAGGTGATTGGAGCGATTATGAAGAATCAGAAGAAATAAGTGTACACTTACCTGATACTGATAATGAAGATAATGATAGTGAAATATTACCAAGAAAGCGAAAACGTGCTAGGCGACTAATAAGTGATGATGATAGTGAACCTTCTGGAATCGCAGACACATCATCGGAAGAATGGTGTTGGAAGGAAATAGATAATGTGCCTGAAATAAAAAAATTTACAGGAATACCTGGTGTAAACCCTCTGATTATGCAAAAACTAGGTGCTAATCCAAAGCCATTAGAGGTTTTTGAAGAAGTATTGAATGTGAACTTTTGGGAAATACCAATAGAAACTAACAGGTATGCGGAACAATCAGAAAGTGTGGTGATGGAACTATCAAAGCATGTATATGAAAAGGATACACTATATATTTGGATAATTGGTATTCATCTCCAAATTTGTTCCTAAATTTGTTGAAAAACAGCTATACCCGTCATACGACTAAAGTCACTGTTGAACATCGGCCCTGCCAGTATAAATTTTTACTGAAGGAAAAAGGTGTTGGGAAATAAAGACCGTGATCAATAAGAGTAGTTTTAAATAAAAATTAAATGGTAATTTCGTGCCACGTTTTTCATTATTAAATTTTACCGGAAGGGGTTAAGCATGCTAAATAATAAGACATGCTAAAAAAAAAAAAATAATAATAATAATAATAATACGTTTCGAATAATTTTGTAATTACCATTGAAATAAATTTGATTTTAATTCATGTGCATATAATTATTTCGTTTTATAGCCACATGTATCCAATTAAATACTTGCGTGATTACCCCCCCCCCCCCCATTTTTTTTTTTTCATTGTTAAAAGTTTTTCGGAATTACAAATTTGTGTAAACCATACCATCATTTTTTACGGCAAAAATTTCCATTTCTATTACTTTAGTCCTATACATAATTTTCAATCCAATTTTTTCAATTTTATGTATAACTTAAAGATTTGTTGAAAAAAATGGAATGTTCATTTTGTTTTTTTAATCATGATTCTAATTTTTAAAAAAATGTATTTAATGTTCCATTTTACCATAAAAATATATATTGCCTATTAACCTTGGAGTCGATGTATGATAAAAATATTACATAATGCAAGTATGACAAAAATTATTTTATCAAATTTAGTTCTTTAAATTAAGTTATTGTGGTCTCTCTCACACACACATGTACACACACGAGCGATTGCACATACGCGCATAAATAATAATAATAATAATAATATTAATAATAATAGCAATTGGCAATTAATGGTCAAATCGTTCTAGTTAAAACGTAATTGACCGGTTATGAATTAACTGGTGTAATTAGACAGACAAACCCCGCCTCTGAGCGTCGCAGTAGAGTAACACATTACATTATTTTGAAAAGGATTTTGTGCAATCGTTGAGTGCTATTAGTATAAATATATATTCCTCATTTGGAATCAAAATATCGGTTGTTGAGGATTAAATTTTAATGACTTAAACAAGTATATATATAAAATAAAAATAAATAAATAAATAAATAAAAATAAATCTTTTCTTTCGTAGCGTAAACTTTTACAGAAACCTCAAAAGGTGGCATTGAGAATAAGAATTAAAAAAATATGCAAGTATCAGTATCTCAGGTCTAAACTAATTTAAAACAGTTTTTTTTTTTTTTTTTTTTTTCAAAAACTCCTCAAAGAATCTTTCTTGTGTTTGGAATTTGGTGATGATAGTAAGTTTTTCAAGTAATTATGTAGATTTCTGTTATTTTTGTAAATATTAAAAAATCATAGAATTAACATTTAACATTATTTAAAAATCTACATCGTTTGTTATTATTTTGTAAATGAAATGCAGTTGAGCGATACGAAATGTATTTAACCCTTAAAGGTCGGCATATTTTCCTATGAACTGCTGGCTATTAGCGCTTACATACTGTACCTTACACCCATCACTTTTGAAGCCCCGCCTCTTCTGTACCCGTTTATACTATACAAGGTTGTTACAGAGACGCCTTTTTCTACCTGATTCTTCCACACAGAATATTAATATGGTAATTTTTAGTTAATTAATGGTGCAAATATACTATTGAAATTTCGAAAGAAAAATATTGGCAGAAGAATCAGAGGAAAAATATGGTCTGTGACCACCATGTTATATATGGTCATGCGTCATAGTCTCCGCCCATTTTTTAATGACCCTATCAGAAAAGAGAAATTTTCATTTTTTGCTAACATCATTTTTATAAAATAATCATTATCGTATTTGATCACGGCTAATTACTGTAAAAATATCATAAAGATGTCCAGTAAAATAATGGCAGTAAAAAAGGTAAAAAATTTTCACCGCAGACATTGTTCTGAAAAAAGGGTGCGGATTACAGCCGTAAGATACAGTGATCTTGATAAATTATTCTTACTAAAATTTAGAAAACTCAATATTTTAAGAACACTATGTTTTGCAATAAAATATTTTTATTTAAATAAATTTTTGTTGCCATATCCAGAGCTACTTAAATTTCAAATTCTCCCTTTTTTTTTTCTTAGAGGATCTCAAATGTATCTCAAAACTAAACTATACAATACATATTAATAATAATTATAACACTTTATTGTTTAAATAAGCTGTCCTCCAAATGAAAAAATGCTTTTGAAAGAAACATATACATTTCCTGCCGCTTGTTAAAATCACATTCGTTCTGAGCCGAAGTGATTTTATTAAGCGGCTGATTTTTATATCCGGCGAACGTTCCTGCCCTTAAGGAAAAGGTATTACTTCCTCATAGGTGCCAAGTCTCCGTTATTTCAACGGAGACTTCATACCGGAAAGTTTTTATAAACGTTTTCAGTTTATTTATTCGCCGAAAATATATATGGCAGAATTCTTTTTATAGATACTGGTGTTAAATCTGATTTAAAAGTTAGAAATGTTGGCAGGTATGCTTCCTGAATTTTGTAAGAAACTTCAAAAGGTAACAATAACGGAATTAGTAAACAATATTAATTAATTTTTGATAGATAATTAACTAATTATTTCTTCGATATAAGTAAATTAAACGCATTATAAGTTCCTGTGCAATTTCGTTGTAGGAAAATCATCATTACTTTACCAAAAGTTCACTCTGTTCTTATAAATTAAAAACCTTTCCGTTTAAACCTCAGGAATTATAGTAATTTTAAAATAAGAACCAGAAATTCTCTTCTTATAGTTAAAAAAAAAAAATCGTTTAAAATCGAATTTGTATGATATTACTGCCATTTGAAGAATACATTCCTTGAAATTGTTGCAGAGATAAGTTACGGGTTACGGGGCGGGGCGTGTTTAATTTGTAACTGTGCTGCAAATGTAAAATGTTCAACAACGAGCAATAACGGAGAGTTTGTTGTGCTTTAATTTCTTATTCTATTAGAAGAAAAAAAAAATCACAATATAAATAAAAAAATATTTTTAGTGTGCATAAATGATATTTTTGGCTGCTGAGGAGATATTTCTGAGTTTATTAACCGGCGGCTTCAAAAGTAGTTTTTATTGATTTGATTCTGGTCCTGGCGATTTGATCAGATTAAGCCGCTGATCTTATTAACCAGTGATTTTATTAAGCGGCGGTTACTGTATTTGATTTAAGTACGAACTGATTCGAAAAAGAAATGTAGTAATGGTTTGCTTAATGCTTTTATAATGCCGCAATATTTAAACATTTCTTTCACATTTTCATACTTTTTGCAGCTCTGCCTAAGCTACTTATGTGTTTTTATTTAGGTATTTTTAGATTTTATGTATCATGCTATTATTTAATGTTATTTTCAATTCAGATTCTTTACTCTGAGAGAAATGTTGTAACGCAAACATTATGCGGGAAAAGTATAATTCATTTTTTTTTTTTTTTTTTTTTTTTTTTTTTTAAATAAATAAATCAATTAATAAAAATAAAAAGGAAGTATATGGTTTGGAAAAATTAACAAATAATAAATGGTAACTAATTGTTTATTATTTCTACACTCTTTTAAAAAAATATTGTTTAAATAAATAATTTTTTTAACTGCATAATTGTTTTTAAAATATTTATATGTATTATACCGGGTCAACCAAAAGTCACAGAAGAAAACATAAAAAGTTTTTTATTGAACAATTATTGATCGTAAAACTATGCTGTTTTCACAGAAAAGCACAGAAAGACATGGAATTTTTTTTATTTAACAAAAGATCTGTTTGCAAATTAGTTTACATTTTTTTTCTCAGGTATCGCCTTAATTGTAAAATTATTCTTCTACAGTTGGTGCCTTACATTCAACAACGTAACTGGAACTATAAACGATTAAAGTGACGTCGTTTAATCATCAGAATGCCCGTCTGACGTTTCTCATCGGAAATTCTTCTTAAAGAAGCTACAGTATTTGCAATACGGCGTTATTTGATTTGGCGGATCTGTTTAACATGTGAGCGAATACTGCGAATATATCACGACATGTTGGTGAAAAATGCAACTATTACGCTAAATATAAAAAACTCGCTGATTTATATCACAAACTGCCGTCAAATATTAATTTTTTTTTTTTTCACTATACAAATTTTCAAATTTTTTTACCATCAAACTGTTTTTCAATATTCGTATAAAAAGCATTACATACGCATATACATGGTGTATGCTTAATCTCTAATATTGACCAGTAACTAATTACAACAGAGAATTTAAATAACAAGATGACACCAGTTGTTTAATTGCAACCCTTTTTTTTAATAGATAAATCAACCGGTGCCATTACAACCTGTATTACATCCAAACGTTTTTTTTACGTCGTTTTTGCCTATCAAGGTTGAAAGCGGCGAATTTTAATGTTGTAACGTCAAGTATGTTCAAAGAACATCTACTACTACGTGAAGAAGCCCGGCTGCCATAGGGATAATGTAAATCGCCCAATCAGCTTTCAGCTTCAAGCAACTGTGCGAGAAAGACAACTTTACAGGGGAGCAGCGCAGACGATGGGCTGCTCCTTTAGCTTCCATTTAGCTTCCTTTTCCCCTTTCTCCAATCCATGTTTCCGTTAATTTAGGTTAGCGCTAGATTTACTTATATTTTATTGTTTTTTATTTTTGTATATATTTATTTTTTGTAAATTCCTGAATAATACTTAAAACGAATATAATTTTAAATATAAATCAAACATTGAAGTATGTTTTTCAAAGATTTAATAAATAATAAATTTTGTTTTATAAGAATAACTAATTCAAAATAACTTATTATTTTAATAGAAGTTTATAAAACTGGGATAAAGCATTTTCTCTCTCTCTCTCTCTCTCTCTCTCTCTCTCTCTCTCTCTCTCTCTTTTTCTTTAAATCATGGAGAAAAAGTGGACTTTTTTTTTTTTTTTTTTTTCTTCATTATATTTGAAAACTGAAGTCATTCAATTTATTATTATTTTATGTTTATTTCTGAAAATGTATTGTTTTTACAAAAATAATTAAATACTAATAAAATTAGCATTTATATAATATATGTGGAATAAAATTCATTACTTAAAATGTATAATTCATGAAGCATTTATTATCTACGGAAAGCTAATTATTTTTGTAAATTTGTAAATATCAGTTGTCATGACAACATTTTTTCCCAAATAAATAAATGTGTATACATATGTATATAAAGCTCTTGTATTAAAAAAAAAAAAATAAATAAATAAATACGTTTTAAAATTTCTTCAGTATAAATGAATATGTATTTGTATAAAAACAGAACTTTTTCATACTAATGAAAATTTTCTTTTTTCTTCTTTAATAACTCTATTTGTATAAGGAATAAAACTGAACTTGTCTTTTATTACTTTGTTCTACATTATGTAAAACGAAATAATATATAAAGAAAAAATCAACTTCTTGTTTTCGATAGATGTACATGATTTGAGATGTCTTGGAAATCATTTTTAGAAAATGTCTATGTGTATATTAAAAATATTGCAGATGCTGTACCTCACAAACCAATGGATGAAATTTAACCAAACTTGATATGTTGTTGGGCTTCGATTTAAATTGGGCTTAGTTAATATTCTTTGTTAGCGCGCTGCAGACGACTATTTTGAATTTGAAAACATTTTAATTTTAATTATGTTTTCTTTGACTTATTTTACATTGGTTACCAGCTGATCTCACCAAATTCACCTTCCACTTCGAATCAAGCTGAATCTAGTACTAGGTAAGTGATATATTTAAGCTGTATGAATTATTACTTTTTTATATAGTTATTACTTAAGGATATAAACTAAACACTACTAGTATATATTAATTAATAAAAAATAAATTTTAAAAATAATTAATGTATAATTGTGATTATAATAATATATATAATAATGTATTAATAATGAATAAATTTAATCGTAAACAATTTTAATAATAGTCAGTAAAGAAATCTGTGCTTTGCTGTATTTGAAAGGTTTATTTAATAAATCTAATGTTTATGTATGTTTAAAAAAATAATAATAATCCCCCCCCCCCCCCCAGAAACTGGAAGTCGCCTACGACAAACAGGTGTGCTTTGTGTGGCGAGTTATAAAATAATTGGCCCAATATAAGATTTTATGGATTTCTAGTTGATCATGAACGGTCAGTACAAAATCTGTTTTTTACTAATAATAACTCGTTTGTATGAATGCGATTCGTATATCATAATTTATGAATTCATGTGATTAAAATATAATAATAATGTGACATTAATAATAATTCATTAAAATCTCAAAGTATTATTTTTCATTATTAATAACTAGAAATTAAAATTATTATTATTATAATAGAGAAAAATGTCGAATTATGTCTCTCTGCAACCTGGATTTTAAAAATATCTCTAAAAATTTTTTTCTTTCTTTTTGTCATTCAATTTCAAATGATAAGAAATAGTGAAAATTGAAGCAAATTAATTTAAATTATTAATACACAAGCAAAATATTAAGGAGAAAAATGTTTTTCTGCTTCATATATTAGGTTATTAATTCATTATAAATAATTAAGTAAAATAAATGGATTCTGTATATATGTTAATGATATTTAATAACTTAATTTTTTGAATATATATATATATACATTATTTATAATGTATTGATAATGCATTAATTTTTAAACTAATTTAATAATACCTATTTTAATCATTAAATTATTATTATCATTATTTTATTGTAATGTTTTTACATTTTAAAATATCCTTTAATTAATCAAGTCCAAGTTGGTGTTTTGGAATAAGGCCGATTGATTGCATTTGGATGGGTCCTAGGACTGAAGGGAAGTGCCTTCATGGAGGTCTTTCTAAGGGGTCTTAGCCTGTATTTACTCAAGTTTCGGAGAAAACCACGGAAAACTCCAAACGGCTAAACTGACGAATGCGACCTGCTATCGAACCCGGCACCTCATGTCTACCAGCTTTGAGCGCAGAAATGCTCAGTCGCTGGTGGGCCAAAATCAAGTCTTATACATAAAATTGCAGTAGCCTTAACTTCATTTAAACTATTAATTGTAAAAAGGTACAGTTTTTAATAATTTCAAATGAAGTTAAGAAAAGTTTGTGGTTTTGATTTGTTTGCCTATACCTGATGAATATATCAATATATAGTGCACATTTCATGTATTTATTTATTACAAAGCATCTATTAAGTAGAAATCCTGGGATTCCACTGTTGAAAGTTCCAATTTAATGTCCAGGTCCGTATAGCTGAAAAAGAAGGCCGTTGAAACAAAAAGAACTAATAGTTCGCAGTAAAACATATTTTTTTTTTTGTAGAGGTTTCATAAGAAGATCAACAGTACATTAATAGTGGAATTTCAGCATGACCATCAGTTACGAGAATGCAAAAGATAGGGGTGAGAGAGAGAGCTACGGGGTCACATGTTATACCGTCAACAGTTGTAGAGCGAATTCTGAAGTTGACTCTATTGCAATTCAGATCAGACTGATGAATTACGCCAAAATTATTAAAACAGTGCCAAACTTTCCAGCCAAAGCTAATCCTTTGTTTGTAGAATAATTTAATATAAATATTTTGAATTTAGTAAGTTCGTTACAGCAGTTTATGCCAAGTTTTATCGCCAGAAGACCGTTATTTAAGGGAGACACTCAGACTAGGATTTATTGCACATCCTGTGATAAAAAAAAATCTAAATTACCCTTTAATGATATCATAATGTAAATTATAGCCTAATTTATTTATAACAAAATTGACTTGCGCAATTTTAGAAGAATGAAAATGTAATTATGTATACAACGGCTAATAAATAAAATAATATTTTTTTATATTTTATTTATTAAATGATTTAGGAAAGATCATTATTCTGAGAGATGTCATTTAAAAAGAATATGTTTTTTGTTCTCAGATGATTTATTAATAGCATAAGGGATAAAGTATTATTAGAATTAAGATATTTATTATAGACAAAAGCGAATAAATAAAAGTAATTTAGAATTTCGTTATCAATTTTCATTAGCCATTTAATTTATTGAAAATATAATAATTACTTATTGCCTTTATTTAAAGTTATAATTAAAACTCATATATGTGAAGGAACGACTTCACATATTTCTCCCCAGCGACGAGGAAAAAAAAAAAAAAAAAAAAAAAAAGAAATCGTCAAACTGGACGAAAATTATAAAAATATAGAACGCTCTCTCTCACCTTCACAACAGTGTAATACAATTCCAAAAATTCCTGCATACCATTGTGGAACATGTAAAGTAACCTTTTGCTAAGCAAGGGAAAAAAAATTGTGGCATATAACAATAAATTCGAAAAAAAAAAACAATAATAATGACAGTTATGGAATCATGAGACATAGTCACTCATTGTCATGCCAAATTGACATATCTGAAACAAATTACATAATCAATAATTTATATAAATGTGACATATAAAATGTGTAAAATATTAAAAACAATCATTTATCACAGTGTATGTATGTTTGATAATAAGGAAAAGGAAATCAGTAACCAGAAATATGAAAATCAATCGATTTTGTATCTCGTTAATTAAAAAAAAAAAATCAATACTGCATTAATATGAAAAAAAAATAAAACATTTTTGATTAAAAATGACCATTATCGTACACGTGAAAAATTAAATTCTAACAAAGTGAGCCAGAGAGTGTATAATAGAACAATAGCTATGACAGATATGATGGTTTTGTGATGCCTAACTGAACATAGCGTACTGAACAATATGTGAAAAGCAGAAGAGGCTTCATGTTGTGCAAAAGTGACAACCAGCATTCTGCAAAGTGACATAATGAAATGTCCCTTGTATGTGTAAAAATGTGTAAAAAAAAAAAAAAAAAAAAATCTAGCCCTATGTCAGAATAAAAGCGCACATGTAAGAGTTCAAGAAAATTATTCTTTTTTTTTTTTTTTTTTAATTAAATTCTATATATTTTTATGCCTTCAAATTTATTTTCTTTTGCATAAATCTATAAACCAACTTTATTTCAATAGATTGTGTTGGTCAAAAATTAAAATTTACCCATATGAAATAATTTCCTTTTCCTGAACAAAATTTTTAATAAATGAATTAGCATTTGAATTTCTCAAAAAAATGATCTCAATAAAATTTTAACTTTAATGCATAAAATCTGAGTAGACCTGAAATAGGTGATAAGAATATAACTCATAAAAATTGTCAAAAACAGCAAAAAAAAAATCTAAATATACTATTGTTTTATAATTACAATTGAACTATTATTTTATCGAGCCCAATTAATATTCAATATCTTTTTTAAAAAATATACTGTGTGTTATACAGATAATTCCATAATACTGCTCAGCAAGAAATAGTCTTTAAAAAAAAAAAAAGAAGAGTGAACCAGCCACATACTTCTGCACAGACTACTTCTTACAACGCACAGATGATTTCAAGGCCATTTATTAAAATACATCTGTGGTGCAAACTTTCCAAAAAGGAATTATTTTAATTAAGAAATTTTAAATAATTAAATATTTAATTTAAGCTGAACGAAAACTTTCTGCAAGAGTTTTATTCTTTACACAAGAGAAAAAAAACTTTTTTTTTTTTTTTTTTTTTTTTTTTTTTTTTTTTAAATAAAAATTTTAAAACGTACAGACTATGTACGGAAATTTCACTTTTGTATGTATTTGAAAAATAAAACAGGCTCTAAAAACATAACAGAATTTACTGCAAGCTAACAAAAAAATTATTTACTTTTATGTATGTGTGTATTATTATTGTAACTACTTTTTGTACAAAAAAATCCTGTGAAAATTTAATAAAAGAAAATGTAATTATCTCCACATGTGAACCAATGAAATAGCAACTAAATAGGTCAGATAAAATTTTGTGTGTGTGTGTATGTGTCAAACATTGGGTTGTGAGGCCAAGTTTGAGAATAATGAAGAAAGGCATGGAAAACATGCATGTGAAAGATAATGGAATACTATTGGATAAATTTGCATTATGACTGACAAACTGAGAAACCGGCCAATAATACAATACATTTCTGACCCAAAAGAAAACATATACAGGAACACATGTAGAAACATAGGGGGAAAAAATATTCTTTTTGGTGTGTGTGTGTGAGAGAGAATTATTAATTATAAAGTGTTTGCAAACGTTAAAATAACTGATCATGTTATTCAAATGAGATAAAAAAAATAGTGTGAATTTGTTAAAAATGAATCTTGTGAAAGAGGCGATGTGTTCACGCAAAGAATCTTTGACAACCAATGAAAATATAATTAGGAAATTATACAATCCAAATATTTCCAAAAGTCACATACATCCTCATGTTATTTATTTAAAATCTATTAAGTAATTTTATATCAATATCTTTTTTATTTATTATTATTTTCATTATTTTCATTATTTATTTTTGTCACCCGAAGTATTTATAGAACATGTGTTAATGAATTATAAGTGTATATGAAAGCCAATAAAACATAACCTTCAAAAATTGATGTGAAAGTGTGAAATCCCCTACACAATTACAAGTGTTGAAACCAATATAATGGTCAAAATCCGTAGACTATAGAAGTCAATAATATATTGACAACCAGAGCAACACAATTGTGCTTAGAGGGTAAATGTGTATATGTGAAAATTAAAAATATAACTAAATGGGTGATATGTCAAAATATTTAAGCAATATTGTAAAAAATGAATATCAAGTGAAATAATTTATATTATTAAAAATTTGTATATGTCTGTAAGTGTTCCAACAAATATTAAAATTTAAAAAATTTTTTAAAAATTGCCACAAAATAAATTTCCACAGCCGCAGATGAAAGCGCAAAAATTGCAAATTTAACGTGCACAGAAAATTATAAACACAAAGTAAAAGTAAAAAGTCATGACTAAAATAACAGTATTATCTACTGAACTGAGCATATATGAACTCAGATGAGCTGCGATGAGCTGAGATGAGGCCTCAAAGATTAAAAATGCGCATAAAATAGATATATAAGAAATAGCTTCAAAGGCTATAAATTGCTCAGTAAAATAATAATAAAAAGACTCGAGTACAAGAAGTGTAATCTCACTTCAAAAAGGTGAATAAAAAGAATTTCACCAAATCAGCTGATAAAAAGAACAGTAAAATAAATCTGTTCACACATGTGCAAAAGATGTTTTTATCTTTTTATCTTTTTTTTTAATCTCTTCTCTTTTAAAAAAAGTACTGCAATTATTCAGCAGTGGGCCCAATTCGATGTTAAAGTAAGCTTACTATATATCTTGGTGTGATAATTATTTGCTAGCAATAGTAATAAAATATTCCCATATACATATGATAGACATACTGACATAAACACCAATAAACAAACATGAAACAGTGAATAAATGCGATAAAAATATATCATATGTACAGTAAAAATAAAAAAAAATATCCTCTGCAATCAACGTATTTGAACTGAATGAGGAACAAAAAATCACTATTATTATTTGAACGTAAACAAACTCAGGCGAAAACGGCGAGATGTTTATCTCTGTTTGAGAGAAGAAAAAAAAAATAAGCAGTCTTCCCTTTTTTTTTTTTTTTTTTATCATATTTTGATTACTCTTAAACAGTTCTTTTTTTTTTTTTTTTTTTTTTTTACGTAAATGAACGAAATAAAACTATTATGCACATAAAATAAATTTCGTATGAAAGGTAATTAAGGGTTAAAATTTTAGAAAATGATGATAGGTTTCATCTAACAAAATTGAATGAATGTGGAAAAAAAAATGTGTGAAATGAAAAATTACATTAGATGTCAAATTTCACGACCAGCATAATAACACCTGGATTTATGCGATAACATCTAATCGACAAAAATATATAATGTGTTATAAAATTTCCCAAAGTTTTTGAAACTAGAAAAAATAATTAAAACATTTGTGTTAAAATGTAACATTTTAGTTAAAATGGGCAAAGCAAATACTGTGTTATGTTATTATAAAAATTAAAACTTGGAAAAATATACGACAACCAAAAATAATATTAGAATAAAATTATGTTTATATGCTTAGGTATCTAAGACATACAACCAACTCCCTTTCTGTATAAGTGATTGTACATGATTATTTAAGAATGCCTGGTAAGTATAATAAATAAAACATTGAACCTTGTGTTCAAGACTAACAAATTTTGTTAGGTTTACATGAAAGTCAATGTACATAATATCCGAAAAAATGAGAAAAAAAATATGTAAATTTGGAAAATTGTGTGTTAAATTTATTCAGGACACTTGCATGCAACAAGATACGGCCAGTATAGATTCATAAAATATATTATGTACTGGATTTACATATTGTCCTGAATACATATAGTGTTAAAAAAAGAAAATTGTTGGAGATATAATCAATTAATTAATATTTTATTCAATATTTTATTTTATTTATTTATTCTGTCACTGTGGACCCTATGCTATGTCCTATGTAGTATGTACCTATGCGTTGTGGGAAAGATCTTTTTATAGAAACAATATTAGTAAACAATAAGAAAAAAATGTACCCTAAATAAAAACAATTCCATTCGATTTCTGTAAAAAAATGTTAAATTTTATGTAAAATTTAAATAGTAAAAATGTAAGTTAATTATAGTCATACTCAAATTAAATGAAGTTTAATGTAAAATCATACAAACAATGACAATCAATGCAGGTCCCCTCACCAAGAAAAATTTGGCCAGTAATTCAAGATAAGGAAAAGAGCATTGAATGCCAACAACACAAGCGCAATTAGGAGCTCTACTAATGCACATTGTGGCACAAAATTACATAAACTTGAATCCTAACATATTAATTGTGCCTCTTTTAATTCAAGGACTTAAATTAGATGTATAAATCTAAATTATTTTATTTGTTTATCTATTTTTAAATGAAAGGATAAATAATGGTATTTAGAGAAAAGTGTAGTGTTGACATTTAGCTTTTGAGACACAGTGATGCATAATTAAAAAGCAATAACAAAAGTATATAAGTTTATGAACAAAAGTATGGGAATACCTGAAATTATCACTCCAATTATTTTATTTATTAATTTGTTATGCAATGGCAGTTCCAAGCAGGTTAAAATAATTGAACAAAAAAAAAAAAAAAAAAAAAAAAAAAAAAAATATGTGTGTAAAAAGAGGAGAAATAGGTGTCAAGATACCGACTGATATCAAAGCAAAATTTTTTGACACATCTCCCAAAAGTAAATAAAAATGTATGTGTATTTCCAACCAACCTAGAAAACGCCAACATGCGAAATAACTCAAAATTTAATTATTAAATTAAAAATTAATCAAATTAAATTAACAAACAGAGTGATAATTATTTTGCAATAAAAATATATATAAAACATACAATTAATAATCAATAACGAATTTTATTAAGCATTTGATTAAAAGACAAGAAATTTACTTCATGGAAAGTTTAACACCTTAAACACAATAAATATTGCGATGTTAATGAATTAAAAAAATAAAGCTTCGCTAAAATTCTGAAAACTTCACATAACTCTATATATTCATTTCATTCAATTTTTTATTTTCTCTCAACACATGTATATGCACTGTGATAAATAAACAAATTCAATATTAAATTTAAGCTGTGAAAATAATATGTGCTTCATGTCATAAATCTCAAAATAAATTTGCACTAAATGTAATTATTTTAGTCTTCTTCTAGAATATTAATGGATCTATTTCATAATTATTACCAACAAAATTATCAATGAAAAATTATTTTTACACATCACATATAAAATTAAATTATTTCAAACCCCTTTAATAAAAATTACCAGTAAAACAACATTTCAATTTAGTAAAAATATATGAAACCTTTTTTTTTTTTTTTTTTTTTTTTTTTGCATTCTGAATGAAAAAAATCAATAATTCTTTAAAAATTTATCATTACGCATTGTATATCAGTGTATAAAACAACGCATCAATATTATTAATAAATGAAATGATAAAAAAAATATGTGTCACACTTCATCAGTATTTATATCAATCAAAAACATAAAATACCATAAGAAAAAAAAAATTCAACAATGTAGATAAAAGCTGTTAAAATTATATGAAAATCATTATTACTATCATTTTATCATTATTAAAATTAGAAACGTAAAGATACTCAAAACTTATTTAAGTATTATAAAATGTATATAAATTGAAAAAGTGTAAGTCTGTCAATAAAAATAAAATGTTCATTTTCTTCAAGACAAAAAAATACTTACGAATAACTTGACGAATCAATTTTCTGACAGTAGAAAAAATCACTGAGTTTTGTTCAGTATCTGGTTCACACATACTTTTAGTGTCAATTACACAGTAGCAATCACTTAAAAATAACAGAGTATGATAACCTAACCACTAAGAGACACCATCCTGAAAAAAAATATATATATATTCTGTTCGCAAAAAGTAATGAATCGCATAATTATGGTTTCACATTTTTCCCAAACAGCATACTTCTCACATAATTTTTACCGCACAGGGAAAACACAGGTCCAATCAACGTAATTATAATGAAAGTACAGAAGCCTGCAAACTCACTGTGAAAGAAAATACGATTTTGAACTAACAGCCAAGTGGCAACGCTGGCAGGTAATTCGGACTGAAGAGTTAGAATAAAAGGCGACGTAAATTATTTATTTTAGTTTTGCAGTCGAAACTACTGAAGTAAACAAAATATGTATAAATTCACTATATCGTTCACTATATCGAATTCTGAACGTCATGATTTAACTGGAAAAATTTTTGGAGTTGATGAAGATCACATTGTATTCGAAACAGCCACCGAAAGCAGCAAGAGAACAGTAAACTTTCCAAAGACTTTAGATACTCAGAACTCCACAAAAAGTCTTTTATAGAAGGGGTTAAACATTCTGAATGTTTTGGTTATATCCATTGTTTCAGAAGAAGCAGGAATGAGCATTATCGCGTCGATAACAGCCAGCACACGGAAATGAATACTATAAGAACTGCCGAATCAGCTAGACTAGCACAGGTATCATCAGATGAAGCCATATTTGCCGAATTCAGCTCAATACTTATACAGAGTACCAGGAATGTGTAAGGAGCAATATATCTTCCAACTTGAGTCGCCAACATCGTCCACACAGACAGTCTAAGGAATTAACACCGAAAAAGATGCTGCATCTGGACTAGTCTTTTTAATATATAAACCGATGAACGGTTATTCTTATTTCAAATAAAACAGCTATAGCGAAAAAGTTCCTTTTGGTTAAAAATGACTATTAGAACAAAATTTGAAAAAGGTAATTTAAATTTACTGCCCCTCTCCCTCACCAATGCATCTCGAACTGGTTGGTCACTGATCTGGCACCATATTTATATTAAGTAGAAATCCTGGGATTCTACTGTTGAAAGTTCCAATTTAATGTCCAGGTCCGTATAGCTGAAAAAGAAGGCCGTTGAAACAAAAAGAACTAATAGTTCGCAGTAAAACATATTTATTTTTTTTGTAGAGGTTTCATAAGAAAATGAACAGTACATTAATAGTGGAATTTCAGCATGACCATCAGTTACGAGAATGCAAAAGATAGGGGTGAGAGAGAGAGCTACGGGGTCACATTTTATACCGTCAACAGTTGTAGAGCGAATTCTGAAGTTGACTCTATTGCAATTCAGATCAGACTGATGAATTACGCCAAAATTATTAAAACAGTGCCAAACTTTCCAGCCAAAGCTAATCCTTTGTTTGTAGAATAATTTAATATAAATATTTTGAATTTAGTAAGTTCGTTACAGCAGTTTATGCCAAGTTTTATCGCCAGAAGACCGTTATTTAAGGGAGACACTCAGACTAGGATTTATTGCACATCCTGTGATAAAAAAAATCTAAATTACCCTTTAATGATATCATAATGTAAATTATAGCCTAATTTATTTATAACAAAATTGACTTGCGCAATTTTAGAAGAATGAAAATGTAATTATGTATACAACGGCTAATAAATAAAATAATATTTTTTTATATTTTATTTATTAAATGATTTAGGAAGATCATTATTCTGAGAGATGTCATTTAAAAAGAATATGTTTTTTGTTCTCAGATGATTTATTAATAGCATAAGGGATAAAGTATTATTAGAATTAAGATATTTATTATAGACAAAAGCGAATAAATAAAAGTAATTTAGAATTTCGTTATCTATTTTTATTAGCCATTTAATTTATTGAAAATATAATAATTACTTATTGCCTTTATTTAAAGTTATAATTAAAACTCATATATGTGAAGGAACGACTTCACAGCATCTTATGAAAATATTTCATCTTTCATATATGCTTCTAACGGAAAATGTAGGGGGGGGGGGAGGTATGCAGCAATTTTAACAATATCTGACCTTAATGTATTCAAATTCTTTTACAAGTCACTTGAATAAAAAATCGTTTCCAAGGCACTATATATTGATATATTCATCAGGTATAGGCAAACAAATCAAAACCACAAATTTTTCTTAACTTTTTTTTGAAATTATTAAAAACTGTACCTTTTTACAATTAATAATTTAAATGAAGTTAAGGCTACTGCAA
Organism: Salticus scenicus; assembly: GCA_963930645.1. NCBI lineage: Eukaryota > Metazoa > Arthropoda > Arachnida > Araneae > Salticidae > Salticus > Salticus scenicus. The sequence goes on from OZ005662.1 coordinate 87,562,818, forward strand.
TTTTATGTATAAGACTTGATTTTGGCCCACCAGCGACTGAGCATTTCTGCGCTCAAAGCTGGTAGACATGAGGTGCCGGGTTCGATAGCAGGTCGCATTCGTCAGTTTAGCCGTTTGGAGTTTTCCGTGGTTTTCACCGAAACTTGAGTAAGTACAGACTAAGACCCCTTAGAAAGACCTCCATGAAAGCACTTCCCTTCAGTCCTAGGACCCACCCAAATGCAATCAATCGGCCTTATTCCAAAACACCAACTTGGACTTGATTAATTAAAGGATATTTTAAAATGTAAAAACATTACAATAAAATAATGATAATAATAATTTAATGATTAAAATAGGTATTATTAAATTAGTTTAAAAATTAATGCATTATCAATACATTATAAATAATGTATATATATATATTCAAAAAATTAAGTTATTAAATATCATTAACATAACATACAGAATCCATTTATTTTACTTAATTATTTATAATGAATTAATAACCTAATATATGAAGCAGAAAAACATTTTTCTCCTTAATATTTTGCTTGTGTATTAATAATTTAAATTAATTTGCTTCAATTTCCACTATTTCTTATCATTTGAAATTGAATGACAAAAAGAAAGAAAAAATTTTTAGAGATATTTTTAAAATCCAGGTTGCAGTGAGATATAATTCGACATTTTTCTCTATTATAATAATAATAATTTTAATTTCTAGTTATTAATAACGAAAAATAATACTTTGAGATTTTAATGAATTATTATTAATGTCACATTATTATTATATTCAATCACATGAATTCATAAATTATGATATACGAATCGCATTCATACAAACGAGTTATTATTAGTAAAAAACAGATTTTGTACTGACCGTTCATGATCAACTAGAAATCCATAAAATCTTATATTGGGCCAATTATTTTATAACTCGCCACACAAAGCACACCTGTTTGTCGTAGGCGACTTCCAGTTTCTTGGGGGGGGGGGATTATTATTATTTTTTTAAACATACATAAACATTAGATTTATTAAATAAACCTTTCAAATACAGCAAAGCACAGATTTCTTTACTGACTATTATTAAAATTGTTTACGATTAAATTTATTCATTATTAATACATTATTATATATATTATTATAATCACAATTATACATTAATTATTTTTAAAATTTATTTTTTATTAATTAATATATACTAGTTGTGTTTAGTTTATATCCTTAAGTAATAACTATATAAAAAAGTAATAATTCATACAGCTTAAATATATCACTTACCTAGTACTAGATTCAGCTTGATTCGAAGTGGAAGGTGAATTTGGTGAGATCAGCTGGTAACCAATGTAAAATAAGTCAAAGAAAACATAATTAAAATTAAAATGTTTTCAAATTCAAAATAGTCGTCTGCAGCGCGCTTTGGCTAAGCTATAACGGATGTTTTGCTTTTCGTTCGTTTCCCGACCTTCTTTCCCCCTTCCCTCCTGAGTTAACGCATGCGCGTTGCAGTTATCTTGGAGGACTGTTTCAGTTTAAATTTCCCCTCTCATCCGAGCCTGTAAAGTTCGCTTCTTGCACAGGCATTTCAAAATCCACTAGTTTGTCACCAGAGGCGATACTTATGCTTCAGAGGGAGCTGGACTTCTTATCCTAGTTAATATTCTTTCGTATGTTGTCGTTCAAGAATGTTGTAGATCTTCGAACGTAGTGCAACGTGTGCATGTACCTATAGAAGGGGAATACTTTGAAAGTCTGTTGAAAGACAAAAAAAGAAACTAGAAGTGCTCAATTCACCAAAATCAATAGGGCTGTTGCTGGGGTGACCAAAACATACTTACCAACTTTCAACTCATTCGAACAAAGCATTTAGATGCTATCGTGTTCACTCACATACATACGTACATTACCATAAAAATAGCAAAAATGAGCTCAGGGACTTCAAAACGTGTAGAATCACCAAAATCTCAAAGTAAGATGTCTGTCATGATTACCATACTTTCCTTACGTACGCTCGGAAAGTAATGAAAAAACTTGATGATTTCTTAATTGTTTTTTCAGGCAGAGCCTCCTTAAGTAGATGCTTTCCACGCGCGGCGAATCCCAATGTTTAATTAGGCAACATTTAAAAAACAAAACTAACGCTAGGTGACAGCACCTAAGCAGAGCAACAATTATCTTCTGTTTCATAGATAAGTTATATTTTTCATCTAAAAATCTAGCTATTAATTTCAATTTAAAGTCCAAAATTGTATGTATATATTTTTTTCTTTTAATTTGAAAAAATGATGTGAAAGTGCTTTATCGTAAATATTTTCAATAAAATATTCAAATATTTATATTTAAAAAAAGTATAGGGCAGGGATGGAACACGGGCGCAGAATTCATACCGGAATGTGTTAAGGAAATTTCTCTACCTATAATATCGTCGATTTAAAAGGTAGAAATTTTTCTTACATTGATAGTGGTATGAATTCTGCGCCCGTGTTCCATCCCTGATAGGGTTTAATTTTCTTCGAAAGTGAACAAGACCTATTTTAGCTTTTCAACTAATTGAATTACAACGTATCAAATAAATAACACTTTTTTTAAAAAATATATTATTAATTAAAAAACGAAATTTAAAATTAAATAAGCAAAAACATGGCATGTTTATCACACGATTAAATTATTTTTTATATATTTATTCAATAAAAATTTCAAAATTCTTTTTAATTTAGATATCAGATGAAAGTTTCGTTTATATAAATTAAAATCTCTGAACTTTAAATGAGTTTCAGTTTAGAATGAATAATTTATAATGATAAATTATTAAAATCATGTCTTTTTTTTTTTTTTTTGGTCATGTCCTTTACAATACATTTTTACCTTATTAGGTAAATATTTTTTCTTAAATCTAAAATTTTATATTATTTATAAGAAAAATAGACCAGCACATTAACGAGATAAGTTAATATTCAGTAATAAAAATTGGAGAAGAAAACAATCTGTTGTCTAGTCCGTCACAATAAATAAATAAATAAATAAACAACCATTAAGATTTAAATTTTTAAAATTAAGGATTTCTTGAGTAACCAAGTTTTATTATTATTATTATTATTATTATTATTATTAAAGATTTTATTAGCTCCACCAGTTCCGAGAGGGTATGCTTTCGAAACTGATAGACATTTTCGAAATAAAGTTATGTTATATTTTCATGTTTTGAGGTCTCCTGAAACGAAAAAAAAATGTTTTTAGCGGTTGGTCTGTGCGCGTCGGTTTGTCTATCTCGGATATACTTGGAAAATGCTGAAAGTGTATTTCATTTTGTGTTAGATGTTTTTCATTCAAGACTAAATTTAAATGCACAATCTGATGTGCACATAGTTTATTGAAAACATACAGGGCTATCCAAAATTAAGCTAAACGTTCTTTTCTGTAGAATGTAATTGACGGAAGTGCTTTGCTACACTTTTTTATGTCGACGAATACTGTTGAAGAAGGAAAATTAATTTTTCGAACCTATAATGTAAATAAAGTAATTTTTTGAAGTTTTATTTTCAACTCAGGTTATAAAGTCACGTTTTGAGGTTCCCTGAATACAAAAAACATTTTTTTTTTTTTTTAGTTTTTAGCGATTGATTTATATGCATATTTATTATTAGAATAACTTAAAAACAAACAAATGCAGGAAATTCACAATAGTATTTTAAAACTCGTATTAGGTTACAATTTGAAAAATTTGATAAAGATTGGCAAATTTAAGGACAAATTTATGACATCCTTGAAATATTTTTACTTCCATTACCCTACTACCGTAGGTAATGAAAGTATTGTGTTCGGTCCAAAAATTCGATATCGAGTTTTCCCCTGATTTATATTTTTAAGGTCTCATGAGTCCAAAAAAAAGTAGTTTTTGGCAATTAGCCAGTATATGGTGTGTGTGTGTGTATGTGAGTGTATGGATGTAGGGAATTTTCTGACTATTATATCTCCGAAATTATAGAGATGGAACTGCGAAACTTCAGAATGTACAGATGAATTTCCCAAATTTTGGTGAAAATTGGAAAACTGGAAGTGGGACCGTAAGCCCTTATCTCAAAAACAGCTCCAACGATTTTCTTCAAAGTTCCTATTATAAACACTCTATTAGTTGCCCTTTTGAATATTATCATGTTTTGAGGTTCCCTGGACCTAAATATGAAAGTCCAGCTTTTAACGATTGATCTACGTATATCTATATTTGTCATCAGAATATCTTAAAAACAAGTAATTGCAGGAAATTTACATTTGATATTTTAAAATTCGTATAAGGTTTCAATCTAAAAAATTTGATCAAGAATGGTAAGTTTAAAAGCAAAATAATTATGTGAATTTTTAAACTGTGGGGTAGAAGGGAAAATGGTAAAATAGGTCATTTTTAAGTTTTTCTGTACATTTTCCCTTTTATGATTGAATTGCAATTTCTATTTCAAAAAATCAAGTTATCTTTCTGTTATATCTGATAATTTTTCAAATCATTACTCATGATATTTAATTTTTACATGAATTTTTAATTCCATATTCCATTTGTGTGGTAAAATGGCAATAAAAGTAATGTTTTGAATCTTAAAACTTAATATTTTTAAAAAGAACAAAAGTAGAAATAAAAATTTTCTATTTTTTCTTTTCAAGATTCCCAGCACTTTTGTTTCGATTTAACTGAAATAATAAAATTTTTATACGCATTTACACAAGTCTTTAAAAAACAGTGGTATTAAAAAAATATAAATCAATTTTGTTCCTATGTTGGAGTATTTTATAGTTTTATTCATAAGTTACTAATGTAATTTATGAATAAAACTATAAAATACTCCAATATAGAGTTACTTCAAAGTAACTAAGAACAAGTTATTTTTCTGTATTCTTACATCAATAAATAAAAATTTCATTTCATTTTGTAATAAGCATAACTATTTTATTTGTTAAATCTAACTTACTAACTGAGGTGTCAACCCTTCGAATTTTTATATCATAATTTCTTTTAAATTTATCTTCGTCTTAATCACAGAATTTACGATAATAAATAAAAATAATGTTTTTTGTGAAAAATATTATTGATATTCAAAAATCCGGAGAGTTGGTAATTTTGCATTAATTATTTATGCAGTTTACATACCTTGCCTTGAAATATTTGCAAGCCATTTTTTACGCTGAATTGCATTGCTTGGTATTTCGTGAAAACTTATATTTTCACGGCGACTGTCCGATTTACATAATGGAACGACGCAATACACCATATTACAAAAAAGAATTAAAAAAAAAAAAACGCCTCTCACATTTGTTAAATTAATAAAACATAAACCATAAAGAACTCAACTGAAACTCAATTGAATTGCGGGAAATAAACAGAACTTTACGTACGGTATCAAGCGCCATCTACTGGCTATGTTCTTCTTGTACTGTTGCCAAGTTTCCAAGCGACTCGCTAGGCATCTACTCAGGGCCGAAACTAGAGGGGGGCGAGCGGGGCATTTGCCCCGGGCGCCAGATGGAGAAGGGCGCCGAAAAAGGCTGGTTTGTTACCTTATTTACACATAAAAAAAAAAAAAAAAAAAATTCAAAGTTTACAAAAAAAAAAAAAAAAAAAAAAAAGGAAGAAAGAAAAAGAATAAAAAAGTCAAATTCTTTTTCTCAGGGAAATTTGAACAAAGAAAAAAAAAAGTAGAAAGAAGTTTAATAGATAACAGAATTCATTTACAAGGAAAAGCATGGTGGATAGTGTTATCCAAGATTAACAATATTCTTTTAAGGTTAGTGAGTGAGGTAAAATATTCTCGCAATCGAAGAAGAGTAATTTACAAGTGGTCCCTGACTTTCAGCCAAGGTTTTTAAAAAGTAAATGGTTGGAAAATACGTAGTATATTTGATTAAACTTCAGAAGGCTCTTTAGAAATTATGATTCATAAGGAAGCAAAAAAAAAAAAAAATTCTCAGGGCACGTCGTGACTATTAAAAGTGTGACTATTAAAATATTAAAATAAGTATGTCAAAATAAGGCTATGATGTTATAAAACAATCCAGTGCACTAAAAATAAAAGGGCAAAAAGAATGCAAAATAACTAGTTAATAATTGAGTTAGGAGCTATCATTCACAAGGCTCAGCAAGTCCCTATCAAAGTACTATAACAACTAAAGCCAACCACTATCTCCTAACATGTATAATTATAAATATTACAATGAAATAAAATGTCTGTACCTTCACCATACTTTTTACTTCTTTATTCAAAGCATAAGGAAGTATTATGAAACCAATTTGCGATATGGATTTTGTGTATTCATAGCTCATAAACGAATAGTCATAGAGAGTTGCAAATTTATATTTGGAATTGTTATTTACCAATTTTGGTCTTGACATGAACTCCCGCTTTTATGATATCTACGAATTTATGCGATTTTTTTTGTGACGTCTGTGTGTACGTATGTGTGTATATCTCGTGTAACTCAAAAACAAGTAGGCGTAGAACGTTGCAATTTCACATCTAAGTTTGTTACAACAGTTGTTGTGCATCTCTCATTTTGGTGTTTCTGTGCGCCTTTCCCTTTTGGAATATCCACGAATATTATATCCATGATGACCGAAAATACAAATTTTTTTGCAATTATATATAACTTTCCGTCATACAGATTTCAACAGAAATTAATATTAGCGTGAATATTGATAGTTACAAAATTTGTTGACATTCTTGCACGTAGAAAGTAATGCGTAAAGACTTGTAGGTTCTAGATGAATGCATTTTATTTAATGAATATTCTGGAAACAGCTAAATAAAAGTCAATAATCAATGATTATTCTTGAAGCAATCAAATAAACCAGTTTTTCGTACTCATGAACAGCCTACACCACAGAACAGGAATTTTACTAATTTAGAGCAATGACCAAATGCTTAAAGTTCTTAGAGATGTACGCTCAACTTGCAGTCCAAACAGAAACTGAACTCATCCAGTCTTGCTAGTGATTCATAGAATTTTCGAGATAGTTCTACTCTAGAAACTAATGAATTAACCAGGAAAATTTTACAAGTCAGTTTCTATTGAAGTTAGATCTTCTAAACTTTGGCTACCCTAAAATACAACTTTTCGCCAAAATTGGGTGCCGAATTGCCAGATCTTTCGCCAAGTCGCAAAATTTGCCGCTAATGCCCATTTCCGTGGAAGTGAAGAAATCTGCCATCTATTTTCCTTTTAACTGTAATACCGTGTATAAAGTAATACGTAAAGAAATAGACAGGCTCTTGTCAACAATAATTATAGTAATGACTCTTTCCTTTTTATATTTTCATTAGTGATTTGTAGAATTTTTGATGAAGTTAGTTCTGCTTAAGGAAACAGTAGATCATGCCAGCTTCCAAATTTCCGCAATATTAAGCCACTATTTTTCACCAAAATTAATGCCAGGTTGCCAACTTTGTCGCCAAAGCATTCACTCTGCGACAAGTTGTCATCTACATTGGTGATGAATTTAGTGACATCACGAGATTAGCGACCAAATTTGGCAGAAAATAGTTCAGGACTGCCAAAATCAGCAAGCCCTTTTCTCAGTTTTATCGGAGTTAAATTTTTCTATATATTATGCATTGTTTCTCGCAGCTAATTGTTTGTCAAAGAGTGCAAAAGTAGGCTATCTGCACAGAAGCGAATTCTGTTGAACTTTAAGCTATGCATTTTTTTATATTTTATTAATCAATTATTACTATTATTTATTATAAATTATATATATTTTTTTATTTCAAACTATTAAAATATTTCTTTTCCATTCTCCAAATCAAATTTATGGCCATAAAACTACCAAACAGTAACAGAAAGGGTGGCGTCTCGAGAAAACATTGGGTGATTTGGCAAAATGGGGGGTCATATTCGGATTCAGGAGATCATTTTACATAAGAATCAGCAGGAATGGTATCAGGGCTCAAACTTTTTTTTTTTTTTTTTTTTTTGCAGCGCAGTGTATTTAGACAGCTAACGGTTAGTTCGCACTTTATGGATATGAGTAGTTTTTAGATACTTGTTCATATCTATTAATTTATGCATCTTAATTATATTAAAAACTTAAATATTTGTCTGTTTATTTCTCTGCAGTATAGTTGATGTAACAACTATAATATTCAAAATATCATTTTAAATTCTCTGAAAATGATGATATTTTCAGTTTTAAAAGTAATTGAATATGAAATTTACATTCACTTATTTTAGAATTGTCATTTATAAATACCATTAATTTAAGAGAGAGGAAAAAAAAGAAACTATCATTAAACTAGTAAAAATAAATAAAAATAATAACTGTAACTTAATTTAAATCTTTCTCTATATTACGCTTTTCTTCTTTTTTCCCCCCTAAAAAAATGCTTTGATTCACAACTTCAATTTTTTTTTTTCAAGAAATGTTATAAAGGTATAAAACATATACGTTAAAATAAAAATCGTAATAAAAATCGACTGGTTGTAGCTCTACTTGTGCTTGTACATTTTTACGCCTGGCGAAGTGTCATGCTAAGTTTTTCGACACGAAACACATGTTGCGATTCTGTTTTGTTTTGTAAACTCTGTTTTTCATAACAAGCATGTAATGCATAAAGTTTGTTATATTCCGTCCTGGAGATGCTGAGATATAGCTATAAGAAAACGTGGCATAAAAATGCAAGTCAAGCGATATATATCAAAAACTAGATATCACCAGTTTATGTCAGAATTCAACTGCATACTAGGTTTCATGGAATTCCGAACATGCAGTTCATAAATTAGCTACAGTATTTGTGCCCCATACAGACACACACACACACATCCGTTAAATATAATCATAATACATTTCAAAATATGTAAATTTATATCAAAAATTTGAATTAAATTCAATATTTACTTCTTATGAATGTAGTTAACAAGAAAATGGCTATAAAAACTTTGTAAAATTTCCTTTGAAATTTTAATTTCTGGTTAGATGGGGGGGGGGGGGAGAGGGGGCGCTAAAATCTCTCCTTGCCCCGGGTGAATAAAATCCTAGTTTTGGCCCTGCGATCTACTTAAGGAGGCTCTGTTTCAGGTGTCTGGAAGCTCCAGCAAGACTTGAAGAATTGGTGACTGAATGGAAATTCTAGAGAAAAGTAGAGGACAGAGAATTCAAATGGGACAAATGCATTTTGGCAGCTCGTTCTCCTGCTTTCTTCGACACAATGTTAGAAAAGAAAAAACAAAAGGATGCAGATAATGTGGAAATACAAGGCGTTGATTCCAAAAACTTCTCATACTTCATCAGGTATTTGTACACAGGATGCACAGACAATCTGTCGCCATGGGATGCCCTGGAACTGGGTGGATTTGCTCACACATTTGAGATGCCCGAACTAAATAAAATATGCAACAGCCTAGTATTAGAGAACATCTTTGCCACGAGGTTTGGTCATGCACTTGATCAAGTACTTCTAGATGGAGAGGAAGAATTCATCGCTGGACGTGACTAGTTAAGTGCTAACAATTCCTCGCATGGATCTATAACTTTTAAGTTAAAAAAAGTTTTCAGTGGAAATTCATTACCAGGCTATATGTTATTGTAAATAATTTGGATAGTAAATAAATAATATATAAATGAACAGTAAATTAATAATATGATCAAAAGTGAAAACTATTGAAGGTTGTTAAAGAGAATTCAGAACATTTTGAGAGGAATCTCACTCTGTGAAAAAGGGAAAACGAATGATATATCTGTATAGCAATCAAAGAGCTAAATTTCTCCGATACTAGTCCACTGATATGTTTCACTGTAAACTTATTCGAAAACAATTAGAATGGTTTAATCCTTAATACATTTTCCCAGTTGCATCAAGAATGCTTTTTTACGTATTGGCGAGTGCTTTTTCTTTTTCTTTTAATAGTTTCAACCCTTGTAAGTCGCCATTATATTTTTATAGTTTAACGCAATCGATGTCGTTTTGTAGAATTTTCCCCGTTTTTACTAAATATGTGCTTGATTTTTAAGTAGTATGTTTAGAAATTTTAGATTTTTAGCCTTTTTCATTCCGCTCATAGTAGTTTGAAAACGGGTTCATATAAGACAGGGTTGATATGCGACTTATGCTCCACATGAGCTCTTCTATTATCCTCCCCCCCCCTCTCCAGCCAAGTTTTTCAGTGAAATAAGGAATGACCCTATACATAAATACGAGGGGGTGCTGAAAAGTTCCTGGCTTTACCCCCCTATAGTTGAAAATTGAAAAAAAATTTGTTACCATAAGATAGCTTGTCATCTTGTAATATTACTGTAAAAATTTCAGTTTTTTCCCACTCTACTAGCTATTTCAAATTTCAGGTAGAAGATAACATGGCAGAGGCTCAAGCAAGTTTCACGACTGTGCAGTTGAGGAGCGTTATGAAGTTTTTGTTTCTCCAAGAAAAGTCCGCAAAGGACATTCACACTGAGATGTCACAGACACTAGGGGAGAACAGTCCTTCCTACAGCACCGTCAAATTTTGGGTGGCGCGTTTCAAGACAGGACATTTCAACGTGGAAGATGAACCCCGCAGTGGGAGGCCAACAACAGCATCGGACGGGGCAACCGGTCAGGCTCTCCATGACCTTATTCTTGAAGATCGACGAATATCTGGGAAAATGATAGCTCAGATACTGGGCATATCCCGAGAACGTGTTACTTTTATTATCCACGATATCCTGGACATGAGGAAGCTTTCAGCGAAGTGGGTACTGAAATGTTTAACGAGTGAACAGAAGCAAGCACGAGTGCAGACATCCACAGCTGTCTTGGCCCATTTCAGTGACACACAAGATTTTTTGGCTAGGTTAGTGACTGAAGATGAAACGTGGCTTCACATTTACGATCCTGAAACAAAGGAACAATCAAAGGAGTGGCGTCATAGCGGCTCCCCACGGCCCAAGACGTTCCGTGCCCAGAAATCGGCCAAAAAAGTCATGGCATCCGTTTTCTGGGATAAAGATGGTATTCTGTTGGTAGACTACCTTCCTCAGGGCTGCAGTATAACCGGAGAGTATTACGCTAACCTCCTCGACCAACTGCATGAGGCAATTAAGAGGAAACGCCGAGGAAAATTAACAAAAGGCATTTTCTTCTTGCAGGACAATGCACCCTCACACAAGTCCCAAGTTGTGACTGCCAAATTGAATACCCTACGTTACCAATTGGTCGAACATCCCCCTATTCCCCTGACTTGGCCCCCTCCGACTACCATCTGTTTCCGAATCTGAAGAAACACCTTAAGGGTAATCATTTTAACGATGTCGAAGACATTCAACATGCAGCTGAGAGCTGGTTTGCACAAGAACCAGCTAATTTTTTTTGACAGGACTAGAAAAGCTGCAACAACGATGTAACAAGTGTATCAGTCTGGCAGGAGAATATGTTGAATAAATGTGTAATTTCAGAACTCTGACTCTATTCTTTCTGTGCAAAGCCAGGAACTTTTCAGCACCCCCTCGTACATATAATTTAAGCATGCTAAATTATAAGACATGCCAAAAAAAAAATATATATATATAATATGTTTCGAATAATTTTATAATTTCCATTGAAATAAATTTGATTTTAATTCATGTGCATATAATTATTTCGTTTTATAGACATATGTATCCAATTAAATATTTGCGTGATTACCCCCCCCCCCCTTTTTTTTTTTTTTTCATTATTAAAAGTTTTTCGGAATTTCAAGTTTTGTGTAAACCATACCATCATTTTTTTACGGCAAAAATTTCCATTTCTACTACTTCAGTCCTACATATAATTTTCAATTCAATTTTTTCAATCCTATGTATAACTTAAAGATTTGTAGAAAAAAATGGGATGTTCATTTTGTTTTTTTAAGCATGACTCGAATTTTTAAAAAAATGTATTTAATGTTCCATTTTACCATAAAAATATATATTGCCTTTTAACCGTGGAGTCAATGTATGATAAAAATATTACATAATGCAAGTATGACAAAAATTATTTTATCAAATTTAGTTCTTTAATTAAGTTATTGTGGTCTCACACACACATGTACACACACACGCAAGAGTGCACATTCGCGCATAAATAATAATAATAAAAATAATAATAGCAATTGGCCCATTTATGGTCAAATCGTTCTAATTAAAACGCAATTGACTGGTTACGAATTAACTGGTGTAATTAGACAGACAAACCCCGCCTTTGAGCGTTGCAGTAACACAACACATTACATTATTTTTAAAAGGATTTTGTGCATTCGTTGAGTGCTATTAGTATATATATATATATATATTCCTCATTTGGAATCACAATATCGGTTGTTGAGGGTTAAATTTTAATGACTTAAACACGTATAAAAATAAATAAATAAAAATAAATAAATATTTTCAGTCGTAGAGTAAAGTTTTACTGAAACCTCGAAAGGCGGCCTTGAAAATAAAAATTGAAAAAATATGCAAGTATCAGTATCTCAAGACTAAAATAATTTAAATCTGTTGTTTTCTTTCAAAAACTCCTCAAAGAACCTTTCTTGCGTTTTGAATTCGGTGATGATAGTAAGTTTTTCAAGTAAATATGTAGATCTCTGTTATTTTTGTAAATATTAAAATTTCGTAGAATTAACATTTAATATTGTTTTAAAATCTACATCGTTTGTTTTTATTTTGTAAAATGAAATGCAGTTGAGCGATACTAAATGTATTTAACCCTTAAAGGGCGGCATATTTTCCTATGAACTGCTGGCTATTAGAGCTTACATTGGATATGTAACTTACTCCCATCAATTATTGAAGCCCCGCCTCTTCTGTACCCATTTATACTATACAAGGTTGTTAAAGAACCGCCTTTTTTAAACTGATTCTTCCACACAGAATATTAATATGGTAATTTGTAGTTAATTAATGGTGCAAATATGCTATTGAAATTCCGAATGAAAAATATTGGCGGAAGAATCAGAGTAAAAATATGGTCTGTGACCACCGTGTTATATATTGCCATGGGTCATAGTCTCCGCCCATTTTTTAATGACCCTATCAGAAAAGAGAAATTTTCATTTTTTGCTAACATTATTTTTATGAAATAATCATTATCGTATTTGATCACGACTGATTACTATAAAAATATCATAAAATGTTCAGTAAAATAATGGTAGTAAAAAAGGCAGAAATTTTTCACCGCAGACATTGTTCTGAAAAAAGGGTGTGATTACTGCCTTAAGATACCGTGATCTTGATAAATTATTCTGTCTAAAATTTAGAAAACACAATATTTTAAGATCACTGTGTCTTGCAATAAAATCTTTTTAAAAATAAATGTTAGTTGCCATATCCAGAGCTATTTATATTTCAAATTCCTGCCTTTTTTTTTCTCATAGTATCCGAAATATATCTCAAAACTAAATTATACCAGACATATTAATAATAATTATAACACATTGTTTGAATAAGCTTTCCTCCAAATGAAAAAATGCTTTTGAATGAAACATATACAGTTCCCGCCGCTTATTAAAATCACATTCGTTCTGAGCCAAGGTGATTTTATTAAGCGTCTGATTTTTATATACGGCGAACGTTCCTGCCCGTAACAGCCCTCTTCATTTACCGTCGCCGGAAGTCGGAGCCAATATTATTTTGCAGCTCTGCCTAAGCTACTTATGCGTTTTTATTTAGGTATTTTTAGATTTTATGTATCATGCTATTATTTAATGTTATTTTCAATTTAGATTTTTTACTCTAAGAGAAATGTTGTAACTCAAACATTATGCGTGAAAAGTATAATTCATTTTTTTTTTTTTTTTTTTTTTTTTTTTAAGTAACTAAATTAATTAATAAAAATAAAAAGGAAGTATATGGTTTGGAAAAATTAACAAATAATGAATGGTAAATAATAGTTTATTATTTCTACACTTTAAAAAAAAATATTGTTCAAATAAATAATTTTTGAAACTGCATAATTGTTTTTAAAACAGTTACATGTATACTGCGTCTACTAAAAGTCACAGAAAACACGTAAAAAAAAAAATTATTGAAAAATTATTGACCGTAAAACTATGCTGTTTTCACTGAAAAGCACAGAAAGACATGGAATTTTTTTTTATTTAACAAAAGATCTATTTACAAATTAGTTTTTTTTTTTTTTTTTTTCTCAGGTATCGCTTTAATTGTAAAATTATTCTACTACAGTTGGCGCCTTACATTCAACAGCGTAACTAGAACTGTAAATGATCAAAGTGACGTCCTTTATTCATCAGAATGCCCATCAGATGTTTCTCATTGGAAATTCTTGTAAAATAAGCTACAGTATTTGCTAAGGCTCCTATATGATACGAGCTGGCGCAGTGTCCACCATTTTCTAGCCGATCTGGGAAAATGTTGGCGGTAGAAGAAACTAATTTATCTGATTTGCGTTGTTATCGCCTTTAAACTTCTGTGCACTGTACAGATCATCTGAGCTAGAACTTCTTATCACGAAACAAACAAGTTGGGAATTTTAAGAACATCGCCAACATTCTCAAAACTGCAACCCTTCACGTTAAAAGAAATGTAATTTTAAAGTTAATTTTAAAAGAATTTAAAAACAATAACTTACAAAAAAAAAAAAAAAAAGTACATTCATATTAAGTTTGCCAAACAACTTTGAAAATAAGATGAAATAAATTGAAAATAAGGGAAATCTTGCGCTACAAGTTGTGCTCCTTCTCTGGGTATCCACGAGTTGCATCTGCAATGTATAATCTACCTTTTTCTTCTTTCTGGATTAGATAAAATATATACAGGCGGTGCCCTTTTCTGGAGTTATTCGCGCAATTTATTGCCGAAAAGGAAAAATCGCCAATAATAAATCGTCAGCCGGTCTTGTGGGCTAGCAATAGCAGATGCGTCAGCCTATCAATGTAGGAGTTCTAGTATTTGCCATACGGCGTTATTTGATTAGGCGGATCTCTTTAATATGTGAGCGAATACTGCGAATACATCACGATATGTTGGTGAAAAATGCACTAGTATATATATTTTTCCTTGTATATATATATATATATATATATATATATATGTAGTCTCATGCTTTACTGTACATTTCAGTGAAAACCGCATAGAGCTATAGTCAATTCAATACTTTTTGAATAATATATTTCCCATTTTTTCTTTGACTTTTGGATCACACAATATATATATATATTTATATATTATATGGGTGTAAGTGATGTTATGTAGCATCGTAGCATTCACCAGTAATATCATTGTAAATTACACCAAATATAAAAAACTCACTGATTTATATCACAAGCTACCGTCATATATTAATTTTTTTTAATCGCTATACAAATTTTCTAATTTTTTTTACCATCAAACTATATCTGAATATTCGTATAAAAAGCATTGCATACGCCATATACATGATGTATGATGAATCTCTAATATTGACCAGTAACTAATTACAGCATAGGATTTAAATAACAAGTTGACACCAGTTGTTTTATGGTAAACTTTTTTTCTATATAAATAAATACACCAAAATTAAGTAATTCGGTGAAAGAATCCAGCAAAATGTTCTGGCATCGGGTCGTTTTCGCCTACCAAGGCTGAAAACGTCGAATTATAATATTGTAGCTTGTCAAGTATGTTGGTCTTCTTGAAGGTGGTATACTAGTCCAGTCAAAATAGGAAAAATAGAAGAAAAAAATCGTGTAATTTTGAAATTTTGCATACTCATAGCCGAGGGGGTCCTGAACAACATACTAAAAGTCCCCGCCCGTGGGAGGTGAGCGGGGGGCAATTTTCAGTTTTTATTAAATATCTTAAAAACTATCGCATTTAGAGAAAAAATTTCAATCACAAAATTAATCTACGTAAAATTTCCTACAAAAATGTATATTACATTTTGTTTGTACGATCATTAGTTTAGAAGATATAGGGAGATGAAATAACACATTTTCTTGAAAAATTCTTTTTTGCAATAGTAAAATCAACTAAAGTGTGCAATTAAAAGGGTTCTTGTCAAATATTTTCTAATGTAAAAAACAAATATATACATAGGGAATATGCAAGGATAATACAGCATGTTTTGTAAGTTTTAAATAATTTTAAGGCTAGTAGGCGCAAGTGGCGGTTTGAGTAAAAATCTAGATAAGTCCAGACAAAATAGGAAAAATAGAAAAAAAAATCGTGTAGTTTTGAAATTTTGCATACGCATAGCCGAGAGGGTCCTGAACAACATACTAAAAGTCCCCGCCCGTGGGGGGTGAGCGGGGGGGCAGGGGGGCATTTAAGGGGGCAATTTTCAGTTTTTATTACATATCTTAAAAACTATCGCATTTAGAGAAAAAATGTCAATTACAAAATTAATCTACGCAAAATTTCCTACAAAAATGTATATTACATTTTGCTTTTACGATCATTAGTTTAGAAGATATAGGGAAATGAAATAACACATTTTCTTGAAAAATTCTTTTTTGCTATAGTAAAATCAACTAAAGTGTGCAATTAAAAGGGTTCTTGTCAAATATTTTCTAATTTAAAAAACAAATATATACATAGGGAATATGCAAGGATAATACAGTATGTTTTGTAAGTTTTAAATAATTTTAAGGCTAGCAGGCGCAAGTGGCGATTTGAGTAAAAATCTAGATAACGAAGACCCAAAACCGATCAACATAAAAAAAAAAAAAAAATCGTATAGCTTAGAAATTGAGCACAGTTATAAAGTTAAGTGCTCTGAATAACATACTAAAAGTCCCTAACCATGGGGGGGGCATTTAAAGGGGGCACATTTCAGTTTTTATTAAGTACATTTAGAGAAAAAAAATCTCAATTGCAAAATTAATCTACGTGAAATTTCCTAAAAAAAATGTATATTCTATTTTGTTTGTATGATCAATAGTTTAGAAGATACAGGGGAACGAAATAACACATTTTCTTGAAATTTTTTTTTTTTTTTTTTTTTTTTCAATAGTAAAATCAACTAAATTGTGGAATTAAAAGGGTTCTGATAAAATATTTTCTAATGTACAAAACAAATATATGCATAGGGAATATGTAAGGATAATACAGCATGTTTTGTACGTTTTAAATAATTTTAAGGTTAGTAGGCGCAAGTGGTGTTTTGGTAAAAATCCAGATAACGAAGACCCAAAACTGATCAACATTAAAAAAAATCTTATATCTTTGAGACTTTTTTTTTCTCTAAATGCGATAGTTTTCAAGATACTTAATAAAAACTGAAATGTGCCCCCTTTAAATGCCCCCCCCATGGTTAGGGACTTTTAGTATGTTATTCAGGGCACTTAACTTTATAACTGTGCTCAATTTCTAAGCTACACGATTTTTTTTTTTTTAATGTTGATCGGTTTTGGGTCTTCGTTATCTAGATTTTTACTCAAACCGCCACTTGCGCCTACTAGCCTTAAAATTATTTAAAACTTACAAAACATGCTGTATTATCCTTGCATATTCCCTATGTATATATTTGTTTTTTACATTAGAAAATATTTGACAAGAACCCTTTTAATTGCACACTTTAGTTGATTTTACTATTGCAAAAAAGAATTTTTCAAGAAAATGTGTTATTTCATTTCCCTATATCTTCTAAACTAATGATCGTACAAACAAAATGTAATATACATTTTTGTAGGACATTTTGCGTAGATTAATTTTATAATTGACATTTTTTTCTCTAAATGCGATAGTTTTAAGATATGTAATAAAAACTGAAAATTGCCCCCCTTAAATGCACCCCCCCCCCGCTCACCCCCACGGGCAGGGACTTTTAGTATGTTGTTCACGACCCTCTCGGCTATGAGTGTGCAAAACTTCAAAACTACACGATTTTTTTTTTCCATTTTTCCTATTTTGACTGGACTTATCCAGATTTTTACTCAAACCGCCACTTGCGCCTACTAGCCTTAAAATTATTTAGAACTTACAAAACATGCTGTATTATCCTTGCATATTCCCTATGTATATATTTGTTTTTTACATTAGAAAATATTTGAAAAGAACCCTTTTAATTGCACACTTTAGTTGATTTTACTACTGCAAAAAAGAATTTTTCAAGAAAATGTGTTATTTCATCTCCCTATATCTTCTAAACTAATGATCGTACAAACAAAATGTACTATACATTTTTGTAGGAAATTTTACGTAGATTAATTTTGTAATTGACATTTTTTCTCTAAATGCGATAGTTTTTAAGATATTTAATAAAAACTGAAAATTACCCCCCCTTAATTGCCCCCCCTGCCCCCCGCTCACCCCCCACGGGCGGGGACTTTTAGTATGTTGTTCAGGACCCTCTCGGCTATGAGTATGTAAAATTTCAAAACTACACGATTTTTTTCCTCTATTCGTCAAATTTTGGCCTTCGTTGCCTGGACTAATACCTTCGATTCGAACATCGTGCAACGAGTGCATGTATAGAAGGGAAGACTTTGAAAGTCTTGACAATCGCCGTCTGTCGTCTGTTGAAAGACCAAAAAAACTAGTATGTTGTGGCCACCACAAGACTTTCTTCTATATTTTCCTATACATATTCAATCAGTAACAATATTTAAAAAAAGAAAAACGATTTTTTTTTCTAAGTTTTTTTTTTTTTTTTTTTTTGTTAAAAGTAATAAATATTCAATCAGTAATAATATATAAAAAAAAAAAAAATACGAATTTTTTTTCTATTTTTTTTTTTTAAGTAAAAAAAATCGATAACTTTGTTTTAAATTATCACAGATTTATAGTTCAACCATTCGTTTTAAAGGTATTGACGAGATCTTTCGAATGATACCCATCTTCAAAATTTACCCCCCCCCCCCCGGGAGGTACTTCCCCCCGAGGGGGGGGGGAAGCGATGCCCCCCATGCACAAAATTTTTTTCCTAGTTACATACTACTATTATCAATAATTCATATTAATTTTACAATCACAAGTGTAAAATAACTCTTATTATGCACATTTATACGAATTTTTGTCCTATACTGCCATGTTAAAAATTTAGATAATATTCTATCACAGCGCCACCTGTTGAGCTATTGATCCCCAAACATAATCAGTACCAGTTTATGTCGGGGACCAACTAAATACCAAATTTGGTAAAATTTCGTTAAAAAAAAAAAAAAAAAAAAAAAAAATTACGATTTTTCTTCTAAGTTTTTTTTTGTTAAAAGTAAAAAAAATCCATAACTTTGTTTTAAATTATCACAGATTTATGGTTCAACCATTCGTTTTAAAGGTATTGACGAGACCTTTCGAAAGATACCCATCTTGAAACTTTGCTCCCCCGGGTGGGTACTTCCCCCCCCCCCCCGGTGGGGGGTACCGATGCCCCCACATGCACAAAAAATTTTTCCCAGTTAATTATTACTATTATCAACGAGACCTTTCGAAAGATACCCATTTTGAAAATTTACTTCCCCGGAGGGGTAATTCCCCCCCAGGGGGGGAACCGATGCCCCCACATGCACAAAATTTTTTTCCTAGTTAACTACTACTATCATCAATAATTCATATTAATTTTACAATCACAAGTTTAAAATAACTCTCATTATGCCCATTTATACGGAATTTTGTCCTATGCTGCCATGTTAAAAATTTGCATAAAATGCGATCACAGCGCCACCTGTTGAGCTATTGATCCCAAAATCTAATCAGCACCAGTTCATGTCAGGGTGCCTAAATACCAAGTTTGGTTAAATTTCATTCATTGGTTCGTGAGATACAGCGTTCACAAAAAAATGATATAGATAGACAGACACACAGACAGACAGACTTTTTCTAAAAACTATGTATTCTTCTTCAGGACATCCCAAAACGTGTAGATCCGTCAAAAAACGGAGGTCGAAAATTTTCGCGAATCCAATACTTTCTCTATATTACATATAGAAGAAAGTAAAAAAGCAAGATAAATAAAACTAGTATGTTGTGGCCACTACAAGACTTTCTTCTATATTTTCCTATACAAATTCACTCAGTAACAATATAAAAAAAAAAAAAAGATTTTTTCCAGGGGGAAGCGATGCCCCCACATGCACAATTTTCCCCCCTATATAACTACTACTATTATCAATAATTCATATTAATTTTACAATCACAGGTTAAGAATAGCTCTCATTATGTACATTTATACGAAATTTTGTCCTATACTGCCATGTTAAAAATTTAGAAAAAATACGATCACAGCGCCACCTGTTGAGCTATTGATCCCCAAATCTAATCAGCACCAGTTTATGTCAGAGGCCAACTAAATATAAAGTTTGGTTAAATTTCGTAAAAAAAAGAATACGATTTTTTTTTCTAAGTTTTTTTTTCATTAAAAGTACAAAAAATCGATAACTTTGTTTTAAATTATCACAGATTTATAGTTCAACCATTCGTTTTAAAATGTATTGACGAGACGTTTCGAAAGATATCCATCTTGAAAATTTACTCCCCTCGAGAGGGGACTTCCCCCCCAGGATGGGGGTGGCAAAGCTCCTACACATGCAAAAAATTTTTCCCAGTTGACAATCTCTATTATAAATAATTCTTGTAAATTTCATAATGATTACTAAAAAATAATTCTCTTTATGCACATTTATACAAAATTTTGTCCTATATCACCATGTTAAAAATTTAGATAAAGCGGGATGGCAACGCAACCTGTAAAACAATTTTTGCCAAAAGTTGATGGGCACTAATTTATGTCAAGGTGCAACTACATACGAATTTGTATGAAATTCTGGGCAGTAGTTCCTGAGATACAGTTGACACAAAATTTTGTCACACACACACAGACATTTTCTAAAAATGGTCAAATCGTGTTCTACAGCTCTCAAAACGTGTAAATCCATCAAAAACCCGAGGTCGAAAATTTTTTACGAATCCAATACTTTCTTCTACTGAATATAGAAGAAAGTAATAACTCTCATTATGTTCATTTATACGAAATTTTGTCCTATACTGCCATGTTAAAAGTTTACAAAAAATGCGGTCACTGCGCCACCTATTGAGCGATTGATCCCCAAATCTAATCAGTACCAGTTTATGTCAGGGTCCAACTAAATACCAAGTTTGGTTAAATTTCGTTCATTGGTTCGTGAGATACAGTGTCCACAAAAATCGTGATACACACAGACAGACATTTTCTAAAAACTACCAAATCGTGTTCAGGACATCCCAAAACGTGTAAATCCATCGAAAACCGGAGTTCGAAAAATTTCACGAATCCGATACTTTTACTATATTACATATAGAAGAAAGTAAAAAATGAATATTTAAAAATATGTGTTTTTTATTCAAATAATGGAATATGAGTAAAGATTTATGAAAATTTGCTTCGGTATGAATTCTACTAATTTCTAGATGTAGAAAAACCACTACATTTAATCACTCTCACTGGAAATTAAAATTGTAATCAAGATTAAAGGATAAAAACGAATTTTATAATGGTATTTTAAAAACAGGAACTACAACTTTGCCATTCAAAAATAAGCGGCGAAATAACATGCTGTTAGTAAAATCATATTTCCCAACACTAAAAAAGTGTTAGTTCAAATTGTGACTATAATTATCGACTTGTGCGAAGTCGCACATGTGTCTTCGAAGTGGTACACTATAAATTGGTTACGACGAAAAATTGGCAGATTGAAAGAAATAATCCTGTCGTGCTAATAAAAACTTCGGAAGCATACACTTCAAAAACACAATTTTTCCGCGTCGAAACAATAGCAAAAGTT
This sequence comes from Salticus scenicus, assembly GCA_963930645.1. NCBI lineage: Eukaryota > Metazoa > Arthropoda > Arachnida > Araneae > Salticidae > Salticus > Salticus scenicus. The sequence goes on from OZ005662.1 coordinate 87,584,469, forward strand.
TTCGTCAGGCGGAAAAAGATAGGCAGGCACATACATGGCAGCATCCCAACGGCAACATACAAAACCTTAGAAAGTGACAAGATAAAGTAAATAAGAAAGAATTCGTAATGAATATTGGTATAACATGATTTACAATAATAATAATAATAAATAAAGTGAAAAATACAGAGAATAAAATAAGAAATAAGTAACAATAATACAAACAAGGAGTGAAAGAAAAGTGTATGAGTATGTTAGAAAAAGTGGAGTGTAAGATGGATTTTTACACCAACTATGTAAAGAAATGCCAGAGCTGGAAATCGAACCTGAGCTACCCGTTTGACGTGCGATTGCACTATCACTGAGCTACCATGGCTGATAACCAGCTCGGCATTTCTCAAGAGTTCCCACAAAGGAAAATTTGGATACCAGAATTTTTATACAGTGATTTTTTAAAATAAATATGAACGGATGTCAACGTGTATTTAAGTCTAAATTTACTACATAAAATTAGTGGTATTTAAATTTCTCTTTCGAAGAACCTTGCTTATACCTTATACAAAAACTTGCATTACTATTTGAAAATCAAAATTGTATATCTTTTCCTTTACACTTACAGCCAACGAAAATAGAGTTTCTTTCTTTATAGAAGCCCTAAACGAAAAATCTCTTACACTCTTAAAACTTTAACTCTGGAAAATCAAAGATATTCTATGAAACTGTCTTGTAAAATTACTTACATATTTAGCCAGTTAGCTAATTCAGCACCACCTTTTACTTGTTATTTTGGAATCAAATCGTCCCTGTATTTTCAAATGCGCTTTATTCTTTTGTATCTATTATTTTAGAACAGCAATTTTTTAAATAATATTATTGCATTAAAAATTTCTTTTTGAAAATAGTGGTAATAATGTAATAAAACGCATGTAAAAATGTAGAGAAGCTGTGATCCACAGGCCCTGATTACCCAATAGGCACGAGAAGCATGTGTTTCCCCTGGAAAATTTTAAAAAGGCCCCAAATTAAGCAAAAAAATGGGCCCCGAATTGTAAGCTTGTGGTCTGATTATAAAAAGTCACAGTACACCTGACTGCACAACTATAATTTCTAGATTACATAGGAAATATACTAATGAAGCTTTTACACATTCATTTATAATGGAATAATTTCATGTATTGTAGTGAATATAGGCTTTCACCAGTTTATATTTTGATACAAAAATTAAGAGAATTTGCTTGTCTACATTTTAAGTGAATTTACTTGTCCTCAATTCCAGGTAACTACAAAATTTAATAAAAAATTTATAAATTTTTCGAGATGTTTGTATGAGTCTTTAGACCAAGCAGTCAGTGGGGCCACCAAATGGATTTGTGCTTCCTCTTAGTTGTAAGGTTAATCGGGCCCTGGTGATCCACATGTCATTATAGAACAATGAATATTGCTATAGTACTGAAAAATGTTCGCCATCTTCCCTTTATCCATAGATTTCTTTTAATCGCTTTTAATAGCTAAGTTTTACACTATTAGATTTATTATTATTTTTTTAATATGTCTGATGCATTAAATGGAGTATTTTTCCTGATTAAAAGATTACTTTCATTCATAGGTTTAAAGATTACGTATTATTAATTCGAAAACAAATACAATCAATGCAAACGCATATCCACTCAAAAGCAAAAGAAAAACTCCGCTGAAATCTTCGATGGATAAGCTTCTTTCAGTGTGCTTACTGTCATATGAAAAAAGCGTTCCTTTCTTTATAGCTAAGTTTTATTAGACTTTTTTTTTTTTTTTTTTTTTTAATATGTCTGATGCATTAAATGGAGTATTTTTCCTGATTAAAAGATAACTTTCATTCATAGGTTTAAAGATTACGTATTATTAATTCGAAAACAAATACAATCAATGCAAACGCATATCCACTCAAAAGCAAAAAAAAAACTCCGCTGAAATCATCGATGGATAAGCTTCTTTCAGTGTGCTTACTGTCATATGAAAAAAGCGTTCCTTTCTTTAAAGCTGAAATAAATATGGAGTCTCGCATTAACTTATCGTAAATTCCCGAAGACCAAATGTAATGTATAAAGTTATCCAGTTGTTTTTTACAGCAAAAATTCTTCTTCATACCGATTCCTCGCAAATCAATAAACATTCCATCGTCCGATACAAAAAATTTTGGTTTTAGAGGCATCAACACTGTTTTTGCTTCAACAAAAGCAGTTTTTACCGATAAATTAGGATTACTTAATATACCTTCAATATCATTAGAACCGGGATTTCCATTTAAACTTCGACCGATTATTTTGGAATAAATATCGTTTGAACTTATTAGTGCACTAGGAATAAACCCGCCAGGGACCGATACACATTGATATTTACCTTCAATAACTGCTAGTGCAAGTTCCTTAACGTTTCGGACACCAGTAAAAGAAGGCACCATTAAAAAAGAGAGCAATACTCCTGTGTAAAATAAACGTATAAACGTTGCTGTTAACATGCAAGTCACTTTTAAAAAGCATTCCGACAACACCCGAGGTCGTTTTAACTCAAAAATATCAATTATATTTTTTGACGGACGTGTTTTCCGAAATAGTTTGAAAAATATTATTAGCACAATTAAAGCACTTATCAATAAAGAAATCCATACGTAAAAGGAAAATGGTCTTAGGAAAGAAGTAAGACTTGGAGTATATACTGGATTCGTTGTAGCAAAAGTCAAGCAGTCTACGATATATGGGTAACTATAATCCACCACTTCAAGTCTGTCTTTTGTGACGGATAAATGGTGAATTATTAAATCAACTTCACCACGTTTAACCATCCCAACCATTCCGCTCCAATTGCCATCCGGTAAAAGACTTCCATAAGCTTTATCGACAGGTGAGAATAATTTATATGAAAATCCAAACTTTTTTGCTAGAATCGACGTAAGTTTATCGTCAACGTGGTTGAAAACATCCTCATAAACTTCTGTGGTTTCATTTAAATAAGGAAATTTATTTTTTGAAATTGAAGCAATTTTTAAAAATTTCGGAAAAAACATCGTTTGTATGCTCTGCAATATCTAGTCTTGAAATTGAAGCACGTTTTGACTTAGTATTTTGGAATAGATCTATTTATTTTTGTCATCGACAAAAGTTTCCTGTATTCAATTTCCAGACAATAATCCTGTATCTAGACAATATTCATAATTTTAAAGCTTCTTCATAGAAAACAATTATTCAAATTTCTACGGGCATTCTAGTTTTCAAACTGGAGCATTTTTTGTCTCGAGATTTTGGAATAATCCTATTCATTTTTATTCATCGACATAAAATCCTGTACTAAATTTCTAGGCAATAAACAATCCTGTATTTAATTTCCAGACAATATTTATAATTTCAAATGTTCTTCAAAAAATACGATTTTTCAAATTTCTATGCACATGCTAATCTTGAAACTGAAGCATGTTTCGTCTTGAAATTTTGGAATAGTCCTGTTCATTTTTATTGATCGCAAATAATCCTGTATTCAATTTTTAGGAAACAATTCTCTATGGAATGTCCAGATAATATTCATAATTTCAAAAAATTTTCATAAACACAATTTTTCAAATTTCTATGCGCCTTCTAGTCATGAAACTGAAGCATGTTTTGTCTCGAGATTTTGGAATAGTCCTATTCATTCTTATGTATCAGCAAATAATCCTGTATTCAATTTCCAGACACTAAACCTCTATTTAATGTCCAGACAATAATCAAAATTTCAAAGATTCTTCATAAAACACAACTTTTCATATTTTTCTTAAACTTCTAGACCTAAAACTGAATCTTTTTTTCCCTCGAGATTTAGGAATAGTCACATTTGAAAATGTTTGTTCAGAAGATTTATTAGCATCAAGTGTTTCGAATTCGTTTAAAAAGCCTGCTAGTTTTGCAAGCCATATTATGTTTTAATCATAAATAGAAAGAGGATTTTCCTTTTTAAACTATAACTTTTTTTTATTTATTTGAAAAATATCCATAAATAAAAGGGTGGTTTTTGCAAGACTATTATTCGTAATATTTTATTTAGTTTGCTATTGTATATAAAAAAAAGTGACAACTGGTTAAAGATGCCATTTAATTTGATAATTCAAAAGTCATATATTCATGCATAATATTAAATAATCACACACGTAAGAAAATTAAGTTACTTTTTCAGTACAAGTTTAAAATATGTAAGCTTCTTATACTTAGTCGATCGCAGAATAAAATTCAATATTTACCAGTTGAAAATCGAAAATCTTTTACGATTTCCTTTCTTGTACGAAATTCAAAAACTGTAATATTCGTTGCATAATAGCAAATATTCAAACATAACAGCAAATTTTCAAAAATATTAAAAATTCAAACTTATAAAAAGTAAGGAATCAGATTGTTATATTCTCATATGTAACTTGCTTGATTAGAAAACGACATCCATTATTCTCAAGCCGAAAGCCCGAAATGATTGCTATACATAAAATCAAACATTTTTAATTTCCTGAAAAATAAATGCCTATTAAGATGTAGCTCTCATATCAATAGCAAGAAAAAAAAGTTGATATTGTTCCTCTTGGATACATTACAATAGATATTTGTAAATTATAAAAAATTGTCGGTGTTTGAACTTAATATGAAAAGAAAATCCCCTTGCGATCAATATATTTTTTCAAAAAACATGTTTGTAACACTAATAAAAGCAAAAATGAGTTTCCTTTTATAAAAATATTGATTACTTATAATTGTTATTTCTATCACAAAAGCCCTTGATATTTTAATAAAGCAGAAAAATCTTTCCAGAGGTTTATAATGTCTCTTTTAAAAAGTTTTCTTTGTTCAGACTTTCATTCACGCAAAATTTTCTAATCAAATTTAATAAGACCATTCGTGTTAAGATTTTGCATATTTTGTCAGTATTTATAATCATTAAGCAACTTAACATTGAACAAAAGTTTTAAAAGAAATATTGATCTTGTGAAAATAGGGAGTGTTTAACAAATTTAGGCCTGCATTTTAAATAGTTAGGCAAGATAATTAACAAAATTTTGTATACTTAAGACAAAAATTTATGCAGATATTACATTTAAACACGGAGCGAAAATAATAATATTTTTATTTTAAAACATGAACAAAAAATCGTTCGGTTTACATAGATTATCAACACTTTCCAACTGTACTTACTCGTCGCATAGTTTAGCCTTTAATGCACTTTGCCGACGTAATCTCACAATGGACAGACAGACTGCAGAAATTTGAGCAGATAGACAAATTGAATTTATAATCACGATTAAGCATTGTTGGAAAATGATAAAAGATGTGTCCCCATATGCGCGGTTCCCATTTGCGCGAAGTGGTGAAAAATTCCCATTTGCGCGATCTTTCTTCCCATTTGCGCGAACAAAGTAAAAATACAAGAATAGTACGAGTTACATGCGTTCTCAGATTTATACACAGCGAGGTAGGGGTGTCCAGTGAATTTTTTTTTCCCATGTGCGCGAAGCGTATATACGCGCGTGATACTGATTGCTGCGGAAAAGAGTTACCAGCGTTTTCTGAATCATGCGCAGTGGGATAGGGGTGTCCAGTGATGATTTTTTGGTGTTTACGTGCGGGGTAGTGATTGCAGCGGAACCGAGTTGCAGACGTTCTCAGATTCATGCACAGCGAGGTAGGGGTGTCCAGTGATTTTTTTTTTTTTAAGTGCGTGGTAGTGATTGCCGAGGAACCGAGTTACGGGCGATCTCAGATAAGTAAGTCAAAAATAAAGCAATCACCTTCACGCCCGGTCCTGCAATTTCCGTTCGCGCAAATGGGAATCGCCCAAGTTGGTACTAATTTTGATAAAAACGCTTAGCATAAAAGAAAATTCGATTACAGTGATTTTTAATTTTAAACATTAATGTATCTGAATATTTTAGAGTAATAATCTAAATCTAAACACTAAATATGCGATATTCTATCTGTAACATTTTTTTTTTTTTTTTTTTTTTTTTTTTTTTTTTTAACTTTATAAACAACAAATGTCTTTATTATATTATTTGTGCAGCAGAAAGTTTTTTAAATTTATTTATAAAAATGCCCCCAATAGAACGCATCAGATGTTTTTTTTTTTTTTTTTTTTTAAATACAACTTTAAATAATCCATAGTGAACTTGAATAACATAATAACAGTTTGAAGAAATTCTGAAAATATTTACGGACTTTATATTGCGCACAGATGGACAGAAAGACCGACAGGCAGACTAAAGAAATACACAATAACTCTAAAACATTGTTAAAAAGTATTTAAAAATGCTTAATAAAAACGAAAATACAATTTCAGCAATTGGCAGTTATTATTATAACCTTGATGTATGGAATATTTTTATGTTGTCCTGTAAATCTTAATGTCAATTATACTATATTCTATAGTTTTTTTTTTTTTTTTTTTTTTTTTTTGGTGTGTGTGCGTGCGTGTGAATAAAATAATAAATATCAATTTCATTATAATTTGCTCAAAACGAAAGGTTTTAAAATATGCTTTATAGAATCACCTTCTTAGCAATATTTTCGAATTCTTTCAAGTATCCCTGTATATAAACCACTTTTGATATTCGCCTCCTTTTGAAAACGGAAAACCTCACGGTGATTTTGTATAACATATATCAGTTTAAAGGAATTCTGCAAATATTTACGGGAGTTACAGTGCTGATAGACAGCCAAACCAAGTTGAAAAGTCATAAGCACTTTTCAACTTTGTTGAAAAAAGTTAAAAAAGGCAGCAACTAAATGCAAATAATGGTATTATTACAGATTCGTTTGATTGTTTCTTTCGCAAATATAGTTAAATTTTAATATAAATCTCTGCAATATCATTAAAAAGGCACATAGGGCATTAATGTTTATTTACGTATTCTTCATTACATTGAAGACAAACTAATATGTCGTGATCACTACAAGACTTTCTTCTATACATTATCTTATATATAAATTTATGCAGTACAAATTAGTTTTAAATTATTGTTCATTAAAATTATTTTCCATAATGAATGCCGTCAATTTTCATCTCAGAGATAGTATAACAATACTTACCGAAAAGAAGTCGAAATCGCGCCAGTTTTGTGCCAAAATCAGAAGAAATGCAAATTTCTTTTTTCTATTTTTTTTTCTTTTCATTAAATAATAATAAAAAAAAATCGATAACTTTGTTCTAAATTATCACAAATCTATGGTTCAACCATTCATTTTAAAGATGTTGACGAGTTCTCATATGAAAGATCATCAGATACCCATATGAAAAATTTACAGCCGGGGGCGGGTACTTGTCCTCCTTAGCGGGGAGCGATGCTCTTACACACACACTTTTCCCCCCTAGTTTACTACTACTATTATCAATAATTCATATTAATTTTACAATCATGTGTTAAAAATAACTTTCATTATGTACGACAGTTGTATGAAATTTTGTCCCATGACTTATGACTTGAAATGGAGGGCAGCTCTCAGCAGGACCTGAGAACTAGGCACAGCGACCAGAGGTCTATTGTACCCCAACCCAAACGCATCCTTAAGAGAAAAGTCTCGTTGCTGAAGCAAAGTTCAGCAGACACCTGACAGGAGTGAGATGCCGACCAGTGAGATGCCGACCAAGATGCTCAAACCTGTGAGCAGAAAATGCCTCACAATCGCATAAAATGTGCCGAGCAGTCTCCTCTTCTAGACAACAATCACGAGAAATGGGATCAGAACTGATACCCATAATGTTCAGATGTCTCTTAAAGGTACAGTGACCAGTGAGAAGGCCAATAACCTTCCTCAAACCATTCCTGTTAAGCTTTAAAAGCTCCTTATGACGAAGACCAGGATAGTCACGTTTAAGCTCTGTTGCTTGCCTTTGACTATCGGAATTACGCCATTGCCCATAGTGCTCCTTACGAAGTAGCTTGAAGATAGAAGCCCTAAAAGCAGTGGGAGAAATACCCAGAGCAGGCTCATGGCCGTAAAAGAGCGTGCTGGAACCATGACCTAGCCAACTCATCAACGAACTCATTACCAGGTATACCTGTATGACCAGGTACCCAATGAAGACTAACCTTATTATAGGAAGGAAGCTCACAAAGTGCCTTGTAGCACTCCCATACAAGAAGAGAAGTGAATTTACACCTCACCAATGAGAGGAGAGCCGCTTGACTGTCAGAACAGATACGGATGGTTAAATTATGATAACCCCTGTCTAAGCACACCGTACAGCATAAGACGATAGCAAAGATTTCTGCCTGGAAAACTGTGGCAAACTTTCCAAGAGGGAAAGAAAGCCGAGTTTCATCCCCAGGACAGTAAACACCTGCCCCAGAATGAGAACCAAGCTTAGAGCCAGCAGTATACCAAACCAAACAGTTGCCATTAAGCCAACTAGGAAACATAAGCCAATCCTCTCTGGAAGGGAAAAAGATATTAAAAGGCTTATGAAAGGCATATTTCATAACCATGTAGTCACTAGGCATAATGAAAGAAGGAAGATCAACAACAAATGAAATGAGGGAACCCCAAGACAGATGCCTAGAACAATCCTTGCACAAGCCCTGACACATAAAACGCTTCATACAGGATAAAGCCTCAGCTTCCATACGCAAATGTAGCGGAAGAAGCCCAAGCAAACACTCAAGGGTAGCAGTTGGAGTAGTCTTAATACAGCCTGAAAGAGCAACACAGGCCATCCTTTGCAACCTATTGAAGCTAGTTTTAACAGTAGTCAGCCTAGTCCGAGACCACCAGACAATACAGCCATAGGTGATGATAGGAAAGGTAATCATGGAGTAGATCCAATGAACAGCCCTGGGACATAAACTCCAGGTTCTTCCAATGGAACTCTTACATGCTCAAAAGACCTTTATGGCCTAGTGTCAAAGAATTGCACCCAAGAACGTACCTCATTAGAAGGCAAAAGCCTATTACCCAGGAAGTAGACATCACCAAGATTTAGATATCTTCTCCTAGAAAAAGGAACAAGGCTTACCATAGATGGATTAACAGATAAGCCCGAAGAGCTCCAACGTGCAACATGCTGAAGAGCACCTTTCATAACATCAGAGACAGAGTTACCAAACTTGACCCTGATAACAATAGTCATATCATCAGCATAACTAACACATGGAATACCAAGGTTGGCAAAATGGACTAACAAAGAGTCGAAAACAATGCATCATAGAATAGGAGAGAGCACTTCCCCTTGTGGACAATCAGAGCTAGCATGAATCTTTATGCAAGTACCCATAAAAGAGGCACAAACATACCTAGAGGATATCAAATTAGAAATCCATGTGGTAATAATAGGATTTGCACCCCTCGAGTCAAGAGCACGAATGATAGTATCAAAAATTTTGTCCCATACTACCATGTTAAACATTTAGAAAAAAAATAGTATCACGGTGCCACCTGTTAAGAGATTGATCCAAAATTGTAATCCGCACCAGTGTAAGTCAAAGACGACTAAATACTAGGTGAAATTAAATTTCATTCATAGGTTCGTCAGCATCTTCAAAATTTGTGATACACACATACAGAAAGACATTTTCTAAAAACAGTCAAATTTTATTCAGGACATCTCAAAACGTGTAAATACATCGAAAACTGGAGTTCAAAAATGTTCACGAGTCCAATTTTCTTCTTATATATAGAAACAAATAAAAATGATGACAATAAATAAATATACCACAATTTAATGGGTTTCTGAAGTAGATTAGTGCATATGATGACATTTTTTTATTTTTACTTTCCGAACATACATATGTAAGGAAAGTATTGTAATCATGACAAAAATTTGACTGATATTTTGGTGGATTTATACATTTTGAGGTCCTCTGAGATATTTTGCTATTTTACGGTGATGTATGTATGTGTGTGTGTGTATATATGTTTGTATGTATGTGAACACGATAACGTCTAAACGCTTTGTTCAAATGAATGGATGTTTTTTCTTCATATATCAACAATTTCCCGCTCTGACTCCAATATTCATAAAATTCCTTGAAACTGATATATGTTATCCAAGTTCTGTATAAGATTTCTCTATTGAAAATAGAGTACATACCAACGCTGGTTTTTGCACAGCAATACCCTGTACGGTTCGGTTTAACATCATTTATATTATTTTATTAGTATTAAATTTATTCATTATAATCATTTCAACGATTTTTTAGATTTTTTTTTTCTTCTAATTTAGCATAAGCTTTTGTCCGTAATGTATCAACTATATCACGAAACTCTCGAACTAAAAATAAACTTACATGACGTCAATAAAATAGTAATAATTTTAAGTTTTAAAGGTAACGAAGAGATAAGTGAGAAAATTTCGTAGAGCAAATGAATTATTTGAAGTGAGAAATGGAACAACTATAGTATATCCCCACAACTGAATTTGGCGATTATGCCTAAATCATAAATCATAAATGATAAAATAATAAGCTAAATCATAAATCATAAAATCATAAATCTAAAATAAACAGCATGCAGGCTGCCATATTACATCGCAAAGAATCCAGAACGACATCGTTATCGTTCAAAACAGCACCAAATTCAGTTGTGGGGAGATACTATAGTTATACCTGAGAAATAAATAAAATGAAATCATCATATTTCAAGGGGCGCCTTAGTCGCCTTACAACTAACTACAGTAACTAACTGTACAGTTACTAACCGTAGTTTGTAATAACTTCCAAGGACAATAACTAAGCCTTCTTTCACTTCAATTAACTCAATGGATTATAGTTTCAGTTTTTATTTCACGTTTCACATTTTACGTGATTTTCTATCCGCGTTTGTAATGATCGATAGATGACGCTTTCTCAACTGCAGTTGTTAGTAAATATTGCCACGTGTAATAATTGCCACGTGTATTTATTATGCACTTTCTTGTTGTTCTATCATTGTTTCAGCGTGAAAGCTATCAGTGGTATGGTAATTTCACCTTAGCTCACTAGAGGGCGAGCATTTCATTACAATCGCGGATTGCTTAAATCTCACTTTATAAGCGAAATAAATAAGTAAATAATTAAAATGAAAAAGAACGCGCAAATAGCCCACTATTCTATATATATTTTTTTCCTTTCACATTTACAACCATTTGAATATTTTACTGAAATTTTATAAAAATGGCGCATTTTTACTCTCAGTTATACTAATAAACCTATGTTATTCTAATAAATCTTAGTGTTTGTATATATAACTACATGGATCATTCAGACGTTGAGAATCTTTACAGGAGGTGTGAAGACAGAAAGAGAAAAAAAATAAATTATATCAAATATGCTTCTTTTAAGAATTATATACCTAAATGTCTCCATAAGATGATCGCATCTACCGATGATTTTTCACCAAGCATATCCGAAAGCGCTGCAATTATTATTGATGATATAGTTATGGACATCTCTAATCAGGTAATGACTGAGGCCAAGCAAAATATGATGAGGATTTACCGACGAACTCTTACTGTAGACGATGTGTCATTCGCAGTGCTTACATGTTTGGAAGGTGAAGTTTCAAGACACGCTGTCGTGGAAGACAGAAGAGCTGTTGATATGTATATGCGATATGCAAAACGCAGATAAAGAAACACCGAGAATCTTTTTTTTTTTTTTTTTTTTTCTAAATTAATGCAAAAAATACAAGTTTTAGAACAGAAATATTTGTAACATTTAATGACTTATGTTTCACTTAACTTAAGTCTTTAGAGTCACTAGACTTAAGGGTTGATCGGTAGAACAGAGGTTCACTTTCTTCTTGGCGAACTTCCGTAGCGAGAAAGTGCCTATCCTTGTAAACATAAGTTAACTATTCTATTATGACGCAGTATGGAGAGATTTGATTGGTTCATTTGTTTTTTATTGATTTAAGTGTATTTTATATTGCAGTAGAGCTACATTATAGGGAATTAGGCTATATTTAATTGGCTCATTTGTTTTGAGTGTATTTTACATTTCAGTAGAGCTACATTATGGGGAATTAGGATATATTTCATTGGTTCATTTGTTTTGAGTATATTTTACGTTGCACTAGAGCTACATTATGGGGAATTAGGCTATATTTAATTGGTTCATTTGTTTTGAGTATACTTTACGTTGCACTAGAGCTACATACAGGAAATTAGGCGATATGTGATTGGTTCATTTGTTTTGAGCGTATTTTACGTTGCACTAGAGCTACATTATGGGAAATTAGGCGATATTTCATTGGTTCATTTGTGTTAAGTGTATTTTACATTGCACTATAGCTACATTATAGGAAATTAGGCGATATTTCATTGGTTCATTTGTTTTAAGTGTATTTTACGTTGCACTAGAGCTACATTACGGGAAATTAGGCGATATTTGATTGGTTCATTTGTTTTGAGTGTATTTTACGTTGCACTAGAGCTACATTATGGCAAATTAGGCGATATTTGATTGGTTCATTTGTTTCGGGCGCATTTTACGTTGCACTAGAGCTGCATTATGGGAAATTTTGGTCTTAACGTGCGCGATAGTGATTGCCGTGGAGCCGAGTTACGTGCGTTTTCAGATTCATGCACAGCGAGGTAGGGGTGTCCAGTGATGTTTTTTTGGTTTTAACATGCGCGACAGTGATTGCCGCGGAGCCGAGTTACGTGCGTTTTCAGATTCATGCACAGCGAGGTAGGGGTGTCCAGTGATGTTTTTTTGGTTTTAACATGCGCGAGAGTGATTGCCGCGGAGCCGAGTTACGTGCGTTTTCAGATTCATGCACAGCGGGGTAGGGGTGTCCAGTGATGTTTTTTTTTGTTTTAACATGCGCGAGAGTGATTGCCGCGGAGTCGAGTTACATGCGTTTTCAGATTCATACACAGCGAGGTAGGGGTGTCCAGTGATGTTTTTTTTTTTTTTGTTTTAACATGCGCGACAGTGATTGCCGCGGAGCCGAGTTACGTGCGTTTTCAGATTCATGCACAGCGCGGTAGGGGTGTCCAGTGATGTTTTTTTGGTTTTAACATGCTTTTATTTAAGTTGCTCAATACTTTTGGCCAAGGCTGGCGGAAAGGTACATAACGCCCCTAGGCAAAAAAAAAAAAAAAAAAAAAATAATTCGAAGCCCCTTTTTAAAATCAACGCTTCCTTTTTCTTCATAAAAAAAGGTGTTTTTAAAAAGGACTTAGGTAAACACTAGCATTACCAAACAGGGTGCAAATAAATACTTATAAAACTTTGAAAGAAAACTAGAAATAGAAACCATGCTTCCCGAATAGATTATGAAACAGTTTCCAGCGTGGAAAAAAATGTTACGTAATCTTCACTTTTCAGCGAGATCAAAGGAAAGTTGTAAATAAACATATCGGTGAATGTTCATGTCATCTTTTGGTTTTGTATTAGCAAAATAATTTGTTTGCTAGTAAAATTTCAATGTCACAGATAAGGATTTTAAGTAACAATCCTCCTAAGGTAGTATTACATTCAAATTATTTTGAATCCGCTTATATCAGAATTAACAGTGGATACAGGCACCGTATAAAATGCTAAACTACACTGTTTTCGGGATAAATTTGACTAAATTCTGAAATCAAGATAGTTGCGCTGTGCTCCTTGAACACGGTGAAAGCGATACAAAGTGAAAATCAGAAGTGCAGCAGTTTCTTTCACACCACATGGTGCACATAAATACAATTTTATATTAATAACACACGACACAACCTCAAACACACTTCAATCAATTTTGAAGTATTGTCGCACTATAATTTAGTTCTTTTGTGTAGCCCTGTAAACGAAAAGTGAATGACTTCCATACCCGGTTCTACAAGAAACATGTTTTTACACATATAAAAAATATATATTCGCTGCATTTGGTTTAGTGCAGTCAATAGATTTCAAACTCTACTTACCTGCAATATCACCCATAGATGTAATGCATTTGAATCCTCTTGCGTGTCCCAAAACACGAACCATTTGCTTGATCTCAAAGAAAAATTTAGTGTAGCATCTCTATATCATACACATTTGGAATACCAAGTTTGGACTTTCTGCTATTATTTGTTCTTGAGATATGCTGATAACAGACACATATCGTCTAAAATTTTCACACGCACTAATAAAAGCTGCGGCAAAAAGAACGCACCGATTCGGAATAAAAAAATAAAATAAAAAAATAAATAAAAATAAATAAATAAATAAATAATAATAATAATAATAAAATAAAAATAAAAAATAGAAATAAAACAAAGCAAGATTGAAAAAAAAAAAAAAAATTATATCTGAGAAGCATACAGAATGCAATTGTCATACATTGAATTTTGAAGAGTAAATCAGTTACATAGCGTATGATCGTTAGTGTCGATGCAATTTTAAAGTCTCTTTTGGAAATTTCGCAATACTCTGCGGACATTCAGTGGAATCGCTGTAACTTCTTGCGTAATTGCTGCCTTGAGTGATTGCAAATTTGTTGGTCGTTGTTAGTACATTTTTGATTTGAGATAGCCCAGTAGAAAATAATCTGGTGTTTCACTCACAGGACTTTTTCTTACCTTGCATTTCAACACTATGAAGACAGATTGCATATTAAGTCTTAAGATCAATAGCGTAAGATAATAAAGTTGAAGGTAGTTTATAAATAATCTAAAATAGGCTTAGGAAGTGTTTAATTAGACATGTAATTCTGTATGTGTGTGGGGGGGGGAGGGGGTAGTCCCCCTCAACCCTCCGTTTTTAATACATAATAATACATACAATTATATAAAAAATAAATTAATAAATAAATAAATAAATAAAATAAAGCTGTTATTAATTTTTCTGCAAATTTAAATGATAATACAATACAGACTTCAAAATACCAAATTTGAATTTCCTGAAGTTATTTGTTTTTAAGTTATGCTAATAACAGATATGCATACAGATCAACTGATAAAAATTGGACTTCTGTAATCAGGGCACTCTCAAAACATGATTTTATGCATAATGCCAGATATCATATTTGGACGCCGTCGTGCTTTAAAAAAATTGGGTCCATACGCAATAATGATAAAGAGCATTTTTTTTTTGTGCCCCTGTAAAAAAAAACAAAAAAAAAAAACTACTCACCAAAATCAATAGGTTCCATGCTGTGGTGACACATAACATAAGTATCAGCTTACAATTCGATCGAACAAAGCGTTTAGATGCTATCGTGTTCATTCATTCACATACATACACACGTATATAAATAAATACTTACATGCATACATTAGCGTACAGAATAGTAAAAATGACCTCAGGGACCTCAAAACGTGTAGAAGCACCAAAATTTTTGTCATTATTACCATACTTTCCTTACGTATGTTCAGAAAGTAATGGAAAAACTTGATGATTTGTTTAATTGTTTTTTCAGGTGTCTGGAAGCTCCCGCAAGACTTGAGTAACTGTAGGCTGAATGGAAACTCCAGCGATATTGTTCTCAAAGTAGAAGACAGAGAATTCAAATACCACAAATGCATTTTGGCAGCTCGTTCTCCTGCTTTCTTCGACACCATGTTAGAAAAGACAAAACAAAAAGATGCAGATATTGTGGAAATACAAGGCGTTGATTCCAAAATTTTCTCACACTTCATCAGGTATTTGTACACAGGATGCACAGACAATCTGTCGCCATGGGATGCCCTGGAACAGGGTGGATTTGCTCACACATTTGAGATGCCCAAACTAAATAAAATATGCAACTGTCTAGTATTAGAGAACATTTTTGCCACGGGATTTGGTCATGCACTTAATCAAGTACTTCTAGATGGAGAGGAAGATTTCATCGCGGGACGTGACTAGTTAAGTGCGAACAATTCCTTGCATGGATCTATAACTTTTAAGTTTAATAAATTTTTCAGTGGAAACTCGTTACCAGGCTATATGTTATTGTAAATAATATGGATAGTAAATAAATAATATATAAATGAACAGTAAATTAATGCATTTAAATATGATCAAAAGTGAGAACTATTGGAGGCTATTAAATAGAATTTCAGAACATTTTGAGAGGAATCTCACGTTTTGAAAAAAGGAAAACGAATGATATATCTGTATAGCAATGAAAGAGCTAAATTTCTCCGATACTAGTCAACTGATATGTTTCATCATAAACTTATTCGAAAACAATTAGAATGGTTTAATCCATAATACATTTTCCCAGTTGCATCAAGAATACTTTATTACGTACGGGCGAATGCTTTTTTTTTTTTTTTTTTTTTTAAATTCTTGTAATAGTTTCAACCCTTGTAACTCGTTATTAAATCTATATAGTCTAACGCAATCGATGTCGTTTTGTAGAATTTTCCCCGTTCTTACAAAATATGTGCTTGATTTTTAAGTAGCATGTTTAGAAATTTTAGATTTTTAGCCTTTTTCCTTCAGCTCATAGTAGTTGGAAAACGGGTTCATATAAGACAGGGTTGATATACGACTTGTGCTCCACCTCCATATGAGCTCATCTATTATGCCCCCCTTCCTCCCCAGCCAAGTTTTTCAGTGCAATACGGAATGACCCTATACATAAATACATATAATTTAATCATGTTAAATTATAAAACATGCTTAAATATATATATATATATATATTATGTTTCGAATAATTTTGTAATTTCCATTGAAATAAATTTGATTTTAATTCATGTGCATATAATTTTTTCGTTTTATAGCCATATGTATAAAATTAAATATTTGCGTGATTACCTCCCCCCCCCCCTTTTTTTTTTTTTTTTTTTTTTTTTTTTTGTTATTATTAAAAGTTTTTCGGAATTTCGAGTTTTGTGTGAACCATGAAGGTAGAGAGAAGGAGGAATTTC